>CM069539.1:32603783-34036925 GCA_035773235.1 Eospalax fontanierii
ATATGAAAAGCCAGCTGCATCTAGGGCAGAGGAGGTGTGTTCTACATTGCTTGCTGGAGGGTCACTGGGTGGGCTTTCTGTAACTGAGAAACATATTGGTGGGGATTAGGCTGAGGCCAAGACAGTTGCTGGCTAAGATCCCAGAGGGTGGCCTGGGCTGAGACTGTACACTGCTACAGCTCACAGGCTCTGTGTGGACCACTCACCACCTCCCTCTTGAGGCTTCTCTTCAAATCCCTCCAATTAAGGAAGAGGTCGAGAGTGGAAGAAGATCTCACAGGAGGCCTTTTAGAAAGCTCCACAGGTTTCAAGGGCAAGTCTTCATTCTGCAAGGCAGGAAATAGGGCTGCATCTTAGAAGTTGCACTTCCAGCCTCACAGACTTTGTTTCAGAGTCTGTCACTTTGCACATCAGAAGCCAAGATACTTGAGTTCACATGTTACCAGCTGACCATCCCATGTGCTCACCGAAGCTCTGGGAGGTGGTAGAGGCAAGAGGATCCAGCAAGTGATACAGCTGCTTTTACAGACCGTCTTCCCAGGCTGGCATAGTCACAAGGCCAGTTTCCTGACTCCATCACCCAAATCTGGCTCTAGAAATTGCTGTATTTGCAGTAGCAAAGCACAAACACTCTAGCCAGTCCAGCCACCTTGAGGCTAACACCTCTTTGGCCAGTTGATAAGAACAGTTCTCCTCTGACGCAGTGATCTGTCCCACAACTCAGAGGATTGTTCCTAGATGCCTAACTCCCATGCGGTTGGACAGTCATTGGTATATAGTACAAACCACAAACCCCAGGCCCTCCCCCAAAATATGGAGAAAGTGTCCTCCCAGTACAGGTCCCCATTGGCTCTCTGGGTCTGCAAGCCATGAGGACCACATTATAAGAATTTCTGCCAACAGTGGGAATAGTGTGTTAAAATAAGGGCTCCAAATGAGTCTTGCTTGGGGAGCTTGAGTGATAGGAAAAATACTGAACTTAGAGTCAAAAGACCAGGCTTGAGGTCTGACCTTGCTACGTCATAGCTGTATGACCTTGGGGGTAGTTACGCAACTTCTCTGAGTCTCACCTTAATCTGAAGTGGACAAGCTGTTCTTGCTCTGTGTGGCTTTGTATGGCATGTGGAAGTGCCTTGAGAAGGCTAAACCCTATGTGCCATCACTTTCCATCAATATACAAAATATTAAAGCCAAGTAGAACCAGGGTCTGGGAAGTCTGGTCTCAATTCCGGGTCTTCTGAGCCACATAGTGTGGTCCCCACTTGCAGCACTGAGGTAGAGACAGTTGTCTCAGCGGCTGCGGGGACCAATCGGGGCTGGGAAATGAAGATGCTGGGTAGTGAGGATGCTCTTTGGAGCCTAGAGAAGACAAATGAGACCTGATTTAAGCACAGGCCCCAGGATATGGGAAGTCTGCTGTCCTGGGGGGTCTTGGCAGTGCTTCTAGCACAATCATTGCAGTAGCCTCTGTCGGTCTTGCACTGCCTACTCATGTTGCTATGTGACCAGTTAAGCAAAAGAAACAGCTTCAGGGGGCAACAAGGACTGATCCTGGCCCTCTGGCTCTCAGTCAGGTCAATAGTCTGTCCCTGTCACCCCAGCTACACTGATATCTCAGAAAAGGAGTGATCTACTGCACGTCCGATTCTGATATCCCAACTTCCCCCACTTCCCCACCTTGTAGGCGAACACACCTGCTCCAAACACTCCTGGCGCCGTGTGCAGAAGGCTTGGACATCCATGGTGTGGTCTTGCCTTGAAACCCTTAGCAGAGAAGGAAGACCCGTTCTTTCAGGCACTCTCTCTCACCAGGGTTTTTCCTTGAAGGGGCACTGGAATTGATGCCTGCCAGGTTCTATGGGAAGCGGATTGTCAGAGACCAGTTGCCCAATGAGTGCTGTTTGATGTTATTAAAAGGGAAAGCAGGAGGCTCTCTTTCTGTAACTCCTTAGAGATCATCTGAGCCCTCTTGGAATACTCCAACCTTGGTAGCAAGCACCAGTATCTTCTCTCCCAATCTATCTGTGCAGAGTCTCTAAGCAGACTGTCGAAGCTGAGGACTGAAGGAAGGGAGTCTGAAAAGCTTCCCTTTAGAAAAATCACAACCCCTTTGTATCTTCACTTAGAAACTGAGCTGATATATCAGAAAAGAAAGAAAAGAAAAGAAAAGAAAAGAAAAGAAAAGAAAAGAGGGGAAAGGAGAGGGGAGGGGAGGGGAGGGGAGGGGAGGGGAGCGGAGGGGAGGGGAGGGGAGAGGAGAGGAGGGGAGGAAGAAATAAAGACCTGCACGCTCCTCTTTCCAGGAAGAGACAGCCTCACTCAAGAGCTCCAACCTTCCCTCCCTCTGAGCACTTCGTTGCTCCTTGCTCAACAGCCCAAACCAACAAGCTTTCAGTGGTGTGTCCCCACCAGTTCCACCCGTTCCACCTGTGACGGATTCCAGGTTCGGCCAGCAGTATTGACTTCTGCAGCTGGCTCCCTGCAGGCAACAATGAGCTGATGGTGCTGTGTATTTTAGCTCCTGGTACAATTATGAGGCTCATTGCCTATTAATTAAGGAATTAGCCTTCTCATCTAGACATGAAGAAGTTACACTACAATTAGTGAGATGGGTGTTCGCAGGAGATGGCTGTGCCAGAAAGCAGATATCTGAACCTGCAAAGAGACCTCAGCTAATGCTCTAAGCCATATCACCTGTTGGGATCTCTCAAACACCAGCCCATCTGACCTCCAGGGAGACACCTATCCATTGGATTAGCTATATTTCTGCTCCATGGAGGCTTATTTAACCATTTATTCATCTGTTCCATGTTTGAAGACAACCTGTGGGGCAGGGAACATGGCTTCATTCATCATCATACATCCACATCATAGCCCAGAGTCCATTTCTGAAAAGGGCTAACAAATGGTTAGAGTGCATGACGTTTTAAATATATATATATATATATATATATATATATATATATATATATATATATATTATATCATGGGATGAGTATATTGCCTGCATGTATTTAAGTGTACCCATGTCATGCAATGCTCGTGGAGGTCAGAAGAGGGCATCAGATCCCCTGTAACTGGAGTTATAGACACTCATTAGCCACCATGTAGGTGCTGGGAATCAAACCCAGGTCTTCTGTGAGAGCAGTCAGTGCTCTCAACTGCTGAGCCATCTCTCTAGCCCCAGAGTGGGTGACTTTTAAATGAATGAATAACCAGTGTGAAGATGGCAAGTTAAAGAAATGCTTTCACAGGGCTGAAGAGATAGCTCAGCAGTCAAGAGCACTGGCTGCTCTAGCAGAGGATCTGGGTTCGATTCCCAGCATCCACATGGTGGCTAACAACTGTCTGTAACTCCAGTTCCAGGGAAATCTGATACCCTCTTCTGACCTCCGTGGGTTTTGCACAATACAGGTGCACTTGCGTATATGCAGTCAGTACACTCGCACACATAAAAATTACAAATTAAATAAAACAGTTTTAAAAAGAAAATGGATAGGTTGACTCCAAATAGGAAGTGCTATCACTAAGCCTTCAGATCTTCCTCCCTGACTCAGTCCAGGCAAACTTCCCAGACTTTCCTGGCAGAAGACTGATTAGAGCAGATAGAGCAGAAGACGCTGGCACCCTTGCAGGTGGCTTATTACAACCTGAAGAAGCAGGACTAGGTGAGCATGTCCACACTACATGTCAAGACCTCAAATTCTTTTCCCATCAGTTTTAGACTGGCAATCAGGACCCCACCCTCCAAGCAAGAGATTGAAAGAGTTGTTCCTGGGGAATCTCACTACCAGAAAAGTAAGGTCTGGTTTTCAGGACCCTGAAATAAAATGGATTAACCAAAACATCCTCCAGGGAGCTGGACGGTGCCAAATCCTATTCACAGACCAGAGCTTCCTCTTACAAGGTTACCAAATATCTAAGGAGAACCAGACAGAAAACACACAGATATGAAAACACATCTATGAGAAAACCACAGCTCACTGAGAAGAAAACCTCACATGGAAAGGACACTGTTAAAAACATGAACTTGTAAGCCAGGCATGGTGGTGCATGCCTTTCATCCCAGCACTTGGGAGGCAGAGGCAGGCAGATCAAGGCCAGCCTGGTCTACGTAATGAGTTCCAGCCCAGCTGGGGCTACAGAAAGAATCTGTTTCAAAAAAAAAAAAAAAAGGTTGTTAAGAACACTGGCTGCTCTTGCAGAGGACCCTGGCTGGGTTCAATTTCCAGTACCCACATGGTCACTAACTGTCTGAAACTCCAGTTCCAGGGGATCTGATGCCCTCTTCTGCCCTCGACAGGCATTGCATGACACAGGTGCATTTACCTACATGCATGCAATGCACTCATATATATACAAATAAAAACAATAAATAAAATATTTTTAAATACATTGGGCATTTTTTTACAAAAAGAAATTTTTAAAAAGACAAAAAAAATAAAAACAAAACAAAACAAAAAACATGAACTTGTAGGCCGAAGAAATAGCTCAGCAGTTAAAACAGCATACTGCTCTTGCAGAGGATCGGAATTCAGTTCCTAGTACCCACATGGGGCAGCTTACAACCAACTGCAACTCCAGCTCCAGGGGGATCCAATGCCTCTAGCCTCCTCCATAGGCATCTGCACTCAGGTGACATACACTCACAGGGACCCACAAGCCTCCACATAGCTTAAAACATAAAACATAAAAAAAACATGAACTTGCAGATCAAAAGAGAGGCTCTCAGAAGTTATACAGGATAATGAATCAAAATTCTATATGAAAGAGTTAAAAGAAAGAATTGAGACAAAGCAAAAATACAAAGACAGAAACGTTGGAGAGAAAGGTTTGCCGCATGGGTGACCGGGATTTTGCGGACACAGTAACATTCAAACTATCCAGCCAGCACTACGCTGTAACTCCACTGTTGAGTGAGAAATGGGAATAGTGTATGTGGTGAAGTGAGGGCCGCAGAGGAGGAAGGGAAGCTAGGAGCTAAGTTGTGTCCTCAGTGGCGGTTAAGTCTTTAAGATGGGGGCGCTTAGAACAGTACTGCAAGTGGGCTATTTAGAGATAGGCACCAAACCAAAAGAAATGACAGGGGTGGTCTCTGAAGAATGAAACACGGAGGAAGAAGAGATCCGGCTGTCTTCACTTCAGAATTCTTAGAGCAATGTGGCACTTCAGATACGTGCACCTGTTCCTTTAACAAAACAAAGATTACAGATCGAAACAAACCAAGTACACACAATTCTACCTAGTGTAGAATCTTTTCCAACCACCAGATGGTGTCATTGGCCCCTTGTAAAAACAGCAAGAAGGATGAGCCCTGCTCGCTGATTAGTCAGCAATTATAGTTTTCCACAAAACAGAATTGAGATTTCATTTTAACCAATGAAGTTAGGAAGCAAGTGAGTCATAAGGTTCATTCTTCCAGCGTCTTTGTTTCAGCCCCATCCTCTCCTGCCAGCCCAGTGCCCAGCCTACCAGGGCTCTCTAGAACTCTAAATCCTAAACCATACGCTATGGGTACAACCTCAGAACCTATTTTAATTAAAGTTAATTAGAAACTTAAATTCTGTTTGGTATCCGGTGGCACACCTCACATGTTCAGTAGCCAAACATGCCATCTTATACTGAGTAAGTGCAAATAGCATCCTTCTTTGCAAAGTTCTGTAGGTTGGCACCTCTTGAGATCTGTCCCACCTGAAACCATTCCTTTTGGAAAAACTTGTTCACTTCTTGTCTTCAACAGAGCCTGAACGTCTTCAGGTTCAACTCTGAGTCATCTTGCCATTTCTTCCATCTTTAGTATCTGGCCCACATACCTTCTTCCATCTGACAGTATTTGTTATTTGTGGGCTATCCACTATGTAAGTACCAGGTGCTGCTAGCACTGGGAGCAAGTGGTGCTCAGGAAGAGCCAGGCTAATGTGCCTCCTGCAATCAAGAGTCACAGAACAGGTGCTCGTAATTATTCATGGAGAAGAATAAATGATCACCCAAGGGAAACCTTCACAATGACTTTCATGATTCTCCCCAGTCCAGAAGTGTTGAGCGCTGACTTTCTACCTGCTGAGTTAAAGCCTCACTTACATAATGTGGGACATGGGCCCTCCCAGAGGTCAGTGTATTAGTTTATTAGGCTGCCACAACCAACCAGGCTGGGCACTTAAGCAAGAGAATTTTCTCTCTCACAGTTCTGGAAGCCAGGAATCCAAAATTAAGGTGTTGACTGGCCTGGTTTCCTACAAATCCTCTCTCTTCCCTTCGCCTTGTCAATGATCCTCACGTGGACTTTCCTCTGCGCCTATGAATTTCTGGTATTTCTTTGTGTGTCCAAATGTCATCTTCTTACAAGAGCACCAACCAAATTAGATTATAGCTCAGCATAATGTCCTCATGTTAACTTAATTATCTCTTTTTAAAGGCCCTGTCTCCAAATACAGTCACATAGCAAGGTACTGGGGCTAAGGTTTCAAAATACGCATTTGGTAGGGAACATGGATCAGCCTGTAACAATTAGAAATGATTTTGGAATCTAACAAAATTGGGTTATGATAAAAGCTCTGAAACGCACTGCTAATGATTGTGCCAGTGAGTGGCACCTCCTTGTCTCAGCCTGTTTCCTCATACGATTGTTCAGAACATGACGAGCAATTAGTTAGCCAAAGTATGTAGCAGTGTTGAGAGCAACGTAAGCACTCAATTGCTTATAATCTACCACCGTCATTCCTCTCCCAAAATTCCATTAACACAAGTGCGCGCGCACGCGTGTGTGTGTGTGTTACTCTTCTGGTCCCTGAACCCACTGTCCACTAGCTACATACCCCTGGTTCATACCTACTCCCCTTTTCTGTGTAAACCCTATGCTCCTTTCCAGGCATGTCCTCTCAGCAGCCCTACAGTCAGAAGTCAGCCCTCAGCCGCTCTCTGGTTGTCCTTAGCATTCTTGTCCACCATCTGACCATCAGAGAGGAATTAGAACTCATGCTGCCCATCTGACTGCTGACTTTCCCAGAACATGTGCTGATGGGCCACATTTTTTTTAAATCAAAGTCCACCGTTACATGTGTCACCTTCTCTAGGACCCTACCATAATGTCCCAAACACTTGAGGCTCTTTTGTGAATGTGGAACTATGGACAGTTTGGTTTCCTCTTGTCTCTGTTTGTCCCAGACGCCAGGGAATGCCTGGACCAGAAGAGTATCAAGCCCTACACTTGTTGCTTTTCCTTTGCACACATGTGCATGTATAATACCCTTCCATCCTAACTAAGCACTTCTCACCCGTGACCATAATCTGTAGATTTTGAAGTCCAACAGCAAAATAGTACACATTTCTTTCCCTTTCTCCACAATTTCACAAACAGAATGTTCCTTCTTACTACAGACTTCCCTCCTCCTCCTCCTCCTCCTCTTCCTCCTCCTCCTCTTCTTCCTCCTTCTCCTCCTTCTCCTCCTCTTCCTCCTCCTCCTCCTTCTCCTCTTCTTCCTCCTCTTCCTCCTCTTCCTCCTCTTCCTCCTCCTCCTCTTCCTCCTCCTCCTTCTCTTCCTCCTCCTCCTCCTCTTCCTTCTCTTCAGATGTATGGAAGTTTCTTTTCCTCTAAAATTGGGACCTTCACTACTTTACCTAAAGGAGGGCCGTTATGGCTGGCTGTCTAATCTGAAGAGCCAGCATCAATTACTTTTGTGCTTCAGAGCTATTATGAAGATAGGGACAAGGTGAACACCATCACTGTGATACTGTAAGTCAGTCTGACAACCTAGACAGGTAGCAAGCGCCTAGGGGCTGAGTCACTCACACAGTATGGACAGTCTGTGCCTGGAGACTGAAAGCTTTCAAACTGAATATTTCTGGAATTTTCCATTTGATATATTCAGACCATAGCTGACAGTTGGTAACTAAAACCAAGAAAAGTGCAACAGTGAATAAGGATGGACTGTGGCGTACATGGTCGGTATTCACTGACCGATCAGGATTCGCTGACTGAATAACATTGGTTGTGTACGTGCACATAGAACAGTAGAAATGGAAGCACCAAATTCAGTTACTAATTCTTGAAGAAAAAAGAGATAACCTAAGGTGGATTTAATAGTATTGGTGATGCTCTGTTTGGTTTTTTAAAATTGGGTGGATGCCGCATGACCACTTGCTAAATACTGAGAAATTATAGTTCCTTGATTGATTGGAGAGCTTATTAGCATATACAAGTAATGTAAGAGAAATTCTTTTAACATGAGAAAAAAGTACTTAAAGTATTTGTCTTAGAAAAGATTTAGTTAAGATTTCAGAGTATAACTCAACAAATGCTTTTAATTAATATTTTATCTGGCAGGAAATATTTATGAGACATTACCAGCTTCATAAATGCAAATGGGATTTCTATAAATAGGAGAAAAAAAATAATTTCCTATGTCATATTCTAAAGAGAAAAACTTTAATTGTGAGTTCATCTCTTGCTTCACAAAAGAAGGAAAGAGAAGCAGATAAAAGAGCACAGAGGAGGTGGGTCTGCACTCTAATTAACAGTGGTAACTCACATACATCCTGCTACTTTCTGGTACCTAGCACTAATTTGCAGACAATGAAAGACACACTTAGCACCTTTCAAGCTCTCTGAGCAGTTCTGAGGGACTATCACCTATCCTTGGATGCCGTCTGTGCTCTTTCGGAGACATGGGCTAGAAAAGCTGAGTCTACCCTAAATTTGCAATAACCAGACAGGACTAGAATTCCCCTATTTCTCACTTTTCAGGCCGAGACTGAAAACTGGACCTAGATTTTCTGTCTCTTGATCTGAGGTCCCATCACTGAGAGAATATTGGCAGAGCGCTGTTGCCCAGCCCACTCTGTTTTGTTACATTCTGCTCTGCCCTACTCCCCCGGGCAGAAGGAATGCTATGCTCTTCATACGAATCCAAAGGCCACTGCCGCTCCAGGATGGAGCAATGATTCAGGACTCAGCAAATGCTGAGAGTGTGTTAACTGGATCTCAGAGCTGCACAGTATAGCTTCCCCTGAGAACTAGGAAATTAATGAGTTAGACACTTTCTTCTGAGTGTTAAGCCAACATATAATGGATGAGCACCAAGACAGGCAAAGTTCCTGGAGAAGACAGAGAGATGTCCTTGTTAGGCAGAGTAGGCCATAGTGTGTAACCAGGGCCAGATGCTGGCCTGAGGGCTCCCAGCACAGCTCCTGAAAGGGGCTAGGGCAGTGGTCTTGGGGTGCTGCTCTCCAACAAAGGCTACACAGGTGCACTCCAGGCCCAATGGCAAGCATGCTTCTCAGTATCATTCAGTAAAGCTGCTTCCTTGCCACAGTCATGATTCACATGATAAATATCCTCCCCCAGCCCTCAACAACAGAGCTAAATGCTGGGGATACCACATTCAAGTTATGTCTGCTGTAGGGGCTGAGGGTGCTTACTCTATGCCTAAAATCTGGGTGTTAAACCCCAAAGGCTGGGTAACAGATAAAGAGAATCCAGAGTTGAAACCACCGGAATAGGCTACCTTGAAGGCACTAGCAGAGAGACATCTGCTGGCCCTCCCCAGAGAGCAGCCCTCCTCGTATAGCGTGGCATTCCAGTCTTTTCTATAGCTTATAGAATAAGAATACAGTCCTCATTCCTCAAGGGCAGGAGTCCACAAGGAAGAGAGGGGAAGTTCAGCCTGCATGAAGAGGAAAGCGTCTTTCTGTTGCATAGAGACTAACAATGGGTACCCAGAAGGATGTTCAACCCCCAAAGCAGCAGCCAATGAGGTAGCTATATGAAGGTCACAAAGAACATGAAATAGAATCCAGAGCTCTGATCAGATGCAGACAGTGTGCATACAGAATAATGGACAAGAGCAGAACTGAATGGGTTTTGATGTTGCCTGAAACACGGGAATTCAGGAGTGCATTAATGCTTCTCCTTATTGACATCACATACTATGAATGCAATGATGCACATATGATTTTGTATTTTTAATACTTAGTATTAAAAAAAAACTTCTGGAGAAAGAGGGAAAGAAAGAGAGCAGGGAGGGAGGAGTAGAAAGAGAGACAGAGCCAGGGAACTGGGAGAAGGTGGGAGGTACTGCCACCCGTCTGGGGATGGTCCAAGCCCCACCTGTCTTTCAGTGGAGGTTCATTCCCCTGTCATTTTCACCTACCCATAAGCCACTGGAGCTGGAGAGAAAGGTGTCTAAGCAGAAGGCCAGGAACATCAGATCCCGTTCCTCTCCCTGGACCTTCATCTTTAGCCTGCAGATCTGACGGACACATCCTCATCCCAGGAGCCAGAGCCTTCTGAGTGGGGATGCAACTTGCGGCTCCCAAATGGTGGCTCTCAAATTCCCAAGGAATATCTCCACCTGCTGTAATAGGTCTCTGAGACATCGAAATTCTGTCAACAGTGCCTTCAGTGTCCCCTAGAGTGACTGTGCAGCCCCTAAGTCAGTATACCCTGCTCCTCCGTACCCTCTAAACACAGGCACGCGGGCTCTCACACACGTGCACACACGCGCGGGGACGCTCACACATGTACAGGAGCCGGGCGTACGAGAGGGCGCTCACACACATGCACATACACTGTTCCCCACATACACCGGACGCTCACATACACTCACATTGTCCACACAGGTCTCCGATCCTCGCACCTCAATGGCCAGGAGCACTTGAGCAACGCTAGCTGGGAGGTGGCACGAACCAGGGGACGAAAGACTGTGGACAAGGGAGGCGGGCGGAGGCTGCACGCCTTCTAGGGGATCCCTCTCCGCCGGCCTCGGTCAGCAGAGTCCCTCCCAAGGGACAGCCACCCGGCAGGAGAACAGCTCCCACCGGTCCAGCACCTGCCGCGCTGAGCTCGCTGGATGTCTCTCCTTCGCCTGTGGCGCTTTAAATCGTGTTCAACCGTAGGGAGGCTGAGAGAGGAAAGCCTGGGGAGGCTGGCGGGGATGGGGCGGGAGGAGGGAGAGGGGCAGGAGCGCGCCCCCGCTGCTCGCTCTAGCTGGAGGAGGGAGTAGCCGACCCGAGTGGATGACGAGAGAAGGGGCGGGAGGTTCAGACGCCTCGGCTTGCAGGACCTGCGACTCCGGAGCGGCTCCAGGCGGCCACCACTGGGTCGGGGATGCCTGAGGCTGGGGAGTCCCCTCCAGAGCTCTGAGCGTCCCCAGCACGGTCTCCGAGGGACGCCCAGAAGTTAGCCCCAGCGGAGTTGGAAGCTCGGGTCTCTGCAAGTAAGTTGTCTGCTTTGCTCCCGCGACCCTCCCCTGCCCAGCGACTTCGGAAGCCGAATGGGCACCCGGGGGTCTGCCAGCCCTGGCAGTGGGCTCTGCCAGGTTGCAGTGGGATGAGGGAAACGCTCCAGCGGTCCAAAGTTCAGCGGACTAGGGCTAGTCTTAGCTGTCAGGCCGCCCTGGGATGCGGAGCCTGGCCAAGCGAAGAGGCTGAGAGGATCCTACTCCCTCCCTCCGTAGAGTCTCAGTATTTCAACTTGGGATCGATAAGGTTGCGAGCTTTATACTCTCAGTTTCTCTTTTCTTTCTGACCAAACTGAGACCGCGCCCTTGGCCACTTTCTGCACTCCTACCTTCTATTTAAAAACCTCTTGGGAATTGTTCAGTAGCAAGACTAAGGATAAGGGCTGGGGGAGAGCAGGCAGAGATTCCTTTCCTGAGGACGTCTTCCTGGAGTCCTTTTCTAAAGCCCCTGGTTCTGTCAGGGTCTTCCTCAAACAGAGGCCAGGCTACTGGAAGGGGTCAGTCCTGGCTCCTTCAGTTGGGATTGTTCTTGAAAGTTTCTCAGGCTACCCCCTAAAGCAAATAGGGGTTCCATGTACCCTGGCATCCATGAAGAGCTAGGGACCTTTCCAAACACCAGATGATGGGTAGGAATATGCATGTCTGCCAAGTATTTTGTTCTCTGGATCCTCTTCATTAAGTCCCTCTGTGGGACTACCATCCTATTCTACAGGTGAGAAATGGTAGCCCAGAGAGGCTGAGTAACTTGCCTGTGATACACAGCTTATGACAGGAGATTCTCCTGTGCCTCTGACTCCAGAAGGTACCTTATCTCAGAATACTGCAAGATTTCTGGTTTGCAGAGCACATTCCCATGTGGGAAAGAGGAAATGAAAAGCTCCTAATATTGAAGGACCTGGAGTGCAGAGCCAGGCCAGGATTCTATGAGTTAATCTGTGTACCAGTTCTGTGAGGCAGAGCTTGCTTCTCCTGCTTTCTAGAGGAGATTAGAGCTAACAGAATTCTAGGTACTACGGGTGGCTCTGTTCTCTAAGTCCTTGCCCTCTGGCTTCACATCTAGGGTCTATCCATTACCAAACACTAACCTTGCAAGGTGCTCTGGCTTTCTGGGGCCCATGCCTTTTGATTAGATGCAGCCTTAAATCCCATCCACTGGCTTCCTAGGCTCTGGCAGGTGAACAGAACAGAGCGGATGCTGTGGGAATTAGAGAGAAGAGCCCTGCATTGGGCTCTCACATGAAAGACTTGGCCAGCACCCTGGGACTCTGGACAATTGAGCCAGCCTCAGATGTGCCATTCTTGGAGGGGAAGCCAGACCTCCAATGAGAGTCCCGGGTCATAATCTGTGGGCTGCTTGGAAGCACAGGAGCATTGAGCCACCACTGAGAGATGAAGTGTCACAGAAAGAACTCCATGCTCTAACAGCCCAGCCATGTTCCCCAGACTTACCACCTGGCTTGGCTATAGAAAAGGGGCCCACCATTCTGATAGGTGCTCCAAGACAACTACCAACCACTGGTGGCTCCAAAGCAGCAATTCTTGCTTAGTAGCATGTCTGCTTTAAGCATAAAAATAAGCATGTTCTATGCTCCATCTCGCAAGCAGGTCAGCTGGAGGAGGAGAGGAGGAAGAAAAGAAGGCAAGAGACAGGCAGGGTCAATCTCTTTGCCCAGGGCTGTCCCAAAGGTGAGTTGCCTTCTCTAGATGAAGTCAGATCTCAGCCGGAGTCCCCAACATAGGTTCCACTGAAGCTACCTGCCACATCGTGTGTGTTCACAGTGCCTCCCTCTGCGGCTCCCATGAACTCATCAGTGTGCTGCTGTCACTGCATTCCGTGGGCCTAGCGCAGGCTGCATGTGCTCCAAGGTCCCTCTGGGGCTCTCTGTAAATGCTTGACTGGGCTTGTCAAGGAATTGAATTCCAGAGTCTTCTCAGGCTGCTCTGGTCATCTGGGACGAAGCTAGTCACTCAACAGGGCACCTAGACTTCACTTCCCATTCCCTGTAAGGAGCTGAGATTCCACTCCGAGAGCTTTCCTGGGCCAAGCCATCAGAGGATATGCTGGAGGTTTGCATGCCTGAAAATTGTATCTACTTCTGAATTTAATTTTAAATCAGTTAAACATCCATTTATTTGATCACCTAACCTGCAGCAGGAATGATTTGTGAAGCCTTTTGAATGTGATCATTTGGGCAGGGTTGTTTTCCATTTAGGAGAGCATTAGCTAATGCTTGCCTTCCTTTTCCAACCAATACTGATTGTAATTTTAGGCTGGAGGTGGCGAACAATGGAGAGAAAGTAAGATGGGAGTGGGGCGGTGAACCCATTTGGTGATTCAAGGCAGTCATTTTTAAATTAAACTTTTCCTTGAGTGTGAACTACAAACTGGTCACTGAGAGCTGGCAGTGCTTCTGAGAGGGGACTCATCCTCAGTCCACTGCTAAGACAATTGTCAACCCTGGAGAAATGTGTCCTTTTTTTCTAGAGACAGGAGAATGTAGTTCAGGCACAAAGAAATGTAAGAAGGCATTTAAATGAAAATACCTGAATGCTTTTCTAGCCATAAAAGATTTAGGAAGTGACTTTCTTTGAAACCACTGTAAAACAGAGGGGACAGAAACCCAAGAAAAGGGATGGAGTAGCTGGCCTTAGGCATCTAGTTCCTCCTACCTCATCATTCTGATAAGGGAGCTATTCTTGTCAAAGGAGCCCAGGGTGGCAGCAACCTTTGCCAAGAGCTGTGTTAAGCTAAATGTCAGAGCCAAACCTTTAACACGTGACCCTGGAGATTGTGGCTGGGCTTAAATGTTAAGTTCCATTATCATTCTGGACCAGAGCAGGCTGAGGGCAAAGGTCATGGATAATCTGACCAGTTAGCAGGTTGCAACAACTCTTCCTGGTCACTAAGTATAAACCCCTAAAGTAGACAAAATCTGAGTCAGGGATGGGAAGGAGGTGAGATGGGGCTGGCAGTCAGCTCCTGCGGCCTTGACCTGACTCTTTGGGCTAAGCATGCTGCCTGCCCTTCAGCTTCCCTCCCATTCCAGGCTCCCAGTCTTAAGACCAAAGAGCTCCCAGGGCCATTGTCTTATATTACTTCTTGTACTCAGCAGAAAAAAGGGAAAAGCAAGAGTCAAGGGGACCTCAGATGTCATTTGAAATCAAGTCTGGACCTATGCGTTCTGAAAGCCTGTCTCCCAGCCACCTTGATACCAAGTAGTAAGCCTGGGCTATGGAGCACTGAAGAGGGGGCGGGGGAACAGGGGGGAGTGGAGGGGAGGAGTCAGAAGAGCACTACCTCTGCCACAGAAAGTGGTTGTCTCTAGGACAAGAGAAGCCAGAGGTGCTCGGGTCCCAAAGGCCGTAAAGCTGCCCTGACAGCCAGTTAACTGGCTACTTTCACAACAGCCAGCAACCCCACTGAGCACCAGGGCGGCAAGGTCATCCCAGCCCAAGTCAGGTGGTCTCCATTTCTTTGTAAACTGACCTTTGTCAGATGAACTAAAAAAGTGACTGACATTCCTTCAAAAATATGTGTGAAGCTCCTGCCTTGTGCATGCACCTTTGATAGAAGACGGACTCATTCGCACACCTTGCCTGCCCTACCCTGGGGAAAAAAATGACAACCTAGGTGACAAGTGCCATGGGAGATGGGCAGAGAATAGCAAAGGCAGGGTAGACTCAGTGAGGGGAAGCAGAGAGCACATCTGCAGGGCCTTGCACAACAGATCTGCTTGTGGCCAGGTGAAGTGGCTGAGAGAGGGGACAGCAAGGCTGTCCCTCCTTTCCTTCTTCACTTGGTTCTCTTCCCTGTCCACTCTGGTTATTTTCTCACTCCTCTTTTGGCCATCCCTGTCCACTGCCTTCATAACTCAAGGCCTTTCCTCTACCTCTGTTCTCTTATTTCTTTAATTGACCATTTTTATTTTAGATAACTCTGGACTCACATGAGGTGTAAAAACTAGCAATCAGAGAATCCTGTCACATCTTTTCCCCGGTTTCTCTCAACCGTAGCATCTTGCAAAATTATCCAATAAAGAATTGCCAATAAAACCATAGTTCCATACACACACGTATCCATTATGTTTACCTGTTATCACTCACAGGTTCCTACTCACAGTAGCCTTTCCTCAAACCCTGGCCACCACCGGTCTGCTCTCCAGTTATACATATATTTTCATCTCAAGGATACAATCTAATAATATAATATGCTACCTTTTGGGATTGCCTGTTTTCATGCAGTATAATTCCCCAGAGATTCAGATTCCTGTATGTATGATGTATGTGTCCATGTGTGTCTCTGTGTGCTTGTGTGTGTCTATTTGTGTGATGTGTGTTTGTGTGCATATGTTTTGTCTATGTGTGACTGTATGTTTGTGCATGTGAATGTGTGGTGTGTGTCTGGGTCTGTGTGTAGTGTGTCTGAGTATGTGTCCATCATTTGAAAGTACCATAGTTTATTTAACCATCCACCCACTAAAATACATCTAAGTTTGTCCTAGCTTAGAACTACTATTAATAAAGCTTCTGTTGACATTCATGTATGGATTTTGTGTGAACATAAGTTTTCATTTTCTGGAATAAATGTCCAGAAATGCAATTGTTAGGTCATATGGTAGTGATACATTTAGTGAAAAAAAAGTCAAGCTGTTTCCCACAGAGACTCTGCCCCTCTACACTTCCACCGGCCGTGCATGTGCGATTCAGTTTCTCTGCTTCCTTGCCAACATTTGGTGTTGTCCCTTGTATTTTAACCCGTCTGACAGGTAGATGACGAGAGCTCACTGTAATTTATTGTTGTTTACTTCCATTTTTCTAAGGGATAACAAGCTGACCACCTTTTCGTGTGCTTATTTGCTCTCTGCTTACCCGGCGGAATGACCATGACCCATTTTCTAATTGCATTGCTGCTTGTTTTTGAGGCATCTTTGTCTAGTTTGCCTATTAGTCTTTGGTCGGATATAAACTTTGCAAATACTTCCTCAAACCCTGTAATTTGCTCCCCCGGCCTAAGACAGTTTCTTTTCAGAGCAAATGCTTTCAATTTAGATGAAGTTTGTCAGTTTTGTGTTCTATGGATTGTGATTTGGTGTCAGGTATAGGAACTCTGCTTGCCTGCCCTAGATCTTGGAGAGTTTTCCCATGTTCTGTTCTCAAAGTTTTTATAGTTTTATCTTTCACATTGAAAACCAAGATCCATTTTGAGTTAATTTTTTTTTTATAAATGCTGAGATTTAGATTTTGGAGTTGGTTGGTTTGTTGGTTTGTTTTTGTCTGCACAAGTCAGATCACCCCTTCACTATTTGTTGAAAAGGCTGCCTTTTCTCCACTGAATTTTCTTTGCACTTTTGTTGAAACTAAGTTGAAGGTAGAGTGTTGAGCATCTTTGTGAAGATCTATTTTGAGTTTCTGTTCCATTGATCTGTCTTTCCTTCCCGTCCCACATTCTTATTCACTGTAGCTGTTAGTAAGCTTGGAACTGGGTAGACGGGTTCCTCATCTAGAATGGGATTTTATACCAATCTCATGTCTTTTCTGAATAGATTAAGTGACCAGCACACATAAAGTGTTCAGAGTAAGCATATGGCATGTGGTCCTCACCCTGGCCCCAGAAGCTTCAGCTGGAAGTCTAGGTTGGGACTGTCCCTGTTGAGCCCTGTTTTCTGCGTTCTTTCCCACACCCGACCCATTTTCCTACTTTCATCACCTCACCTTTACCACTTTATGTAAACATATGTGTATTCACCTCATCTTGCTCTCTGGCTGTCATCTTTTTTGCATTCTGTGTGATACTTTCTAATCATCTCTGACAAATTGGCACCAGCCCAGGAAATCTGTCCCTGGGGCCTCAGCGGGGAAACAAGTGGTTTTTCATTTTGACTTAATTATTAATCCTCTTTATTATTTAATGCAGAATTCATACAGTGTGGGGTTACAACAAGAAATTGTATTAGAAGTAGGCTCTCCACTTTCAAAGAGATGGCAAGTTTAAAAAGGAAAAACACTACACAGACACGTAAATGTGGCCAAATGTAAAAGGAGTTAAGAGTTTCATGCTCTTTTATTCATGATTTCTCATACATCTTCTACAGAGGACGAGGAGGCTGCCTGTGGACTGACTATGGAAGGAAACCACAGCCAGGAATCTCAGTGATTGGTTGTGGGCTGTAGGCGGCCCCCACTTGCCAGGGTGGGCAAAGAAATGGACCAGTTTAGGGAAACAGGAGCCAAACAAGTTGGGAGGCTTTGTGACCAGCTTATAGTCCTGCTCCCAGGCATGCTCAAATGGGTCTTTCAAAACGGTCCTTTTGTGTCTGTATTTTTTCCAAAGAATTGAAGTCCCTAAGCAAACTGCTAGATCTGTCTCTTCTCTTGCAGGCAAGAAGGCTGTCTCCTTGAAAGCTCTTCAATGAAACACTATTTAGACCTCACCATGCCTTTTTCTCTTAATCACAAACTCTCAGTATTTTTGTTTCTTAATGACAGAATAGCCAGGGGATTAGTGCACAGCACTTCTAATTGGGTACTTATTTCCAGACAGCAGAAGCCAATGCAGGAAGCTTTATAACTTCCTTAGACAGGTGGTGGAGAATCCGCCAAGGACGCAGCCTGAGCCAGCAGCCAATCATTGCCTTATCTCTGGACTAGCAGAGGCTCAAAGGCCCCAAGCTCACCTTCTGGTGGCCCCTCTGGTGCCACCTGGCCCTTCGTTGTGCAGCTAGAAGTCAGGGCCACCTGTGAGACCTGTGGTGCAGTCATGCAGTGTTCCTGTTACATAAAACTTCACCCTCAGGGTTTCTGATGCCAGTGGGGGGCGGGGGTGCAGGCAGTGTGACACTACCTGCACTGTGAGACTCTCAAATGGGGCAAAAGCTGTCAGAGTCTCATGAACAAGTGCCAGAGCTCCAAAAGAGCCCCGCAGAGGTGCAGGTTGCCATTGCTGACCTGTTGTATGATTCTGTGTAACAATACCTGCATTAGTTCACACTTCACATACGCTCACACTTCACACCTTTCTTCGCCAAGTCAAGTTAAGGGGCTGGTAGAGTACACTGGACTTTGGTATTTAGGATTTTCCTGATAAAATGGTATGACGATTCCCACAGGAATTTTCATTTCTTATGTGGAATGAGATTAGGGGTGGAGACCTGTACAGTAACATGTGATTCGGGGAACAGGATGTGTTCAGAAGAGTCAGGATTATAATTCAGAACCAAGATTGCTGGATTCTGGTGGACAAGAAGGAGAAGTTTGGGGACAGTGTGGGCTCTGGAGTCAAGCCACGGTCAACTCAAAGCTGGGCTCTGGTGCTTCCAGGCTTGTGGCCTTGGGCAAGTTCCCTGCCTACTCTGAACCTCAGTCTCTATCTGAACAATGGGTATATCATATTTACTATACAGTGTTGTCAAGTTAACATAGGTAAAGCCACTAATTCAGAGTAGAGCACACACACACACACACACACACACACACACACTTCCAGAGCTATTCTACAAAGAAATAAAAGTCAGCCCAATCTGGGGTAGGAGATACACTGAGCACATATTTAAAATAAGAGTTCAGAGCTGTGGGGCGCACAGCACAGACACAGGCTTCTAAGGAGGTTGCCCCGGTCAGGGTGCCTGATTTCAAATGAGGTGCAGCTGAGTCACTCGGGAGCAACTTCAGTCCTGTGTATTCCTCCCCAGCTTGACTTAGCAGTAATTGCCCCTGTACTGAGAGCTCAGTTTCAGGGCTCCCCTCTGAGGGGCAGAAAAAGGCAGCCAGGTACAGGCCAGGGGTGCTCTGAACAAAGGAGACTTGCAGTTCTGTGACAGCTCCCCAGGGAGGGCATCTGAGCAAAGCGGGAGGGAAGCGCTTATCCACCCTAGGGACCTAGCTTACCTATAGTTCCCCTCTGTGGAGTCCTCAGCGGCCCACAGCACAGCTGTCGGAGAATCAGAACACAGCCCTAGTGTGATGAAGTGTTCTTTCTGACACATCTATTCCTAGATTCATGTCACCTCTGACTCTTCACCCAATGGAGCAGCCCTTGCCCTTCTCCTGGCACATGGCCCACGCCCCTCCCTTAAAGCCACAGGGAATCTTACCCACTCTAGCGATGAGAGAACCCCTTTCTAGGGCCTTCTGCTTGGAGCACGGCTAAAAGAACCACACATTCCCCAAGCTGTTGTGAGCCCACAGGAACCAGGATCAGCCTGAGCACAAACACTGGCACCTGCACTCGGCTCCACTCACCGGCCGAGCTCCAGGTCCTACTCTGTCCACATGCCGAGCTCCAGGTCCTACTCTGTCCACGTGCCGAGCTCCAGGTCCTACTCTGTCCACGTGCCGAGCTCCAGGTCCTACTCTGTCCACGTGCCGAGCTCCAGGTCCTACTCTGTCCACGTGCCGAGCTCCAGGTCCTACTCTGTCCACGTGCCGAGCTCCAGGTCCTACTCTGTCCACGTGCCGAGCTCCAGGTCCTACTCTGTCCATGTGCCGAGCTCCAGGTCCTACTCTGTCCACGTGCTGAGCTCCAGGTCCTACTCTGTCCACGTGCTGAGCTCCAGGTCCTACTCTGTCCACGTGCCGAGCTCCAGGTCCTACTCTGTCCACGTGCCGAGCTCCAGGTCCTACTCTGTCCACGTGCCGAGCTCCAGGTCCTACTCTGTCCATGTGCCGAGCTCCAGGTCCTACTCTGTCCACGTGCTGAGCTCCAGGTCCTACTCTGTCCACGTGCTGAGCTCCAGGTCCTACTCTGTCCACGTGCTGAGCTCCAGGTCCTACTCTGTCCACGTGCCGAGCTCCAGGTCCTACTCTGTCCACGTGCTCCACCACTGCTGGTCTGCATTCACTGCACCTGAGCCAGAAGACAGCTGGACGGTCTCCTGCTCTGCCCTCCTGGAGGACTCACAGAATTTGCAGGCAGAGCTCTCCCCAGTGAGAGCCTCACCACCACCATTAGTGAAATGGAGGATTTATGGCCATTACCCAGCATGCTGCTCTCTGTGGCACTCTGGCAGGGTGCTGGCTGGTGAGGAGGTGCACTCTGGAGAGGAGGGGCATCCTAGCAGCCACCTGCATGACAGAGGGACTGGGAGGACAGAGCAGTGGACATCAGACAGAGCCTATGAGGAGCACGGGGACTGGGCTAGTGGGTACAGGGGACAGAGTCCTTGACCTGTCTCTGCTGGGGCTTGTGCCCAGGTTGAAGGCCCTGCATTCCTCTCTTATGGGGACTGACAGACAATGCTTATGGCAGATCCATTAGTGGGAAGAGGAAAGCTCAGAGGAGCATGAGCAGCACTTTGAGACTCCTCAGCTCCGGGATCAGTGCATCTCCAAGTGCAGTGCATCTTATCTGTGAGAAGAGCAGGATTCTCTCCCACCTGGTAGCCCAGAAACATAACTTGGCAGCTGAAGTCTGAAGCCAGTTCAGACATCTTTTCTTTAACTTGCAGTGTTTCCAAAATCAAATTTATTATCCTCATGCCAAATAGAATTTCATTTTCAATATTTTACAATTTTGAAACAGGGTCTCATTTTGTAGCCCAGTCTGGTCAGGAACTTTCTCTGTGGTCAAGGCTGCTCTCACACTTGTGATCCTCCTGTCCCATCCCTGTCCTCGCCCTCCCCGCCCCGGCATCCCCCCTTCCAGGGCTGAGATTACAATCGTGCACCACCATGCAAATGTCTTCATTTCCAGATTTTCCAGAAAAAGAAAGTAGTGAGTCTCACAGCACCAGCTCCACACCAGGCACGGAGTCACAGCCAAACCGCACATGTCTCTTTCAGAAGTGCATGCACACAGGGTGGGATAGCTAATCTTGGTTGTCAACTTGACTGGACCTGGAATTACCTGAAATGAGAGAGACAGTCTAGACCAGATCATTTGAAGCCAGAAGGCCCACCCTAAATGTGGGCATTGCCTTCTGGCGGTGGCCCTGTGAAAGGTCAGGGTGGCCCTATGAAAGGTCATGGCAGAAGGCAGCTTTCGCACTTTGCCTGTTTGCCTTCTCTCTCACTGACAGTCTCATCGTGTTGCTGTGGTGGCATTCCTTTACTGATAGTAGAACCAACTTCTTTGGATCTGTTGCTAAAATTCCTCTTGGGCAAGGCCAACTAAGTCTCTCCCTCCTCAGGTCCTACAACAAATACACAAATTTCCCAACTCATAGTTAGGCAAATTCTAGCTAGTTTACTTGGGCTTATGACCAGAACCGTGGTGGGGGTTACTTACTGAGCACAGGCGCCCTCCCTCCCCTCTATAAGTTACATTAATAAATCCACAACGGGGCTTGGATCTTACCGTTTCCTGGTGGTCGGATCCGAAGGGCCTAAGGGGAGTCAAAAAGGGCCTGCTTCCTGGCACCCTTAGTTTAAATGCTTTTAGCCCCTCCTCTTCTCACATCCAAGGCCAATGGACTGGTCGGGGAGGGGCACAGGGCTTTCCCTCCTCCTCATCTTTCTGCCCAAGGTGATCCTGGGTAAATACTACTCTGCCTGGAAGAGGTGTTTGTCCACAGCTCATCAGGCTTGTCCCTACAGGATCCCAACATAGACTGAAGACCAGCAAACCTCCAAGAATCCCCCAGGCCTTCAGCACCAAATTGGGACTGCTAAGACAACCAGCCTCGAGGACTGAGCAACTACCAAATTCTCAGCCTCTCCAATGTGGTACAGCCATTGCCAGACTATTCATACTCTATCCTGTAACACAATGTAATAAATCCCCATATATATGAATATATTCAAATATATGAATGTATATAATATACATTCATTTCATTAGTTCCGTTCCTTTAGAGAACTGTGACTAATACATGGGGCTGGTTGGAGTCCCCACCATGCCTTCCTGTGTCCCCTAAGCCCAGAACAAATTGTGGTTCCATTTACCATCAGTTTGTACAATTGCTTTTCCTAAACTAAAGAGAATTAAGTATTTCAAATCTTTATCAAAAACATGAAAGAAAAACCAAGTGCAGAGGCCCAGGCTTATAATTCCAGCACTCCAGAGGAGGCAGGAGTATCATCGAGGTCATTATCTGCTTGAGGCTGGTCTGGGATACATGAGACCCTGTCTTAAAAAATGTGAAATGAGGTGTGAGAAACATTACATCTGAATTAAAACAGGGAGAAAGCCTGTTATCTGTGTAATACTGATAAATAGCTCCACAGTATCTGTTGAGAAATTCCAGCTCAGTGGTTATTCACTGGCCACCCACATCTGCCTCTTTGGCAACAGTTCAGTACCCATCAGGGACTCTAGTTGCTACAGTCATGCACACTCCACCTAGCTGAGAATTCAGTAGGAGTGCCCTGGCTCCTGGTGGACGCATATCCCCTTAGATGAAGGACAGTCCAGGGGAAGAGGGTTAAGAGTGGAACCAGTGATTGCTACCCATGGTCTTTCTTGGTAGGGTCCACTTAAGATGCTTCTGAAAAGAAAAGGAGGCAGGGTTAGTGATTCTGCCAGAAGAGCTGGTGTTCCCTAGACACAGGGCCTCTCAGCCTCCTTGGAGCAATGAGGGAGATTTGGAAGCAAGGGGTGCTGTCCGCTGCCTGGGAGTGTCTGGAGGGAAGCAGGAAGGCAGGCAGAGAAGAGCTCCAGTGGGAGCAGAGAAGCAGCCACATGGTTGGCAGCCTGGGCACACAGCAGTCAATATTAATTGGCTTCCTGGCACAGATCCAGGTCTGTCAGTCTGCCTGCATGCTGGGTCAGGTTTCCTGAAGCTGATGCCCATGGAGACACAGAGCAACCTAGTCAGACTGTGATGTCTGCTCAGACCTTGGGAAGTCAAGAGGAACCTGGTCCTGTCACTCAGACACTGTGCAGCCTTAATTAAGCAAGCTACTAAATTGCTGTCCTTTGTGATTTGTAAAATGAAGCTATTAGGAAGATCTTGATAGATGTGTGTATTAAATAATACAATTCAAAGAAAACACACAGCACAGATATGGCACATAATGGGCATCCTTAGCCCCTGTTCTCGTGCCCTGGCCTGCTCTCCAAGCACGCTCTGCACTACAGCTTTGATGACCCTCACTCACCAATTAAAAACTGTGCTTTGGATTCTCCATCAGTCTCGATGGCAGTGGAATGGAAGCCGATCACAGTGTACACTCAGGGTGAACAGCTCTGCCATTCAGAGAAGCACAGAAGGCCACAGAGTGACATCACTAGAGTGCTTTGAGAAAAATGCAGATTCAGGGAACCCCAGGCTTAGTAAGTAAAAGCGCTCAGAATATGCATTTCAACAAGAGCTCCATGAATGGAAAGTTGGTATAGTGAGCTCCTAGGTCTCTCTATTCTCCCCTCCCCCACACCCATTTAGTGGGGATGCATTAATTGACTAGTTGACTGACTGGATGGATGAATGGATAGATGGATGGTTGGAGGAAGCCTTGCACTATGACCCAAACTTATTTGTGTTAATATCTAGGAATTCAAGGATAGACTCTATTGGCTGGGAGCGATGGCGCATGCCTTTAGTCCCGGTGCTTGAGGGGCAGAGGTAGGGGGATCTCTGGGCATTCAGGGCCAGTCTGAAGTTGGCAGACCAAATAGCTGCAACATGATAATGTTTTCAAGGAATTACCTGATGGGTTTTTAAAGATTTATTCCTACTGATATCTGTGCCATTAAGCCTCAGAGTTCACTGATAAAGGTTTTGCTTTAAGACTGGCAGTTTGGGAATAGGGACCAGGCAAGAATGCTGAGATCGCCCATTGTTGAACCTCACCAGCTCCCCGCCTCCACCCCAGTCACTCCCTGCCTCTGGTAGCCCAGTCACACCCAGTAGACTGCGAGGTCCTAGCCGCTGTCTGGGACTGCAAGTCTCAAGTCCCCCTAACTTGCGCTGCACAGGGATGCCCACCTGTTGCTCAGAGCTGCCTGCCAAGTCTAGGGCTTTCCTGTGCTGACTTTGCCTGGCTACTTCCTCAAAGGGTCTGTACACTTTGCTGCCACAGGAGAACAGCACCCTGGAGAACCAGGAACAAGAAGCAGATCATACAGGACCAGAATGTCTGTGTCCACCAGCTGGCAAAGAATCTGCACAGGACCCAGCACCATCCAAAGAGGGGTTTCTGTGGATTATAGATGCATCCTCTCAACTGGAGAATAATTATTCCTCCCTTAGCTTGTCTGCAGATGACTCAGCTTTCCTGTAGGATGGTCTCTCAGCCAGGTGATAGACAGACCCGCTGGATTAACTCTTAAAGGAGGAGACAATAGTATGCAATGTTCTAATCAGAATGCCATGTTTTCACCCAGAGTCAGAGGTAGAACTCAGATTCCATTCTAGGAGGACGTCGAATTCCCCTAATAAGTCTCAGCAAAGCCCTGAAAACTCCACATTTGTACATGGTACATCTTAAATTAGGGAAAAGCTGATGCATTCCATTCTAATATTGCTAAGGAAATGGGAAGTGGGGTCCAAAGCCAACCACCAGGGAGGGAGTCCACCAGCAATGGCTCTAAGACTGTTAATGCCTATCTGCCTACCTAACACAGTCATCCAGATCCATCCAGAATAGCACACAGATAATAGGAGACTTGAGTATGCCCCGCTCCATGTTTCTTCCTTCCATTCTCAAATCTCAGATAGTGAAGATGCGGAGTAGGCATGAATAAGAGGAACAGAAGAGGAATCCATGAAGATGGTCATGATTCCCATTTTCACAGATTGGGAAACTGAGTCTGACATAAGACTCCCAACTTAGTGCTCTGTACAGGAAACCCACTGTGTCCAAGTGTAGTTCCTCTCAGACTACTATACAGAGACTCCCAGACTCCTGGTATTCTAGACCACCCCATGCCCCAGAATGTTCCACTCTGTTTGGGGGATCCTTCCCAGAGGTCCATTTAATGGATGTTAGTTTCACTCCTGCATAGCTCTCTTTGATTTGGCCTCTTTTGAATCTCTTCAATCATGTTTTATATCAAAGGAACTAAATGTCTTTGCTCTACTGGAAGCTCTGTCTTTCCAAAGACTTTTCATCATGGAAAAGCTTCCCATCTACAGGTACAAGGGGAGACCAGAAGATAAAGAGCAATAACAGGGTGACCAACTGTAATAGAATCCTCTCAAGTGGGTCCTTTGTCCTAGGCCCTGCAGAGAACAGCTAGGAGATTCAGCTTGTCTGCTACACCAGGCCCATGCTTTTCTCCCTGCTGCTCTGTCTAACACAGTTCTGCACAAACCCTACATTAAAGCAGCAGTGTTAAAACCACTCTAGGTGGATTAGGCCTGCATTTACCTTCTTCACTACTTTATGGCCAGCTCCCAGCACAGGGGCTAGACTATAGTAGTTCCTCAATCAATCTTTGCACAGTTAGTGAACAGATGCACAATTAGCGGACTAGATCTTGGGAACACGATTTTAAAAGTCCATCTCCAGTTGGTGGGTACACAGTACTGGAGGCCAGGATTTCTAAGAAGGGCCTGTGCTTTACTCTTTAAACATTTTTTAAATTTATTTTTATTTTATGTTTTTGAGTGTATTGCTTACCCAACCATGTTGTATAATGGCAAGGTCAGAAGAGGTCATCAGATCCCCTGGAATTGGAGTTATCTGTTGTTAGCCTCCTGTGGGTCCTGGGAACTGAACTTGGGTCCCCTACAAGAGCCAGTGCTCTTAACTGCTAAGCCATCTCTCCAGCTCCCTATTTCTTATTCTTAAAGAAATCTGGGTAGTAGAGGCTCCATGACAAGCAGCTTGATGCCCACACTGGAAATGTCACTGAGGCTTTAGGTGCTTGATTTTAGGTGTCCCTTCTCTCTACATATATTTAAAATGGTATTAATAGTTCAAAATGGTGCTAATTAAACATTACATTTTTCAGTTCAAGGAAGAAGAGTTTATGGATATATATGATCATGCAGTTTGACAGAGATACAGTCTGAAGATAATGCATCATTAGGTGATTGTGTTGTTGAACAAACAGTGTACAACTTGTTTATACAAATACACGAAGGCGGATGCCTAAGTGAAGGGTCTATCACTAGGTGATATGGTCTTAGGGGACACTATTGTATATGTAGTCTGTCATTGATCAAAGTATTATTATATGGTGCAAGACTGCATTATATTTTTGTTTGTATTTTATATCTTTCCTGTGGTTCCTCATAATGGTTCCCTGGGCTGGAAAGGCTGAAAATATTACCTGAGACTTATATCATAAGAAACTGAGGCACAGACAGTTAAAACTGTTTCCCTATGGACTGCAGAGCAAGTCTGTTGAATACTGAGCTCAGATCCAAGTTCCACCCTGTATCTAAATAACTGTGACCTGAAAAGAAGCAACTCAAATGAGGAAAGGTTTGTTTTGCCTCAGGGCTTGAGGGTCCAGCCCATCACAGGGGGAAGGCATGGCTGCAGGAACTGCTCAAAGCGCTGGTGGTGAGATCTTGCTCACATCTGGATAGATCAGGAGATTCCAGTATTCAGCTGGTTCTACTTTCCCCTTTACTTACTCTGGGACTCCGAGCCCTGGGATGCTGCCACTCACATTCAGAATGGGCCTTCCCTCTTTAGGTAAATCCCTCTGGAAACAGCCTTGCAGATAGGCCCAAAAGAGTGTCTCATTAATGACCTACCTAGATGCATCTTAACCCACCCAAGCTGTCTATGGAATGTAATCATCACACCCTGTGTGGCACAAGATAGAACTTCTGCATGTGCGCTAATCTTGAATCAAAAACAAGCAGCCTTTTCCTAGGAGTCTGACAGGCACAAAATGTCTTCATACCCTAGCTGATGTGTCCTAGAAAACATCCTCTTGCTTCTCACACATCACAAGGCCTTCTACAAGGAGGCATGAAGATTCTCAATCCTAACTCCCCAATTCAGGTACAGTTTGATTTCTGCCAGCCGGCTCTGGTAAGTTTTAAAAATAAAGAAGGAAACAGTGCAGAAAATCAGCAGAACTGAGGGCAGGAGAGCGCACTATCCAGAATGCCCTGGCATGACTCATTCTCAGGGTTCTGCCTTAGCCCCACCAGCATCTGTGATCAAGGGAACTCACTACAGCACTTCAGTTGGAACCTTCTGTGGGCTCCCATGGTTGGTTCCCCAGGAGCACAGGGGCTTCTGGGCTAGCAGCATATTTCACCAGCTCTGGTCATCTCCGATCAGAGTTTTGGTACAAAGACTCACCTAGAAGCAAAATAGAATCCTGCATGGGACTCTGTAAAGACTCTCCCAGCATTTTCCTTGTTTCATTTATCTTTATAACTACCACGTGTGGGAGCAGGGAACAGGTGGTTCTGTGCAGAGTGGAAAATGGCAGATGGATGTCTGAGATAAATAGCCCTTTGAATGGATGACTCTTCAATATGACATTTTAAAGGTTACCTTGAAAGTTCTTCAGCCGCCCAGGCAGCAAAGGAAAAAAGGTATGCTACAGTCATAGGACTTCGTGGGACAGTCAAAATGACCTTGGTTAGCCAATAGGACAATTAGTTTAGTGACCTATGTCACGGGATCTTGCTCTGCTCACTCCCCACATCCCTCTAGTCTTGTGATCTCTGCTAAAGGAATTCAGAAAAGACATAGAAAGACAGAGTTTGTTACAGAGAAACACAGGGCACCACCAAGCCTGAGAATGGACAATGACCAAAGAGATCACTCTGCAATTGACGTTTTAGGCAGGCTTTATAGTATTTCTAGTGCCTCCAGAACAGACAGTTGTTCTAGTTTAATCTCTGTTGTTGTGATAAAATACACTGACCAAAAGCACCTTGGGAGAGGAAGGGATTTATTTGGCATACAACTCCCAGGCAACAATTCATCACTGAGGGAAGTCAGGGCGAGAGCTTGAAGTAGAAACCAAGGAGAAATGTTGCTTGATGGCTCACTCTTCAACTTTCTCCGGTTATACAGCCCAGGCCCACCTGCCTGAGGATGTGCCACCCACAATGAGCTGGGCTTTCCCACATCAAGCATCAGATCTGGACAGTCTCTCAATTGAGAATCCCTCCTCAGGCAATTGTAGGGTGCGGTCAGGTTGACAGCTGAGGCTAAAGAGAACAAGTTTTTCCCCAGGGGTGTTTTCCTCTCCAGGTGATTGACAGGTCAGTTGGTTTGACTCTTACAGGAGCAGGCATTTAGTATATCCTTGTTCTCTATTGGAATGTGTCCTGCTAGAGCTTAATCATATAAGGGTTCGCATACTCCTGATGCTAGGTTTCGATAGTTACTAATTAATGTCCTCTGGCAGTTCAAGATGTCATTGTCTTCCCAGGATCAGATTTGACTCAGGTCCTTTTCTTCGGGTCAGTAAACAATGTCCTACAGTCCCCATCTTTGGTTTTATAAGAAGTTGATTTTAGGAAAGGGGGTCCAGCCCTAACGTCCTCCAAGCCTGCTAATTTCTAGTTGGCTACTTAACAGTTTATACAACATTCACTAGAATATTCTACCAGTTCCTTGGACTGGTAGAATCAAGCTACATCAAGCTGAAGTAACCTCAAAAGTGATGGTAGGGAACTTCCCACAAGAAAGTGCCCCCAGATGTGACAAGATGGGCTGACTGGGATTCCAAAGAGGAATACATCAATCCCCCAAAAGTGACTGGTCCAGAGTGTGTACTAGGTAGGAGAACTTACAGGCAGACTTGCCATCATTATACACAAAAGTCTTCAAGCTAGGAGTTCTATGGAGGTTTAAGGAATTTGTCTCAGGACTAAGGCTAGCTCCTGCGTGTTTAGCAATGTGTTTGGTCTTTCAGTGCTTCAGGCAACAGCCTAAACAAGTTTACCAGTGCCTGGAGCTGTTCAAGGCTTAGGTTCAAGTTTGTAAAAGACAAATTTCACTTGACAGGGTCACAGAGTAGCTAAAGCATTTTGTTCTTCAGCCAATACAAAGAAAGAAACTGGGACTTGGGAGAATCATACACCTCGGGAACAGTATACATGTAAGATCCAGGAAAGATTGCTTATAAAGATGAAGGCCTGCATGGTAGTTTGCCCTAAGGTGACATCTTCTAGGATCAAAGCTCAAAGAACTTTCTGGAATGAGTGGTTCATTAGGCAAAGCTTGAGCCATAAAATATCGTTATGTCTTCAGCACATTACATGGCAAGGGCTGTGTTCAAGCCCCTGGGCTAGAACAAGATAAAATGAGATCCCAAACCTAACTTGACCACATGCTACCTGAGTATCATCTCCTCAGCTGAAGCATGGACAGGTTAGCCAGGCCATGGTGGCGTGTCAACAATACCAGCGCCGTAGCCTGGGTAGGAGGACTACATGTTTGAGGCTAGCCTGGGCTATATGGTGGCTTCTCAGTCAGCCTGGATTACATAGTGAGACTCTGCCTCAAAAAAGAAAGAAGAACATGGTGGCACAGGCCTTTAATCCAGGCACT
Source organism: Eospalax fontanierii (assembly GCA_035773235.1). Lineage (NCBI taxonomy): Eukaryota > Metazoa > Chordata > Mammalia > Rodentia > Spalacidae > Eospalax > Eospalax fontanierii. Next base: position 32,633,375 of record CM069539.1, read on the forward strand.
CAGGAGGCAGAGGCAGGCAGAGCTCTGTGAGATCAAGGACAGCCTGTTCTACATAGTGAGTTCCAGGCTGGCTATGGCTACAGAGTGATCTTGTCACAAATCAGTAATTAATTAATTAAGAAGCAAACATAAAACTCCAACAACAAAAGGAAAACACTGGACAGATTATAACTGTTTGTTTAATTGCTTTGTGGCAGGGTTGAAAAAGCTAATGGAGATACATTTCTTAGCTCGATTCCTGGTTCCTGATTAAGCTGTTCTCACTAATCAGAGATGCTCACAGTCTTTCCTATCTTCATCAGAGTCTTAAAGCATTTTAAATGGGTTTGAGCAGAATGTCAGAAAAGCAATAGATTGGATACTGCAAGTGTCTCCGTGCCCCTTTGATGCGGCATGCCCTCTAAAAGCGGTCCTTTTCAAAGCCTCGGGGCACAAACATCCCATCCATCTCAATTTCTCAAGACTAACTGAATCAGGTTTTTGCGGGTGCATCTGTCTAGTGGTCTGTCATTTTTGTAAGTGCTCATATGGCCAGACTCCCCACTCAGACAGCAAGAGTGACCACTCGGTGAGTCAGAGACATGCAACATTTCCTTTCTGTCTGCTGCTAAAGGGTCCTCAGTGAAAAGAAGGGAGACAGAGCTATATAGGACAGAGACATTCCAACATCACGTCTTGCACTTTTTAAATTAGTCATTTATTTATTTACTTTGAGACAGAGTCTCACTATGTAGCCCTGGCTGGCCTGGAGCTAGCTATATAGACTGGGCTGGCTTCAAACTCACAGAGATCCACCTGCCTCTGCCTCTGGAGTACTGCAATTAAAGGCATGTGCAACCATTGCCCTTTATACTGTTTTGTCCAGTGTCACTTCCTCTGCTTTCATATTTATCCTTCCATTCTTCCTTGGAAAGATAAGTGCTTTCGAATCATAGTGGGTGCCAGACTATCTATCTACCTAGGTACTTAGACTATATCAAGGAACAAATGAACACAAAATCATGCACCTGTGGACCCTGTAGCATAATGAACTCTTAGAAACGAACATGGCACACAGGATGTAACAAGAATTACAATCCCTAACCTCAGCAGGCTATTGTGGTGATTATAAGTGACAATTTGGTGGCTGGAGAGATGGCTTAGCCATTAAAATATATGTTCTTGCTGAGGACCAAGAGTTCTGTTCCTAGTATCTATGTCGGTGACTTACACAGCTACTTGTAACTCCAGCTCCAGAGGATCTGACCTCCTTGAGCACTACACTCACATGTACAAATTCACACACATAGACACACACACACATAACTTTTTAAAAATTAAATAGTTTTTAAAAAATAGTAATCCATGAGACAGAGTAGGTGTTTAGTAGATCATGGTAACAATTATCCTTAAAATTGCTCCTAGATTTCTCTAAGTCTCTTAAACACTTTGTATAGTTGACCCCTAGTGTTTATTCATTTAACAAACTCCTAAGCATATGCTGTATGCTAGACTCTGCAGTGGGCAGGAGACATAAAAAGGAATGTTATCAGTACCTGGTCCCTGTCCTTGAGAATTTCGTAGTCTGAGACACCGTACACTAGGTGAGAGGCCCTTGATGGTCTCTGGTAGCCTCTAGTCCTAGGGCTGCTCATCAGAATGGTGCACTCACTAAGGACGGTGTCTTCTTTAATTCAATTATATCCCAGCTATGGCTGGTGATTCTAGGAATGCTATGAACCAGGACATGGAGATTGGAGTCACGTCCCGAGACCCCAAGAAGATTCCCAAACAGGCACGGGATTACATCCCCATTGCCACAGACCGCACTCGATTGCTGGCAGAAGGCAAGAAGCCCCGCCAACGCTACATGGAGAAGAGTGGCAAGTGCAACGTGCACCACGGCAACGTCCGGGAAACCTACCGCTACCTGAGTGACCTCTTCACCACACTGGTGGACCTCAAGTGGCGCTTCAACCTGCTGGTCTTCACCATGGTCTACACCATCACATGGCTATTCTTTGGCTTCATTTGGTGGCTCATTGCTTACATCCGAGGTGATCTGGACCATGTGGGTGACCAAGAGTGGATTCCTTGTGTTGAGAACCTCAGTGGCTTTGTGTCTGCTTTCCTGTTCTCCATTGAGACTGAAACAACCATCGGCTATGGCTTCCGGGTCATCACAGAGAAGTGCCCAGAAGGAATCATACTCCTCCTGGTACAGGCTATCCTGGGCTCCATTGTCAATGCATTCATGGTAGGCTGCATGTTTGTCAAGATCAGCCAGCCAAAGAAGCGAGCAGAGACCCTCATGTTTTCCAACAATGCTGTCATCTCCATGCGGGATGAGAAGCTGTGCCTCATGTTCCGGGTGGGTGACCTCCGCAACTCCCACATTGTGGAGGCCTCCATCCGTGCCAAGCTCATTAAGTCCCGGCAGACCAAAGAAGGGGAGTTCATCCCCCTGAACCAGACTGACATTAACGTGGGCTTTGATACTGGCGATGACCGTCTCTTCCTCGTGTCTCCACTCATCATCTCCCACGAGATCAATGAGAAGAGCCCTTTCTGGGAGATGTCTCGTGCTCAGCTGGATCAGGAAGAATTTGAAGTTGTGGTCATTCTAGAGGGGATGGTAGAAGCAACAGGTAAGATATTCTGTCCTCCACAGCTCTCTTCCTGCCCCCAGAGCTAGGCCACTATGACTCTGGAAGGTACAAGTTTGTGTGTAAGAAGCCCAAGATGACAGTGAGCGCATTCAGTCCTACGGTGACCCAAAGGGTAGATTCCTAAGATAGAGCACTAGCAATGGCTAACATGGGTCAAGCCTCCCACCTCCTAGGCATGGTTCTACACTTTAAACATGTATTACTTCATTCAGGGCCCTCCCATACCTCTCCAAGATAGACTTTATGGTACAGAAACAGAAATACAAAGTAATTGAGCACTACCAAGTTGGTAGCCATAAAGATCAAGTCAGGGAGACTCCAGAGCCAGGCCTTGTTTCCCACACGTCAAAGTGCTTCTTGTTCAGGAACAGATGTGGAATGACTTTTGAAAAACTGGGTGACAAAAGGGGGTGACATTTTAGAGTAAGAGCTCACAGTCTGTTCATATTATGAGTCTCATCATTTGGAGAGGATGAGATGGCCATTCCTAAGTTCACAGGGATTCCCACATTGGGCTATTTTAGAGGACCTGTGCTCTAGACCTGGGTGGTGAGTTTCCCAGCAGTCCTCTCTCAGGAGCAACTTACTCTTCAGCTTTCCTCCTGAAGGTTCAGTGAATCCAAGGTGTGCAGGACTCCTTGAAAAAAAACAAACAGTGCAACCATGCTATGGCAACAACATCAATGCATGCCCAAGAAGGTGCCTCCTTTGAGGACAACGTAACACACGCCCTGCCCAACAACTGACTCCCACAAGCAGCTCCATATTCCTCAGCCACATGGTCATGGCAGAGCTCCCTGAGGTAGCTTCAGGAGCCCAAGAGGGTCTGAGCTCTGGTTGAGAGTCAAAGACCCCAACCTCACACTGGGGTCCCACTTCCCGGGAAGGGGAGACCACTAGCCAAACCCTACATTTGCTCATTTTCTGTCTTCCTTCTACTTCCCTTCTCTTTAATCTACCAAATAGACTGAGCAGCAAGCAGGCCCTAATGATGACTCTTAGAAAACTCATGCATGCTCAGAAGAGAGCACATTTCCTTCAAAATCTTGCACACAGTATGGGTGCCTTCCATCTTATTTTATAGATATAGATGCCAAACTTAAGAAGAGCCACACAGGAAGTAAGTGTTCACACACAGGCCATTCACTTACAGATTTTCTGCACACCACACTGGCCCCAAAGATGTCAGAGGCTTGTCACAGAGATGGCCAAGCATACCTTTCAGTGTTTGGGGACCAGTTTACTGGATGGAAGATTGGACAGGGCCTCCACAAGCTTTCAAATTTCAGTCAGTGGAACCAGGTGGGGTGCTAACGGGCTCTAGGGATTGTGCCGGAAGGGCTGCCTGGCCATCTGCTGGGGGCTGAAGTCTGGCCAGCCAGCATATGGTGGCAGCTGGAGGAGCCCCTGGGGCGAAAGACAGGCAGGAATCAGGAAGCTGATTGGCAGAGCCGGGACTCCCAGGTCACCCTGCCCTTGGTAACAGGGTCAGGATCAGAACACAGGCTCGCTTTCTGGGGAAGGATTCTACTCTGAAATTCTGAAGTAGTGATCAGACGCAAAGGATGCCTCACCATTCCCTGAGGCTGTCGCCAGCAGGGGAGTAGGAGAGCTGTCCTGCTGGCTCCTCCCCTCACATTTCTCTGGAAGCCTTTGGCCCACATTGGCCTGTCCTAACTGCTTGACCTCCTCCCCTCCAAATACCGGGTGCTAGCCACTTTTGTTTTCTGTCTGGAACCATAGGGGAGATAGAGACCACTCATTTTAAACCAATGTGACTTTTCATTGTCATGGTCACAGAGCCAAGCCTGGGCATGAATTCAGGGCGAGTGTGAGCAGCACAGCTCTGCCATAGCCTACCTGTGTGAGCCTGGACATGTTGCTTGACTTGTCTGCAAACAAGGCCAAGCAAACTTATATGGACGGTGGGAGGATTAAATGACCAAATAGAATTCCACAGGTGAAAGAAACATAGCGCATGATGTGAGTACTGAAATGTTAACAGAGTCACAAGCAGCCAGGGTCGCAGGCATGATCTCTAGCTACAGGATTGCCCACTGCCATTTCCCTAGAGGAGGAAGAAGAGCAGGAATTGCTCAGAAGGGCCCCTCCAGATATTCCTATGGAAGTCCTGCCACTGTCTTTCCAGGGTCTCAGGAGCTGCAAACACTTGGTCTGGGGCTACGCTGTCACAATGCAGCTTGGTTGTTTGCATCTCTGTAGAGATAAACACCCAAGGTGAGGCCCGAATAGAGTCCTAGCTAAGGCAGGCATTGCCCTGAGAAGAGAAAGCAGTTTACAAGCCCACCATGTATGGGAAACTCTCAGGGACCCAGGTACCAGAGCATAGATGAGTGGAAAGCAGCCTTGGGCCTGGATCTGGTTTCTATACCCTGTTTCCCAGAGAAGACTCAAGATGTGCTCTGGAGAAGCTGTCTCCCATGCCCAGAGAGTACAAGCTAGTCCTTCCTTGGCCAGAAGATTAAATAAAAATCTACTGTGACCCTGAACACAGAAGCTTCCTCATGCATAACAAAGCTCCCCTCCCTCTCTGGAGAGAAAGCAACACCTAAAAATAACACAGACATGGCAGGGCTGAGTAGAGAGGGACTCAAGGCATCAGAGTGTCCTTAAAGCCAGAAGGCAAGCTGGGTGCATGTTTGCTCTCCTTCCTGTATATGTGTGTATGGTTATGTGTACACACATGTGCATGTTTGCTGGCATGTATATGTGCAAGAATATTAGGTTTTTGTTTCAATATGTCTACCACAAACAGTCCCCACGAGTTCTAAAGGCTTGTCAGCTCCCCTCCGTTTCCTCACTCTGAATTTGTCTCTGTTCAGACGCCTTTCCTGCCTCTTTCCCCCTCTAAATCTTCTAGTCTTAAATACTGTTTTCAAGAACCATATCCTTGTCTCCAACTTTTCTGAAAACTGTTTTCTTTGATCTCTAGAATAGACTCCTAAATCTTACATGTTCATTTCTAATTTTCTTCCCCTACTGTAGCTTGAGCTCCTCTAGAACAAGGGCCATATCTTATTCAGCTTTATCTTCTAGGTTCTTGGTACAATGTAGATGTTCAATAAATACTTGAGGGATGACTGAATGGATGGATAGACTGGCTAGATGGGAAGATGAGTGGACAGATGATGAATGGATGATTACATAAATGGTTGGATGATTGGACAGATGGATGGATAACTGGATGGCTGGATGGGTGAGTGGCGGTAGATAGATAAATGGATAGCTGGATGATGAGATGGATCAGTAAATGACTGCATCTTAATGCACATGGTTTCTGTTTACCCAGGCATGACTTGCCAAGCGCGAAGTTCTTACATGGATACAGAAGTGCTCTGGGGCCACCGATTCACACCAGTCCTCACCTTGGAAAAAGGCTTCTATGAGGTGGACTACAACACTTTCCATGACACCTATGAAACCAACACACCCAGCTGTTGTGCCAAGGAGCTGGCAGAAATGAAGCGGGATGGTCGGCTCCTCCAGTACCTCCCCAGCCCTCCCTTGCTGGGGGGCTGCGCCGAGGCTGGGAAGGACATTGAGACTGAGCAGGAAGAAGCTGATGAACCCAATGGCCTGAGTATGTCCCGGGAGATCAGGGGCTCAAAGTGAGGTCTATGTTCTAACCAGAGACTCCTCTTCCCAGCTTCCATGACACAGGCATCAAGGAGCTCGAGAAGCCAGAGAGGGCAATTAGCTTAGCAAGCTCTGTGGGGCCCCAGGCACATGAGAACTCTGGGAGATGAACAGTATATTGAGCCCTCGTGACTCTTTATCAGGGCCTCTGAGCCACAGCCCTGCCTGGGTCTCTTGGACAGTGCTCTCTAGGCCCCTGTGAGTCGTGCATGGCTAAGCTAAGACTGGAGCCAGGGTAGCATTTCCACAGAAAGTTCCAACGCGGCATTTATCCTCTGACTACTGGCCCCTGTTCGCTCCCCTCTCTGGGTCTCACAGTTTCCTCCAGAGAATGACAGTGCCACCAATACTTATCACCAAGGCCTGAGGATTCAGGGAGGAATTATTCTGCCCATAGGTACTCAGGCCTCCATCCAGCTGGGGATGAGTTCACAGAGGCCTCCTGGGCTAAGGTCAACACAAGTCAGGAGGCGATGCCTTTTAGTCCGAGGCCAACAGCCACTTACCAATAACTTCTTTGCAAGGCCCTTCTTCACCTCTGTTATCTACCTAGTGCGTGTTTCCCTCTGCTGTGTTTTGTGGCTACTGCGGCCTACTAGGTAGTTAGTTGACTTTGTTAGAGTGTGTCTAGGAACAGAGTCCAGGAACATATGCACTGTTCTCTCAAGCCTGGTGTGCTTCCAGTCATACTGTGCCCTGAACTTCCAAGTAAGAATTCCAGAAATTGGACTTTTTGACCCAAGAACCACAAAGAACCTATAATGTGGTCCTGGAGAAAATGTGAATTTCAGAGAGCCAGATGAATTAATTGGTACTAAAACAGAGAGGAGAGAGAGAAAAGGAAGATGGAAAGAAAGGAAAGCAATGAAAAATTTCAAGGAAGCATCTAGAGCCTGGTGTGGTGATGCATGCCTTTAATCCAAGCACAGCAGAAACTGAAGCAGGAAGACTGTGAATCTGAGGCCATCCTGGGCTAAATAGTAAGACCTTGTTTTAAAGAAAGCAGAGAAACAAACTAATAAAAAAAGGCATCTGCCTCAGTTGTTGTATGGGGACTCCCAGGGAGAGATGGGATATGGAACAGAAGGGGCAGGTAGTTATAAAGCAGCTTTACTGCCAAGCCCAGGGTGGACTAAAGTCTTAGGCTGATACTGAGAAGCCTCTGGGCCTCCCTCCTATGGGACAGTTCCAACAGGTGGCTGGACCTGGAGGGTGGGCATCATATATCCTGGGGGAGAACAGAAGGGAAGTTCTGCTCCTGCTTCCTGGAAACAGGAAGGCACGAGAGTTGGTGGGAGAAGTGGGAAAAGCAAAGAGTAAAAAGTGGGAAGAGCCTTGAAAGCAGTGGCCTCAGAGACCTCTTCCAGCCTGGAGGATGGATGGAGCAGATGGTCAAGTCAATGAACCGCCTGTTAAAAAAGACAGGTTGGCCTGGCTTGGGAAGGTAGTTGGTAAGTTTCCAAGTATCCCCACCCGAGTGTTCACAGCTCTCAACTGGACTTTGAGACTAGAAGCGCTTTCCTGCCCAGGACCTGGAGCACTTTCCCTGGGATTCACAAGGAGGCAAAGAGGTGGACAAGGGAACAGCCTCAGGATCTCAGGCCTTGCTCTCCTCAGGCTGTGTTTCCTAGGACTAGTCAGAAGAGGAAGAAGGTGACTAGGACAGGGAGCTGCATTTGTGGGCTGCCCACATGCGGGGAAGGGATCCTCACACTTGGCACCTGGACTGAATCTTGAGGGGTGGGCTAGGCAGTGGTAGGCAAGTGTGGTAGGGTCTTCCACCAGGGATAAAGTGCTGGGTTGTAGTTCCAAGCATCCTTCTGCGATGAAGCAGGTCTTGCAGGGAATGGGAAATGAAAGCAGGTGAGCCACAGCACCCACCTAGTAGGAGCGCTACCATCAACAGTCTAAGAAAAGGAGCCCGCCACTGAGACTACGTGTCTGGGGCGGAGGGAACTACAGCAACTGCTGTGTGGGAAGGCACGCAGCCTGGTTCTCCAGATTGCAGAATAGCCAAGCTAGTTCTACATCTCCTTGTAGGCTGGAAAGTCAGAACCAACTAGTGCCTGCAGGTTAGGACCCATGATGTTCCAGGTACAGACAAGAAGTAGCAGAGCATGCTGGTGTTTCAGCTCGACAGTGGTCTCGTTCTAAAACATCCCTCACCTGACCAGGCCAGCCCTTCCCCAGTTCCCTGACTGCCAGTGGCCTCTGTGAACCAGGACCACTGGTGTGGTGTGCCAATGAGTTGTAGAGGCTATTAAAGAGGAAAGGATGAACATACTCCTAAAGATGCTCACATACCAGAGCTGATAAACACTGGAGTTAATAAGACACTAACCCACATGCTTATTCTGGTGTCTACTATGCTGACCTAAATAAGGGAAGGCCGCCCTTCATGTCTCAAGGACATCCTCATTTCAGTGAACTGACTTCACTAAAGTTTGAAAAGTTCTTCAAATCATTTTTCTGCAAGTTCTTGAATAATACATTGAAAAGATAGTTTTATTAAATGTCAAGTCTGATGCTGGCCCAATGGGTTTCTTCCAAATCACTACTTCTGCATACAAACCATATAAACACCATGCCTATTGTGTAGCTGTACGCCCACGACACCACTGATGGACCATACAGAACTGAGGCAGGGCTTAAGATGAGGTCAGCAGAAATGCCCAGAGATCTCAGTTTCTCCAAAGTCCCAAAATGATAGCAAACTAGTGACACCAAGTTTGGGAAGCTGACTTCCTGCCTTAGCTACCACGTCCTTCCTTTCTGGAAACATCCCTTTTTCTATGTGCTGCAGAAACTCAAGAAGCTAAGTTCCAACCAGTTCTCTTTCCTTCACAAAACCTAGCTAGGTTTAGTTAGTGCTATAAGACCCCGTTCCCAGGCCTCACCCCTTCAGATATAGCCCCTCTGGGGGCCCACCCATACCACTTCCCTCTACCGCTCTGAGATCCTGTCTGAAGCAGTTGACTTTGATGGAGGAGAAGGAGCCTGTCACTCTGGGGAATACCTTCCCTGCTTGTCATCTGTAGCAACTGGGAACCTTCATTCACACCCCTTATCCCATGGCCAGTCTTCCAGCAGACCTCAGATATGTGACTCTTGTGAAGTAGGGACCACAGAAACTGAAACTGCTCATATTTAAGCTGACAAAAAGCAAAGATTGCACCTTGTCTTCTAAGTCTGGAATCACTGCTGCACCTCTCACATGTGGGGCAGTGCTGAGACACCCTCCTGGATACTTGTACTTGATTCTCAAAACGCTACAGAGAAGATCTCTATAGCCTCTGTTACCAATAAGCCTACAGAGACTCAACAGGGTCCCATGGATGAGAAGCAGGGCACCTCCCAAGCAAACACTGAGGGGCCATCATCCTGCACAGACACCCACAGCTGTCCACTTCCCGTGCTTCAGTTACAGAATCCCACCATCACCAGTAAGATTTACCAATCTTATATATATATAAAAAAATCACATCATTACACTGCCCGAAAAGCTGAGGCTTCTTTCTCATTTGAAATAGATGGCCGCTGGTTTCCCATTCGGATGCATTGCCAGCTGGAACAAATGGGCTATTTTTGTTAGTCTAAGCACACAGTTACCAGCATTTAGGCTGGTATTGGGGTAGGTGCAAAGGTGGGAAGGACAGACCTGGAGAGACACACTGCCCCAGGCATCAAGGTACAGACTCCACAGGGAACGCGCAGCAAAGGCAGAAGTCACCACCAGCATGCACTCCTACATTAGCTCATCTGCCCACAAATAACTTTCACCTGCCTAAGTCATGAGTCACTTTAAAGTAGCTTCTTCCTTTAAGTACTTGAAAATACCTACCCACTTCAGGGAGCCTCTGGGCTGGGAGTTTGCAGGTACTACATACCTTCACAAAATGATTTTTATCAGCAATCTCTGGGGAGGGTAGTGGCTGTGGTAGTCAAGGGAGTTCAGGACTCTTCAAATGAAGACCTGGGGTTCTTGCCGAGCACATCCATTGGCCTAGAGGATTAATGGTGTCCTTCTGTTATGGTCATCCACTGGCAATGTCAAAGACTCACATGGACACAGTAGCTAACTGGAGATTCCTTACTTAAACTCCCCTGGAAAGATCACACAGCTGGCCAGGGCTTTGGTTTAGCCTGAGAAGTGATATTAGAAGCTCGGGCTAAGACGGAGCAGCCTGCAGTATGCAGAATCATGTCACCATATCTGACCCAGTACCCACCCCCAGGTGGGGGCCGACAGCAGATGCAAAGCCTCTCTGTTAGCAGTGGGCAAGAGCACCTGGTGGCACTGAGACGCTGAGGGTGTGACACCTGCTGGTAGCAATGGAAAGCAGAGAGAGGCAGAAGCAAGGAAGCTCTGGGGTTGGCCAGCAGTTTCTCGGTGGGAGTGGCCCTGCCTGCAGGCAGCACCGCAAACCCTGTGCAGTGCCTGAAACAGCTAAGGTCTAAGGGAAGCATCCCCAAATGACATACCTGCCAGTCACACGTGGCTTGTAAAGTGAGGAAGGAGCACTAGGTAAATGTATCTAATAGAAAGCAAAACCCACCCATCCCCAAAGCTCTGCTCTGCTCAGCCAGTCACACCAGCACTAGGCACATAGGACAGGTATCTCTTTAGACCCTAGCAGAGTCCAGTAATAAGATGAGCTGACTTGTTTGTGGCAAACAAATGTCTAGGGAGGAGATCTGGAAATGGAAATGTTGGCTGACTTGTATGTTCCTCTAAGGGACTGTTTGCTTTTACTCAAAAGCTACTATTCAAACAATCCTGGCTTCTGTGTGCTAGAGGCAAGCATTCTAGAGCCACAGGAGAGGGATTGGTAAGAAAGTGCATGTTAGCCAGTACACTGAGCTTCCTTCTCAAATGGTAAAAGCATAAGCACAGAGAATCAGGACCATTTGGATGAGGCTGCCGTCATAAGAAAGTAGTCAATACATACAGCTGTGCATTAGGATCCCTTCGTGTGCACTTGCTGAATGTTGCTGTCACATTCTGAATCACCTCTGAAATAAACATGTTCATGGGAGACTGCAGTTATCCCTGTGTGCTTTGAACCTTACAGGTTCTCCTAGCCGTGCCGTTACCTGGAGAAGTGAGCAGCTGCAGCCATTCAGGAATCCACCTACCATCTGTTCCCCTCACGGAGGGGAGCCCACTGGGTCTGGTCCATGGAGACAACGCGAAAGAGGGAAGTGTGTTCACCAAGTTGGCTGTACCCTGACGGATAGAAAGAGCTGTGTAGCTCCCAGGGTCGTTCCCATTCAATAGCTGTACTGGCAGCACCCCCAGTTCAAGAATTTTCTTTCTGCTCTAAACACCATCTTCTGGAGCCCTTCTCATCTATCTGTATAAAGGGATGGAATTTTATGGGCAAACTGTTCCTGTCTGTATGTCCCCCAGACCCCGCACAGCAAGAGAACCTGTCCATCCTGACCATCTGGGCTTGGTAGGGATTTGCTAGGTATACCAATGCTTGTCTCCTGATAAATGCTAATGCATCAGAAAAGGATGCCAGGCTAGGCTATAGCTCCGTAGGATGGCTCATGCAAAGAACTGGGCCCAATTCCCATCACATACAGAAAGAAAGAGAAAGAAGAAGGATGAAAAGAAAGAAAGGAGAAATAGGAAAAAGGAAGCAGAGGGCTCAATCCACAAAAGGTCCAAAGCGTCTCTGATTTTCCATTACTTCAGCTTTCCTACACACACTACCACTCAACAAATATTTATTGAATATCCACTGTGTTCTAGAAGCAGGAGTAGACACTGTGGATTCACTGTAGTGAGCCAGCATGTCTTTGTCTATTCTGACTGCTATATTAAAAAAAAAAAAAAACTCAGACTGGATAATGCAGGAACAATGGGAATTAACTGCTCTGGATTCTGAAGACTGAGACATCAAGATAAGCAGCAGCAGATTTGATGTCTAGCGAAGGCTGTTTCTAATTGATAGCTTCTACCCATCCTTATATGGCAGAAGGAGCAGTCCTCCTCTCCCTCAGGCCTCATATATAAGGGCACAAATTCCATTCATGAGGGCTTCACCCTCCCAACCTAATCTTCCAAAGTCTCCACCTTCTAACACAACTACCGTAGGGATTAGGTTTTAACATGCAAATTTGGGGATGAATCAAACATTCAAACCCTAACAAAGATGAAGTGATCATTTGCCTTCCTGGAATTTCTTCTCTGGTGGGGAGGGAGCTTGGAAAGCTAAGATACAAAAGGCACACAAATAAAAGCATGGGCATCTTCAATAAAGAGCAGGAAAGATCACACAGAGTGCTGAGCTCAATCAAGACTGGAGGATCTGGGACTGATTCTCTGATGGGCCTGCCCTGGTTACCGATACTAAGGATTCAAGGAGGTATGAGCTCACCAGGCAAAGTGACTAGTCCGAGGGATTCTTGGTAGAAGGACAGAGGGCCAGGGAAGCAGATGCATGCAAAGTCCTAAGGTAGAGGACACAGGAAGGATCTGCAGAACAAATCGAAGACTCGGCACTCAGATCTATGCAAGCGTGGGGACTTGAATTCAGATCCCCAGCATCTATGTAAAAAGCTAGGCATCTCAGGAAGCAGAGGCAGGTGGGTCTCTGTGAGTTTGAGGCCTGCCTGGGCTATATAATGAGTTCCAGGCCAGCCAGGGCTACATAGTGAGACTCTGTCTAAAAAACAACAAAAGCACACCAAAACAAATTAATTAAATTAAAGGGTGAGCAGAATAGTACACGCCTGCAATTCCAGCACTGGACTCAGAGGCAGGAGGAGACCACGGCTCATTGGTGAGCTAGTCTAGCCAACCAGTGAGCTCCAGGTTCAGTTAGAGAGCCTATCTCAAAAAACATAAAGTAGAGGGGCTGGAGAAATGGCTCAGAAGTTAAGAGCACTGCCTGTTCTTGCAGAAAACCCATATGATGACTAATAACTGTAATTCCAGTTTCAGGAGACCCAGCAACTTCTTCTGGACTCCACAGGTAGTGAACATACATAGGTCACTTCACATACATTCAGGAAAAAATACACATATAAAATTTTTTTAAGGTAAGGTGGAGAGAGCTAGGGGAGACACCCTACATTGATCTCTGGCCTCCACAGACTCATATGCACCCGATCACAACGAGAGAGAGAGAGAGAGAGAGAGAGAGAGAGAGAGAGAGAGAGAACCTATTTTTCAAGATCGAAGGGAAAGCTTGGGGACTGGCTCCTTACTAGTGAAATTAGGTTATGCCTGAAGCTTTTCCGGACTGTCCTTCTAGGCCAGACTAACAAATCACCCACTGGTATATCCCGCAGACATTCACTGAACCCCTCTGTGTTTCGAGGATCCTGCCAGGACCTGAGAAAACTGAATTGAACAAGACAGCATTTCAGTCCTTCACGAGCCTTCGTCAAGCTCCACAGAAGGTCTCACACTGATTCTTCTGATGCATTCATTCACTAATAGTTTCATTTTCTTGGTTTTCATGTAAAACATCATTGTTCTGTAGATAAAGACAGTTACCTATAAAATATATGAATATACTCATGAAAATTATTGAAAGAAAAGAAGACTTAGCATTTAGCTTTTTGTCTCCAAACTCAATGATTTGCTAGCCAACCAGTATTAAAGATATATGCCCTTTCCATTGAAAAGCAAGGCCAAGACCAGGCAAGTCCTCTGTCTGCTCCAAGTCTGCTTCTTGCAAAGCATACTTTGGTGGTCCTCACTGTGATCCTGAGGAACAGCTTTGACCAGAACACCCAGTGTAAGGTGCGATCAGTGTGTGGGGGGGGTCCCCATGTATGGAGAGTCAGACCATCTCCTAGAGGATTCACTGAGCTTCTCCCGGCTGAAACACAGGTGAAAGTGGATGCTTATCTTTTTAAACGTTTATCCCTTGACAGAGTTCCCAGGATGTTTTCATGATCCAAGTGAAATAAAAATAAAAAGGAACCACGGTTATTTGTCCACAAATCTAGAGAGAGACACTGACCATCCTGGTCCTGAACTGCCACAGGCCTCCCTCTTCTGTCTCTTTGGCCACATGGCTGCAAGTAAACAGTAGGAACATATCCCAACAGGAAGCTTCTGGCCCTTAGAGGGATTTCTACAGAACTGTGGAGCTCAGTCCTCACTTACATATCCACTGAGCAGCTCTCCATGCTGTGCCCAGGCCAAGGCATGTGGACATGTAGACTGGGCCCCATGTCCAGGATGGGAGATCCAACCAGGACAGAAGAAACCTGACAGATCAATGGAGGTATTTAAAGTCAATAGCTCACACAGTGTCATATCCTTTGGCCATTTGAGCTTGGATATGAAAGATGAACAGGGCTGATAGGTGCAGACTGGCCCCCCAAGTGCAGAGAAGAGCCTCGCTTAGGGGAGTGGTACACAGCAAGGGTGTGGCTGCAGTACCCAGTGTGGCCGAGGGGAACGAGCTACGGGGCAGCTGGAGGGCTGCAGCCCAGGCCACTGGGAGCTGCCATCCTGACAATGTACAGATTTTACCTTTGGAGCAAAGGACACCATGGAGAGACCTTACTGTTTCTAGTGATTGTCCTGCTTTAACATGGAGCGTGGACTGGAAACCGCAAGCAATGGTTATGAATTGGACTAAGACAGACTCAGCTGAGATGATGCTGGTGAGTTTGAGTGTGGGAGGAATAATTTTCAGAATGGTGAGGTACAAGAGTGAGGGAAGTGTTAGGGTACACCCAGGGACCTGGGCTCCCAGATCACCAAGTCCAGCTGCACTGGAATAGAATCTAATCTGGGGTAAGGGAGTCTAGCATGATAAGTTTCAGATAAAATTATCAAAAGCAGGCATTTGGCTATAACCATCTAGATTTACAAGGATGAGAGTCCTGGGGTTGGGAGTCATCAGGTGTCAGTGGGACTTGAAACTGGCTTCACAGAGTAGCTTATCCTAGAATACAGATCCGGATGTCCCCAGGTGACTGACAGGCGGCCAGGGCCTTGGGAGAGCATCCTCAGGCAAGACACTGGCTGGAGAGAAGATGGATCGAATCTGCAGAGAAAGCAGAAGAGTTCTCCATACTCATCACCTTCTAGAACTCTCTAAGATAGCAGCTGAAAGACTCTCCAGGTACCACCAAGACAACTGCGGTTTGTAGGTCTCTGTGATCCCAGGTGCTACTGAGCAGAACAGAAGGGTGATCAGGGCAAAGCAGCCAAGGCTGTGACTTGAAGCAGCTCTGCCCTCTGAAGCAGACCACCACCTTCCAAGTTCCCACAGCAGCTCCACCGCCCCTTGCCAGACACGTTGGGTCACAGGTTGGCCCCCCAAGAGAACCCACCCCTGGTCCACCGCCTCCCTTCTGGAACTTCCTCTTCCTTTCTGAAGATAGCCTACCTTTCTTTCTTCCTGTGAGTCACATCTGGGCTGTTCTGACTTTTTCTCCTAATTAGTTCCTTTCACGTGGTAGCTTTGCAATTTCTTTCAATTTCCACTGCCCATTTAAAAGGCTTATTTTCATTTTTGAAGCATCCCTTTAAACTCCCTGTCACCTCTTTGGTTTCTATTGTGATGTCTGACATGTCGCTAGCTTGAAAGAGTGTATTTTCATATTCTCTTTATAGATTTGCATTTTCATTTTGACTGGAAAGACAGTTGAATCCTAGGAAAGAGCTGGTGGGCAGAGGGTGTATCAAATGAAATGGCTGACTCCTTTTGCAATATGAGATCTCAGAGGAAAATTTCAGAAACTAACCACAGGCAGAGAACTCTGATTAATACGAGTTTGTATAAATTAGATTCCCACATCGCTGCCCCAGCTCTACCCCGACCCCTTTCATTTATATTACTATCCCAGAAGGGGTTAGTGTGAAATAGAATTCAGAAGCAGTCTTGGTTGGATTTTCAATGATGCCCCAAATAGTTCCACTTCATTTACTTCATCCACTCAAGAGTAATCATCTCATGAGCACTCTTCCTGCTCTTGGAGCCGGACGTTAACTTGCCCTACTTAAAAGAGCTAAGACAGTTGTGCTTGAGGTTTCTGTAATAAAAAATTCAACCAAGTATCACAGAAGCATCAACAAATGGCCACGGTCCCATTCCTACAATTTAGACACCAAGGCACACACTTTCTTCCAAGATTCAGAGCAGCCTTTAATACAAAATTCTAAAGTTCATTTTTCCCTTACTGACCTTTGAGTTGATGGCAATCACCCTTGCCTTCTTCACTTATTTTCATTCTGGCTGTAAATGGAAACCCATGCACAGACGTGAACAGCCCGTGCTTGCTTCAGTATGACTCGCCCAGCTTCCCACCACCTGGGTGCACCTCAGAGAGCGTTTCCTCCGTACTTGTATTCACTTCATCTTAGAAGAAAAACCTCCTCAATCTGACAGGCCTCCATTTAGCCTTTGAATATCTTTCTCTACACCAGAATGGTGAGAACTACCTCCTAAGAGGCTGTATTAAGTTGCTTTTCTGTCACTGTGATAGAAACACTGACCAAGGGAACTTATAAAAAGAAGGGTTTATTTAGCTTACAGTTCCAAAGGGGCAAGAGTCCATCATGGCGGGGAGGCACGGTGACAGAGGTGGCTGGAGTAGATGCAGAAGCGAAGAGCTCACATCTTCAAGCAGGCATAGGAAGCAGAGAGTGACTGGGGATCTCACAAGGCTTAAGAACTCACTAAGTCCAACCCTAGTGACATGAGTCCTCCAGCAGGGCCACACCCTCTAAGACCTCCGAAAACAGGGCCACCAATTGGGGACAAAATGATCAAATACTTCGAGGCTTTGGGGGACATTCTCATTCAAACCGCCACAGATGCCAAGGAATTAATGGAGCCTGTGTGCAGGGTCCCCTCCAGTGGTCTGTAGATGGCACCCCAGGGTCCGTGGCACAGAGGGGTAGCATTTCTCTCTATCCTCCCTCCTACGGGAGCACCTCCACATCAGCCAACACCAGTGAGGCTGTCCCTCCTTCACTCCCTCATTCTCTATCCACCTGTTCCTCCTCCTGTACTTCACCATGATAGTATTTATCCTTTAGGGACTGGTCTTTCAAGAACCTGCTGGGTTCAGATATTCGGACATCTCTCCTTTTTGCTTGTAGCTATTCCAAATGAGACTTGCCCTTGACTGAGAGAGCCTCTGCCCACTTCCCCTCAGGACATTTCTATCTATTTACAATGTACCCTGGCTGCATTTGTCAGACTTTCTATCTCTGAGACAACTGAGAAAAACAATTTAATGTGAAGAATTATTTATTTTTGCTCCCAGTTTCAGGGGTTTCTATCTTTGACTTTGTTAATTCCAAACCCATGGTAAGGCAGAGCGTCATGATCGAGCAAGCACATGGCAAAAACTGTCACCTCATAGCAGACAGGTGGTGGAAGGAGAGAAAGAGAGAGAGAGAGAGAGAGAGAGAGAGAGAGAGAGAGAGAGAGAGAGAGAGAAAGAGAGAGAGAGAGAGAGAGAGAGAGAGAGAGAGAGACTCAGGACAAGATACATACCCTGCTTCCCTAACTAGGTCCTACTTCTTAAAGTTCCCAGAATCTCCCCAAATAATAATGCCACCAGCTGAGAACCAAACCAAACCTTTAACAATAAGCCCAGCGTGCATGTGGCATTTCAGATTCAAACCATACCTCCAGCCTTTCACCAAGCTCACTTATTATGTAGTCAGTAACTATGCATTATGTATGGTCAACTCTGTGCCCAGTGGCATACCAGGTCCTTGCTCAAGGTTTTATGACAGGCACTAGAGACAAAAGCCCATCCCACATCACATACACTGTATGTGCAGAGTGCTGGAGCTGAGGGCCTGTCTGGGTTAACAGCTCTTCTATTACTCCATCAAACAGAACACACAAGAATCCTTTCTAGGAGAGTAGGTGGTAATACTAACTCGGTCCCTGGTTTGTAAGGAAGAGAGAAGGTTTTCCCATTTCGTGGGAATGGAACCACCAGAGGCTTTTATAAAGGACTCTGGGGCTGAGATGGCTCAGCAGGTAAAGGCACTTGCTGCAAGCTTGAGGATCTGAGTTTGATCCCAGGACCCCCACGGAGGAGGGAGAGAACCAACTCCCACAAGCTGTGCTCAGACCTCCACGTTCATGCTGGCATGTGCCCCCTCCCTACGCATACATAAAAAAATAAGTTTTTTAAAGAAAGGACTCTGTCTCCTCACATGGGCAGCCAGTGAAACCATTCACTCATAAATTAGCTGCTTTGTATGCTAAATATATTCTTCAGATATGAGGGAGACACGTGGACATTAGCTACAATAGAAGGCTAATAAATTAATCTACAGAAGAATAGCCCCTGGAAAATTGTTTGCCATGGTTATAGAGCAAAGTGATGACCTCAGCCCAGACTGTCGCAAGTACAGCAAACGTGCACGCTGGGCAGACTGTTAATAGATCTTCATTGCAGAAGCAGCTCTGCAGAAGCCCAGCAGCCTTGCACATTCAAAACACACATATCCAGGAGGACAGCAAGCAAAGCTATGTGTGAGTGTGATGTTTGGGGTTAGCTGTCTAGATCCCTGGCCCCCACCTGAGCTCAGCTCCTTCTCCTCACCCTATGCCATGGTGTGCCAGAATGGTACAACCATCAGGGGTGGCTGTTGTCTTAGACCTTGCTGCAGTCCCTCTACCTGCCTCCTTTCAGTCATTTCTCTCCCTATAATATTTAGTTGATTTTACCTCCTCTGCCTCCTCCTCCTCTATTTACATGTTCCACTGTTTTTGCCTTCATAAAATTTCACACACACACACACACACACTTTACAGACTGTTGTGTTTGAAGGTATGGTTACTAGGAGGCAATCAGTGTAGACAATACCAGGAGGTGGGGGTCTTAGATCAGTGCCCTCATAAAACAGTGAGAGATAAAAGATTCATTCCCCTCCACTCTGAGTATCAAAGAAAATGGCCAGCTGCAAACTGAGACCTGGATTCACCCTATACAGGATTTACTGGCACCTCAAACTTCCCAGCTTCCACAATTATGAGAAAAAATTATTATTGTTTAAGCCACACACCTCCCCCCAAGGGTAGTCCCAAGACAAGCCCAGTGGGGAGAGGGCCAAATCCTTCCATTAAGAAGGATGTAAGCTTCCAGAATTAACAAATCAAACTATAGAATTCCTGGTTAATTTAAGTTTCAGACAAGTAATGAGTACCTCTATAACATAAGTATATCCCAGTATTTGGAATGTACTTGCACTAAAATGTTTTTTTCTTGCTTATCTGAAATTCAACTGGAAGTAGTTATGCTGTGTTTTTACTGGGACCTGCCCCTTCCACACAGTTGTTGGAGGGAGCATTGTGGTAATCCAGGTTCTACGCTGCCTCTACAATGGGGAAATGATAGGAAAAGCTAATACATAAATAATCAAGTCGAAGCAAAAGTTTCCATGCGACAATGTGTTGGTGTCTTTTCTCATCACTGTGATAGAATACCCAACAGAAGCAACTTAGGAAGAAGAGGCTTCATTTGGCTCGTGGTTTCAGAGAATATAGCCCACTGTGGTAGGAAAGGCATGATGGGCAGCTGTCAGAGGTGGCAGGAGCTTGCAGCTTCCACTCTCATGTCTTAGAAGACAGCTGGGATTAGAAGGGGATCTAGGCTGTGACCCTCAAGGCTTACTTCTAGAAGCCAATGTCTACCGCCTAGTCTTTATGTCTTGATGTTTCCACAACCTCCAAAATAATGCATCTGACTGGGGACCAAGTATTCTGATACATGAACCTGTTGGGGACATTTCAGATTCAACCCAAACAACCAGCAAGAAGAAAACATGACTCTAGGGGGTTCGCTGCATCTCAAGTGCTTGGTTCCTCCACCTCTCAAACAGAGACATGATCCATCATTAGTCTTCTAGTGCCAGGCTTCTGGGCTGCCTCATATAGCTGGAACCTTATATTCTGAATGCACGAGTTACCTGAAGAATGTGTTGAATAAAGATGACCAACCTGGTCTTCAAGACCCCAACTAGAGAGGACTGATGTGGACCCCAGAGTATGCATCTGAAAAACGCAACCTAACCTGAGTGGTCAGGAGCCTTTCTGAGGCCTGAGATCTTCCCAGCTTCAGCGTAGTGGGAGGTCCCCTCTTTTGTTATACAAGCCCAGCCAGAATTTGCATAGGATGCGGCCATTGAAGTGAATGCTCAGCTCTGTCCCAAGGGATGGGCAAAGCAACACAGTAGTCAGGTCCTGGGTACTCGAGGCTGTCTTGGGAATTGGGAGAGATGGCACATGGTTGCAGCATTGGGGGCCTGGCATCATGGAATTGGTCATGACCACTAACCCAAGGAATCATGAAACGCCACCTCAGGCTCACGAGCTCTGTGTTTCCCCCATTTAGATGGCTGTGGACCACCCAGTGTAGGTGTGCTATGTAACTGTTGTGGCCTGTGTTCTCAGCCTGGACTCCTGATTATGGGCATTACCCAGGTACAACCAAGACTTCAAGTATACCTTCACTTCTCCTGTTAATAAGTACCTACTTCCACTGTGTTTGCTTGGCATATCTGAACACTCACCCAAGGCTACATAGGTCAATGATAAAGCATATGTGACCTAGAACCAGATGACCTGGAATCAAGGTCAGGAGTGGAGGCACCTGTCCACTGAACTTGCAAACTCTAGAGCCTGGCCCAGGCCATGCACAGCAGCTGTTCTATGTGACATCTCAGCTACACTTCTGCTCTAAGCTACTTACTCCCTGGGGGCCGTGTGGTTAGAGCTAGGTCCCACAGCAGCTGCCAGGCAGTGCTGGGAGCACTGGCTTTCCTGATAGAGTTTTCTGGTGACATATAGCCTTTATTTTTTAGAAGTGGCTATTATAGAGTGCAATGGGAATACCACATGAATTTTTGAAACAAAGTGTGAATTTCTGAAAAACTTCATGTGTGACACCGGCTGCTTTGAACGGCCTCCTTAAGGTCCCTGACAGTCAAGTAGAAAAGACTGCCAAGGGGAGCGGTAGGTCATTTGGATCACCTAGCATTTTCAGCGAGAGAGACTGCAGTGATCAGACTTATTGGTTCAAGGGTGATTCTCGCAGCTCTGCGTACAGTGTGTACCTTGGACTGACACAGTGGTCACAGCAGATGGAATGGCAGTTTCATTCCAGGACTGAGGAGGGAACCAAAAAGTCTTTCTGCAATTAGCATGAAGCTAACATTTTGAATTCCACTCTGTTCAGACTGCCACAAGGGAATATGTGATAGGATGAGCCTGACCCAGGCTGAGCAATTCCTGTCCAGCTCAAGGAAATGCCACTAGGTATGAGCTCTGAAGATGAGCAGGAATGAATCAAGCAAAGGAGTGGAAGGAAAAGTCCGAGATGTAGGGGGAAGGCTTATGCTGAAGTCAGAAAGCAGGTTCCTAGGCTACTGAAGGAAGGAACAGTCTTGGCCACATGCCAGGAAGAGGGTAGAGGGCATACAGGATGGGCTGGCCTGGATCTCCAGAGTCTGTTAAGCAGGACTCCAGACCATGTTGGGAATTCTGGGCTGAAGCTGGTCTGCAGTAAAAACCTGGCAGGTTTTAAATGACACTTGCAACTCTAAAATAGACTATGGAGCTACAGTTGGTAAGAAGAAAGGCAAGTGTGGATATTGAACAGTCAGTTAGGGAGCGAGGTGTTATCCCAGGATGGAGATGCTCATAGCTTGGACCAGATACAGAAGGAGGCAGATAGCTTCGGGTGAGAGTTAAGAGGTACAGTTGATGGGGTAGTTGAGGAATGACAGGCAAGGATGGAGTCAAGGCAGACTCCTTCACTTTGTGCCTGAACAGCTGGTTTGCTTCTGAGATTTCCGTTGTTATTAAAATACCCAAAATAAATAAACTTGTAAAGAGAAATGGCTTATTTAACTCACATTTTGGAAGTTTTAGTTCATGGTTGGTTGGTCCCATTGTTAGGGGCTGATGGTGACAGGCAAAGCTACTCACTTGCCAACACAAGAAACAGAGCTCTCACCTCAAAGGAGATGAGACAGCTTAGTCAGGAGCCAAGTACGAGTGACCATAGCCCAGGAACAGGCTTAGGTTATCTCAAATTCCACACTCCAGTACGGCAGAGTTTCATGAAGTCTTCACAGTAACAGAACAAAGAAAACGGTAAATCAACACAGTTTTCAAATACACTCTGACTACATCAGGTTGGCAAGTCCCCCTGCATGCTCTTACCAATGATGGCCCAGATCTTCTAGGAACAGTGGAGGTTTCATTGGCCACCAACTGGTTTGGTCATTGTGGCACTTCTGTGTTTGTGAGTCCATCAGTACTTAGCTGTGATCTGACACGAAAGACAAACGAACTCTATCCAGACTGATCTCAGCAGAGGCAGGTTAGGGGGCGGATGGATGGGCACACGCCCACGCACATGCACACACACTCAAACAACTCTCCTAGTGCAGGACTTCTAGCCAGTGCTCAGAAACAGACAGACATCCTGCTAATGAGATCCACAGTTCTTGCCCTTGAGACAGAAGGCTGAACCTTGGCAATTACACAAGGGCACAAGATGGCAGACCAGGGAGAGCTCAGGATGCTGCTAGCATCCCTGGTCCCTGTCCCTGTCGTCCTCTGCTCCCTCTGCTCATTAAACCTGTGTCAAAGACAGGCACTAACCCCAGAAGCCATTAGAAGGCATGGAGAGCAGATGAGGCGTGAGCAGCGCAGCAGAGCCCGCACGTCCACCCAGGGGAAGCATTCATCAGTTGCTCAGTAAAAATATCAGGGAAGATTAGAAGATGGGAGCGAGCTCAGCCCTGCTTGGAGGCCTCCTGGGGGCCTGTGCCCAGGCAAGGCTGACTTCAGGCATTTCATGCCTTCAAAGGACTTATTCATCTCATCTGCCACACTATTGGAGGGGCCAGTGGATAGTTAGGATGTGGAGTTAATTGAGAGGGTAGATGTTTCTAGGGGACTAAAGGCAGAGCCTGAAACAGAGCATGCGTAAATGTTAGATATAATAAAATAGCAGCAATAATAATTATGATTCTTTTTCAAAAGCACAAGTAAAAGACAGATAATCTTCATGCCCACCCAGGGATGCCAAAAATCAAACTAACAAAATAAACAATAAAACAGATAAACCTGGATGTGAATTGTGCATTGACTACATTCCCAGAGCTATCTACTAAGAAGCCATTTAAACTCTGGTTTCTGTTTCTTTCTTTTTATTACTTGTAGTGCAGGGTCATGGGGGATAATTGGAGACACTGGTGTCTGAGTTTAGAAGGCCTCCAGGACTTTGAAAGGGGAGACGGGGCAGTCTCTCCTAGGCAAGGCTGGTCTTCAGGAAATGCAGCATCTTCTCTTCCAGGATGCTCTCCGAGATATTATGATGGCTGCTTTCATGTGTCATCTTGTCTGGACTGAGCCCAGATACATGATCAATCATTATTCTGGATTTTTCTGTAGTGGAAAGTTGGGTCTAGGGTCAGGAATGCAGGGAGCCTCAGCTGTGTGAAGGCGGTTTTTCAGATGAGATTAACATTTAGATAAGTAAACTTTGATGACGAGGTGGGCCTCATCTAACCAGGTGAAGGCCTGACTAGAACAAGCCTGACTTCCCTAAGCCATGGTAAACCCGCAGCAGGCAGCAGGCTGTCTTTGGACTAGGACTGCATCACCAGCTCCTTCCTGGGTCTCTAGCCTACTTCGAACATTTTGAACTTGCTAGCTTCCATAACCACTGTTCTGTAACCTTTGTATATGCACATTCTGCTGCTTCAGTCTTTCTGAAGAATCCTGATGGATACACTGGAAAAACTCCCTCTGATGGTCAGAAGGATGCAAAATGAGGATTTTGTCACCCATTTAGTGACAGTGTCCCTAAAATCAGGGTCTCTTGCTAGGTTGTGCATCTGTGGTGGATGGTCATGGCTACTAATGATCAGGACGGCATGGAACTCAAGGAGTGACAGGCCCAGAGAGACCTAGGCCTGGCCTAGAACAGAAAGGATGTCTTCTTCCCAACATGCACGGAGTCCTTGTTATTTTCTAGACATTGTGCTAGCCTTTGGGGAAATAATTTCAGTGATATTATGACAGAGTCTATAGCAGGGTGCAGCATTATTCTATGTAAGAACAAGACTGGAAAAACCCTTCAAGTTTCATAGATATCAAAATAGGGAAAAATAGCCAGATGCGATGGCATATCTTTAATCCCAACCCTCAGGAGGCAGAAGCAACACTCACAGAGATTGAGGCCAGCCTGGTCTACATAACGAGTTCTAGGCCAGCTAGGGCTACACGGAGACCTCATCTGGAAAAAAATAGGGGAAAGTGTATCCTGGAATAGAGAAAACGTGAGTATGGTGGGACTTGAGGGCCTGGCCATGCTCAGACCTGGACACATCACACACTCTGGTTTAGTGAATACTCAGTGCAAGTACGAGACAGCATCCACTGTCATTCCATTTCACAGAGAAGAACCTGCAACTTTGACAGACCAGGTGCTGACGTGGGTGTGCACAGATGCTTGGGGTTAAGCCTAGGATTTGAACTCAGGCTCTGTGGTTTGTCTCCATGATCTCAACAGTATAGTAGGAATTAAAATTAGGAGATTGCTTATTCCAAATCTGTCCACTGTCCAGTGCATGCGGAGCAGACCATGGCCTATTCTAGAAAGTTCAGTGATTGTCAGCCAGCTTGACTGTGACTACTTTTAAATGTGCCATTTGCATTTTTGAAAAATTAAAATAAAGCATACGTATAGCAGCTCACAACTGTGCCATGATGCCACTTTGTCAGATGGCAAATTCAGTGAAAGGCCAAAAGTCAGAGTTCTGTACTGTTAACTGGATGTATTGGAGAGCATCAAATTACCTATTTTTATCAAAGTCCAGAACCCACCCATGAATTCATTCAAAAAGCATCTATCACATACCTGGTACAAGGCAGTTGGTAAATTGTAAAGATTCAGAGAACATGAGAGATTGCCTATATCATATGCCTCCTTCTCCAGACTA
The DNA here is from genome assembly GCA_035773235.1 of Eospalax fontanierii. Classification (NCBI taxonomy): domain Eukaryota; kingdom Metazoa; phylum Chordata; class Mammalia; order Rodentia; family Spalacidae; genus Eospalax; species Eospalax fontanierii. Next base: position 32,658,647 of record CM069539.1, read on the forward strand.
AATCGAACTGGGAACAAAAAACAGCACTTCTGAAACTTGAGATGAAGCAGAAGAGCCCTGCAGGGCGATCTTTTAGTTGGTTTCTTCTCTAGTGGGGGTTTGTTCCCCATAGGTACTCAAGGTATCCTGGGGCATTTCACCTCAGCAAAGTGATCAAGCTGCCACTCTAGTTCCCATGGAAACCAAACTGGGACAGGAGAAACAAGAGGCCTCTCAAGGTTTTCGGCATCAAGGACAGTATAGACAAAGAACTTCCTCTCCTCACACTGTACGCAGGCTTCATCACTGCAGCAGGCCTGGGCCCCAGGACACCTTCCTGCTCTGTGTGAGAGCTAGAGAGAGGCATGTCTTCCAGGGGCCCAGCTTCCAGTTTCCAACTGCCTCAGCCCGGTGTCTGGCTCCTGAATGAATAAGCCCTATATTGTGTTTTACCCCATACCCTTTATCCATCCTTTAGAGCCACCAAGCCTCCAAGGGTGTCCTCATTATCAGCTTTAGAAAATGATTTCCTGGAGTCAGGGACTGCGGGCTTGGGGACATCTGAATGGAAGGCGCCTCCCTTGCTCTCTGTGTAAAGCAGGTGGTAACTTCCTGTGCAAGTCAACCCAGCCTGTGCCTGGTCCCCATCACAGGCTCCTCTCCATGCTGCTGTCCCTATGCCTGTGCAGCTTGTCCCTTTAGCTCTTCCCAGCATTCCTCTTCTCTGAAAGCCTGGCTGTTTCTCAAGCAAAGACTCTTCTGTCTTCCAGACACCGAGGATTTCAAGAAGACCATTCCATTGGAGCTGTTTATTAGGACTCTTGATTCCAGCTGCATTTAATCACCAGAACTGGGAACACTTTCCAATCAACCCCCAGGGGTAGTACCTTTATGTCATGGTGAATCTAGTCTCAGAAATGGTCAGCCCCACTGTGAGAAGAGTCCTTTTGGGGTACTGACACAAGATAGGTGTATCAGTTACTTTTTGTTGCTGTGATTAAATACTATGTCCATAAGTAACTTGAGGAAAGAAGAGTTTATTTTGCCTTATAGATCAGGATGTGGAGTCTATAATATGAGGAAGGCAGAGCAGCAGGCTGCTGGAGCAGGAAGCTGAGAGATCACACTTCTGTTCACATGCAGGAAGCAGAGAGAGTGAACTGGAAGTGGAACTGGAACTCAAAGCCCGTCGCCAGTGACATATTTCCTTCAGCAAGACTCCCCATCCTAAGGGTTCCACAACGCCTCCAAATCGCGCCCCCAACTAGGGACCAAGTATTCAAATATGTGAACCTACAGGGGACGTTTCTCATTTAAACTATCACGGCTCCTTCTGGTTTTACACAGGATCCAGTTTGTGCCAGTGTTCTCCATCGTGACAGAGGCTGACCCATCTTAAGTATCACAGAGATTCTAGAGCACTCCCTGTCTCTGCCCCTGAACCCCATCTCTGAAGCTTGAGTGCATCTGAAGTTCAACCCTACAGGAGACTGTCAGCATAAAACGCTGGGGAGGTTAGGGGATCACTTCTTGTTATTAGGACCATTCCTAAGAAGTTTATAAACAAAAATGGGTTGAGAGGATAGTCAGTGGGTAAAGTACCTGCCATGCAAACAAAAGGACCTGAATTTGATCCTCAAAACCACAATAAAAGGTCAGGCTCAGGGTGTTCTCTAGTAATCGTAGTGCTTGGGAGTGGGGATACAGACAGATCCTGGGTCTCTTGGCCAGAGAGTCTAACCTAATCAGTGAGTTCCAGGCAAATTTGAGAAACCCTGCCTCAAGAAACAAAGTGAACAGCACCTAGCAAATGACACCAGAGTTGACCTCTGCCCTTCACATATATGTGCTACACACACACACACACACACACACACACACACACACACATACACACACAAGAACATGGGGGTAGAAAGAGAAATGGTGACTGAGCTGGGGTGATAATGATTATTTTTACTGCAGGGACTTGAGTTCCTAATTCAGTGTATCTTGTATCCCAGAGGGAGAAGCCTGCCTGCCCAGCATGACATAACAAGGTTAGCTATAATTACCCACCTCAGGAGCTGCATTTAAAAACTTAAACCAGGGCCTGCGAGATGGCTCAGCAGATAAAGTGCCTGAGTTCGATCCCTGAGAACTACACAGAAGGAAAGAACTGACTCCTGCAAGCTGTCTGTTCTAGCTTGCTTTCTGTTGCTCTGATAAATGCCGTGACAAAAATCACCTTAGGGAGGAAAGGGTTTTTATTTTAGTTTACACTTTCAGGTCACAATTTATCACCAAGGAAAGTTAGGGCAGGAACTCAAGGCAAGAACCTAGAGGCATGAACTGAAGCAGAGACTACGGAGGAACACCACTCCCAGGCTTGTTTCCAGGTTCACATTCAGCTACCTCTCTTACACAACCCAGGTCCACCTACCTAAAGATGGTACAACCCACAGTGGGCTAAGTCATCCTACATCAATTAGTGATTCAGAAAATGCCCCCACAGATGACAGTCCACAGCTGGAGGAAATTCCTCAACTGAGGTTCTCTCTTCCCAGGTATGTCAAGTTGACAACCAAGATTTGCCATCATTCTGTTCTCTGTGCTCCACAACTGCACCATAGAATAGTGCACACACACACACACACACACACACACACACACACACACCAAATAAATAAAATGTTTTTAAAAAGAAGTTAGAACCTGATGTGGTAGCACATACCTTTAATCCCAGCACTCAAGATACCAAGGCAGGCAGATCTTTATGAGTTCCAGACCATCCTGCCATCCTGGCCTACCCAGTGACTTCCAGGACAGCTGTGATTACAAGGAGACCAGGTCTCAAAAAAAAAAAAAAAAGAGTGTGATCTTAAAATAAATACTCAAAGTCATTGGCACTGAATTTGGGGAAGGGAGCAGGACAGTGGATTAGGAGCAGGACAGTGGATTGAGTTTAGCCATGGAACATCAGGGAGGATGATAACCATCTGTGTCCACAACTATACAATGTGGGTTGCATGGTGTTCGGCTATATAATGGCTGACATTCACTGAGCGGGAACAGGCTATGATGAATGGAGTACTGCTTGCACGAGGCCTGCTCCCTCACCGCCTGGTGGTGGCACGAGGTTGGAGGATGCAGGGTAAGGAGAAAAGAAGCCACAGGTGGGGCACTGAGCCAGGTTTTTGCCAGCATTCAGTGCCTTTCCCTCTTAGACTATGTACACAATGACAGAGTAGAAAGCACTAGTGTCTGTTAAGAACAGGAATTTTAAGCCAAGAATTCTCTCCCAGGTTTCAACACCAAAATGTTAGGAATAGTAGTTGAAAGAGTTGCAGGTGAAAAGGAAAGCTACCAACCTCAACAATCCAAATTGACCTTTATTAGTCAATGAGGGTAGAAGCTGACCAGCGCAGAGGAAACGGCGGAGTAGCTACCACCAAGGGGGTTTAAGTACATGTGGATTGGGGTTTGTAAAAGGCCGAGGTGTGGTACAGGTGGAAAGACTTGTTTGCAGAACAGGAATATCTTTTTGGCTGGGGGTGCTATGTTCCAGGACCGTAGTTTTGAAATGAGCTAACAATGCTCTGATAAGGGCCTTCAGCAGGAGTGAAAGTTATGACCAGTCAGGGGGTTTTGTGCAATCTTCCTTTAGTGTCCCCACTTTACAGACGGGAAGGTGAAGCTTAGAGGTGATGAGAGGTCCTCAAACTTACAGCTGAGATAATGAGATAAGACTGTCATCCAACCTGATAAAGCCCATATGCACAAGAGAGACTCAATCCAATATGTCCCAACCAAGATAATCCTGGAGGAGGCCCAACTTGCCATTAGCTGTTGTCCCTACTGGAAACACCACCTTCAAAATTAGGGTGTTGAGGAGAACTGATAAAGGGTGGTTTGAAAAAGTGTGTTCTGGGGTGATGGCAAGCCAAGGGGATGGTGCAGCCTCTGGAATTGAGGTGGAGGCTGACCTGGACCTAAGCATGGAGAAGTCTTCTCCTACCCCAGAGCCTGGGACCTCTGCAGAGGGACACAACCTACCCAGGACCCCACAGGAAAAGAGACCCCATTGACATGCTGTCCTTCCCGTCCCCGATCTTCTGCAGATCCTTCCACAGATACCAGGCATGTTGTGAGAGTCTGGGAACAGAGCAGGGAGGACCAGGTGGTCTGGAAGAACAGCCGACGTGCATAGGAATGCTCCCCTGATGGAGTTCTGAGCCACCAGCTACACAGCCCCCAGCCCTAATTCTCCAGTGTCCCTCTGAAGTGGTAGGACAGTCCTAGTACCCTGCACCAGCTTGGGGAGGAAGTGGGAATGTGATATGGAACTTAATGGATGCCAGAAAACACTGAGCCATGGCTCTAGATGACTAAGATGGAGCTGGTGGGCAATGAGAAGGAAGCCAGCTCCAAACTGTTGAAATCATTTCCCTTATGAAAGGATCCCTAACAGTACTCTGTCCCTAACACCAGGACTCAAAGTTCTGTAAAACAGAGGGCTACCCCAGCCCAGGCGGGGAGACTCCTTGCATGCCCCAGGGATGACCCCAAGGTGCAACTTTCCAATACCAAGCTCACAGATAAGAACTTCACGTCCACAATGGGCCAGGCAGAGAAGAGGATGATGGGAGTCACCCTTCTTATCGCTGCCCCGACCTCTGCCTCAGAAGGTCTCTCATTCTGCACTACTATGAGGTCACCTATCTTCATCTCTGTCCTCTTCGATGTCACACCCCTCAGACCACGCCTCCCATCTCTGTGACCTCTGTGGCTCCTGTGACCCTTTCCACTTTGGAGACAGTTCAGTTGTGTCCTGTCCCTGCTCTCCATCTAGGGACAGGCTTTGTCCCAAGCCAATGCTCATATCTCCTCCCGAACAGCGACAGTGAGAGCTCACTAGAGCTGCATGTCTCACTCCTGCCAGCTTGTGACCTAGTGTCCAATGCTTTCCAAAGCTCCCCATAGCACCTTGAGTCACCCACTTGTGGCAGGAGGAAGCCACTCTCTATGCAAAGGCGCTGAAAGGAAAGACCCCTAAAGTTCTGCACTACAGGCTCAAACTGATGGAACCACTGCTCATGCTAAAAAGAACACAGAGATCATCATTTTTAATCCTCCTCTCAGGCAATTTAGTCAACTTGGTGGACACCACGATATGCCTGTGGTTCTGCTAAATACTGCCCCCACGCAATTTCCTGCAATCTTTCCTCCAGTCTCAGGGAGTTCTTTCTCACTTGAACAAGAAGTAACTGAGTGCAGGAGTTTGCCTGGCACTATTAGAAGCATGTGGTGGAAGGAGGTTCTGTGCAGGACTGAGGCCAAAGGCCATGGCTTTCATGTGGCTCCTTTTCCCTCTGCTTCTGGGGATAAGCCTCTGCTGGCCCCGCCAGGGCTTCGGCAACTCCAGACTCCTCTGCATACTCAGCAGCACTGCAAATGCACCCTATGAAGAGTTGTTCCGGGGCTGGGAAGCTGGCTCAGTGGCTAATGGCACTTGTTGCCAAGCCTGACAACAGGCCCAAGTTCAATTCCCAGGCCCTACATGGTAGCAAGAGAGAAAGGACTCTTGCAAGTTGTCATCAGACCTCAACATGTGCACTGTGGTAGAAGTATCTACCTTCCGCCCCCACCAACCACACACACATAATTAGCCAATCAGTTTAAAAACATTTGAACAACTGTCCCAGCAGCAGCTCACTCCTCAATGCCTGAGGAGGCTGACACAGTTTCACCTCCTAGGTCAACACGCAAGACCCCTGTGTGGTCCACAGTCATCTGCAGGATTCAAAGGGCAAGTGCTTGAGTTGGCGCTTCCATCTCCCTCCTCCAATGGATGAAGACTCTTTGGAGTCTCTGTCCTGCATTTTGAGGGACACTAAGCCCTCAGCAGTCACACAATGGCTGCACAATGGGGTGAAGACAGAATGTGCTTCCTCAGTCTGTCAACTGAAACAGGGGACTCATTTCCTAATCCTACACAGCTCATGCTACAACTGACACAACTTCTAGAGGGACTATAGCTCTGAAGACCTAGGTGGCCTTCCAAAAATATGATGCTTCTCGGTAATGAAAAGACAACTGAGTCTTTGAGGAGTTGGGCTGTTCCCACTCCCACTATAGCGGGGGTGTTTCTAACTCATACTCCAAGCACAAAAATCAGTTTTCAGAAAGAAACTCACTTTATACTCCTCTTATTTCCTGATTGAAAAATAAAGCAAATACATTAGGAATTGTTCTGGGCCTATCTGTTGCATCCTCACTACAGTGCCTTGGGTGGCTACTCCGAACATCTAGAAGCATGAGATAAAGTGACTGCCATTTCTGATCTGTTATGGCAAAGAACCCCACAGCCTCCTGGAAGGGAGCCCACTTAGATGGCACAAAGGACTGAGTTTGGTTTAAAGCACTGAACTGATATTGGAGGAGAGGTGGCAGGTACCTTCCTCCTCCCAAGGCAAGGCAGAACAGAATGCTTTTGGATCCATCTCTGATGTAGCCCTCAGCGTTTGACTTGTCCCCTCCAAAATTCAGGGTTGCTGATGTGCTAGCATTAGTTGGGACTTTTCAGATATCATGACTAGGTCATGAAGGCTCGTGAACAGGATTTCTTCGGGTCCCTGCTGCGAGGGATAGGCTTCCAAATATGACTGACAGCCAACTAACCAATGACTTAAGTGGGCGGGGAGTCTAGTGGAAATGTAGGGAAGGCTGGGAAGGAGAGAGGCGGGTGCAGTGCCAGGGTCCAGGGGGACTTATGAGAATGCAGTTCCGGCCATACAACACCTCCATCTCCCTCTCTCCCCAGAGATGAAGCCTTTGTAAGTTACATGGAATAAATTAATTTCTCTAAAAGAGCATTCTCTGTCCGCTCAATCGGTTCAAACCTGGGGGTGGGATGGGGCCGAATGCCGAGGCTCACTGTGAGAAATTCATGATACACTCCTTTTACTTAATTCTACTTGAAGATGCACTGTCTCTTCCCCGTGGTGCTCAGGAAGCCATCTTGGAAGCAGAACTAGGGCCTCTGCTATACACTGAACCTGCCAGTGTGAGGTCTTGAGAAATTTGCCTCCAGAGAAAATAAAGTCTATTCTTTATAAACAAAGATCTAATATGATGACAATTCACTGATTAGAAGTCTTGAGACTCTAATTAAACTATCTATGACATCCTACCCTGAAAAACAGTCCCATTTGAATTTTTTAAAATTCATTTTCAGCTAGAAGGATAATCAAGTACTTAAGAGTTCTTTCAGTACAATCCTGAAAACCCAAGTTCCTAGAATCCACATTTAAGGTAGAAAGAGAACATTGATTTTATCCTCTGACCTTTACTTGTGGCACATGTGCCCACGCACATACATCATGCGTGCATGCATACAAAAATAACTAAAAATTCAACATGAATTTGTGTTCTTTGAAAGATGCAATTCATACTTCCTGGTCTTTCCAATCAAGTTATCATTTTTGAACAATAATCTTTAAGTCTTCTTCCCTATATTCCAGGGTCTGGGATGACATGGAAGGACTGGCTGTGTTCAGAATGGCTCTGATACCACTGTTGCTCCAGCAACCAGAGAGCAAGTGTCAGGGACAGAAAATCCTGCTCCTTCCCAGGGGACTGAGGTGGGAGAACATCAGCCTTCTCCCAACACTCCCTTCTATGACATTCCTAAAAACAAGAGATGGAGGCTGGAAAGGTGGCTCAGCAGTTAAAAGCACTGGCTGCTCTTGCAGAAGACCTGGGTTTGATTCCTAGCACCCACATAGTGACTAATAACCATCTGTAACTCCAATTCCAGAGGATCCAACACCCTTTTCTGACTTCCATGAGCACTACATGACACAGGTTCATTTACATATATGTAGGCATACACTCATACACATCAAATAAAATATTTTTTAAAAAAACAAGGGAAGAAAATCAACCACATTTTGCTAGAAAGCTGCAACTTGAGATGCTTTTCTCTTAGGTTTTGTGCTCTGAGTTAGAAGTACACCTCATGGAGGCATCTCTCTCCCTAATGGTCTTGGTCATCCTTCTCTATCCTTGCATCTCAGGGCTGGGTCAGCTGAGATCACCAGTTGGGCAATTGAATTCAGAGCCAACTTGGCCAACTTGAACTATCCCACTTGTGACCTGGGTAAGGTGACTTGCTTCCTGCCCACTGTCCTCTACCATTCATTCAGCATTTCAGCTTTTATGAGAGCCATGAACTCAAAGGCACTGGGCAGAGTCTGAGCTATTCATAAATGGAACTTTTCTTACTTTTGTCTAGTGTACCTTATGGGTAGAATTCCTTCAACTGCATCCTCAGAATGAAAATGAGTGACTAGCAGGTCAACCGCAAGCATTCCTAGACCATCAGCCTAATTCCAGTCCTTGACTTTGGACATAAACGGGAAGAGTAGACATCAACAAAGTTAGACAGGTGGATAAAGGCCAGAATATAATAGTCATCTATGAAGGCCGAGGGGACTGAATCACTCTGTAGTGTTGTACTTCTCAGAATGTGGTCACCAGGCCACCTTATCTCAGATAGTGTGACACACGCATTTAAAATGTTGATTCTAGAGTTCCATCTCAAATCTACTGAATCCGTCTTTGTTAATGGGGCCCAGGAGTGCACACATTGACATTTTGGGAGATCTTTATGTACAATTTCATTTGAAAACAATGGTACCATTGAGATCACGGGCAGAGGGATAACATCATGAGGTTGATCACTTTGGCCACACTTACGGAATCAAGGTTTAAAGATGAAGGCTAGAAAAGCAACAAGATTCCAAGTGAGAAATGACAAGGCTGTGAACTAAGCCTTAGATCAGTGGGCACAGACACATGAAGAGGTCAACCCAAGAGCTTCCTGCTTGAGTGAAGGAGAAAGGAAATAGAGAATCCAGAAGGAGGTACAGTTTGGAAAGAAAATTCCTAGTGGGTCTCTTCATACTGGGCCAAGAGCCTGTTGGCTGCTCAGGCTGCTCAGGAGATGTGAGTGGGAAGGTGGAGTGACAGATCTGGAACTTGTAGGACAGTTCTGAAACAGATATGCAAATGTGTGGGAAAGCATTCCTTGAGCAATTTTCCAGGAAGAATAGGAGAGTAGAGAAAATGGACTGATGGAATCTTCTGGAAAATCAACATCAAAGGGACAGATGGAAGAAGGAAACCTTGTCAATGAACACTGTTAATTATGTGTGAAAGTCTGTGTGTGTGCACGTTTGCGTGTGGGTGCATGTGACCATTTTAGATAAATTTGCATTTGAACATGACAGACTGTTCAGGTGAGTAGTGATAGGCAAACATGGCTCTAGGAAGTATGATCTCAAGCTGTTTAGTAAATTTAGTTAATAGTCTTGAGAGGTATGAAGTAGCCAGAGATCAAAGCTCTAGTTTGGGGCCAGCTCTACGGCTCAGGTGGTATAAGTGCTTGCCACACAAACCTGATAACTGAGTTGGATCTCATGATCCTATAGTGGAAGGAGAGAACAGACTTCTGAAAGTTGTCCTCTGACCTCCATATATATGCCACATATGTGCTCACACATATGCCTACTCACACACATGCACAGAGACTACTACTACTATTACTACTACTAATAATAATAAATTTGTGGACTGAAGAGATAGCTCCAGCTAACAGCATTTAGCTGCTCTTCCAGAGGACCTGGGTGCAGTTCTGAGCATCCACATCAGGTGGTTCACAAGTACCTATAACTAGAAGTTCTAGAAGATTCAACATTGGTTCTTGGTAGGCACTTGTATACACATGGCACACAAACTCATGAAGGCACACATATACACACATAAATAAAAACAAATCTTTAAATAAATAAAATTTAAAACCTAAAAGTCCTAGTTTGGGCGGGAGGAGAGGGTTGAATTGGGTGGGAGAATGACCAGTGGTAGTGCAGATGACATGGATGTAACTGGACCTGTTCAAGGCTCAGGTCTCTGCATGCTGAGAATGTAAAATTATTTCAGTGAAATTGCCTTCAGTAAGAAATGTCACTAGCTGACCTTTTCAGGTGTGAGTATAAGGAAATCAAAAGCCTTTTGGAAGGACAAAGTGGAAACTGCTTCTTTGTCCCTCACATTTGGGTGGAGACAGAGAGGGTATTTGTCTTAAATATCTCCTGGCTAGGTTAAAATGGATTTTCCCCTTTCCCCATTTATGGGTATATTGCTGGTAATAATTTACAAAGTATTTTCCTGTTTATCCAGTACCTTAGTTCCCCTGGCAAATGTTTAACTATTATTATACCTTAAGAAAAAGAAGAATTAACATGGAGAACTTTACTGTGTGCCAGACCTCACAGTATGTGTGTTATGTATATGAGCCCACTTGCTCTGCACGTTACCCTTATCTTATAGAAGAATAAACACAGGGATTGTAAGATCAAATAGCATAACCAAGGCCATCCATCTAGTCAATAGCCAGCCTAAGAGTCACGCCCAGCCAGCCTGGCTTCTGCACTGCTCTTGTCTAATAGGTTATGCTCCTCAGATCATAGGACCTACTGGTTATTAATAAGTGGAACTGTTTAAATTTCTCACAAGAAGCCAAATGTACTCGACAACTTTGAACTGATACGAAGGTTTATGATAAATAAACAATCAGTCAAGCAGAATAATTCATAAATGTTCTTTCATGCTATTAGGGGATTTGAGCCTTGTAATATATGTACATTTTATTATAGAGCATTATGCATAGTCATCGCTTTAGATGACTTTCACCTGTCTGGTTTCAACTAGCTTATAAATTTTCTGTGGTGAGGAAGTGCACATTCTTAATATTTGGAGCTGTTGTGCAGGAAACCAGGGAAATGCCAAGGACAAATTTTTAATGACTGAGTCAGGTAATGAAGGGGAGAACAGAGAGCTGCTTTCAGCTCACAGAAATATTTTCAGTTATTTTCCAAACTGAGTTTGGAAATCTATATCAAAAAAATATTTTAGGATTTAATGTTCATTTCTCTTTTAGAATATTTGAATACAATTTTCTAGCATCTAGAAAAACGTAGTCATGAAGATAGGACTTTTTTTTGTAAAAATCTTACAGGTTCATGGTATTAACAGCATTTTTTTTAATGTATAAAGAAAGGAACTTTTTTTTTTTTTAATCTGAGCCAATCGCTGAGCCAAAGTTTGAGCTCACCTCTAGTTGGCTCTGGTCCAAAGTTAGTTCAGGCCTTCCTACTCTCCATCAGCATACTGAATGCTCCCTGCCTTCTGTCTCTTTCTCACCTTCTTCCTCTCACTCAGGTGCAAACGCTTGCCTACCAAACAGTGTCTTATACTGTGCTAAGGAACAAATGCTGGTGATAGAGAGGTCAGAGTTCCTCTGCTGAAAATCGTAATAGGATTCCTGATGGTGGAGTAACTTAGAACAGTCCCCAAGCTGAGGATAATTTTTTAAATTGTCTCTTAAAGGTATTATTAGCTATTGTTAATCAGGTGACAACATCTCTTTTTAAAATTTATTTTTGGGGCCTGGGGAAATGGTTCAGCAGTTAAGAGTACTGGCTGCTCTTCCAGAGGACCCAGGTTTGGTTCCTAGCCCCCACATGGTGGCTAACAACTCTTTGTAACTCCAGTTACAAGGGATCTGACACCCTCTTCTGGCCTCTGTGAGCACTACACACATGTAGTCCACCTACATACATTCAGGCAAAACACTTAATACACATAAAATTAAAATTAGTCTTTTATCTTTATGTGTACATGGTGTGTATGTTTTCATGTGTGTCAGTGTGGGAGTATATGTGCCATGTTATACATGTGGAAGTCAGATGATAATCTTGGGTGTTGGTACTCACCTCCCACCTTATTTGAGACGAGAGATCTGGTGGTTTGTCACTGCACACATCAGGCTAGTTGGCTCATGAGCTTCCGGGATTCGCCTGTCTCTGCCTCCTGTTTTGCCATAAGAGCACTGGGATTATAGATGTACACCATTGTGTCTGGCTTTACGTGGATAATAGCAACCTGAACTCAGGTCCTCACATTGGCAAAGAAAGTGCTTTGCTCGCCGAGCCATCTTGTCAGCTCCTGTAACAAAATCTTGATAAATTGCTAGGGAAAGATCTAGGCCCAGCTAGTGATTCCAGCAGTTGAGCCACTTTCTCTCTGGGGATAGGAACCGATTCTAACAGTTGGTTGAAAAGCTGAGGGGCTATTTGCAGGGCCTAGACCAGAATATAGAGCTCACTGTAGAGCTGAGCCAGGTTTGGGTGATGAACTCTCTTTCTCTGGGTTGGGATCACTAAAAGGCTGGGTAAAGTTGTAGAAAGGAGTAAACTGAATGAAAATAAAATACAAGCAATGCACACGGAGAGAATGGCTGAGAACTTAATAATACTGCTGAGAAACATCAAACCACAAGCTTAACAAGTTCTGCAACTCTAAGCTGAATGCATTTAAAAAGTATAGGTAAGACCCTTCTATGTATATCTTTAAGTATCATTTCCACATCAAAGTACATTAAAAGAATGCTACAAAGCAAAAAAATATAGACAAACAGAAACTCTTACATACAACCCAAGGGGATAAAAGTCTCAAATTACCTGAAAAGTAGTACAAGTGTATTTAAAACTGATTTCTCAAAAGAAACGATGAAAGGCAGAAGACAATGGAAAGAAAATAGTAGCCAGCAGTGAAGAAAATGTTGAAGAATAAATGGAAATAAACAGAAGAGCTGACCCACACTAAAGGAAATACTAAAACTGTTATTCAGAGGAACTATCCCACATGAAAGTTCAAAGATAGATCAACTGTGAAGAGAAATGGATAAATATAACTACATAAAATTTAGGGATTTCTTCTTCGAAAAACACCATAGAGAGAAAATGATCAGCCACAGACTGCAAAAAAACATAATATACTAAATGAATAAAAGATTCCTATTCTTCTTTTCATATTGAGACAGGATAAAAAGACAGGAAAATTTACGGACACATGGGAAGGGGAGGAGTCCCTCACCCAGGAGTAAAGTTGAAGCAGAGACAAGCAAGCATCCAAATAGCTTAGCAACCTGGGACTGCATTTGGCTTGAATACACACATACCCCTTTCCCAATAATGCACTTGGAAACCTGGAACCTTCACCAGCACTGAGCTGTACTTGTACCCCACTTCAGACAATGGACTGAGTTGCTTTTCCTATACCCTATAACAATGCCCCATTTCCATTCAAACATGTTCAGGACCAGAAGGTATGGGGCCAATCCAGCCTGAACTGGCTTTGGGTACATGCACAGTAAGGTAAACTGTGTCCAATGAGTAGAGTTTTAGAGAAAATCCCTGTTTACCATCTTATCCTTATGCATATTTGGGCATACTGCATCTGATTGAAATTAGATGCTTCATGGGAAAGGACATGTGCAATGAAGTAAGATTTACATAATCCAGCTCTGTCAATCAAAGTAGAGAACCACCTTCAATGCCTTCCCTTAGCAATCAACTCCTCTTCCTCCTATAGCCCATAAAAAGAGGTCTGAAGAGTAACCAGGGCTAAATAAGAATGTTAAAACAGGAACGAATCACACTTAATACTTAAATATAAATGTCCTTCTCGTTTCCCAATCCTACCATGTCTAGGAATCTTACAAAAACTCTGATATAAAAGATGTCTTAAGTCCATGTGCAAACCTAGTCTCCTAGCTTTATCTTGTCAGAGTGTAATACCACACAAGGCTCCTCCAGAATAATTTTAGAGCATCATTTATCAAAAAGGAGAAAACAGGGCCTGGAGAGATGGCTCAGTGGTTAAGAACACTGGCTGCTGGATTACCACATAGTGGCTAAAACCATCCATAACTCCAGTTCCAGGGAAATCCAACACCCTCTTCTGACCTCCATGGGCATTGCATGATACACATGAACTTACATACATATAGGCAATACACTCAAACATACTAAAATTAAAAATAACAAATATTTTTAATGGAGAAAAAATTTAATACATATATTTATTCAGAATCTGTTTTAGAAGTAAATTTTAATTAAAATCTATGTAGCTGAACATGGGGGCACATGCCTTTAATCCCAGCACTCAGGAAGCAGAGGCAGGTGGATCTCTGTGAGTTCAAATTCAAGTACAGCCTGGTCTACATAGTGAATTTCAGGCCAGCTGGGGCCAGAGGGAGACATTGTCTCAAAAAGCCCCCTCCCCAAATCTATATATAACATTACATTTTATAGCTTACTGAAAATTTTATCTTGTGGTTTTAATGATATTTTGTATAAACAGGAGAAAGTACAGTTAAAAGTTTTGTACCCTGGAGAATGGTTGCTCTTGGGGTTACAAGACAGTGCTATATTTTAAGACTAGGCTATGGTTTCTTTCTTTGCTTGATTTATTGGCTCTATCTGAAAAAAGAATTATTAGTATATTAGGAGTGTGATTTCTGGGAGAAAATACTTGTATAGGAAGTAATGGAATTCCATATGGAAAGAAGTGAAAGGAAGTCCCGCCCCCAACCTAGCAAGTTATCTGCCATTCTTCTGAGGGCTGTAAAAGAAAGTTGAAATTATCTTGAGATATGAAAAGATAGATGATATTTTGTCCAGTAAACTGGATGGTTTTAGTTCAGTCCAGCTGAATAAGAGTAATTTTTGTTGATTTGGGATAAAAATATGTTTTGTTTAGGTGTAATGGGTGAAAGTATTTAAAAAGTATTAAAGAGGGAGTTAAGTGTCCAATTGCTGCTGTAAGAGAAAGGAGAGTATTAAAAAACAAACAGGCATATTTAAATATCTATAAGAAAGTCTTCTTTTCTTAAATTCTAGCTATAACAGCTATAATGCAAGAAGAGTTATTAGTGTCCCCTGTAAGAGGAAATATGGGAGAAAAAGCCATATTAGGAATTTGCATACATTTGTTAATAGTAAAACAGCATTTCATAAGTTGTTGTTATTATAAGCATTTTATATCATGACATAAGTAATAATAACTTCTTATTGAAACACTGTATTTCCTTATTATTCTCAAAGGCCCAATACCTTCATCATATGGGGCTGTTCCATTGTCCTCCTGCTGGTTGCTGAGTCAGGGAGCTAGCCAATCCCAGGAGCTTTCAGAGGACATTTTGAGATGAACATG
This sequence comes from Eospalax fontanierii, assembly GCA_035773235.1. Classification (NCBI taxonomy): domain Eukaryota; kingdom Metazoa; phylum Chordata; class Mammalia; order Rodentia; family Spalacidae; genus Eospalax; species Eospalax fontanierii. The sequence continues at coordinate 32,673,725 of CM069539.1, forward strand.
CTTGGCTCTGAACTGGGAGGGCCATATCCCATCTCTAAAGCCAGCTTCCCACTGAGTTTACACAGCACAAAACAATTTACATATAAAAGGCATTTTTTCTCTGTAAAATTGAACCTAGTGATTTATACTGGTTTCTATCCTCCTTATAACCTATATAGATATTTACAAACATGTCTTATAATTTGCTGGATTTTACATTGAGAAAAGGAACTGACAAATGTCAAAACACTTAATTTTGAAGGGTCACTGTCTTAAGAATTCTCCTCTTGCAGTGAGACCCAGTGTTCAATTCAGACCTAGGTCTGAATCGATTGAAGGAATGGAGAATGCTCTCCAATTACAGAAACCAGTTTATTTGGGGTTACTTACAAAGAATTCATCCCTGGGGAGAGAGACAGCAATTTCACATGGGAGGGGGCAGCATTTTAATCAGAAGTACGGTGGACCTCCAGCACACTCCACCAAGATGGTGACCAGCTGCCAGAATGCCTGTGTCCTACCCAGCTTTCACTGCTTTCCCCCTAGACTGTTCCCCTCAAGTCACTGGTTGGTTGGAAAGTAGTTGACTCTATTGGCTTCATCTCTGTCAATCACATTCTTGGAGGCATGTCCCTCGAGGCAGAGAGAAACTCGGTAAATTTACCCCTACAGTCACTTTCTCTTATTTCTCAGTTTTATTATCATGAGTATGTAGCAATTAGCACTCACAATTAGGTAGAATCAAGCTAACAAAAGTATCTGCCTTCATTATTGTTTAACTTGAGTTTCTCCCGAGTTATATTTGGGGTGATTAGATAAAGTTATATCCACAATTAGTTTGTGTCTATCAGACAATTTGAAAAACTAAAATATTCCCTCTCTTATCTCTTATATTGATATTTTCCTCTAGATGCTATTTTATATCTTTTAAACTTTAGGCCAGGCTGGAAAACTATTAGACCTTTATTTGTTTGTCTGCTTATTCATTTATTTATAATGTGTGCTTGCTCTTGGCAAAAAAATCTGATAAATTAGACTTTCAAATTAGATAATTCCCTCAGTCAAGGGTAGCTTTGGCTATAATATGCCAGTTCCAAGGTGGAAGCTGATAACTCGGCATACTTTCCATCATACCAGGCCATAATGGGGAGCCTTAAGGGACTTAGTGCCAAGGCATTCCTTTATCAGGGAGCAGTTTGTCTTGATCATCATTAATGGAAAGCCTAGTTTGAGGGGGAGCCCTAGGTATAAGCTTTTCTTTACATTACCTCAAAGGTTCCAAAATATGATTAATAACACACAGAAAAAAATAGAAACAAAAAGATACCCTGGACTGATACACCTGCTTCATATTTTCTCCTACTTGGCCCTAGCATTCTGGGTCTATAGTACCTTTACTTGAGAACCATGGGTTTTGCTTAACCACAGTGGCTACAATTCCTTTAATTTAGATTCTGACACCCAAGCTTCTGACTGCTTTAACATGCATTTAAACAACTGAAAATAATGTTTAGTTTCTTGAGATTCTTCCCCATTGTTACCCTGGTTTACTTAAATTTTCTACTTGCTGCACATGGTCATGGTCACAACTCTGTCCATCACAAAGCTTCCTGTCTGCTGTCTGTCGTTCCTTTTTCTCAGTTTCACTTTCTTCGTTTCTGCTCTTAGCAGAACTTCTCTTCATGTCCCATGGTTGGGCACCACACTGCTACATCCTGAGTTGCTGGATGGTGGTGGACACAGAAGAGGAACAGTGAGAGTGTGGAATCTAATAAAATATTATACACAAAACATTTAATATTAAAGAAACAATTTAATATTAAAGTCTCCTGCAGACCCAGAGACTCCCTGTTCCACAGAATAAAGAGGTCTGAGTCTCTGACTTCCAAGGTTTTATTAGCATGGATAAAGTACTCTAAGCAGGTGTTTAGGAACGAAAGGTAGGCAGATCAAAGGATCTCTTCAGGGGCTCAGGAAACAGCAACAAAATGCAGCCTGTTTGCAAGGTATAGAGCAAGTGTTCACACAACAGTGTAAATAAAGCATAGTTGTTTGTTTTTTTTTCCAACCTAATTTAAACATAAGGAACGCTGTGCTATAGAACCTGAGTCTGCATAAATGCCTATCTGGCTCTGCCATCATAGATATTCTTGGCTACTGGCAACTTTGCAGACTTAGCCAAGCATGCTTTGTTCAGAGTTCAAACAGGACAGTGATCTCCAATAAGAAACAGATAAGCAAACTGTGTGCATGCTTCTTGCTTTTTCCTGTGGAGCCACATCAAGCCTGCGGTCAGCCATGACAAAGTTATTAGTGAAATCAGCTCGCTTCAGGATCAGGGCAGGACTCCCTTGTTTCTGTCCAAGCGACTACGCTTTCAGCTATAGAGAGGAGAGAGGCAGCCAATTTCTCATATGGGCAGAGCTGCATCATAGATCTGCCCTGGGTCTAACCAGTCTGGAGACCTCTTGTTCCTGTTCCATCTCAGGTTTCCTTTTTCCGGCTCCTTTGATTCTCCATACTCCTTTACTGATCACACTGAAGGTCTTACCCTGCCTGTGTGCTTGTTTTCCACAGTTGCTGTAGCAAACCCAGTCGTTTAAAGATTATATATTCCTTACCTTGCCATTCTAAACTTCAGAAGCCTAACAAGAGCTGGCCTGACAAGATGCTGGCCTAGATTCAATTTGTCAGCAGGGCTGCTGGTTCTGGACTCTCTAAAGGACAACTCATTTCCTTGACTTCCTAGTTTCTAGACTACTGATATCCTTGTGCACACTGCCTCCCTCCATCTTCAAACCAGAGAGGCGAGTCTTCTGTTTCTCTTGAACTTGTTTTCTTTCTTTGACTCCTCCGTGTCCCTTTTCTACTGTGAATTACCCACTTCATGAACACATTGGACCCACAGATAATCTAGATAATCTTCCTAGTTTTGATGGTCTGACTTGCAACCTTCTCCCCCTTTGCCATATAGCCTATATACCTACAAGTTCTAGCAACTGTAGCATGCACATCCCCGGGGGAACTTACTCTCCCTACCACAGGCTTCATTTACTACTTAGGCTTGCCTATTCAACATGCCTTCCACTCGTGTATCTTTGTGTGGAATTGCAAGTATATGTGAACACACCAACCCATGACACATGTGTAAGGAGAGTTCTATACTAAAAAACAGAAACAAAATATACACAGATGAAAAAGAATTTAAAGGGAAAAGAACAGAGTAGAAATAATAACAATGATGCAACTGGGTCTGGAGAGATGGCTCAGTGCAAGAGCACTGGCTACTCTTGCAGAGGAACAGGGTTCTATTCCCGGAACCCACATGGTAGCTAACAACCATTTGTAACTCCTGTTCCAGGGGAATCTGATACCACACCCTCCTCTGACCTCCACAAGCACTACACAATGTGGGTACATTTACATGCATGCAGACAAATACACTCCATACACATTAAAATATAATAAACTATTTAGAAAAGAATAATGGCATCTGATGTCGCAGAAGTATGTTTCACTTGGATCCATTAAACAAACAAAAAGATATGAAAAAAAATAAAAAGAAGGGAAGAAGTCCTGAACAGTGTGACACAGACTCGCAGATCCAGGAAGGATCATTTGAGACTAGCCTGGGCTATACAGTAAGATTCTGTCTTAAACAAGTAAATAGACAAATAAAACCAAAAGAAATAGAGAAAAAAAAAAGCCAGAGAAAAGAAAATAACTCTTAGAAATTAAAAAATACAGAGAAGTAAAAAATTCAATATAAAGATTATTTTTTAACTGACAGACTATTTCAGAAAGTAAGCAAAATATCAGAAATGATGGAAAAGACAAGAGAGATTGGAAATCAATCCAAAAGTTCCAGTTTAGATAATAAATGTTCAGGAAGGTTTCTTTTCCTTTGAGAAGAAAATGTCAGAAGAAGAATGCTTCAGAGCCTCAGAACTAAAGGCCAGAGAGCTGCAGGCTGGAGCAGCCCCAGCGCTAAGTGCCTCGCGCGGCTAGAGCAGAAACTTCATTCCCTGCCCGTCGTCACCAGAATTCACAACGCAGGGAAGAAAGAGATCAGGTTTCCACACAGAAAAGTTTTACACAACGACCAGGAAAAAGGGCAGCGTCAGGGTTAACAACTGCCTTTCTCATCAAAATTCTGCGGAGGACTGATTTTCATTTAGAATTCCAAATTGAGCCAAATTTTCAAGAAGTGTAAGAGTAGAAAAGAATATATCTTCAAACATGCAAGGTTACTAACTTCCTCTGCATCTTTCTCATTAAAAATCAGAATGAAACAACAGGGGAAATTATATCCAGGAAGCAAGGGACAACAGCCAGCGAAGAGCACCCGCAACTGTCCACTGTGAGGCAGGCTTAGAGGACAACCAGGCTGCATCTGAGCAGGACACCAGGCAGTGCTCCAGAGGGACTCCACCACCTGCCTCTGAGGATGAAAGCCTGAAGAAACAGACCAGCTAACACCAACAGGAAATGTGTTATCCCATAGAGTAGCTGAGGATGAAGTAACAGGCACATAGATCACATGGAACACAGATTAAAGGGTTTTGTCCTGTGACACGACCACAAAAACAGGGGGGAGGGTCTGGGGTGTTGGGATGCGTGACACAGTTTGGATCCAGAGTGTTCCTTAAGGTCCATATATTACGGGCTGGCCCCTATCTTGGTGCTATTGAAGGCTGTAGAGAATTTTAGAATGGGGTCTAGTGGGATGTAAAACATAATGCCATGGAGAGTCTGTTCTTTAAAGGGACTGTGGGGCCCGGGTTTCCTCTTCTCCACTTTTCCCCAGCCATGAGGTGAAGGGCTCTGCTCTGTCACAGGCTCCCTTCATGATATGCCGCCTCAACCAAGGTCCAAAGCAACAGAGCAAATCGGTCATGGATGGGAGCTTCTAAAACTGTGGACCCAAATAGCCCTGTCTTCTTGATAAGAGGCTGATTACTTGGCACAGCACTATCAAGAAAATGTTATCCTCATATTCCTTACCAGAAAGTCATTAAATAGCTAAATGGAAAAAATTAAGAAACAGAACATTGTTTAGAGGTTTAGGTTGTAAACATCAAGAGACGTACCTGAAAGAAAAAGTCGATTCTGGACAGCAGACATTGGGTTAATGAGTGGGAGATGCTGTTTTATTATGAGTCTTGTGATCTGATTTGACTTTTAAAACTAATTATCTGTGTTACATACAGAAAAACTGTGTTACAGATGGAAACCACCCTCATTTGCAAACCTTCAGGTTCATGGAGCGAACCTCCATCAAACCATGTAGATGAAAGGCATACCTTTCATCTACACGACTGTTCCTGTTAGAGCATAGACTACCTTAGCAAAATCCATACTGAGACCTGGTCCCTAATGTAACCATGGAGGTGGTGAGGCCAATAAGAGGCAGACCAGATCAGGAGGGATCCACCCTCATGAGGGATAAACGGGGTTTGCAGGAGAGAGTTCTGGCTCTAGAGGTACAGACTCCGAACAGAGTCGGTTGTTATAAAGTAAATCTGCATCTCCTGTTTCCTCTCTTCAGCATGTCCACCTTCCTTTCTGCTTTCTGTCATGAACTGAGCCCTCACAGCATGCTTCTAGTCTCTCAAACCAACAAATCTGTTTCATATAAATCACCCAATCTCAGGTACTATATTACAGTAACAGATGGAGCATTTTCTCTTCCTTTGTTATTGACAGTTCTGAGGAGTCATTATTTCAGGTCAGTACCTGAAATATATCTTCAAACATGCAAGGTTACTAACTTCCTTTGCATTTCTCCCACTAAAAATGGGAGTGAAACAACATGGGAAGCAAGGGACAAGAGTCAGCAAAGGGCACCCACAGCCTTCCACCGTGAAGCAGGCTTAGAGGAAACCAGGCTGCCTTTACAGAGACAGCAGTAGGAGCTGCAGGAGGTGGAGTTATCACCAGTCGGCTTCCTCAACTTGATGTGGAATCAGGTAGTACAATTAGTCGCATGATTATGAAAAAAGGGACTGTGACTTAAAACAAAAGCTTCCTGACACCTAGTCCAGATCATTTTCAACTGGACAACCTTCCCAGAAATGCATTCTGAGGAAATGGCCTGTGGACAAAGTGTTCTGTGGTCCAATATGAGGTACTCTTTCTTAGGACTTAAAAGTGTTGGTGTAATATGCACCTTCTGCAGTTCAATCCACAACTTCCTAAATCTGTGTGATCATACCATCTTCTAGAGGACTGCGGACACGTTCTGTGAAGTTAAATTTGGGTGATGCTGTACTGGACTTGGGTTAAGGTCCAGAAGGTGCAGGTGATAAAAGAAGAGCTCTCCTTGGTCTTCTCCAGGAAACTGGCTTCTAAGTCATGGGTGGAAGGGACTCATCTGAGGTTCTATGAGCAATACAGAGTCATGAAGAGAATAGTTCAGTAGAGCAAGCACAAAATCTGTGTTTTTAAGGAGCTCTACAAGGATTCTGGAGTGCATGCAGGTTTGGAAATGCGGCTGAGACTCAAGAGCCCTGACGGGATGGAGCATGTGAAACCAGAAAAGCTGGAGTCTGGATGCTTTATGCAATTTTATAAAAACTAGCAGTAATTGATGCTTAAGAACTTAAATACGTGGAAGAATCCTTGGAAACCAAGGGGTCCTGCATGAAAGCAAATTTCCATTTGAGTTTTTCCTGGCCTGTCCTCTTCATGTTCTTTTCTTGGGACTAGCTCCTAAACAGTGACTTAACAGTAGTCATTTCTCACATCCCAGAATTTGCTGCAGGGTTGATGCCTTTAAAATGTGTCTCGTAAAAATGTAGCAGGAAGATGAAGACTCTGGAAATCAGCTGTAGAGACACCTATTTAACCACAAGCTAAGTTTCTAATAAGCAGGACACTTGGGAATAAAAAGTGTGTTGATAGCACCCTCTGGTGGCTTCTTAAAATACTAATTTCTTTGCATCAGGTACTTTGAATAGTTACCAAGGACATTCCTTAGGGCTGAACTTTGGAGTAACAAAGTTTGTTATAATAAAGTTATTGGTTTTTGGTGGCCCCTTTCTTTCCTAGACTTCATGTATTGTGTATGGATTTCACAAACCCACCGGAGCGCATACTTTGCGTCAAACTCTCATGGAGTTTACATGCAAGTAAGGAGACAATAATTCTGAGAAGCGCTGTTTAGAAAATCAAGGAAGTAACTGATTAAATGGATATTCAAACTGGGCTACTGAGGGAGGCTCTGTGAAGTAGAGGTCTTCTGAGGAGCCTTCCAGACCCAGGGCATGGCTTGTATTAGGAAGCTGGAAGAGGAGATGAATCAGGCAGATCCTCTAGGCCAGGCTAAACAGCTTATTTTGTGCAAGGTGCAGGTGCTAAGACGGGAGGAGGAATTAAAGTTCTCCAGGTGGAAACACAGAACATTCACTGGGCAGCTGGCAGTTAGCACCAAACAATCTCCAGGACAAACGGATGTAAGTCTTTGGGATTCCAAAAAATGTCTCCCAAACTCAGTGTTGGGAGGAACACTAAAAGTTTGCTCCAATCACCCACTTAAGTGTTCTTGTTCTACAATACTCTTGCTAGATGACCAGCCACTTCGGCAATAGAAACAGAATGCTGTGGACTACTGAGCAACAGTCCATTTGAAGAGCCACTTCTAATTGCTTCCACCATTTAAGGTCCCTCATCACAAATCTGATTCCTTTTGTTCTGAGAGCTATGCACACATCAAGGCTGGCTCTTTTGCTTGTCCCCGCTCCCAAGTCTCTTCTTTCCTCCATGTAGGGTACAGGGGAACTGAATGTGCTGCTAAGGAGCAGATGAGGTGCCAGAGTAGGTGATAGAGAACCTTCCTGGCCATAAGAAGGGCTTTGGGCTAGCAGTCCCAATCCTCTAAGATTAAGTGGGAATCATCCCAGAGAGCCAAGATTACCTTCAAACAGAAGAGTACATGATTTTGTATCACTCATTTGTGATAAGTCTAGAAAATATTGAGGTCAACACTAGATGCATTTGCCTAGCCACCCAGAAGCTACTCCTTATGTGCTTAGCTTTTCAGAAGGGTCATAAAAACCAAAGAGCCATATTGCTTTAGCATCCTAATAGTTACAAATATTGATATGTAGGGAATTCTACCATAATCTGAGTAAAATAAGTGGCATCAAGAAGAGAATGCAGGAAGGGGTAATGGCCCTGTCAGCAGGGGCCAGGTGACCACAAAATCAAGTCACAGCTTTCAGAGAAATCTTGTGGGTCTTGGGATCCAAGAATATGGATGTCTGAGAGTAAGTTTATCTGCAGGGCCTAAATAACATCCACAGCATTCCTTCTGGAGCTCATCTAATTGAGCTAAGTAGGATCACTCAGAAATTCATTTATTCTTCTTTTCTAGATTCTATCACTTCTTGGCACATGGGTTTTAGGTCTGTTGAAAATGATCCAAGCCTTGAATCTTTCTTTCTCTCCCAATGTTGCCATGGCCTAGAAAGAAAGAACTCTCATTCCATCTTCTCTGCTCTACATTCAAAGATGAGGTAAAAAGTGTGTGTTTGGAAAAAGTTTGCCTCACTCACTCCCAAGTCCCCTTCCTGACTTTCCAGCACTTCCATAGACTTTATGACTTTCTGCTAGTGCTTGGTGACTTTGGCCATTGGACAGCAGATAATCTCTGCTCATCTTTCCTTATGGAACCATTGATCAATATTATTAGTCTAAATGTGCTGATAGCACATGAAAGCAAACCAAGTAAATGAGATCCGTAGGAGATAGTCACAGTAGTCATTGGTTTTTTGCCGTTTTGTTTACATACGTATATCTAAAACATGAATTCACCATTCAGTTAGTGATAGAGAAAAACAAACTCTGGCTCCAGTGTCATTGTCAGCTTTCTTATTACTCTGATCAAACACTGAGATAATCCAATTTATATGAAGAAAAGGTTTACCATGAGAGATAGCTCTAGAAGGTTCAGGATATGCCCACTGGCTCCACTGCCCTTGGGCCTGTGGTATCGGAGTACACTGTGGTGTCAGTGCACAACAGGGAAGATTTGTTAAGCTCATTGGTAGCAAAAAGAAGAGGCAAGTATCCCAATACACTCTGCACAGGCACATTCCCAATAAACTTCCAGTGAATCCCTCCTTTTCGAAAGTCCCACCTTTGCCCCATAACTGGAGATCAAGACTTTAACATATAGGCTTTGAAGAACATTTCAGAGCTAAACTCTAGCACTCTTTATTACTAAGGTGATGAGAAACCACGGTGTGAACGAAGAAAGTGATAAAGCTAAATGAACTAGGTAAGCACTCTGCTGGCAAAAAAACAGCCTGTGAACTCCACTGGCCTGGTCAGCACTCAACAATAACAGAATCCCACAGAGGGGGCATTAACTCTGTAGATTACCTAGGAAGGCTCCAGACCCATGAGGATAAACTGCTGCTTATTCAAGCTCTCCAGGTATTTACTGGATTCCACATTTTGAATACCTGCTGAAAAACCTCAGGATTTTTTTCAAAACTTGGTGTTTTAAAAAACACTAGTTGAATGAATCAGACAGGATTTACATAATATATTCTTAATTGTGCATGCCAAATGTCTTCTATGGAACAGTATTTTTTGTGTGTTCATGTGTACATGCAGGTGTGTGTGTGTGTGTGTGTGTGTGTGTGTGTGTGTGTGTGGTGCATGGAGGCCAGAGGTCAAATGCCTTCTGGATTACTCTCTACTTTTGAGACAGTCTCTCACTGAACCTGTGTGGGAATGACTTGTAAAATGAACAGAATCTGGACTACTGTTAGCTTTCCACCAAAAAACTACAAAGTCACTGAGCCATGTGTTCTTGTATCTGGACACCTGAGTTTTGAATAAACTTAAAGGTGAGGCCTGACTTAGGAGCACAGTTCTAGAGCACAGTTCCAAGAGACATCTGGAGGAACAGGTGTTCTCCAAGTTCAGGACTACTCTTAAAAACTGAAAGTTAAGAGTCAGGCTGTTTTATTCAGGTAACTAGAATCTGGCATGGTAATGCCACAAGCCTGCAGATCAATAATTTGGCTGGGTGGAAAGTGAACTCTAGGGATCTCTGTCTGTCTTGGTCTTCATCATGTCCCCTCCACAGCCAGCAGCCACAAATTAGCACCACTGTACTTAACTACACAGCCTTCTCACAGAATGAACTTCCTCCCACCAGCCCACCTCTAAATGACTTCACTTCTCAACAGTGCCACAGGTTGGAGACCAAGCCTTTAACAAGTAAGCATTTGTAGGACATTTCAGATCCACCCCCTTAACGTGACCCCAAGCTCACTAGTATGTCACAGCATATAACTGTTTTGAAATATACTGGCAGCAGAGTTTGTGGATTAAAATATGCTCTTACAATACTTTAATTCAAGTATCTAAAATAGGAGTTTTCAAAAGGCTTGGAAGGTAAGAGTTTGCAGCCATGTCTGGCAATCTGAGTTTGATGCTTGGAACTACATGGTAGAAGAACATGCCTTTCTTATAGCAACAACGACTAAAATTATAAACATCAATATCTGATCAATACACATTTTTGAGAGGTAGGTTCTGCATTTTCATCAACAGGAAGGATATTTGGTGATGAAATAGTTGGAATGACAGAGACCAGAAAATTAAGAGGTTGGAACAGAAATATCCTGAATGTCTTTTCTGTAATCTCATCTGACCAGTTTCCATGGGAACACTACTCAGGTCTGGGCAGTTTGCTGGAGCAGATGTTATTTTGTTGCTTAAGTCTGGAGAGTAGAATTCAGGCACATAAAAGATGACTGGCTTGCTAGGGGCATCTGGACTATACAGGGGACTCCCTATTGCTGGCATGAAGGGACAGGACTTTAATACTTTCTAATGAAGAATGATTTATAACACGATTTCCAGTGGAAAACCCAGTATTTGACAGTTGAATGTTATGGTTCCTCTTACCCCCATGTCCTGGTTAGTACTGAAACATCAGCCTGCTGGAGGACTGGGCGACTGACACTGCGTGATTTCTATCTACAGCAACTCACTTCATTGAAACAGTCTCCACTGGTGTGTAGCAAGCTAGCCTGCCAGAAGTAGCCAAGTCTAGGAGAAATTCTTTTCTTCTTGTCTCACTCTGAAGGGAAAATAGGATGTTTAAGATGCTTTTTGGGAGCCTAAAAGAATGTGTTTTTCATATAGACTCTCCTTCTGGAGGATTCTGAGAAGCCAGTTCAGCTTTCTAGGGACCACACGCTGGGTATCAGGCCACAGCAAGCAGAAGATTCCTTAGGAAGTCCCAGGTTGCAATGTCTGCCCAGATTTCCCAGAACAGATGGAAAGCCTCTGTGCTTTGAAGATGAGTATTTGAGCTGAGGGTAATTTGGTCGGGCAGTAGTGCACTGTGGCTCAAGAATATGCCACTTGGCATAACAGGCTGTGTCACACAAATGTCTTCTATAAATTACCCATCTATTTCATTATAATTCATATTAAGCCAAAAAGGAAACACATACACAAAAAGTCAGTTTTAAGCTGAAATAATTCTGTTGATATTGGAATTGCTTTCAGTGGGACATTTGCCTTAAACCACAAGAGATCTCCATCTCAAAGTACAAAAATCCCTTCTCCCCACCCACCCACCCCAGCCAAACAAGGAAACAAAACAAAACCCAAACCCACAACTCAGCTTCAAATAAGTCTGGAAGAAATAAGACTGTAAATATTTACATAGGAGGCAAGAAATAAATCACAAAACTATTTACAAAAATACACAAGCTTATATGCATTAACAATTTACACCAGTTCACAAAAAATATTAAAACATAAAGAACACTATATAAATTAAAGAACTCAAAAGTATGATCTTAGACTTCCTAAGATGTCTCTCTCATGCAGGTCATGGTTGAAAAATCAGGTTTTGCTATCTCAGAATCTAAACTGTAAGACAATCATTTTTATTCTTTGAACATTAACAGTACTAATCAGATAAGGAAAAAAGACCCTCTGTGCACACCAACATTATCTTGCACACATTAAAATACATCATTCCTGACATTGCCATAACACACAGTACTGACAATCACATGCCTCTAACCATTTGGAAGTAACTTTCTGACATACTTCAGCTTTCTTTATTACTTTCTTGCACTCTCTGCTCAGGTGACACTTCACCAACATATTGACTGGGTGACCAACAGGGCTGGAACAGAGAAATGGACTTTACAGGATCCTTCTCCAACTACAGGAGCAAATTTCCAATGTACATTGTACTCATCCATTACTGTTTCCAGAGTGACAGCCCGCTCTTCTAGCCCTACTCACCTTCCTGGTCCCTCCTCTGCACAGAATTAATCCTGGGATTTTCTAACCAGACCCTACATTTAAAAACTGCTTTACCATTATAATAAATGTGCAGGCTCTACCCTGGGGAATGTCCCAGGGACTTCTTCAAATTGAGCATTTAAAATATATGAATGCATGTTTAAAAAGAAATTGAATTCGGTAAGAAATAAGGCTCAGATTACATTTATTAGTAAGAACATGGCACCCCTGGAGCTTTTTGCTAAGTTCCTAGCCTGCTATCCAGGAACATCTAGTTCAATCTAACCAAACTGTGGAATCAGAAATTTTTCAAAAAGATAAAATCTGGAGATATGGCAAGAGAGCATCAATGGAATGAAAGGATGGGCTTAATGCATAAGGCAGCTACTTCCTCGATCATGATACTCCATGTCAACCTCTGACAGTAACATTCAATTTCTGTGTTTGTGAAGTCACACACAAGGTGGTCGACGCTGAGGTAACCTGGCTCACAGTGATTTGCCATCCAATTTCTACCCCACAGTATTAGAGAAACACGTGGGCAAAGATTTTCAAATAGTTGAATCCAAAGTTAAGGCTGTTGCTACATATACTAAACAACTCTAGACCTTTGTTAAGGTTTGTTTTTCATACTTACACCAGTAATTTGAATCATTAATCTATATTCAAAATATTTTCCTGACATTTCCAAACCCATAGGATGTTATTAATAACAAAAATGTTTTAAGGAATTACCTTAGTATTTATAAAAGAGACTTGTTTCAGAGTAAACAATATGTGTGACAAACAAATCTACAAATTCAAAACTGGCTTGGATCTTGCAAGTGCTCTTTTCCAAAATGCCAGGCTCGCAGTTACTGAAGCCACATCGGCCTCTCCTTCTCCCACTGTGCTGCTAGTGAGAACTTTCAGGGTTGGTGTGGTCTTTAAGAGGCAAAAGGTTGCCTACTTGACAAAAAAAGATGATTAGGGTTTAAAAGAATTGTGTCTCCCAATACATCTGTGTGCCAAATGCAAGCATCCCAGCAGGTTTCCTGACATTCTGACTACAATATCAGTTGGATCTGCACCTTCAATGTGGGTGCCTAAACTGACACAGATCTGTGCACATATTAGCATTCTTAAACGTCTACTTTGAACTTCACTGTATCCCTCTGGTCAATCTGAGGAACAAAAGAAAAATCTTACAGAGTATCTCCAAATACAAATGTATTCTTAAAACTTTTTATTTTGTCTAAATATAAACCCTTAAAATGCAATTATGATTTTTAAATTAAAAAATAAGACTGCCATGAATCTAATCTTTATACAATTTCACAGCAATAGCAGCATGATTTAAGTCTCTTAAAAGATTCCCTTCTTTGCTCTAGATAAAAGATAATTCCTAAAACACCAGAGCAGCAACCATCCAAAAAATGGAATAAGATATCCCATGTCTTCTGCAAACCAAGTATTTAAAATGTATGAATGTACAAAACTCAAGTATTATCCTGAGCTGTGGAATAAAATGCCAATCTACCTCAGTTTTAAACACAGGGCTGCCTTACTATCTGGTCTATCTGTGGTAGGGATGGGTGAGAAAACAGTGAAGTTGGAATAGAGAGGTGTCCTGGTCCTGCTCTATAAGGAATGCAACTTTCAAAAGAAAGTCCTGGGCATTCAACATGTTTAATATGTCTACAGTTAGAAAGAGCTATTCAGAAATGCTGGTGAAGATGACAAATACATTAAGACGGTGACTACACAAATACGGAGTAACCAACACCATGCTACGCCCCAGAACCCCAGCTGGTGAGATGCGACTGTACACTTGAGTCACTGCAAGAACGTGCAGTTTCCTAACAGGTAATTTGAATTCTCAGCGAACCTGTACTCTACTTTAGAAACAGAATAACAAGTACATTTATATGCCTAAGAAATTGTATTTATCCAGGTAAACCATGCTGGTCTTTTCTTAATGAAAAAGTTTCAGATTTAGAACCAACAGGGTGAATGTTTTGCTGGAACTACAGTTTACTGAATATTACGAGGGGCAAGGGGGTCTGCAGACGGGCAGCACGTTAAAAGCATGGGAGGTGTTTTCTGCTATTAACAAAGTTCACTGATAATAAAAACTTCACATTCTTCCACCTAAGAAATTTCCTTAAATGTTAACTTCAAAAAGAAAAAAAAGCAGCTCCTTGTCCTTCTGTAGTGACGGGGAAAAAGCATAGGAAAATGTAGAGTATGGACTAGTCTGTTTGATATCTTACAAAGATGCTTCATGAAATGTTTGAAATCAGAATTCCTTTACTTTTTTTATTGTATTGTTGCTAGCAGTCTAAATGACTTATCTGAAGGATCAGGGATTTTTTCTTCACTCTAATTTAACACATAAGCTCCTTCTTAGACAGAGATAATGAAGTAGAACAGAATGGAGTGTTCACCTAAGCAGGTTGTGTGCCCCCTATGGTAACACAGAAGCCCACCAAGAAGTAGATGCAAACTGTTCTGAACTAGGTAGCAAGTATTAAGAAAGGACAAAGTTAAATTCAATTAGTTAAAGGCAGTCCTCAGGTTCTCACAAATCAGCCCTATATGGCAAGTAGGGTCTTAGATAAACTTCTTTACTAGGCTTTCAACACAGTGCTTTACATCATTCAGATCTCTTTTAAAGACAAATGATTAGTCTATAGATGGAAGAGGTGGTAATGAAGGGTGAGGGAAGGTAGTGATTTATTTTTATTGTGGTTCTTTAATGTGATCAGGGGTTTTCTAGCATTTTTTTTAAATCTTTTTGGTTATTGAAAAAAATAGAACAGTCCACTGTCCAGCAGAGGCTGCTTCAACTCTATTGTTCCCAGGGCTCATTCTGCATGGATCTGTGTGTCAGGATGCGGCAAAGATAACTCTGTGGGCAGAAAGGCCCCCTGACCCAATGCTGTGGCATATGTCCTGTTCTGGGGGTGGACAAAGCCAGAGGGCACATAGGCCCCCATGCCTCCTCCTCCAAAGCCTCCTCGCTGGTGCTGGGGTAGGGAGTGGTAATCCTCCAGGTTATCATACTGGGACACAACAGTCATATTGCTCTGGCGCTTGCCGTGTGTCTGGTACTGGTATAACATGCTGGGGTCTCTCTCCAGGTTCTGGGTGTGATGTAGTTTTAGGCTGTGACTCCTCTCTGGTTTGGGGGGTGGAACCATGGACTGAGTGAGGTGTTCCTCCTCCTTGTAGCAGTCTCTGGAGTGTTTCTCAGGAGCAGGTGGCTGCCTGGTTCGAGGCCGTTCCAGCTCTTTGGAGAGCCTCACTTCTTTGTGGTTTAGTCTTAGAGACTCCTGGCCTGCTGTGACATATTTCCCTCCAGAGTTATGAAAACTGCCTGGCTCAGAAGTGTCTGGCATCCCTTTGGGCCCATAATCTAACTGGCCAACTCCCTGGGGGTAAGACGGTCCATTTTTTGATTCACATAATTGCCTATGGCTTGCTTCCTGATGCCCCCTGTGCTCAGGGAGACTACAGCCCATATCATGAAGCTTTCGGTTCCTAAGGCTGCTTTGCTTCTGTGGGAGGGACGGTTTCTCCACCTGTGTGCTGCCGTACCCTCCGTGGTGGTGGGCTCTGTCGAACTCGGGCTCTGGATGCTTCCTATAGAAGCGGTCATCTCCCTCAGGACTGATAGTCTTGGCTGGGTGCCGTCCTTCTTTCCCCTCTGCCACTGAGAGAAGTCCAGTTTTCCCAGGATCTGATTTACTTCGCAGATGAATGACATAGATCCCTCCCAAGTCATCTTGTACAGCTGGTGTCATGTTGTCATACTGAGACATAACAGGCCCTTTCATCTTCTGGCGGGCACGACTCTCTCTCCGGATGGACTGCATGCGATACTTTTCCATGTCCTCTAGGTCCCATGAGGTGTAGGTGTGCTTCACATCAGCAGTTGGGGGCATGTTGACTACATTATGGTCATTACCAGAGAAATAACCAGTCATGTTGGCCCGTGGGCGTGGAGGCAAACCAGCATAATTGTACAGGTTCTTTCCTTGCAGCCTAGGATTGTAGAAAGCAAAATCACGATTGGACAGGCGGTGGAGGGGCCTCAACTGGACTGTGCCATAGGCATCCACATCACACAAAGCCCCATCGGGACTGTAATAGGAACTCGAGGAGCTGGAGTATGGGCTATAGCGGTAGTGGACCCGTCCATTCTCAAAGTAAGGCTGAAGCTGAGTTACATGATAATCTGAGCGGGCCTGGGAGGACTGATATGGCTTATACTGGTACAGGGGTCTTGGGCAGTAGGCTGGTTCATCATCTGGGGGAACTTCTGTCCGTGAAATGGGAACAGAGCGGATCATGGAAGGCGGGGGCGCATGGAGGGACTGCACCCTCCTGATGGTGGGGTATGGTGGAATGTCTTCAGGGTAACAGGCACTCCTAACCGAGGAACTCAGAGAAGAGACATACTCTACCCGGCTGCAGGGCTTGGAGTGGTGTCCAGAAAGGTTTCTTCCTGGGGCCACATAGGTGTTATAACGAGGGCCCACGGAGGCTGGTGGCTCTGATCGGGCACCATACACCTGGTGTGGCTCCAACTTATTGTGATGTGGAGGTACACTCTGGGGATGGAACTGGCAGTTTGGAGTCATACTGAAATGCAAACAGTTTTCTGGACCAAAGGGCTCAGTGATGACATCAGGCCTAGCAAAGGAAGAATAAGCTATTTTCTGAGATGTGTGCTTAGGCTGTGGGACAGGAAGTGGCAAAGGCAACATATCGTCCACTGAGGCTGAGGAAGCGGTGACAAAGGAGTGGTAGCTGGAACCGCTGGTGGCGTCTGCACTGTTGGAGTGCGTGGCAGCAGCCATCTTGCTCTCCATTGTCCTTGTGGGGGGCACTGGAGCAGCAAAGCCACAAGAATGGCCAGGAAAAGACTCAGCCCGCAGGTGGAGCAGAGGGGCCCTGGTGCCTTCCCGTACTTTCTCAGGCAGGCCTGGTTGGGCAGCAGAAGCGGCTACGGGACACTGAACAGTTGCACTGCCATCTCTGACAAAGATGGGTGTAGGATCACCCATGACTCCAGACTCGGGTGTCCTCTCTGGAGCTGGAACTACTCCATGAATCTGTTGAAAGACAGCAATATTAGTTACAGTCTGTTTTTTTGTTTGTTTGTTTTTGTTTTTTAAATGCCCCTGCTCCCATGAAGTCAAATCTAATACATTTATAGCTTGCAAACCCAGGCTATTTGAGTAGCAACTTGAACTTTCCCAAACAGTGCAATCACACTGGACCTGTCCCAATGGCCAGAAAAAGAAGGCCTCTGCTGCTACAGAGTGCATAATCATCTCTGGAGAAATGTTCAGGGTTTTCCAATTCACACTAGGCTTTAAATGTGAGCAGAGGTCGCCTCGCCTAAGGTATTTTCAAATACAGGTTTAGACAACACCACTGGGCTTAAAAATAAACACCCTGCTTATTGTTCTAAGCTTAGTCTCAACACCAAGAGCATTTTATTCAATGAAAACAGTTGATTTAGTCAGCTAAGGATTTTCAAAGTGACTCATGGGTGCACATTGCGAGCAATTGTAAACCTACAAATAAAAGGAAGAGCAATGAAGCGGCTGTCTACGGTGCATGTGAATCAGACGTTCTGTCTCCACTTAATGTCTATCCATCCTGTTTGCAGGCCCACAGACCAAATATAAGCCTTGCAATATTATCTATATACTAGCCCTAAGAAGCAGGTGCTACAAAATAGCATCCTCCAAAAACAGAAACTAACTCCTTGTAGATTAAGGTAGCCACAAAAAACCGGTGGCACTTTTTAAAAAATAATTTTATTATTTTTATTTTATATGTACTGAATGTTTTGCCTGCATGCGTATAAGTGTACAAGTATTGTGCAATGCCTGAGGAGGTCAGAAGATGGTTGTGAGCCACCATGTGGGTGCTGGGAATTGAACCCAGGTCATCCGCAAGTGCAACCAGTGCTCTTAACCACTGAGCCATCTCTCTAGCCTCACTTTCTTTTAAAAGAAGCAAAAAAATTAATAAAATATCTTGGCATTTTACATCTAACACTTTCTCACCAACATAGGTACTTCTATGGAACAGTTTGCTAGTTAAGGTTGAAAAAATAACAGAAACACAAGATAGCATCATTCCTTATGCTTCTAAAACCTGTAAGAACCTTACAAAGACCTCAAAAATGAAGCATTTTCAAGGTGTAGACATACATGAATGGCTGGCCTACTAGGCGTTAAGTGACTTGCCCCAAACCATAGGAAGCCAGCAGTAGAGCTGGAAAAGACAACAGCCACCTGCAAGCCCGACACCTGCAGCCTATCTGTCTCACTCTATCGGAATCTCTCTGTGAAGAAAGTAGATGCTTAGAAAGAAAAGGGAGCAGGGATGGCTGAGCTACAGTCATCAAGGGAGTGCTTTGTTCTCTATGTAAAACCAGTAACAAGGCAAAGGCACACCCAACCTCAAATGGTAACCTGCCACTTGACTTAAAAACAATGTATCTGATTCAAAGACAACACACCCTGCTAAAAAATGACATACCTTTGGAACAATATATTTCACCTCACTGACTTCCTTCCCTTCTTACCTTGTGGCAATTATTTAATCCTATACTTGGTGCTGCTTGTACCTGGCCCACAACTGGTGGCTGCTCTGCTGGCCTCTGGGAGGGAGGAGGGGGAAGAGGACGATTAGTTTTGTGGGCACGCTGAAGGGTGGCAGTTGCAAAATCAGCAGCAGCAGGCTGTTCAGCCGTGGCCCGGCTGGCATCTCGGATGTTCATTTCAGCTGTTGCTGGAGTTGCTGTCATAAAAGCCATGGTAAGTGTGTTGGCATTCTCTTCAGGGGACCCAGAAAGAGGGGAAACTTTGTCCCGAGGCAAATTAGGTGGCATGGGAGATTTGTCTGCAAGCTCTAAGGAATGATGGGATTTATCCACACTTTGACCAAGGTAAGAGGAAGTCTGATCTATATTGCAGAGATGAGGTGGAGACTGGTCCTGCTCCACAAAGGAGACAGCAGGCGTGGTGGTCTTCCTAGCCTGGTCTTCAAGGAAACTTCTGTGATCCTCAAACTTCTCTGAGTCTGTTAAGGGAGCTGAAGTGATTCTAGCCTTATCTGAGTCCCCAGAAAAAATATTTTGATGTGGTTGATTCTCTGGCAAATCTACATGCTGGAGTTGCTCCCCAGATTCAGTTGTCTTGGAATGGGAGGGATCCCCAATAATTGTTGTCTCTGGGAGAGGCTGGCTACAATTTCCCGGTCCATTGCTCTGGAGGTGGAATTGCTCTGCTGGTCGGTCAGTCTGGAAGTAAGTCTTATCTAGAGTAACACTAGAGTGGGAACTAGGCGGTTTCTCTTCAGGTATAGCCACTGCCAAGTCTCCATAACTAGTATACCCAGCCTGGGAAGTCCCTGGTCTCTTCAGTGTCTGAGTTGAGGCTTGCTGTGCAGACTCAGCTAATGCTAATGCCAACATTCGGGCGACATTTTTCGGAGGCGGTGGTGGTGGGATAAGAGAGACTGAACTGACAGGAACGGGATCCTGAGGGGGGTCATGGGTAACTGCTCCTAGTGGGAAATTGGGAAAAAAAATTAGAATGAAAAGGTAGCTTATGTTATCCTATATGGAAAGCAAAACACTCCCCATGTGATCACTAAAAACAGATGCCTTCCGTAATTCAAAATGGCAATCCATGATCTTCTATCCCGCATGCAAATGCTGTTGGAAACACATCTGGTTCAAAAGGAAAACTAAAATATTCTTTAAAGGTTGTAAACTTCTCTTGAATTGCTACAAATCGGGGTAGAGGGGGAAGCAGGTCCCTCACCTGACTTTGAAAAGGCCACTTAAGAGTACAAGCTTCAAGTGCTTATAGATTGTGATGGGAACAGTTTTTACATCTGATGATGTAGGCTGGCTTGTTAACTTGTAAGGCTATAATAAGGATATGTATTAGAAGATAAAACAGAATCAAGAGCTATGAAGTTATGCAAAAATTAATCCATGTATGTCTGACTGTCCAAAAAGGGAGCTTTGTGAAGGTCTGAAGCAGGAAAATGGGCCCTTTGGGAAGTTTCGTTTGACTTGTTGTAATGTAGGGCTTTGAACCCTCAGCACCACTCAGAAGCATGTTCTTTGATTATAGACTAGCTGTGGACAAGCTTCTCTCTAAAAAGGCACAGATGGCACACAGGATGGAAGATCCCTCTTAACTTAAAGAAAGAACGGAGGAAAACAAATGGTACCTGTCTGAGTCTGTCCAGAAGCTACAGCCTTACTCTGACTGCTCGGGACAGGCCGCTCCTCTTTCCCTGGCAACTCTACTTCTTCAGCAGCCACCTGCTCCAGGGGCTGAACTTCAGGTTCACATCCTTCTTGTACCTCTCTCTCACTTGTTTTCATCTTTACTATCTGGGTGGGGGATCTATTTGTGACATCTCTTTCTTCCACATTCTTGTCCCAAGTTGGAGGTGATGCATTTTGAGCTATGGTATTGGAGATGGTACCAAGGACTTCTGACACTCGAGGTGGAAGAGTCACTGAAATTGGCTCAGATATGTTCATGGAAGGCGATTTGCTTAACTTCCGTCCTATCTTCGGAGAGAAAGCATAAACAACCTTTTCTGTAAATGAAGATGGCTTAGATGACTTGTCTTCAGTTGGGCTCATATCCAGGGTAAAGAACGGACTCAGTTTCTCCTGGACTGGAGACACGGGTTCTGAACTTGCAGTGCTTCCTGGAGTCTGGGACTGGCTACCACCTGCTTCTACATCCTTCCTATTGGTGCCTGATTTATCCTTGGAATATCCTAATGAATCTAGAAAGGAAGCACCACTCTCTAGACACTCAGATTCAGCCTTAGGAGGGCTACATTGAAATGACATTGGATCAAAATCCAGGCTGGCCACTCCAATGTCTGGTGGGCTCAAGTCAACATCCTCAGCAGAATGAGGAGACACAAGAGCTGGAATGTGGAGCAGCCCCATGTCCTCTTCACTCTCATTGTCCTGGGGCAGGTTATCATAGGAATTGCAGCGGTTCCCCAGCATTTCTCCATTGAAAGAGGCAGACAGTGCATCACTGCTGGATCGGGGTCTTCTAGGTCGGAACAGCTTAGAATCACCTAGTAAAAATGGACAATGCTGAAGAATGAATATCACAGGACACAGAACACCATGGTTAGTCACCTACTTAGCACAGTAGTAACTTAATACATAGGGTTAAGAAAAACAAAGCTTTCTATTTTCTTTCCATAAACTATCTCTAGATATACAAACATCAGTCACACTTGCAGCAAGAGAATTCCCATACCAAATGCTAAATAACAAGCACATGTGCCATAAGCAGAGGGAGAAGGCATCACTTCATGCCTAGATAAGAAATGGACTAAGGGCTCCTGAATTCTACTACTGATTCTTGGTGTGATTTTGGGCAAGGTTTTCATTCTCTGTGTCTCATTTTATCACTGGCCTTATATATATGACTTGTGAGATAGAATTAACTACTTAAAGTAGCATTTTAGATATAAAACTGCAAGAAAAGGTTGCTTATCGTGGGAAAATATCCTTACAGCTTCCAAATTTCTTTCTTCGTTTCTTAAAGATGTGCTTAACTTTAAAAATTTATTCTTTTAATTTTATGAGTATATTGCCTGTATGTATGTAAGTGCATCCATGTTGTGCAGTGGCCTTAGAGATGAGAAGACAGTGTTGGATCCCCTGGAACTGGAGTTATGGATGGTTGTTAGGTTGTTAGCTGTCATGTGGGTGCTGGTAATCAAACTCTGGTCCTCTGCAAGAGCAGCCAGTGCTCTTAACCATTGAGCCATCTCTCCAGCCTCCAAATTTCTTTTCAAATAAAGAACATTTCTTCCTAATCAAAAAGCATTTACATACATTTAGTAAAGCATTCTTTTCAAGCACTTAAAAAAATTTCATTTTTTTTCTTTAATAATATGCTTTCAATTTCTCAAGCAAACCTCCAAAGAGTCGTACAACTTCATCTTTTACTAAATAGAACATAATACACTTATTCTTAAATTTTTTTTTTTTCTGATTCCCATGTTATACTGGAACCAAACCTTTTTCTAGTACTTGCCATAAAACTTGGGCCTCCATTTTAAGCAGATCAATTTTAAGGTGCCATTTCCAGGTGCTGATACTCCTTGGGTAATGAAGACAACCTATAACCTGACTTATGACTATCAAATTGCTTGATTTGGAACTTTGTAACAAACATGTTCCTGTTACCAAATGTAAAGGAAATAGTAATAACACGACCTTTTAAGCATTAAAAATATAAATGTTTAAAATATTTAGTCATTTTTTTACAAATAAATAGCATTCACACCAAAATATTAAACGATATTGAAATATCAATGAACTTTAGTCTGAACAATACTAAATAAATCATAGTACTGTTGGAGGTGATTTGGTCTATTTACTAAGCATACATTTATAATATATATAATATATACATATTAACACAATATATCACAGAATGAAACGACCAATGCTTTTAGTCTTACCATCGACTGCATGGAGAGAAGTAAGAGACTCCTCACTTTTAGCTGACCGGAGGGTTCCTTCTGCCCTACCACCTGAATAATGAGAGCCAAATAGATAAACTTTTAAGGACTATGCAGTTTAAAGTTTGGTGTTTTTTTCCTAACAAAATTCAAATATTCAAGTGTTATTAACTATGGATTTTGACAGACATATTCAGTTCACCACCTTATTATGTAAAGTGCTGTATTGTTCTGTTTGCCAAGTGAAAAATCTCTTTCCAAAGCCTTATGAACCTGAGCAGAGAGATGAACTAAAAGGTTTTCCTTGCATGTTTCTAAAGACAAACATGATAACCCTGGATGACAGCTTCTTAAAAATATTATTTTTATTTATGTATGTGTGTGTGAGACTGTGTGTTAGTATATGCCACCTGTGTGTGTGCATGCCCTCAGGGGCCACAGAGGGCATTGAATTCCTTGGAGTTGGAGTTACGGGCAGTTGTGAGTCACCTGATGTGGGTGCTAGAACTGAGCTCAGAAGAGCAGGAAGCCTCTTAACCACTATCTCTCTAGCCCCTTGGATGACACCTTATTGGACTTAAGGCAGTCCCTATCATCAGTGCTGATGCTACTGTAAGATAGGACCCGAGAAAGATGCAGAAAAGAAGGCCCTATGAAGACGGAGGAGGCAGGGGTTGAAATGATGTTGCCTCAAGGCAAGAGATGCCAGGAGCCATAAGATGATGGAAGAGACAGGAAAGAATCTTCTCTGGAGCAGTTAAGAGGAAACATAGCCATGCTGATACCTGTCAAACTCTTGAGCTTCCAGAACTGAGAATATACTTTTATAGTTCAAGTCAATTGGTGGTAATTTATTACGGTAGGTCCTAGGAAACTCATCCATTTAAATTATATACATGGAAATTTACCTACGAAACACCGCACCCTTCCCGACCGCTGGCAGCACTCTACACTGCACACATTCAAGCCCTACTTCTTATGTTCTTTGCCTGCCTTCCTAATGATCTCTCACTCTCACTCTTCTCTCTTGATAACAATTCCTTTTATAGTCCTTTAAGCGCTGCTTTTCTCCAACCTCTCTTCCCACACAGCTTTCAGCTCCTGAAACAGAATTCTTAGTCCCTTGCAGATCAGGTAAACTGCACCTACCTTTAGGTCAAAAGTTATCTTTTCTGACCACCAACCCCAAACCAAAAGGAACTGACAGTGTCTGCCATAAATACCTAACACAGAATTCCACTTCAATAGCTATGCCTGCATAGCAAAAGTCATTTCTCACACAGATAGATTCCTAATTAGACTCCGAAGGCAGGGACACTATCTTAATTTTTTATCTCCATAGCCTGTTATCAAAATATCTAACACCTGATAATACATGATTGCAAACTGAATGAAGTAAATGAAATGAATATTACTTCTAACATTACTTAAGGTGAAAAATACTACTATTCTATCTGGATTAAGAAGTTACTGTTATCAGAACCAGAGTTTCAAATTATTTTTAAAAGAGTAATTTATTTAACAGTAGGTGGCGTATCTGATAGAACATAATACTCAGCAGTAAAAGGAGAGTGTCGTTGGTTATAACAGTTATAAACTTGGAAAGCACATTGAGATATGGGTTTTTCATTGTTAAATCTATAAAATTAAACATCAAAATATGTAAATAACATAGCAATGTTATAAAAACATGGTGAATTTTTAACATACATATTAAAAAGTTCACACACATTATACGTAGCATGTGTGTATATAAAAACTATACAATTTCCTTAAGAAATTGGGTCTTTCTGCATGCAATTTAGGCTATTTTCTCAGTTATGAGGAAAAGCCATTTGTGCTGCACAACTGTGTATACTTTATAGTGAGGCTTGTTATACGGCATGGTGGAGACGTGTGCCCAGAGAAGGGGGTCATGAGGACAGTAGGGGCCAGGACCCATCATGCAGACTGCTGCAGCACAACAGGGTAGCAGGGTGCTCACCTTTCAAAGCCATGGCCTTCATCTCTGAGGGCTCACTCTCATTTCGCTGTAACTTCCTTTTAGAGACAGAAGATGACTTCCCCAAGTTGAAAAAGGAACGCCAGCTGCCCACAGGAGATTTTTTCATCTTATTCTGAGGCCTCTTTCTATGAGAGAAAACAGCTAATCAGTACTCAGACAACCAAAGCTCTGTCTTTCCTATAGACAACAAAATGAACAAATGGTAGGAAGAATGAAACAGGCTGGAGCTGCCAACGAGCCTTTTCCTTCCATGCGGCACATGCAGCTACGGCCTAAATGAAGCTAAATGTGCAGACATTAATGGGAGTAACAGTTGTATGTAGATCACTTGTTCTTATTTCCTCCTATTAACAATCTGAAAAATATAAGTAAGAATAAGACACTATTAAGCCTTCAAAAAAAAGCCAGAGTATAGAAATTTGTAGGTGTGAGTAGAGAAGACAAGAACAAAAAGCGGAAGTTTAAGAACAATGATGGTCATAGACTGAATGTTAGCCAGGCAATGTGCTAGCTATCTGTGGTGAGTCAGAATGTCTTTTAAACTGTATACAACTGCATGAGGAAGGTGATCAAATGAAGACACTAAGAAGTTCAAATAAGTTCCTTAATGCTATGAAATTAGTGTGGATGAAACCAGGGTTTCCTGATTTCCAAGTCTACTGACATCCTAAGAGCTGCTTTTCAAATCACTACTTAGTAGACATTTTTGAGTAAACTGGAGGTGAAAATATGAAACCAGGATGCTTAGAAATGACAAAGTAAGAACACAGCCCAACTTCCTGCGTTTTCAGTCATAGAAAAAAAAATTAGAGAAATATGCTAAAATGGAAAATCAAATTCTAAATTTTTATTAGTACTACCCAAATTCAAGAAGCAAGATCCTTACATTCACAAGAAAAAGCCAAAAGGTAGAGCTGAGACATTGAAAATAACTTGTTCATACATTAGTCTTCTACTTAAACCTAGCGAAGAAGATTCACAAACCATGTTATCATCATCACTTCGTTGGAGAAACAACATTTCACAGCCAGGAGGGACACTAAGAGGGCACACTGTAGCCCTGGTAACACAACATGACTTTGTTGTTTACAAAGTTCATGCTCAAGAACCCTGAAATCAAGCTACACAGCAACAACAAACAACAACAACAAAAACACCTGCAAAAAAGTCTCATAATATTTAAAGTAAGTTTATGATTTCATGTTGGGCTATAGTTACAGTTATTCTGGGCTGCATGCCAATTTCTGCACCACTGAGAACTACACAGAAGGCTGGATGAAGGGCTATACTGGGCTCCACCTCCAGGTGGCTGGCAGGTTTGGGCTAGGGCTGGAGGGTCTGCATTTCTCACATTGACTAGGGATGCGGATGCTGCTGGTCAGAAGACCACACTTCGAAAACTACAATCAAAGCTCAATAAGGAACCAGTGCCAAAGAAATTACTGTCCATTCATCTGAATTTCAACACAGCTTATTTCTGTATAAATTCCTAACTAACATTTCTCAGAGGGGAAAGCCAACACACAATGAATGTATGCTATTTTCTTTGTACAACTGACTTTCTTTTTAAAAAAAATTATATAATATTATAATGCTTTGCAAAAGTAGCTTTTATCAGTCCTTATAAAGTATTCAGTATCACTTATATTCAAATAAACAGGTTTTTCTAAAACTGTCCCAGAATTTAGCACAGTAAAATTTTAAAGCAAAATAAAACTGTAATCTATAGCTATAAAATCATATGTTAAAATGAATGAGTGTATTTTTACCTTTCAAGTGGGAACTCAATTATGGTATGAAATTTCCCCTGAAGAGCAGCAGGTCCTTCCCCTACTTCAATGTACTTGTTTTCAGTCACGATGGGAGAAGTGACCTGAGCTTGTGTTCGTGCCTGGGCTTCCTCCAATGTCAGCAGCTTGGTAGATGGAGAAGATACCAGCAGGGACTTGGGCCTCGACAGAGAAGCTTCACAAAGCAAAGAAATGATGTCAGCTCTGTGTGCATGCACTTCAGTCTATCTAACCACTTAACCTCTCTATTGATTTTGTTTGAAATTTTCTTCATGATTTTTAAATGACAAATATCATGGTACTTTTTCAGTGAGGAATGGAAGGTGACATTCCAGATCACAGTGACAATTCCTTAATGATTTAACTATTTTCCTTTCTAAAAAGATTACCAGAGAAAGGTGACCATTTGAGATATGTTTACTTTTGGAAGGTATTTCTCTTTTTCTGCTCCATTTTATACCTTCATATATACTCCACAATGGGGCAAGATTTTTTAATGTGTCATGAACTTAGACCACATCAGGTCTGATATACAATATTCACTATATGCACACTAATTATCTGCCAATTTGTATATTTCGGAGCACAGATATAAATTAGCTATTTTCTACCATTGTCAAACTTTATTAGATAAAATATAAATGCAAAGTTTTCTAATCCTTTGGAGGTTTAGTTACATGTTCCTGCTGGTAAACCAAAGCCATCTGAGCCATACCTGCCCCTTCCTGCATGACTGCGCTGATTTTGCCACTGAAGAGCACGTCGACATGGTTGAGGATGAACTCAACAACCACAGACTGAATTCTCACTTCCATGAAAGCCGCTGTGCCGCTGAAGCAGGCTGACTCTATCTGTTTTGATCTGGGGGTCAATAACAGTCCCATCAGAGCTGCAGAGATCTCTTCAAATGGACACATTTTCGGCATGTGAATTAGAGAGAACCCATAGAAGAAATCATACTTGCACAGTCCCTTAGCCAAACTCCAACCGACTGTTTTACAGACATTAAGTTTTTAAATTTTTCCTTAAGGAACACTAATGTAAGTCATTTTTTTAAAAAAGAAAATCCATTCTCTAAAGGTCATAAATCAAATGCAAATTACCTGAGCAGATTTGGTGCCCAGACAATGGCGAGGTTTTTTGCATGCATATTTGTGATGGAACAATAGTCTGCGAGAAGAGACAAGTGTCTCATCAGGAACTCCAGTGTTCTGGAAAATGAAATGCAATATGCTATAAGAAGTACACATTACACAGCTTTTTAGAACACAAAAGCTAATTGACTTGTAAGTTTTCAATAGCAAAATTAAAAAAGAGAGACATACAAATCCAAGCACATTATTTTGTTACCTACTAAGTGTAAACTTCATTAAATGTGAAGCCTCCACAAAGCCAAATTTCTAGACCAAATGATACTTTGTTATGCCATTTTACTTTCAGCAGATGACTAACAGAAAAAGATTTAAACACATGTTTAAAAGAGAATAAAAGTAATGCTTCACAAACCTAAACAAGGCTTATGATGGTCCAATAAGCATCAGGATAGTGTATTTGAGTGGCTTTTGGAGTTAAGATCCTACTCAGTTCTAATGCCATTATTTATTTTGTTTATTCAAATTTTGCTTTCTTAAAACAATTCCAAATATACTGACATTAAATTAACTGAGCAAAGTATTTTTGGAAATAAAACATGATTAGCTTAAACTTAAATTAGACAGACAGACCCCCCTACACACACACCCATAGACCATGTATATTACGAATTGGCCACCTACAATGTCTCTGGATCCCTAACTACACAGAAATTAGAACTAATATAAAGTAATTGAGAGACGGAAATATAAGATTACATTATTAGAAACAGTAACAAAAGTAAAACTGTGGTTTACAGATGGGCCAATAAGATTCAGTTTGGCCTAACATGAACTTGAGAGGAAAAGAAAGGTGGCAGCAAGACTGGGGCATTGTGCTTCTGTGTGGAGTACCACCGTTCACTACAGCTCACTGCATTGGACTCAGGATGTACTACAGTAATGTGCTGGACACTTTGAGAGAGCCAAAGAAGATGTTATTTATTGTAATATATGTAATGTATATATATTGTCAATATATAGAGAAATACATCATCAAGATGCATAGGATTCAAAAATATATGAAGTATATATAATATATAGCACTGAATATCTACTATGTGCATTGTTCTATCTAGGAATATAAAGGTAAAGAAGACAGAATTCAAGACCTCAGTGGAATGGTTTTGGAAAGGTTACACATACAAAAGCTTATGATGTGGTGATTAAACGTGATTGTCAACTTGATGAGCTTTAGAATCACCATGGAAACAAATCTCTGTTCACATCTGTGAAAGAGGTTCTCTAGATCAGGCTAATTGAGGTGAGAAGTACCATTCCACAGGCTGGGGTCTTAGACTGAATAAAAAGGAAAAAGCAAGCTGAGAACAAGCATTCACCACTCTTCACTTCTTGACACAGATGCAATATGACCAGCCACCCTCTGCTCTATTGTAAGCCAAAGTAATTACTTCCTCTCTTCCCTTCCAGTCTGTTGGAGCAATAAGCCAAGTAACTAATACAGCAGGATATATGTTCAATATATAATATACATTTAACTTTAAACATTTTTTAGGGGGGCTGCTGGCTGAGAACTCACTATGTAGCTGAGGATGACCCTGAATTTCTGATCCTTATGCCTCCATTTCCTGAATACTGAGATAATAGGCACATACCAGCAAGTCTGGATTTTACATGGTGCTGTGGACTGAACTCAGGACTTTGTGAATACTAGGCAAACAGTCTACCACCTGTGCTGCATACTCAGCCCCGTATATAATATATAATAGGAAAAAACTGAATGTTCAAAGAAAATACTATACAGAGAATTACAGAGAATAAGGGCACCTCATATAATTAGTAATGAAAATATCTATTCATTATGTAAGAAATATCTATATATAATAGAGGAGAATCATATACTATGGAGGGACAACATAATTACAGAAGAGCAGATAAGTATAATAGTATAGAAAAGCGATCCATGTCACTATACTATGATAAAGGATACACATACATATTCACAAACCTAAGTACGTAAGTATATATAGATTTAACACACTATAAACAGACAGCTGTTGATACTGAGACAATAGTAACGGTAACCATTAATTATTTAACAGATTTATAAGTACTTTTTCTTTAATATTCTAGCAACCCTATGAAAACAGTACTATTTCTATTTTACAAATAATGATGCTGACCTGAGAGGGAAAAGAACTTGCTCAAGGTTTCAAGGTCATATAGGTAATGTAGTTAAATAGTCAGAGCCTCTACATTATAAGGCTTATAATACATAGGAAGATATTATACATAGTAGAAGATACAAATATACTACACAGGACTGAGGGTATGTAGTATGTATTTGTGTGTCTGAAATACAGACGAAGAGCTATAGGTTAAATATATAGTGGAAGTTTGTACATATAAAAATACACAGGAGAAATATTTATTTCATAAGAGCTTTCATACGGCAAGAACTGTATTAAATATAACTGTACAGGAGGAACTCTGTATGTTTATACACAGGAGAGTCTGTTCTCACTAATGTTCTCTTAATTCACTCCCTAAATTGATCACTACTCTCAACTCATACTGCTGATTGGTGTCTGACATATCACCCTGAGCATGCATGTTCATTATTATTTGAATTACAGTCAACTGGGAGTGTTTCCTAATTGTTTATAAAGTTATTTCAGTCATAATGTAATTAAATATACATGTTTATAAAACATGGTTTTCACACAGTTTTTGTTTGAAAATTTTTATCCAACCTCAGTTGAATGCAATACAAAGTCTTGATAAAGGTGAGCTGCCCAAAATGCAGGCTGCCAAATGAGTAAGAAACAAATACTGTGATAAGCAGAGGACAGACAGTTTTAAGAACAATAAAATCTATAATTGCTAGGTGCATTCTGAAAAAGAAATGGAACTATTCACGAAATAGGACTTAGGTTTATAAGGCAGGGACATTCAGAGAAATAGATGTAGGGAGAAAGAAGATGCTTGCTCTTGGAAATAGTGTTTGCTTTTTATTTTCAAAACAATTTTTGTTTCTTAAATCAACAGAGCATTTGGAGGAAATTCATATGTTGAAACAGAAATAAGAAGGTAAAATAAAAGAGTTGATTCCAGAGTTAAAACAATCATAAAAATACAAGAAAGTTTCCCAGAGCAAAATACCCAAAAAAAAAACCCATCCAAGCCTGGGCACGGTAATATATGCCTTTAACCTCAGCACTCAGGAGGCAAAAGTCCAGTGGAGCTCAGTGAGTTCCAGGCCAGAATGGTCTACATAGTGAGTTCCAAGCCAGTTAAGGCTATGTAGTTAGACCTTGCCTAAAACAAAAACCAAACACAAACAAACAAGGCCAAGGGTGGGAGGGGGCGGGGGATATGATGCAGTTTCAAAATACACCAATATAAAAACTGACCTGTTTTTGAATTTTAAAGCACTCAAAGGATAAAACAAAGAAAAACATTAACAAACAGACCAGATAATAGAATGGTATTATTGAACTATAGACATTTTTGATAGGCTGATGTATGACACCATCAAATTTATTACAAAAAACTTATACACTAAAATTTCACAGCTGATCTAAAAAAATTTAGGTACCATTAACCCTTTTATTCAGCATGATACTAAAGAAATGTACTATAAAAGTGAGGAGTCAAAACAAGGATGAGAGAAAACTAGACTACAAACAAGGAAGGAAAAGCAAGAGATCTAGCTATGGAGGAAGTGATGGTAGTGCCCAGGGACAGGGCCCAGGCTGGGGTTGAAGGCTTCAGTATAGTGAAGTACAATCAGGCTGGAGTGAACCAGGGGACAAAACCTATATAGGGAGCTTCTAGGAAGAAACAAAACAAAAATAAAATAATGCTGACATGTGAGAATACATTGAGAGCAGTTACTGTCAGGGAGGCCAGGGACAAATCAGTGATAGGCAGAAACCCAGCTCTTTCTGGATCCTCAGACCCCTTGCTCTAAGACAGACTACACTATAGGACTGTCATGCATTTAAATAGAGCCATGAGTACAAACATGTGCTAGTTTTAGTACTGATTTAAAAGGCTAGTGGCAATTTAGTGATGAACATAGTGCTGATTTAAAAAATAGGTATCAGTAATGTCATTCTGAAAGAAATATCACTATTAAATTACTGAATTGTTCTAAAATATTGTTGAATTATATTTTTGCTAACAACTGAGTTTTTAAAAATGTGTCTTTTAGAGCTTAGTGGCAGAGGACCCAGATTCAGTTCCCAGAACGCACATGGCAGCTAATAACTATCTGTAACTCCAGTTCTAGGGGGTCTGATGATCTTTCCTGATCTCCAAGGGCACTGTATAATATGGGTGCACTTGCACTTACACACTTGCAAGCAATATACTAATATACATAAAATAAAAATAATAAATATGTTTTTTTTTAAAAGTGTGTCTTTTGAGCCAAGTGTGGTGCCATATACCTTTAATCCCAGCACTTGGGAGGCAAAGATAGGTGGAGCTCTGTGAGATCAAGACCAGCCTGGTCTACATAATGAGTTCCTGGCCAGCTGGGGTTACAGGGAAACTCTGTCTCAAAAAAAAAAAAAAAAACCCAGAAAAGCCTTTTGTGTATCATAATCCATAGTTTCTAATACTTTGTATATTTCACTAAATGGGAAAGTCATCCTTAATTTTAATGTGGATCTTCTCAGATATAAATAAAAAATACTTTTGAGAGTTTAAACTAAAACACAAACTAGCTTTTAAAAAGTAGATCAGGGCTAGACAGATGGCTCAACAGTTTAGAACACTGGCTGTTCTTGCAGAGGACCTGGGTTTGGTTCCCAACACCCATATAGTGGTTAGCAACCATCTGTGACTCCATTTAAGGGGATCCAACACTTTTGTTCTCTATGGGCATGGTACAACATGGGTGCACTTACATACATGCAGGCAAAGCAGTTAAATATACAACAATAAAATAAATAAATCAAAAAATTAAAATATTATTAAGGGGGTTGTAGCTCAGTGACCACCATAAAAAATAAAAGAGTGGGGTTATTAATACCAAAACAAACAAGCAGGCAAAATCCTAGATTTGATCAACTGTTCATTCAACATCTACCTGCTAGATGTTGAATAAACTGGGCCAGGCCTGGGAATTTATATGAAGACACCTTAACAGATGCTCCTGAATATACATGAAAATTCATTTTAATTAGTTAGAACTTCAAGTTATTACAAATTGGTAGAAATCCAAAGAAAAACTGCATTTCACCCATCAGCTGACTTGTGCCTGTGGGTAGTCTAGCCAGGACTTACCTGTAGTGTGGTGGAGGAAGCTGCTGGATGACATCATGGATTTTTATCAGCCTTTCTTCATCCGTTGCTGCTGAAACAGCATCCTGAAACACACAGTAAAATAAGCCAGTGCGCTTTGCTGAGTTCCTGATTCATAATCTCACTCTGAGATTAATTTATTTTACATTTTGATTCTATATGTCAATGAAATAATAGCAGCAAGGAGATCCATGTTTGTGCACAGTACGAACACTCAATTATAACTGTTCAAAAAGCACAATGATAAGGCAGTATTAAAGGTGGTCAGTGAGTGACTCCAAGTAAGAAAGAATGACAATGCAAAAACAGCTCATAGTGAGTACTATCTTCCGTTACCGAGTTCTTTTATTCACAGAATGAATTCTTACATGAGACTCAATCAAACTTCATATGTTCTGAATAAAAACACAGCAAAACTCCACAGATCTTGAGTCAAAAGTCATCAGTACTCACAGAAAATTTCTCATATAGCTGGTATGTGAGCAGAGGGTTAGGGAGTTCTCGGAAGTACAGCTTACAGAGGGAGCCCACGGAATGGATGTCTTGAACATAAGGTTCTTTCGTCAGGTCGGGGACATGCTCCGAATCAAATTCATGGCTAACAAAGACGGAAAAGGATAAAACAAAATAACTTGTCGAAGGGAAGAAAACATATGCCATAAAATCAGAAAGCAGTAGCCCCAGATGTTTACCTCTACTTCATTGAGATGCTTTATTTTTTTCCAAATTATTGGGTGTTATTAAGTTATATCTGGACCTCAGTAACTATATATACTATCTTAGACAGCCATCTAGGTGGAAATTAGGAACACAGCTTTAGTATTAAAATGGAAATAACTTCTGGCAACAAAGGTTCACCTTTACTTCATTGAGTTGCTGTTTCTTCAAATCATTATATTTCATATACTACATTTGGACTTTGGCTGTAATTGGATATTTTATCATAACACAAGTATCTGTGTACATGGAAATTAAGGGCATACCCTTAGTATAAAATGAACAATAACATTTGAAATGCATGCAAATGACAAGGAAAACATGATACTTAACATCTGATGGTCTGAATATCTAATATTTTGACCATTCCAGAAACAAGGCTTCAGGGGCAATTGGCCATAAAGTAGGACTTGTATCTTCAGACACAAGTCATATGGCTCAGAAATGCTTTGCTGACACAAAGTAAGAAAGCCAAAATCAATATAAAGCAACTCCTGGCTGATGCCAAATTCTAAGACAATAAAATTTTGTACTATTGACATAAGTAAAACAAAAGGTGCCTTTAGAATATTGAGTCAGAGTAAATGTACTCTCCAAAAGATAAGCTACTATTAATCAACAAGCATGAAACTATCCGCCCTCTACCAAGAGCATCAAGATTTGCAGACAATGCTTTGAGATTTACTGTCTTAAGGACTGAAACTGTATTTACTCCTTACAACACAGATTAGCCTTATGGTCAACTGAAGTGAGCAAATTCTCATAGTGTAACAACAGTTACCATGCATGCAACCAGGGGGAAAGGAAAGGAGACCAGCACATGGAGAACCGACAAGAATCCAAAGAATAAGAGAAAATACAATTTCTACTGTGGATGCTCAAGGACACCACTATTGCCGTTTCAGAGAAGCCACTGGAGAGGATGTGGAACAGTAACACACGCAGACTTAAGTCCACACTATAGAATCAGGATCAAAGGTATTTTGAAAAGGTTTTACACTCAACTGTTTTAATTAAGAACCAAAGAATAATGCTGTTTTCATTTCATTTTCATTCATTCATTTTCATGCTTGCCAAGAGCATGAATCCACTAAAATTATCCAACATTTTATTCTATTTTAAAATTATTATTATATTTATTTATCTGTGTGTGTGTATAAGTGCACATGCATACATGACACAAGACATGTAGAGGTCAGAGGACCACTTTGGGGAACTGGTTCTCTTCTACCAGGTGGATCCCAGGAATTCAACTCAAGTTATTAGGCTTGACGGCAAGCACCTTTAACTGCCAAATCACCTCAGCAGCCTTTTCCCAGCATTTTAAAGGGATAAAAGACAGAAGTACTAAAGAGGCTAATGTGCATGGTTCTCTGACGCTACAGAAAATAAAATGCCATTTAGAAAATTATACGTAGAATAACATAACTGTTCTTTCATAGTTTATCTTAACTATGTACTGAAAATTATGGTTATCAAAGTTATTGTTTTTGAAATAATTTTATTTTGATGAATTAAATAATAATAAGAAGAAGACAATGCCATAGGCAGTTTTACCGTAATCGCTGTATATTGGAGGCAACTCCAGAGAGACGATATATTCCATCCACAATGCCATACCTTTCAATGAATGCTGTGCAGCTTTGAAGAACCTGGGGCACTGGAGAGAATTTTTTAAAACACAGATTTAACTGTTACCATTCAGTGGAACCAAAGTCACACACACACACAAAAAAATCTTGATTTTCATAAGCAAAATAAAATTCAAATAGAGGGAAGTAAATCAGTCCACTATATTAAAAAAAGTGAGGAAATAGTTATTTAATGTCACGTCTAAACTGGGCACCTACTTCTCTAGTAATCAAGCCTGGCTCAGTCCACACACAGTTTGGACAGTATCTTACAGCAGACTCATTTATATCAGGCAACAACAGAAAGACAGTGTTTAATCCTGACACCATGACAGATTACAATAAACTGGTCGACTTGAAGTTCACACACAGCAAATGACTTTACAAAGCTAATTCTTATCCCAACAACATAAAATACTTGTATAATTATTATCTATAATTACTGTAATGTTTCACTCCTAAACATGTTTCTTTTATCTCCCAGTAGATGAAAATTCTAATTTTATTCAATGAGTAAAACACCATATATGCAGACAATATATTTCAAAGATTAAATCAATTTCAATTGGATAAATCTTGTAATTCCCTGCCCATCTTCACATTAAGTTTACTGACATTTTGGCTTGATATTATCCAGTTACCATAAAGGATACGTTTAAGGGAGGAAAAATTCTCTTAGCTCAGTGACTAATCACAAAGGGACGGCTATTTTAGGGCCTAGAACAGAAGTCTGAAAGTATAAGATACACTTTTGTAACCATTTAAATCTTCACAATAGCCAAAACTTAGCACTGTTCATTTTGTAATACAGATTAATCAGTATTAGGACAAGACGTCCTAATGGTTGTTCGGTGATGTAAGTTAAAAATTTCTGAAAAGCAAGGCTTGGAGGGACATTTTTTCATCTGTAAAGAGCTACTCACCAAGAGTAAAATATCCAAAGTGACAAATGAAGCTAAAGAACAATTTTACTAACTGTATTTCATCTACAGTACATAATTACAACATTCCTTTATTATAAAAAAGTACCTTGGTTTTACCAGCTTTAGCTAGAAGCCATCCACAATCCATCTTTTAAATTCTATCATATCTCCTATTTTGCATTTAAAGCTTGAAACTCTTTATTTGAGATTAAAAGTAAAAAAACTGAGAGATGGCTCAGTGGTTAAGAGCACTTTCTGCTCTTGCAGAGGGCCTGGGTTCGAATTCCACCACCTACATGATAGTTAACAATCATCCATAACTCTGATTCCAGGGGATCTGACACCTTCTTCTGTTCTCAGTGGGAACACGGATGCACTTACATCACTTACATACATGCAGGTAATATACTCATATACCCCAAAATAAATAAAGTTTTTTAAAAAAGCAGTGGCAGATAGTACTTCATATATGCTAGGACTAGTCCTTACAATGTAGACTTCAAAAATACCATTTATGTATGTATGTATGTATGAACTTATATACGAGTGTGGGGTCAGAGGACAATTTGTGGGAATTGGTTCTCTCCTTCCATCACATGGGTTCTGAGGATCAAACTCAGGTTCACAGGCTTGGCAGCAAATGACTTAATCTACTAAGTCATCTCACCAGCCCTACAATGCATACTCTAATTCTATCATTCCATTTTACAGAGACGAAACTACATCTTCAGAAATGAAGTTTCAACCAGAGACAATAAGAAAACAGTGATGGGAAGTCTAACTCAAGTTGTACAAGCACAGAACCAACATGCTTTAACTACTGCAATATACTACTGGTGCACACTTAAAATTTACACTTACTACCTTGTTCGTGCATTTTACAATTCTAAGGCCACTGAAATCTCACTCTTTACTATACAAACTAGCCATTCTATGTCTCTTTCATAAAACAATTTCCTATCCCCGACCATTCTTATCATATAGGAAGCACTAGGTTGTTGTTCCAACCTTGTTCTAACCCAGGTAAGCTATCACTCTGAAGTCTTCACCAAATGGTCAAAGCACTGTGTTCTATAAGCTCACAGAATGATATGACTTCCAAGTGCCATTTATTTGTTTCTATACCATTACCTCTTCATGACTGTGAGCTCTTGGGGATGTTGGGGACACACAAACAAAATAGGCTTCTTCCATTTTTCATCATTCAACATTCAGGAACACTGACTGTCCTGACACAAGGTACAAAATCAGTAAGTGATTAACTTACAGATGCCCAAGAACCAGAAAGAGTTACTGAACAGGGAAGAGACCTTGGTTTTTAGATGGAACTATATTCATTTTCAGCTGTGTACTTCTACCTCTAAAAAGTATTCAGGAATTTTAATAAAAACAAGTGATATGTGTACATAGGGGAGGTGTAAGATAGGTAGAACTGTTGGTTATTTTTGTGGGTTTCTTTGAAATAAGCAATCTATATGTCTAAGTGGTATGCTAACTGTAGAGCATCTTATAGGAGCTTGGGTCCCATTTCTAATATTATTTCATCAATGATAATCTCAGTGCCTTAGGATTTTATTCTATAAACTAGAAGAGGAATAAAATTTGGGGTTAAAATTTATGTCACCTACTTTAAAGCATATATATTTATAGATTACTGGAATAATAACCAAATTACTTTTTTTAAAAAAAAGCAGAGCTCTAGTTCTTGTGTGTTGTACACTTGTGCCCATGGGGATGCGAATGATCAGAGTGCACATGAGGAGGCCAGTCCTCACCTTCCACCTTGTTTGAGACAGGGTCTCTCTTTTTCCATGGCATGCAGCCAAGCTAGCTCCCCTACAAGGTCTAGGGATTTTCCTTTCTTGCCTTCCATCCCTAGAGCAGCACTGGGATCACAGACACCCAAGCCATATCAGGCTGGCTTTTACATGGACTCTGGGGATTTAAACTGAACTTTGCATAAGTACCTTTACTCACTGAGCCACCAAGCACAAAGACCTGAATTCAGTCCCTAGCACATATATAAAATTTCAGTAGTGTATACCTATGATTCCAGCACTAGAGAAGACAGGGACAGGAGGATCCCTGGAGCTTAGTATCAGCCAGTACAGACTAATCAGTGAGTTCCAGTTTCAGTGAGACTTTCAAAACATAAGGTGGAGAGCAACTGAGGAAGGCATCAAACTTTGGCCTACACACACACACACAAACACACACTATCACACTATGCTTCTCATACTGTATGCTCCACACTACCATGTTAGGTTACTTAATACACAAGGATTGATAAACTGGCTGGCTCTGGAAGAATCTTTTCAAGCACAGGTTTTATTCCCATATTAGGTGCTCTCCAGGAACATATTCTAGCATCTTCATAAAAATAAGCAGCCATGCCCAGAAAAGTATAGGTAATTTTCACTAGACTTTTATATCAAGTGACAGTAATTTAATATCTGCTTAAATTCTATCGAATAAGTAGGAAAACTTTGAAACTATCATGAAGAGACTTTTGTTGACAACAAGGCTTACTCACTGCAGACATAACCAAGGAAAACAGTAAGATACGTATTTACATATATGCCCTCTAAGTCAAAGGACTGAATGTCCATAAAACAATTATATAAGGTTTCCCATTACTAAATAATTGCTGGTCCTTATAATTTTAAGCAAGATAAATGATATATTAAATTAAAATAGGTAGTAACAAAAGAGAAAAAGTACAAAATTAAATTTTGAAGAAATTAGAGATAGAAAATAGGAAAATGTGGTTTCTTTTTTTTACTAACTTCTAAGAAAGCAAAAGAATCTAAAACATTACATCTTAGAAGAAAATCCTAGTTAAAGCATTACTTTATTAGGTACCCTATTACCAAAAGTCACCTAAAACCAGTCAAATGCACAACAGCAGAAAACTTCAAAATGATCCATTAAAAATAAGGTGGCTTCAAGAATAATTTGCAATTATTCTAAATATATTTCTGGTCTACTTCAACACTTTCAATTTTTCATATGATCAAACAATAATAGAATAAGAAAAAATTGAAATTAAAACAATGATCCTGAAAGTTTAGAATTATTGCTAAAAGAAATAAACTAAAAACTGCAACAAAAACTGCTCCTTGGTTTTCCTGACAGTTTGCTTGCATTTCTGCTCTCTTCACTCAATCACTTACTCAACCACTGACCAATTAACTATTTACACAGTCTCTTTCATCTGCAGGCACCATGAAGGCACTGCAGACACTGATGAAAAGCCCAGTTCCTCCCCAGGCAGGTGGCTTCTGGGCACTGGCACCACAACATAAGTGCACTTAGGACAAGCACCATGATTTTTGGTTAGGAAAATACACTGACCTAAAGGATTAATTTCAGAAGTAATTTCTTTCTATTATGCTCTATTATAAAATCACTACTTCTGTACTAGGGTCTCATGTAGTCAATGCTGGCCTTGAATTTATTATGTAGCCAAGGATGACCCCAAACTTCTGATCCTCCTCCTGCACTGACCTCCCAAGTGCCAGGATTATAAATCTGCACCAGCATGCTTGATTTATGAGGTGCTAGGGATGAAACACTAGGGCTTTTTCTTTAGTATTCTATTTATTATTTTAATTTATGTGAATGAGTGTAATGCCTGCATGTAGGTAGGTACACCATGTTGTGCAGTGCCTGCAGAGGTCAAAAAGGGCTTTGGATCCCCTGGAACTGGAGTTACAGATGGTTGTTAGTACCATGTGGGTACTGGGAATCAAACCCAGGTCTTCTGCAATAGCAGTCAGTATTCCTTAACCACTGAGTCATCTCTCTAGCCCCAAAACATTAGGGCTTTGTATATACTAAGCACTCAACCAACTGAGCGACATCCTTGCCCAAGTACTTTTATTTTGTATCAAACATAATTTTACCAATTTTCTACAAAGTTCTCACAATTTCTATTAGCAATTTCATTTCAAATTTTAAAGGAAATTCCCTCTTAAATATGCACAACAAATAAAAGACGCCTTCATAAAAAAAAATCTGTGATCAGATTTTATAATCAAGAGAATTCAGAATTTATATACACTATAGTTAAACCTTTTGTCAAAAAGAAATGTTGGGTTAGCATCTGTCTTCATCATTCACTCACTTATACTTTAAAAAAAAAAAAAAGACTCATACCCCAAAGTCCTAAGATTCAAGTAAAATCTGCTGAATCAGGCTGGAAAGCCAAGGAGATGACAGCGCACCTGGCCAAAGCTCGCTCATGCAAGGTTGTACAACAGCAAGAGACATAGAAAGCAGAAAAACTGATTCTAAAATTAAGGATGTCCAAATGACAAATCAGCATAACCTTGCACAAAAAATACTGCTGGAAGATTTTTAAAGTACTAGTTATATATAACTATGACATAATCATTAATGAACTCAAAATTTAAGAACGCTACAATAGCTCAAGTTCCTTTGTGTGATTATGTGAGTGAACCCTGGTACCTGGAACCACAAAATAACGAATCAACAGAAAGCTGGCCTGTCAGGCTCCAACATGATTTCTTACAACATTGTGTGTAGGAGAAACAGGTTAGGTTTGTCACTTGCTCCAACAGGGAGGTGCTCAAAAGTAAAAAGTATAACAGGATAATCTCTATAAAGTTGATTATTCATTGGGAATGCAATTCAGAGAATGAGTCACTTAGTAAAACAATACTCATATGAGTCTCCCTCAGAAAAAATGCGGTAAAAATGTACATGTTTATGGTATAAAGACCCTACAGCCATGGTTTGTTAATGGCAGTAACATGTGCTCAGATATGCATCTTTAGAAAATTTTATTGTGCCAACACCAAGAGAGTGTACTCACACAAACCTAGATGGTTTGGCCTACTCCACGTCTAAGCTATAAGGCATAGCTCATTGCTCTAAGTACAAACCTGGGCAGCACATTATTGGTCTGAATACTATAGATTATCATAGTCCAATAGTAAATATCTGTACCCTTAAACACAT
This sequence comes from Eospalax fontanierii, assembly GCA_035773235.1. Lineage (NCBI taxonomy): Eukaryota > Metazoa > Chordata > Mammalia > Rodentia > Spalacidae > Eospalax > Eospalax fontanierii. The sequence continues at coordinate 32,714,978 of CM069539.1, forward strand.
CAACGGAACAGAAAAAAAATAGAGTATAAAATATAAAACACCTGTAGAGGGCACTTAGCACGAAGGAACCTTCCAGGACTAGAACTGCTCTAAGCACATTAGTAAGCAGGAGGGAATGTGAGGGTACAGGACAGTGCTATGCACTGCTGCAGTCTATGAAAACTGCACAGGCTACACTAAACCCACTAAAAGCATTTTCTTTACTAAATTAATCTCAGTTATATAATATTTTATGAGTTTACTTTTTTCTTTTTGACTCTTGGAATCAAAAGCTAAAAACATATTGTACAACTGTACAAGGATATTCTCTTCCCTTATATTCAAACTTTTCTCTGTATTTCTAATTATTTATTCTACCTTTTCAACTTTCCTGTTAAAAATACAGGCATAAGGGGCTGGAGAGATGGCAGAACACTTGATGCTCTTGCAAAGGACCCAGGTTCCATTTCCAGCAGTCACATGGTAGATAACAACTGTTCTTAACTCAAGGTCCAGGGGACCCAATGCCCTCTTCTGGCCTCCAAAGGCACTGCATACATGTGGTACACTTACACTCGGGCAAAACACTAACACACATAAAATACAATTTAAAAAAATGAAGACATAACACCTGTTAGCCCAGCCTAACACAGTGTCAGGATCCTCAGTATCACTACCTCTACCTCTCCATCTTGTCCCAGTGGAAGATCCTCTGATGACAATGCTTTCTGGGATCTTCCAGAGGACCTGCCAAGGTTGTTCCTGGAAAACTGTTTCCTGGTATCCATCATGAGCTGTTGAGCCTACCTCTCTTATTCTACCATAGGTTTGCTGACAGGCAGGTGATGCAATGGCAGGCCTCTATGTTAACGAAAACCTTCTGGTGTTGTGGTCCACTGATTCAAGCCTTTTAAGGAGCTGAGGGCTACAAAAGCTTCTACTACACCCCTCAGTTTTCTGGAAGGCTGGTTCTTCTGCTGTAGTGTTTCCTTTACTCTTGCTTCTTCTTCAACTGTGCACTTCTGATCTAGCTCCAGTAACTCCTCTCTCATTAGTTCCTCAGGAACATCTCTCGGAACTGAGTACTGTCCTCACCCACATCCAAAGTAAAGGCAACTATCTCAGCCTTGCTGATTTTCACAACATGCCCACCCTTGGCAAATCTTCTGAAGCAGAACAACCCTCTTGCATGTCTTCCAGGTGCCACTCATAACATGCTTTGATAATGTGATTCCTAAGTGAGGCTCTGAATGTAGTCATCATGTTGCAAGCTGACTCTAGCAGTCTGAGCACATGTTGGCCTTAGATAATAGATGCTACTAACTCCTTAATTCACTGGTGGGATCAAAGAGCTGGTGTCTGCAAGGGAAAAACTCCACTCTGCTAGTAGGATGAAGATTATCAATAAAAGAGGATGTATAGAAACACTATGAACAATATGCAACATCTAGCAGTGTGTAATTCTTTCAACAGCATTTCTGCATTTTACTAACACAGTCCTTTTTGAGAGGCGCCCCAGATGAGGAGGTGGATCCTCCTGACTTGCAGACCCTGCAGCCCACTGCCAGTGTGTGCTCATTCACATGCTTGAAGGCCCTAGTTCACAGTGTCAGGTCGCAAAGGATTTCAGTCTGTAGCCTAAGCAAGACAGTAGTCATATTCTTCAAAGTTGTGCTGTCTGGCACTGCCTTGGTGTGTTCATAGACGAAGATCACTTTAAGAATCTGTTTATAGTACAGGGAGGATTTCCTCATCTTGAACATCTCTGGCAAGTAGTCTTCTTCATAATTAGCTTACCTAGTTTCCAAAATCCTTCATCTACCTCCACACAAGCTCTCAGATGCATCACTCACTTTCACATTATAGAACATTATAGAACAAGACACCTGATTGTTTAAACCACTCAGAGCTAAAGTAAAATCAATACCCCCAGAAGGGCGGGTCCTGGGCTTTCCTGTTAATACTGAAAAAAGAAATACTGTTTTACGGATGTGTTTCTCTGTCTGGTCTTCAATCCAAGTAAGATCTCAGTTTTTTAAAAGACTTATTTTTTAATTTATCTGTATGTGTGTCTGTCAGTGTAAGTGAATGCCACATGGAGATCAGAATCAGATCCCCAGGGCTGAAGCTCCAGGTAGTTGTGAGCCACCTGACATGGGTGCTGGAAAATGAACCCTTGTCCTCTGAACAGCTACATTTTCTTAACCACTAGGCCATCTCTCCAGCCCCGGATCCTCTCAACTTTTGTTACTCTTATTGTCTTTAATAATGCAGAGCTCTCTTTTGAAAATAAATTTATTCTTTTACAACTTCATATAGACAGATAAGAGATACAGTTATATAAAGCACTCTGACCACAATCCCCTGACTAGTGCTCTCCTGTTCCTTTTCTCCTCCCATCAAACCTTTCTTCTTCTCAACTATTCCTTTCCTACTTTTTTTGTTTTAATTTTTAATTAGTTTTATAAACTTTAGATTTTAATACATTCATAGAATGTATTTTTATTACCCTGTCTCATTTCTCTCCCTAACTCCTCCCAGATCTACCCCCCTACCCTCTCAACTTTGTCCTTTTTTCTAAAAATCATTATTATTTAATATTATTATTTTTATTTTATGGGTAAGAGCGCATTGCCTGTATGTAGGTAGGTACACTGGTGATGTGAGGTGCCTACAGGTCAAATGAGGGAGTTGGATCCCCTGGAACTGAATTACGAACAGTTGTTACCTGCCACATGGCTGCTGGGAAACCAACCCGGGTCTTCTTCAAATACAGCCAGTGCTCTTACCCACTGAGTCATCTGTCCAGCCCTAAACATTTTTTTTTTTTGAGAGTTTCATACATGAGTATTGTATCTGTTTTATTTCTACCCTTCTCAGTGCCTCTCCACCTTCTTCCATAGTCTCCCAGCTCCCTCACAACTTATTGTCCTCTTTATATTGCAACCTCTACACTTAAGGCTCAAGCAGAGGGAAAAGGACACCTGCTGCTAGTTAATGCATTCTAGACATCACGGGGAAGCTACACCAATGAAACTTCTACTGTATGGTAGGCTAACAAGATCTGCAAAATGACAAAACTAGCTGAGATGCTGTGGTGGTTTGAATGAGAATGTCTCCATAGGCTCCAAGTATTTGGATACTTTATTCCCAGTTGGTAGTACTGTTTTGTGAGGTCTAGAAAGGGGTGGCTGGAGGAAGCACATCACTGGGGCGGACTTAGAGAATTCTGAAGTCTTGCTGGATCTCTAGTCATTCTCTGCTTCCTATGACTGCTTGAAGATGTGAGAATTTAGCTACTGCTCCTACTCTAGACACCTCTGCCACCATGCCACTCTGTCATGATGGATTCTTGCCCCCTCGGAACCATAAGCTAAATAAACTCTAAGTTTCTTGATCATGGTGTTTTTATCACAGCAACAGAAAAGTGACTAATATAGATGCCAAGGTGGACTGGGGGAATTTCAGGGTGTCCCATCTCAAGAGGTAGAGCTACAGACAATTATGAAATGCCGACAGAGGGAGGGCAATCAGTTTTCTTCAGGGACGAGTTCCCTGAGATGTCATCCCAAATGGATAGCCCTAAACATAGGTACGTATGGACACCACTAAATGGACTCAGCGCATCATACACATGTATATTTTTAAATGTATGCATGCATATGTTACAACAATAATCTCCTCCTACTTTCATGTCCTTTTGTGTATATCTCTCTCTGTGTCTCTGCCAATCTCTCTCTCTCTCTCTCTCTCTCTCTCTCTATGTGTGTGTGTTTGTAATCCTTTCCATTTAATTAGGGCTGTCTACCTGGAGCATAGGTGGACTTATTTACACAAGGCAAAGGGTGACTTACCAATTGCTACACCACTCCCTCCCCCCAGCAATCATTAATTGCTTATAGTTTGGGGGGCATTTATGCAGATCTTATATAGGTGTCTATTGCTACTGTGAGTTCATGAGCACAACAACCACATACACCCAAAGACAGTGTTTCACAGCACTCCTTCCCATCTTTTAGCTTTTACATTCTTTCTGCCCCCTCTTCAGTGATGTTACCTGAGTCTTGTAGGATAGGATGTAGATGTCAGGCTTAGAGCTAAGTGCTCAGTGGTTATTTATTCTCAGCACTCCAATCAGTTATGAGTCTCTAATAAACCACATATCTTAATAGTTACTATCACTTTTTTCTTGTCTTTCAAGATCAGAGCTATGATGAATTGGGCATGCCTGACTGGCAAGCAATAACCTGACCTTCTACCTGTGTATCACTTAATCACTTTTAATACTGTTCCAGATCAATCAATGTGGCCTCTTACTGGGTGACTTTTATACACAAACGCCACACTAAAAAATACTAAATGAGGTTAAATCACTCACAAGAGAAAACAATCCAGTCAAGAAGAGATACAGTAAATGCAAGACATGAGGCTAGCACAGCATAAAATGCCATAGTAACTTTTAAACAGAATATACTCTAAAACAGCACAGAAGTATAGTATATAATGTATGAAAATGTCATAATGAAATATATTATTTTCTATAATGAAAATGGTATTTTTAAGTAGTATAGTAATTATATAAACTAGTATAGTACCATCACTCATTAGCATTATCAGTAATTATGTATGTAGTTAGGTATCGTGAGTCAAACCTGTAATACCAGCACTCAAGAGGTGAAGGCAGAAGGATCTTCATGGCCAGCTTGGTCTACAAAGGGAATTTCAGGCCAGGCAGGGCTACATGCAGACTCTATCTCAAAAAACAAACATTTACCCTAATAATTAAATTTCGAGGTTACAGTTTTATACAACAGTCCACACAGTAGGTCTGTACACCAATACTATCAAAAACACATAAAGGATGTACTGCCCTAGACTCTTTGTCTATGGGACAGTGGTGATCAATTTGAACTCAGGATCTGGGATCTCCAGTCCTATATGAGATTTTTTTTTTTTTTTCTGAAGCCTACACCACCACTAGGCAACAGGCATTGTTCCACAGCATTATAACTTTATATCATCAAATTTATATCACTGTCATATAAACAACCCATAACTAACCAATACATCATTATGCGGCACATTGTTATAACTTAAAATCTAAATGAAAACAAAGTGATCATAGGGACAAAATTTAAGCATGTTATATAGTTTTATCTGTTTTTACTTTACATATATTTCTCATATCTTCCCACAGTTACATATAAAATATTTGAATGCTATTTTCCTCATGATTATTTTAATTGTTTGAGTTTAAAATACTATACAAAATGTACACTTAATTCTAATTCTTTTAATTTAGACTTTAAAAGAGTCTTTATGTGTATCTAACAAATATTCACATGCTGTAACTAGGTATACACCATGTAACAAATATATGAAGTCCTGAACCTTAAAAAGATTCCTTACATACTTATTAAATACAATCCAGATATTAAAAAATAGCTTCCTGTCCTAATTAAAATTTTATACAGTAAAATCTCAAATCCCTTTCCTTCTGTTCATTCATCCAATCACTAAGTTCTTGATTCAGAATTTAGCAAGAAATAAAACATGGAAGGCTGATTTTAGTATTTTATATTCTCAAAACCACACCTGGTTTGTCCCCCTACCCCACCCCTCACAAGAGTATTAAATACATGTTTTAGGACACGAGCAGGGAACCTGGTTAAGAAGTTACCTGAACAATGAACAGGACTCAGAGTAATGCTGCTGCTCCCTTCATGTGCATGCCATGGACTTCCTAAGGATGAGAAGCACCTCCGGGCAAAGTACACCCTGGGTCTCAGTTCCCCTCAGAACTAAGACAGCTGCTGAAAGCGCAGTGCCAACTTCAGAACTAAGCTGAAGCAGACAGCATTCACCTTATCTGGCCAATAACTGGTAACAGAAAACCAATACAAACAGGCCAGGAACTGAAAACTTGTAAATTTAAACTTTTACCTTCAAAACCAGAATTCAGAAGGTGCTCCCCCAGGTCACAGCCAAACACTCTCTCTTTCAGGATTCCCCGCTGCTTCAGTTTCTGTTTTGTTGGACGAGACTTCATGAATGTTCGTAAGAAAGTAATGAGCTTGCCGTGCTTTTTAGACACTAAAAAATAACGATAAAGAGCAATATCTTAGTTGTGGTGAGAGATTACATTTTCCTTAGCATGAAAGAAACCAACCAGCCCTCTTTATACTTTTTACACTGGGACAGGGTCTCACTAAGTTGCTCGGGCAGGTCTTGGACTTGTGATTAGTTTGCCTTAGCTTCCCAAGTAGCTAAGATAGACCTGTATCAACAGGTCTGCCTAAAATTCTTTTCTTTTTAAAAAAGAAATGTTTAATTTTTGCAGCATCCTTGTCATGTCTCGATGACACACCAAAGATGACATATCTTAGAGCTTCTGTTCTTACACTCTTTCTGCTTCTTCTCCTGTGTTCCCTGAGCCTTAGGCATAGGGTTGTGCTGGAGATGTACCAAGTGGGGCTTGGCACCTCATGGTCACTTATTCTCTACATAAAATATGCTTTTCAATCTAATGATAATAAAAATACAACACATGCACACACACACACACACACACACACACTCCAGATGCTCTATAAACATTCATCTATACTATTAACTAAATACAGCACCTTAAATTTCTGTAGATCATGGCAACAGATAAGTAAGTTAGTATTTGGAGGATATTTCCATTGATTGATCTATTAGAAAGACAACAGTAAAAGAATCTGAAGCAAACAAATCCCTAGAATAGTGACTTCTGTTGAGAAATTCAGCCTGCAGGGAGTTACCCTAAAACTCAACACACAGCAAATACCAAAGACCAGCTGTAGAACTGAAGAATTCCATGTGGCCTCAACCTTCCTCCTTTGTGCACACATGTCTGCTAGAGTCTGACTGAATCTTACTATGGACTAGTGAGTAAATTCATATCTGATTATCTCCTGAACAGATAAAGACTCCGGAGAGACTCTGGCACCTAGAGCAATTTAGGGCCTTGATGTACTACTAGATGGACCACTCTAGACAGCATCAGACACTGGCTATTTATTTGTTTTTCATCTCATGGGAAACACTGCTTGCAGAAGGAAGCACCTTTCCTATAGACTATAAAGTGATCAGCTGGCCTGGCTTGAGGTTTCCAGAGATACTGGGCTTCTTTTGTCAAGATCAGGAAAAGTCCTGGGCAAACTGGGGCACAACAGTTACTTAACATTCTACAAATTTAATGGATACCAAATGTTTAACATTTATGCACACATGACCCAAGAGGAACACAACTCCATCAGACAGCACAGTCAGGGATAGGTGCTCCAAGGACATTGTATCAGAGCTGGACACTGAGAAAAGTAGGGCCAGAAAGACAATAGTATGCAGTGTGGCTGGAGATGTTAGGCCATGAAAGAGTGGGTTTTATGCCAAAAGACCACACTGAACAGTTTAACAACTTAAAACAAGTCATTACTCCATTCCAAAAGCAAAACACAGGTTTATTAGGTTTATTTAGCATATAAAAATAAGGAACGCATATATATATATATATATATATATATATATATATATATCACACATACCAATTTATACACATGTACACATGAATATAGAGAAGAGGACACAGGTTAATAAGTGTTAATTCTTGAAAAATGAAAACAATGAAGCCGGGTATGGTGGCACACATCTTTAACCTCAGCACTTGGGAGGAAAAGACAGGTAGATCTGTGAGATGCAGCCAGCTTGTTCTAAATAGCGAGGTCCAGGCCATCTGGGGTTACAGGGAGACCCTGTCTCAATAACAAAAACAAAAGGAAACTGTGAAAAGATAAACCAGAAACTAATAAAAATGAATGAAAACTATGGGTGGGGAAAACTATGGGTGGAAGAGACAGAAATACAAATTCTCAAAATGTATTTTCTTTATATAACTTGGCCTTTAAATTATGTCAATGTTCTTAGTACATATTCAAAAACAAAACTTTAAAAAAGCAAATCCTAATGTTGAAAATCACTGAAGCTGAATGTAATGACATGTCTGTTAAGTTCAGCACATAGAAGATGAAGCAGGAGGTTTTGAGTTGGAGGCCAAAGATACCCCTCTAGGGGGGTTCAGGAATAAAAAATTCTTAAAAAGAGATATCTGAAAATATACACCTGATAATAGCAAGCTCGTAACAAGTCAACAGAGAGAATATATTTAAATCACCTGTAAACAGCAAACTGTCTACATGCTTAAAAAGGGCAAAAGAAGCGAAAGTATGATTAAACTGAAACTGATTTACAAATAACAATGTTGATTACAAAAACATATTATTAGGAGCAATGATTGCCAATCTTGAAGAAAAAGAAAAATAATGACAAAAATCAAAGGTGATAAGGGAAAAAAAATCCATGCTGTAATGTTAACTCTGGCTTGAAAATGTCAACATGATCTCCCAGTTAAAGCACAGGTGCACTTCTAAACTCTATCCTTTGAAAAGACTTAGCAGTCATGACATAGGACCTTTATTCTTCAGATCTGGAAAAATGGCTCAGTGGTTAAAAGCACATCCAATATGATAACTATACTTGATTGTAAAATATCAAATAAATAGAGTCCATAGCAATACTCTTTGAAAGAGATAAAGGACATGTCAATTTGGGGCACAAATGAAGCTAGAATGTTTTAAAACTATAGGAGTAGTCAGTCAGTTTTGTCCTTCTGTGCTGGACTCCTCAATAGCACTCGTTTTTTTGTTGTTGTTTGTTTGTTTTTTAACTTAGTAATATCATATCTACAGTTATCAACAGAATTAATTATACATCGACCTTCACTATTCACTGACAATACTGGAATAAATATATAATTATAACCCTTCAACCAAATTCCTTCTAGAACATTAGGTTGCTTTAACTCTCTCTCTTAGTTTTCTAAGTTTGACTATCTCTGACTCCCTGATGAAGAAGGTGCATTTTCATTTTTCTTAGTGACACAAGGTCTAAGAGCTGTAAGAAAGCACAAGATGACAACAGCAGAGAATGTCACTGGTAGTGCTCTACTTGCACTGGAGGATGCTGGGAGATAGTGCTGGTGTACCTGTCCTTGCTTCGACAGGGAGGTCACCTTGTTCCTTTACCTTTCCAAAAAACATTATTAATAAATCAGAATCTGACATACAAACTTGGGAGTAGGAAAAGGAGGGGTGGATATGCTTTCTTCTTACAAATCTTGATGCCAATCTGGGACCTAAAATAATAGATATTTGGGGCTGGAAAGACAGCTCTTGCAGTGGACCCGGGTTCGAATCTCAACACCCACATGGAAACTAACAACTGTCTGTAACTCTAGTTCCGGGTATGTGATGCCCTCTTCTGACCTATGTAGGCATTGTAAAACATGGGTGCATTTAGATGCATGCAGGAAATACACTCATACACAAATAAGTAAAATAAAAATGGAATAATAGACATTCATGATGATAACAACACAAAAAGTCTTCAGTGACCTTCACGTTTTCTAAGTTAGGACTATGGTTCTGCATAGCTTTGAAGTTGCTGCTAAAGTTCTGGTGGGAAGTTGCATCATCCATAACTAACCAATTATCTATCAAGATAAAATTAATTTGACTGGGCTGCAACTTTTAACTAATAAAAATGTTCGAATTAACTATACTCAAATTTGATAATCTAGCAACAATGCCAAATCTAAATGCCTGTTCCTATTAATTTATTCATTTAAACTTTCTTCCCATTTCTTGGATATTAAAATGGCCAAAAAAGAACTCACTTTGGATTTGGGAACTGTCTCCTCCAGCTTTAGCCTCCCTGTCCAATATTACCAGTTATACTCTTGAGAGGCAAAAAAGAGAATACTCTAAACTCTGTCAGAACACTTCTACTGAGGAAGGAGAAGTATGGACATAGACAGGCTAAATATTGACAGCCCATTCCTATGGAGAAGTACTGTAATGCAAAGGAGGAAAGAGGCTCTAAGGGTCAAGGTCCACCAAACATATTGGATTAGAGATAATAAAATAGTATCAACAGTATTTCACAGATAAGTATGAAATAAATAAAGCATAAAATGATAATCAGATGTGAACAAATCATATAACCAAATTTCTTACTCTAGAATTAACAATACAACATGGGCCACAATACTAACTTCTCCCATGCTATTTAGCCACAACAGACTTTATCTGTAATCTTTTAATAAACCTGAGACAAACTTACCAGACCTGTCTTCCTGGCAGGTACAAGATTTAGTAGTGTGACACACAACTTAGTCTTGCCAAGGTAAATCTTTATGATACCAATTACCAGTTTATGGAGAGATACGAAAAACATGCATTTCCGTAAAACACAGTGAACCTTGACATGGAGGTGGGACATGAGGTCCTTAGTTGAACGACAGTATTTCTCAGTCTCAAAGTAGATTTGAGTTCTCATATTTATCTAGTGCTTTTTCTATTGGCTCTCAGAAATCTTCTAGATTAAGACAAGCCCGGGCTTGGGCTAATTTCTGAGGGTGTACAAGGAGGCTGATTTGTAGCTAGAAGAGGGCCTAAGCATTAAGCTTATTTGAATAAATACATCAAGTTGTAATATCTATAATAAATAGAAAAGGTCAAACAGGTAAAATGAGAGGCTGCTGGTAAGGAGATTTTTTTGTTATATAAAAATGTATAATACACACATACATAATCTGTAGAGATTGCCCTGATTAACCTGAAGACTATATATGCACAAAGCTGATAATGTTTAAAATCCAGTGGTATTTCACACATTGTATACAATACTCTATCTTTTGCTCTGTTCTCAAACACAGATTAGATAGTTATTTGGTAGAAATGCAATAGTAGGGAATAAAAGCACAGGTCATGGGGTCCCATGACACTTAGAATCTCTTTATAACTATCACTCTAAGTCATGGGTGTGTCCTTTTAAGATATTTTACATTAAATAAGTATGAAAATATGTGAATTTAATTTGAAGTTCCATAAATTTGCTTTTATTAAGTATAGCAATATCTATTCACACCAGTACATACAGAGGAAGGATATTATTTAGACCACTACTAATGACTTGATGGGGCAATACAAAATTTTATTCTTCAAAGGAAAATCTAAATAGTAAATTTTAAGGAAAAATTTTCTGACACAAAAGATCTGTTTGTGCTATGCTAGTTTTACCCTCAAATCTATTTTAAAAGCTACTAGCCTAATATTTGCTTGGCTTTGTACTAAGTGTTCAAAGACCAGTTTCTGAAAAAATTATCTAGAAAACATGACTTAAAAAAACAGACCTGGGTATGAGAGTCCTGAAGACTCAGGAGCTAACGGACTGAAAGAAGTTACTGGAGCCCAATGTGGGCACACTTTGAAAAATGATTCAAAATGAATATACAGAAAAATTTAACAAAATGACATGATCTAGGTTTTCCATATCTCAGCTCCTCCATATTACTTTCCCATATCTATCTCTCTTCATTTCATAAATTAAGAAACAAAGCATCACAGTGGGTGTGATATACTCTCCCACACCCTATTTCCCTTACCCAGAGATCCTTTATTTCACACTTAGTATTTCTCATCCTCACCCATCTTTTATACTATAACTGTGTATGAGCAACACAGACAAGCCTGCTGTGTGGCTTTAAAATTCTAGGAATTGAATTACATGATCAAACATTCCATATCATTATATAGTTTGAGACTTGTACCTGGCACGTGCAGCTCAGCATATTCATTTTCAATACATTATGGTTTTCCCTGTAAGTATACTAGTTCAATTTCCACTTTCCTACAGTCACATGGAGGTGATTTAATATTTTAATCAGTGTTGCTTTGAGCTATTTAATAGGTGCATCTCTGGTACAAGTGAGAGGATTTCTCAGGAACCCTTGTTTAGGATTTGGGCTGCAGAGTATGCTGCTTTTCAATCTTATTTAGACTTTAGTGAAGTGGTCTCTAGGATCATTCACTAAAATCACACTCTCATGGAAAGCATTTTTAAGGCCTCATATCTTTGTCCTGTTTAGTTGTTGGATTTCTTCTGCCAATCTCATGAATACAAAATTGCATTAGACTTAACACGGACTGTTGTGAATGCTAGTTCAATACGCATTGATTCAATATCGCTTTATTGGTTAAGTCAGTTTCCTCTTTGATGGAATAACTTACTTTTTGTTAGACTGTATTTTTCTTACTGTTAGGTAATAATTCTTTATATTATCTGAAAATGAATCACTGTCAGTTGACTATGTTACTGATAAAAATCTTCATGTCTGTGGCTTGTTTACTGTATAAATTAAAACATGTTCCTAGGTATGGTTTCTGTATTTTATGGTATTTTTCTTTATCCCATCATAAACATATTATCCTATTTCTCAAAAATTCAGCCCTTCCACATATTTAGCCTTCTCTTTCATATGTATAATTATCTATTATCTTTAATTAAACAATCATTTATTAAATCACTAAATATATTTTATGGAAAAATAAGTACAGTATAAGTCGTTTGTTTGCATTTGCTCCCCATCAATACTTCCCTTAAAAAAATTTTTCTAGTCCTTTATAAAGAGGAGTCCCTCTGCTTACTCTTGTTTTGCAAAATCATCCTGGTATTTCTAGCCCTGTACCATTTCATAGAAATTTTGGAATCAGCCTGTCCAGTTGCAGAGTGAAAAACCTTTGGGATGTCATTGAAGCTGCACTGAATCATTAATGGAATATTTTGGAGAAAAATGAACACATCTTTGAACTAAGTGTTGAGCTTCCTCAATATGAACATGTTGCTTCTCTTCATTTACTTAAAATTCTTTTATGTCCTTCAATGAATTTTTCTAATTTTTTTCCCAACAATAGTCTCATATGTTTTTGTTATAGTCTTAGGAATTTTGTAATCTTTGTTGCTATTATAAATAGTATCTGGTTTTGAAGTTACATTATCTAGGATGCTAGATGGATGGTTCGTTAGTTAGAAGCACTTATGTATGTTACAGAGAAACTAGATTTGGTCCCCAGCACTCCTATCTGGTATTCACAATCATCTGTCACTCTAGTTCTAGAGTGAGAATTCTAAAATTCTGGCCTCCAAGGGCACCTGCATGGCAAGTGGTGCACATAAACTCACACATATACACAAAAAAATTTTAAGTCTGTGAGAAATTAATTCTCTAATAATTTTACTACCAGTGTGCAGAAATACAATTCATATCCTAGGGAATAACCAGATTTCTAGGATTACAATCTTGCCTCTGTAGCTGCTAGCTACGAGACTGTGGATAACAATTCCTCATCTAAGAAAAAGTTTAAAATATTAATTATTTAATAGAATTTTTGCAACAATTGATTTAAAAATGTAAACATTCCTGGGCAAAAAAAAAAAAAACCCTAAAGAAACGTTATTATTTACCTTTTATTCAACAACCATGCTGACCTCTGCTATTTTTGTAATTTTAATATAAACTATTCTCGATTAATATTATCTAGGAATCCAGATTTAATTTGTCCTTTCCAATTCTTTTCTTTCTTTTTGTCTAATTACACTAGATCTCTTTACAAGTTGTTAACCTGTTCCTGGCTTTAATCTGACTGCTTCTTACATTTACTTAAGAATAAAATTTGTTTGGGGCTTTGGGATAAAACTATAAATGTAAAGAACTTCCTTATTCCAAATTGCTAAGATACATATAATGATTCAGTGATGACCTTTATCAAGTGGTTTCTCTGTGTCACTGAACATGAACTTTGTTGCCTTGTTTTATTTAATTTTTGAATGTGCTAAATTAAATTTAAAATGAAAGCTTTGCATTTCATTTCACATTCTTTTCATGTAAATAAGCACAAGAGGCTTGATATAGGAGAGGGAATTTAAAAATCTACAACTGCAAGGCTTGGCAAAGTTCCCACTGAGAAATTGAAAGCAATGGAAGGCAAACACTAGAACAGAATGTCTAGTAAAATAAGATATATATCAAGAGGATTTCTAGAGAGTGCCACCCTAGACAAAGAATTCTAGACCTGAGGAGACTATGATAGGTTGTTGTCTTAAATGACAGCAAAGAAAAATGCCAAGGACTTGTACAAAGTCCTAAATAGTTAAAAGGATATCAACAAGAGATGTGAAACGCAAACTATTTTTAGTACGGATTACTGTGTAACTTTAAAGGATTCTTGGAAAATTAAAAAGGAAAGCTTTTGAATAAGCCTGGTCAGCACTTAAAGGGCGAGAGAGATACTGATAAAAACGAACATCCATTTCCAAATAAATAAACTTATAAGTTAGGCTGTGAGTCCCTTGAAAATTAACTCTACAAATCTGAAAGAATATTTTTCTAGATAAGTAAGAGTCCAATATGTGACTCAAATATTAAAGGGATGGAACTAAAAATAGTTCTAATAAATGAAATATAGAATTTCTTAAAACTTTTTCTCTTTTACAATACTAGGTTTGTCATAAAAAGTTTTTAGGCTAGATATTGATAAAACAGAAGTTCTTTATATGACTACTTAGCGAGTTATTAAAAAATATACATGATTTCTTTTTAAGATAAGATCTTGTCTTGGAGCCCAGGCTACCTAAAACTGCAGATCCTTCTGCCTCCTGCCTTTATTCTTATTTTTTTAAATATTCTAAACTATTCATTAGGTGGGACAGTAGTCCCTTCTCTGGCTCCCTGTGTAGGCCAGTTCCTGGTCCTACAAAGGTAATGTGAAGGAAAAAATAAACCTTAAAACAGTTATAAAATAATTATAGGATAACTAATGTTCACTGAATGTTTACTATATGCCAGGGCTTCACAGGTAATCATGAATTTAATTTCAGTTTGTGTTAATATCACATTCTAAATGATTTAAGTTATAAAGGAGTTTTTAATCAGTGAATATCACTCTTAAAAGTGTATGTCAGAACAGGTATATTAAATAAAACATGATTATCTTCTGTTACAAGCTCTGTAAGGACTCAAATGTAGTGGGGTTATGAGACTACTGCCATGTTACATCTTTCCTCTTCTCTCCATATCCAGCAATCATGACTAAGATAATCTAGCACCCATAGTTCATTTCTTTTATATATTTGGTACTATCCTACATCTACTTAGTCTGCATGCAGCAAAATATATATTGTCAGTAATTCTATTTGACTATTTTAAAGCATATACTTGAGCCGATGACTTAGGAATTGAAAACTTTTATAGCTTTTGGGTAATACGACTGATAAAGGTTGAATATTCCTTATCCAAAATGCATGAAATCAGAATTGCTTTAGATTTCAGATCCTCTCAGATTCTGATATAGGTATAGCTGTATACAGCTGAAAAGCTGTATCATAAAGGTGGGATCCAAGTCTAAACATAAAATTTACTTATGTTCCATATATGCCTTATATAATACAGTCTGTTGATTAATTTCATATATCATTATTGTGTGTCTGATACTTGACTGTAACTTGTCATATGAGGTCTGGTGTAGAATTTTCTACTTGAGGCATCAATTTGATCCTGAAAAGCTTAGCATTATGGAGCATTTCAGATTAGGGCTATACAATCTGTAGTCTGATGAAGGTCAGTCCTTTATGGGCTGGGCTAGTGAAAAGATAATGGAACAAGAATATGAAGATATGCTTTTAATGCCAATTTTGCCTGACTATAGAGAAGGAAATTGGCCAATGTAAGACCTTAGTTTAATGATACAATAAAATGTTTAACTAGGCAGTACAAGTCTATATGTCAATGAAAACACCCAAGAAACCATACTCTGGGGAAAACTGAGGCTCACATACCATCAGAAACTCTCAAGTCTACAGAAAATATCTATACTTAGGATAATTTGCCAGGAACAGAAGGAAAACATTTAGAAACCTCCATCAAAAGGGAAAAAAGAAAAAGAGGCTTTCCAAATCATCTTGGGAAAGGGTAGAGTAAGAATTTAAGACTAAAAAGTAACTATTAAAGGTTATTAAATAATGTCTAATATCTAGTATATTGGGTTCAGTTCCTTTTAAATTATTTATTTTGCTACATGGAATCTTAAAATTGGAATGAGGAGTCTTTACATAACTAACTTATATAATACATACTAACTGTCTAGGACTTATGCATAAAACTGCACTACATAATCGTTAAAGACATTCACAGTTGATCATGCCATACCACACAGTATTATTTATTTCTTTGGTTTATTTATTTACAAGCTTTTAGACAACTGTACAATGCCATAATATGATTTTTGTTACTAAATTCCATATATACTATGAAGATTAATTTTGATTTAAGCTTTATGAAGTTACTACAGTAAAAGAAAACATGATTTAAGTTTTACCAATAAAATTGGTAAACTTCTGTACTTAATATTCAACCAAACTGATACTCAAAAATCTAAATCCTTAACATCTTCTGTAGGAACCACTGACGTTAGCTTCTATTTTTGAAATCAGGACTACAACAGTTGTTCAGCTTGGGATTTCATACCCTCATTCTCTAAGTATATATACAAAAATTCTTTAGGTAAGCTGATACTCAGATTTTAAAATCCTGTTGATGTTATTGTGGAACAAGAAAGTATGGAAATACTTTTGATCAATATATCATTAACAGTTTTGAAGTAAAAACTAGCCTAGGTCTGTAACTGGTACAGGTTAACAGCTGCAAGAGGATGCCACAGAGAACATATCTGGAGCCAGTCTAGGAATGAAGATCTGGAGCTACACAACTCTGACAGTGATATCTGACATTCCACATTCAAAGGGAGGAAACCAGGTATCCCAGGAATGCCAGGTCCATTAGATGCTGAGTTTAAATAGGCACTGACAGTAATGGCTCTCCCTTGTAAGAGCAAGAACTCTACTGACAGTTATAAAATGGGCTCCCATTTGTTGGTGAGGGAGAAGAGGAGCCATTTCAAAGGCATTGCTCAAAACATCAATGATATTAAAGGCCATGGAAAAGAAATCTTTAGTAAATTTAAAAAGCAAATCTTTCAGGGACAGAAGAAAAATGAACAATTCAGATGAAAAAAGATAAGCAGAAAACAAGCAATCAATTTCTGCACACCTAGCAGATCTCGTTTGTATGGCATGCTTGAAATATTTGGGTATCTGGGTAAAACTGTGCCTCTTCAGGGAGAAGAATGACAGCAAAACAGGACCAGGTTGCTGCCTTTCCTGGGAGACACAGGACACAGTTAGAGTGTGGGGCTGGCAAGAGCTCCAGCTTTTAAAATTGATGTTCCTTGAAAAATGTCATAAAGTTAAGGCTCTTATTAGCTTACATATCTACATATATAAAACTCTTATCTATACTTTTCCAAAAATCTACAGATTCCTGTTAGAAATATTAAAGAGGCTCAAATTTAGATTGTGTGATTTTAGGCTGATAAAACACACACACACACACACACACACACACACACACACACACACACACACAGACACATATTCATTCCTGTTCATAATCACATTTGTTGGCTTTTATTTAAGATTTTTCATTACAAATTGTAATATGCATGAGTGGTTTTGTTCCTCAACTCCTCAAGGTTTTATTTAAACTTGGTGACTTTACCAACTCAGTTATTATATAAGAGACTATGACTAATTTCATTTCTAAAAACAGAACAAAAGAAGATTTTCATTTTACCAGAACCAAGTAGGAGGAAACATGAGGTGGATATAAATGCCTTGATGCTAAATGTATTTTAATACTAGAATAGGATATAATTTATAGGTTATAGATTTTTAAAACTTAAGAGGTTTAAAATTACTTGTTCTCTTATATGAACTAGTACTATTTGATCAGAAGCTTTAAAACTAGTACTATTTCAGGAAGACATTTATTAATATTTATATATTGCCTCATACAAATTAAAGTATAATAACCACATATTTTAAGGATGTAGGCACATGAAAGGTTAACAGTTTCTATTTTCATATGAAAATATCATATGAACTTCTAGAAAGCAAAAGTTTTGAACCCTAATCTGAATGTCATGAAAATTCTCTTTCCTGGATCCTGTTTTTTCATTAGCTCAAAATATAAACATTTACTTTAATGTCCCACACTTCTCTGTACTTTATGAAGCCATGAAGATTGATACTGAACATTAAAGATGACTGTAGGTGGGGTTAAGGGTTTCAGGGGATTTAGGGCAGAAAGTGAAGGGGAGGGTTCTATATTTTGAGACTCTGGGACCTATAATTAGGTCTCTTTAAAAGCCAAAGTCTTAGTTGGAACCTCACTCTATGATACACTTGACCTTTGGTACCTGCTTTGATGTCAGACCTTCAGGTTAGAATCCAGTTCCTAATCACTTCCCAATTAAGTGATCTTGAGCAAATTACCATAGGGCCTTCACTATACAATAGAAGGACAACCAGAAGAGCCATCACTTGGAATTCCTTCAGTGCTCATATGAAATGGTATATGCCAAGCACTTAGCTCTGTTTCAGGAAATAGGAAATAATTTTACTACTACAATTCTGCTTTACCTTTGTTCTGAAAACTTCAGTACTCTTCTTTGGAACAAGCTAACCAGGAATCTGATTCAGCTTTTCAGACCAACTTCGGTCTAATTTAGCCATACAACTCCAAGGGAGACCCAAGCAAACCAAGAGAGGGTACGGACAAATAGAGGTTGCTTTCTAGTTTTTCCTCTTGCCATTTTCTAAAATGTAACTCTAATTTTAGATTTCTGCTCTCTTCTACTAAATACTATGTACTACTATTTAGTATATATTTTTTAAAGGCTGTGCTTTCAGAGTATTATAAGTGACAGGTGCTTCTTTAAAAAGTTAGCTATGAAAAAGAACTCTAAAATTGAAATGCATCAATTTATGGTTCTGATAATTATAATACTGAATACCATTTAAGCTAGACCAATAGCTGGACTGATTTGTGGTTCAGTGAAAACACTTCCATGCCATGCAAATGAAATAACATAATGAAGGCGATTCATTACCAAAGTTTAAAAAGACAACACATAAATGTGAGAGGCTATCTTAGTCATGTGATTTCTGAAACTACAAAATACTTTATAAGAGGAGATAGCTATTCTTATAATGACAGTGTGGGGGAACAAGCTTAAGGGAAAGAGCAGAATGGTTACTAAAAACAAAGCAGCCTCTTCCAGAGCCTGCTAGACTCCTAAGTAAACCAACCCTGCTTATTTTCCATTAATCAAATGCTGAAAGAATATTTACCCACTAGGAAAACATTTAAAATAGTATACACACAAATATACAAAGGTATGCTCTTTTAATAATGAAAACCATTATATTAATCTCAGGTCTAAGAAAGCATTACAAAATAAGCTGAGTGGAGACAGCAGCAAAACAGGTATTTTCTAAAACTGCCTACTTACATGGTACATTTAACAAATTTTGCTTTAGAAGTGATTACTTCTCTACAAACAAGGCAACTATTAATGAACAGTTATTCAATTTCCAAACAAATAATAAATCACAAACTTACTTAAGGACCAAGGTAACATGTGCTCAAGTATGATCTAAAAATCACTTCACTGAAATATTCCAAATGTAGTTTGAAAGAAATATTTTAGTAACTGATTGAGATTTCCTTACCTCTTGCTGTGGTATAAGTTTTAGGATCAATATTTAAAATTATTTCAAGTGATTGTATTTAGCAGTAGACTTGGCAGGAAACAACAGCTGTGCATTCCATGAGCAAAAGCTTAAGAATGAATGGTAATCATGCAGCTCCGACCTTAACCAGCACAGGAGAGCTCGTGACCAGGTCTCCACCACACTCGTAGGTGCTAGCTGTTGTCAGGTCCCCCTTTCCTCAGTATTTGGCCCAGATTTCAGCCCAGTGGAGCCAGCTTCCTGAGAGATCTGCCTTCAGGAGCTCAATCCTCCTCTCTCAGCTCCTACTGCTTTGCCACACCACAGACCGCCCAGTTTCAGCTCACACTTGCAGAACAGGCTTCACCAGCGTGGCTCCACCAGCGTGGCTCCACCCATTGGCCTCACACAGGTGAATGCTTCCGGCTTAGAAAGCACCCCTAGGAAACTGCCATTTAACTGTCCTTCACTCTTTGTCAGTTACTTACTATTCAGTGATTTGTATTTGCTAAGTGGGTGGGGACAGTGTTTGACAAAATGAGGCACTTTAGGCCCAAGTGAAGTAAGAAAAGTAACCAAGCAGGAAGTATCTCTGGTAGAGCTGAGTCATGAAACCCACAGCAACAGGCTAGGAAACAAATCTTTCAGTATCTCTGCTGATACTATGCTGTAATTGGCATTGTTAAAAGCATCAAGTCTTTTATGTATCAACCAGGAGAATTAAAGATTTGCTCAGAACTGAAAATACAGAGCTCTTACATTTTTCCCAAGTATGACTCTTCCTTCTTTCACTGTGCAAGTACAAGTAGGATCTATGCTTTACCGGTGGACCCCAATGTAC
The DNA here is from genome assembly GCA_035773235.1 of Eospalax fontanierii. Lineage (NCBI taxonomy): Eukaryota > Metazoa > Chordata > Mammalia > Rodentia > Spalacidae > Eospalax > Eospalax fontanierii. The sequence goes on from CM069539.1 coordinate 32,735,343, forward strand.
TTCCTGCCCTCTACCAGAGACATTCACCAGGCCACCGCTACCACACTAGCATTCAAACACTCTCAGTCAGACTTTGAGACATGGTTAGATTAATGCATAGATGCTTTATAGTGAAGAGACTCTTTACTTGCACATATCACCGACCCTACTTGATTTTTAAAACATTAAATGGAAAACACTGACATACTTCCTGTTCCAATTACAATTTTAGTAAACTCCACTTTCAGATAGTGTTGTCTGCAACAAAATCATTATTGCCACAATGTTTTGTGCCAGGCACATTTCTAAGTACTCACTAAAATCTCTACCATAACCCTACCAAACTGATTTTGTGATCTCTTAAGGTGAAACCAAGGCAGAGAGGCTGAGCAACCAAAATTTCACAGCTATTAAATGACAATGAGTTTATCTCTCACTGAGACTGACTGTTGGTTGCACTTACTACTTCTTTCCTCTTTGAACAAAGCTGTGAATATAAAACTGTTCATAAGTGATAAGCCATGATAAAAAAAAAAACAATGACTTAATTTGATTTCAATAGGAAAGGCCACAGAGAATTCTAATGTGCGGCAGGAACAGAGCAGGTTAACTTTGTACCAGTGGAGTAGCTGTGGACTTGAGGATTTTGTTGAACAGGAAGTAAGGATCCTAAAAATTTATTCATAGCACAGAAGGCAAACCCACTCTTTGATAATTTTAAATTAAAAACACTTTCCTCCTCCCAATCCTCTCTTTGGTCAATAATATACATAGGCAAGGGAGGACATGAAAAAGAGACAGGGGGAAGAGAGGAAGAAGAAAGACAAGGGGCAGAAGGGATAGCTCAGCTGGTAAAGTGCTTTCTACATAAGCATGAATACTTGATTTGGATCCCCCTGCAGTCATGTAAAAAGCTAGGCATGGTAGTGAGCACCTATAATCCCAGCCCTGGAGAAGCAGAGACCAGAGGATCTCTGGAGCTCACTAACCACCTTGTCTTGCTCAACTGGTTATCTCCAGGTTCAGTGGGAGACCCTGTCTCAAAAAAAAAGGTGGAGAGTAACTGAAAAAGATATCCAGCATTGACCTCTGGCCTCCACATGCATACATAAGTGTGCCACACACCCATGCACATACATACACACAAATAAGAACAGGGAAAAGGAGACAAATGTATTTAATATAGAAAAGCCACTTTGGTAGGACTCTTTACAATCTACAAGCTCCTCCCTGTATTACCTAAAATATAAACAAATATGAATAAGAAAATTCCACAATTGTTTACGTAGATGTGGGAGAATTGCATAATTAGTGACAATAGTGCTCATGCTAAAACCCAGAAGACTGTTCTCTATGCCATATAAAAAATTTAAAATGCATGCAAAAACTGGATGGATTTTGGGAGAAAAGTTTAAACTTTAGTTAACTATACGGGGACAAGGCTGATTTCCTGGTTTTAACTATAGAGTTAGTTATGTAAGATGAAAAAATTGGGAAAAGCTGACTGACAGGTGCAAGGGACTTCTCCACACTATTTTTACAACTTCTAAGACATTATTTCAAAATAAAACTTTTGAAAGTATGTCTAACTGAAAAATGCACTGTGCTGCGTCAGCTAGTGACTGCTTACGGCAAGGGGGAAGTCATTTGTCATTTCTCTCATATTTAACAACATGTTTGGAGCTATCCATCTGTGATAAATGGACTAGGATGTGCCTTGTTGTGTGTAGGAGGCACAAAAGAATTCACTGGAAAGGCAAATGGCTATATTCTCATCTTTCTATTATAAAAATTACCCGAATGATTCAAACCCTTCACAGTATGTCTTCAAATTCTTCCAACTTATGGCCAAATATATTCAGATCAGAACACTTCTCACCACTTTCAAGCCTCACACACTGGTTAAATCTGCCATTACCTCTTGCCTGCCCAGCCAAACAGTCACTGCCAGACTTTTCAGTCACCATTAACTCAGCTATCAAACTTATCCTTCTAGCACAATATATTAGATCAAGCAACAACTCTGCTTAAAACCTCCATTGCTTCCTGAAATAAAAGCCAAACTCTGAAGTAGCCTCAGAAGACATGATGACAACCTCTCTCCTGACCTCATCTCTTTTCTCTGTTTCCTAGCCAACCTGGCCTTCCTGCCAATCCTTTAACAGGCTAAACATCTTCATAGATACCTATGTTAATGTTCCTTGACCCATCTTGGGAAGCTCTTCCCAAAAGTATACACACATCTTCCTTCCTCATCTACTTCAGGTTTTGGCTTAAAAGTGATCTTCCAACAGCCCCTCTCCTGATCACACCACCTTCCTGAAATTTCAACCCCACAAGAACCAAATCCTAGCACTGTTCAGTCTCTAAACAATTTCCTCAGCTGGATCCTTCTCCCAGGACTTACCTATTATAAAATATATTTCACTGATTTGTTCATCTCTCTCATATCTCTCTCAAAGACAGAATTTCCGTCTGTTTTGTTTCATTCCAGCTACCACATAGTATTTACTCAATTAATTATTGAGTAGAAGACTAGGGTATTGTTCCATGGTAAAACACTGCCCAGAATGAGTGAGGCCCTGGGTTTGATCTCTAGCACCACAAGAAATAAATAAATAAGCAAATTTGATTAATGAATGAAATTGATACTTGAAATAATAAAAGATGGCAAAGAGCATTTAGGACAGGACAAGTGTAGCTAGGGACCTATTCCTAGCACAAATTCAACAGAATATGTGGGGATTAGGAGATATGTTTGATGATTCTAATGGGAACAGTTCATGTTTAACTGTTTTAGAGTATATATCATACACAAAGAATGCAAAGTTGTATAACATAGAATATGCACCCACAACAAAACACCAGGGGAGAGGGTCATAGGAAAAGTGAAGCATCGCATTCAAAATGAGCATTCCTTCACTGTCATACACTCTTTCCAAATGAGTGATATGAGCTCTGTCTCCTGAGTCTGACAGGCAGAAGGCAGAACCATCTACCTTCACTCGTTGTTACTAGGCCCCATCCCAGATCTACTAAGTCATGACCTTAACAGTTTAACAAGATCTTTCAGGTGAACTGAATGCACTTTCAAGTTTATGAAACAGTCATCTAAGAAGCCTTCACAATGGGCACAACATTCCATTTCAGGCAAAAGAAAGATTATAAGCAAGAAAATGGACAGCCCAAGGTACCGCGGGGAAGAGAGTGAAGCAGCACACTACTTAAGCTCAATACAGGTGAGAAATGAGAAAAATTAATTTGTTCCAGTATTTGTGGATTACCTCAGACAAAAGATTTTGCATGTAATTCTGGCATAAAGAGAAAATATGTAAGTTTTCTGAAGTAAGTATTAAGATGGAAGAACTAAGCAGACATTAATTGAACATTTGCGGTGTAACATTATACAGGCAGATAAAAGTGAATGAGACATACTTCCCACTTGTGAGAAAAGCTAAATTTAGTAAATATGTGACTTAACTGATTAGATTTGACCAGCACTGAGAAGAAATGGGTCCAAGATGCTGCTGTTATACAGGACATAGATCATAACCTGAGCTCTGACATATAGGGAGGATTTCAAGCATCAAAATAGGGAAGAGGAAGCAGGGGCCTAGTGGCACATTCCTATAATGCCAGTACAGAATTCAGGTGTTCAAAGTCACCTTCACTATATCAAAGACAGCCTGAGATAAGAGAGAGGAGAAGAAGGGAAAGGATGGGGGTATCATATATTTTCTGGGGTTTTCATGATACACCATTAGGAAATTTTATTTCCACCTAATCTTTACAATGTACTCAGAGAGGAAACTTCCCCAGGCATTCCAGCATTCTAAAACTCCCCTGACTCTCCTATCAATGACTCCTGGGATACTGATTTTAGCAACCGATTGTTTGTTTATATGTATGCGGGTGTTTTGCCTGCACCCACATCATACAAGGAGAAGCCAGAAGGGCCATGGAATCCCCTGGAACTGGAATTATTGCCACTTGTTAACTGCACTGTGGATGCTTGGAATAGAACCCAGAGCAGCACCTGATTCTTAAAGTATCAGCCTCAAGTAAGTATATATACAGCAGGAAAAATATTCAAGACAGCACTCCAAATAGGATAAGGAAAAATATGTGATCATTTAAATTAAAGTGACATCCAAAGAACAGGGCTATATAGCAGCTAGAAACTTGGAAGGGAGGGAAGAAGGGAAGTAGGAAAAACAAACAAACAGCCCAGAAATAACAAACGGAAATAAAGGAGAAAACTGTTAGGCAACCTCACAAGTAAAACAACAAAGAAAGCAAGAAGACATGCTTCTTAGAAGAGTACTACAAGGAAGCTTTTTCTGTAACAGAATAGTACAGGGCTGGGAATGTAGCTTTGTCATACACAACTAATCAGCATGCAGCCAAAGCCCTGGGTTCCAGCACCAGCATCACTTAAAACAACAAACAACTACCAGTAATTTTTGTTTTCACTTTTTGACTTTTTGAAACAGGGGTTTTCCTGTAGCCCCAGCTGGTTTAGAACTTGCTATATAGATCAAGCTGACCTCCATCTTACAGAGATCTCCTTGCCTCTGCCTCCCAAGTGCTGGGGTTAAAGGTGTATGCCACCATGCCCAAAGCTTGTTTTGTTAATTCTTAATTTCAAAACTATACTACTGATTCTGGCTATTATGGTGCCATACTAAATAATTTCGTAAGTAAATATAAGAATCTCATCAGTTATATATTTTAATTACTGTCCTTCCCCAAAATGAAAGCTTCAGCTATTTATGTATTTGCTAACAAAGAAAATGAAGTTAAGCTATTATCAAAAGAAGAATTTGAGTTGGGCATGGAGGCATACACCTTTAATCCCAGAACTTGGGTGGCAGAAGCAGGCAGAGAGATCCAGAACAGCTTGGTCTATACAATGAGGTCCAGGACAGCTAGGGCTATAGGGAGACCCTGTCTCAAACAAACAAAGATTATGCAAAAAATACACTGTGCAAAGCCTATTTACTGGACCATCTAAAGAGATTCCTTCTCCTACCACTATACTATAAATACTATAATTAGGGCCCAAGAGATGGTTCACCTGGTAAAGGTGCTTGCTACTAAGACTGATGACCTGAATTCCATCTCTAGGGCCCACATGATGGAGACTAAGTCTCATAACTTGTTCTCTGACCTTCACATTGGTGTCCTGACATGGGAGTGCACATGAGCATGTATACACATGTACACTAAATAGACGTAATAAGAACACTATAATTAATTTGTGATGTACTAGATAAAAGTTTACATCAAAAACGTTTTGCCTTTAATCTCAACACTTAAGAGGCAAACACAGGCAGATCTCTGTGAGATCAAGATCAGCCTGGTCTTCATAGTGAGTTCCAGGCCAGCTGAGGCTACAGGGAGACCCTGTTTCAAAAACAAACAAACAAATAAACAAACAAACAATCTACTACCAAAAAAAACCCACTACTAACAAAGTCGTTCTTATTTTTGACATTCAAGTTTTAAGTAACACGGTAGATAAACATAAATCGATGAACAGGAGCTTGGAGAATAGCTAAGTGGTAGAACACTTGCCTACCATATGTAAGGCCTGAGTTTGATCCCCAGTACTAAAAATAACTGAATTGATGACAGACAGATCTTTCTCTGCTTTACCTTAGCTTTAATTGTTTATTTGCTTTATTAACTCTCCATTTCTTCAAAGAAATACTTTTCTTTTTCTGTCAGAGAAGTTTCTCTAAATGCGTAGTCTTTCAATTTCACATGTTTATACATTAAACATTACATTCATTAGAGGACTGTTTTATATTGCGCTCTAGGGGTTGTAATGTTCGTGCTATGTTTGGAGATTCATTTCAAATTGGGCTTGATATCCTAGTATCTCATATATATCTGGATAATAAGGCTGCTTGGAAATCTTTTTGTTCAATGATTCTTTTTTAAAATGATTATATATATATATTTTTTATGTGTATGAGTGTACTGCCAGCATGTGTGTAAGGGCATCCATGTCGTGCAATGCCCTCTGAGGTCAGGAGTTATGGATAGTTGTTAGCCACCATGTGGGTACTGGGAATCAAACCCAGGTCCTCTGAAAGAGCAGTCAATGCTCTTAACCACTGAGCTATCACTCCAGCCTGGTTCAGTAATTCTTAACAATGGCAATCTGGAGTCAGTAAAAGTTAGTTTGAAGGAAAACAAAGGCACACTTTACGTTTCACTCCTCACCCTCCATTTCCTCTTCCTCCTCCTCCTTTTCCTGTCCCTCCCTCTTTCATAGATAAGGTAGAAAGTAGGCAGATGCTGAATGTCATCACTGGGAAGTGTTTAAAAGACCAGATGCTGGTTTTATAATGAAATCATGGGTGAAAATTTAAGAATTCTTTCCATAAGTTTAAGAGAAGGTTATTCGAGGCAGAAGGAAGAATCACTGTACTTGAAGGTGCCTCAGGAGAAAATATACAAACTGAGAAAAGAGAAGAGAATGGAACAGAGTTTAAGATTAGTGAGAAGGCATCATGGAATCCAAGAAAGAGAGCAAAGTTGGACAAAAAAGAGAAATACTTGAAGAGAGTAGTGGTAGACAACTATGGTTGGTTTCAGTTGTCAACCAGACATACGGGGAAGAGACAACCTCAGCTGTGGAATTCCCTCTAGAGGATTGGACTGTGTCATGTCTGTGGGGCATTTTCTTTGTTGAGTGACTGAGAAGGTCCAGCCAACTGTAGGCAGTGAAACCCCTAGGCAGGTGGTCCTGGGTTGTATAAGAAAGCTAGCTGAACATAGGTTGGGGGACAAGGCAGTAAGCAGTGTTCCTCCATGATCTTTCCTTTCCTTTTCACTCTTTCAAACTTTTACATTTTTCATTAAGTACCATGGATACTTTCTGTCTTGGTCAACCCAGGATGACTCAACTTTATTTTCATGTATACAAATAACTGAACACACAGAGAACATAAAAAACAGTTTTTAAAAGGCAAAAACTTCCTACTGTCCTTGTTGTGTAATGATGTAGGGAGCTTTAAGGGTTCAGTCTCAAACTATAGCTGCATCTTTCCGATTTGGCATCTAACAGTGACAGATGGCAATGTTAAAAATAAATAGAACATTCAAGTTGTTTATACTGTAGGCAAAGACAGTTTTAAAGTGTGAAACAAGCCCAAGGCTGACTGAATTTGCATCATCTTTTTCAAAATATATTACGAATGTGCATTTCCCTCTGCCAGCTCTGCAATGCTACTCACAAAAGGTAAGCCATCAGCTCTGAAGGTGTACTTTATTCCCTATTAATAATTTTAAATTAATAATATCTTGCAAAACTATGAATATGTCTTTTTGTAACTATCAATAATTAACTTTTCCAATTTTAACATGGCTTCTAGAACTATTACAACAATAATAATTATTATTACTATTACTATTGGGACCACTTTTCAATACAAAACATGGCAAAATATGTGATTAACAAAGATCATTTTAATTTTAAAGTTCAAAAACCTCAGGTGAAAGGACAACTCTAAATAAAGTTATTAAAGCAGACATTTTTACCTAATAAAATTTGAGCTTACAAGACAGATAAAGTAATAGAGAAATCCCAATTTTTTGATGTGTTCAAAAAGATCCATGATCACTTCTAGATCTGCTTTCAAAAGAAACGGAACACAATTTTTGTAACATTCAACAAACCAGAACAAGAGGGGTGATCAAAACGTGGTCTGACAACGAATATAAAAGTGCACAGATCGCATCTCCCTCAATAGTCAGAGACCAAATGCTTTCCCATAAGATCAGGCAAGACAAGGGTGCTTGTGCTTCAGCCAAACCATTCAGTATTGTACTGGAGACTCTTCACCAGAGAAACAGAGCAAGGAAAAAAATAAACCAATAAAAGCTACATCTGAACTAGAACAGAATTAATATTTGCAGATATGATTTAATATAGAAATCCCAAGATATCCATTAAGAAACCATCTGAACCAAGACTTCTAAGTATGATGGCAAACTGGAAGCTGCCTCTGAGTGACACAGTAAATCAGAAGAGTCAGAGTAACAAAAAGTAGACTCCAAGGGTTGGAGAGATGGCTCAGTGCTAAGAGCATAAATTGATCTTGCACAGAATCCAAGTTTGGTTTTGAGGACTCTTGTCAGGTGACTCACAACCCCCTATTAATTCCAGCTCTAGCAGACCCGATGGTCTTTGCAGACACCTGCACTCATGTGTGCATACCCATACACAAATGAATGTACATAACTAAAAATAGATTCTATTCCAAAGAGAAAGAACTGAAGACACTGGAAATCACAAAGGGAGTGCTAGGACAACTGGAAAGTGCAAAGGAACAAAAGGGTGACTCAGTAAAATGTAGCACAAGACTCGATCTACAGGGCCCCCCTACAGAGGGGACCCAGAAGCTGCACCCAAGGGGAGGCTAGGTAGTGCTGGTGATGACTGGCAGTCCTGCCCACAGGATGAGCCCAAAGCTCTCCCAAGCCTCTAATCCAGTTGGGGATTTGGTGAGACAGTATCTCCCCTAGTGTAGAAGGTCAGCAGTAGAGAAGAGGTCCCTCCTGTTGTACAGAAGCACTGAAGGTCCATTAGGGAAAAGATGCTGCCTCCTAGACAAAAGAATGGAAAGACAACTAAGGCAGTTTGTGGAGAGGGGAAGAGCTGGATGTTGACAAGTTGAAAAGTTCTGGAGGCAGGAGACTGCTCAAATAGGAAATACACAGAGGAAAGAGAGCACCTTCTCTGGGAGGAGTTAATCTCTTGACCAAAGAGAGAATCTGGAGTCTGATAGCCATCTTTTGTGCTGTGACTGAGGCAGATTGACTGAGCTTGTGATTGTTCCCCGAATTCTGCATTTATATTATTCTTAAAAGGTTTTGTTACCAAACCTTAAAAGAAGAACACATGTTGCATGAATAGGTCCTCTACATGCTAAGACGGACTGCAAGTTCAGCTGTATCTGCGTTCTTGGATCAGCACAAACAAACTTAACTGTTGGCATTCCATAGAAAGGGAGGAACTGAGAGTGTCAGCTATCCCTCCCAATCAACCAGTGACCTGATCTGTATGTGTGGGAGGAACTAAGGCTCTAGCAGAAGCTAGGAGACTAGTCCTTTTGTCATCTCAGGTGTCTGACAGCAGCCCCCTCCCCAACTACTGTAAGTAAGCCATTGCCATTGCTCTGTAAGTAAGTCCAAATAAACTCTGGTTTCCCAAACTGTACTTTGGCAAAATTATACCTCGTTTTGTCGTTAGGGACCTAGAGAGTAGGGCGAGGATGGATAAATTTCTCACCTCCCAGAAAGAATTTTAGTAACACACCACGACTCTCTTAAAATTATTACATAAAACAGAAAAATGAAAGAATACTTCCAAATTCCGTGAAGCCAGTATAACTCTACTACCAAAATCAGAAAAGGACCAAACCAAAACAACAAAAAAAAGAAAATTATAGATCAATCTCTCTGATGAACAAACATATAAAACTTCTCAATCAAATACTCACAAATTGAATACCAGAACATATCAGAAGGATTATCCATTACTATCCAGTTGACTTCATCCCAGAGATACAGGGATGGTTCAATATATGTAACTCAATAAATGTAATTCATCACATAAGAGACTAAAGGACAGAAACTACATGATTATATTATTATTTAGAAATTGACAAAATTCCAACATCCATTCATGATAAAATTCATGGAGAATCTAGCCATACATGGAACATATCTCAACATAATAAAGGAAGTATATCCCACAGCCAATATCATACTAAATGGAGAAAAACTGAAACCACTTGCACTAAAATCAGGAACAAGAGAAGGATGTTCACTCCATTCCTCTGCAATACAGCACTTGGACTCTTAGCTAGAGCAGTAAGACAAACAAAGGAGATAAAGGGGATACAAACTGGAAAGTAAGAAGTCAAAGCCCCCCGCCCTGAGGATAATTCTATACATAAAGGATCCTAAAGATTCCACCAGAAAACTCCTAGAGATAATAAATACATTCAGCAAAGTAACAGGATATAAAATTAATGCACCCAAATCGGTATGCTTCCTACATACCCACAAGTTTACTAAGAAAGAAATTCAAAACAATTAAAATTAAAATCCATAAAATATCTTGGAATAAATCTAACAAAGGAAATGAAGGAGGATCTGTTCAATAAAAACTTTAACACATTAAAGAAAAAAATTCAGATGATACCAGAAAATGGAAAGACCTCCCAAGCTCATGGATAAATTGGAATAAAATTATGAAAATGGCCATCCTACCAAAAGCAATCTACAAATTCAAAGCAATATTCACTAAAATTCTACCACAATTCTTCACAGAAATTGAAAAAACAATCTCAAATTTCATATGGAAATACACATAAATGTATACACACAAAAAACAAATAATCAGGTGAGCCAATACAATTCTGAACAATAAAAGAACTACTGGAAGCACTATCATCCCTGATCTCAAACTATACTGGAGAGCCGTAGTAACAAAAACATAGTACTGTCATAAAAATAGACACATTGCTTAGTAGAACAGAATTGAAGACCAGATTTAAATCCACACATTTAAAGCCATTTGATTCTTGACAAAAGAGTCAAAATTACACACTGGAGAAAAGACAGCATGCTCATGTTTGGTGCTGATCCAAGTGGAGAGCAGATGTAGAAGAATGAAACTAGACCCCTGTCTCTTACCATATACAAAACTCAACTCCATATAGATCAAGGACCTCAACATTAGACCTCATATTCTGAATCAGATAAAGGAAAAATGGGGAGTACATCATCAGAACTTAAAGGCACAGGAAAGGACTTTGTGACAGGACTCTTATGGCTCAAGCATTAGGTCCAACAATTGGCAAATGGGACCACATGAAACCAAAAGCCTCTGTATATCAAAAGACACCATCATTTGCATGAAGAAGTAACCTGCAGAATGGGGGAAAAAAAAATCTTTTCTGGATATACCTCTCACAGAGGGTTAGTATCTAGAAAACACAAAGAACTCAAAAAACTAAACATAAAAAAAAACTCAATTACAAAGTGAGTTCCCTAAAAATGATACACAAATAGCTAAGAAATACTTTTAAAATATACACCTTTAGTCATCAGGGAAATATAGATTAAAACCACCTTGAGGTTTCATCTTGCCTCTCTCAGAATGGCAAAGATGCAAAAAACAATGACAAATGCTGGCAAAGATACAGAGTAAAGGGGAACACTTATCCACTACTGGTGGGAGTGCAAACTGGTGCAGCCTCTATGGAAATTAAGTGTACTTCTCTATCTTGCTTGGTATGCCTTTGCTGCTACTACAACAGCCCCTTTTCACCTCTCTGAGTGGTAGGAGGAATTGAGCACCCAAGAGCATACTCTTCATTGAAAATATCCCCCAAATAAAACCAGCAGAGTTATCCAATCAAAACAGCATTGGCAAATCATAACACAGAAACATAAGAAATATGAAAAAGCAAGCCAAGAAGACCTCAACCCTTCAATTACTAAATTTAAATATACTGCAGTAAGTTAAAGGTGGAATGAAGAATTCAAATGTTCAACTATAACATGGTCAGTAACTTCAAAGAGAATACACATAAATAGTTGATTCAAGTAAGGCAATTAATTCAGGGACTGGAGAAGAAAGCCAGAAACAGAGATGAGAAAGTCAGCAAAATAAACAACAAACAGCAGCAACACAGGGGCTGCAGAGATGGCAGCTCCGTGGCTGAGAGCATTTACTTCATTGCAAGTATATTTAGATTACATTTTAGGGCAGAAGGCCAGTGTTAACAAATACAAAATAATTTAAGTAACTTCTTATATGTTTTCAGATTATAGCAGAATGGAAATAAAGGCGTGTGTGTGTGTGTGTGTGTGTGTGTGTGTGTGTGTATGTGTGCATAATCTCAAATTATACAAATACTTAAGATATTGAGATATGTTCTTGAATGATCAGATAGACACTGGATAAATTCAGGGAGAAAATACAAAGATTCCTAGACTCAAATGAAAATGAAAGCCTGACTGACCAGAGCATGTGAGATAGAGTAAAAGCAGTTTGAATAGAAAATTTCACCTGAAATGGAGACTAAGAGAACAATGCAAAGAATAAATAAACCAAGGAGTTCTTTGAAAAAAATAAAAGGACCAATAAACCCTTAGCCAATCTAGCAAAATGAAAGACATAGAAGACCCAATTTAATAAAATTAGAAATGATAAAGGAAAGCACAATAGATTCTAATGAAATTCTGATCATTAAGGAATAATCTGAACACTTACATTCCAAATTAACTGGAAAATGTAGAAGAGATAGACAAAGTCTTAAGAAACATATGACCTACCAAAATTAAGAGAGATAAACAACTTAAAAATATCCATAACAAGCAATGAGTTGTCAAATTGACATAGCAATAAAGAATCTCCCAACAAAGAAAATCTTGGGACTGGATAAATTCACTACTGAATTCTATAATACTACTTAAGAAAAGTTAACATCAGTCCTTCTTAAACTCTTCCACAAACATAATTTATGGAACAATACCAAACTTATTTTGTGACTTTGTATGATACCTGATTCCAAGACAAGGCACAACAAGAAAGAAAAATAGATCTACTTATCTGATGAATACAGACATAAAAATTCTCAGTAAAATACTTGAAAAACAAGTACAAGAGTATTTTAAGCAGGTTATGCAGAATGGCCAAGTTGGTTTCATTCCTGGGATGTCAGGAGTTCAACAAACACAAATCAATAATTATAATACACATATAAATGAATGATAGAAATGAGATGATAGTCTCATCAGATGCAGAAAGAACATCATATAATAAAGGCTCTATATGACAAACACATTCAATATTATAGAAAGTGGGAAAACACAGGCAGCATGTCCTCTAAAATCAGGAAGAAGATAAGGATATCTACTTCCTCTACTTTTAATTCAGCACAGTGTATAAAGTCTTGGTTGGAGCAATAAAGCAAGAAAAATATGTCAAAAGGACATAAACAGGAAAAGAAGAAGTCAAATTCTCCCTATTTGCAGACAACCTGGAAGACCCTAAAGAATCTACCAGAAAATTCTTAGATCATAAACATCTTTTTTAGAAAGTAGCAGGATACACAATCAACACATAAAAATCAGTAGCTTTTCCATACACCAATAATGAATTTGCTGAAAAAAGATTATCAAGTTAAAAAAAAAATTCACCATAGCGTATAAAATAAAATAAATTCCAAAGGAGGCGAATGACCTCTACACTAAAAACTTTGGTGAAGTACCAAAGGAAGAAATTGAAGATGACAGCCCTCCCATGCTTGTCAACTGGAAGAATTAACATTGAGAAAACACCTATTACCTATGCAACCCCCATTAAAATTCCAACAATATTCTTCACAGAACTGGGAGAAAACAATCCTAAAATTTATGTTAAGCACAAAAGACCCTGAATACCCAGTGATCCTAAGCAGGAAATTCAAATGCTGACAGTATCAGAAGACTTGATCTCAAATTAGGCTACAGAGCCATAACAACAATATAACATGTTACTGGCAGACACACAGACACACACCAGAATAGAGTAGAAGACTTAGAGATAAGCCCAGGTTTAAGTCACTTAAATTTTGTTAAAAGGTGACAAAAACACACATAGGAAAAAAGACAATCTTTTTAAGAAATGGTTTTCAGGAAAGTGGATAACCACATGTACCAGAATGACATTTGCTTCCTATCTCTCATACTATATAAAAATAAAACAAAAAACAAAAATTTATAAAACTTTAATAAAAGTTCTAAAACTTAATATAAGACTTGAACCTGAAATTGCTAGAGGAAAACATATAAGACCACTTTAAGATACAGGCAGGGACTTAATGGGGGAGGGGGAGAAGCAGTAACAGGCTAGGAAATAACTCCAAGAATTGACAAACTGTAGGTGTATGAAATTAAAAAGCCTTTGAAAGGAAACAATTAGCAGGACAAAGAAGACAGTCTATAGGATGAGTTAAAATCTTTGTCAATTCTTATATCTGATAAAAACTAATATCTAGATCCTATGAAGAATTGCCCACCTATCATTCTATCAATAAGTGGGCAAGTGAAGTGAACAGCTAGTTCTCAAAATAAGAAATACAAATGGCCAATAAACACATGAAAAAAATTCAATGTTATAGCTATCTGAGATATGTGAATGAGAACTTCATAGAGATTCCACCTCACCCTAGTCAGAATGGCTATCAAGATAAGACAATAGAAGCTGGAAAGGATGGGGAAAGGGAAACTCTTTACTCTGCTGTTAGGAATACAAACTGGTATGAATGCCATTATGGAAGAGTACGGAGGTGTCTCAAAACTAAAAACAGAGTTACCACCAAACAATCCACCGACTTCCCACCTATGACAGTTAATCATCACTGTCAACTTGATTGAATTTGAATCTCCAGCATGACATACCTCTAGGTATGCGTATGAGGGTATTTTAACAAAGGTTTCATTGAGAAGGGAAAATCTGACTTGGATATTGGTGGTATCATTCATGGTTTGGGATCCCAAACCAGAATTACAAAAGGAAAAAGAAGAAGCCAGCAGCACTCGTTCCTCTGCTTCATGAACAAGGACACTATGTGACATAGTCCCATGCCATGTCCTCCTCACCATGATGAACTGTATTCCCTCAAATCACAGGGAAAAATAAACCTTTCCTTTTTAAGTTGTTTTTTGTTAAGTATTTTGTCACAGCAGAGTAAAGCAATTAATATACCATTCCTAGAAATATTACAAAAAGGAATTTATGTTAGCAAACCATGAACACAAGCACATTCATGTTTATTGTTATACTATTTACAACAGCCAAGATATGGAACCAGTCTAGATGTCCATCAACAGAGAAATAAAGAAAATGTGGTACCTATATACATCAGTCATAAAAAAAGACTCTTCCCAAGTGTGTCAAGATGACAGACAAGATTAGCCATCATATGTAATTTACAGGAAAATGCATGGAACTAGAGATCGCCAGGTGAAACAAAATAAGGGAGACTCAAAAAGACAAATATAGAGCTCTAAGTAGAATCTAGATTCAAATATGTGCACACATGACAGGAGGTAGAAGGGGGACTATGAAGGAGGAAGAGGGACATAAAGTCGGGAGAAACACAAGAGGAAAGAGTGGCAAAACTGAGGAAAAAAGACAGAATGGCACATGAGTTCTTTCATGTAAAATCAAGAAAGAAAGCACTGCCCATTTTCTTTCAGATGCAGAATTCAGATGACATGAAAGCAGAGGGGGAAATACTTGAGGGGAGAGGGGCATTGAGAGGAAGAGAGGACGAACAGGTCAGAGTAGTTGTGGGTGAATATGAGCAAAGTACAATGATATACATCTATGAAAATGTCATTATGAAACCTATTATTTGAACTCTAACCAAAAAATGAGTTTTAAAGATTCTTTTTGCCCAAGAGAGATGAAAACAGATATCTATCAAATAGCTTGTACATGAATATTTATAGCAGCTAAAAATAACTTCATGTGAACAGGCAAATAACTGTGCTACATAATATATATTATATATATATATTATGGCTGGGAGAATCTTGAAAATATTATGTTAAGTGAAAGAAAGCAGCTACAAAATACTACATACAAATTTATTTGTATGACTGCACTTATTCAACATGTCCAAAGGAAAAACTACACAGAGAGTAAATTGGGATGGGAAGTCTGATGGGGTAGGAGAGAAGGAAAGAAGTTTCCAATATCTGAAAACTGAGAGAGGATTTCTTTCTGGAATAATGAAAATGTTCCATATTAGCTGTCACACTAACTTTACCACTACTGAACTAAAAACCCAAATTATGTATTTTATTTTTTTAATTTAAAAATTTTTACATGTGCTAGATGTGGTGCCACATGGCTTTAATCCCAGCACTCAGGAGGCAAAGGCATGTGGATTTCTGTGAGTTCAAGGCCAGCCTGTTCTAAATGGAGAGTTCCAGGCAGCCATCCAGGGCTATAGAGTAAGACCTTGTTTCAAACAAACAAACAAACAACAAAAGAAGTATGTGCATGTGCATGATGTGCCTCTGGGTGTGTGCATGCCACATGAGTGTGGAAGGCAGAGGACAACTCTGTGGAATCGATTCTCTCCTTCCACCTTTACAGGGCTTCTAGGTATTGAACTCAGGTCACCAGGCTTGCACAGTGAGTACCTGCTAAACCATCTTGCTGGGCCCTGAATTACATGTTTTAAAAGGTTGAACATTATGATATATAAATCATATCAACAGAACTACTTTATTCACGACTAATGTTACACTACATAAAAAAAGAAACCTATAGTCATCACAATTACTAATGAATATTTATCAATCTAGTATCCAAAGCAGGACAAAATTGCTTGAAAACAACTGGGAATACTAGCTTAAGCAGATGTACACATAACACTGTTTTGAACTATTTTCTTTACTGAGAAATAAAGTCAGTCTCTCTAAAATAAGTTACTTGAAAAATTGAAACAACGACTAATCTTCTGGGAAGATATACACTATGAATTATTCCTTTTTAGCTTTCTCAACCTGTGCACCACAAATATTGCCTGCTCCTGTGTTAATTTAGGAGAATACTCAGGAGGAAGAGACTGAACTTTCTTTCTCCCTACTTCTTATACATGTCCTAATCCTAAAGATACTTTAGGAAAAAAACAGTTCAAATTAATTCTGAGGTCCAGAAATTTCTCTAAGTGTCCTTTGTTTTTCTAATTGAATTTTTGTGATTTTCATACTAGATGATATTTAGATACCCTTCCCATCCCCACCTACCTTTATTGTACCTTGTAAAATTTAATGTACTCTATTACACACACACGCACGCACATACACACAGTATATAAAATAAGGCCTACAGAGACTAATCTATATCCCCAAATGTCCTTCAGTGTGAGTCCATCCACTGTAGCCTCATTAATCAACGAAGAGTCCCATGCTTGAAGTATATTTGCAACCTAATATTCATTGCTAGCTAGTCTCCTACTATGTAATTATAAAAAAAATATATATGACAAAGCTTAGCACAAGTTATAGTCCTTCAAAACTACAGAATGCATGATTAAAAGAAATAAGAAGCCATTTAAAATTAAACCATATAAAATTGAGAACTTGTATAATATCAATAAATGCAAAAAAAGGCAAAGCAAGCCAATACTTTACTTGAAGAAGACATAGGTTGTCTGTAACCATCCTTCTACAACCACATGGATGGAAAAAAAAATGTACTCACCTGGTTTTGGCACTGAGTTGGTCACTGACTGGGGAACTTTCTGGTTAATTAACTCGACACAATGACCAGGGAAGAGTCCAACCTAAAGAAAAGCAACAAAGAGAAGATTCCAAACCAGCAAACAAACCAGTATGTTAATACTGCCAACTCAGTTCCAGTAATGTACTCCACAGTCCCTCCCAAATGATTCCATGATTCCAAGACTCTGAATTCCAGATGCCAATTATACAAACAAATAATAAAACAAGCTGTTGCTATGAGTATATGTAGCTATGTGGGGTTTTCTGTCCAAATATTAAGTCTGCTTTATTAGTTTCAGCCTTTAATTTCCCAAACTTCTTTTTTATCAATCAAAGTTATCTAATCTGACCATAAATAAGCAGGGCATACAATAGGTAAAAGTTTTACTGATTAATAATTCGCTTTGCTGAAATCTTAATCTAGTTATATTAATATCTGTTATCAACTTTTATGTTTTTTTTTAATTAGTACTAAGCTATAATTCATTGCTTTATGAGCTTTTCCTTTACTTTCCTACAGGTTTCATTAAAAACCACGATTAAATTAAATTTCTGAAATTTAGCTCATTTGAAATTATGATATTTGCTACCACTAAGGAAATCAACAGTGCTGGGTAACACGGAAAGCAAAAAAGAAGAAAATGGTCCTTCTATACAGTGGCAAAAAATCTGGCACCAAAGAGCATGACCCACTGCCCTTAGAGCAGAGCTGCCTACATGGCTTTAGGAGGGAATATACTGAATTCCTTTCGGGCACCCAGAGATATTGTGTAGCCAGTAAAATAAATACAAAGATAAACACCCTGGGAACCGAAAGTAGAAAGAAAATCTTTACCAATATTTATAGATGTTTCCTTAGATAGAGATATAATGGGCCACCATGCAGCAGATGTTAAAGCTGAAACATGAAAACTACATCACATTGCATCTCTCTCTGTTGACAGACTCTGGGGAAGAAAGGAATAGCTTCCAAGAATATGACTCATGAAGTTCTGAGCTGTACAATTCCCATCTGTGGGGGATCATTTTCACATACTCATTTGCTGCATTCTTATTTCAATTTCTGGATCAATCAATCTCCTATGGTGCCTCTTAAAATTAAAAAGATAATAACTTATCATGAGCTGAAAGGGAGTTATTAATAGATTATCAGTTTTGTCTAAAAGAACTGAAGTTGAGATTCTTAAACTTATGTCTTCTAAAACAATGCTTTTTTAAAATTTTTTTTATGTGTATGAATGTATTGCCTACATGTGTATACGTGCACCCATGTTGTGCAATGCCTGCAGAGGGCAAAAGAAGGCGTCAGAGCCCCTGGAACTGGAGTTACAGATGGTTGTTAGCCACCATGTGGGTGCTGGGATTTGAACCTGGGTCTTCTGTAAAAACAGTCAGTGTTCTTAACCACTGAGCCATCTCTCCAACCAGTCTCTAAAACAAATGCTTTAAATGTTTGTTTTATTAGGGAAATTCTATAACATATTTTACTCAACTTTGTATTTCCCTAAAAAAATAGACTTCTTCTAAGATAGGGTGGAACTTGGTAAGAATCAACTTGAAAAAAAAAAAAAATCTTCATTTTCTCTTGCAAGTACTCCACAAGAAGTCACACAGCATAGTGGTTAACAGCACAGCCTTGAGAACAAGAAGCCTAGATCAATCCTGAATATGCCACATGCTAGGTTGGGCATGTAACTTGGTCTCTCCGTAATTTAGTCACTCCATGCAAACACAATAATAATACTTATCTCATAAGGGTGTATATGAATATTAAACAGATTAGTTTAACTAGAATCCATGTAGTAATCACTTGTCAAATATGTTATTTTCCCAATACATTGGCTACTGAAGACCTCAAGGGTTCTAGATCCTCCACCAAATGAACAAGGAATTCCCCCTCCCCCTGGCCCCGCCATGTAAACTAAGTTACTCACATATGTCATTCTTCCCATAAAATATTAAGTCATTTTAATTTATGAACATTTGAAATTTGTCATAAAGATCCGATTTGAAAAGTAGCTCATGGACTTCCAAGGCTCTGTGTCCTGGGAAAACAGCTTAGTTTCCTAATCTGTAACAACAGGAATTACACTACTTACACCTTATGAGTTTATGTAAGAGCACTTCTTAGTTCCTGAACTCTGGTACCTTTGAGTAAATGAGTCTTGTATTACATCCTTACAAAGACTGTGCAAAACTTGATGAAGTTCTTTAGGGAATTATGTCACTATATACATTATTCCTATCTTTCAAGTTTGTCTCAATATACTGTGTTTATGTATATAGGAAAACGTATTTACATCCTGTGGAGATCTAAACTAGGTCAACCAAACACTTAATTCCAATCACTGCTCGTAGCACTCTTCTTTATACACTGTAATATTACTAAATACCAGTCCAAATACTCACTATTTTAGACTTGGCATTCAACTGAAAATAAGGGATATGTGAACACAGTGCTGGGCTACTGTCCTGTCTTAGCTTGGTGTGATTATAGGCATCAAAACTGGAACTATAGCAGTCTTCACCTGATCACAATGAAAGGCCAAGAAAATCTTGGAAGCCTCTGTCCACCATCATTAAGCTATTGACTTACTACTTGTAGCCATTTTTCTGTTCCTTGAAGCCAAAGCATTTTTAACAATCAAGGAACCTTTTATTTAAACAGCTAACTTGGTCAGGTATGATGACAAATGTCTTTAATCCCAGCACTTGGGAAGGCAGAAGCAGCAGAACTCTGTAAGTTCAAGGCCAGCCTGGTCTACACAGAGACTTCCAGACCAGCCAGAGCTACAGAGTGAGACTGTGTCTCAAAATTAACTAACTAACTAAATAAATAAATAAATAAATCAGCCAGTGTGATCAATTTGTAAAAGGCAAATAGATTATATTTTTCTATTACAAATTATCCTTCACAAACAAATTAAATTGTGTTCTGTTGAAAATATTAAATGAAGGAATGTAACTAACCAGGAAAATGCTGTCAACGAACATTGATACTTTTCTGACAAATATTTAACCTACCATTCCCCTACATATGAACACTTCTAAAATACTCCAAATGTCAAGGGGTAAAAGTATCAGGCTACCTGGCCTATTAGCTGTCCCACCTCATTTCATAGCCCACTCTTTCTGCATCGATGCTGGGGAAGGAGGCATATCTATCAACTATGAGAAAAGAATGCAAAAGACAAGAACACTATCTGGGACTCATAATGGCAAAGAAGAGGCCCAGCAAAGACATATTAGGAGAAGGCAAAGAATGATTCAGAGCTAAGGCTGGGACAGAGTAGCGAGGGACTTACACAAAGGAGTGAGGAACTTTACTTCAGTATTTTTCCCTCAAGTCTTTGAGAGAAAGTGAGATGACAGAGAGGCCATTATATCTGGAACCATGCTGGTAAATGTTTGACAGGCTCCTAATGAGGGAAAAGGCCTTGACTTACGGTGTTTGCTAATGTTTGTGGCATAAATACTACTATCATGGTTATTTCAAAGTATCATTTCAAAGTATCAATTTCAAAGAATTGAAAAATGATGCAGAGTAGTTCTAGGTTGTGTAGTGTTTATATTATGCAAATTCATGAAAAAATAAAACTCCAAGAATACAACAGAAATTGAAAAATATATGCAAAAAATTTTAATAAAATTCATTTAATGTAAACTTACATATTTCAATTTTTGGCTACATTTAACAACTGCCCTCAATATACACAAAGGTTTTACAGCTGAGTCCAGCTCACCCATAATCTATAGCTGCACATTTGGTCCTATGTCTGTTTACCACCAGTATCTCCTAGAATCAGTTTCCAGGAGGCTGGCAAGTTTTAACTCACCCTGACTTTAAAAGAATAAGGAGAGCTGGGAAGAGGATGGATTGCAGTCTATCTTGAGGATATGTAAGCTAAATGGAATGCCAGGTTTGGCTTCAGCAGTGAGTGTACTAAAAATTATTTTGGTGAAACTTAAAGGAAATGTTAGGCAGAAAAGCAAAGTGACAAAATAAGCCTGTAGCTTTGCTGAGATTAGGAACAGAAAAGAATCCTTGCTCAACAAAGGGACTTAATCCTAACTATAGTCTCTTTGAAGCAACCAACTAAAACCTAAAAAAGATCTTCAAAATAACAGCAATGTACTTATCACTGACTTTCAAAAAATTCCTATTCTAATGGATTTTAAATTTAATTTAAGGTTAGAGAAACTCCAGGGCTATTAGAACAGCAAAACATTGTTTTTGAAGCTTAGTAAGCTCTGCCTATTACTGTCATACCACAGATTCTTCAATAGAATTATTTGGACTCAGAGAGTTAAAACTACATTTGTTTTCTGACTCTAACTTCCTTTCCTGTCCTCCCAGCTCTCTGGTGTTGACAATCCATGATAAGTGACAGACCCTCAAAGGCACCCTATAGCTCTCCTGCCTGGGGTCCCCTCTGCTCCCTATCCCCCTCCCACCCTTTTTCTTCTACCCAGTGTGGGCGCTCTGTGGTTGACCATTTGAACATTTAAACTGATGCCTTTAGTTTCCTTGCAAGGTTAATCTTCTGCCAAACCAATCCAGCAAACCTCCAAACTAAACTAAATATTCTTCTGAAGAAAATCATATAACTAAAGATATTCAAACCAATACAAACTCAGAGAAATGCAAATTATTTTTCTCTTGTCCCCAAACACTCTCAGAGAACCTATTCTGCTTCAGACTGACATCTAGGTCCTTTCCAACATGATCTCAGCACAAGCAGATGATAAATTAATGAGACTATGAGTTTGTCTAAGATTTTGAAGCTGTACACAAATCTTTGTTTCCACTGAGTTGCTAGAACTAGAGAAAAGTGTTTTTCAAAAATAAAAAGGAGGAGAAAAAAAACAGCAGTTGCTACTGCAACTAAAAACTAAAATCTGGAAGAAAAATTCTCAATTCTTTAATTCCTAGTTTCTGGTTCCATTTATTCAAGGGCTAGTAATTCTTGAAATGGGTTCTTTAATACATCCCTCTTAAGTCTCTCCCTTCTACACTCTTGACCTTCCACAAAAACACCTTATACTGTCTTCTTATATATCCATTCTCTAATTTCCATTAAAAAACAATAGTTTCACAGCTACATAGACTGGTCTGAGATTCAAAAATAAGGTCAGAGATCAGGATATCAATCTAGGAACTGAGAAAGACATGCTGAGGAAGTACCAGAGCCTAGCATGAAAAGAATGAGAAAGTAGCTCTCCCCTAAATGTAGAAGTTGAATAATGGAGGATGCCCTAGGCAACGCAGCAGAAAAGACAGCAGGAACTGTAAAAATGCTGTGCCAAATTAGTCAAGAAAAGAAAGTGTCGAGAAGGCAGGTAGCACTCTGAAACATTAAGAGTTCACTATCAGGAATATGAATAATCAGTTAAAATGCTTTTACATTGTACCCAACAGAGACCACAAGGGATGGAATAAATGTAGGGTTCAAAAATGTATGTACTTGTGGCTGGGAGAAATGGCACACACCTTTAATCCCAGTACTTAGGAGGCAGAGGCAGGCGGATCTCTGGTGGTTCAAGGGCAGTATGGAAAAGTTTAACCTTATGATAGGTGAATGTTGAAGGAAACTAGAATGTACCTCTCCAAATACAAAGGAACACCGAGGAGAAAACAATTCAAATAACATGCAGGGGATATAATATGGGACAACCTCAATGAATGAACAGTAACTGCAGGCAGTACCTTCAACAAAGAAAAATAAGTATCAGAGAAACGACAATCAAGGGAAAGTAGTCCCTATCGTTCAAAGGTGGAGAACTAGTAAGGAGAATCTAGGAGAAATGAATTAGTTCTATTTGCCTAAAACTTGCCTTCTAAAAATGTGGGCTGTGTAAGTAGGGGTCATGAGAAACTTGGCAATAGTAAAGTGTTTCTGAATGTGCAATGACCAAAAAAGTATTCAAAATCAAGCACACATGAATCCAAGGCTAGATCACACAACTTCAATTTGGTCTCTGAACACACAGCAAGAACCCTGTGTAATGCCCTGCCATTATACCACACAATGCCATGAATTCTGAAATTTGATACTACTGAAATGTAGTGATTTTACTGTATGCATAACGTTCTTTGCACTTACAGAAACATAATAATGAAAGCAATGACTTCTAGTATTTTCTTGCCATTAGTCTTGAGAATGGTTAGCGTTGAATCAGTGCAATTTGGATTGTATTGTGTTATAATGTTTGATTTAAAAACTACTATTTGAGTTGCTGGCTTGAGTTTCATTAAAAAAAAAAAAAAAACGTTAAATTTTGGCCAGAATTTAGTACAGAATTTTCAACAATTTCGGAAATAGCCCTAAGCATACTTCTACTATTTTATATTACAAATATATGCAAAGTGGTATACTCAACACTGATGATTATAAAATCGAAATATTGACCAAATGAAAAATGTTGAAGATGTCTTACATCCTGCAGTATCAAATATGCAGTCAAAGTTTGTTATGTAAAAATAAATGTCTATCTCGTTAGTATGAAAACTTGCTTTAATCTTTAATAAGTGACAAAACTATCTGTACAGCAAAGAATATTCTAAAATCAATTTCGTTGATTTATTACCAGTAGAGACATTTTATTTGTATTTCTATTTTTACCAGGGTTGCGTAAAACTTTCTCAGGTGAAATGGGGTCACAAGTAGACTAAGTTTAAGAAGCCTTGGCCTTGGGCTAAGTATGGCGGCACATACCATCAATCCCAGCACTCAGGATATACAGGAAGGCAGATCTCTCTGTGAGATCAAGTTCAGCCTGGTCTAAATAGCAAGTTCCAGGCTAGGTGAGGCTACAAACCCTGCCTTAAAACACACACATACACACACACAAGAAGAAGAAGAAAAGGAGGAGGAGGAGGAGAAGGAGGAGGAGGAGGAGGAGGAGGAGGAGGAGGAGGAGGAGGAGAAGGAGGAGGAGGAGGAGGAGGAGGAGGAGGAGGAGGAGGAGCAGCAGCAGCAGCAGCAGCACTTGACTTACAGAAGTTTACAATAGTAAAAGGTCTGTAAGTTCTGACTATTCTTCGACCCACAAATGGCCATCTAGAGAAGATGCACAATCTCTTTCATATTCTGCAACAGCCTAGAGATAGCATTGAGGGATCTTTAAGCTGACCTTACTTTACTAATTCATTTCCCCTAGATTCTCCTTACTAGTTCTCCACCTTTGAAAGATGGAGACTACTTTCCCTTGATTATCATTTCTCTGAAACTTACTGTTCTTTGTTGAAGGTACTGCCTGCAGCTGCTATTGAGGTTGTCCCATATTATATGCACTGTGTGTTAATAAAACTTGTTTTTCTCTTGTTAAGTTGTCTTTTGTTATGAGTTTGGCCTCAACTACACATTTATGAGGGCTTAGGAGGAAAACAAAAACAATATCAATAATGTTTTTATCACCTTGAGTGTGATGATGGCCTAGAATCTAAACTGGCAGAAGGTATGTGATGGGAAATGGAGGGAAGAGTGGAATGATATCAAGTGTAATTCTGAGTATGGTGCATTAGCCATCTACTGTGTATCAAAGATTTGATGAGATTCAATTTCTTTTCCATGTTAATTCAAAGAAATGCCAATAAGACAAAATTGCCTTAAAACTATATTTAATTTCCTTTACCATAAAAAAATCCAGAGGAACAGAAAAGAGCAACATGTGTAAGTTGGGATGGGTTGCTCATTAATTACATACAGCAGATCAATAAGTTTATAAAATAGAGTAATGAAAAATAAGATGGGAGGAGTGTGGTCAGAGATCATGGATGGTCTTTTTATGACACCAAGGGCTTTGGAAGTTCTTTCTGCAGAAAATGAAACTGATGAATTCTGAGCATCAGAGAGTCAGAAGGTGTTTTAGGAAGAAAACTAGCAGCAATGTGTCTGTCAAAGTAGGAAGGCAGGAAAATCTAAGAAAGCAGAGTCCCACTTTGGAAATTTCCAGGGTAGGAGTAGGTAATAAGGTAAAAACCTATGACACAAAAATGAGATGAAAACTAACCAGATGTAGGAGACTCAGAAAGCATCAACTGAACTGAGCACACGTACAAAATTTGGTCTTTTTCTTTTCTTTTATCCTTCTTGGGGCATAACTGGCAAACAACTGCACATATTTAAATGGTGTATTTTGGTAAGTTTAGATATCACTAATATATAATCAGTTCTACAGTTTCCTTGTAATTGTTTCCTCCAGCTAGCTCTCCCAGGCAGCCCCTGATCTCCTACATACCACTGTACATTATTCTGATTTTTCCCATAATTTTACATGAATGGAGTCATGTGGAATTAAGTTGTGTCATTAGTTTTCTTCCACAAAAATTAAGATTATTCATGTTGCTACATGTATCAATGGTCTATTCCTTTTTATTCCTAAGTAATATTTCATTGCATAGATGCTGCCACATGCACATTCATTAATCTGGTATTTATACACATTCCAGTTCCTTACAGTCTGAGACTACTGCATATAAAGCTGCTAAAACCCTTCAAGTTTTTGCATGGGCAGGGATTGCTTTCCTCTTGGGTAAGTACTTAGGAATGGAATGGATAGGTCATGTAATAGGTATATATTTCGCCTAAAAATCAACCAAACTGTTTTCCAAACTGTTGTGGTAATCTAACATTCTCACCAGTACTGTGTGAGAACTCTCAGTCTTCTACCACTGCCTCACTGTTGTATGAACTTGCACTGTTCTTTTTGGCTGTTGTTCAGGTTTTTCTTTTCTTTAAAAATATTTTATTAATTCTTTGAAAATTTCATACAGTATTTGATCATATTTACACCCTGTCCTCCCCCTAACTCCTCCCAGATCCACCCCATCTCCCTACCCCCATCCAACTTGAGTCTCTTTTTCTTTCTTTCTTTTTTTAAAATAACCAACTGAGTCTAATTTATGCTGTCCATATACTTCTGAGCGTGAGGCCATTCACTAGAGTTTATGCAACCTACCAAGAGCCATACCCTTAAAGAAAACTGACTTTTACTCTCCCAGAAGCCATAAGATCTCCATAGCTCCTCATTTACGGGTAAAGGGTCATAAACCCCTTCCCACTCCCAGCTAGAATATTGATTGGCTTGATCTTATGTAGGTCTTGTGCAGGCAACCACAGCTGCTTTGAGTTCATGAGTGCAGTGGTCCTGTCATGTCCAAAAGACCATGTTTTACTTCAGTCCTCCCCAACCTCTAGTTCTTACGATCTTTCTACTCTCTCTTCCTTGATGGTCCCTGAGCTTTGGGGGGAGGATTACAGTTGTTCTACTTGTAGCTGAAAGTATTCTATCGACCCTTATTCTTTACACTTTGAATAGTTGTGAGTTTCTGTGCTAACTGACATCCACTACAAACAAACTTCTCTGATGAGGACTGAGAACTTCACTAATCTATGAATAGAGAAAGACAAATTTAGAGGGTAGTTTGATACTATGTCCAGTTAATAGAATAATAAGTAACAGGCTCAACCTGGGGCCTATCAGCTCCCCAATCATGAATTCTTGTCCAGATTTACAGTATCAGGCACCTGTGGACTGGGCCTTAAATTCAATCAGAAAGTGGCTGGTACCCCCACAACATTTGTGCCACTACTGCACACGCAGGTATACCTTGCCATGCCAGTCATTACTGGAGCTCACAGAGTTCACAGCTGGGTAAGACTGGTGATGATTTTTTCCCCCATAACAGCCTACATAGCAAATTCCAGTATTATGAAAGCTAGCCAACAGGAAAAAGGTTTCCTGGTCAGTATCAATTTGATTTCTCTTTGTCTGTGACCAACGTGAGTAGTATCTCCAGCATCAGGGCCTTACCCTCAAGGTTTGGTGGGCAACCAAGAGCAATAGCAATAGCCTGTATTGTTTGGGGATTCTCCAGGACTCCTCTGACCAACAACTCAAAATTTTTCATTTTTCTAAGAACTACTTCCTGGAGTTGAAAATCTCTTTATGTTTGTTATTCATATTCTTTTCATTATGTGACTATTTCAATTTCTGCCCATCTTTTAAACTGAGTTCTGTTTCTTAAGGAGTTTAAGTTCTTCATATGTTCTGTATGTAAGTCCTTTATTAGATATAATTATCACAAGTATTTTCTCTCAGTCTGTGCTTATCTTTCTATTCTTTTGACAGTGCCTTTCAAATGTTAAAAAAATTTAATTTTAATAAAATGTAGTTTGTGAATTGTTCTTTTGATGCTAAATTTAAGAAATCCAAATGTTAAATCTGCCCAATCCAAGGTTGCAAATATTTTCTTTGATCTTACATTTGCGGTTTTATGGTTTACACTTTACTTCTAGTTATATGATCCATTTGAGTCAGTTTACACAGTTGCTGCAAAATATAAACTGGTATTTATTTTGGAGGAATGCAGGATGACTTTACTTGCCAACATGACATTCCCCAGAAAAGGCAACCTAAACTGAAACACTGCCTCCACCACACTGGCCTGTGGCCTAAGGCAACTTCTTGATTGTTGAGTGAAGGAGGAGGTCCCAGCCAACCACCGTTGGGCAGGTTATCCTGTATTAGATAAGAAAGCAAGCTGAGCACAGGCCAAGGGAACAAGCTAGTAAGCAGCATTCCTCTGTGGTTTCTGCTTTAGCTTCCCTTGCTAATAAAGAGTGAGCTGTAAGCCAAATAAATTCCTTCTTCTATCAAGAAATATAAGGCAAATTAGAATAGAAGTAGAATAGCATTGTGGGGTACTGCTGTGATGGGCCTGACCATGTTGTTTTGGGGATTACTATAAAAGTTTTGGAGCTTTGGACTACAAAAAACACTTATTGCTTAGAGTTGACTTGGAAGATAATGCTGAAAGAGGTACAGATGATGGAGACATGGCTTATGAAGTATCAAAGGAAGCAAAGACTAACTGGGCTATTTGTATGATATGTTGAATTAAGAATCTGTGGTTTCTAGTAGGCTGGAGTTTAAGAATCTGCTATGATTAACATGAGACCAGCATCACTGAAATGAAACCCTCATTTTACTGGAACAATTGATGCTAGTCAGCCAGGGATAAGGAATCAGCTGTGATTAAGAAGAGACCAGCATCACTGAGGTAAAACCATCTGGGAAGTACTTCCTAAGGGTCAGTACAGAGAAACTACGGCTCAGAGGGAGCCAAAATTTCACCTCAAGCTAGAGACCAGACTTTGTAATATATGAAAGTCTCCCACATAGTACTGCTTTTGGTAGCATGAAAGTTGCAGAATTGAAGGGGTCATGGAGAATCTCTGAGGCGTGCCACTGTGAGAAGCCAGGAGACCCACTGGTGAAGACATAGCCTCAATAGTAGCAGAAACCTCAGGATTGAAGGGGTCATGGAGAGGATCTGAGGCTTGGCACCATGTGAGGCCAGGAGAGACCACAGATGAAGGTGTAGCCTTAGTTGCAATAGAGACTGTAGCATATTGGAGATGCCAGGACCATGGGACAACCACCAAGGGCGGCAGCAGGTGTGTAGTGCAGCCACCAGTTAAGAGACTTTTAAAGAGACACTGAACTTTGAAAGAACTGCAGTTCTTAAGGACTGAGGCATTTTTAAAGTTGTACTGTTTTAAACTGTAATGTAGTAATATGAACATGAGATCTTGGTGATAAGAAATTGATAGGTTATGTTCAACAGTCGTATGCTAAATGACAAGGGGGTCAACTGTACTGGACAGCTTCAGTTTTCAACCTGACACACCTGGAAAGAGGGAACCTCAACTGAGGTATTTTTTTCCATCAGATTGGCCTGTGGCCATGTCTGTGAGGCATTTTCTTGATTGCTGAGTGACATGGAGAGGCTCAGCTCATTGTGGGTGGTGCCATTCCTGGGCAGGTAGTGCTTGGTTTATAACAAAACAGGCTAAGCACAGGTTAGGGGAGGAAGGCAGGATTTCTCTATGATGGTGCTTCAGTTTCTACCACCAGGTTTCTGCCTTAGCGCCTGCACTGGCTTCCCTTGATGAAGGACTCTACTATAAGACAAAATAAACCTTTCCTTCCCCAAGTTGGTTTTGGTTATGGGGTTGATCACAGTAATAGAAAGTGACTAGGACAGGAAAGAAAAACAAAAACACTACTTTTCTGAGCAGACTTCAGAGCTTTGTTGAAACCACTTGTCCATGTATGTGTGGGTCCATTTCTGGACTCCATTCTGTTCCACTGAGTGATCTGTCTTCATTTCCACTGGTAACACAAGCTCTGGATCTGCAGTTTATAGCAGACCTTCACTTTATAATAATTCTATTAATTCTCCATCTTGGTTCTTGCTTTTCAGATTGGTCTTGACAGGGTCTCACTATGTAGCCCCAGCTGGCCTGAAACTCACTATGTAGAAGAGGCTGACCTCAAATTCACAAAGATCCACTTGCCTCTGCCTCCCCAAGTGCTGGAATTAAAAGCATGAGCTACCACACCTGGCTCCATATCTATATTTTTTTGAAGCTTTTCTAAAATTGGTTATGTGGAGCAAATTAAACTCTTGTGTTGAAGACATTTTTACTCTCTAAGAATTTACTTTGAAGCTTAATGCACAGAAACACTCTGGAATAACTATGAAAAGTAAAACAGGTGATTTTTGATCAACCTGCTGAGAACCAAGAGAATATAGGTGTATAAAAACTTTGTCAACCTCTAAATGGGATTTTATCCACTAGATTAATTCTCTTGCAAATGTATTTAAGGAAGACTTTCCTTGAGCTGGGAGTATAAAATACTGGTGAACTGTGTTGACTACCTCTGCCTGTGCACAAGTATAAACAAACAATCAGAGACTGGATCAGTGGTCCTCACATGTGCATGAAAATTATCCAAGAAACTTGGTATATACCTCAGTCTCCTGCACCATGCCCTGAGATGCTGACATCAATATCCAGTTTTAACACATTTCTCAAGCCATTCTGATTTAAGTGGCTTCCTCAAAAAAACTCTGAGAAACACTGCAAGGAAGAAACAAATAATGATAAAAAATATTAGCATTATACTTGTATAATGCCTTTTCCCCAAGGGAAAAAGCTTTCTAAGGCCTTTCTCTACAACCCAACAGTAGTCTATGCTCAGAAACACAAATTTGAGAGTGATGCCAGTTATTTTGCAAACAAGACAGTGAAGATTCTTTCCCTCCTTAAGTATACAATATGATGAAACATCTCAGAAAACAAAGATGAGACTTTTAATATACTCCTTAGGAGACAAAAACATATATTTCAGAATTTCAAATTACTGTAGTTAACTTCACACTTCCTACTCCCAGAAGTTTAAGAAAAGAAAGTCATGATACAATTTAAACATATGGATGAACTTATCTTTCTGTTCCCACAACTGAATTATAGTCTGGACTAGAATACACTGAATATAACTTAGCATAATGCTGGTGTTTACAACCACCAGCTGACTACCAGAGTTTACCCAGCACAAACAGAGATTAAGATAGAGTTGGCCTTACATCTTGCTCTACAACTTCTCAAGTAGAATTTGAGGGGTTTGGCCCTGGGATTCAATCTCTTTAGGATACTTCCCCAGTGATTCTTAGTTACTCTAAAGTTTGATAATCAGAAACAAGTTGAGTAAAAAGAGCAGTTGGCAGCAGAACAATGAAGACAGCAGAACAATCGTAACTTAATCTTAGGTTAGTCTTGGACTGACTTTATTTTTATGTTGAGACAGCCAAGTAATACCATTGTGCTGGTTAGTTTTTGTCAACCTGACACAAACTACATTCAAGAGAATCTCAACTGAAGAAATGCCAGAATTGCCTCCATCAGATTGGCCAACAGGCATGTCTGTGAGGTATTTTCTTGATTACTGATTAATGAGGGAGAGCCCAGCTCACTCTAGACAGTGCCATCCTGGGCAAAGGACGGCAAGCCAGTAAACAGTGTTCCCCTCTCCAGGTTCCTGCCTTGGGTTCCTGCCCTGACTTCCCTACTGATGAATTATGTGACCTGAGAGCTGTAAGATGAAATAAATCCTTTCTTCTCCACATTGCTTTGGGTTGTTGTGGCTATCACAACAACAGAAAGCAAAGTTGAATAATCATTAAATACCCAGTAGGATACATAAACCCCCATGGATTTGTCAGGTTTTAACAGCTGGCAAATGCGGATGAGAAAGCTGAGCAGCATAAACTCTCACTGCTGGTGGAAATGTGAAATGGAATAGCCACTCTGGAAGACACTCCAGCGGTTTCTCACAAAGCTGAATACATTCTTACCATGTGATCCAGCAACCACACTGCTTGGTATTTATTTGAAGCTTACATCTATAAAAATACCTCCAAGTGGTATTACAGCAGCTTTATTCATAAACTATCAAGGTGTCCTTCAGCAGGTGAATGGATACATAAACTATGGTATAACTATAACATTGAAAAATTGATAATTTTTTTTAAAGAGCAAAACAAATGGGCTATAGAGCCATGGAAACGAGGAGTAATATGTGTGCATATTCCTAAGTGAAAGAAGCCAATGTGAAAGGCTATGAACTGATTCTGATTACACAGCAGGCGAGAACAGGTAAAAGTATGACATCGTAAAAGATCTCTGTTTATCATGCGTTTAAAGAAGGAAGAATAATAAATGAAGTACGGGAATGCTGTAGGGTACGTAAACTACTCTGTATGAAACTATAATCGTGACTATATATGTATTTTTTTAAATCCATAGACTATACACCATCAATATACACCCTAATTTAAATGCTGGATTATAATTAATAAGTGTATAAATATATGCTAGTGAAAGATCTTTCTGCCAAGCTACTACCTGGAATAGTTGTTAGCTCTCCTGAGGCCCCTCTTGGCTGGTACAGTAGGTCTCCCACCCAGCAGAACAGCCTGAGCTAATCAGAACAGCTCCACTTTCAGGTTTGCTCTGACCGGGGTTCTGTGTGCAACTGTTTGATTAACAATTCTACTGGACTTAGAAATGAAGAAGTATGAAAATTACTGGGCTAAGCTATTATTCCAGTTACTTTCTTTTTTTTTTTTGGTCTTTCTAAGACAGGGTCTCCCTACAGCACCAATTGGCTTGGGACTCACTATGTAGACCATGCTGGCCTTGAACTCAGAGTTCTGCCTTCCTCTGCCTCCCCAGTGCAGGGATTAAATGCATGCACCACCACAACCAGCTCGTCCAGTTAACTGTAAGTTTGAGAATCAAGATGTTTTTAAAAAGGGCTCTGATTTGCAGTTATCATGTGTGTGAATCTCCCTCTCTCAACAGAGTATCTCAGGAAGAGCACACAACTCAGAAATTAAAACTACTTAACAGGCTTGAGAATCACAAGTAGCTTGGCAGAAAGAGCTTTCACTAGCATATAATACATTAATCTTTACACAAAAACTAACACAGTGACTGCAATGGTTCTACCAGTGAAGAGGTAGGCCCCACAGTCTGCAGCTAGCTGATCTTTACTGTATGCCTCACTGGTTAAGAGGAAAAGGCATAAAAGACAGCAAGAGGAAATTCATAAAGTGAATAATACAGAAACTGTATTTAGTGCTCTTCAGGAAACAGGATGGATTCACCTTGAACTTGAATCCCTGCTCCATCCATTGTTCAGTGAGTTGACACTCATGCTCTTTATCCAAATTCAAAAAAGCTGTCTTCTCTCCATTAAAAATGAGATTATAAGCTACCTGCAAGTTTTTTTTAAATTAAAGCAATACTGTACATGAAATGTCAAGTAACACTTTCTCTTAAAAGATGCTCAACACATTTTCCCACTCATGTCTCTCCATGTAATTGGCCATATGCACGCTTAGAAATGACTAGTGTAGGAACAGCAAGAAATAATGAGCTCTGTGAAGTCTTTCCTTAAATTCCTGTACTCTTTAAAAAAGTTCTGACAGTGATATTTAAAAGTTGGTCTGTTGTTCTCAGAGGTATACTCCATTGAGGGTATACCTTCCTGAGGCCAAAGAATATGAAAAATCCACATGAACCAGATTTTCTTGTCAAATACAAATTTCATTTCATTAAAAAAATTGATTTTGAATGCTGGAGAGATGACTCAGAGGTTAAGAGCACTTGCTGCTCTTCCAGAGAATCTGAATTCAGTTCCTAGCACTCACATTGGCTCAGAACCACCTGTAACTCCAACTCCAAAGAATCTGATGTCCTCTTCTGCCCTGCAGACTCCCATCCACAATGGATACACACACATTCACATTAAAAAAAAAAAAAAAAAAAAACAATAAATCTTTTTAAAACAATTTTATTTTAAGTACTATGTTTTGGTAATAAATTAATTTCTACTAGGTTTTTATTAGTTAATTATACTGACTTTGTACTTTTTAAAAAAGAGTTTTGGGGATGGAAAGACGACTCTGTGGTTAAGAGTACTGGCTGCCCTTGCAGAGGATCCTGGTTCAATTCCCAGCACCCATGTAGAGGCTTAAAACCCCCTGTAACTCTAGATCCAGGGGAATCTGACACCTTCTTCTGACCTCTGTGAGTACTACCTCTGTGGGTACTGCACAACACACATACACTTACATACATGCAGGCAAAACACCCTACACATAAAAAGATTAATTTCTTTTAAAAAATTATGTGTATATGTGTTGGGGAGGGAGTGCGAACATGTGAGTACAGGTGCCTTCAGAGTCCAGAGAGGATGTTAGAGGCTCTGGAGCTAGAGTGACAGACAGTGTAGAGCCACCGAACATGGTGCTAGGATCTGAACTACAAAAGTAATACTCTTTAAACCCCACACTGACTGAAAATAGTCTTACAAACTAATTGGTATGGTTCTTAATAAAATAATCAAGAGACTAAGTCTTATGTCTAGTTAGAGTTACTACTCAACAAATATTTGTTATATAAAGGTTATATAAATGCTATATATAACTGTTACATAAATAAGAAAATGTGCTACTATTTTTACAATCACAGAATTAACATGTTGAAAAGGAGTAAGAGTAGAATCTTCTGGTTTTAATAAGAAATTGAGGTCCAAAGAAAGCAAACAATGTATCTACAGTTACAGAGAAGAAAGCTGACAGGAACACCAAAGGCCAAAACCCAACTTGTTTTAAAGCCAAATTTGGTTTTGGTCACCTTTGAGACACTAAAGTCTATTAACAAAATGAAATGACTCCTCTTCATACCTTTATTTAATCATTAGTTCCTCTCACTTGCTCACTCGCTCTCAGCATGTGTGTCGAGTGTAAGTCAAAGAACAACTTTTGAGAGTTGGTTCTCTCCTTCGACCATATGGGTCCTGAAGTGCTCAGGTCACTGAGTTTGGTGGCAAGCACTTTTACCCACTTAGCCATCTTGCCAACAAGAATAAACTCCTTAATAGGAAAAACAATATTCCTAGTCTCCTACCTCGTTTTACATTTCATCAAAAGCATTTACTGCACAGAGTAATAAAAAAAGTAGCAAGAAAAGAACTCCAATTACATTATCCACACAAGAAAAGGTACGCTGCAACGTGGAAAGGACTTTGTTTTTCTGCCTTAAGAAATTAAATTGCTGTATATACTCATATACAGAGAATGATGAAATTTAAATTTTCAAGTAAAAGGCAATTGTTTAAATTTTAAGTTTTAAAATTAGTAAGTATTGAGCAAATAACATATACATTAAGCTTGACGTAAGTTCTTTCCTTTTCTATCTTCACACATTTAACTTTCACAACAAATCTATGAGGTAAAATATAGTCCTGCAATCTCCGTTTGAGATAGTGAAGTATTAAGTAACATGCCCAAGATACTACAGAATTAAAGTCAAGCAAGCTGGCACCAGAGCTCACGATTAACTACCATATCTCACTGTTTTAACTGTATTAATATTTTTAATTAAGTAACTTTTCAGAAAAAGCCAGTAATTAAGATTTTAAATATATAAAGCTTAAAATAGTTACAAAATAGTATTCAAATTGCTAACTTTATAATAAACACTTTATATATATAATGTTTTTAAAACAGTTTTGTAAGGAAACCACCACTTCCAAAAACCATAAAGAAGACCCCAAACCACAGAGTACAGATTAAGAATATAGTTTTAAGACATTTTCAGAGGCTTCTCTATATATAGTTTTAAAAGATAAAGATAAAACCTATCTACTATATGAAAATTAGTGTTAGGTCAATTAAAAAGATGCCATTGTCAAATCTCAAATTGTTTACTATATGTGGAAAAAAATAAATGGAATAGCTTTGAATTCTACTGTTCTACAATTGATACACTTAGAATTTACTCAGTTGGATTAGTATTTTTCTATAAAATGAATTACAGCAAAAAACATATGCAAACCATGATTTAAAAGAAAGATTCATAGGCCTGATCACCTGAAAGTGGTCCTCCGGTCTGAGAATGCTCCCACTCTGGACTTACCCAGTTCAGAAACGAAGAATGAGAGAGAGAAGACACCACAATACAACTAGAAGAAGGAATTAAGTCTAATATGCCATCCATATTTTTCTACCACTGTGGGCAAAATCTATTGGCAGCACATCCTATAAAACACTCAGGAGCTGGAGAGATGGCTCAGAGGTTAAGAGCACAGGCTGCTCTTGCAGAGGACCTATGTTAGGTTCCTAGCACCCACATGAACGCTAACAACTGTCAGTAATTCCAGTTCCAAGGGCTCCAATGCCCTCTTCTGACTTCTTCAGGCATTGTATGACATGGGCACACTTACATACATCCAGGTAATACACTCAAATTCATAAAATACAAATCAACTACTAAAAAATAAATATTCAGAAAATTGTTCCTTGAACTTTCTCACATCCAGTCTTTGTCACTTACCTGAAATCCATGCTTGCCTCTCCACCAAGTACTTAACACTTTGGGGGGCATGTCAATAACAGAAACGATGTCTCCCACCTAGGAGAATCAAAGTTTTAAGTAAAATGGCTTTTGCTAAATTTTAAACTTAGTGTTATATCTAAAACTTAGATCTGAACTGTACAAAAGGGCTCTAACTAATACATTCCAGAAAAACACACTGCCCTTTAAAAATACTTTGGTTGTCTTACCTTTTGTTAAAAAGAATTTTACCCAAAGTTATACGGTACAAAACTAACAGATGTTCTTTAATTTCAAAAAGTCAGAGTTCAGCAAAATAAACTTTTAACACTGCCAGGTATCACTTCATTACCATCACTTCTGTTAGAATGTAGCGTATAATGGTTGTACTTTCCCTGGTGCAAACAACATGCATTTGACAAAAACTGAACTT
The DNA here is from genome assembly GCA_035773235.1 of Eospalax fontanierii. NCBI lineage: Eukaryota > Metazoa > Chordata > Mammalia > Rodentia > Spalacidae > Eospalax > Eospalax fontanierii. The sequence goes on from CM069539.1 coordinate 32,771,823, forward strand.
CAAATTTTCAGCATTCATCTCTTCCCAGGCTAGTGACATGTTGTATACTCTTCTGTGATGCTGGTAGAAGCTGAAAGCCACATCCCGTGCCCGCCCCCAACACCCTGTCAGCCATGTGATCAGCAGGTATCCTATACTCTAATGTTGTGTTGCCAAGTGAGTATGCTCAACAGGTTTTCGCATACTCAATTCATTTCTGACTCAACCATATTTTCAGTACATTGGGATTTACTTTCTGGTTATTGGGATATCAACTTTTGGACTTTGTTTCTGCTGTTTCTATCAATGATCAAAATCACTTCTAAAAGACTTAGAATAATAATAACATCTATTAATATCAATAATCATATATACACATGCACTATCCTGAGAATTTGATTCATTTTATTTAATCGTATGGGAAGAAGCCTAAGATGGATTCATTCTTTCTTTCTTTCTTTCTTTCTTTCTTTCTTTCTTTCTTTCTCTCTCTCTCTCTCTCTCTCTCTCCTCTCTCTCTCTCTCTCTCTCTTTCCTTTTTTCTTTCTTTCTTTCAAATTTTGAGGACAATTTTATTGAAATAAAGAAAAAAAACATGCCAGGGAAGCTGTAAATCTCAGCATCTGCCAGAAAAGGAGAATGGAGAAAGAAGGAAAAAAGCCATGCCTTTTGAGCTGGTATAGTCAGCCACCTGGCAGTGAGGGGAGCTTTAGAGAAACAGTAAGGAAACCCAAAGTGTTAGGGAAAGCATGCTTAGAAAAGAGGTAGAAGAAAGACATTATATTTCTCTAATTAGTGTCCAATTCGATAATCCTACTTCTTTTGGGAGATATACTACTTCCGCTATAGAACTAGCTTTCTTCCTTACAAAGGGCAAGCAAGTGAGTCCATAAAAACTTAAAATAAAAAAAATTATACAATTTAAAATTATATATTTAACAGTTATATTCTTTAATGAAAGAAAATGCACACACGGAGAGCACTAATTTGACTTAGTGGGTTATTTTAAAAAGATGATGCCAACTTGGAAGGGTGTGTTAAGGAGATGCGGAAGCTGAAAGAGGACTGTGGGGGTGGCTGTGATCACATTTCCGTGTGTACATGTATGAACTTCTCAAAGAATACATTTTAAAAATAAATTAATTAAAGTTTTAAAAGAAATTAAACTTAAAATATGCACTAAGTATTGAAATAGTGAAATTATGATTGATTTCCCTACATTTTTTAAGTGTTTAATAATAAGATATAGTACTTCATAACAACAACATTTAAACTTAATTTCTTAACAGGGAGTTTTAGCTTATGACAAAAGAGAATTTTTAAAGTACAAATAAAGTCCAAAGTGACAATCAAAAAATCTAAAGAAAATGCTGATAGCTATGATATTAAGTGCTGATAGCACTGTTAATATATAGCACATCTTCAGAATCTGTCTTCGTATACTTACACTAATTTCTCAACTCATGAATAATCTTCAAAGTTATCTTTATTAACAGACATGGCATCTTTCAAGACCTACTTTTTTTTGTATGTAGAACCAACAAGCTAATTTTGAGAATAGTTCACACTATATATTGTAAAATTTCTGCACTGTTCTATCTTCTGTTTGTTCAATCTACACAAATTTACTAAATGCAAAGAATAAAAATGAAAATAAGAAAGATATGTTCTCTGGCCTCAGAGTGATCAATTTTTACATTCTTATGCTAAATACTGTTTGATTTAGGTATATTCCTTTTTTCAATTTTTCTTAGCACATATTCATTGTACAAAATAATGGGTTTCATTATGACATGTATATAATGAATTTGGGTCATATTCATCCCCCATTACTCTCTCTTTTGTGCTATTTCCAACTGGGCTCCTTTTCTTCAAATAGACCCATTCCACCTTCATGTTTGATGGATGATAGATTTAAATCTACACTCCATATATGAGAAGACATGATATTCATCTTTTTGTATGTGGCTCATTTCACTTAACAAGATGCTCTCCAGTTCTGCCCATTAATCTGAAAATGACATAATATTATCACTGTTCTCTATGGCTGTATAAAATTTCACTGTGTATACATAGATTTTTTTTTTCCTTTATTCATTCACCTGCTGATGGACAACTAGGTTGATTGTGTAACATGGCTACTGTGAACAGTGCTGAAATAAATACAGATGTTGCAGCAAGTTTTTTTAAAATTGAAAGTGTGTTAGTATTTGTTTGTGATCAGCCAATATGTATTTTCAGAGGAAGAAACTTAAATGCCCTTCTTCTGTATATGATAGCAAGAAATAATCATTTTTCTCTTCACCTCCTATTTGATAATTCAGTCTTCCAATAAACACTAAACACAAAGCCTGTCTTTGTCTTTGCTCTCAAGAGGGTGCTGAGACAAGAAGACAACTGTGTGTGTAGAGAGGTGACTAGAGCAGTTCTGAAAAGCATCCAGCCCAGCTTTGAGGTGAACTGTCCCTAAGCCGCAGGTCAAGGATGACTTCCTGGTTGGAATAGCAGACACTCAAGCTGAAAACTGAAGGAAGAGAGTAACCATTTCAACAAAGCTAGAAAGCATCCCAGGCCGAAAGATAAAGGGCTACAGAAAAAGCCTCATGCTTTCATTCTTTTTTAATTAAGTGGATTATTAAAATAGCTAGAGATGAAACTAGAAAGGTGGCAAAGAACAAAATACAAATAATACTTTACAGTTATTTACCTCTAAGGTTAATTCATCAGGGGCCCGAGCAGTGTACCTCTTAATTACATGGGCAGCACCAACAGCAGGAGTATTGATGGATGACTCCTCATGAACTAGAAGATGATTGCCCTTATTGTCAATCTGTAATAAAGAACAGGCATTATGAGATGTTTCAAGACATGCTCCCTTGTCCACCTGTGGAAGACAATTCAATTTAGAGAGATGATATGCACCAAAAGTCTTTTAAAAAGAAAAAACTATCATTTATGGAGGCCAGCAAAATAGCTCAGCCCATAAGTAGAAGGAGAGAATCAACTCTTGCAAGCTGTCTTCTGACCTCTACACAGGCACTGTGGCAAGCATGTGCCTGCACATGTACACAAATAAGTGTAATAAAAAATTTTAAACCCTACAGTTTATTGAGCAGTTAATGTATGGAGGTCATTGCATCGCATACAATGTGTATGATTTCATTTACTCTCATAATCCTAACATATACTTACTATCGTTACCCTCACTTAAAGGTAAAGATGAAAACAGGGGAAGGTTATGCAATATAAGAGAGATTAAATTATTCCTCTTACATTGTAAAACCAACAACAGAAAAGTCAAGGTCTTAGTGCAGGCTGGCCTGGCTCAAAGTTCCACATCACTTTTACCTTCCTTTTGACTGTCTCACATTTTACTGAGAGGAAAGAATATATATATAATTCAACACTTATAATTCAACTCAAGACACTATGAAATTCAGCTATTTGTTCATAAGTAACCAAAAATATTTTAAATTATTAAATCAATTAAAGATATACAGCTTCCTAAATGTATGCGTTAACACATAGAATATTGAAGTATTTAAGTCTCATGATTCATAAAATATGCTAAAACTATTTTTCTAAATTATCAGAGAAAATTTTAATTTCAAAAAATATCAGATATCTGTCCTCCAGAAGATGAGAACATACTTTATTTCTTTATTTCTGAAGCTCAACAACAATCAAATTAATATTAAATTTTTAAGCAAATAATTTAAAAATAAACTTCCACCAAAGTGATTAGATACTACCTCCATCCACGTTAAGGCAGGCCCACAGTTGATCTTGTTGCCGGCAATCGTTGAAAGGCGTGATAGGTAAGCCATGAGCATCTGAGTGACAGACTAAAACAAAAAGATTCAGTGTAACACAGGGGAAGATAGCAGTTCTCTGGTACAGAAACTCTCATGCAAACTCATTACTTCTGGGAAGAAAAATCGGTAGATCTTTAAGCATTTTAATAGTTATAGAGGCTGGGCATGATGGAACTCTGTGAGTTCAAGGCCAGCCTAATCTACATAGTGAGTTCCAGGCCAGTCAGAGGTACACAGGGAGACCCTGTCTCTAGATTAGGTTGTGATTAGATTAGATTACATGATTAGATAGATAGAAAGACAGATAAAGTTACAGAGGATTCTTCACAGAGGATTACCACCTAAACTATGGGCACTTACATAGTAACTCAGCCCCTGCCTAATGTGGGGCTTTTAGCTTTTAACCTCTCATAATTCAAGGGTCATACTATTTTATAGCTTGTAATTGTGCCAATTTCTTTTTCTATTTTTGTATTAAAAATACAAAAGATGTTTATTAAAGACACACCTGTTGCTTTTCCACTTAACTTTCCCCTTCCTTCCCTAATGCCTTTTTCTCCTGTCTTTTGCTGTAATTTATTCAATGCTCATGGCTAGGCAGGCGTGGAAATACTCACATAACCTTATATCATGGTGCAGATAGAATATGACAATCTGAAGCAGAAAGATAAAACAGAAAGAAATTTTCGTTGCCTGGCCTCCCTCAGCTCCTGTTCATCCTGGGCTTCCTGAGTACAGACACAGTGTGACCAACCAATGTCCTGCTCCTGCCACTCTCCAACCCTGCCTGCTGCCATGTCTTCCTCGCCTGGAGGAACTGTATCTCTCTGAAAATGTGACCCAATGTAAGTCCTTTCTCCATTAAGTTTCTTTTGTCAGTGTATTTTGTCATATGAACAGAAAAGTAGAACAGAAATTGGTACCAAGAGAGGGATCACTGCTGTGATAAACCTGACCAGGAGGTTCTTAGGCCTTTGGAATTGGATTGCAGGGGTAATATGGAGTTTAGAAAAGCCCTGGAATACTACAAGTAGAGCTTTATGGGTCATTAGATAACCAGAAGGCAGAGAAAAACAACCATGGAGGCCTAATTCATGAGATTTCAGAGGAAAAGGGCTCTATTGAGAACTCGGCTAGAGGCTACTGAGATTATATTCTGGCAAATAATTTAAGTACATTCTGCCTATGTCTCAAGAACCTGATTGAAACTAAATTAAGAACCACGGCTTAATCTGTTTGGTGGAGGAAAATTCAAGGCAGGCCAACACTGAAACTGTGTCATGGTTATTGCTCATGGCTCTACTTCAGATCTACAGTGAGAGAGAATAGAGAAAAAAAAATTGTATAAATGTTGAATCTGGTAAGGAAGCTGTATGAGTCAGTTTAAAGTTGTGAACAAGGAGAGTGCAGATGACAAAGACCCTGTAATTATTAAAGATTAGTATCATTAAATAGAAGCCTCCTGCTCTGCACTGGGACAAGAAAGATGGCCTGAAGGCAAGACTTCATCCATTAAAGACAATGCAAATTCATTTAAAGGAGAGAGCCTAAGCTCAGAACACCAAAGGATTTTCCTACTCCTAGAAAGCAGCTGCCAGGGGAAGTATTTCACCAGGGTTAGCACACAGAAGCTGTTAAAACTGTGGTATAACAAAGCAAAATCAATCTCAAACTGATCAGGAAACTTCTCCCCTGCTGGCTATCTTTCATAATTCTAGAAGGTGTTATACAGGCTGCTGGGTGAGAAAAGACATCAATGGAGAAAATATATTGTCTTATCCAGTGCTGGACTCTGCCTGCTATATAATACCAACCTTCTCCAGGTAAGATGGGCCCAGTAGTATAATAGTGGCACAACTAATATGAGGTAACTACTTTCTGATTGAATTTGAGACCTGATAATCCTGATCAAAAGCCCATCGCTAAAGTCGTCATAAGCCCTAAGGTAGAACATGCCTATTGTTATTTTGCAAAATGGTCATATTGTCAAATTGCTTCCTAAATATTAACATTTATACCCATAGACTTGGGTGACTCTCAGCTTTGGTCAGAAATGCTTCTTTTTTGCAGTGGACAACAGTCAATGCAGAAATGCAAAACTGGTCCAAGTGCTGTGAAAAACAGACTGAGTGCTCAGTCCCAAAGTAGACATCCTTATCAACAAACTTCACACCATGAAGGCTCAGGGAATACTGCAAAGCAGGAGGCAGAAAGAACATAAGAACTAGAGGATACTGCCTTCTAGACATGACATGGCTATTGTACACAACACACTAGCTATGATTAGTTATACAAGACCTACACAAGATCAAACCAGCCAAAATTCCCACACAGCTGGAGTATATAACCTCCAGCTCCCCACCCTTACTGAGGAGCTATAAGAAGCTGATAGCTGCTGTGGGATGGAGACCCATTCTTCTTGGAGGGTGTGGTGACCAGTAGGTTTCCAATGTTTCAGGGAAAGGCCCTATATTCATGCACATATGGACAGTACTAATTAGATTTAATGGGTTATTTTTTTAAAAAGAGAGAGAGGGATGAAATTAAGAGGAACAGGAGTTTGGAGAACATGGGGGGAAGATGGTAAGAGTGGCAAAAAAGAGCAGAGGCGTGTGAACATATTCCACTGTCTACATGTGTAAAATCTCAAAGAATGCAACTAAAATAAAAATTTTCTAAAACGTTGTAGTCCAAAGAGACCAGGCTCCACCTAAAAGGTGAATTTGGCAGTGTCATCCATGTGGGACTAGTTCTGCAGGCACGAAAGATGCAAGACTGAGGGAACCACAGATTCTTGCTCTACTTGAGGCCAAGCAATGTGTAGCGCAGTCCGAGTCCCTACAAGAGGCCCTGGGTGGCTACTGTGTGAATCTGCGAAAGTGAAGCCTCTGTTACAATGGATTTTAGAGATGCCAGAACCCTGGGGTGTCCACTAAAGAAAGCTGCATATACTGAGTGAAAGCAGCCCAAGAAAGACTACAGGTACAACAAGCAGCAGAGTTGAAGGGATGGGGCTACCTAAGTCCTATGTAGCTCAGATGATTCCATTACCATTCCAGACGCAGGATATGGAGCTGCAGTGTTGTTTTCCCTCCTGGTTTTGGTATTGCTTCAGTCTAATCTTCCCATGCTATGCCCCTACACCTCCCCTTTGGAACGGGAATAAATAGTCTGTACCACGGTAGGTTTGAAGTAAGTAATTTGGTTTTTTTGTTTTTACATGGGAAGTTACAGTTAAGAAATCCCTTGAGTCTAGAAGACTGGGCTTTTGAACAGAGTTGGGACTGTTAAAGACTATGAGTCTTCTGAATTTGGATCATATGCATTTTGCACCAAGAGACTGCTATAAGCCTATGAGGACCAGGGGAGGAATGTTATAGTCTGAATATGAAACTCCTCCTCTCATCTCACGTGTTTGAACACTTAGTTTCTATCTGGTGGTGCTGTTTGGAAAGGTTCCTTTAGGAGGGAGAGCCTTGTTGGATCACTGGGGACACACCTTTAGGCTTTATAGCTCAGTTCTACTTCCTTTTCACCCCAGGCTTCCTGAATGCAACAGATATGACTATCCAGTCCCCTGCCTGACACCATGTCTTCCCTTCTTGCTGCCACCATCTATCTTCCCTGAAATAATGGACTGTATCCCTCTGAAAGCATAAGTCAAAATAAATCTCTCTTAAGTTGTTTTAGAGTATTTTGTTATAACAGAAAATTAACTAAGAGAGTATATGAGGCTTTTTACTCATTATATGGTAGCACTTAATGAAACCCTGGAATCTGAAAACACTCAGCAGGCCTGGAACTCACCATGTAGAGCAGGCAGGCCTCGATCTTGGAGAACCACCTGCCTCTGCTTCCTGAGTGCTGGGATCAGAGGCATGCACCACCATGTCCAGTTTCTATTATATTTTTTGTTATTGATGCTATGAAGAATTTCTTCTTTAAACAAATGCTTAAAATTTTTTTAAATGTTTTTACTAGATTATTTTGGCAGAAGTCAGTACGTAGGCACAAAGCCTACCATCACAACCAATCAAATGCACTGTCTCAATATGGATTTCTTCATTAGTAAAATAAAACTTTTTTTGTATCTTTGGATTTCCTATTCTTACATTCCATTGAAGAATGATAAGCTAATATATAGTGCCAGCTTTTATACTATCATTATGAGGTTTCCCCACGCTTAAAAAATATTTACTGACTCTTGCTGAATTCTGAACATCCCAGTAAGGCCTCTCTTATGAAATAAGCAATCCCAGGACGGATCCTAAGTCCTCAACATGAATTTTTATTCCTTATCGATGAGAATGCTAGTTTGTAATGTAGAGATTACTTTTGCAAAGTGTGAAGTGATTACCTCAGGACTGTCCTTCAGGACATCAGAACGGGGAAGCTCTGAGAGCTGAGAGAATCGTCGGTCATAAATGCAGAGATGAAGATGTTTATCAAGTACCCGAAAATCTTCATAACTTCTTTTAACAATCCAACTTTTGCCCTACGGGTAGAAGAGAAAAACACAGCAATGAATTATTTTTTTCTAGAAATTCTTAGGAATCAGTGTTTTATTCTATGATGGTATTTTATTTGTGAAATTTTATGTTTCCTAATGAGTTTTCATGAACTTAATAAGTAGTCCATCTCCCAAACAATCCAGTGAATCAGTCTACTCAAAGGCAATTATAAAAAATAAGGTAGAACTCTCCATTAATTGTCTTCTTACTGTCAGTCAAGGTCCACTGCCTCTCTTTGAAAATTGCCTTTAGGTGGTAAGACAGTATGTGACTTTAAATCTACAGAAAGAACCATAAAATAACTTTGGGTATCATGCTATTTCCTAAAATTAAAGAAAAGTAAAATCAATTTATTGACTAATTATCACCAACATTTTCCATGACTAAAACTAGAAAATGTCTCAAAATCAAAACCACCAAATTTCACTTCTTATAAGACAATGACATCCAGAACACATGAGGAGCTCAAGCAATTTCATGGCAGAGTAAAATTAACAATCTGACTTAAAATGGGCAATAGACATTTTCATTTTAAGAAATAAATGTTCAAAAAGGGGGATAGGAGAAGGAAGCATGGACAGGAAAAGGGTCCAAACTGGACTAAGAACTATTGTATGAAATGCACACACGTGCAGTAAAAATTTTTAAAAAGAAACATTTCTCTGACAGCTGGTTGCTTTCCACTGACCTCTGCCTGAGCCTCAGGGGCAGAGGAGTGCTTAGAGGATGCCTATGACTTGGCACTGTGGAGCTGGCTGGATGCCACTCTGGCTGACATTCAGTGTTCTGTATGAAGAGATACCAAGCAAGTTCACTCCTGGTTTCTGGGCTTTCAGGTAGAGACTTTTCTAAAAGAAGACTATGATTCTAAGTTTTTCGTAATTTTATATTATTAAGTAGTTATGGAGACTAGACTCTGGAATTACACCACATTGTTCCATAGATTTCTCAGATCACTTCTGCCATTTTTTAGATTCAGGATCTTGATCAAGGGACAGAACCTCCATGAGCTCCAGTTTTGTCCTCTTTTGAGGAATCCATACAGCAAGGTTAAAAAGATTTATCTTACATAGAAAATTTTAAGATCTTTAATGTGTTTAATGTCTACTGTGAATCTCCAAAGATGAACACTGATGGAGAGCTTTCCAAACACATTTTGCCATAGTGAGCTTTTTTGTTGTGTTCTGTTTTTCCTCAGATCATCTCATAGGATTTATTTATGGGAAACACTACCATATGAGGACCTTAAAGACATTTGAGTCATGACTATAGTATAGTCATTATTATGTGCCTGTTTAAAAAACTTCGATGACCTTTTTCTTAATAGTGACTTTTGAAAGATTTTCATATAATCTGTATAATATATCTTATATGCTATATATTTTGCTAATATTTTCTTGTAAGAGATAGTTTATCTTTTCATTTTTCCCAGTACTGTATTCTGATGAACAGGAGTTTTAAAAAATATTTTATTATTTTTTATTTTATGTGTATGAGTGCTTTGCTTATTTAAGTGTACTCAGGCTGTGCAATGTCAGAGAAGGACAGCCAAAGGATGTTACATTCCCTGAAACTAGAGTTACAGACAGTTGTTAGCCACCATGTGGGTACTGAGAAGTGAACCGGGATCCTGAGCAAGAGCACCCAGTGCTCTTAACTGCTGATTCTGATATTATCCCTTACTTCATCATTTTATTATTAGTGCATTAAGATATCTTTGCCTAACAAAGATCATAAGGCAGGTTTTTTTTTTTTGCCTGTTTTTATCTAGATATTTTGTAGTTTTCAGTTTTACTTTTAGTTCCATGATTTATTTGGAGTTAATTTTTTATGCCAGGCATTCTGCTTCTTCCAGCACTATTTGTTGAAATAACTAGCTGTTGACAATGTGCCTTTCATGTTTGTTAATGTTTCAGACTCCATTTGATTTCTCTGATCTATGGACCTGTTCTTTTGTTGTTATTATGCTGCTTTGCTTCCTATAACTTCATAGAAATTCTCTGAATGAAACTGTATGAATCCCCCCTCCAAAATTAGCTTCTAATTAAAATTTATGATCACAAAAAAGAAACATTTTTCAGAAGTTTAAAAAACAACCAAAAGGTACATGAAAATTTTATCACTATCATTAATCATAAGCGAAATGCAAAATAACCCAACAAAGAGGCCTCACCCCATACCAGTTAATGGCTATCACCAAGCAGACCATGGTGGGCAGCTGTGGCTGTCATGCCTGGGAAGAGGGAACCACAATAGTGGAATTCCTTTGTCAGACTGGCCTGTGGACATGTCTGACATATATGTGAAGGCATTTTCTTGATTGTTGAATTATGTGAGAGGGTCCACAAGGTGCCAACCCTAGGCAGTCAGTCCTGGGTCCTGAGCATGGGCTAGAGAAGCAAGCAGCATTCCTCCATGGCCTGTACTTCTGTTCTGTCTCAAGGTTCCTGTCTGCTTGAATTCTGTCTTGGCTTCCCCCCAATAATGAGCTATAAGGTGAAATAAACCCCTTCCTCCCCCAAGTTTCTTTTAGTCAGTGTTTATCATAGCATTAGAAAAGTGACTAGGACACAGATTAAAAGTGACAAATACTGGTGAAGGTGTGGGGGAAAAGGGAATCCTCGCATGTATAGGTGAGTTTATGGAAAACAGTATGGCAGCTCTCCAAAAATTTAAATATAAAACTACCATATGATCCAGCAACCCCAAAATTAGGCATGTAATTTAAGTAACTGACATCAATATGCCAAAGAAATATCTGTGTTCTTATGTTTGTTGCACTACTGAGCACAAAAGCCAAGTTAGGAAAACAAACTCAAGTGTCCATCGATGGATGAATGCATAAATGGAGCATTATTCCATTATATATTTCACACATACAATGGAATATTATTCAGTTTGAAAGGAAAGGCAATCTGTCATTTGCATCAAGAATACTAGAGAATAGAATGGTGGTTATCTGATACTGGAGATACGTTGTATTCGGAGAATCAGGAGATGCTGGTAAAAAGAGCAAAGTTGTAGTTAGGAGGAATAAAAAATAAGTACCTAAAGTAAAAATTAAAAACCCATAAATTAAGAATAGAATCATACAAATATGGTCTTATACTCTTGGAGTATTTTTTTCTATATTGTTTAAAATGTATCTTTACAAGAAGTTTTTAAAATATGTCATTTTGTGTGTTTTCAGTCAATTTTTAGTTCATTTTGGTGCCTTCTTACCAAGTACCCATAATAAAAAGAAGCCCTACAAAAATAATATTGTCGATTCAGTTGCATCTCAGAAATGACCATGCCTGTCAAGTTACTTTACATTTCTGCAAGTAAGTTGCTTACAAGCTACAACTTCATCCCAACAAGTAAAAAGCTAACACGTTAACAAATGGTAAACCATCTCTGAATGTATCACAGAAGCAAAATCACAAGACAAACTGCTGTTCCCTAGAGTGGAGAAAAACAGGTAAATACAGAGAATTTCAACTTAAATGCAACAAAAATCCACAAGCATAAATTTCTACAGGAACCAGTGCTAGAGAGGGAAATTTAATGGTAAATGACAAACTTATGGAGGCTCAGGGTGACAAGTGTGAGAGTTAAGACTCAGCACATGTAGTCTTAAGAATGACCCACAGCCCTTGAGCTTCCAGCAGCCAGTGGGGTAAAGAAACTTCTCAAAATACGCCAGAGTGTTACGTTCTTCTCAACGAGGCCTGCTCTCAGGAGAGAGTTCATTTCCACAGACCAACTCACTGGGGTTTTAGCAGAGCCTAAACTACTTAAAGGAAAGAAAAACCCAACTCCATCTCCATTAAGTCTTCTACCTGGGAAGGGGAGAATACAGACTCCAGGCCACTCTAGTCATCCTGTTGCATCCAGGGTAGGGAACTGACAAGTACATGCGAAGTCCATAGCCCAGGGACAGAGGATCTCTGGGACCCAGCAGTATCCACAGGCCTATGGACACTTCCCCTCCTCCATACCTCTCTCCACCATACTAAAGGTCTCCTGACTGCACTTAGTACATCAAACAGCTTGAAGAGACTGAACAAGCATCAGAATGAAGGTCAGACATAGTAGGAATGCTGCAATTATCACACCAGAGATCTAAAAGAACTATGATTTATAGGCGGGGAGGGTGTTAATGGAAAAAAATTAGACATTATACAAAAACAAATGGATAAGTAGAGAATGAGAATAAAATACCAATGTTAAAGATAAAACCACTGTTAAGAGAAATGATGAGTACCCTTGACAAACCCATGAGTTCACTGGGTACAGCTGAGGAATTTCTGAGCTTAAGGATATCATGAAAAAAAAAAGAGAGAGAAAAGATTAGAGGGGAAAAATATGCAGAGGTGGTGAAGAAGTGACAAAAGGCATGGGAGACACATCACGGAAAATAACACACAGAAATGCAGAAACACCAGCAAAGTTGGAGACGATAATACAGACTTTCTCCTAACTAATATTCAGACATCAAACCACAGATCTGGATGCTCAGAGAACATAAATCAGGAAAAACACCAACAAACAGCTATATTGAGGAATAGCATATTGAAATTTATAAAGCTTCTTCAAAGAAGCTAGAGGAGGAAAAAACAATCTACCAGGAAACAAAACCAAGAATATCTAGCATCCTCACCAACCATGAAAACAAGAGAGGCGTAAACTATTTAAAGTGTTGGCAGGAAAAAAAATCCACCAACCTATACTTCTATACCATTCAAAAGTAAAGGATAATCTGTCCAACAAAAATTGAGTTAGAGTCTCCTTGTAGCTCCAGCTGGCCTGGACTCACTATGGAGACCAGGCTGGCCTCAATCTCACAGAGATCTTTCTGCCTCTGCCTCCCAAGTGCTATGATTACCAGCACACTAATAAATTTTACCAAATATCTAAGAAATTGTACCACATATTTCTAGCTCTTCCAGGAAACAAAAGGAAAGGGAGTAGAGCTCATAATCATTCTGTAAGGCCAAAATTAATTGAACTCCAAAACTAGATAAAAAATTGTTAACCAAAATATACAGAGGATTCCTAAAACAGAAAATTAATAGTTTAATTGAAAAGATGGAAAAAGACTTGACCAGAAACCTCATCTAAGAAGATACACAGATGAGACATAAGCAAGCATGTGAGAGATGGCTTAATATCCTTCATTAGAGAACTGCAAATTAAAACAAGGCCGTAGTAGCTGCACCAAACACTGGCAAGAATGCGGAGCAGCAGGAATTCACTGCTGGGGTCGGGGGGATTCGAAACTGTACAGCTGATTTGGAAGATATTTGCAGTTTCTCACAAAATTAGACATACCTGTACCACGCAAACCTGTAGTCCCCCTACTTTCTTTTTAAACAAATGACCTGGATTACTTATGTCCACATAAATTCCTCCACAGGGACATTTATAGCAAGTTATTCATAATCACCCAAATCTGGAAGTGACCAAGATGTCCTTCAACAGAGAATGGATGGACTGGTGCATCTACACAGTGAGACAGTATTCAATGCTAAACAGAAATGAACACACAGGCTACAGAAAGACATAAAGAAATCATTTTTGACCACAAAGTGGCAATATTTAATCAATTACACAATATAGGCAAACTCCTTCTAATAATTTTTGATGAGATACAATGAATCATAATTTTAAATGTTAATCTACATACTACGTGGGCAAATGATTCCATCAGATGTATATCAGTTTTTATTTACTTAAATATTTATCTTTTATTTCTCAGAATCAACAAGAACTGCTTAGGTGTCAAAGTAAACATGAGACATGTGTCTTTTGACGTAGAGGAATATTAAAGGCTTATCACCAAGTGAGAAAGCATATGTGAAAAGGATTCCCACTATGACATTCTAGAAAAGATAAAAATACGCAGACAACAAAGAAGTCAGTGCCTGTCAAATGTTTATGGGAGGATGGGAAAACAAAAGAGCACGAGATTTTTAGGGAAGGAATACTAGTTGCATAATACTACAGTGATGAATATGTGTCATTAACATTTGTCCAAGTCCATGCACTATACAACCCCAAGGGTAAAGCCCAATGCAGACCACGGACTTCAAGTGATAATGCTATATCTCTACAGGATCATCAACTCTTTACATATGCACCACTGTGGACTTGTTTCAACTGCCTCTTGAAAATATTCTTTTGCAAACAAAAGTTTGCTCTCCTGTACAGATTTTTATTTATGAAATAAGAACAGCAGGTAACACAATTTGCAAATCACCTAAATGTGTTAAATTTGTTGGGTAAAATTTAAAAAATAAAGATCTTACATTTTCAGCAGATATGAAACAAGGACTTTAAATTTTAAATGTAAAGTCTAGCCTTGAGCCGGGCACTCAGGTGTAAGAGACAGGCAGATCTCTGTGTGAGAGGCCAGCCTGGTCTATAGCGAGACCCTATTGTTTAAAAAAAATTTTTTTTAAATCTCTCCTTAATCATCCAATTTCTGGGAAACCTAAACAAATAATCAGACTAATTTAGTTCAATAATGTTGGAACAGTACTCCCCCAAAAGAAGCAAAATTCTTCATCATATACTTCTAACACAATTGTAATTTGCTAACTTTTAATCTTATCACTAAAAAGTAATTTTTTGTTTCCCTTTATTTTTAAATATCCATATTTTTATTGAATTTTTATGCATTTCGTACAATACAACTTAATCACATTTAGAACCCCCTTTCCTACTTGCATCCCTTCATAACCTGTCACCAGATTTCATGTGTTCTGTCATAGATGTTAAGGCTTGGCAAGTCAAGTTTGTATCCCCAGATGTCCATTCACCTTGAGTTCATCAACAGGTCAGTCTATCTCTTAAGGAGTAACAACTCTCCCTCACTCACCAGTGACCAGCAGTCAATAGTTCCTCAGCTGAGGTTGAGGTATTCTGCACATTTCGCCAGTTCTATGCTGGGTTTTTGTCTGATCTGAATTTGTACGGGTCTTGTGCATGCTGTCACCACTGACGTAAGTTCATATGAGCTAGTTCTCAAAAACCTGGACAACTCTGTTTCCTTGTGGTCATCTATCACCATTGGCTCTTACAGCCTTTCTGCCCCCTATGCTGCAATGGTCCCTAAGCCCTGGGTAAAAATCAGTAGTTCTTAACAAGGCTGAGAAAAAAGGAAGTATCTACTATCCTTTATGAGAACAGTCTTTGCCCGTGCCTTTGGGGTTCTCTTGTTTTGGGAAAATTAATTTGAAAAATAACTGATTCCATCAATTATGAAATTCCATAAAAAGAGAAAGAAAAAGACCTGACTTAAATCTTAGCCTGTTCTATCCTCAATACAGAACCTGACACAATTACTCAACACCTATGAGCAATAGTTTACTCATCTGTGAAATGAGAATAAAACACCTACATTTCATAGAAGCTTTATAAAGTTTTAACCAGAATGTCAGAAATCTGGCTACATATTATGTTCACAC
Organism: Eospalax fontanierii; assembly: GCA_035773235.1. NCBI lineage: Eukaryota > Metazoa > Chordata > Mammalia > Rodentia > Spalacidae > Eospalax > Eospalax fontanierii. The sequence goes on from CM069539.1 coordinate 32,787,579, forward strand.
ACAGATATTTACCCAACTGCTGTAGTAACAGTGTTTTCTAAAGGGACTGAGCTGAAGAGATATTTAATACTAAGGAATGCATTTCTGCTCGTGGAATTTCAAGCACGGTCACATCAGAGTACAGGAGGTATTTTGAGGCAGGGAGACATTCCCTTGCAATCAGCTGTTCACTCCACTACTGTTATACAGAAGAACCTTACGTAAATATTAAATATTGATCTTCAGAAAAAAAACATAAATTTGAATGAATTTTGGTTAAAATGAAAATGTAGTTAATATCTTTCAATTAGAACTGTCAATACCATCTACTAGGATTTATTAAATTGCAATTATACTTTTATCAACAAAACTACTTCAGGAGAAAGAGATCAAAAGAAAACTTTCTGAAATAGTGGCACTTTTGCCTTGGGGATAACCAACAGCTAGCTGTCTGTCTCACTTTAAAGCCCACTCAAAAGGAGGGAATCCATGTCTGGTGCTATAAACCTGTGGCTGGAGAGGTCATAGAAACTAGAGGAGAACCTACTACCGCAGTTTTCCTAAACCAATATAACTCCTAACTGTATTTTAAACCCTTATCCGTATGCCCACAAATTAAATGTGCAGCTCTCACTCCTCATCAAAGAGGCTTCTTTTTCCAACTAATGGAGATGATTACAGAGATCCACAACTGATTAAAATGCAAAAGAGCAGGTGGCCATGGGGTGCCTAGTCCTGACTTATACATCTTAAATGAAACCTCCGCATAAATCAGGGAACACTGCAGAAAAGGGGACAGAAAGATTCTAAGAGCCAGAGGAGCAGAACCCCTGGTGTCAGGCACCAGGGAAGTTGCACCCATGAAATCTAAACAAGACTGCACAATCCATATCAGCAGTTTATATGCCAACGTGGATGGAGAAATTTTCACAAGGTCCCACCTCTAGATGAAGAGCTACAGGCAGTCAATGGCTGTTGGAGAGAGAGAATCAATTTTTTCCAGGAATGAGTTCCCTGTTAGGTTATCCAATCAAGTATAGCCCTAAGCATGCATATATGAGCAATAGTAAATGGGTTCAGTAGGTCGTGTGTTTGTATGTGTGTTTGTGTATGTTTAACAATAACAAGAAAAGGTCATGAAATTAACAGGGAGTGGGGGAAGATATGGGAGGAATAGGAGAGGAGAGAAGAAGGGGTGGAAATTATTTAAACACAGTACTCATGTATGAAACTTGCAAAAACCTTTAATTAAAAAAGCAAATTTTCATTAGGACACATTAGAATAAAGACATTAAATTTGTCACTTTAAAGTTTTCTAGACTCATAACTAAAAACACGATTTTAAATGGTAAAGACACAATTAAAAAGTTCAAAAATGAGACCTAGATAAATTAGTATCACGACATATACAAAGGAAAAGACTCATCCATTTAATTTGTCACCTTTCAAGCTAATAAAATAAGAGGGTTAGATGTAGCATCAGGAACTTGGATTAAATAGAAAGAACTTTAAGAATATACTATTAAAACCTAGAAGTTAGCAGAGGTATAAAACACATGAACAAATACCTCCCAGAACAGAGAGATTTCATCAGTACGTCTTAGTTTTGCTTCTGTTGCTGGGATAAAATATCCTGACAAAATGCTACTTAGGACAGAAAGGGTTTATTTTAGTTCACAATTCCAGATTCAGTCCATCATAGCGGGAAGTCAAGGCAGCAGGAACTTAAAATTGCTTGACACATCACACCTACAGTCAAGAGCAGAGAATGAATGCATGCATGCATGCATGACTACTACTCAACTCACTTTCTCCACTCTTATACATACTAGGACCCAAACCCAGGAAAAGGTGCAGCTGCAGCTCTGGGTCTTCTCACATCAATTCACACAATCAAGACAATCTCCGACAGGCACACCCCCAACCCAACCTAATCTAGACAATCTCTCGCTGAGATTCTTTTCCCAGGTGATTCTAGATTATGTCAAGCTGGCAATTAAAATTAAGCATTATGATGTGTAAAGGTGATCTTATCCCACCTCAAGACTAAGTAATTTCTGAAATCTGTTCTAGACTGAAAATTACAAGCAGGAACAAGAAAAGACAGCAGTTGGAAACTGACTCCTTAGCAACTCCAGTTGTTAAGACTCTACATAGCTTGGGACAACCACTTTATTACTGTGGACCTCAGTTTCTCCATTTGCAAAAATAGTTTAGTAGCGAGTCTCTCAATTATTAAAAAAAAATTCTAATTTAATACAGCTTATGGCTGGCATATGTGGTAAGAATACTGAGCTAAGCCACAGGAAGACATCAATGGCTACTCACTGCCAGTCAGAGAAGAACAGCAACAGCAGCATTACAAGGTATAAATTATTACTCTGGAATAATAAATAGTGTAACAATTGACCTGAAATTGTTTAAGCATCATGACAAAATATTTACAGCCAGGAAACCATCTAACATCTAGGTCAATAATATATGAAAGTATAATCAAGTAATAATTATGCATCCTAATGTGTGGCACCAAATACCATGCTTGTCCTTAGAAGGTCGCTCTTAAAAAAGAAAAAAAGAAAAACAACAACAACAACAAAAACAGCACTGGCATTGTGTTTTGCTCATAAGAATAAAAATGCCTGCATTCTTGGAGCATGAGAAGTTAATGATAAGAAAAGATGCTAAAATGTGCTAGGTTGCAGAAAAACTGAAACTTTATTCCAGACATAACAACCATGCATTATAAACAACATAAGATTTCCATTCATCTATGAATAATAGTTTATCATAAAAGCATTTGATATCTGCACTTAAAAATCAACTTACCAATTATCCCAAATCTTTTCATATGACCAAACTTTGAATCAGCCTTTTCTGATTTTTGTTTTCTTTCTTCTTTTTTCCCCAAGTCCCACCAATCACCTGATCTTAGCCATACATAGTCTGCCTGGCTACCAAAAAGTAAATATCATATTTATTGCTACACAAATCACCAAGATTAAAAGTGTGAAAATGTGTGTGTGTCAAGTGAATAAAAGAGTACACAGTCATGAACTGGGGCAAGTGGCAAAGTGAGTCATTTTAGACCCAGTCTCAATTGTTCAGACTCCTCAGTCATCTCTCTACTAAGAAACAGAGGTTAAATATTAAACCCTTGAGTTTACAGTATCACTAAGTACTATCTACTTCTGTAGCCTAAGAGAGAAATTGCATCAAATGCAAATTTCCATGTCCTGATTGTTTATTAAAATTTCACAATAAAAACTTATATCTCCAAACAGAAGCATTTTATGAAATGTTTAATGAAACTTAGTGACTTAGAACTGCTTAGGCCCTTCAAGAAACTGAGGTGACAGGCAACAAGACATAACTTACTTATATACAAGCTGAATTCTATTTCTAGCACCGTATTTTAACACCTAAAAATAAAGGTACCTAATTTTTAAAAGTTTTAACTTAAAACAGACAGAACTAAGAATATAGGATTCCTCATACAATATAAGCATCAGATTTTTCCAGATTAACTTTTAAAAAATTTTTATTTATTACTTTTATTTTTACGTGTATGAATATATTGCCTGCATATATATAAGTGCAATCAGGTCTTGCAATGCCCACAGAGGTCAGAGGAGGGCATTGGATTTCATGGAACTGGAGTTATGAACAGCTGTTAGCCACCATGTGGGTGCTGGGAAATGGAACAGAGGACCTCTGCAAGAACAGCTAGTGCTCTTAACTGCTGAGCTATCTCTCCAGTCCCCCAATGACGTATTTTAAATCTCATTAGGAGTAAGCCATGGTGACTACTCTCAAAAAAGTTCTAATGGGAAAGGTCAAGAAACACAAGTAGCAAAACCATGTATACATCCTGTTACACAGAGGAACTTGGGGTAGAGACAACTGGTCTCCTCTCTCACTGTAATATATGATCAAGAACTCACTTATTTAATCCAGTCAATATACGACATCTTTTTTTATAAGAAATATGTTCACTTAAGGTTGTATACTAAAATTGATTTTACTTAGACAAATGGCTTTAACTCTGAGAACATGCCCGTACAGCAGGAGACAGACTCAAGAACACCTGTTAACACGTCACTGCTACCTACTCATCAGTATCCAATGTCTTAAGAATTCTAAAAAATACTAAAAGAAGACATGCCAATTGCAACCTCGATTGTGTAGTATATATAATCTTGATTATCGTTTTTTAAAAAGACACCATTTTAACTTTTTAAAACAGTCAATCATAGCCCAATTACATTTCAAGCATCTTTGATATAAACACCTAAGCAATGTGAGAAATACACTTAGTGAAGAATTTAACAATCATTTTGAAAATTCTTATTAATGCAGTACAGCAGATACATCCACAAAATTACCTGACAAGCAATTTGCACGAGGTAGACCAGCTCTTTAGATTCACAACCATTTTTCATTACTTCATTCTGTTCTTCTGAAAGTGAAAGCTATGTCACAGAAGAAATGAACAGGAGAGAACGTCATGATTCATGAACATGAATAAACTAAGCATTCAGTAATACCTGGATCATCACATCAAGTTAACGTAATACATGTCTTATTGCTTAAAACAGATAAATGATAAATTCAAGATTTTTTTCAATGGATTTTCACAGATTTCTTTGTACCTTTTGCCTAGCCTGCCATAACTGCATAAAAGCAGTGGGTAGAACACTTTCACTCAAGACCAGGTAATTTCCTTATTCAGCACACACAAAGACACTAAACTAGACAAGGAACTAAGGCACGGCAACAGCATCAAAGAGCTCAGGGAACTATTACAGGGAAAGTAAAGTGGCTGCCCAGAGAACAAGTTGAGCCTAAAGTCATGTTTAATTTCAGACTTACCATTTGGATCTGCACATTGGGTTTTATTTAATTTTTATTTGAAGAAGTAGCCAATGTGTAGAAGCTGAGAGGTCTCTCAAAATTTTCTAGCTCCAATCAAAAAGTCAGAAAATTGGCAATTCTGGGCCATATTCTCACATGGGCAACAACTGGCTATGTCTGGGAAGTGAATCCACTTCCAATGAGGAAGAGTTTTACTACGCACCTGATTACTGTCATCCTCATGTTATTGGCTTTGTGATTTCCTGAGTTCTATTTGCTTTACTCCTTTTCATATGGGACACTTGCCTCAAATTTGGAAGTGAAATTACAAAGTCTATTCCCCAAAGTGGGACAACTCTGAGTTCACAAGTACCAATACCTGACCATAATGTACCTATTCAGTGTCTCACCCGGAAAAATGAAAGGGAAAGAATGTAATACCTATTCACAAGTTCAAGGGTATCAGAAAGGTTGATGTGTACACTAAGTACGCATTAGGTCCCTGGTACTCAGGAAGTACCTCACAAATGCAATATTCATTGTAGTTTAACAGTACAGGAAACACCCTGTTGAAGAAGATACATTCTCTAGGGGAGCAGTGTCACTGGAAGTTATTTTAAAATCTTCAGATGTTAAGTAGAAGTTTACAGGATAACAATCATTCTCATATTAGCCAAAATAACTGCAAAAATCATAGTTTTTTTTTTTGAAAAGCAAAGATTTATAGGTGAAAAGAAGTCTAAATAAGTTTCTGAAGGAAGCAAGGTTTTTCTGAGACACAGGGTACACACATGAGCCTGAATGCTTGGCAGAGGAATCAGAGAATCAGGACTCTTCCACACGACAAGGAGCAACCTGACAAATCCTGAAACTCCAGACTAAAGTGACACACTATAATCACAAGGCGCAGTAGCAGAATTGATGTGCATACATCAACTGCATCCCACAAGCAAGGAGGCAGAACCAACAAGGACAAAAACTAACAAACAGCCAAAGACGGTTAGAAGATGTCCACAGAAATCCTGTCCTCCTAAGAGAAGCATGGGCAAAGTCAAGGCTTTCAGAAGTAACTTTCTTAATACTCTAAAAAACAGTTAAAAGGTTTACAACAACCAAGAAAAGACAAGTCCAAGATGGCAGGATGCCATCAACCCAATCCTCTCTACTCAGCAGCAGCTATGTAGGGGCAGCCCTCTTTCCAGCAGGGGCTTTGGGTCCAGAGGTGCAGGAGTAGAGAGCCATGACTCACAAATTACTAGCCATCTCTCCCATCTGTTGAGTACTCCTTGAAAGACTGAGACTAGGTGCTTCTTTCCATTTTACTTACTGTAGAACTCACTCCCAGAAGAAGCAACGCGTACTTTCTAAAACACAGCAAGACAAAAAGCCGGCAGCCACCTGAAGCAAAAATGTCTGTTTAAATATAAACTGGACAGTCTAAAGCCTAGGAGAAAAAGCTGAGGAGAGGTCCTCTAGGAACCAGCGTATCCAAAAGGCCTGAGAATACTGGTGTGTTTAGAAAATCAGGTACATGACTCACAATAGGATACGTGGCTCACCAAAGAGCTGAAAATCCTTATGCTTTCAATCTTGAGCTGACCTCAAGGCTAAACAAAACAGGAAAAGAAGATTAAAGCAGACCTGTAAGCAGTACATCTGACACTGAATGCATACTTCAGTATAGAAGCAACTTACAAAAACTGCCAAAGTGGCTTGTTTATACATTTTTTATGATTTTTAGCTCATCGTATTCAAGAAAATTGCTAACCAAAACACTACATAAGAGCCAGGTGTGGTAGCATATGCCTTTAATTCCACCACTCTAGAGGCAGAGGCAGGTGTATCTCTCCCTGTGAAAGCAAAGTCAATCTGGTCTACATAGCAAGTTCCAGGCCAGTTGGGGCCTGTCCCAACAAAAAAACACATTTATAATATACAGTCAACATATTTATAGTAAAAGCATGCAAGAAAAAGAAACAAGAGAGGTATCACCTAGAAAAGCACCTAGAATGTGGCATCGCTACAAACTGGATCAATGAGTGAACACTGATGTCTCACTGAAATACAGAACTTGTCTTCAAACTTCCTCATTTTGTCTAAAAGAAGAATTTACCTTGAGTCAGGTGTGGTGGAACAGGCCTTTAATGCCAGCATTCAAGAGGCAGAGGCAGGCTTGAGTTCAAGGTCAGCCTGGTCTACATAGCGAGTTCCAGGCCAGCAGGGGCTGCAAGGAGGCCTTGTCTCAAAAAGACAAAAAAAAAAAAAAAAAAATACAACACAAAACAACAAAAAATTCGTTTTCCTTACACGGTCTTTTCACATTCCCAAAAGACCTCTCTGTACTTGGTCTAGATGGCTGCAGAGCAGAAAATTACCAGTTTCTAACTGGCCCCTGTTTCCCATTGCATACACCAATTGTGGTCTCTTGTCAAAACCTGAATACTTTCTCAGTTCCTTCTAAGAAAGTGATAAAAGTGAAGCCCAAATACCTTAGATAATCACTGAAGGACCTCTATGTTATTTCTTCAAGTGTCTTCCAAACCGTACTTCCAACAATTATTCTTTCCACTCATCCTCTTTGTACCTAGAGGTTTTTAGGCTAAAGGCCCTGGCTCTGCAGTACCAATAGGCTAGGCTCCACCACCTATCCCAATATGCTGATTCATAAAGTAGGGAATGATAAAAAGTAAGAGAAGAGATTTATTCCATGTGACCACATTAGGAAGAGAAACAATCAAGGGGTCTAATGGCTCTCAAGTCCATCTTTAGAGATCTAGTATGAACTTTTAGGTTTACACAGAGGAAGAACTGAGTCAGAGAGGCAAGAGTCATACTTATGTATGCAGTCCTGGTCAAGGTGTGGTCACTGTATCTGCTATGGTTCTGTAAGGTGGTCTACAAAAGTCCTTAATGCTTGAGGTGACAGTTCTGAGGAGATGACTACTTTTGCTCCAGGGCACAGAACCATCCAATTGGGTATCTTAATTTGGTTTCTCTATTGCTGTGATAAAACACTGAACAAAACCCACTTAGAGAGGAAAGGGTTTATTTTGGCTTACAGATCCTGAGCACAGATCATCCTAGAGGGAAGCTACATGAACTCAAGGCAGGACAGACCATAAAGGAATACTGCTTACTGGCTTGCTTCCCCCTACTGGAGCTCAGCCTGATTTCTTATACAAACCAGAACCACCTGCCAAGGGATGCCACCATCCACAGTGGACTGCATCATCCCACTTCATCCAGCAACCAAGAAAATGCCTCACAGACATGGCCAAAGGTCAGTCTGATAAAGGAAATTCCCCAGTTGAGGTTCTCTCTTCCCAGGTGTGTCAAGTTGACAACTGAAGCTATCCAGCACAATTGGTAACCCCATCATCTAGAGCATAGCCTGTGCTTCCAAATTTTTCCTTCCTGGAATCCAAAAGTGATACAAGTTTAAGACAATGACTTGTCTCTGCCTTCAGCTCAGTAGGCCCCAGTGAGGAGTTAACTATTCTTAACAAAAGCGGCTTCTAAATTTGTTTAATCTTCCCAAACAGTTTATCTTTTCAATTTTCTTGAATAATTTTCACTTTGATCTCTCAATGTCTGAATTCCTTCCAGTCTTCAATAAAGGTATATTCTATTCATTTTTGAATGCCACAGGAAATAAGCTCTCAGACATCTGAATACCTACCCATTATACTTTTTCTTATTATATAGTTAATGCTACACTGCATGTTTTCCCTGAGGAAAGACTTTTTTGTCAGAGGTACTCACACAGGTGACTAGCATATAAAGGTATCCAAGAAAGCTATCTGAAATGAAATGTGAGTTTTAAGATATCCATACACACATCTGAACATTCATGTGTTTTACACAATATTTAAACCACACTATGAAACACTGAGCTACATTTGCTAATCGATTTTTGACAAAACTCGATAATTTAAATAATTTCCACTACTTGCAATTTAACAATATCTTAGTCCTTTATTAGTAATCGCTAGCATAATTTTCAAAGCCCATATTTTCTAAATTCATTCCAAAAATCTATCTTTGGAGTTATGTTTCCCATGTTTTTACTTTTTATCACCATGGAAACCAACTACAATTAGTGTTGTTAGGAATCTTTAAAAATACAACTATACTCAGCAAGCCTTCAAATGTTCAAAGAAGTCCTTTCTCAACAGGGAGCGTGGAAGTCAGCAGCACAAAGCAGAGTAAAATACAATACTCCACCCACAGCCAAAATCATTCATCAAAGTTTAATCAACAGATGGCAAAGGGGCAGAAGGAGTTCTCTCATTCATCTTTTAAAGTTTGATAATAGTGGCAAATTTTCTGTGTTTCATCTATAGACTTTGTAAACAAATTTCCTTTCATCTCAGTAGCATACAGTAGATGTAGGGATATGAAAAACAATTTCTGCTGCATGCTATCCATCCACACAATCCTTTACCTCCTAATATTCAACACCAAAAATGCAAAATCAAAACCATCTGGTTTAGAGCACCAGGTAGAACAACTACAGCAAAATCACATTTTGTTAAGCTCCAATTTCAGCATATGGAACAAAGAACAATAAGAGACAATCTTCAAACTGATTACAAAGAGGTTAGAAATATACATGCACTTTAATATGAGTCAACAGAGCACTGACTTCTCAGGTAAGTATAGATGAGGCAACTGATTTACTCATTTCTAAATACCACAAACCATACTAGGCAATACAAAGTATAAATAATGGAAAGAGGGAGATGAGTGAGAGACAGAGACAGAGATAGAGACAGAGACAGAGACAGAGACTGACCTATAGCAGGATCACTTCCCTCATCTTACTGATACATCAGAGCACATACTTGTTATGAACTATGGCTTTATGAATATTTTCAAAGTTCTGCAAGGTCAGGGCTTTCTGAGCAAAGAACATTGCACTTGGTTAAAAGGTGCCTGAGTACTGAAGTTCTTCAGAGATAGAGCCTCATCTCTTATCCTAAGCCATAAGTTCACATTCCAGGATGTTTGTGAAACACAGCTCTTTGCTTTTTTTTCCTCAGAGAAGGTGTACACATTCCAGAGCAAAGGTCTTTCTCTCCATTTTGACAAAGGAGAATGGGCAGAAGTACAAGTTATCCTAACTGAACTCCAATTTCCTACCTAATGAATTCCTGTCTTGTGGTAAAAAAATTCCACCATATACTTAGGGTATGCCTGGTTCTCATTACATAAAGACACCTAGGGAAGCAATGTGAGTTACCTACCCTATGAGGGGAAAAAAGGGGCTAGTCTCTGAGCTAGTATTTCTGTTGTGAGTGGGAGTAGGCTTGTGTATGCCTGTAACTGTAGCAAGACAACATGCTGGCTTATAGAGTAACATCTTGGCCTTCACACAGTTTCAGGCTCAGCCATACTGTTTTCAAAGCACATTTAGTTAATTTGGGAAGTGAACTGCATGTGCAACTGTGACTCTGTGGTATGTATTTTTTCATAATCCAAGGGTTTTTACACCAACAGGATAATCTCAGACACATTTAAAATCCATGTTTGGATGATGGTGGTACTGATAACTCAATTTGAAATTCTCCCCTCAATGAGAATCATTGTCCCTCAGAGAGAATATCACACTGAATGAGCAGAAGATCAGGGAGATATTTTTCATCTTTTTATGTTAAACAAAAACTAAACTTTTAGTCAGAGTAAAAAAAGTAAAACACCATAATAGCTTTGATTTCATCTTTGTACATCTAATACGTAGTAAATAATTTTAATTGAATCAAGTGAATTTTGTAAACTGTAGTATATTAACAAACAGGGGAAATTAACTTTTCATTACCTAATTCACTTTTATCAATTAACTTTTCATTACCTAATTCACTTTTATCAATGACGGGAAGGCCTGGAGAAAGCATATTGTGAATTGCTTCCTGACATCATCACCCTCAGTCATCAGGACAAGTGTCACTTTCTTCACTGTGCAGATGATGATTTGACTGCACCGAACTGCTCCCTTAGAACTTCTGCCTCTCTGGCCAGGCATAGTGACACATGTCTATAATTCTAATACATAAGAGGTAGAGTAAGAAGATCCTGAGTTCTGGAGAACATAATCAGTCAGTCTGTCTCTGTGTCTCTGTGTCTCTGTCTCTGTCTCTCTCTCTCTCTCTCTCTCTCTCACACACACACACACACACACACACACACACACACACACACACACAACACATAACAAAATAGAATTTCTGGCTGTCAAGATGGCTCAGCAGGTAAACTTAACACCAAACCTGATGACCTGAGTTTGATCTTTGGGACCAACATGGTAGAAAGAGAGAACTAATTCCTGCAGGTTGTCTTCTGAACCCCACATGTCCACTGATTGCTGAGGCATATGAGTGTGTACCAATGTATATACACAATCACCCATGTGTGCACACACACGCACATCACACACAAAATGTAAAAAAGTTTTTAAAACAGATTTTCTGTCTTTCTAAAGTACATCAAAATGTACTAAGCAATTCGGTTTATGCTTTGGTAATCTCAATTATTCTCACAGTAGTCTGTGATATAAATGGGATAGATGTTTTAAATCCTGTTTAACAAATGAGAAGACTGAAGGCCAGAGATGTTAAAGAATTTACTTAAGGTAACAGAGACAAGACTACAATAATACATATCACACTTTTAAATATTGTATTTATTATTTTTGTTTTATTTTATGTATATGAGTATATTGCCTGTGTGTATGTAAGTGTGCCCACATCATGCACTGTCCACAGATGTCAGAACACAGCATCATATCTCCTAGACCTGGAGTTATGGGTGGCTGTTAGCTGCCACATGCATGCTGGGAACTTAACTTGTGTCCTCTGTAAGCACAGCCAGTGCTCTTAACGGTTAAACCATCTCTCTAGCACATCACATCACATTTTAAAACTTTATTTATTTACTTATTGCTTATGTGTTTATTTAATGTGTATGCGTGTACCTAGGTCTAACAATGCCCTGGAACCAGAGTTGCAAACAGTGGTTAGCTGCCATGTGGGTGCTGGGAACTGAACCTGGGGCCTCTGGAAAAGCAGCCCAGTGTCCTTAACTGAGCCATCTCTCCAGTTCCCACATTTTTAAACATTTTAAATTATATTAAAGCCACAGGAAACTTTAAAACCATGACTCATTCCTTTTTGTTAAAATATTAGTTATGCCTCTTTATTCCTTTCTGGCCTTATAAAGAACATTAAAAATTACTGTATGACCAGAGTGCCTTGATTCAAATTCAGGCCCATTACTTACCAGCTACCATGTAGAGAGTAAATTCTGAATAAAGTTTTATTTCAAATTCTTTCCCTGAAAGTGTTGTAAGGAATTAATGAGATAATAAGGTAGACTATTTAAAATTAAAGTACAAGGCTAGGGACATAGTGCAGTGCTAGAATGCAAGCACAAGGCTCTGGTATTAATCCTCAGCACAAGGACTGGAAGGGAGACCAGAACTAGGTATGTTAGTCTGTAATCCAGTATCTGTGAGGCAAAGGCAAAAGGAAACACCAGCCTGGAACTGCAAGGTAGATTACAACCAAACTTAAGCTATGGAGTAAGACTTTGACTCAATCAAATCCAGGCTTCAAAAAATGTTTATTATCTTCACTGCTCTTATGTACAGATCAGGCTTCACTGTCTCTTTTCCCTCTTTCCACATTTCCCAGTATCAAAGCAAGACTGAATTTAAGGATGCAGCAGTCCTTCAAAGTCACTTGCACACAGCTTTTGCATAGAAAACTCAAGAGGCAGCTATCAAATTTATACTTTTCCTATGCTTTATTTCTAGGAAACCTGATCTGCTACCTTGCATTGAAGTTATTTAACATTATGTATAAAACTGGGTGAAAAGACAGACAAAGATAACCAAGCAGATGATAAAGCAAACGTGTCCATTTACTATCATGCACACTAGATGGCGGTATAACATAAAGCACAGCAGGACGACGGGAGCTTCAAAATGCTAACAGCAGAACCAACTGTTTCTCTGTCTTGTATGAGACGTTTTCCTCTTCTCACTAAAAAAATATCTTGTGAAATGTGGATAAGTCATTGTTTTTAATATATAAGACACATTACACGTGCAGAAAGTGCAACAAATCAAATATGCATAATTTAAAAGTGCTAGGAGCAATGTGGCGCACACCTATAGTCCTAGCTTGTTCAGAAGCAAAGATAAGACAGAGGATTGCTTGAGCACAGGAACTCTGGGCTGTAGTGCAGCATGCCAACTGGGTGATGCATGAAGACCGGCATCAATGTGGTGATCTACCAGGAGTGGAGGAACAGCAGGCTGCCTAAGGAAAGGTGAACTAGATTGAAGCCCTTTCTAGCAATTATGCTTTTACATATTTTAATTTCTATAAACAAATATAACCCGTGTATGCATCAAAAACTAAAGACTGTAGCTAAAGTACTACTCAGAATAAAATATCAAAACTTGAATATACCTATTAAAAATCAATGGGTGAAGGCATTGCCTAATAGTTGGAACACAGCTTAGCATAAGTGAGGCCCTGGGTTTGATACCCAGCAATGTGCCCACACATTCAATAGCTAGAAGTAAATGAACTATAAGCAATGTCTACCATATTATATTTCTCTTTTAAAAAAAAAAAAGATATTAATGGGTGCTGGAAAGATGACTCCGTGTTTAAAAGCACTGGCTGTTCTTCCAAGGACCCAGTTTGATTCCCAGCACATGGCGGCTAACAACCATCCATAACTCCAGTTCCAGGGGACCCAACACCCTCTTCTGACTTCTTTGGGTATTGCACAACACGTTGCACTTACACATATGCAGCCAATACACTCATATACATAAAATAAAATAATAAATATCTTTAAAATTAAAACAATGTTGAGACATAAGTAGCATAATATTAATGGAAAAATATAATGAACAAAAGTTTGCTAGGACAAATATAATTTTAGACAGGAAAGATCTAGTAAGAATATGTTTTCTACAACTGTTGTCCAAGAAAACAGAAAATAAAAGCTCAAATCAAGAAGAAAAAAAAAACCTATAAATCTTAAAATAGGAAAAAAATTTTTTTAATTAATAGTTTGAAAAATAATGACAGAAAGCAGGCTGATCAAGAGAACTCTGGTCAGACCTAATTTTTAGACTATCTGGTATATGGCTAATAGCTTATAAATTTGAAAAGCTAGACATATGATTTTCTTAATATAAAACACAAAAGTTGAACTAAAGAAACAAGAAAAAAACAAATTAGATCAATTATCAAATGTTAAATTGAAAGATAAAGCTCAAACTTCTAACTGGGAACCAGACACAAAGGTTTTAACTGGAAAATTCTACCAAACCTTCAAACAACAGGTAATCCTAGTTTACACAAACTATTCCAGGGTACTTTATATTTCTATGTCTATTACTATGACAAGAACATTCTTGTATTTTTACTAATTTTTAAAAGCATCTATTAAGCTGGGTCCTAAAATAATACAATATGGTACATGAGTTTTCCTGCCACTGGCTGTTACAATTCTTTTCCTTGTCACAATCAAAACTCTTTAAATCATCCACAGTTTCTTAACTGAAAGGAAAATTTTCTGTCACCCAATATCTAGTACATCCCGGAATTCCCAGATAAAGAAAACAAAACCAAGATTAACTGACAACCTTGCCTTAGGTCAGGAAAGAACAGTGCTGGCCCACCCACTCTACAACACACCAGCATCAATTCTCCTCAGCATGATAACGCCATGTACTCAACTGGACTTTTAACAGGATACCTAGATAATCAACATTAGGTCGCTGATAGAAAAGAGATAACAGGATTCCAGCACATTCCTATACCATGAAGGTCATGTGCTAACAACCCAGGAGAAAAACACACACCGGACTGGGAATCACTGTAACAAGTACAAATTAAGTTATAAACAAGGGTGCTCTTGGAGTGCTTTACAGACCACCTGGTTTCAAATCATGGCTCCTACAGTTTATTATTAGTGTAAACCCTGGCAAGTTTTCTTGTATCATTCAAATATGTCTCTAATCTGGGACAAGAGAACCCCACTCTGAGAGCCCTATAATTCAGCACTGAACAAGCTTTATTTTTTTCCCAAATGGATGGTTAGCACACACTAAGCAATCCAACTTTTTCCATGGATCCAAAAATCTTTATCTTTACTACACAATATATATTTCCAAACATATTGGTTTGCTCAGTCCTATATCAGACCACAGGTAAAACAGGGAAAGACAGGAATAAGGACAATTTAAAGGAAGAAGAAAAAAGGAGCAATACAGTTCACAGAATGAAAGACATTACAAATGATCTATAAGTAGATGATACTTAGTAACTAAGGAAATAGAAATGAAAAAAAAATCTTATTTCACTTGCTTATAAAAACTAAAATTAAAAGATCAACAATGCTACTGATAGGAATGCAGGAAAATACATTCTCTCAGTGGACATAGGACACTGGCATGTAGTAACCACAGTGCACCTGCCCTGCCTAAAGTTTCAGGTACTCATGCTTTCCAAGGTCTAAGAATATTAATGGGAAATTACAGACATCAGTAACTCATGAGCTTTAAATTGAATACCATCTTGCCTAGTATGATGAAACTGCACAAGGTCCTGCCCACTGTGGGTATGAATCATCCTTTTGTGTAGCATATTCACATTACAAAGTTACCCACCCACCTGTCATTCAGCAGTCACCTCAGCTAACAGATCACCTGTCATGGGATGGCAGTGCTCACATTCAAATAATACTGACCTTACCTGATAATGGTTCTAAAACATAACTGTAGATGCTGGTGATTTTGTTACATATACTGTTGTAATTATTCTGTTTCATTGAAAGTTATTGCTAATTTTTTAGTTATTAACGTCTTACTGAACCTCATTTATAAATTAAATTTTATCACACCTATGTATTGCACAGGGAAAACAGTATGTTTGGAAATGTATTTCAGGTATCCATTGTTAGGGGGCTTAGAATGTACCCTCTGTGGATTCAGGAGATTACTACATTTAAAAAAACAAAACTAAATTTAACAATAAAAGTCAGTATTTTAAATGTACATACTCTAACCCAGTTAATACTCTCATAGGATTTTATTTAGTGGATACAGTCACATCAATAAAACCCAGTATAGGGGCTGGAGAGATGGCTCAGCAGTCAAGAAAACTAGCTACTCTTGCAGAGGACCTATGTTCAATTCCCAGCATCCACATGGTTGCTAACAACTGTCTGCAACTCCAGTTCCCGGGGATCTAATGCCCTCTTCTGACCTCCACTGACAATGCACAACATGGGTGCACTTATATACATGCAGGCAATACATCATACACATAAAATTAAAATAATAAACAAAATAGTTAAAAATAAAACTCAGAATATCCATAAACAGGAAGCTGATTAAATACATTACAAGATAATTTTAAAACAATCTAAAAACAGCGCGAAGTTGTGAAAAAAGGTAATTCCAGAGTTCTGGAATGACAAAATATGTCCAAGGTATAGTCTTAAAAATTAAAAACCAAGTTTCAAGGCACTGTGTATGGTAGAGTCCTATTTTTCTTTTTTTTCCTTTTTAAAGATACTGCTAAAAGGGCTGGAGAGATGCTCAGCAGTAAGAGCACTGACTATCAAGGACCAGCCTTCAATTCCCAGTATCCATATGGTGGCTAACAACTTTCCATAACTCTAGTTCCAAGGGATCTGATGCCGTCTTCTGGCCTCCATGGGCACTGCTTGGATGTGCCATACTTACATACAAGCAAAACACATTAAAAATTAATAAATTAGAAAAGACACAGCTAGATAGACATCTATTACTATAGCTCTATCTATAGAGTAAACCACACATTTTGTAATATAGTTTAAAATTCTAATAGAGATATACTAATTAACAGAAGGGATAGAGAATAAAAGGAATTTTAAGATTCATTTGTACTTTTTATTATGTATCTTACTAGTGTACAGGTCAGTTTTTCATCATTATGACAAAGTACCTGAGTAAAACAAATTATAAGGAGAAAGAATTTTGACTCAAGGTTTCTCACTCTAGTTGCTTGATTCTATTGCTATTGGATCTATGGTAACTCAAGCTATGATTGTAAGGAGAGTGTGGCCCAGCAAAGCTGTTTATCTCACCAAGGGAGGGAGGAACCATGATCCCAGTAATACCCTCCAAGGGCAAGCCCAGTGACCTCCTTCCCCTCCAGCTAGGCTCCACCACCTAAAAATTCAGTCTCCTCCAGTAGTGTCACTAGCTGTGGATAGAGCCTTTAACATCTACGGTTTGGGGAGACATTCCAGATACAAACCACATACTTTCAATCTCATACTGAAATTAAGATAGGGTTATGGGAATCATTTTCTACAAACAAGTAGAATGTACTGTAGTAGCGTTATCTATTATATTATATATAATATATATTATATAGGTAGTATACTTATAAAATAATGAAGTGTATTAACTGAGACATACAGACCTTACTTTAACTGCTGGCATACTTTAACTGCTGGCATGAAACAGACCACAGAACTGTCTGGAGGTCAACATTGCTGTGGCTAGTTTTCTTTTAAATGGCATTTGAGCAGACTATAAAATGTAAAACCATATACTAGCTAAAGCAAGAATAGCAACCCAAGCTAAAAATCACTAACAGATATTCAAGTCAGATTGCTAGGACAGTTCTTTTGCTATACAACTCAGTTAACAGAAACTGGGGTTGTCCCAATTAGCAGTAAAACCTGAGAGGGTGGTATAGAGACCCATTTCAAAAGACAGAAAACAGAAGGCAGGGGCAAAACTAAAAGCGATTTCTCAAGAGAAATATGTCTTATGACCAACACATAAAAAAAATTCTAGAATGAACTGACAAGGTGCAACAGGGCTAGCTTCTTGTGAATCACCCCTATTCCCACACTTCTGAAGCTTCCTGATTCATCTGCACAGACCAGAAAAATCTCACTCATATGCTTCACAGGTGAAAGGTCACAAGCAGAGTTGGTATTGTATCTGTATTTTTCTCTTCTGTTTGAGAACTAGCAAGACCTTAAGAGCAGAAGCAAGTAGAATGGGACTCTTCTACAATGAAGACTTGGCTGTGTTCATTGGTACAAAATCTATCCGATGTGTTCCTGTACCTAGTACTCCAACTAAGAGGACTGAATTCTAATAAGTCTAACACAATCTCAGAAATGTAAAACCCAGCAAAGGACTATCTATTCCCAATCCATATCTCTTCAATATATACACCATGTACTCTTTAATCATATAATGAAAAATAGAAGTTTAGTATTGTATCTTACAATCTCATACACCTTATATATAAAGAAAATAAACACAAAAAAGCTTCTTTGCTTGCTGAAGACCACAAACTTCCTAAATAGAATGGAAATTAGAACTTTATTTGCTAACTGAAGCTTGCAATTCCATTGTATCAGGCTTACCAATAATAGCTTTGTTTTATTTTAAATGAGAGTCCTTAAAGATCCTTGGCCTGCTACATAATGCCAACATCTTAAACATTTTGTTTTAGGCCTGCTACATAATGCCAACATCTTAAACATTTTGTTTTAGGTCTCTAGACTCCTGCCTTTTTTCCTGATGTCCATGGAATGCTTCACAATACTTATTACTTGCCAAAGAGGCCACTCAACCTAAAGACAAAAAACAACAAACCCTACAGGCAAAGAATATTTACCAGAAAATAACTCACCTCTGTTGTAAACCTACGTAGACTAAGCCACTCAAATATTTAATAGTCACAAAATGAAAAATATATTAATTACTGTTACCTTTTTTTTGAAAGCCTTTCAGATTTTTACTTTAGGTGTCTGAGTGTTTTGCCTGCATTTCAGTCTAGTGTACCTGTGTTCCTGGTACCTGTACTGGCCAAAAGAGGGAGTTAGAGCTCCCGGAGCTGGAGCTAAGGAGCGCTGTTAGCTGTCAAAGCAGTGCTGAGAACTAACTGGGTTCAGTGGAAAAACAGTAGCTCTTAACCAGTAAGCCATCTCTCCAGGCCCTCATTACTGTTTACTTGAACAGCTCTTCCTGAGGCAAAATTATCAGTATATCTAAAATCTCAAGGATATGTGTGAAGGAAACAAGAAAACCTCCGTCTGATGCCATATAGTCAAGCATCAAAAATCTCAGCTGTGTTTTAAACTGTTAATTATCTGAAACAAAGTATCCTGCACCTTCATAAATCCTATAGCTCAAACTCCTATACCTAGGTTTTAAAAAGATATGATTACAAAATGAGACACAGTATCAATCATACCTCAGAAGTTTCCTTCTGAGTAAAAAGTTAGAGGGTAAAGTTAGAGGGAATGTGGAGAACTTTTCTATCTACTGTGCAGAAATCAAGATTTTTCTTTTTCCTATTAAACTTTTGCAAAGCAAAATGAAGCATGGCTTTTATTTCCTGGGAAAAATACTATTTTGAAAATAATTACAACCTATTTTAAAAGCTTCATTTTTCACATTAAGGTGCCAATAACTCATTATAAGAGCAAAATATTTAGTTCAATGCCAACAAGTAAGAATGTAGAAGCCAGTGATAACTGGACATTTGAAAAGAAGGGCCAAATGGGAGCACCGTAATCTGCCTAATCGAGGGAGAACTAGCAAAGTTATACAATCCAGAACATAAAGTTACCACACAGACCAGTAAACATATGAACATGATACATGACAAAAGAGGGGGAAAGAACTGACTTCTCTTAACTGATATGTTAGAATTATGTACCCATTTGGTGTCAAATATGAGTCAACAGAAGAGAATAAAAGAGTTTACAACAACAAACAAATATCAAAATTTCAATAAATACCAAAATATCAACTGTCAATTATCTTAATTTAGAATGTAGGGAATATTTCAAATATACCTGTATGCTGCCAAATTCAACGTTCTCATAATGAAAATGTGCACACTCAGCCATCTTCGGAAAGTGTCCCTTCGTGAAGGGTAACCTAAAGTTCATGAAAGTAAGTGTGAAACAAAATGTACTAGTCAAAATTAGTGATTCTAAAGGCCACTGATTTAGAGCTCATGCAAATAAAAATATGTTAAAGGTACATGCACACGAGTCACATACATCTACGCAAACTGTATCAGAAACACATTGAATCAAATCAATATTGCATTTACTGTACAGATCTAAACAAAAAGTGAGACATATAGTAGTCTCCTGGTCTTGATGGGCCCAAGTCACTGCTTAGAGAAAAGCTATACCTTTGACAAATGTTATAGAAACTAATTGTGAACTGCCAGCTTCTACACAGAAGCAGAATTCATAACACAAAGCACACCACCAGATTTTACCTGTGGATGTTGTCACAGCCCATCAGTCCTGGAGTGGTGGACCTGGGTACAGAATGCACATTTTTATCCTTGTCTTTCCTCAACTTACACATGAAGCATAGGAACCCTATCTAACCCTTCTCTACCAAGTGAGAAACTGGTTTTCCTGTTAAAATCACATGGGAAAGCATGAAGTTCTTTATTTAGCAATCAACTGTTGGTATATATTTCAGACTTCTCAAAGGCAAACCTGTGGTCTAGTCATGCCATAATTTAGCCAATAAAACTGATTTTCCTTAATAAATAAGTAAGAATTAAAGTACAGAGGAGAGGCTTTGCATGTTCCTGTTAGACAAATGCAACTTAACAGACAACATTTTATCAAGAAGAAAAATAAATTATTTTTTAGAAAAGTAGTTAGTTGTAACACCTAATCCATTCATTGTCAAGCTACAATTTACAGCTTAACAGTATAAGTTACTAAATGTACAGTAAGAGTTTATTCAGTAATCTAAATAAAAAATTTTTCAGGAAATAAACAACTGATAGCCATTTGAATTCCTGTAGAACCCACTCAGTTGTCACACTTACTTCTTCACATGTTTAACCTTCATGCTCGCTGTACTGCCACAAGACTTAAGAGTAAGATCTCCAGGGATCTCGGGAACATCTGCTCCTCTTGCCTTAGAAAACAAAAACAAAAGCACGGTGATTCCTTCAGTACTGAAACTTTAAAAACAAAAGTTATAGTTTACTGGTTCTAAGCCAGGTTCTTCTCAACCGGTATCAATAGTAGTTTGTTTTGATTTCATAAATTCTCCTTTAAATTATAATTTGCTTGACTTCTGTGTGTGCAGGTTTTTGGTTTTGTTTTTGTTTTAGTTATTGTTTTTGTTTTTTGAGACAATGTCTCCCTGTAACTCTAGCTAGCCTGGAACTATGTAAAGAAGACTGGTCTGAATCTTACAGAGATCTATCTGCTTCTGCCTCCCAGACCCTTTTTGACTTTTAACTATTAAGAATAAATAAACAATACTGAACAAACTTAAATACCTGATTTTACTGTATAAGAAAAACATTCCAGTGAAAGTAAGGATTTTCATGCTTTTGTCAAATTTCAAAAACTGCTATTATGAGTCTCAGTGCAAACTAAAATCTCCTGTGAGTTCAGAGAATAAAATAATACTGCTTACAATGATCAATCAAGACTAAAATAGTAATATGAACACCATCAGATCACAACATAGACTTTTTGCTCCAAAATTTGCAAGTGATGTGTGATACTGCCAAGATATTTCCTAGTCTGCCAGTTTTTACAGAGATGGTTTTCAAATTTAGTACACATACAGTTGCCTCATTAAAAAATAAAAGCAAAGAGGTTTGTAACAGTTTGAACAAAATAAAATTCATGCCCAAATATCTATCATAAGTAAATTTATACTTATAACTTAAAGCAGAAAACTAATATTTAAAATAAATTAATACTTGTAACTTAGTTAGAACCAGAAGAACTTAGTGTTGAATTAGTACAGCCCACGCTGTGTGATTAACAGCATGGGATGAACACTTAAAGTGTGCTGAAAGGAAGAGTACAACCTAACCTTTCATAACCTTTTTTTTTTCTTAAGATGGACTTTATGTAGCCCAGGTTGGACTCAGATTCACAATCCTCCTGCAAAAAAAAGAATTACCATCTTAACTAAATTGGGGGTGAGGAGGCATTTTTTTTTTCCAAAAAAAAAAAGGTCAAACAGTGTGAATAATGTCAAAATGTTTCAAAGATGTGAGGCTTACAAGAATCGTGTGGACTTGTAAGAATTGACCCTTGGTACACTACTGTAACAAATAGATCTCGTTTTTGTTTTTTAGAGGGTTTTTTTTCCCTCCTCCTTAGTAAAACTATTTTCTAAGGGCTGATATTTCATGATCAATCCTTCTTAGATCTCCTCTTATTCCTTTAGAGGTCTTCCAAAGAAAAACATATGAACTATATTATTTATGTACATATTTTTAATTTTGTGTGTGAGTGTATGGGTGTGAGATACATGTGTGTACATGTACAAGGGCAGGGAAGGGTCAGTGAAGGCCAGTGGAACTCTTCAAGTGTCCTCCTCTACCACTCACTGTCTTATTCCTTTACAGCAGGGTCTCCTGATAAACCTGAAGCTCATATTTTTTTCAACTAGCCTGGCAGCCAGTAAGCATCAGAGAGCTTCCTGTGCTCAGACCCATCCTACCCCTCCAGTCCTGGGGTTAGAGAAGTACACAGAACCATGTCCAGAATTTTTTCTTTTTATGTGGACGTTCTAGTTCTTAATATTTGCACAAATACTTAACTATGGATCCACCTCTCCAGCTCCACTTTATTTTTAAATAATGTAGTAAAATTTCATCTTGTAATTCCCATATGGATTCACTGAACTATTTTATACATCTCTTATATTTTTGGACCTTATATTATTCTTTCATCTACAAAGCTATTTCATTACTCTAGGTCTTATCAGTTCTCATTATCATTCATCAATTATTCCTAACCATGCTAAAATTATCTTAAAATATCAAAACAAAGTCATTGTAAAAAGAGAGAAAGAAAAGGGGATGGTAAATAGTGATGACTTCATTTGGAACACTAAAATTACAATATTAACTTTCTTTTGAAAACAAGCCATGTATGCTGAAGAGGCCATTTTCCTTTTTTAGTAAAGAGAAGGGAAGCCTGTCCAGGCTGTAGCTCACAGGAGGGGGCACATTGTGGACCACACACCTTTACAACCATAACTGACTGAATCATTAGTGAAAACACGTGCCAGTGATAGTTCTACAGGTTGTGGGGGGGAAAAAAACTGGCTGGGAAACTGCTTAAAACTATAAAATGACAATATCCAGAACAAGGAACCAAACAGTGATGCAGAAAGCTTTAGAAAACTTGAGAAAATACATTCTCAAAACTTCAACACATCCACAGCTCAACCCATCTATGACCATCTATTTTGTGACTGGCAATATTTTTTCTTAGCTCAGGAAAGTTCCAATTATATCCTGTCATTCAGTAGCATATTCTTGTGACTTAATGAAAACAGTGTACCTTAAAATATAGCAAAGTCATATAATTTCCTCTTTGAATATTTAGTAAATAAAATGAAATATAGTACTCTATTATTCAACCAACTAATATACTAACAATTCACCTACATATTTAAAAATAAAACTGTCTTAAATTTCTACTGAAAGCACATTGCTTTGGTTCTTTTATCCTACTGCTCCCAATGAAAGATTAAGAAAGTACCCTTTTAGAAAATAATTACGTGAAATTTACTCACAGAAAATATATAATTTTGCCTTCTTATTCACGTTATAATCATAACTTTACATTCCAAAATAGTTTACATTGTCAACTCCACATAAGCACTCATTAATACAAGACAGACAATAAAAGTCAACTGAAAGCAGACAGCATCATATGCCAACAATCCCAGCACTAAAGGAGACTGAAGCAGGAGGATCATTCGGTTCAAGGCCAGCCAATACTACACAGTGAGTATGAGTTTAGCATGAGATACAAACATATATCAAAAAGAAACCAATCAAACAAATGTTCATAAAAGCACATGCCATCTATATTTAACTCTCCATGGTCTATCTCCAGCAATTTGACACCCTAGATGGCGAAACTGTTTCCATCGCCTTTGAATAACAAACATCAGACATAAATGATGTACTCCAAGAAGTTAAAGAGAACAATAGATACAGTAAATAATGTTTCTTCATTCTTCTCTTCATTTACTTTTATACCTCTTTTCACTATGTAAAATTCAACTAAGATGCTCATTCGCCATCTATATCAACTCAACTCTACTTACTCCTTTTAAGCTCTGCCAATAAACCTGTCAAATGCTGATGTTTCCTTATTAATCTTTCATAGGATTCACCTTTATAAAACACAGTGGAGCATTACATTTCATTCATATCTTACTAAAAACTGTCTTGTGTCATTCTCTAGTCAGATTAATATTCATCAAAGGATAAATTCCTTGAGTAGAAATAACATGTCTATGTATCTATATGTATTTTATTAGTATTTAACATCAGAAATCCCACTATTACTCTAAAACTTGTCACCTTTCAAAAACATGTGCAAAGAAAATCAATAATCTTAACACTCATATAAAAGTAAATATTTTTATCTATTTTAATTGCCCTGAATAATAAACAGTATCATCTGAGAGTTTACAGTTAACAAAATTAATTACTTCATTTCAATAGCTAGTTTTATTTTTATGATTAAAAACATTTAAGCTTAGTTTGATGCATATTACGCTACAGAAAGCCTGATCTCATTATATGAATGCCTCTCTTCTTACAACTTCACAAACATTGAGTACTGTCACACCAATAAAATTATTTCTTCACTTTTCCTTTATAATTAATAAGGTAAAAGAGTTGAACATAATTTCACATTTTACTACATATACATATTTGTTATTTATACAATATGGTTTCCTATATTCTGTATTTTTAGATTTTTTAAAAATTTAAGTCAAAGCAAATAATATTTGAAACATATAGTGCCAAGGAAGGTAACAGAAAATGTCACAGAAACCCATGATCTTTTATGTTAACTTAAAAAAGAAAAGCAGCTGAAGAAATGGCTCAGAGGTTAAGAGCACTGGTTGCTCTTGCAGAGGACCTGAATTCAGTTCCCAGCACCCACAAGGCAACTAAAACCGGTCCTTAACTCTAGTTCCAGGAGAATGGATGCCCTCTTCTGGCCTTCATAGGCACTGCATGCCCAGGTACACTTACATACATGCAGGTAAAACACACGCAAAACAAAAAGATAAATAAAACAAAGTTTTAAAAGTAAGCCTAGAAGACTCTTTGTATTATATCGAGTTACTATAAAACTATAATAACTAAAATAGTATAGAATTGGCAAATCTAGAAAAATGCACCAAGAGATCACACAGAAAATCAGATAGTAGCTGAAGTCATGGTTAACTGATTCATAACAAAGGAACGATACAAAAGAGCAAAAATTTTTTTTAATAAATGTACTAGGTCAATCAGATTTTCATAGGAAGAAAAATAAATGTTGACCTTGACCTCACATTACGCACAAAAATCAATTTTAAACAGTTGTATTTCAACAAAAAGGTGGTAATATTCTTCTATAAAAATACCTTAAAATGTTGAAATATGAAAGATTTCTTGAAGGCATATATACAGCCAGGCTTAGTGGTGCACAACTGTAATCCCAGAATTCAGGAGGCAGAGGCAGGTGGATCTCTATGAGATCCAGGCCAAACTGAACCATTTAATAGTTCCAGGCCAGCTGGGGCTACAGGGAGACCTCGTCTCAAAAGACCAAATTAATAATAGTAAGAAGAAGAAGTATATATACAAATAAAGAATAATCATGACCAAATAAAGTGAATGTCACTAAAGCTGAAGAATTAGTTTACCAAATAGTAACACTATATGTGTGAAAAGACAAGTCTCGAAGAAGAAATTGGAAACACATATTTCATATAAGTCTATAATTTATGAAGAACTTTTTCAAAAAATCAATTTAAAAATAATGTAAAGGGTCAGAGAAATGGTTCAGCAGCTAAGAACATTCACCGCTCTTTCAGAGAACCTGGATTTGGTTCCCAGCACCCACACAGTAACTAAAAATTCTCTGTAACTCCAGTTCCAGGGGCCTGACGCCTCCTCTGGCCTCTGTGTGCACTGTATGCACAAGGTACACCTACAGAGATGCAGACAAAACATTCATATGCATAATTTTTTTACATTTCCAATTAAAAATAACCTGACAGAAGAATAAGACAAGGCTTGAATAAGGATATTACTAAAGAAGAAATCTAACAGTCAATAAAAATGTGAAAAAATGCTAGATGTAAATAACCTTCATAGAAACAGAAAGAACGTATGAGATTCTGTCAAGTACAGAAAACATACAAGTACAAGTACAAAAAGCATACACATATGGTAAGATTTCATGTAAAGGAGGAATGGTGATGTCTGGTAAGAAAAGTACTAGCTGAAAGTCATTCAGGGAGGTTTCTGAATTTTACATAAAGTTCTATGTTTAAGTAAAAAACGCCATCAACATTACACATAAGATAGATGGCTTTCCCATATGGAAATTGTACTTCAATTAAAAATCAAATAAAAGCCAGGCATGGTGGCACACAACTTTAATCCCAGCACTCAGTAGGCATAAACATACGGATCTCTGTGAGTTCAAGGCCAGCCTGGTCTCTACTATACAGTAAGTTCCATGGAGCGACAGCAGGGAGACCCTGTCTCAAAAAAGACCACACCCCCCAAAATATCAAATAAAAATTAAATAGAGAAAAGGCAGGCAACAATATATGAATAGAAAATTATAGGCCAGTAACATTTATTAGAGGGATAAAAATATTCCAACTAAGATAGCAAATCAAGTTTATTACATTAAAAGTATATCATAACCTAATTAAATTTGTTCAAGAAGTACAAGGATGATATAATAATATTTTTAAATTATGTATTATTTTTAAGTCATAATTATAATTAAAACTAATGGGGAAAAAGATTATTAGAGTTCGTACAATCTGATAAAACTTAATATGCTTTCACAATGAGAATATCTGGCAACACTTATGCTGAGGGTTGTAGACCTCTGCCCTCTTAGATCTGACCAAATTAGGACTGATATTCTTTTTGCCATTTTCGTCTAACACTGGCAAAAGTACAAAATACTGTATGTATAATGCTATCTCTGGCAAGGCTATTTCTAGTAACTAAGACGTGGAAACAACCTAGATTTCCGTTAACAGGGGAACAGATGAGTGCAGTAATGCTACATCCAGACAAGGGAATAGTTATAACCATGAAAGTCATGAGGATATCGTCAATCTATTGCCATGAAGTATCTTCCCCAGGCTACCCATAAAAAAACAGTAAATATAAATGTACATGTGTATTTTGCTTTAAAAACTAATTTAAATGTTTACCAACGGGGAAGAAAGAAAAAGGGATAAAAGACAGATTATCTGGAATGCTGATTCTGTTTCAGACTGAAGACATGTAAATGACTTAAATATCAGTAAAATTAAATTAAAATGGGAAAAAGAGGCATGCTCTAAAAATAAGAGATAAAACAAATTATCTTAATTACAAGTTAGCAGCTTAAAGCAGAGAAGAACTACTCCAAATGACAATAAAGCAAAGTAATATATCTCTACTAGCATAGTGTCTAAAAGTGAAACAAACTGTTTCAGTAAAATTTGCTTTCTTATTTTGAAATTATTAAAAGCAGAAGGAGGGCCGGTGAAATGCTTCAAGAGGTCAAAGCACTCTGCACAAGCCTGATCACTCAAGTCTGATACCCAAACTCCAAGATGGAAGGAGAGAGCCCATGGGTGCTTGTATACTCATCATGCACACACATTCACACAATAATAGAATTTAAAAACAAAACGCAAACAAGCCGCAGTTAATGTCACTAAAAAAACTAAGATCTTCAGTATAGAAGACAGTAATACAAAATTGAAGAAATTAAGTGGAAATCCTTAGTCATTTCTGCAGTGTGTTAGAGTGTTCAGTAAGGCAGCTACGATGACAGCACTAGCAGATGCAGAAGGCACAATGAATCTCGGTTATAGCAAGGCATATCATTTAGTCTTCTGTGATATACCTGTTCATGAAGTTTTAAAAGCAGAATTACACATGAATACAGTTTAAGTGAGAGCTGATTAAATACAGAAGTAAAATAAGTGTCAATTATTGCAAATGAATGTGTGACGGGAAGGAGGCATATTATCATGGGGCTTTTATTCCTTTCTCAACATTTTTATGAGAGATAAAAATTCCATGTTATGAAATATACAGGCAGAAGAAAACTGGAAAGGACACTCACAATGAATGCTGGGATTCAAGGAGATTTTAATAAGATGCAAAGACAAAATGAATGTGAAGTTTACTGAGGATAAAATTTAAAGTTGAATTTATGTTAAAAACTTGATTACATAAGGATAGGGGTTAGGGAATATGCTCTGTTTGACAAGAACTCATGTAACAAAGATCTAAGACCAACAATTTACCACAAGCCTACTATAAGCCAAATGGATTTCCTAACAGTGAAAAGATAGTGCAGTCTTTAGAAATACCCATCTACAGCAAGGGAAGCATCTGCTGTCCTACAATCTGAGCCAGTTAGACAACATAAGGAACAATTCACCCATTTCAGTAAAACATAATTTGATATGGAAAACCTGAAAAAATTAGGAAGATAACATTTTAGTCTGCTTACTGCTCCCTAAAGTCCTGAAAATATTCCATCATTCCTCCACTGAAGTAGATGACGGAAAGCTCTTGACTTAACAGTAATGCAATATACTATGCTTGGAAACAGAACCCACTTCTACAGTCACCACCCACCATGATCCTCAAGCTCTCTATATATCTGAAACTCCTTTAAAATGCTATAAATTCCATGTTGACAGTATCATCAGAACTCTAACAAGTATCAACATATTTTCTAAAATTTATTCTTTGAGGATATGTATACAATGTGCTTTGATCATATCTAACACCCTTCACCCCCCCCTCAACTTCATGACCTCTTTTTAACAAAGACAAAGTGTACACGAAGGTGTTTAACATATTATCACAGAAATGAAAGAAATTTAATTCAGAGAGAAATAGAAACCAAAGCCAAGTAAGACACAGCAATTAGTTTCCATAGTCACAATATTTGAATTATATCAAACTTTTACCTGCTACATCTAAATAAAGACATAAAAATTGTTTAAAGACCAGAATGGGTGCACATGCCTTTAATCCCAGCACTCAGGAGGCAGAAGTAGATGGATTTCTGTGAGTTCCAGGTTAGCCTGCTCTACATAGTGAGTTCCAAGGCCAGCCAGGACTACACAGTGAGAACCTAACAAACAAAATAATTATTCAAAGATAAAATGAAATTTATAATGAAAAACAACTTTTTCCTCTATCAAAATGTGAAAGTAAATTAAAATTGTATAAGGCTAGAAAAATATGGTACAAAAGACACTGTTATTTATTAGAATATAAATTAACAATATTCTTTATCAAGAAATTTGGGGATCTCCATACTCTTTGGGTAGGTGATTCCTTATTATAAAAAAAATAGCAAAAAGAAAAGAAAAATTCATCATAAAGATATTCACTAAAGAAAAAAAAGTAAATTTAGGGGTCTATTAAATATACATTATATTCTATTTTATGGGATGTTATATAGTCATCCAAAGTTTATTATTGTGCTAACTAAACACAGTAAGAGCACACTGAATATATAAATTAACCACCCCTTCCCCAACAACCTCTTTTATAGAATATTAATGGATTTAAATTTTTTAGAGTATCTCTATTTCTTATGAACTATTATAAACATATATAGCAAATACATTATGAAGTATTAAAAAATAAAACACAGTAATAGGTAAAATTCTAAAACAAGTTTTCCATTCATCCCTTCATTCCTTTATCAATTTGGGTACTTACTGCTGTGAAGTGATTCTGCAGATGATATTAAAAGCTCAGGTCAGTCAGTATGAAAACACCAGATTTATCTAGGAGGGCAAAGCTAACGTCAAAGAAAACTGGTTTTGGTTTTGAAGGTGGCTGTAGGCTTTACAGGCTGAAAGGGCCACAGAAATAATTCAGGTCACTTATGGGAGCAGAGCTCAGTTCCCCCACTGAGAGCCAGTAGGAAACTGGGACTTCAGGCCCAGGACAATAAGGAAGTACCTTTTGCACACCAGCTGAGTGAAGCAAGAAACTCACTGTTCCACTATATCTGCAGATGAGAGCTCTCAGCCCAGTGGGCACTGATCTCTGCCTTAGGAGACCCTGACAGAGAACACAGTTCAGCCTGCTCAGACCACAGAACTGTGAGATGAAAAAAAAAATGCTTATTATTTTCAGACTCAAAGCTTGTAATAATCTCTTACACATCCAACAGAAAACTAAAAACCAACACAGTGTCATTTAAGACCCTATTAGCTCCTGAGTGAACTCAGGCTTTACATGGTCCTTTACCTCTCGTGCATTTAAGACTCTCTCCCAGGTCTTTGATGCCAAGTCTCAGAATCTCTTTTCTTCCAACCCTCCACTGAATGCAATAACTTCAATCCTCTCCCAAACCTATTGCCAACATTCGCTCCCAGGAATAAACAGCCCTGGATAAAGTGCAAATTCTGAAGCTGGGGAAGACAACTAGTCAAAGTACTCAGACCTGGCTGGGTACAAGAGCCAGTTCTTCCTCTGGAGTCTTGTATTTCAAGTGCGCATGCCATAATCTGACCTATATCCCATTCTGCAGTGCTCACTGTTCCTCCCCAGAAATGGGACAGAATGGAATTCTCTTCTCTCCAAGGCAGTATAGCTTTACTTTCCTTTCCAAAATTTCCCTACACTATATCCACCAACCACTCTTCTCCAGAGATATCTTCTTTGCAGTGAACTCAACTCCTTTGCCATAACACCCCCATAATGTACAATGGGGAACACTCAGGTTTTGCTGCACTGGAGTACTTTAATAATAAGGTAGAATGTTTATGGTAAATGAAAAAGTAAAGTGCTTATCTGAATGTTACATTAGAAACTCTGCATTATACAGTCTCGAAAGAAATATGTCAAAACAGGGAGCATTTGTGTGTGTGTGTGTGTGTGTGTGTGTGTGTGTGTGTGTGTGTGTATTTTCTTATCAATTTTCTGCATTTTCTCCAAACTAGCTAGTTTCTTTCTCCTTTGCATACTACCTTCAAGAAATCACTGGAAATGAAGAAAAACTTATCCAAATGAGACTATAAGTCATATAGCTCCAACATACAGATTCATATTTATAACCAATTTAGAAATAACCAAAAAGAACATCTCTATGATGAAATATATCCATGTGACATAACTGAGGTGTTTGTGTGTGTGTGTGTGTGTGTATTAATCATTCAGCCGTGTGTGTGTGTGTGTGTGTGTGTGTGTGTATTAATCATTCAGCCAGATTATCAGTTGTCTAATAGAAGCTAAGACCACATTGGAGATGCTGGGATGAAAGGTGCGCACCACCATGCGCAGCAAATGTCATAAATAATAATTCTTGATGATAAAAAATATATTCCTGCATCAAATATTGTGATAAACTGGAAAATCTTTTACATTATAAACTGTAGAAAAACATTAAACAAAAACAGTGGAAATTTTAAGAGCTGTCTTCACCCACAGAGCCAGGCACAGGGGCATATGCCTACATATTCTGAAGACTGAGACAGGAGGATCATAAAATGGAGTCGAGATGGGTGCATAGCAAGAAGCTGGCTCCAAAAAATACCCCACCAACTAACTACTTCATACATATATATGATCAACAAGATAAATTAGATTTCAATACAAAAGTTATGCTATCAAGAAAAGACAACAGGAACCTGTAAAAGGAATCTCTGAATGAGTTTCTAGAGGCCTTTAGGATATCATTGGTCACAGGTGCAGTTGTACACACCTTTAATCCCGCATTCTGGAAGCAGAGACGGGCAGGTCTCTATGAGTTTCAGACTAATCTGGTCTATATAATAAGGTATATGCCAGGGCTTATACCTTACCAAATAAGGGCTATGCAGAGAGACCCTATCTTGAAAGAGACAGAGACAGAAAAAGGGACAGGAAGAGAGAGAGAGAGAGAGAGAGAGAGAGAGAGAGAGAGAGAGAGAGAACATCTTTCTGAATATTTTCAAAGGAACTTTGATACAAAATATGATAAATAACATAACAATAATAATTTTATTCACTTATTCAAAAGGGACTTCAGAATGTTACAGTTCTCTAGGAAAATCATCACCATGCAGTCCTCAGGGAAGAAACAACTTTTTTAAGTTTGCAGATAATGAGTTCATGTAAGTCTCCATAAAACAGCCACAATCACTTTAAAGACACATACACTTTCTAAGTCAAATCTCTGAATGATGCACAGAAGTGCTCCGTTAAAATTTTAAACCTGCATCCCATTTTATAACATGACCTGTCCCTCTACTAAAAACTTTGTCATATGTATGAAAATCTAGAGCTCTGCCCAAAAATTGGTAGCAAATATATATCCTAATGTCCAGACACCACGGACTAGGCACAGGAACACAACATCCAATGAGTTACCTAGCATCACCAATAGAGAAGTATTAAAAACCAGAAATAGTAACCAAGGGCTGCAAAAAAGTACTCATGATATCTGAAAGCGATTTAAAATTAAACTCTTGTAACAAAAAGTTGCCTAAAGGTTTGCTTTTAGACAAGAAATATTTCCTTAGAGAGAACCAATTAACAGTAGGGAAAACTATCCAAAAGCAATGTTTAAAACATTTGGAAAAATTAGTAGCAAGTACCATTAGTATCCTCTGCTAGGCAACAACTGGTTAATCAATCTAAACTAGCACGTTTACATATTAGCAAAACGTGAATTCTCTGAAATTTATGCTTTTCTATGACTGATATTCATCCCTTCTTCTCCTCCTTTATCTCATTCTTCCTTGCCTCAACAGTTAAGAGCACTACTGCTTTTTCCAGAGGCCCAAGTTCCATTCTCCCCCAAATCACATCAAGGAAGCTCACAATAGCCTGATACTCTACCTCCTAGAGGATGTGACCCCTCCGATCTTCTCTAGGACCTACCCTCAAGTCCACTTACATACACACAGACATATGTAATTATACTCACACACTTATATACACAAATAAAAAGGAAATCTTAAGCAAACACATGGCACAACTTTTGGAATAAATCAGCACAAACAGAAAGATAAAAGAAAGAATCACAAAGATGGATAACTTAGGTGGCAAATTTTCATTAAAGGAAAAAATAAGGAACCATTATTCTGAGTATTTCATGTAGTTTCCTCCTTGAATATTTCTTAAGTTTCAAAGAAATTCTGAAAAGTTCTATCTTTAACACACAGATTACCTAAGCCTTAAATAGCATAATATTACAAGTTTATCATCTACTAGCTAACCAGAAATGATGCACTGAAACACTGGTTCAACTATTCAAATTAGCCTTATGGAACTCCCACTTTCAAACCCCTATGACCTACAAAAACAGCAGTTTAACACAATCCATCTTCACATGCTTTACAGGGCTCTCAGTAGTGCAATAGTTATCTTCAATGATTAACAGCACTTAATTCATGCTAGATAATTTCCATAATCTTCAGCCAACACAGACTACCCTGGCAAAGGTTCAAAACCTGAACTTTGCATATTTAACAGTGTTATATATTGTGATTGTTCTCAAAACTGTGGTTTTAATACATTCAGCTTAGACTGTGTTAAAACATTCAGCTTAGAGACTGTGAGATGATAAACATAGGTCAGTTGCCCTCTAAATTAAAATTCATTCATCTATATCAAAACCAAATGGTTACTCATCCACAGAGAAAGAAAGGATCTATAGGTATTCATTTGGGGAACATTCAGGGAAAACTTTTTTTAATGCAAACTGCAAATGTTTATATATGTAAAGTGAACCTGTCAAAGTACTTTAGATAGTGGCCACCTATCTGTCCAAGCAGCAATAAACAAATACACACTTCACCAAAATTACCCCTTCTTCAAAATTATTCAAGACAACCCACATTACTATTACTATCATTATTATTTTTATTATTATTATTATTATCTGACAGGGTCTTTCACTGAACCCAAGGCTCAACCATGTGACTACACTGGCTGGCCAAGGAGTCCCCAAGACCCACCTGTCTCTGCCTCCCCAACTCGAAAATCAAAAATAAGCACAGTTATACCCAGGTTTAGGGTTGTTTTGTTTTGTTTTGTTTTTGGTCTTTTTGAGACAGAGTCTCCCTTGCAGTTCCTACTGGCCTGGAGGGAACTTGCTATGTAGATCAGGCTGGCCCCAATCTCACAGAGACTGTCTGTGCCTGCCTCTGACCCCTGGATACTGGAATTAAAAGTGTGTACCACCATGCCCAGGTTTTTATGTGAGTACTAGGGATACAAACTCAGGTCCTCATGGTGGTGTGGCAAGTATTTTATCAAGAGAGCCATAACTCCAAACCCCAGATTGAATTTCTTTTAAAACAAAACTGATTTTGTTACAGATTTGTGAAGAGTACCTAATCTAATTAGAAACAAAGCACTATTTTATATTATTTCTATTGTTTTGATTTTTAAAAATTGGTTGAGCAAAAAAATCTTTTAAACTCAAAAGTTTAGTAGCTTTTGGCTCCTGTAAATGTTGATGAAAAGCTAGCATCTATATGACTAACATCAACAAATCAACAGTTAAGCCCTTTAAGTTCTACATTAACTCAAAAATTGATTAAATAAAACTGTATTAGAGAAAAATTTAGCAAGTTTCTCTTAATAAATTTCATTCCCAGAGTGATGTTTCACTGAGGTTGTCACTGAGAGAAAAGAGTGTTTTGTTTTGCTTTTACCTAGTGTTTAAAATGAACATTAATTTTGGAAAAAAGATAAGTAAAATACTGGCTGGCTCTAATTTCAATTTATGTCTTTTTAATGTTCTTTGTACTTTTACTTTTGTTGACACAGGATCTTATATAACCCAGGCTAGTCACTACCTTGCTGTACAGCGGAGGATGATCTTGAATTTCTAATTCCCTTGACTTCACTTGAGCTCATTGAGTCCTAGTGTGTGGTCACCACATCTGGTTCACATAACTGGGGATCGAGCCCAGGCAGGGCTTTATTCATGCTAGACAAGTACTCTACCAACTGAATTACACTTTTTCCCCTATACTCTTTCATAATTCAGGTAATATTTATTATGACTTTTCTAATGGATTATAGCACCTGTCCTCAAAGAACTTATATGTGACAAAATTAGAATACAAAATAAAGATATTGTAAGGTATCAATACATATTTATAAACAGTCATGTCCATACATGCTCAGACAAATCAATGTGGAACACCAAAAACCGAATTCAGCAATTTTGCATGTATACTGTATGTGATATTTTAATACCGAACAAATGGAGCACAACAAATAGCTAATGCTGCCTTTCTTTTCATTCATCAATTCTATGCAGGTTATAAAACTGTAAGGAATTATGGAAGACTTAATAATGGGCAAAAAAAAATAACTAAATATCCTTTCAATAGAATGTTAATTAGTAAGTGTACAGGATCCTACTTGTCTTTTGACTACTGTACAACTTGGTAAAGATAGAAGTTAATTTATAGAAAATTGAAAGTTATTCAAATAATCTTGGGTCTAAAGGGACACAAATTATGTCTACTGGAATTGAGCAATTTTGTATCTATTTGCATGTATTTTAGGATCATCTGTCTGTACACATAAAGTGTTTTGGATCTCTAAATCAGTTGTAACACCTGATGATTAATCTTGGATATTGCCTAGATCTACAATCAGCTAAGCGGCAAACCTCTGAGCACAACTTCAAGGGGTTATCTTGACTATACTAATGGAAGGAGAAGACACACTCCAAATGTTGAGTGGCACCTTCCAGTGGTAGCCCAAATGTAAGGAGGTCCAAGGGAGAAGCTTGTGCCCTTTCCTTGCTTGCCTTCATGTCTAACTGGCAAGTTTAGCTATCCTGTTCAAAAGCTCACCTACACCGCTCAGAATTCATCTATTTTGCTGCTGCTGTTTTTGCTGACATACTTCACTGACATCAGAATGATCCTAGCTTCTTCAGCCTTCCAGCATGGACTGAAGGCCAGCATCTCTCCAGGAATGCTCTAGGCCTTCAGAGCCAGATTGGGACTGCTGAGGCATCCGGCCTCTCGGACTAAGCAGTTGCCAGTTCTCAGCCTCTCCAGCATGAAGAGAGTCATTGCTGGACTGCCCAAACAGGATCATGGAAGTCATTTTAATAAATTTTCTTTAGTCTATCAGTTCTATTCCTCCAGATAACCCTAACACCTAAGAAGTCTTTAATTAGATAATTGGTTAAATATCTTGACCTGTTCATTCTATATTTGATGAAATCATGATTATATCTTCTTCTGAAAATGAATCTGATCCTCAAAAGGAGAATAGGAAAACAAAGACATTTGAGATTGATTAGATTAATATAACGACATTAGTGTTATGATATAGCAATGAACAGTAAACTAGTTCAGCCTTTTGACATTGCAACATGACATTGTCATCTACAAAGTTCATGTTCAAGAACCATGCAATCATAATACAAAAGGTAAAAAAGCACATAAAAATTTCATAATTTGGTGGCTCAACACGTAAAGACACTAGCAACCCAATAATGCAAAACTCACAGCCCAAGTGCAATCCCTAGAACCCACATAAGGGTAGAAGGAGAGAACAAACGCCACAGAGTTTTCGTTTGATCTCCACATGCATGTCTTGCACAGACACCATATTAATGAATAACATTTTTAAAGTAAGAAACGTGAATTTTGAATGTCATACATTAAAAAATACTGTCAGTTTAATCATTTTGTCAATAAATTTGATAATATACATTTAGCTGTGCTAAAAGATTTTATAATATAATCAATGTTACTAAACTGTACAATGTTTTCAACCCAAAGGAAGGCAACCCTAGGGGTTGGGGTGGAGAAGGGAACCTGTGAAACAGATATATCACTATCCAGAATTTCTTCACAAACAACACAAAATAACAAGATTGAAACCTAAATAACCTTCTAAGTAGCTCATTTGTTAGCCAAGCAAGGAAAGCTACTTATCAATGAGTCAGTACATTTATTCAGAAAATACAAATTGGCTTAGCCTGACTAGTCTTTTAAGGAAAACAGTTGTTTGAAGAGTTATGGTAATATAAATAGTTTATTAAAAAATAAAGTAAGTGACTTTAAATGCTTTTCCTTCACTCTTGATGAATGGATAAACGTAACCAATATGGCTCAGAGGTTGTTTAGTTTCAAGACGTTGAAGCATTGTTCCTTATGAGGAGATTACACACATCTACAGGACTGAATGTTCACATATCATCTTGAGCAAGCACTAGTTCAGTACAAGCTGGAGTAGAATTTACTAAGATACAGCACAAGTGAGTTGGTTTAAAAAAATACATGGGGCAGAAAAGGGCTTGCTTGGACATATTTTCAACCTCTATTATTGAAAACTAAAATGCTTTATAACTGATTTCTATCATAGACTTATTTCTAAATGAACCTAATCTAAAATTATAAGGTAAGATACAGCGCGTAAAGTCATTTAAATGACTAGCATTCCTAGAATCACATGTAATCAATCACCAGCTACTGTACTTCTCAAGTTTAAAATCTTAAGAAGGGAGATTTTCTTTCTCATGAAAATTTGCAATGAAAATAATTTTCAAGCTCAAACTATAAGCCCAAGTAGTGTTATTCAGACCATAATACAAGTGCAAAGTAATTTTTCAAATTACAAATTTCATTTAACTGTTTAGTCAAGGAGCTTCCAACTAATCTTCAACAGGAAGTGATTAATCTGCAATATAATGAGATGCTATAAAGCAAATATAATAGGAAAATCTAATAGGTTTATAATAGCAAGTGGTGAATCTGCTCAAGTAAGATCAGTGCTTGAGGCAAGGGATATAGCTCAGTGGTAGAGCACTTGCCTGGCATGCATAAAATTCTAGATTCAATGCACAGTTTAAAAACAAAATAAAACAAAGCAAGATGCTTATGATTTGTATCAGTATTTATAAAACCTATCAGAATAAAAAAAGCTTTTACAAAATAAAATATGTAAACTCTCAAAGACCAGCATTGACATTTATGCTACATTTTTATGACAGGGAATATAACTGTGAACTACAATTAAATAATATTAGAGATCATAAAAATAATTTTATTATTTTTATTAATAGACTCAAACTACAAAAATCTTTATTTTAGTAAGTTAAATGAGTAGTTGAAAATACTTGGTTGGAAACTACACTGTGGATTTTTGTACCTATCCCTTAACCAAAACAGGTTTCCCTGAAACTCAGAAAATCCTATTTTTCAGGTCAATCAGGTAAAAAACTTGGTCATTCTTAACAT
Source organism: Eospalax fontanierii (assembly GCA_035773235.1). NCBI lineage: Eukaryota > Metazoa > Chordata > Mammalia > Rodentia > Spalacidae > Eospalax > Eospalax fontanierii. Next base: position 32,825,746 of record CM069539.1, read on the forward strand.
CACCTTATCTCGCAGTATTATCTCACAAAAAAATGCATCAGTAAAAAACCATGGTTATACATGTAAAACTAGATCAAAACTCAAACCAGTTCTCACTGTAGCAGCTACCATCCCTGGCCAGTTGATCAATCGGCTGTATTCACATTTTACAACATCCTTCTAGCCTTAGTGCCTCTTTTGCTTCCAACTACTTAATACCAATCTGGACTCCTTTAAAATTTCAAGCTAGATCATGTCCTGCTCAGTCAAAACTCCTTCATTGACTTCCAATCTCTGAATGGATCACAAGAAGCATGCGATGTGCTGTTGCACACTGCTACCTACCACTCTGTGACCCTATTTCTCTGCCGAGAATCTAAAACAATGCCTGAAAATAGCTGTTCAATAAACATACACAGCAACAAAAAAACCACAATGCTATTTTCTGTGAATAATGCTTCTTCAGCTCTTTTTACTTATATAACCACTTTACATACATATGTATAAAACTGATTTACCATTGCGCTAAGTGTTTCTTCCCAATCAGGCCGCTCTCGAGGGTGAACATTTCTATGCAGTTCTGGAACAAAATCATCTTCTTCAGAGTGTATTGAAGACTTCATCTTCCTAGGGATTAAAATATGAGAAACTTTTATAAGAATTTCCATTTCTATGAAATTATTTTAATGAACATAATTCAAAAAGCAGAAAAAAATATGTCTGATTCTAAGTTTAATTAAAAGTACTTGAGTAGCTTGCACTGATCCTTCCTTTCTACATTTCAGAGATCTATCCTGATTTATCAAACACCTGCTTTTTACTCCAGAAGACAACTGTGGAAATTATTACACAAGGTCTGATTATACCTACTCAGCATAATGTGAACTTTGAAACGATTTGCTACAGAAATTACTTACTTTGAAATAGTATCTACACAGAACCTTGCTTAACATTAGCAAAACTTTAGAAAGGAGCTGTATAAAGAGCTCGGTTGGTTAAGTACTTGCTGTGCAAACATGAGAACCCAAGTTTGGATCCCCAGCAACCAGGTAAAAATGAAGGTGTGGAGGAACACGCCAGTAACACCAGCACAGGGGAGTCAGAGACAAGCAGATCCCTGGAGCTCACTGGCCAGCCAGTCTAGCTTCATCCCAGTGAGCTCCAGGTTCAGTGAAAGACCAACCTTCTCAAGAGGGAAAAAAGGGATGGAGAACAATTGAGAAAGATCCAGCACTCACTCCAGGCTTCCACATGCATGTGCACACACACTTGAAAGAAACTTTTCAAGATGAAGAAAAAAATAAGGCATTTCTGGCTCCAGTTTATGGAATGGAATGCATCCAGGCAGCCAGCACTCTCAATGAAAACACTTATGAATGTTACACAAAACACACAAAAGTTCCTGTCTGAAGGAACAGGTGGGATCTCTAAGACTACAAATTTGGAGAGGAGGGAAAGCTCAACGAAATGAATTCTGCACTTCATCATTCTTCTGGCATAAGAGAGCTTCCCAAACCAAAGATAGAAAATACACCCCAAGCATAATATTATAATCCTGAGAGGCTGAAAGGAACAGGATATGAGCTGGGTTTACCCAAGACAATGGGTTTTAGGGAATATGTTTCCCTCCCCCTAAAATAAGACCAGTACAGAAAGAACCCAAAAGTCTAAATGGAAATTCCCATCAAATCATTGACTTACAAGTTATGTACTCAAAGGTGACAATAAAGCCATAAAAAGAAATGAAAGGAAAAACTTAAAATCAACTGAAGAGCAGAGTAGCTAATTCAGAAGCCCAAGAACACTGATGAGACAGAGGGACAGCAACACTGTTCAGCATCCTAAGCTCTCAACTGAGAGGCCAGGAAAGCCATGTCTCAGAACTCGAAAGAACAACAGAGAGCTCTAAGGTCATTACGAAGCCCGCACAGGGTCAGAGGGGCTAAAGGAAATACTACTCTCTTTAGGAAAAAAGGGAGAAATATTTTCTTTACAAATTTCCCATCTGCATTACCTGGTATCCAATTACTCAATGAACAATATAAAGCAAACTTTGACCACCAACCCCAAGAAAAGAAAAGGAAAAAAAAATTGGAAAAAGTCAAATTTATTTTTAATTCAGATTTTTAGCTATCAGAAAGGGGCATTAGAGTCCATTTAAGGATTCTGTATCTGACAGAGGATGCTGTAAACAACCTCAGTCCTACTCCAACAAGAAAAGGTAGATAAAGGGCCAGCAAGATGGTTCAGTGGGTAAAGATACATGGATTCAACCCCCAGGATCCACATGGTAGAAGGAGACAACTTCCACACATGTGCCAGGGGATGCATGCACCCACACATGCAAAAACACACAATAAATTAATAAATGTAATTAAAATTACTTTTCATAGTTTAAGGAAAAACAAGGTAAGGCAGATAATCTACAAAACCATGACTTGTCTAGACTACATCAGACAACAGGACACAGGACTGGCGATCAGGGTAAACTCTAGGGAAACTGGAGCTTCTACAAGGTGAAGAGGATCACAGGCACCTATTTGCCTGAGGACAAGATGGGAAGAGGAGAGATGTACAAGCTAGTAAGATGAATTTGGTTAATGTTTTATTAAGTTGCTTAAAATATTTATGAGTGATACATTCAACGAAATGAAAGAAAGAGATAAAAGTGAAGAATTTCAACAGGGAATTGGAATCTATGAGGCACAAATGATCACTCTAAGACTGAGAAATACATATGAAATCAAGAATGCATTAGATGTGCACTGGAGAGATGGTTCAGTGGGTAAAGGTGATTGCTGTCAAGTCTGACAACCTGAGTTCCATATCTGGAACCATGACGGAAGGAGAAAAGTGACTCAAAGTTGTTCTCTGACCTCCATAACCATGAGCACATGTGATAAATGTAAAAAAAGAAAAGAAAAACAGCAGTAGTTTGAAATTTTTTTTTTTAAAAAGTACTCAGATGTGCTTAATTCAACAATGAGCAAGGCTAGGCAGAAAAGTAGTTATCTGGAAGACAATCATCCACCTTGAAGTACACAAATAATAATCATCAAAAAAAAGAGGGCACAAATTTGACGGATAAGGAGGTGGGGTGGATCTAGGAAGAGTTGAGAGAAGGAGTTGGGAATGATTATGATCAAAATACCTTATATGAAATTCTCAGAGAATTAAACAATTTTTTAAAACAAAGCAAAATCTGAAAAATCTAAAACAAAAATGAATGACACTACAAATCACACTTAGCAAAAGTTTTAACAAACTTTTCTTGGTGACAGATAAAGTAAGTAGTAAATGCATAGATATAGAGATGCAAACAATTTCACATTTATTTTTAATATTTTACTACTTTTATGTGTATGAGTGTATTGTCTTTATGTATGAGAGTACACCCGTGTCTTCCAGTGGCCACAGAGGTAATAAAGGGCATTGGATCCCCAGGAACTGAAGTTACAGATGGTTGTTAGCCAGGTCCTCTACAAAGGCAGTCAATGCTCTTAACTGCTAAACCATCTCTCCAGCCCACAATTTTCCATTTTAATATACAACATATGAGGCATTTATTAAGAGACCAAAAGACTAGACAATGTAACAAGTTTCAACAAATATATAGAGACTTAAATTACACATTACATGTTTGAGACCACCACAAAATTACAGAAAAACAACTGCTGTAAGATCATCAGAATTCCCCTTAAATGTTTAGAAGAAATACAATTCTGGGGCTATAGAGATGGCTCAGTGGGTAAGAGCACTGGCTGCTCTTACAGAGGACCCAGGTTCAGTTTCCAGCACCCACATGGCAGCTAGCAATGATCCACTGCATGACACAGGTGCACACACATACATGTAGGCATAACACCCATACACACAAAAAAAAGTAAAAATAAAAATTTTTTAAATTAATAATCCCAGCACCTGAGAGGCAGAGGCAAAAAGATTTCTATGACTTCAAGGCTAGCCTTTCTATATAGCAGGGGTTTCAAACCAGCCTGGGATATAGAGACTGTCTTAAAAAAAAAATTCTGAATTATTCATCTCAAATATACATAATCACAACACAACTAGAAAACATTGTGATATGAATGACAATGAAAGTATACCAGATAAAAATGTATGGGATAAAATTAAAGCCGTACTAAGAGCAAAATCCATAGCTCTATTTGCATATTAATGCAAATAACATCCTTTTTAAAAAAATATCAGCTAAAAAATTAATACAGGGAAATTATAAAGAAAAAAATAAATAGCTGAACAATGCAATAAAAATCAGATGGGGGATGAATAGAGCTCAATTGCAGTGCCCTTGCCTAGTACACATCAGGCCCAACAATTCAAGAAAGAGAAGAGAGGGAAGGAGGGGAGCAAAGGAGGGAATGAAGAGGAGAGAGAAGACACACTTTTATAATGCCAGTCTTGAGAGGCAGAGGAGGGGGATCAGAATGAAAGGTGATCCTAAGCTACGTTACAAGTTTGATGCTAGACTGAAATATACTGGACCCTATCTAAAACAAAGGAAAAAAACAATAAATCAGGTATGCAGCAGAGGAAACAATGGTGGGGAGAGACACAGAAAAAGATGAGCAAACGGGAGCTAAAACTGGAGGGCAGATGGGCATTAGGAAGAATCTGGCATATTTTGAATAACTCTATTTCAATGCAATTAAGAGTCTAACTCAAATGAAAATTTTAAGTTACTGAGCATATAATTCACCAAAACTAAAAAAGAACTCAAAAATCTTTTGTAGTCTTATATCTATTAACATAGTTAAACTTGTAATAAAACTCAGGGCCCAAGTGGATTCACTGGTGAGTTAATTCAGGCATTGAAGGTATAAATAACATTCTTTTTTAAATGTTTGAGTATTTCATATGAGTGCTGTCTTTGAATTATTCCCATCCCTTCCAGACCCTCCAACTCCTCCCATGTCCCCACAACTCCCTTTCAATTTCCTGACCTCTTCTTTATTAGTTATATATACATATATACATTTATACATACATACATACACACATACACACAATGAACTGAGTCCATTTAGTGGTGCTCATGTGTACCTGTGTTTATGGCTGCCCACTTTGGATTAGGCAAGGCTTCAGGTAGCTAATCCTGGAAAAAACTGATTCTCCTACTCTCCATTGATTGCCTGTAGTTCTTTACCTAAAGGTGGGACACAGTGAATGCCAAGGTAGATGGGGAAAATAAATAACATTCTTACATACATTCTTCAAGACTATAAAAATAAACAACTTTCATTGTGTTCTATGAGGCCAATTCAGTCTTAAAGCTGATATATTTTTCCAAAAGCTAGCAAAGGCATTATTATAAAAGAAAACTAAACATAGACACCATGAACAAAGTTCCAACACTCGTAAACAAAGCATCTAGAAATCAAACTCTGTAGTGTGCAAAAATTATGTGTAAGAATGTGTGTGTGTGTGTGTGTGTATAGGAATCAAATCCATGGCACTGGGCAAATTGGATAAACATTCTACCACTGACTGACATCCCTAGTCCAATCTTTTAACTTTAAATAAGCAACTTAATAACTAAGAACTCCTCAACAGTTTTACAGTTTTTATGCTCTAGGGCCTTTTTTCCCTTCTTCTCCAAAGCCTTTTTAAACATCAAAAAACTTATGCACACAAATATAAGAAAGATCTACCTGGATTCCATCCCAAGGGGCATAATAACTGAAATACTCAAAAAGTCTTATATTAGTGTGTCTCATGGTTAGGACAAATCCATTTCACAAATTATAAAGACAGACTAATGGCTAAATTCCAACTCTGCATACAATTTTCAGAGATTAGGGATGATTACATTGGACTTTACCAATTATTTTCTAACACTGATAAGAGTATGCTTAGTAGGTGTAGTTAAAGTTAAAAGACTATTTGGGGGACTAAACTAAACCCTAAATCTTACCTTCAATGTTACGATGCAATATAAACAATTTCATCTGTTAAAATATGCACTTTTTGACATTTTATACTAAAAATATTAAAAGATGAGATGTCTATGAAAAAAACACAGAGTTGAGCTGAAGAGAGGGCTTGGTAGTTAAGAACACTGGCTGTTCTTGAAGAAGACCCTGAGTCAGTTCCCAGTACCCACATGGAAGCTAACAACTGTTCATGACTCCAGTTTCAGGGGATCTGACACCCTCCTCTAGCAGCGCATTTATATAAATGCAGGCAAAGCACTCATACACATAAAATTTCAAGATTTTTATAAAAAGCCATACATGGTGGTGGGTGCCTTTAATCCTAGTCCTTGGGAGGTTATCGATCTACCAGTAATTTGGTATTAAAGATGAAAACTAAAGGTTTTTTTTTTTTTTTTCCCCATACAGGGTCTCTCTCACCACACAAACCAAGCTGGCCTCTAACTCACACAATTCTCTTGCCTAGGCCTCTCACCCACTCAGATTTTTATAGCCTGTTATACCAATCCAATTTAGGATTTTGTTACACGCTAAGTGCCATGGATTTAGTCTTATGGTATCCTAGAATTCACATCTTTAGGAAGAGAAAACAATGAGGTCAGGCTGCACTTATGTATTACCTACATATCTATACGTCATTGATACAGAGAAACACCTCAAAGGAATTTTGAAACTGAGAGCATATATAGCCTCATAGAAGATACCACTGAAGTAGAGAGTAGCAGCCAGCAGCAGATATACTAATAAACTTTTCCAAAATGAAAAGTCTTCACATTCAAAGTCATCACACTCGGGCTCAAACCTTTACTGTGACAATGTGGGCTAAATTTATGACTAAAGCCATAAATCTCCATCTGAAAAATGTAAAAAAACAAAATCCATTTTACAGATTTGCTAAGCAGTTAATAGATACACATGTACACAATATATGCGGCCTCAAACACTTCATGTAACAACTCTTAAATGGTTTCTCTTTCTTAACAGAGTCAAACATTTATAGTTTTCCTTTTCTGAGTTATATTTCCCCTTCCTATTTACAGAAGGATTCGTCTAATGATTACTAGGGACTACTCTACTTTAAGGACTCTAACGATCGCTCGATAGTCTAAGAATCGGTGTACTTAAGTAGGGAACAGCACTCAACATTAACTCAACAACCAAATGAAAAACCAGAAAATAAGAGATGTCTGTATGAGTGGACAGAATCTGAATTACTGCCACAAAGGGCATGGAGCAATTCCCACAGTGTTAGAGGAAAAAGTTTAAAAAGAAAGGCCATTCTAAAGCTCAACAGAAAATATTCACTCCTCTCTGAAAGTAATGTGCCTCTGCTAAAATGGGAGGCAGTTGGAGCTATGAAGAACCTACATTCTGGATGCAGAATGACTTAGCTCTCCTAAGTGGCATGGTGCTATTGCTATTCTTGACTTTTGGTTGTTAGTTTGAGTCTTTAATGGTCAAGCTATTCCTCCAGCCTGACTATTGCTATTCTTTAAGGGTAAATTTAGCTAGGAGTGGTGGCACATTCCTTTATTCCAGTACTGGGGAGTCAGAAGCAGGAAGATCTCTATGAGATCCAGACTAGCACAGTCCATGTAGAATGGTAGACATGGTCTCTCTGGAGTTTTTGTTTCTTATTGGTTCATTCTATGGCAAGTCCCGCCCTCTGACCAATAGGGGAAGGAGGGAGGCGGGAGTAGGGGGAAAAAACCATCATGACCACGAGCGGAGGGGAGGAGAGGAGCGGAGATCACTCAGATCCACGTGGAAAGAGAAAATGCCCCATCCCAGGCCCATGCAGACAGACAGGAACCCCGGAAGCAGCGTGCCACGCCCCCCGCCATCCAAGGATCTCGTGAGTGGGATGAACTGAGGAGCCTGCGCTCAGTGCGCAGGGGTTCCAAATTAAGGGCACCCGGCAGGAGAGTATGGCGCGTGTCCCCAGAGAACTTATACCTTATAAATAAACGAATCATTCTAAATGAAAGATCACTTTTCCGTTTATCCAGTTGGATTAACTAAATCCCACCCGCTAGAGAGTGAGGGGAAGATTTATGCAACAGTCCACATTGCGAGTCCAGGGCCAGCTAGAGCGACAGGGAGACCCTGTCTAAAAAATAATAATAAAAAGTTTTAAAGTAAATTTAAAATCTATCTTAGGAGCTATTCAAGGGAAAAGAGTAGTACACAATCTTTTACTCTCTTTTCATCAAGTGTGTGTCTGTTACAGAAAAAAAACAACAGTTGGGATTCAAGTGTGTTAATTTGTTAGCACAAATTTTAAGGAAACAAATTAAAATTTTGCTATATTCTTAATTTTAGAATTGATTAAAACAACAACAACCAAAAAGAAACCCAGCTCTCATACAACATAGACTCTACTACTCGGTCCTCCCAAGTTAGAGCTGCAGCTCATCCTTCCAACCCTTCACCCTCCACGCCCACACACATTTTTCTGCTTGGCATTTCAGCAGGAACCTGGTGTGGATATTGTGAAAGCCCTGTGCTACCTCATTTCCTCATGCCTTACTGCTGAATAGGGTGAGAAACACTATGTGAAACTTGGCTTTACCCACATCTCTTTATGGAATTCGTAAATAAAAGAAGATCAAATCCCAAAGGCATATTTGGTTTGCAGTATGTGTGGTGATAGTGGGATAGGACATATAATCATAAAACAAGAATAAATGCCCTATGGTGTCATGATTTCCTAAAACAATGCATGCAACTAGCTCAGGTTCTCAGGCTGAATATGCCATCACACATTCCCCAAGAAGAGAAGGGCTCAGTCTTATGCACAACTACTTTTAAATGTCGAAAGAAAATCTCTAGAGGGCACTCTAGTTGCCTCAAAAATAAGCCTCAGATTACAGAACCAAACCTATTATCAACAAAATCAGTCCCAAGTTGTTTCTTCTTTTGACAAATACACCAAAATAACTAACACGATTTTAAACAGGTCATTTTTTAATTTTATGTGTACAGTGTTTACCTGTATGTATATAAGTGCATCCATGTTGTGCAATGTCCAGAGACCAGAAGAAGGCATCAGATCCCCTGGAACTGGAGTTCTAAACAATTGTTAGTCACCATATGGATGCTGGGACCAAACGGAGGTCCAGTGCAAGAGCAGCCAGTGCTCTTAACCCGTGAGCCATCTCTCTAGTCCCCTAATCAGATCAGTTTTAATACACACAAAACAAAACATATATTGGTAGGAAGACACACTGATTACAATAAGAACTAGGGGATATGTGTAACATCTGCACACCTTGAAAGACTCCAGGCTAATGCAAATCTGGAAGGCTAAATGAAATTATGGGAGAATAAAAAAATGGAAAGAAAAAATGTTAATAAAAGCTCATTTTCATAATTTAAAGTTTTTAACATTTTAAATATATTTCTCATTTGTTTTAACTCTCGAGTACCAAGTTCAATGTGAGCTACCAAGAGTTCCTATTACTTAGATTTTTAAAATAAACTCTGGATAAAGAAATCCTTCGGGGGAGGGACTTGTTTTGAGCATTAAACATAAAGAAAGTATCTGATGAAAATGATATGTTCACCTATCTTGTACTCACGAGTACAGATACTTAACTGCCCATGTGGGTGATGGTGGGTGGTAGTAGACAGCTCAAACTTCAAATTTCAATGTTTTACAAATGTGTTATATCTCAAACTTGTATGAAACAGAAAAGGCTTTCTAAATGCTGTGACAATACAACAGAATTAAACATTAACAGTTTCCTCAAACTGGCAAGATCTTTCTTAACCAACGACAGTGAATTCTGAAGAGTTGATAAACTAGGAAGTGTCCTCTAAAAATTTCAACTATTACATTACTATTAGAAATTCAAAAGCCCAGAAAAACATGTGGATGGGGTAAGGAGACAAAAATGAGGATCAAAACCACAAAAATAACTAATTTGAACTTAATCAAAACGTTTCATACATATGAATAATGCAACAAATCCAGGCAGGTGTGTATACAGGCACACACTTCAGAACGAAGTCTAAGGAAAAGGAGGTAAAACATCCATTAGACACAAATGCAGATCAAATCTATTAGATACAAATCAGACACAGGAAGGGATAGCAGTTCATTATGAGTCTCTACTTGAAATTCCTGAAATGCCACTATAAAACCTGTCTAACACCTTCTCTTCCTGGTGTTAGAACAAGTCATTTAAAATACATTTTACAAGCTCGGGGCAAGTTGTGGAATGAAAAGGGCTAGAGCCAACTTGAAATCTGCCCTCTCTCGTACCCCAAAACCACCCCGGTGAGAAGAAACCTTCCTGAGCAAACACAGAGGACAGAAAAGGAGAGACAACAGAAGGCCAAAGGACTAAAAACAGCAAAACTCCTAATTACCTGAAACTTTCTTCCTTTTCTTCTTCTTCTTCTTCTTCACCCTCAGTCAACTGGTTTATAACTTCAGAATCCAACCAAAAGACACTGTCATCTCCCAAAGAGCTACTCTCACTTTCTGTCTCCATTTTATATTGTAAGATCCTCAAGACATGGGCTATAGCACACCAGTGTTCAGGTGGTTTAGCTCTACTGATGCAAACTCAGGTTGTGGTAGGTGATGATGCTGGTTTCATTATAGCTGGAGTATAGACAGGAAATCCCAAGCAGCACATTCACTGCCTCTGACTGCACATCTGTCACACCTTAGACCGTCCCACTGCCTGAGGCTCCATGACCTACATAACTAAGACCAGAGTCCAAATGAGGGTGATCGTTCATTAATTATCTATTTTTAATAACTATTTTTCTCATCTCAAAGTTTCCAGGTAATAAATATCTTCAGAAAGCAGACTTTTATTTGTATCTTGGACTTTAAAAAGATAAACAGAAAACCAGAAAGGGTAACTATACACACAGAAGTCTTGAGCTATGTACAAGTGCAAGGCACAGTTACAGACCTCACAGTTGAGGAGACTGAGGACTGATGAACAGAGAAGATGCACAGTGTCTAGGGAACTGCACCTTTGTTCAAGAGCCCAGAGTCAGACAGAAAAACCAAGACTGTCCAAGGCCCATCAAAGAAAAAAGTGTTAAAAGGTGAGAGATGTTGACAACTATATCAAAAAAAAAAAAAAAACACTAAAAGATTATTACCTGTTTACTAAACTGGAGACGTCCATGCTGGCAGTAAAATGACTTATAAGAAATAAATGAAAGTACAGAATACGTAACAATACAAATAATACTCAGAAAACAGTCATGCTGCTACCCATCACTGACATGTCCTCCAGAAGTCTTCTAATAAAGCAGCAGCAAACACAGAGCCTTGAGGTCCAGATTTCAAAAAAGAAAAAGAAAGAAAGGACACACCAAAAAAAAAAAAAACAAAAAACTGCAGGACATACCAAAAACAAACAAACAAACAAACAACAAAAAAACATTCAAGGAGTCACCCTTTAGTTTTCTCCCTTGAAAACATGGAAAATGAACTATGATTTTATAGCGTTCTAACTATAATTTTATAAAACCATAAAACACTGATGGACCTTACTATATTAAAATGTTTATTTCAGGCTGGAGAGATGGCCCAGTGGGTAAAATAATTGCTGTACAAATGTAAAGATCTGAGTTAGGTCCTCAGAATCCATATAAAAAAGTCAGGAGTAGCTGCACAGGTCTGTGAGCCCAGGACTGGTGGGCAGAAACAGGCCGATCCTGGGAGTCTGCTAGCCATAGATCAATCCCAAACTTCAAACTCCAGGTTCAGTGAAAGACACTGTCTCAAAAAATGAGATGGAGCATGACAGAACAGGACACCCTAATATCAAACTCTGGCCTTTACACATACACACGCAACTAAGCAGGTATGTGCACTTGCACACACACAAACACAAACACACAAATACCACAGACACCACAAAAAATGTTTTTATATTCTACAACAACAAAACATGAACACAGTCAAAAAATTTTTAAAGGAGCATATCACAATCAGTTAATTTTTAAATATCTTAATGGTTGTTACAAATCTCTAAGATCCAATAACCCAAAAGGTAAATAGGTAAAAAGCATAAGAATATCCAGAGAAAACTAAAAAAGAACCTTATAACACATGGAAAAATAATATGTACTAGAAATAGGGGTGGGGGAGGACCACAAAGAGATGTTTTTAAAAAATAAAGAAACACCAGATAATGGTTGTAACAAAGTGGAAGATGATATGGGAAAACAAACATGCAAGTGAGAGTTTAACTTGGTTCAACCTCTGTGCAGAGATTTGGCAAAATCTACCAAAGGACAAAATTCATACCTTTTTAGTCCAGCAATCTTCTAGGAAACTACCTCACTTTTACAAGCAGAAGAAATAAGCAGGAACATTCAATATAGCACATTTTGTAATAGCAAAAAAAAGAATATCTAAAACACACCTAACTTGTCTGTTAATTAACATCGAATTACATAATTAACCTACAGAAAATCGAGAGTGGAATGCTATGTAGGTGAGAAGACAAGGCTGCCATAATGGCCATGATGTGAACAAATGGTTACACACATAATAAAGGCAAAGAAGAAAGGTAAAGGTGTAAAATAGTACACACAGTCTGCCACCATTCACATTATTAAAGAAACAACTATAAGTACCTAGACTCCTATCATACGACAGTAACAGTGTTGTCTCCAAGAAGAAAAATAAAAGGAAAAAGTCTTCACTATATTGTGCTATATCTGAGTCATTGCCCTTCAAAAAAAATTAATCTTTTGTGTACCTTAAGATTATTGTGTTTTTACACACTAGTCCTTGCAGATTCTAGGTCGTCTTTTAATTTAAACAATTCTTATTCCTTGGATGTGCTTCTATGAATCCTATTCACTTTCCTTTTAATCTCTGCTTTTGCTCCTTCATTATCTCAGCTGTTTCACCTCAGGTCCTCAAATCTTTTCACACATAAAGAAGTGACAACCAGGAGTGATGGGGGGCATGCCTTTAATCCCAGCATTCAGGAGGCAGGGCTCTGTGAGTTCCAGGCCAGCTGGGGTTATGGGGAGATCCTGATGGGTAGTCTAGCTTGTATAAAACCACTCGAAAATTGCCTACTTGGGTCCTGCTGCTACTTTAGAACCCAACCCTAGACATGCCTGCTTCAGGATAGCCTTCATCCCACAGGCAGCAGGCAGATCTACTAGGGTTTCTCAAGAGTCTTGACTCTAATCAGTTGTTTTTATTTTTTTCAGTTTCAAAATCAACTTCTATTTCCATTTTATGTTCCTTCTGCAAGAGCAAATAAAAATCTAGCAGAATAAATAAAGGAGGACCAGTGGAGGGGAAAAAAAAGCAGTGGACACTAAAGCTGACAAGTGTGAACAAGACTCAAACTCCCAAAGACCACAGGTGGCTCTGACTCTGTTTTTTTTTCTGATTTGGTTTTATGTGCTGTTTTGTAATGCTGGGAATTGAATCTAAGGCCTTATGTGTGCTAGGCAAGTGACCTACCACTGCACAGTATTTCCAGCTCTTTTGTTAATTTGTTTAAATCTTGAGCAAGCAAAACACTTCCAACTAGCTTTTGTAGACAGCAAGTCCACCAAGAGCTGCCAGTAGTTAGTTTAACAAGCATTCCTACCAGTACTTTAAAAATCCCAAATGGGGAAAGTCAGCAAAATGACTCCGAGGCTAAAGGTACTTGCCACCAAGCCTTAGGACCTGTGATGATCCCTCAAACCCACATGATGGGAAGGAGAAAACTGACTCCTAAAATTGTTCGGTGACCTCCACATATGAGACACGGTATATGTGTGTACACAACATGCAAACATAGTAAGTAAATATAAAAAAATTCCCAAGTTAGAAGGACTTTTAAAAAATATCCTTATTAATCCTTTGAGAATTTCATACAATGCATTTTTATCATAGTCACCCTTAATTCCTCCCAGATTCCACCCACCTCCATGTCCCCAAGCTTCATGTCCTCTTTTTATTATGACTGTTTAAGAACCCATCAACTCCAATTTATACTGTCTACATACTTCTGGTTGAAGGGGAGGGCTATCTACTAGAGCAGAGTTGACCTACCACGAGCCATACCTTTAAAGATTACAGACTTTGCCTCTCCCAGAAGCCATCAACTATGGCTCCTCAATTAGGGGCAGGGGCTTATAAAAACTTCCCACTCCATGCTAGAATGTTGACTGGCTTGATCTAGTGCAGGTCTTGTACAGCTGCTGATTCCTGAGTAAAGTTTTGCTTTGGTCCCCCACAACCTCTGGCTCTTAAAATCTTTCTACAATGGTCCCTGAGCCTTAGGTAGGGAATATAATATAGATGTCCCATTTGTGGCTGAGCACACCATAGTCACTTTTTCTCTGCATTTTAATCAACTGTGAGGACATTCTAGAGGAGGTAATTCATGCCTGGTACGGTAAACCTGGTCAAAATCCCAAGACTGAAGAGGTCATAGACCCTGGCAGGGAGCTTATTACTGTTGTTTTGCTAAATGGACATAGTATCAAACTGCCTTCCAAATATTTATGTTTATACTTACAGATCAGTACTGCTCTCAGTCTTAACCAAAGAAGCTTCTCTTCACAGTATTGGTTGATGCAGACATTTGTAACTCTTACAAATAAGTGAACATTGAGTGCCCAACCCTAAACAGGACATCTAAAGTACCCCCTCTAAGGCTCAAAGAACATTACAATAGAGGGATAGGAAAAATAGTTAAGAGCCAGAGGATGGAGAGGAATGCTGTAAAACTGTCTTCAGAGCATGCCATGGTTGTTGCAACTCAATTCAGCTGTACTTGCACCAGATAGGGCCGATCAACACTCCATCACTGAAGGTGAGAGGTTCATGGTGCCCCACATCTCCCTGAGTAACTACAGGAGTTAATAGTTGTTGAAGAAGGGGAGAGATTTTCTTTACTGATACAGCAACTAATAAGGGCCCATGCCTTGACACATAATTTCTTACCTGTGCTCATAAAAGCAGACCTACTTAAAACTCAGTGGGAAAGTCACGAAAAAAAAGCACAGTTTTGTTTTTCTCTTTAGTCTTTTTTGAGATAGGGTCTCCCGGTAGCCCCAGCTGACCACAAACTCCAAAAGACTAAAAAAAAGTAGTAAGGGGAACTTGTTGGGAAGGAGAAGAGGTTCAGCAAGATTGGGAGAGAGAGGACACCGGCCTTCACAAATACTCTTAGTGAGCTAAATTGACTCTTAGTTTGGTAATCTTGAAAAGAGGAAAAAGAATAATCATGCAAGGTTAATGTATAGTTAAGACATAATGCATGAAATAAAACCATCATATGGCATAAAATGCACAGCACCTCAAAAATGACAGCCATCATCACTGATAAGATCTTTCCTTTTCTTACTGTTATTATACAAAAACAGAAAATACTTCAATTTGTAAATCTTTGACATTTAAAAGCAAACTCTACTATTTACAAAAGAATAAAGTGACCTAATAAATAAAAGGAAACAAGCTCCAGCTAAGGAGTTATTCCCTTATTATTCAGATCTCCATAACTGTTGTAGGTGGAGTCTGAAATATCCCCAGGTTGCTAGTGCTGTTTTAGGAGGCTATAGAACCTGTAGGAAGCAGGGCCAGGTTGGCAGAAGTAATATTTTCAAACTCACTTGATCACAAGTTACTGAAATCACAGAAAGCTAACATGCAGATTGAAGGGAGTGTAATACATATAAAATAAGATTGTAAGACAATTCAATATGACATTTCCACTCTTCTCAATAAGCAACATCATGTCTGCCCTTCACAACTATTTCAATAGGCTCTCATATAATAACTGAAGCAGTGTGTTGTTTTGAAGTACTTTATCTTTCAGTGCAATACAGAAAGATTAAAAGCATACCTTCTAGCATTGAAATTTGTGTGTAATGTCAATTAGTATTATTCTATTAATGTAGAAATTGCTTTCAAATATGTCTCAAGCTATATTTTTACTAGATCACTAATCAAATCATCAACTCAAGTAAATACTGAAGGAAAACATGTAACTGGACCCCCTCAATACAATTTTTTAACTGCCGTTCTGTTAGTAACTGGAAAAGAAAAACAAGAAAATACTATAAAGGGTGTGATTACATTGTTGTAAGAAAACATTTTTGGAAGTCTTTTTTGTTTGTTTCTGAAAGAGAATTGTGCCATATAGCCTATTCTGGTCTTGAACTCATTCTCCTGACTTCATCTCCCAAGTGTTAGGATTACACACATGCACCAACATACCCAGTGAGCCCATAGTCAATTAATATGCAAGTAGGGTACTGAAAATTAGAGACTAATTATATCAGAACTGATTGAGTCAACTGTTTTGTAAAGATGATGAGCACTGGATTTTCTTTAACATAAATAAACTGGCATTTTCTAAGCTAAATTTTCTTTTACTGAGATACTGAGAAA
Source organism: Eospalax fontanierii (assembly GCA_035773235.1). Taxonomy (NCBI): domain Eukaryota; kingdom Metazoa; phylum Chordata; class Mammalia; order Rodentia; family Spalacidae; genus Eospalax; species Eospalax fontanierii. Next base: position 32,842,066 of record CM069539.1, read on the forward strand.
GTTACATGAATTTTAGGAATTTGAGGCCTTAAAAAACTGTAATCTTATAAAAAAACTGAACTTTATGTGTATTATTCTTGATACTACCACAAAGAAAGCTGCCAAGTGTAAATTCAATAAGTGCTGATCAAGGAAACAGCAAATGAGCTCAATAGACTCCATGACAACGGAGCAGTGGGGAGTGTTCAGCGATGGGGCAAGATAAAAGATGGGGGCATGCATGAAAAGATGTTGATGCATGAAACCTGTGTTTTCAAAGCCTGGGTTTGAAACAAATGAAGGTTTCTCCCATCAGTCAGCTTAAGAAAGACCAGGAGAACGAACCTTGTGAATCTGGTCTTTCCCCTTTTGGTATCCTTCCCTGGACACAACTCATTCTACCCAAGTTTGAGACTAGAGCTCTAACTTTACAGCTTGCTACTTAGCTTAATCCATGTGCTTCTCAATCTCCCAGAGGCAAGGGTGAAATTGAAGACCAACAATGACCAGCCACTTAAGTAACAGAATCTAAAATGCACACTTCTAAACATTAACTTGAAGTATACTTGTTCTGATTTTAAATATGCAGACAGTGCCTCCTGGTAGCTATGCTTCTTCAGTTTTATTCAAGGAAAGATCAAGTTCCTATTTCCTAATTTATTCTTGGAAACAGAAAGACATTTCTCCCATTTTCCTCTGTTACAGAAATTCATTCTGGTAAATCTTATCATTTACAAAAATTATTTTAAAGGTGATTTTTCTGAAGAATAATATACAAAAGCAAAAAAGAAGTAAAAGCAGATTTTCAAAATTTGGGATTATATTTTAATGATATAAAATAAGAAAGTAAATGTCCACCTGTTACTCCTGACTTGGCTAGAACCAGATATCAACTGATTATCTGAGGTACTTCTCATTTGATGTTTTCAAAAGAAAAAATGAATATAGAGTACCTTTTCTGATACCTCAAACAAAACTTCAAAATAATATGGTTGGTTTTAAATAACAATGCAGAATCTTCCAGTTATGCCATTATTTTCTCATGGCAAGATTATGGTCAGAAATGGAACTAGCATTACTTGCTGGTATGTAATTCATCACATTACTGGTTCACTATTACAGATATATTCAAGTTACAATAGGTTCAGCTGAAAACACTACTACATTTGAATGCTTATGCTTTGATACTAGAAATTGTTTAGATTTTTAATGAATTTTAGTTCAGATTATTTAAATTCCTTTTGTACCACATTAGTTACATCAACAGGCAATTTAGTTAAATAATTAGAAAATCTCATCTTCACTCCCAAATTTTCCCACCTCACTGGTTATATGTAAACAAATCCTATATATCATTATCTAATCCTGAAATAATTCAAGGCATTTCTAAAAACTAAAATCTTTATGTGCCTATGAGTACATGTGTGTGAATGAGGACATCTATGTGTAGGATTAACCTTGGATGTTATTCTTCAGGTGCCATTCACCTTGTTTTTTGAAATAGATTCTCTCATTGGCCTGGACCTTACAAAATAAGCTAGGCTGGAGACCGATGAGTCCTTGGGATCCTCTGCTACCTCCCTAGAGCCGAGATGATGAGCTCATACAACCATGTCTACTTTTATTATGGGCGGTGGGAGAGGAACAGGGATAAGTGTGTACTAGTAATTGGATTCAGATCTTAATGCTTGCTATGGCTGAGTTACCTCCTTGGACTCAGGAAACCGTTTTCCAACTTCATTAACTTTTTTCCCATTTTTTAATCAGTTCATTTATTTGAATCAGAAAGCTCAGCCATGATATGTTAGTTAGTAGGTCTCTTAAGTCTCTTTTAACTGAAAATTTCCCCTCCTCCCCCATTTCTCCACTTCTCTATTTACTTTAGGTTACCCCTTTTGGGGGTGCAAAGGGTGCTGAGAATTGAACACAAGGGCCTTATTTGTAGAAGGCAACAGCTCTCTACTGAATTCATCCCTGATCAACTCATTAATTCTTAAAAGCTACAGAGGAAAATATTTTCTGCTTTATCTATCAGTCTTCTAAAAAAAGTATTATTCAAATGAATAACATCAGAAAGAGAGAGAGGAGACAGAGGGGGAGAGAGAGAGGGGAGAGAGAGAGAGAGAGAGAGAGAGAGAGAGAGAGAGAGAGAGAGAATATTAACCAAAAGACCATGGATAATCTATTCTTACAATGTTTAGTCAGGTATATCTTCAAGGCCCAGGCCACTAAAAAGCTTCAAATGTTGTATGGTGTCTAGTCTAAATGAGGTCTTTCATCTCTATTGCCACCTGCAACAATTCCGTCATCCCACATAATCTACGAAAGACAAGGACAATGTTCATACACACCTAAACAACCCATGTCCAATATGCTTGTCTGATTAGTTCCCACTATTTTAGAACACAGAATCTATGCAAACTATAGAATATTCTTAGAATAGAGGATAGAAACATTTACCATTTTAATCATATAATCATCCTATTTAGGTTAGAAAGAGGAAGAGTTAATAGCCTATCAATGGACTCACCTGTTACATAAAAACAGCTGAAGTAAAAGAACCCTTTCTAGTATGCTAAACTTCAGTTAAATAACTACTAACAGATTGTACTCACTGAGAAAAATGTGGATTCACAGTGTAAAGAAAGCAGAGTAATAAAACAGAAATAGTCAGAAGCCTTGAAGTCCCAACACTTTTAGGCCCATTTGACACAGTTTTGCTAAGGAAACTAGATCTTTTCCTGATCCTCTCTCCAACAAGAAAATTGATACTATATGGCTGTGTGTCAGTAGGTCTAAATCCAGGAAAAGTTAACACAGTAGCAAATTCTGCATTCACAAACTAACAAGGATTTCTCCAAAGAACAAATGAAAAGTCAACTTATCCTACAGTCACACAACCAGCTCTGGTAACTGTCTATTCTGTTGTTTCTAAATTTAAATTTGGGGGCTGGAGAGATGGCTCAGTGGTTAAGATTATTGATTGCTCTTGCAGAGGCCCAGGGTTCAAGTCTGAGTACCCACATGGCAGCTAACAACCATCATAACTCCAGTTCCAGGGGATCCAACATCTTCTTCTGACCTCCATGGGTCAACATGGGTCCACCCACCTACATGCAAGTGATATACTTGTACACATAAAATAAAAATAATAGATAATATTTTAAACAATTTTAATTCAAAGTACATACTAGCATAACTCTTTAAATATCAGGTTAAATTCATAGAGTAGCTATTTTCAAAGCATTCACATTTCCAACAAAAGGACAAGTGATAAATAAAATGAAGCAAAGGGAAGGGGAACTTTTGCATAAACACATAAATCTTAGGGAACTAAACTTTCAAGAGAACAAAAGTATTCCAATTATTCAATAACTATTCAGCCTGATGTTAAAGAGCCTAATAATAAAGGAGGTGTAAACACGGCAAGAAATGAAAATTTTACAACAAAGCACAGTCACAGCACTGTTATCTAAGTTGAACAATTTACGACTGTACCCTGAAAACCCCACTGTATTAGAACAGAAAGCCTTTGCCTTTTTTTCCCCCACCCTAAATAGTTCAAGGATAGGCACACTCTCTTAGTAACTATAATGCAAAGCCAACATAGAAGTCCATTTTGATTAATAACAATTAAAAAACAAATTATTGTTTAATATCAAGCTTATTGAGCATTCAAAACTTAAAGTAAAATTATTTTAATTAAAATTTAATTTAGTTGAAATCAGTAGCATAAAAACAGCTAGAGATTAGAGAAGAGAGCTGCTGGGGATGGGGAGCATCTAAGGCAATGTGAGGATACAAAGAGGAAGGTAAATGGGGAAGGAAAGAAAAGATGCTCCTTATGCTCAGGCAGCAGGAAGCTCTGTCTCAGGTGTCTGGGAGGCATTTTTGTTACACATGGATAAAATCTTGAGTCAGAAATGGGTTAGAAAGCTACAAATAAAAAATATCCAGTCAAAATCATGAGATTTTCAAAACTGAAACACTGGTTCTATTTCTGGCTTACAAATCCCACAAAACTCAAAATGAAGCTATGAAGTTCAGAAATGGTGGCACACACCTGTAATTCTAGTACTCTGGAAACTGAGGCAGGAAGATCAGAGTTTGAAGCCAGCCTAGGCTATGCAGCAAGACTATGTCTGAAAATAAAATCTTTTAAAGCTCAAGAGAGTGGGGGAGATAGATGGCTCAGTGGGTAAAATGCCCAACACACAGGCATGAAGATTTAAGTTCAGATCTCCAGCACCCAGCTAAAAGGCCAGCATAGTGCTATAATCCCACTGCTGAAAAGGCTGTGTAGAGACAGCAGGGTCTCTGGAGCTCATTGGCTAGCTGGTATAGCCAAATCCATAAGCACCAGATTCAATGAGAGGCCCTGCCTCAAAAAAAAAAGGCAGACAGTGTTTGAAGAAGACAACCAACGTAGACCTTTGGTCTTCATACCATGCACACATGTACACACACATGCACACACACATGTAAATACAGCAGACCACACACATAACAAAGCAACATAGGTGATAGAAAAGTTAAGATTTTTCTTCTCTAATGGCAACTTTCAAAATCATAATACTGAAGACCACAAAGTAAATTCAGTACAAAATTAAATTTTATCAAATAAAGTAATTTCAAAAACATACAATATCACCTATAATTTTGTGAATTTGCACATGAAACAGACATAAATCATTAACCAGAATGTCTGGGAATGTAAGGATATCAATATTCTTCTATAAAGCATTCTTGAGCGGAAATCAAGGTAACAGGAAACTACTCAACAGCATGGGAAATAGCTATGAATCAATATGGAGATAATTTTTAACACTGTTGTTGATATCTCTGTTAGGCTCTCATCTCTGAAATTAGAAACACTTAGGCCAGGCATAATCCCAGCTACTGGAAAAGATGAGGCCAGAGACTCGTTTGAGCCCAGCAGTTCAAGGGAGACTGCATGTCAAAATAAAAAATACTCTTTAAAGAAGAAAAGAAAAAGAGAAAGAGAAAACAGGAGCTGGAGAGCTGGCTCAGCAGTTAGACGCACTGGACACTCTTGCAGTGTATATTTAGACTGTATTACGATAGACTGTTTAATTTTGTATATTGCTGTTTGAGTTCTTAACTTTAGCTTCCTAAAAAAAAAACTCATTAAATGAATTTTGGCTTGAGACTAGGGCAGAAGTTCCAAAGATTTCTGAAATGTCCCTATACATATTTCTGTCATTTATACCATATACTTTTGTAAAATGGTATCTTCAACAATGAAGATTACAAAGTCAAAATATTAATCAACTCTGAAAAGTGTAAATGGTGTCCTGCATCCTGCAATGTCAAATATTAAACCAGAATTTGAGTATTAAATCAAAATTTCATTATTTATTTAAGATAAATAAGCATGTTCATCTCCTGGTAAGAAAAACTGCTTTTGTATTTAATAAATAGCAATATTATACATGTATCAAATAACTGTCTTAAAATAAAGTTATTGTTTATCTGTATATCTATTTTCCATACCTATATCCCCAGGGCCATATAAAATTTTCTTGTGTAAAAACAGGTTAGAAGTGGAGAAAAGTTATGAAGCCCTGACCTAGAGTGGCTCTTCATAATGCTAAATTCTTTACCTACATGGCATCCTCCCCCACTGATTATTTGAACATGAGATGCACAATTGCAAACTGAGCATGCTTTCCTGGGGTGACAAGTTTTTCTAGTATGATACACATGATTTTCCTTACTGCTCTGAGAGTTATCTCAGTCTTTTATCTCCTGGTTGTGTTATATTGACTTTGTACACACCAAAGGGAACAAAGTGTGTTCACTTATATAACCAGAAGGGAGTAGGGGGAAACAGACAAATCCCAATGAATAAAACCTATCAGGACTAGTCAAACCAAATACTCTAAAAGATGTTCACAATGAGAGAAATTAGAAATGGGGAAAATGGGAATTCTCCTGATTATCTGCAATTGTTAGGTAAATCTAAAACTATACTAATCCAATGGTGAGTACTGTCGATTTTTTTTTAAGTTCCGTATAAAAGGTAACTTCCTTCTACAAGCATTTTATGGAACTACTTCCTCTTATAATTATGTGCACATATGCTCTGCAATTTACGCATCATGAACCATATAAGACATGCTTCAGAAATGTCTTCTCGTCCTCCTTAGAAAAATTCAATTTAAAAAAAGATGAAAAAATTCAATACTGTTTTCAATTTCTGATATCTGAAAAGTTTTAACTAATATATGACTAATGTAATCCCCGTACTTGGGAGGGAGAGATAGGATGATCACAAGTTCAAGGCCAGCCTGATCTACATGGTGAGTTCTAGGTCAGCCTAATCTACATGAAATCCCATCTATAAATAAGTAAATAAGACTAGGAATGCAGATACTGCACAATTCTCAAGATTATTCTGTCTTTTTAAACAAATAGTCCAGGGGATTTCCAGAAAGATGGCTCAGCAGTTAAAAGTACATTCTGCTCCTGCAGAAGACCTAAGTTTGGTTCCCAGAACCCCTGTCAGGTACTCACAATTGCCTGTAACTCAATGTCTAGGGAACCTGATGGCCTCCACAGATACCTGCACTCCCATATACATAGAGACAGACAGACAGACACAGACACTCAGACACATACATACACACACATATATACACATATATATACACACAATTCAAAATATAAATAAATCTTTCTAAACACTTAAATATTTGGGGCTGGAGAGATGACTCTGTGGTCAAGAGCACTGGATGTTCTTGTGGAGGACCCAGGTTCAGGTGAGGTTCCAGCATCCATATGGTGGATAACAACCATCTGTAATTCCAGTTCCAGGGGATGTGACTCCCTATTCTGGCCTCTTTGGGTATTGCATGCATGTGGTATACTTAACGTTCATTCAGGCAAAACACTCATACATATAAAATAAAAATAAGTAAATAATTTAAACAAATACTCCAGCCAAAGGGGTGTGTGTGTGTGTGTGTGTGTGTGTGTGTGTGTGTGTGTGTAAAACTTAAGTCAGCTTTATAAAGTAGCTAAAATAATTAGGTTGGAACTTTGAACCTTTCTGATTGCTCTGAGTTCTTGGGTAGAAATTTTAACTTAAGCCTCAATTTCCTTATTGCAAGATAGACTACCACCACCTAAGAAAGGCAGTGGAAGAATTAAAGGTAACAATATATGCCCAACAGATTTGGCATTGTAGCTGCAACACAGTAAGTGCTTACTAAACTGTTCTTTTACCGCTGTGCAGTGTGTAAAATACCAAAACCAACTCTAATATCTGCCATTATTTTAGTAATTTATTTAATAATCATACACATATATGTCTGGAACAAATCCAGCCCCAATTCCTTCCCTATATCCCACACAATCACTTTTCCCTTCCATGTTCACGTCCTCTTTTTTCTTTAAATATTCACTGAGTCCACCTAGTGATGCCTGTGTGTGCATGGGTGTGGGACCATCTACTGGAGCATGTGTAGCTTCTCAGGCTCCACATCCCTGAAGAAAAGTGACATTCTCTCCTTCAGCAGTCATCAGTTGTCAATAGCTCCTTAGCTAGGGGTCTACTTTTAAAATTCACTGATACTTAAGAACCAGGAGCTTTATGAAAACTTATAATTTGAATAATAGAGCCATGTGGGTTTAAATAATATCTCCTTATTATAAAGCTGGTACTGAAAATATGAACTTACTGAAGGTATCTCACTGTAAAAAATGAAGTGCAAGTTTCTTCACAGGGATGCATGACCTCGTCTTTCTAAAAACATCTGTCAAGCCTCACATCTGTCAATCAGCCATGGCAATGGCTCCTTATTCTCCGTTTTTCTCATGCCTTATAAGCTCTTCATAGTGTCTCAGTCTCACACTTGTCATCTCCTTTCATGGAGTATTCCATTACCCATCACTAGCCAAACTCTCACACATTCATACATGCAACCTACACAAAATCTTATTTTTCCTTCTAAATTAGCTCTGTGTCATCACTTTTGAGAAGACTTCCCTGATCTCCTCAGATATAAACCAACATAAAAATTGGTCAGAACGATATAAGGAAGCAGACGAGAAGACACTGAAAGGGAAGGAAACAGTACCAGAAGAAAGAAACTAAAGAAAATAGTCCCTCAATGTATGCATTTAACCACAAGACAAGCCCTAGTTTAATGTGAAAAAGATTCTGGTTTGGGTATCAACTGTCTCCCTCAAAAGGCTCATATACTTAAGAATGAGTCTCTAACTGGTCGTTAGAAGCATTTGGAAAATTGAAACCATGAACCCAAATAAATCAATACCACCCTTAAATTGTTTCTGTCAGGTTATTTGGTCAGAGCAACCCAGTCTAACTAATACAGAAAACTTATCAAAGTAGAACTGTTGCTCTGAGTAAAACTAACTGCATGGTTCTTAAGAGTTTTAGAATTGGTTAAGAGGAGGAATTTGGAAGTTTGAAGACAGGAACTAGAAAAGCTTATGATGTAAGCTCAGCTTAATGTGTACTTCTGATGGGAACTAAGCTAGGCAACATGCAAAAAGAAAAGTAAATAGTGAAGGCCAGGCTCAGGAAGTTTCAGATGGCATAAGGTATGAGAATTAGACTACAGGCTACATTACATTCTGACAAAAAATTTGTCAACGTATTTTTTCCATGTTCTGACACTTGGAATGACTTTAAAGGTGATGGGCTAATTAATCTATTGCAGAAAATTGCAAGACAGTGTAATATTCGACTGCAGTATTGATATAGCTGACTTCTGGGGGACAAGATTTACAGTAATAATTAGGGGTAAAAACAGCAGAAATATTTAACAGTTTGATCATAAAAGCCTTTGTGAAGCTGGACTGAAGAAAGAAGTCATGGTTTCTTAAGAGATTAGCAACATTAAAAAGAAGCCACAAACAAAATACAGAATGTATGAAATCCAGTGGGGGAAAGTGCCAGTGGGGACGGGGGTATAAAGATGATTAAGATGTTCTGTATGAAACACACAAAAATTCAATATAAAAACTTAGTTTAAAAAAAAATGAAGTGGGGCCTAGCAGATTAAGTTAGTTACTGGGGACATGACCTTAAGGGGATAGTGGTACCAAGCTCCTTCCTTTTCCTGTGCCTTTGCTTCCTCGGGGTGAGTGGCTTCCTCCACCAGGTACTCTCACCATGATGAGCTGCCTCACCACAGGCCCAGAGGCAGGAACAAACCACCATGGTCTGAAACCTTTGAAAGTGGGAGCCAGAAGCAGAACAGACCTTTCCTCTTTTATAAAAAGGGTGCCAATCAGCATACCTAGCTCACACAGTGCTACCAAGATAGTTGCTTCCCCAGTATTAATTTCTTAGGGCTCAGTCACTTAGGCACTCAAAGGCTACTATGACTATGGTCCCAAGGTGGCTCAGCTACCATTCAAACTAGCAGCAGACTCTGGGATTGTCCACGTGGTAAGGGTTTCACAGCCATGCATAATTCCAGAGTTACAGGATTATGAAGACTTCTTCCTAAATTTGAAGTGAAGTCAGGCAATAAATAGTAGGGTCAGGGTCCCTACAGACAGTCTGGGCAGTAGCACAAGGTGAATACTGCATGCCTGGAGTCTGACAGAAGCTGGCTTTTCCTGCTTGCAGAATGTTTACTAGGGATTGTCAGTAAAAAACATCTGTAGTGAGAAGAAATCAGAACTAAGCAAAATAAGAAGCTGGACTTCACTGCAGACCCCATGAGAGTTGAAGCCAACACCTCAAGACCTTTTAACTTAGCATGGCCCTTCAGAGTAGCTCAAGAGAACAGCCTTTTATATACCATATCAACTAACTGCTGGGTGTGACACTGGAAAGGCAATGCACTCAGTTACAGGGTTGGGGGCTAGGTCTCAAACTCAAGAATTTTAAAAATTATTTCCCCTTTCTAGCTGGAGAAATATTTAAAAAAAAAAAAAAACAGCTTCTTTCTGAAAACTGTACTTTTTTCCTGAAAAAAATACACACTTTGATTGTATGTGCATGGGAATTACACAGAAAAATTAATTTTTCATGTTTTTCTATGGTGTTTCCATAGCTGCAATTACCAACTGCAAAAATAGTTAAGGATTTTCTGAGCACAACTTTTCCAAATGTCCTTATTTTTCTATTCTGTTCAGGATGAGGCACCTTTTCTATAACTTGTCTAGTATTCCTCTCCTCATAAACAATAAAGTTTAAACCTATATTTCAACTGTTCCTCGGACCCATTCTTCAACTGAAGCACAACAAAGCAGAGAATTGGTCAGACAGTAGCAGAAACCATGTCCTAAGCAAGTTCTCGGGATAGCTGACATTACAGTATTTCTGGCCTAGAAATATCATTCCTCCAGGAACCTTTAAATTTTTCTCATTTCTTATAATTTCAATAGCATTAGCATGTTATTTATGAAAATGAGCACTAAGACTTCTAGCCTTAAGTTTTGACAGATCCATACTTAGCTCTACTTTTAGCCATATAGTAATTAATATTCAATTTCCTGGAGTAAAACAAGGAAGATAAAAGGCAGTCCCTAACTACAAACAAAAACAACCTAAAATCTAAAGATTATTAACATTTATATTAATCACTCATACACATACAACGTTCATCTTCATCCTGCATAATTCAGTCTGCTAGGCTTCAACAAAGGGCTCTATCTAATAGTCCTGCTTTAAGTCACATCTCTTTACACTATATAAACTACTTAAGAAAACTAGACCAGACAGACCCAATCAAGTAACACTGAATTTGTTGTTCCTATATCTGGAACATTTTTCTAGAACTGGATTAACATTTAAAACCAGAGTATCATTAATTGAGATAATGTAATATAAAATCCTTCTAAAATGTTTCCTCACCATTTATTATGTCCAAGAGAGCACAGAATGAACAAACCAAAAAAGTTTTAAGGCAAAACAAAGGAAGGGTCTGTGAATAGTGAAGGGTCAAAAGTTTTTCTTTTAATATCTTAATTGTTTATTATTTTTATTTTATGTATATGAGTGTATTGCCTGCAAGTAAGTAATTGTACCCATGTCATGCAATGCCTGTGAAGGTCAGAGAAGAGGTTAGATGCCCTGGAACTGGAGCTACGGACAGTTGTTAGGTACCATGTGGGCTGGGAAACAAACCTGGGTCCTCTCCAAGAGTAGCCAGTGTTCATTAACTGCTGAACCATCTCTCTAGCCCAGGTCAGGAGTTTTGAGAAATATGATTGATTTGAACAAGAAGACACATGAATGCACTTTGTGAGCAGAAGGCAGAAAATATTATTTTAATCTAAAATAGTACAACAAAAAAAAAAATGTCTAGACAAAGCAAAAAAATCACATTTAACATGGGTTTACTATTAAAAACAGCAGGCTTTCTGAATAGGAAATATTACTCCTAATATCCTTTAAGGTCAGAGAAATCAATCTCATGAGCCAAAGAGGCATTTAAAGTAGGCGTTAAGGGCAGATTGCTGATGCAGGAGTGTCATTTTCAAAAGTAGCAGGAAAGGCAAGTAGGTATATGGTAAAAGTACCAATTACGAAGATGTAAAGTTACTCTCCGATCCAAAATAAACCTACTAGAGATACCACATAAAAACAGAATTGTAAGCTGTGATCTATAACTACACCCCACCCCCATCTTTCCTAAGGAACCATTTTGGTTTTCTGGTTTGTTTGGAGGTTTTTTTGTTGGTTTTCTGTTTGCGGGTTGGTTGGTTAGTCTTTTGAGACAGGCTCTTTCTGTAGCCCCAGCTGGCCTAGAACTCCCCAGCGGATTCACAGGCCTCTGCCTTCCAAGAGCTGGGATTAAAGGCATGGCACCACAGAGGGCCTCAACGACCTTGTTTTTAATAGAAACAGCAAACTGGTTATCTACTCCCTCCAAAAGCTCCACTTTTTAGAACAACCAATAAAGAAAGAAACTATTATAAAAATCTAAATCAAGAGAGCTGTTCACTAAGAAAATAGGAGAAAACAGATTAAAATTTACTTTGCCATGTCAGGTTTTCTAAGAGTCTCTGCAGGGGTTAGAATCCAGTTCCAGGGGATCCGATGCTCTTTTCTGATCTCTGCAGGCATTGCATGACACAGGTACACTTGCAGATACATAGGCAATACACTCATACACATAAAATAAAAATAATGAAGTATTTTTTAAAGGAAAAGAAATAAGGTCTCACTAGATACCACATAATTTCCTTAATGTGATAAAGAAAATTAAAAATTTATATTGCTCACAAAAAAACAATGTAAAACAACAAATCTTTACTTAAAGGAGTGATTTTTTTGACACAATCACCACTTTAACTTTTAATTAAATAAACATGACCTTCAATGTCAATAATAAATCACAAACTTCCATGTCCTAGTGAAGATGGGAAAACTGTAAAGATCACACATTGGGTCTAGTGATACATACCGCTAATTCCAGTGCCAAGGAAGCTGAGGCAGGAAATGGGAGTTAGAGGCCAGCCTGCGCTACATAATGAGAGCCTGTTTCAAAAAAGAAATTCAGAAAATGAATGAGAATTTTACATCAAGAGGGTAAATTAAAATGTATGTTTGGATCTGCCCCCTCCTAAAACTGTATTAAAATCAAAAGGTTTTGATACTGTTATTTCTATGTGCATGTGCATCTGTGTGGTCCCCAGCATTCATCCTACTGGGAGGATGGAGAACAAAGAGCAACTCAGTCTAAAGCTGATGCCAACAGTGAGTGTACAGGACCCATGCTGCAAACCTAATCTTTCTGTTCCTTCTCGACGTGCTTCACAATGTTGCTGCAGACACTGGTTTCTCCTATTTTCTTCCATGACTCCACTGCACCACTGGCCTCTATATGCTGGGCTGAGTATCCAAAGCATCCTCCTGATAGACACTGCAGAATCAATGATTTAGGCTATTGAGAACTATAATTACTTCTGGAATTTACTGCATAGCACAAGAAGGAAAAGGAGTGCCATCTGAAGTACACAGCTACTCCTAGCATTAACCAAGTATTTTAAGTAGTTGAAGTTTCTCTTGTATGCACTTGAGCTACTCAATAGCATACTCTCCTTGCTACTATCAAGAAGAAATGCAACATGAGAAACAAGAGTTACAACATGGCACATTATATAACATGTCAATTTACTTGGTCAAGTCCTACCTACAAGTACATGAAAGCTGACCATTGTAATCTTTTCTTCAGTATGCAGGTTCAGACAGATGAAATAATTTTCCCTGGGACATGCTACTACTAAGTGGAAAGGCCAGAAGTAAAATTTTGATCTTTTCACTCCAAATGATAGGCCCTGCTACACTAAGACATAGGAAACTTCCGCCAATTTAAAGTACAAATATTCCCTAATTTTCATGACATATTAAGTATAAAACTATCTCAGAGAAAAGAGATTTCTGCATGGTTCAGGTGGCAATACATCTAAGGAATAAATTTATAAAAGTGGGAGAAAGAAGCTTGTTTCACCATTCCTAATTTTTGTAAATTTAAATAGAAGTACATGGGACAGTATGCTATTACTGTTACATACATACAACTTCTTACTATTTAATATTCTTGGTATGTAACTGAGTCTTTGCAAAATATTATTTTACCTGTAAATGTATTTCTGCCTAACAATCTAATGCAATGCTTATTTGCGAACTTTAATATACAAACAAATCACATGGACCTTGTTAAAATGCAGAGTCTGGCTTAAAATGGTTTAAGGGGAAAGATTCTGAAATTCTAACAAAAACTTTCGAGATACTGCAGTATGTCTTTAATTAGGAAGAGTTAGTATACTGCTCTATTGTCCTATAGAAATAATTTGGTGGTATACATTATTTTAATCTCCTTATAATCATATTATTAAATCGTTTAAATGCACATAAAATTAATTTTCATAATTTAAAACAAAATATCCAAACCATCAATAAATCAAGATGCAATTAATATTTTCACATTAATGGAGCAGTCTTCACTAGTTTTCCATACTAAGTCTTTCCACGTATAATACACACCTTAATTAAGGGCACCACCACCTAAGGCTCAGCAGCCACATAATTGCTTGTGGCTACCTTGCAAACACAGGAAATTTAGTTAACTAGCTTTACTATCCTATGCTGCTGGTCTGTTTAGAATGTTTCAGTGCTACAATATGTATCATCAGTCCACTTGATTAAAGCATAGCCATTAATCAGCTGCTATCTATGAAATAATGTTATGTTTTGCTTCTGCTTCTTTTACTTTCCTCTCATCCAAACCATCCATGACTGAGTACTAAAGCACAAAAAGGACATAGTAAGCCAAATATTCACACCTCAGTAGAGGTGGAAGGACAGGCAATGGCAGGAAAGAACATGGGAAAAGTGTTACAATGTTTTTAAGACACAATTCTGAAAAACTTAGAGTCGGGGGAATAGAAAATACATCTGTTTACATTTGTTAATTCAGAATTTTTACTAATCTTTTATAAATCTGAAGACTTGGTTTCAATATCAATTTCATTATTAAGCATTCATTATTTAAAGCTAATCTACAACAAAACAAAAAGTAAATAAACTCTACTCTCCTTTCAAAGACACTGAACAGTTTTCTAAACACCAAGATTCCCCCAAAGAATAGTAAGTAATTAAGACAACAAAGCTCTATCATACTCCACAGAAAGAGTTTTAGGCAAAGAAAGACTCAGCAGGCATCCATTTACCTGAGACACTTAAACCAAATCACACTTGGCATTGTCTTGAAACAAGCACAGTCATGTGCCACATAACAGAGACATATTCTGAGAAACACATCCTCAGGCAATTTCATCCTGGGCTGACATGATTGGAGTGGACTGACAGACTCCTAGATGGCACAGTCTAGTGCATACCTTAGCTATAAGGCATAACATCTGCTATATGTATATGTGATCCACCAATGACTAAATCATTATGCCCCTTTATTTAAAGGGACAGTTCCTTATATAAAAAACAGTACAGAAACTTCAGAGTAGAATAAGAAGATGTGATCTCAATTCATTTATGGTGAAAAGTTGACAGGCTTCACTATGATGGTGCAGTAATAAAAAATGTACTATAAAAACAGCTGATCTGAGGTACTATGTGCACTGAGGTTTTATATTCAGATAAGTGGTAAAGACAGTAGATGTCAGTGCCATTGTGAGATTATGAAATATGCGAAAAAGAAAAACTGAAAATAAGAGAAATGGAGAGAGCAGAAGAATAACGCATATATACACAAACATGGGGGAGGACACTAGAAACTGGGATACCAACAAGCATACCAGTGCATATATAATAGGAATATGAGAAGAAAGGGGACCAAAAGAGCTTGAATAAAAATAGCCAAAATCATCCCAAATTTGATGAAAAGTAGTGCTCTTCATATTTAGAAGCTGAATGAACTCCAAGAAGGATAAAGGCAAAATGGTCCAGGACTACACTATTGACCTCCCAGGCAAGATGTCCCACTGGTGCAATTCAGAAGCTACTGCCACTGTATTGTTTATACTGCAGAACATGAGACAGAAAAAGATGTAAAAGCCAGAGAAAGGAGTAGAATGTGGAATGGTGTGCTCCTGTGTCCCAGGCACGGCATGGCTTGGCTCAAGGCCATGGAACTCTTGAACTCTTGGCAGCTGTATGTACCCACACAAGACCTGTACAAGACTGGACTTACCAACATTCTCTCATGGAGTGGGGTGCTCATGATGTCCCACACCTCTGTGAGCTTCTCTACGTAGTTAATTGTTGCTGGAAGAGGGAAAGACATTTTCTTCATGGGTGTAGCCACTAGTAAGTTACTAATTGTAGTGGTTTGAATGAGAATGTCCCCCATAGGCTCAGGGTATTTGAACACTTGATCATCTGGTTGGTACTGTTTGGGAAGGGTCATAAAATCTTTAGAAGGTGTGGCCATGCTCCAGGAAGCCCATCACTGGGGCTGGGCTTTAAGAGCATATAGGCTCACACACTTCCAGTTAGGCTCTTTGCTTTCTGTACCTGCTTGAAGATAGGAACTCTCAGCTTTCTTTCTGTTCAGGATGCTTCATGCCATGCCTCCCCTCCCACGATGAACTCTTATTCCTCTGTAATTGTAAGCCCAATAAACTCTTCCTTCTATAAGGTGCCTTGGTCATGTTTTCTTAATCATATCAACAGAAAAGTAAGTAATACACCCATGCTCCTCTAAACAACTCCTCACCAATGCTCATGTAAGCAACCCAAATAAATTAACTTTAAAAAAATAAAAGGTATTAAGGTAGAAGAGGATGGGTGGAAAGATGGCTCAGCAGTTAAGAGCATTCACTGGCTGCTCTTACAGAGGAGCCAGATTTGAATCCAAGTACCCACATGGCAGCTAACAACCTCCCATAACTAACTCTAGTTCCAGGGGATCCTATACCCTATTCTGGCCTTCACCAGTACTATACACACATGGTACATTTACATACAGGCAAGTAAAAGATTCATACACATAAAAATAAACATATCAAAACTAAAGAGAAACTGGTTGGAAAGAAGGTGATAAATGGGGAGGGAAATGAGAGACAGTAATAGAAGCAAATATGATCAGATTATATTATATGTATGGTAAAAATGAATATGTCATCATGAAACTCATGCATATAATATACATATACATAAAAAGCTATGTATAATATAAACAAATAAAATGCTTTAAAATTCACACTTGGACACATCCTAAACTTTTAAAAGACAAGGCAATAATACAGAAGCAACTTATCCTGTACAAAGGACCCTCACAAGAGATTACTAGCTGATTATTGTCCAAAACCCACCCCACCAGAACTACTACACAACGCTCTTTAGACTGACTCAAAAGGCCTATAAACAGAATGCATACAAAGAATGGAAGAACATCAGTAAAGGAACTACATAAATAGGAAAGATAATATAAACAAATATTTGTTTACAACTATTTTTCTTTTTATCTTCTAACTTAAAAGACAACTGCATAAAGCAACTACTTTAAATCTGTCTTGATGGGTACACAACATATAAAGAATATTTTGTATGAAATTAATAGTATAAAAGAGAAGATGCTAAATAAGAATATTTTTGCATGCTGTTAAAATTACATTACTATTAATCCAAACTACACTTTTATAATTTTAAGTATATACTGATAATTATAATCCCTAGGGTAACCATAAAATAATTTTAAAAACAATATCTTCCAGACATGACAGCACCATTGCACAGCTGAATTTAAAGAAGTTTCAACTGCATACACAAGACCTGTACATGATAAAGCTAGATAAAATTCCAGCATGGATGGGGAGAAGCTCAGGAGCTATTGACAATTGAAGGCTAGGGAGGGGAAGGGAGGGGTGGCAAATTAAACCAAACCAAAGCAGAACAACAGTGCTTTGAAAAGATTACCCGTGCCAGGTGCAGTGGCATATGATGTAATGCACCTCACAACCTCTATTCCGTGTGGACTGGGCATGGCCAAAAGTTCCTCTGAAAGTGGCAGTGGCTATTAAGTAAAACTGTAAGTATTGCTTAACAGTTGATCACCAGTATTAAAGATTTGTCAATATTTCAATCTTTTTGTTGTGTATAGCTTTAAAAAAAAAAAAGATAAGGCTACCCTATATCCCAGGCTGGTTTTGAATCCTCCTTCCTCCATCTCTGAAGTGCTAGGATTAGTCATATGCCACCACACCTGGCACTGATAATCTTTTCAAAGCACTGTTGTTCTGCCTTGGTTTCTTTTCTTTTCCGTCTTCCCAGCTCCCCCCACCGCCTTCTTTCTTTCAAACATAGTATTAAATTTTACCTTCTGCTTCCCGGTTCCTTGACCGTGTTTCTTTATATAATGCTGCATTCTCTACACTAGCTTGAGGATTATAAAAATCTAAACTCTAAAGTATTTTTTTCCACTGTGTGTATGTGCACACGGGTATGCGCGCACGTTTGTGTGTGTGTGTGTGTGTGTGTGTGTGTGTGTGTGTGTGTGTGTGTGTGTGTGTGTGTGTGGGCCAGAGCTGTCTTCCATAATGGCTCTCCTTATTTTTTGAAATAGGATCTCTCACTGAACCTGAAGCTCACAGATTAGGCTACAGTGGCAGGTAAATGGTCTCCCAGGGATCCTCCTGCATCTGCCTCCTCAGGGACGGAATTAAAGATAAGTGCTCCCCCCACCCACCCACCAGCTTCTATGTATGAGTGCTGGAGCTCTGAACTCAGGTCCTCCTGCTTGCTCAGCAGTCACTTTACTGAGTCATTTCGCTGGCCCCACTAAAGAATGTCACCAATACAACCACACTATTTATTTTGCTTTTGTCAAACATAGGCATTTATTCATACTGTCTTTGGCTTCAATTTTATTTGCTTTATGCAAAACTCCAGTTTTCATTAACTTACTAACTATAAAATATATGCTGACACAACACCTCAGGAAACCTTCAATATAAATAAAATGCAAACTATCTGTAATTAAAGCATTAGTGTGATATCAATGAGTATTTCCAAAAACAAAAATATATAAAATGCTGTTTTTACTTTATTCTCTTGACTCACACAGTAACTATTGAATCTTTAAAGAAAACTTTCCATGTAATTTACAGTTGACTCAACTACTGTGAAATACTCTTTCTGTCCCCTCCTCAGTAACAGGACCTGAGCCCTGGTGGTAGAGGTTTGATACAGGTGCCTTACCCAGGGACATACACTCTGCAGAAGTATTCTCTGCAAGAGCCTAAAACTTATCATGAAATCCAGTATTACAAAATAAAAATAATTTTTATATTTTCATAGCACATTGTTTTTTGGTTCTGCAAATACTTCCCATTGTGATGTTGCTTCTATTTGCATTAGGAACTCCTGCCCAGTGTTTTACTGCTATTAAACATGTGGCTAACTGTGTTTTTAATTTACAGATGAAATCACTACAAAAGCTTGTTTTTGTTAATTTAAATACACCAACAAAGCAAGTAAATAAATAAAAGTAATTAGAATATTTTCATGTAGTCAAAAATAAGTGTAAGATGCTACCAACAGTTACAATTGCAGACAGAGTATAGTGACACACACTGTTAGTCCCAGCACTTGGGAGGAAGAGGCAGGTCTCCGTGAGATCAAGGTCAGCCTACTCTCCATAGTGTTCCACGGTTACACAGTGAGAACCCGTCTCAAAAAAACAAACAAAACAACAACAAAAACTGTTACCAGTAAAGCAATTGCATATAACTGTTTTTAAAAAAATTAAACCTTGATTAGTCCCAATTCTGCTAATGGTGGGAAAATTCACATTTCTTCCATAGGGTTTTCTATGTCCATTGACTCAAAACTATCAATTGTGGATAAAATATACAATTACTTGACAAGACTGTAAAGTTACTAAAACAGTGGCATGTCATGTGCTAGGAAATAGCATGTCAGTCATTTCACACACATATATGAAAATGGTCCCCGTGGTAGAGGAGAAAATTCCCAATACTTAGTGGTGCCGTTTTCAAAGTGGATATGCAAATGTTACCAGTAATACTATAAAAAGGTGCCTGAATCTCATTAGTCAATAAGGAAATGAAAATTCAGTCACAGTGAGACCAAGTGCTATACTACCTATTATAATGACTGAAACTGAAGAAGAGCTAATAAGAATACCAAAGCCGAGGTGCCTCTGCACCATGGTGCTATTTGTAATCATGATACAAAAGCAAATGTGTAGAACTGAATAAAGATGGTGTATTAAAGTATACAAGTAGTCATTACATTTTCCACAATCACATAACCACAGTTTTAAAAAGGAAAATGCATCTACTACAATAAATGAAGCAATAAAATTATTAGCTTTATTCACATGCTGACCTCTGGATATATAAATGTCTTTGGTATCCTGTGTGATAAATGGGAAGTATGCATAAAGAACTTTAAACCAGAGTATACAAGAGAGGGTTGTCTCAAAGGTAAATGAGTGACTAAGCCAGTCACAGAATATCATTTTCTTTCTTTAATTTTATCCATTATTTGATGTGTATGAGTGCACTGCCTGCATTCCCATTATGTGCAATGCTCTCAGAAGTCAGAAGAGGGTGTCAGGATTCCTCTAGAACTGGAGTTACAGACAAACCTGTGTGGGTGCTGAGAATCAAACCCAGGTCCTCCGCAAGAGCAGCCACTGCTCTTAACCACTGCCAACTGTCCAGCCCATGGAATACCATTTTCATTTTCTAGAACATAAGACAAATTAGGGCTACTCAAACAGTATTTAGCAAACAATTGCTGGAAAATAAACAAATTAAGCTATTTGTCATAAATGATAAAATTTGAACCTTCGTATAAAAGTCACATTTTTACAAGCTACATTTTGGGGGGCTGGAGAGATGGATCAGCAGTTTAGAGTACTGACTGCTTTTGCAAAGGAGGTACACAGGTTCAGTCCCCAGCTCCACATGGCAGCTAAACAAACTTTAGTTCCAGGGGCTCCAACATCCTTTTCTGACCTCCATGGGCATTGCACAACATAGGTGCACTTACATATATGCAGATAATATACTCATACACATAAAATAAAAATAAAACATTTAAAAATAATAAAAAATTTAAATTACAATTTGGAGAACTGGTAGAGTGCTTTTTTGCGGCTTGATGTGTAGCACTTGCCTGACACGCACTCAACTTTGGAGGTTCAATCTCTAGCACTCCAAGCCAAAAACCAAGGAAGGGAACAGAGGGAAAAGGAGGTGAGAGGAGTGGAGGAGAATGGAGGGAAATGGAGGGAGGGAGAGGAATGAGAGGGAGAGAGAGGAGAAGGGAATGGAGGAAGAGGAGATCTGTCATAGTATTAATAAAAGATCTTACAAGTCACAATCAGAGTTTCTGTCTTGGCACTCAATATTAAGGCTAATGTCCTTTTCCTTTCTTGGAGCCAGAGACTAGTAAATCTTCTCATGCCTCTAATCTCTGACTTCCCCCTCCTGATACTAGGTTTAGAAAAGTCCCATTTAAAAGGTCATACTATTAGTTCCTCCACCTAATCTCTGCATCTTACAATCAATTGATAAAGGTTTTAATTCCACCCACAAAATCCCTTCACTGAAGTACCTAGATTGAATAAGCAGGAGAATGGGAAGGGATCATGTTTAGTATTTTGCCTACCATACTTTTCACAAGCTGCTTCTGGCCAACAATTGAATATCATGAGAAAACAAAGGCAAGTCTGTTCTGAGAAACAGGGTGCTTAAGAACTGTACCACAATGAGAGTCTTCTTATCCAAGCCTTTTCATCTCCCTGTCTTCTACAGAGGCCAGGCTGGCACAGATAACTTCCAGTAGAGTGACAGAAGTACCGTAACTGAAGTATGTGGATAACCAAACACAGTCATTTGTCAAAATATACACTTAAGAAATGCATTTTAAGGAGCTGGAAAATGGCTCAGCGATTAACAGCACTGGCTGCTCTTGCAGAGGCCCCGGGTTCAAGTCTCAGCACCCACGTGACGGCTAATAACCATTCTCACTCCAGTTACAGGAATCTGATGCCTTCTGACCTCCAAGGGCACTGCATGTAACAGGTGTACTTATATACATGCAGGCAGTACTCTCATACACATAAAATTTTAAAAGAAATGCATTTTATTATGTGAAAATTATATTCTAATAAAAATAAACAACTATGCTAAATAAACACCAATACAACTAAAAACGGAGTCGTTATCTTTTGGAAATATGTACTGAAACATCTGTAGATGAAAGGATATGATTTCTCAGACTTGCTTACAAGCAACCATAGGTAACTATAGGTGGCTATGATTGTCTTTGCTTTTTATTTTTATTTTATTTTTTGAGATAAGGCCTCCTATGCATCCCAAACTAGTCCAGAATTCACCATTCAGCCCATCTGGCTTCAAACTTTTTAATCTTCCTGCCTCAGCATCCTGAGTGCTAAAATTATATGTGCTTGCCACATCACCAGCAGTGTGAAACTACTCTTGGTTAAAATAAGATTGGTTGCCAGGCATAGTGGTACACAACTTTTATCCCAGCACCTGGGAGGCAGATAGAGGCCAGCCTGGTCTATATAGTGAGTTCCAGGCCAGCTAGGGCTACAGCTTCTATGTAGAGGTCAAAGGACAACTTGCAGGAGTTGGCTCTCTCCTTCCATTATGTGGGTTCCAAGGATCAAAGGTCATCATGTTTGGTAGCAAGCACCTTTACCCACTGAGCCATTTCTCTGGCCTTCGATGTTTTTAAGCCCAAGATCAATTCACACATGGATTGTCTTCTCTTCTGTTTCAATTATATAGAAATAGGAACAACCAGGTTATATAAAAATTCTGATGGCTAAAACTCAATTGTTTTTCCCAATCCAAATCTCAAAGCCTCAGGCAGTTCTGACTAGATTTACAATACAGTTTCAGGCAGTATCACCTGGTCCTGGTCCTTCTAATGCAGCAGTATCTATGTACAGGTATCTGGGAAGCATGGGAGAAAGGACAGAGAACAAAGGAGTGGTGAGACAAGGGCAGATGTTCACAGCTGGAGGCTAGGAAAGGGCAGCAAGAAGACAGATGGGATAATCAGTTTACGGCCATGTAATAAAGAGCAGTGACTGAAGTACAGCAAAGAACTGGAGACTCAGGGTCAGCTCTCCTGTCTGCTCCAACATTCCAGAAAACAGATTCAAGTAGGCAAGTGATCATCCAGTCACCACTACTGAAATCATTGGGCAAACTGCTGCTCTCCTAACATTCTAGTTTTTTACACCTACAGAGAGAGCCATGTTTTAAAAAGTAAAGAATCATCTATTCCTCAAATTCCAAAACTGACCTAATTGAAGCTCTGGCTACAACACTTCCTGAATCTGTGTCCCCTCCACAGTTCTCCCCACGGTCCTTGCTCCCCAGTCTTTCATCTGGACAAGCAACAGCTTTCTGCTTGAACTCCACGCCACTAAAGGAGACTTTTTCCCAACTCTGAATGAGATCCTATCATTGAGTTGTTTAACTGCTCCACAGGTACTGAAATCACAAAGGCTCTTCCTATTGGTGCTGTAGATCTGCTGTAAACCCTTCTCGCTCCTCCAGGGCCTCTGCACTCACTGTTACCTCAACCCTGAGTTACAAATTTTCAACCAAACACCTTTCCGTCCAAGTCAGGTTGAACATTCATAGCACACTAAGAAAAATACCTCTATTCACCATCACTCCTTACCTCTAACAGTTACAAAATGCCCCCAGACATCTCTTCTTCAATCTGTTCCCAACACTTGTCATTCTTTTCACAACTCTAAAGAACATTCTGGCTGAAAGCAAGAAGCAAATGATTTTCAACACTCAAACATTTTATAGAGTCAAGGCTATAATGCAGAAAACTAGATATATAATACCAAACACTAAAGACAAAAACAGAAACAGAAAACTGTGACTTCTCCATTCAACTAACAAGGAGTCAAAAGAAAAAAAAAAAAAGAT
The DNA here is from genome assembly GCA_035773235.1 of Eospalax fontanierii. NCBI lineage: Eukaryota > Metazoa > Chordata > Mammalia > Rodentia > Spalacidae > Eospalax > Eospalax fontanierii. The sequence goes on from CM069539.1 coordinate 32,865,469, forward strand.
GAGTCACTTTACATAGCAAATTGTGTATTATATAAAAAATTTATTTTCAAGATACAGAACAAAATTTTAAAATTGAAAGTTCACTTCTCCTTCAAAATCTGTGAAAATTCTACATTTTCTACTTAAAAAGATGAATGTGTAATAAATGCAGTTATACTTGCAAATGCTTAAAATATCTCTAGACAGATACACAGAGTAAATATTACAAATACTTCAATATCTCATGAATTTTGAACTATCATTATTCAAAAATAATCTTAAATTTTAAAAGAAAAGGTTATAATAAAAATATGTACTCTGAAGAGTACAGATGACTCCTTACATGGTATTTTTTCAAAAGGAAACTACTAAAAGGTAACTATTCTTATTTATCATCTTAACTTTACTCACTCAAAATCTGGCTGACAAAAACACTGTTACCAGAGAAAGAATGCATCTCTCAATAATTCTGACAAACCTTAGCTAGAGTTTTTAAGGACTTTAAATTAGGTTTCATCAAATGACTTAATGGCTCTTCACATTCTGGATGTTGTATTTCTTACCTATATAGACCAAAAGTATACTACCAATATATAGCATTCTCTTTCCAGATTCAGAGTCACTGTAAGACAGTTCATACTTTTTAAAATTTCTTTGGTTTATTTTTATTTTATGTATATGAGTGTTATGCCTGCATGTATGTAAGCACATCCATGTTGTAAAATACCCATGGGGGTCAGAAGAAGGAAGTGGATCTCGTAGAACTGGAGTTGTGGATGGTTGTTAGCTGTCACGTGGGTGCTGGGATTCAAATGTGGGTCTTCTGCAAGAGCAGCCAGTGCTCTTAACTACTGAGGCATTTCTCCAGCCTGACAGTTCATATTTTTAACCAAAAAAAAAAAGTAGATCTTCCTTGTTTTTTGAAAAAGAACTGTGGGAGGTTTTCCCTTGGCATCAGATAACCAACTTTCTACCCTAAGATTATCTGTAATTTCCTCTGTACATCTAACCACAAACTGTAAAAATGTTCAAAAATGAAATAGGTGTTGGGGAGATGGATCTGTGGGTAAAAGCACTTTTTTTACAAGCCTGACAACCCATCCATTTTCGATCCCCAAAACGTGTGTAAAAATCCAATGTGGTGGCTGCATCTATAATGTCAGCATTCCTACAGTGAGTTGAGGATCTCAGACAGGAGAATTAGCTAGCCTGGAATACTCAAGGCAGCTGCAGAAACAAGAGAAACCATGCCTTAAGATGGTGGAAGGCATGGTGAAAACAAACTCCCAAAAGTTAGCCAGTGACCTCCACACATGCACCAAGGTGTGCGTGCATGCACGTACACACACACACACACACACACACACACACACAGGCACAGGCACATGCACTAGATAGATAGGTAGGTAGAATAATAGAGAGATAGATAGATTGACTGATTAATTGATTGATTTTTTAAGTAAAATGATTCCAAGTATAAGGCATTTCCAAGTATGAAATTTCAACAAGGATAATTACATTAAAAACTGACGATCCTCACACTAACTACTATTCCAAATCGAAGTACCTGGAAAATATGTAAAGAAACACAAACAAACAACAACAAAAAACTAAACTAGAATGTACTCCTAGAAGGTTTGGGTGTTTGGTTTGGTTTGGTTTGATGTTTTGTTTGGTTTGATGTGCTGTATTTTGTTTTGGTTTGCTTTGTTTTGTTGTTTTCTTTGAGGTGGGGTCTTACTACATAGCCTCAACTGACCTGAAATTCACTATGCTGACCATCCCAGGTTGGCCTCAATTTCACGGTGATCCTACTGCCTCTGCCTCCTGAGCTCTATTAAAAGCATGCAGTATCACACCCAGCCTGGAAGGTCAATTTTAATCTTTCCTAGTTTCTCCACAATACTCAATGCAATGTAGCATATGTACCCTAAAGGTTACAGGGATCCTGAAGAGAAACATGGAATTTCAAAGAAATTTAGACCCATTTAACTCATATTTAGCATCAGGTGTACCTCAGTTGGAAAATTTACAACCTGTTAACCTATTACCAGCTGACTTCTTTCTAGGCATAGAAAAAAATATATATAAATAGAAAATATGATTCTACAAGGTCCCTCTCTTAATGTCCTACAGCTAATATTGGGACTAATTACCTTTGTTTTTTTAATCTATAAAAATCAAGAGCAAATAATTTTCACAAAATTAATATGCACAGATAAAGCACATCTTTACTTCTTTGCCTTTTGTTTTTATCTTGTTTTGCTTGGGGTGCTGGGAATCTAAACCAGGATCTCACAGGTGTTACGCAAGTGCCCAGTGCTATATCTCTAATGGTCAATTCTCATCCATCTCTTCCTCTAGATAAATGATGGCGCCTCAGTTCAATCCTGTGCTAACCATTACTTCTGCTGCAGCAGCTTTCATCAGTGTGCTGCTGAGAAAGCAAACGATCAGAAGAATCCAATATTTGCATTTATGATAACAGAAATTCCAATAGCAATCTGAAAATTCCTGCAGAAAATGTTTCGGTTCACTGTAAGGCAATGTTCAGGCTAACTACCCCTTAGGTTATTTCATAAATGTCTCTTCCATTTTCTTACCTACTAATTCTCTTAATTCTTTTTCCACATTTCTCATCACATTTAGAGCAGAGAGGTAGAGGATATCCAGTCAAGAAAAGTTCTTACATAGCACATTTTCTGCAAGTAATGACCAGAATACTACCATTAAATGCTATATTAAGGTATACACAAATGGATTTTTATATGTCATCATTGCAGCATTGTTTTATAAAGTCATTATAATGTCTTAATTCATCTTAATGTCTCTTAACTCATACTCTAAAAACTCAATAGAAATCACTTTTCTTACTGTTGTCTATTGGTTCATTAAGATCTGTATTTGACAGAATGAAGGTAGTTCTCTCAGATGACACAACACCAAAAGCATCTGAGGAGTGCACGTATACAATAAAGCATTAACAATAAACAGCTTACAGAGAGACACAGAAATGTATCTTACATAAGTTATATTTGCAACTCAAAGACTACAATATGTAAACAAATGAACCAATTAAAAAATAGGTTATGGATATGAACAGAAAGCTCTCAAAAGAAGAAATAAAAACAACTAGGGAAAACGATAAAAAGTGTTCAATATCCTTGGTAATTAGGGAAATACAAATCAAAACTACTGTAATATTTTATCTTACCTCAGTCAGAATGAAAACAAATGACACCAAATGCTGACACGGATGTGGAGAAAGAGGAAACCATATTCACTGCTGGTGAGATTGCAAACTGGTACAACCACTGTGGAAATCAGTGTGGAGAATTCTATTACTCTTTTTTTGATTATTTTATTTATTATTTAAATTTTTCATGTATGAGCATAATGCCTGAATATATTTAAGTGCACCCATGTCATGCATGCTCACAGAAGCAGAAGAGGGCATGACTCTCTGGAACTGGAGTTACAGAAGGTTCTTAGCCATCATGTGGGTAAGACGGCAGTCAGTGTTCTTAGCAGTTATTTCTTCAGCCAGCAGTGTGGAGAACTCTTAAAAAACTAAAAACAGATCTAATCTATGATCCAGCTATACCATTCCTTGGCATATATACCAGAGGACTCAATATCCTACTGCAGAGATACCTGTACAGCCATGCTTGCTGCTGCTCATTTTCACAATAGCCGGGAAACAACCTAAATGTCTATCAATCAATGAATGGATAATGAAAATGTGGCACATTTACACAATAGAGTTCTCCTCAGAGGTAAAGAAAAATACAATTTTCATAAAAATATTAAAATGAATATTTTAAAATAAACTGTTCAACTACAGACCTATCAGCACTAAGAAACTCTACTACCACCACACCTGCACACACTCTCCTGTAATACTTAATATTCCCCCTCTTCCAAGGTCTCATGTATCACCTCTATGCATAAATTACACATCTGTATTCTAACTTCCCTAGCCACGAGTTCCAGTTCTACACTGCCAACAGCACCAAGTAAATATTCTACTAGCAATTCAGTCAAAGGCAAAACACTGACACTCACTAGTTCATCCTCTTTGTTTTCTAAATGTGCACTAAAATTATCAAGTGCAGTCAAGTCCCCAAATCACTCAGGTTTAAAAATCCAAAAGCTACCTTTAACTTCTACCTCTCCCTTACCCAATAAATGAAGTCAACAAGTCCACCTCTGTAAAGCATTTGGCATCTAATCTTTCATTCCCACACATACCACATTGGTTTCCATTCTTTATCCATCATAAATCAAATGAGTATGATATAATGTTGTCCTCAGTACAAAGCATAAGACACAGCAAATAGGTCTTTTCTTTTTCCCAGTCCTGGGAACCAAACCCAAGGCCCTTCATGCATGTTAGACAAATATTCTAACACTGAGTTATATCTCCAAACCCCCCCCCAATGATCTTTTGAAAATGAATGAGGGACATGCCTAGTCTTCCTACTTCCCATCTCTGCTACCTTCATCACACTACTTCGCAGTTATTCAATGTTCCTAAAATTATTTCTTATTAGGTCACAAGGGCCTGCACTTACCACTGTCACATGGACTAAATAAAACTCTCAGTTCAGCATTCAAACTATTCCAAAGTGAGTGAGTGAGTGTGTGTGTGTCTCCCTCCCTCCCTCCCTCCTCCTCCTCCTTTCTCCTCCTCCCTCCTTCCCTTCTTCCTCCTCCTCCTATTTCTCCTTCTCCTCCCTTCCTCCCTCCCTCTCTCTCCTCCTTCAGTCTTAGGTTTTGTTTTCCTACTTGTATTTCTCTGTTCATGTGTCCCATGTCATGCTCTATACTCTTAACCCTCAAAATTCTGTCCTTCAATCTCAGTTAATTTGTTATATTCTCCACCTCACAAACCCAAAATAATGTTTTCCTTTATTAGAGTTTTCATAGTAAGCTCTTTGGTGCCACATACCACAAGAACCTACATACACCTATAATTAAAGCTATTTCTCATGAGCCTGTTATACCACCATATAGTCCATGTCAATCCCTCTCCACCTTCTCCTTTCTTCTCCCCCCTTCCTTCCAGCTGCTATCAGATGAGCAGCTTTGCTACAGCATGCTCTTTAGCATGATATTGTCCCCACCACAGACCCAGAACTATGTGGCCAATGGATCACAGATTAGAATCTTGAAACCATGAACCCAAATAAATCTTTCCTCCTTTAAGTTGATTTCCTCAAGTATTTTTATACAGTGATGGAACAATAATATAACCACAAAGGAAACTACACATTTCTTGTGAACAGGAACCACAATTCTTACCTCTTTTTTTCTTAGTCTTTACTCATCATCGATGACAAACTTAATTCTGCAATCCAGCTAAACCTACAGGAAAATATGGAACCCAAAGAACTGCAGTGAGGGCACAAAGATTACGGGATATTGTGAGCACATGGGGTAAGAGGTGGTCTCTTGAGCTATGGAAGGAATGATGTACTGGGTAAGAGGCACACAAGTCATTAGCACTGTCTCTCATCAGCAGAGGTGATCTTCCTGCCGGTCTTGACATCCTGGACCTAACATACTCCAAGGGCTTCCACAGTGCTCATGCTATCTTTCACCTTTCCTAAGACAGCAGGCTTGCCATTCAACCATTCAGTCTTGGCAGTGCAGCTGAAAAACTGAGACCCATTTGTGTTTGGTGCAGCATTTGCCATGGACAAGCCACCAGGACCAGCGTGCCTCTGGATGAAGTTCTCATCCTCAAATTTCTCCACAAGGCTGGAACTGCCACCAGTGCCATTACGTTAAGTAAATCATCACTCCAGAACATGAATCCTGGAGTAATTCTGTGAAATCAGGAACTCCTATAACCAAATCCTTTCTCTACAATGCTCAGAGCATATTAGAGTTTTTTTTATTTTGTTTTGTTTTGTTTTTCTGTCTTTGGAACTTGGTCTGCAAACAGTTTGAAGGAGATGTGGCCCAAGGACTTGCAAAAAAACAATGATGTCAAAGAACATGGTGAGGTTGGTTATGGCTGACAGCAGTGGCTGTAGGAGACAGCAGCTTTCACAAAGCTTTACAAATCTTTGACTGCTCCTAATATAATGCCTAGCAAAATATCATATTTAAGTCTCTAGAAAGAAGGGCATATGCATCAAAAGTAGTATGCCAGCAACAGAAGCTAAATTTGAATGTGTTTTGTATGTCAGACACTATTCTGGACCTAATATATATAATATTTCATTTATTACTCATAGCAGTTATATGAAGAAAGTACTACAGGCTGACTAGCTCTCTCAAATGACCAGAGATGTGTCAGATTCCATATTTTATTCTAATTTTGGAATATTTGCTAATTTCTAATTTTGGAATACATGATGAAGTGCTTCTTAGGAATAAGATAAAATTCTAAGCAAAAAATTCATTCATGTTCCATATACACATGAACACATATCATAAAGGTAACTGTACACATATTCCTAATGCACTTGCATTTTTACCACAGCACCTCACATGAGGTCAGGTGCAGAATTTTCCAGCTGGAATATTACTATAGTGCTCAGAAGTTTCAGGTTTTAGAGCCTTAGGGTAGAGGTGTTCAACCTGTACAACTTCCAGGTTATAAATAAGAAAACTAGAGCAGAAAGATAGTTAAGGTTTAATACTCTTCAATTTGTAAATAATTCCATAATTAACATCCTTTCATATACATAATTCTTCATATGACTTTATTAGATTTTTTTAAACTGTAACATGCTTTGATAATTTTTCCATCTTATTCCTGTTTTCTAAAAGGAGTATTTCCTAAAACCATCAACTCAATCTTCCTACCTCCTATTTACATCACCCATATTCCTAGCTCAACCAGATCAAGAATGAGAGGTCTAATCATTGGTCCTGAACTATTCAACTCACCACTTTATGGCCTGTCTTTCAGGTATTATAATAAAGTAAAAAATAATATGTCTAATGAATTTACTGGAAGTTATTTTGTAATATTTACAGATAAAAGAAAATCAACAGAATCTATACTCAGTTATTCATCAAACAGGACAATATTTAGTCAATAACCTTTTATTCACAGCTCATGGCAATCAGGTACTACACTATTATTCTGTGAGTGTAAATCAGTAAAATATAATCCCTACTTTCAAGAGGATCACAATTTTTTATGCATTAGAGTAACCTTGACCTTCAAGTGGTTGTCTCATGGGTTAAAAACTCATTTACAGATGGCTCCCCAGAGCAGTTGTAATTTCCAAGTCCAACTAAACGTGTTTCTATTTTCACACAGAGGACATCCAAATGTGGTACAAACTATGAAGCATTAAAGAACTGGTTTGAAGTATCATCAAATAAGTGACTCCAAAAACAAGTTTGTAATTTTAAAAAGTTACCAGCTAGGACAAATCAACCAGTGAAAACATGAATAATACAGACTTTGGGCTACCAAACCAGAAACCATTAACCTAAGAGGAACCTTTGGTAATATGGAAGATAAATAAGAAAAGGGCAGGTTCTATTTCTCATACATGAGATAAAACTATGAAAACAAATATCTCAAAATGCAACAGACAGGCATATCAAGTGAACCAAAAGGTTCTGGGGAAAAAAAAAAAAAGAGAGAGACAAAGCTTTAAATCACTGTTTAAAAGAAACAGCAATACTTAACCTCTACAGAACTAAAAGATAAAAATCGGCTTCTCCCTTAGCAATGAGACTATTTTTAACTAGGTCACTAGGAAAAATTGTGTACTAAGATTAAACCTTTGATATGACCCACTTAAACAATTTCTAATTTTGTAGCTCTGTAAGCATTCAAACTAATGTTCCAGGGAAATCAGTCCTATCCTCCTGCCTGTTTGCCTCCTCTCAAACTCAATCTTCCTTGAATGATGCCACTAAAATGGGTCTTTTATCCTAACATCATATCCTAACATCACTGTTTGGTGGTCACTCACTTCACTTTCAGCTCAAAAGCAGCATCTCCCACACAGCATTCCCTTCTCACCCAGTAAGATCTATGCCAAAGCTAGAAGGTGGAGTCTTATTAACATCATTCCCCTACAGGCCCAGTGGGGCTTAGTAAATAGTTAACAAGTATAAATGATAAAAGACACCAATGAAATGCATATTCCACAGTTCTCAGAATCGAGTTTAAGACTCCCATATTAACGAGCCTTAGCAAATGAACCAAGGGCGCTTGTCCATTAAAACATGGAAATGATGTGCAATTGAATTAACCATTGCAGGCAAGCTGCCAACAATCAGAAGAATTTAAACTGATTAAGTTTATTTTTCTCAAGTATTCATACTTTCTGCTTTATGACTTCAAAGTAGCCTGTAAGATTTTTTTTAAGAATTTTAAAGCAACCTCACAAATAACATACATACATCAAAGCAGAAAAAACAACCAGCTTGGTATTACCTCCTCAAGGAGACAAATTCTATTCACCTGCCTTCAAAGAAATTTATCTCTAAAAATCAGTTTATTTCACTTCCAAATTTACATTAAAAGGAGAAAAGAAATTACTTTATAAAATACAAAGTTTGGAGGACTTTGGGGATGTAGCTCAGTTGGTAGAGTGGCAGGCACAAAGCCCTGGATCCCTACCACTGCATAAACCACGTGTAGTAAAGATAGATGATCAGAAGTTCAAGGTCCTCTTTGGCTCCTTGGCTACACAGACAGTTTAAGATCAGACCCATTATATGAGTCCCTGTCTCAAAAACAAAATAAAAAAGAGAGAATGCACAAAAGACATTACAGCAATTTTCTATTCATCGTTTTAAGGTCATTTTTAACATAATGCAAAAGTTATAACCATGGCATTCTAGCAAAAATACTTTCTAAAAACTCCTAAGAGCAAAATGGGGAGGGGGGCGGGTACTGATATTAACTACCATAACTCTTTAAGTCTTAAAATGACACTAAATCAATGGATTTTTTTCTTTTATTCATTCTATCTTCAATTTAATTGTTCCTCAATTTATTTAGTAACAAACAAACAAATCAACATCCTTATCATAAATATGTATATACAATCTGATCAAGTCAGAGAATCCAATTAAATGTAAGATCTGAAAGTTTATCTGATGAAGCCTATGCAGCTATCTGAGTTAGACCTGTTCTTTTAAGATCACTTAGGATCTCACACTATTCACTTCACAGCATTTTCATCAAGAATGACTCTCTTGTGATGAAATGTAGAGTATTTTCATTTGTCTTGACTTCTGTTAGTTTGGTTATAGTACATCTGAGTACTTAAAATTTACTTCTAATCAAAATCTAAGTGAAAACAATTCTCCTACAATCTGAACAACTTTACACAAACATCTTTCAAAACAAGAGCTTTCTGCACTTAGGTTGCCACTGGGTTAAAAAAGAATTTAGTGAGCTATGACTCTATGGTTTTTCCTATTATATGTTCCTATCTGCATTTAGCCATATCCTTGAGTATCAACTTTACTGTATGCATGCTGTGAACCAGATGCTGTACAAGTCCCAGGATATTCTAAGATAGATACAGTCTCTTCCTTGTGGAGCTTTATGTCCACTACCTCTGTGACACAATTATTTAGTGAACCAAAAGGACAACATGATACTATTCAGATTAACTCTTAGAATAAATAATGGAGTGTAAGGATGACAATATTCTAAATTTGATAAGAAGGATAATAAGTTTTTCTAAGATATAAGAATACATCAAAACAGATCCATTCTAGAAGTCTTTTTTGAAAATCATAAAATTTCATAAACTGAGTCAAGCAATGACAGAACAGCTTTAAAGACTTAGGATGGGGTTATATCTTCATAAACTCATGATAAATTTAAAATATCATACATCACAAATGCTAATAATACATCTAATATACCAAAGATGATAGCTTATTCTTGTCTACCTTAAACACTCTCAGAGTACATACAGCAGCCTACAGTTGGGTAAACTCATACCAGTGTAGAGTACATCGTGCACACAGATGAGCACTTTACAGACACAAATACTGAAAACACAAAAACTGTATCCAAAAAGTACTGGCAGCATAGCAAACTGTAGAACATCCCTGTTTTGTTTCCCTGAATTATCATGTGACTGATGGGAGCTACAGTTCCACATGGATGGAAGCATCCTTAGCTGGCAGGAAGTTATACCATATACTGCTGGCTTAGGAAAATATCCAAATTCAAAGTATAATTTATAGGATAAGCCTGCAATCTCAGCACTCCCAGACTAAAGCAGGAGAATCTCCAGCAATGCCAGGAGTTCAGGCCAGTCTAGGCCTTATTCCAAATATATATATATCTATATAGATAGATAGATATATTTATATATAGAGAGAGAGATATATTGATATAAAATAAAGATTCTATTGCATGGATAGCTTTCATGCCATCCTAAAAGCACTACTGAGACCAAGCAGCCTTGGGCAGCCTACAAAAAAGAAAGAGTTGGTTTCACCAAAAAGACAACATATTCAGAGATGGTTTTTAAACTTTGAGGGGAAAAAAAAATCACAATATCAAAACAAACATATTTATCAGAACAGGAATACATTGAAATCAGCTATGGACAGAAATATGATTTTAATATGAGTTCAGAACCTTTCAAAACTGTGATATCCCTTGTTCTGAACTCATATTAAAATCAACACCTCTATCCATAGCTGATATTTAAGAACAGAGTTGCTGATGCATAGTCACAACTGCAGACTATGTGCTGAGATACTACAGTTGACTCATAGTCACAAGAAAGTGGTTTCCTAAAGTAGTTGCATTCTCTACCACATAAAACCTACCCCAAACCACTTTCAATATGCACACTCCTGAAGGACTACAACTCAAGAAAAAAAAAAGACAGCTATAAACAAGATTCAATGTACTCATTCAAGTAACATGACTAAATAAGGAAACAAATGAAATAAGACAACCACTTGATACCCACTAAACCTCTGAACCCTTTTTAAAACATCTTTTTATGAAAATACCTAGAGGCAACAACACGAAAGCTTTGAAGTCTAAGACAGCTGGTGTTAGATCCTGGCTTTGCCACTTAACTGGAGATTTCGTATCAATTAGTGTTCTTCATTAAACCTATGCAAACAACCCTACAGACTAGGAAGAAGGCAAATTTCTGTATGTTCTATTGTTCTTCAACTAGACATGTATAAAATGAATAGAATCATTCATTGCTCAGATAATTTTACACTATTTTTTTCTAACAATGCCACAGAAATACAACTTCTGAAATTAATAGAGTAATCTCATTTTGGATGCTGAGTGACTACTGCAAGGCTTTCTGTTTTTGAATCCTAAAGACTTTTTTTAGACAGGGTCTTATTATATAGCCCTGGCAGGCCTAGAACTCACTACGCAGCCCAGGCTAGCCTCGAATTCATAAAGTTCCACCTGCCTCTGTCTGTCAAGTGCTAGGTTTAAAGGCATACATCACTAAGCCCCACCTGAATACTTTTATTTCTTAATACTGGTAGGCTTCATGAGTAGACATCACTTTACCTGTAACACAGCATTCAAAAACTACTCATGCTGACCCACAGGAAATGGTTTTGGAAGCACAGGACTACTGACCAACAAGTGGTTCCCATGCAGCACTGAGGCCTCCTCCCTCCTGTCATGAACTGGTTTTTCCCATATGAAAATTCTCACTTTCCATTCTATAGCAGACTTCTGAAAGAATCACAAATTTTTACCAAACTTATGTTTCTACTAAAATTCTGTGGTATTTTTCATTCATTTTGAAGAGTTTTAACTCTGACAGTCTTAAAGACAAAAGCAAGAAGGAAGGAAAGTAATTAGATGTCACATCTTACTTAACCTGGAAGAAAAGTAAAGCAATCACTCCAGAGTCATACAGCTAGTAAATGTCACAGCCAGGATCCAAATCAAAGCACTTTTAACTACAGACTATGCTATTACCTGTGATTTGGGCCTATATATAGAAGGGGGGGTGGGCTAGAATGCAGCTCAGTCAGCAGTACAGCACATGCTTAGCATGTGTGAGCACCTAGATTCAATTCCTAGTATAGTATCTTACTGATTTTTCAGGTTACAAAAATGTTTCTTCATTGCCAAAAGTCTGGAAGATACAGAACTGTACAAAGAAAACTAGAACTTCCTGAACTACTATCTTCTAGACATAACCACTGCTTCTATCTCAGTATTTTTCTTTATAAAATGGAATCTCAAGTTTCAGGGAATGGTTTCACTCTTTACCTTTTCAACAGGGTCTTGTACATGATAGGCAAGCAAACTTCCGCAGCCTTTTTGTTCAGGGGGTCAGGGTCTCAGAAACTTACCTAAGCTGGCCTCAAGCTTATAATCATCTTACCTAAGCCTCCCAAGTCACTGAGATTACAAGCACATGCCACTGCACCCAGTTTTCCTCAGTGCTATTCTTTACTACCCACTGGAATATATCCCCACCTCTATTTTCTTCCACTTTCTAAAAAAAGTATTTATTATCACTGTGAATATGCACGGTGGGGGTGGGCATGCCACAGGGCACCTGCAAAGTCAGAGGAGAACTCTGTGGGTTTGGTTCTCTCGCCTTCCAACCTTACTTAGATTCCAGGGATCAAATTTAGGTCACAAGGTTTTCTCTATAAGCTGAGCCATCTCTCAAGACAACCCCCCTCCCACCCCATCTCAGGTTTCTGTAGTCCAGGATGACTGAATTCTTGATCCTCCTGCCTCTACTTCCCAGGTGTTCCTCACATTTTTACCTTTATAATTTGTTTGTTATATATATTATATTTATACATTCTGCCTACAATGTAATTACAACTCAAAGTACACTTTTACCCCTCTCCAAACCCAGTCACTATCAACAGTTTGACAGACTTTTCTCCATTCATGTATATACTTATATATGAATATAAATAAAGTTCATTTAGTATATTTTTCTATGTTGCTTTCTCTATTTTAGATTTTTTTTTGTTTTTATTTATTTATGTTTGTGTGTGTGTGCATGTACACACGTGGAGCGTAGGTGCCTGCAGAGGCCAAAAGAGGGTGTCAGAACCCCTGGAACTGGAGTTACGGATTGTTGTAAGTAGCCCAACCTGGGTGCCAGAACTTCAGAACTCAGGTGCTCTAAAAGAACAGCAAACACTTTAAACCACTATGTCATCTCTCCAGTCCCTATTTGGGGGGGTTGGGGGGGTGTTTGTTTCCTATGTATGTATGTTGTGTCTGTTATGGATATGTGTACCTGTATATAGTCTTTCTCTTTCACATTTAATGTGCTTTGATGATCATTACAGGTCTGTACATGCAAATCTGACTTGACTTGTGTTTTGGTTTGGAATGGAGGAGGTTGTTCTGCAGAACTGGGATCAAACCCTAGGCACTGTATGTGCTAGGTAAGTACTCTATCACTAAGTTGGTTGCATGTGAAGGCTCTGACATTCTGTTTTTCAACTGCTATCAATTACAGACTTCACCTTTTTATAGAGTTCTTCATACTTACTTCATTTTAATTTTTTAATATTATTCATTATTTTTATTTTATGTGTATAAGTGTATAGCCTGAAAGTGTGTAAGTACATCCATGTCATGCAATATCTGCGGAGGTCAGAAGAGGGATCAGATTCCCTGGAACTGGAGTTAACTAACAGACGGTTGTTAGCCACCCTGTGGGTGCTGGAAATTGAACCAGGTCCTCTGCCAGAGCAGTCAGTACTCATAACCATTAAGCCATCTCTCTGGTCTACTTACTTCATTTTTAAATATGAGTTTTGTCATTAGTCTTTATAAATTAACTTTATAATGACTAAGTATTTGTTCATATGAACATATCAATTCTTTTTTTGTCAGAAATTTGTATTTACCAAATAGTCACCATTAGATACAAAACTACCTTGGGAATCTCTGGTTAAATCTTTCTGTGTATTTCGTGTAACTTTATTAAGACAGGATCACAGGGATGGCTCAATGGGTAAAGGGGACTATTGTGCAAGTCTGACAACCTAAATTCAATCCCCAGAACCCACAAAAAGGTAAAAAGAAAGAACTGACTCCAAAAATTGTCCTCTGATCTCCACACATGAATAACGGTGCATGGGCATGCACACATATCATGTACATACACAAAAACAATTAATAGATTAATTAAAAGAGAGGATCCTAAAAATGAAATTACTGGGTCAAAACTAATATTCAAGGTTCTTGACATATATTTCTAAATTACTCTATAGAGAAATCATACCATTTACCAAGCAGTGCATATTTTTACATTACTTTTGCTTTTTAAAGAATTATTTATACAAAGTACCAGGTGTTAAAATGTTACAATGAATGCTAAAAATTAAACCTTGGCTTAAATCAAGAAAATATCCAAAAATTTAAATTAGCAAATTATGGTTTTTTTATGTATTAGTGTTAAAGTAATTTTAAAAGAGAAGAGAGGAAAGTGAATTGGTCCTATCTTGATCAAGTGCCACTGAGTAACTCCAAAGGTAACAATGAGAAAGCAAAGTTGTTCAAGGTACCATCACTTTTGTCTGGTATAGAATGCTTTCCTCAGGAAATAATGTGGTCCAACAACCTGGACTGTGCAGTACAACTCGTTAAATGAGACATTTTCCACAAACTATACCACAAAATCTTGGGACAGTTTCACTAAGGATATGTACCTCTGAGTGCAAAAGACACATGAAGAGCCAGAGAGATGGCTCAGCAGATAAAAGCACATACTCAAGCGTGAAGACCTGAGAGCCCAAATCCTAAACATCCACACAAAAAAAAAAAAAAAAAAAAAGACCAATGGGCCTATACCCAGCACTGTGAGGGGTGGAAACAGGAGGACTGCTGGTGCTTGCTCACCACCAGCCTCACTCCAAGTTCAGTGAGAGATCCTGTCTCAAGGGAGCAAGGCAGACACCGAGAATAGAACAGCAGTGTCCCCTCTCACCTCTGTGTGTACACGTAAGTACACAAATACACACAGACATACCAAAAAAAAAGCACATGAAAAAAACAACAGAAGCCTACACAAATATACAAAAAATATATTCACAGGGAGCTGGAGAGATGGCTTAGCAGTTAAGAGCACTGGCTGTTTTTGAAGAGGACCTGAGTTTAGTTCCCAGCATCCACATGGTGGGTAACAAGCACCCATAACTTCAGTTCCAGGGGATATGACACCCTCTTCTGAGCTCCATGGGCAATGAATGATATAGATGCACTTACACACATGTAGGCAATACACTCATACACATAAAATAAAAATAATAAATTTTTAGTATATTCATGAAAACAAAGAAAATAACATCTAATTTATTTATAGTTAATATTTAAGTGAAACTATATTTTAAATGACACATTTGACAGAAATCTAATAAGCATACTGAAAGGCATCAATAATAGTTTAATTATATTTATAACTAAAGTATTATCAAAGAAACAAGGCAGAAAATAAGAATGTTAAAAACAACAAAAAAAAGGGCATTTCCACAAGTGAACCTCTACAATATGGCCTGAGCCTTGTGTTATCAGCATCAAAAAAAAAAAAAAAAAAAAACAATGTGCAGCTTTAGTGCCAACTCTAAACTAATATTAACTTTATAATCATAATATATCTTATAGTCTTTAAACACCTTTACTACCACACTAATTTGACTCTGTTCTGGAGTCATATATAGTTTCTGGCAATGGAAGAATACAAAAAATTCCACTGAGGTGTATTCTCAAAGTGGCTAAGAGGCCCACTATTCCAAGACCAACAGGAGTTTCTCAGCAAGACCCTGCTTAAAATAAATAAATAAATAAATAAATAAATAAATAAATAAATAAATAAATAAATAGGCTACAAGGCAAGAATAGTCAGCTAACTAGCTACCTCTTAACTGAGACAGTACTATGGTTTGAATATAAAGTGTCCCTAATCTCATATATTGAGAATGTGTATGATTGTCAACTGACCAGCTTTTTGAAAGTGACTAGATCCTTAAGGCTCTAACCTAATAATGGATTAATCCTAATGATGGAGTCCCACATGATGGCATTAATGAGAGGTAGTGAAGCTTAGAGTCTATGAAGAAGCCAATAAAGCAGGGACATATCCTTGGAGCCACTTCTTCCTTTGGCCATCCCTGTGCTCTGTTTCTTCCTGTCTTCCATGATATACAACTACTTTGCCATTCCTTCTCTATCATAACAGACTGAATTCTCTGAGACTATGACCCAAAATAAATCTTTCCTCCCTTAAGTCATTTTTGTCATGAGTTTGGCTACTACAATAAGAAAAGTAACAAAGATGATGTCTTTTATAACTGTACTGACTTCGGAATGGCCCATGTGCTAAATAAACACATTGTTTTAACCCAATAATTTAATGGGTAACTTCTTTCCTTAACATAGGGTTTCAAATGAATTGAGCAAATTACTGATCACCATTAGAAATTAGTGACTTCTCCCCAGTACAATGACACATGCCTGTAATTTCAGTTATTGGGGGAGTCTGGCAGAAGGATCACCTGAGTCCAGGAGTTCAGAGCAAATCAGAGCAACATAGTCAGAATAAGAGAAAGACATAGAAGAAAAGGTCAGGGAGAAACAGAGGACGGGGAAGAGGAAGGAAATCAACTATTTCTATTATCTAAATGAACACTGGTAGAGTAAGCCAAATACTGTAGGAAAACATTGTAGAAACAAGCTAACAACTTATAAAACAATAAAACAAAGTATTAGTTAGAAAGGGCAGAACTCATATTTCAAATTCAACTGTTTAAGGACTAGGTTCAATTAAATTACATACAATTACTATGTAAAATCACATTAAAGCAAAACTGTGTCTTTAGTATCAGTAAGAAATATGACTGATTTTGCTAGCATATATTGAGCTAAGTAATTATTATGCCTAAAAGAATTCCAGTCCTGGTTTAAAATATGAAAGCCTCCTGAATTGCTAATCCCATATAGTCAACATGTTCTTAGTTCCTTTCTAGTCAGATTGCAAACCCAATCAAGGAACATCACCTAGAGCGCTCCCTGAATTCTTCCATATGTATCACAGTAAAATTATTCTGGTTTCAAAGCAAGAAGCTGACAGGGTGAAACACATTGAAGACCCATCTACTGAAGAGACTAAGGCAGAAGGATCACTTGAACTCAGTCAAGGCCAGGCTACATAAAACAGCAAGACTTCACTAGTCTGGACAAAACAAAAAGAATTAGAAAAAGATTAAGTTTTGACAAAGAACAATTAGGAGGCTGCTGCAATCTCTGGTGGAGAGAGAATACCTACCAGAACCAAAGCCGCAGCAGTGGGTATGGAGAAAAGCAGACAAATCTGATAGTGGTTTAAATATGTGAAAGCAGAACTACAGGACTAAAATCAGCCTACATACACTGTGGAGGACAGGGTCATCCCTGTCCTCCCACAATAACAATATATCATAATATAACAACGTAACTGTATTGCTTTTACATACAATTACCAAATACTTGACAGAAACAATTTGAGTGAGGAAGGATTTATTTTGGTCCATGACTTAACGGGATATGATGAGATTAAGTGATAAGAATGATACAAAATCTATGGCATAACAACAGGTTGCTACACAAAGATTACTTAACACAAGCACTGAGATAATGTGATGGCTGATTTAGTAACCAGAGACTGATGAGAACATAGCACACTGTTCCCTTTCACATCACCACAAAAGGATCAGCACAATAAGATAATTGAGAAGTTTTAAGAGGAAGAGATCCTTCTTCGATCCTTCCTCCCTTCCCTCCCTCTCTCCCTCTCCCCTTTTTCCTTCTTTCTTTCCCTTTCTGTCCTTCTTTCCTTCCTTCATTCCCTCCTTTCTTTTTTTCTTTCTTTCTTTCTTTCTCTTTCTTTCTGTGACAGGGTCTCCCAGTAGCCCCAGCTGGCTTGAAATTTGCTATAGAAACCAAGCTGGCCTTGGTCTCACAGAGATCTGCCTGCCTCTGCCTCCCAAGTACTTCAATTAAAGATGTGCACCCCAATATCAGGCCGGAGAGAGATCACTTTACATAACTTTTATCACAGCATACTGCTATAATTGTCTATTTATTATCACTGTTAGCAATTTCTCACTATATCTAATTTATAAATTAAATGTTATTGTAGGTATGTATGTCTAGAAACAAAAGTATAGGGTCTGGTACAGTTCAAGGTCTCAAGAACATAGTGCAGGTCTTGGAATGTACCCTTTACACAAAGGTGACGTACTATAGCAACGTTCTCTATTATTACTAGCAAACAAATCCACTACGTATAAATAAGACATGTTATAATCTAAGGTACCCAACTGTGGCTGCACAGTTCAGTAGCGGTGGGAATCATATTTATTTTGCTCACTTTTCTATTTCCATGGCTTTTAGGATACTTGAAATCACCATGTACTCAATAAATGTCTATGCAGAAATGCTGTCTCTGAACTTGTTAGGCAAAAACATATACCTATCTGATCTGCTGACAGAACTTCTGCCCAGAATTCAGTTGTATAACAGACTCTAACAAGTTGTATAGCAACCCTGAGCTTTTATCTAATGGAAATAGAACACAATTTTGTGCTATCTTATCTGTTCAAGTTTAATTCCAATAAAATTACATTATAAATGAGAAGGTCCATTCTTCATCTGTAATCAAATATTGTTAAGGCCAGTGGTGGTGCATGCCTTTAATCCCAGCACTCAGGAGGCAGAGGAAGGCACATCTCTGTAAGACTGCGACCAGCCTGGTCTACATATCAAGTTCCAGGCCAGCTGGGGTTAAAGGGAGACTTTGTCTCAAAAAAAACAAATCAAAAAGTACAAAGTATTGTTAAAAAGTATCATTATAGCTGGGTATGGCAGAGGCCTTTAGTCCCAGTGCTCTGGAAGCAGGCAGGCAGCTCTCTATGAGATGAGACCAACCTGATCACCATAGCAAGTTCCAGGCCAGCTGGGGCCACAGGGAGATCCTGTCTCAAACACATACATGCACATGTGCACACACACACAGACACATACACGCATGCATGCACAAAAGACATCATTATACCTAACACATCTTCAGTTCCAATTTCTGAATCAAGCATGCATTTCACTCCTAATTCAGCACTTAGGAACTGAACATGGAGGAAGACTCACTAATACAGTTTATAGCCACACAAATATCCATTTGTTCTCCATTTGTGAAGGTAAGAAAAGGCTCCCCAAAGTTATTTCAGGGGTCATATATTTTCAATTTCTATAGAAATCTGGAACAGGAGGTCACTTTACCCAGGGCTCCTTCTTCTCCTCCATTCACCAAAAAATAAATAAAAAAATAAATGAGGAAAGGTACAAGTAATCAATTTTGAATGGAAATTAAAACCATTTTGCTTTAAACCCTTACAATTCCAACTGAATTATGTTGAAATGGAAAAGAAAAAGAAGGCAGGCTACTAAGAAGAACTTCTTCAGACTGACGAATCAGACTGCTCCAAACAAAGATCACTGCCTTTAAAAGTTGTGCAAAGATGACTCACACTTCCAGATGGACTCAGTCACTATTCCTGCTTCATGTTTTTCAAACAAACAAATTCCCAAACGCCACATCTACAGAGATGGTTATAATGGTATACAAAACAGCTGATTACTTACAAATGAGAAAATTAAGTATCAATGCAATTAAATGCACACATTGGACTAAATATTTGATTACTGCACACTACAGTGATTGATGCTAAAGTGAGCACTGATTTTAAATGTGATGTATAATCTAAATACCAAGAAAATATTTTCTCTTTACTCAAAAAATTTGTAAATCCATTAAAAGGTTAAGAGATCCTAAGTGGGTTCTCCTAATGGCTAAGTACATTAATGCCAGTTTGCCAGGCAGCTGACTGGGGGATGTGCACAGTATAAATTAAAAGCATACAAAATAAATATATCTCTACCTAACCAGATGGAAATTCTCAATATTAGGTGAGACCATTTTAAAGATGAACTAGAAACTAGAAAACCAGAAAGTTGACAGCAGCAGTTAGTAACTCTGATATAAAGCTATAATAATTGGAAAAGTGTGGTTTTTGCAACTGTGTAGAAAATTTGACCAAGAGAATACAATAAAATAGAGTTAACAGACAACCCACCAACATTTGGTTACCTGATTCACAAGAAACTTAACATCACTATATAGTAAAGAAAGGATCCCCTTTCTAATTAAAGGGTGATGACTCAACTAAACATCTATCTGGAAAAAATATCCTGTAACTCTCACCTCACAACCTATAAAAAAAAGCAATCACTGAAGGAATGCAGACTTGCACACCAAGGTAAAGCCATAAAGGTTCTTCTAGAAGAAAATATACAAGATCATCTTTCATTAAAGTAGGCAAACATTCTTAAGTATGCAAAAAGCAGTAACCATAAAAAAAAAACAGGGTAAGTTTGACTACGCATATTAGACCTATTCTTCAAAGATACTTAAAATGAGCTGAGGGCATAGCTCAGATAGTAGAGTGCTACCCTAGTGTACATAAAGCCCTAGATTCTATCCCTGGCACTATAGAAACTGGGTGTCATGGCACATGGCTGTAATTCCAACACTGGGAAGGTGAAGGCAAGAAGATCAAAAGGTAAAAGTCATCTTGGGTTGTACAGCAACTTCAAGGCCAGCCTGAGTTTAAGAACTTGTTTAACAGAAAACAAACAAATAAACCTAAAATAGTGAAAGAGTAATCCAGAGAGCTTAAAGATATTCATAATATAAATATCTGACATGCTGACTGTAGTGGTGCATATCTTTAATCCCTGTACTCCGAAGGCAGAGGCAGGGATATCTCTGTGAGATAGGGGACATCCTAGTTTACACAGCAAGTTCCAGGTCAGCTAGAGTTACAGAACTGGTCTCAAAAAGACAAAACAAAACTAAACAAAAAATATAAATAAATATCTGACAAAAATTATAATCACTATATTAAAAAAAGCACTCCAAGAAATATTAAGAAAAGACAACTCAATAGAAAAATGAGCAAAAGATATGCACAGGCACTTCACAAAACACACACCCACCAGAATGACTAGGTTAAAAACAACAAGTGCTAGTCAGAGTTAAAGGAGCCAAGAATCCTGTGTGTTGCTGATGCCCCCAATCCTGCAATTATAAAGTACATATGCAAGACAATGCTTACATAACCAACCATATGTTTACCAAAACACGTGAACTAGAATGTTCTTAACAAAAGCGTACACGTAATCAAGACTGGAAACAACCAAAATGCCCCACCAACAGTTGGGGTATATGCACACAATGGAGTCCTATACAGCAATGAGGATGCCATATAATTATATGTAATAATATGGATAACTCTTAAGGGCAATGCTGAAAAGAGCCAGAAACATTTATGTGTGAGCGCAAGCATGTACACATACACACATATGTTCTGTACAACTGTACAACTCCAGTCTACAGAATCAGATACAAGCAAAAGCTAATCTATGCTCTTGGAAATCCAAAACCTGCAAACCCACCAAGGTAGTAGGGTGTCCTCACTGTGGGGAGGACACTAGTTTATAAGATGTGGTCAGCTCTAGTCACGGGGCTGCATAGGTATCCTTTGTACACTTTTAATGTTGTTTACAAACAGGAAGAACAAAATCTGTACAGTACACACAGGCAAACAGGAGGATCAAATCAGCAAGCTTCTGTCAGTGACCACCCCAAACTAACCCTAACTGGGCTATAATTACAAGAAATATCTCCTGTTCCGACATTGATTATATAGGCAGATGAAGCCCAAGATTGGAAATCAAAGATGGAATGACAGTAGGAAATGCTACAGACTATTTTAGAATGTTCCTCTCATTTCTCTTCAGCAGTAGCCAGTATCCATCTGGCTAGTTATCCAGCTGGTTCAATCAAGTCTAAAAGAAGTAATTCCAAAAATTCCAGGGTCTTCTGAAATTGAAGTTGGATAAAATCCCTTGCAGAAGACACCAAATCTCCTGAAAGTGTGTCATCAGGGGCAAGGAAATTATATCAGTTACAGATAATGATTAGAGACATGTAAAAGGAAGTGCAAATTACAGTGGCTTCAACAAGGCAAAGGTTTACTCTTCCAAGGCCAGGCAAGATGACTCAGAGAGTAAAGGCACTTGCTGCACAAGCCTGGAGACCTGAGTTCAATTCCCAGAACATACCTAAAGGTGAATCGAGAGAATCAACTCCACAAAGTTGTCCTCGAACCTTCATACACGCACCATAGCGCAAGAACCACAAATACACATTATGAACACATACATACACAATTTTTTAAACTCTTTCCATAAAATACAAATTCAGAGAGAGACACTTATGGACACTGGCTTTGCAGTTCAAGGATACTCTATAGAGCAGGGGATGTAGCTCAGTGATAGATTGGTCAAGCATATACACAACCCTAAGTGCAAGTCCTACACCATAAAAATTCATTTCTTAGCTGGTATAAAGGCTAAATCTCAATAAATCTCTTGGCCTTTCCCTGATATCTCCAGAATACTGCTATTGCTTGACCTCATATCTAGTTTCTAGGCAGGAGGAATAAGAAATGGATTAAAAAGCGGGAAGCACCCCCAAGTGTGGTGATGCATATCTGTAATCCCAGTACTAGGGAGTGGGAAGACACATGACTGTGAGTTCCAAGCCAGACTGGGCTATGTAGAGACCTTGTTTCAGAAATAAAAAGGGGGATAGCTCTCTGTGGCTTCATTCACAAATTTCTACCCATATCTCATGGACCAGGAACTGCCAAATGGCTAACCCAGCTAGAAGGAAGCTAACAAATACTTTGGTTTTTGTTGTTTTAACCAGGCACATCTCCACTTTCCAAAGTTTAGGTTCTATTAGAAAGGCAAAGGGAGTAGTGGAAGACAAGAGCCCAGGCATCGCTGCAGCTGCTGCGACATGCACCTACTGTGTCTGCTAACCGAGCATATTTCTCTAACAATTAACAAGTCATGACTCATGACCCTAGTAGAAATTTCTGTGGTATAATTCTAGCAACTATTTTTTTCCAAGCATTTTTTATACTATTTCTCATGAAAGAAAATGGTAACATTGCCAACAGAACTAAAGTACTGGGTAGAGGTACCGGTGTCCCAATTGTCAGAGCAAGGATCTTTTATCCAAACACTCACCAAAGAATTGAATAAGTTTTCTTCAGTGTTTTATTTATTTATTTATTTTTATTTATTTGTTTTATGTGTATGAGTGTGCTGTCTGCATGCATGCAAGTGCAGCCATATCATGAAATGCCCTGGAGGTCAGAAGAGGGCATTGGATCCCCTGGAACTGGAATTATGGACAGTTGTTGACCACTATGTGGGTGCTGGGAATCAAACCCAGATTCTCTGCAAGAGCAGCCAATGCTCTTAACCACTGAGCCGTCTTTCCAGCCCCTCCACAGTATTTCTTAATGTAGTAAGTCAACGATGGGTCAAAAAACAACAGGACTTTCTAAGTCCTGAAGACAGTGTTCATTTCCTGACAATATATTTCAAAATAAACAGTGAGTTTTCACTTTGATCTTTTCTGAACCAAGCATGATTTATAATTCACCTACATTAATCAGCATTGGCCACTTCATAAATTCAAACACCGCTTTCCATCAACATACAAAAGGAATTGGTTCTAGGCCTTGTGAAAACCAAAATCCAGGTGTGCTCAAATCTTTATATAAAATGGGTAGTATCTACACATATCCCTATAGACACAAATCATCTCTAGAACATTTGAAATTACCTACTGCAATATGTAAATTGTTTTTAGACTGTATTGTTTAGAGGATATTGACAAAAAAAAGTATGCACATATTCAGTATAAACACAATCTTTCCCTTTCAAATGGTTTAGACCCACCGTTGGTTCAATTTGTGGATGGTGAGCCTAGGACTCAGAAGACCCACTATAATGTGCTATTTTTCTGCCTATGTGCAGTTAAAAGAACACAAAGCGTACCATGTACAAATGATTCTACAAGTAGACAGTATCTTCTGTACTCTTCAATACTCTTTCCTTTGCACAAGCCATCTACTAATAACATGGACAGCTCAAAACTCTTATTTTAATCTAAAATAGTAATCTAACATATTTCATATTCATTTTTTTCAAATAAAGAACTTTGCCTATGCTGGATACAATCTCTACCAGCCAGCCCCATAGTTAAATTTTTTTTTTTTTTTTAGAGAAGATTCAGAGGCTGGGGATGTAATTCAGTGGTACAGAATTTACCTAGCATGTGGAAAAAAAAGTCTTGGATTCATCCCCAGCACCAGTGGAAAAAAAAGGAATACAATACATGCAATGTGATTTGGCCATTTTATAGCAATGTCAACATTCCCTACTCTGCTCTGTGTCTGTTTGTTGTCTCAAATGGCTACATTAACATTCAAACATGCCTATCACAGGACTTTTAATTTGGTTTTTCTTTTAATTTATATGTATGTGTGTTTACCCACATGTATTTATGTGTAACACATGCATAGAAGTCTGTGGAAGCCAGATGAAGGGGTCAGATCCTGTAGAACTACAGTTACAAGTGGTTGTAAGCCACCAAGTAGGTGCTGGGAACAGAACCTGGTCCTCTGCAAGCGCAGTAAATGCTCTTAACTACGGGCCATCTCTCCAGCCCTAACTTGAATTTAAACAAACCAAAAATAATGCTAACTTAAAGATACATCAATTAAACCGAATCTGTTGAGTTCAGTTTTCTAAATTTATGAGTCATTTAAGGATGATTCCCTTCATCAAACAAAAACCACGTGATGCCTGTAGATCTTCTAAATCCAGTCTTTCATCTGCTTTAGACTGAGTCTGAAAGGTTCCTCTCTACAGTAGAATGTACCATATTTAAATGTTTCTTCCTTTCCAGCTCCTTACTACCACATTTCCAGCCATCTTCCCTGAGAGTCAAACTCTTCCTTCATAGCCACTGTCCCCTCCACTCACTTCTGTTTCCTGAGGAAGAGGTCTCAGAGAACTGACTCCTAGAGATCATCTTGTCTTAGACATTTAAAACAGAAGAATAGAATGTAAAGAATTTTTTTTTTTAGTCAGTAAATTGTTGTTACCTAAGAGTACCTGATAAATTAAGACTCAAGGCTAAACTTTCAAAAGATTTTTCATTGAGTATGATCAATAAAATTCTCTAAATATCAACCAGTTAAAATTTTATGTTAAACTTTTGATAGTGCAGTATTTTAATATATACATCAATTTTAATATATACATCAATTTTAATATATACATCAACACATTTCAAATGTTACTAAAACATCAATCACTTTCTTGTCATAACTACCATAGTAATTTTTCCTTCCTTACTCCTCCTGATCATTCCTTATCCAAGACAAAGCCACTAATGAAGTCACAGATTCAACTCCATGACTCCAGTTAAGCAATATGACCTCAGATTTCTGCAGGCAATCATAATTTGTAAATCAAAAGTATGGTACTTACCACTGATCATTAAAAAAACTACCTAAAAGTACATAAAAAATATATGTGAAATGCACTGCTAATGAGAAAGAGGAACCACATCAAAGTACATGCATTATCTAATAATAAATCAATGCATTAATTTCAAATACAAATATCTCACTTTCTAATCATGGGAAAGACAGCTAGGAGACGGCATAAACCAAAGCCAGTTCTAATCTCAAATCTTAAGCCGTTTCCATGGACAACAGATTTAAAATTAATCCTTGCAGTTTGAACCAAATTTGGTTATTGACTAGGTACAACCAAGAGAAATATACCCAAAGGCTGAGCTACGCTATCCCTTTCAGATAGATGATAGATTGATGATGGATGGATAGATAGATAGATAGATAGATAGATAGATGCATATATATTTGATACAATATCTGCAAAAGACATACTATACACATGTAATCCTTGAATAGAGAAATGTTACTGGATTGTCATTATCTACCTCGGAAGGAAAAAAATGTGCTGCGAATGTCATTAATTCACTCATTTGACAAATATTTATAGGTTTTACTACCAGAATAATGTCCAATATTTAAGCAATATAAGAGGAAGCCAAGAAATTAGTGTGACCCAGATTCAGGACTTCTCAACCTCTGGATGAAAGGCAGCTTTTAAAGGAGAAGAGCCAAGGAAGAAGCACTGGCATCCACCAGCCTTCTTAATGCATAAAACAGCAACAACTTATCTAGCCATTTATGTATGGAGAAAATGACTATCACTTTGGAATATGAATATCTAATTAAATTTGCTGTCCAGATCTATGATTCTTCTGAAACCAGCAGTAATTTTTTCCAATGAGCCTTTTTTTGTTCTTTTTGTTTTTCTGGAGTAGAGTCATTCAACAATTCTGCAGAAAACAAGAAAAAGCATATCCCAAGTCTACTGGCAGCTTTTTTCATCCTCTAACAATTCTGCCTTCAGATGCACAGCCGCCAAAGTTCAGAGGTCACTGGGGTCTTTGTACTAGGTTCCATGGTTGTTACAAACAAACTTCTGTTCCCATTCCTTCAGTGAAATAGGCCCCAACAACTGGGCAAGCTCAACTTCTCCCTCAGAAGCCTGCATAAGCATCATTCAACTGGAAGTACTGCATGTACACTTCAACAATAAGTTTACCTGAGCATAAAAAAACAATAATTCTAGTCAAACACCAAAACTACCATTGACAGACACAGCCTGACGATTTCTCGTAACTGGTAGACTTCCCCGATGGTGTTCTGACAGCTGTTGTTAGCTTCATTTCTCTGTTTCTCTTAGGTTTGTTATCCTTATTTAAATTACATATACTAAAAAATAATGTACTATGGATATTTATGAGCTATTATCTTAATATAATAATCTCAAAGTTATTTATGGATGTGTAATAATATACCTACATAAGAAACCTTAACGTTATGAAGTTTATTTTGCAATAATAAGACCTAAAAAATCAGCACCTTATTCTATAATTGATAAATATATTATTTAGAATATAAATCATGTTGACTTTATCTACATACTTAAGACAAATGTTTAATTCATTAAGCTATGTATTTTAAGCTGTATATTTTAAGCACCAGTTTTTAAAGTAAATTTCTACTACTTTCACATGCTAATAGCAAGCTCCAAAATCTACTTTAGCCGCTAAAATACTATTTAGAAGTGGAAAATTAATCTAAAAATTGCTCCACCAAATTAGTAATTAATCACAGAAAAGGTTACAGAATGATCTTAGTCTGAAGTCCATGATTCAGCAACCACATTACAAACTCCTCCTGCAGGGACACTAAGTGAATCACAACAATGAGGAATGGAAGGTCTTTGCAGAGACCACAGTATTTGCAGATACCAAGTTTAAAAAGAAAGATTCATCCACACTGAAAACTTTCTACAACTTCTAACCAATGCAAACACTTCTACAAGGTTAAAGATACTATTTGAAATTTACTGAGTTACCAGCACTATGGGAAACACTGCATTCACAGAAAATGAGCCTAGTCTTGCTCTTGCACACTCTCTCTGTCTCTCTCTCTCCCCTCTCCTCCTCCGCTTTCTCTCCTCTCTCTCCTCTCTCTCCCCTTTCTCCTCTTTTCTCTCCCTCCACCCCTCTCTCCCCCTTCTCTCTCCCACTCTTTCTACAGACTGTAGTGTGCATATTATTTTAATGAGTTCAAAGTAAAGCAAAATAGAGCTGGAAGTTCTGATAACCAGCATGAAGCTCACAAAGCAAAGACCACCGGCATACAAAAGTATTGTTGAAGTTGAATACAGTCTGATTCTGGACCAAATTAAATCTTTTAAAGAATTTTTAAAGATCTAAAGTGAGAAGAAAAGTTATTCCAGATTTTACCACATAAAATTCAGTAACTGAGTATTTCTAAACCGCTTTTGCCTTTAAAAATCATTTAGCTGAATATGTTTTCTGCTTCTACTAAAGCCCTTAACCCTGAAATAAGAATATCATAATGTTTTCATGTCACTGACCTAGCTAAAACCAGTATGAAGAATTTTCTGAAATATTGCTCCAGTTCAGACTTTGCTTCCTACCTTTTAGGAAGCTGGCCTACAACAGAAAAGTTCCAGTTACATGGAACCACTTCTCTACAGAAGGAAGCCTGGTTCTCATTTTGCTGAAAGAAATAAAGTCAATTGAAAAAAAAAATTTCAATTTCTGAATCCCCTGTTAATTAACTAGGAGTAAGAAATTTGACATCATTTTTTAGGAAATGCTATTAAGCAACAAATACATAAAAACTGCTTCTTACCCAGATCAAACAGCTGAAATAGCAATTTGTTCTCTTAATCAAAGCAATTCTGTCTTTTTTATTTATCACTTTTATGTGTATGAGTATACTGCCTGCATGTGTGTAAGTGCACTCATATTTTGCAATGCCTGCAGAGGTCAGAAGAGGGTACTGGACCCCCTGGAACTATGGTTATGGACGGTTGTTAGATGCCATGTGGGTGCTGGGAACCAAACTCAGATCCTCTGCAAGAGCAGCCAGTGCTCTCATCCACTGGGGTATCTTTCCAGCATACCATCCTCCCCCCAGCAATTCTGAATTTAAACATTTCACTAAAAGATTTCCAGAATATTAATTTTAAATGTTCTAGAATCATACTAGTAAGCAACTAATAGGCTACCAGCAGCAGTGTACAGAAATGTTTTTCACTGCACAGGGCAAAATCTCCTAATTCTGATATTTCTAAGTCATCTTTAGGAAGTGAATGGTTGGCCACTGTCATGTCACTATATGATAAATGAAGATGCTGTTTCATTTAAACATGGAAACGTCTGCCCTTCACAATAAACAAAATATGAGATGACATGGAAATCAGAGAAAATGTTCACAAGTATTTACTTATAAAAAATAAATTGAAAAGGGTAAATGAAAAACCTCTCAAACTTTCATTTTAACTTTGTAAAAAGTTTATATTAGGCTATCTTTAATTAAATTCTAGCTCTAAAAGTGCTTTAATTCCTAACAATGTAAATGGTATAAAAGCTTCTCTTCTGTCCCCAACAAAACCACCTGCCACAATATGTAATAAATGCCTACTGAATTTTAACATGATAGTTACAAATACAGAGTTGTAAAATAAACCTAAAGTTACTATTTTTAAATGGTTTCATACAATCTGGGAAGTTTTTAGAACATTAGGCAGACAACAGAACACACACATGAGGATATTTATTTTCCTAGAGAGTCAATTTATGCTACTTTATTAGAAGGGAAGTTAAAAACAAAATCAAAAAATTTTTTCCAACATTTGGAGTTTGGATCCTTGATAGGGACATTTCTTACAATTGCTAATTTTTTTTTAAATCACCAAAATAAGCTAGGTATACCAGCATACACCTTTAATTCTAGCACTCAGGAGGAAGAGGCAGGTGGATCTCTATGGGTTTGAGACCAGCCTGGTCTATATTGCAAGTTCCAGGCCAGTTGGGCCTAAAAGGAAAACCCTGTCTCAAATAACAAACAAATCACCAAGAAAAACAATTTTTAAATATCTTTGGTTACATAAAATTTTTTAATGTCACTACATAACAATGTGTTAAACACAAGAGCTTTAAAGAACAGTGTCTCTTTATAAATGCAGGAAATTCAGGAATCCTGTAAAGATAGGAAGGAAAAAAATGACAAAAAAGAGAGATTTGTGTCTTGTAGACCTTATTTTTATCTAAAAATACAAAATTAATGTCTTCTGTTATAAACTTAACAAATACTGTTGAGAAATTAAGACCAAAATTCCAAGAATAAACTAGTCAAAAATTAAATATAGGTACTAGAGAGATGGCTCAGCTGTTAAGAGCACTGGCTGGTCTTCCAGAGGACCTAGGTTCCAGCACCCACATGGTGGCTAACAACTGTCCTTAATTCCAGTTCCAGGAGATCCAATACCCTCTTCTGGCCTCTGTGGTTACCAAGCATGAAAGTGGTGTGCTTAGATACATGCATGCAAACAAGCAAACTTTTTTTTCATTAAATATAAAATTTATCATCTCCTTATTTTAAATAAGACATGAATTCATCCTAACTTTAAACCACTCAGGATACACAGGAAAATGAAATGTTTTTGGACAAGCATCCTCGGATCCTTAGCAGAAAGGAAGACATCTCCATCTAGGTGATTAAGCTATTACAGTAGCCCACTTTCTTGTATTAAAGAAGTCAGTCTTTCTATTTTTAACATTCTAGTTAAGCTTTCATTGAGAATAACAATTCTCTGTAACCACAAATGGAACACCAAACAAAGACACCTAAATAAGCCAGGATTTTTATTCTGACTTTCCAAAGGCAGTTTGAGGTGTACTGTAAATATCTGATTTGAAAGTGTTCCCAAGAATTGTAATTAAAACTGTAATAGGAACAAATACCATGAGCATATTTTGACATAGTAGAAACCACAAATACATGAACTTGCATTTTCATTAACTGGTGAAAGGAGACCGTTAAGGGGCTGAGTATATGAGTAATAGAGGGTTTGCCTATCACGCACAAGGCCCAGGGTTCATTCCAGTATCACACACCAAAGAAAGGCGAATAGTTTACATTGATTTTTGGCATGAATAAATACTAACACAATCCAAGCCATCATGTTTCCCTTCACTAGAAAAATGGGCACCAAAATCCTTCCTTCCAGAAGATGCTTATAGTCCAGCATTTTAGCACAGCATTGAGAAAATAACAAATGCAGGTAATTAGCACTAAGAACTAAGGCCTGTGCTAACCCATAGGCCTTTGGAACTAGTTTATAGGAGGAATATGGAAAAATCTGGAGCTGCACACTAGAGAATTTGACAATGAGACCAGCTTAATGAGCCACTTTGGTGGGACTATGAATATGAGAATGCTAACAGAAATGTGGACAGTAAAGGCTACGCTCATGAGTTTTCCCAAGGAGTCTAACATAAATTGGACCAGAAGCAATGTGTGTTACATTTTGGCAAAATATCTGGCTACCTTCTGCCAAGAAATCTGAATGAAGCTGAATTCAAATATAATGGAATAATAATTGTTTATGTTTGATGTAAGCATTTAGAGATAGCATAACATTCAGGCTGTAGCAAGGCTACTGCCTGTTCTATTTAGTGAGGTTTATAGTGAGAATGCAGTATCTACTGATGATGAATGAATAAACAAGATGTGTTACATACATACAATTGAATATAATTCAGCCCTGAAAAAGGAAAGAAATGTTGTTACATACTATAACATGAATGAATGCTGAAGACACTGTGCTAATAACGTAGTCATAAAAAAGATAAATATTGCCTGGTTCTAATTATATGAGCTATCTGACATAGTCCAAAGTCATAAAAATGGTGGTCACCAGGGGGTAGGGGAAAGGAAAATGAAGAGCTGTTTAATGGTCATGAAGTTTCACTTTCATAAGAAGAAAACACTGGAGCTCTGTTGTGCAACAACGTGAATACATTAACACTACACTGAGCAGTACCCCCCAAAATGCTTGACAAGAAAATTCACGCTGTGTACATTTCCCCACCAAAAAAAAAAAAAAAATACTGTAGATAACTGCTTCATGGGGTACTTTTGATGATTAAACAAGGTTAACACGTAAGAGGGGCTTGGAATAGTTCCTAGTCTACTAATGATAATTAAATACTACCAATAACAAAAAACTATTGGTAAAATAAGATGTATTTCACATTTAATGAAATTGTATCTTGAATCATGATGAATATCCTCTAAGGTTTAAAAGGTTCTCTTGGAAGTTAAAGGTTAAAAAGCTGACTATGCACCTACTACTGTTGTTTTGCTGAATGGACATTCTGTCAACTGTCCTCTATATCTATGTTTACACCTAGATATTAGTGCCTCTCAATCTCAGTCAGAAAAGCTTTTTTGCAAAGGGCAGAAGTTAATGCAGAGAATCATTGGTCAAAGTGCTGAGAATGACAGCTGAATGTTCACCTCTAAACCCACCCCCCCATCCACCTAAATGCTCCAGAAACATTGCAGAAGAAGGGGCAGAAAGAATTTAAGAGCCAGAGGATGAGGGAGGAGTGCTGTGAAACACTGTCCTCTGAACATGACATGGCCATTGTACCTATAAACTCAGAGCAGTTGTGGTTACCCGCACAAAACTGGCACAAGATCAAGTACAACAATTCAGCACGGATATGGGAGGGACTCAAAGTTTCCTCTCTGGCTGAGGAGCTAACAGATGCTTGGGAAAAAGGGAGTCATTTTTCATCAGCGGTGTAGCTACTGGTAAGCTGTCCATATTTACTCTAGTAAATAACTCACACTCATGCTCATGTAAGAAACCTGATTAAACTCAGTGGGTCATTAAAAATAATTTTTTATAAGTGACATGAAACTACCAGGTGTGGTGGCGCATGCTTTTAATCCCAGCAATTGGATAACAGACACAGGTGGATCTCTGTGAGTTTGAGACCAGCCTAGTCAATATAGTGAGTTCTAAGGCAGCTAGGCCTACATTATAAGACCTTGTTTCAAGAAAAAAGACATGAAACTAGGAGGACTTGTTGAGAAGAAGAGGTCCAGAGGGTGTGGAAGGGAATGGGAGGCTGCAGTGAAGGATGAATGTGAGCAAAATACATTATATGCATGCATGAAATAATCAAAGAATAAATAAAAATATATGTTCAAATCTGTTCTTTAACCAATAAACACAGCTTCTGATAGAAGACTGGTTACCAGTCAATATACAAAGACCAGTTCACCTACATGTTTCAAATTAACTTTTCCTATTAAAAGTTATAAACACTAAAAACAAAAATAAGAAGTTTAAAAATAAGCACTAAAGGGGCTGTGGAAATGGTTACATGGTTAGACTGCTCTTGCAGAGGACCCAGGTTCGATTCCTAGGCCCCACATGGCCACTAACATCCACCTGTAACTCCAGTTCCAGGATATCTGACACCATCTGCTGATCTCTGCAGGATTGTACGACATATGTGCACTAATACAGACGCAGGCAATACACTCATACACATCAAATAATAACTAAAATATATTTTTTAAAAATAAGTACTAAAACAAAAGCCCTAACCATGACCACTCACAAAGCCTTCAACATTAAATCCCTGATTCTTTAACTGAGAATGTATCTCAGTGGTAGAATTGTCTAGCATAAAAGCAAGGCCCTGGGTTTGACCCTTAACCGACTCCCAAAAAGTTTAAATTCCTCACGCTCTAGAAACAACATAGAATTAAAAGAGATAAACATTACACTGTACTCTCAGTGATTCTCTGTTTCCACGCAAAGAAGAGAGAAAGGCAGAGGTAGAAAAAATAAAAATATAAACCAGAGAGGTACCAGGACTT
This sequence comes from Eospalax fontanierii, assembly GCA_035773235.1. NCBI lineage: Eukaryota > Metazoa > Chordata > Mammalia > Rodentia > Spalacidae > Eospalax > Eospalax fontanierii. Next base: position 32,898,718 of record CM069539.1, read on the forward strand.
TGGAAACTATCACGTACTCTGGTATATCCATCACCATGATTAAGCAATGAAAGAGGGGAGGAGCAGAGGCAGATATAGACTACTACTAAAAGCTCAGAGCAGTTTCTGAACCTCGCAGAAGGTTTAAGGTCAATCAGTCTGAGATATAGTCTCAATCTGTCCACATCTAGCAGGACAACCTGAGCAAGGACATTTCTTTGAGTGGCAACACTATCAAGATGTCACATAAATAAAAGGTGTCTATGTGAGTAAAAGTAGCTACTAAATCAAAAAGAATCTGAATTTACATTTGAAGTACCAGAACTTTATGAAAAGAAAATAACAGTGCATGTGTTCCTGACCATTTCAGACAAAGATTACTATAATAACCAAAGATAGTATTAATCTAAAGAAGAGAGCTAGCAAATGGGTAATGCAAAGAATCAGAACTTCAAGATGCTAGATTAAGTGTTGAATCTCACAGAAATAACATCATTTAATATACAATAAATGGAAGTTGTATATTCAGGTCAAAAACTAAAAATAATTCCAGCACTTTAATCCCAGCACTCAGGGGACCGAGGCAAGCTGATCTTTGTGAGATGGAGGTCAGCCTGGTCTACATAGTGAGTTCCAGGTCAGCTGTAGTTATAGAGATACCCTGTCTCAAAAAGACCAAACAAATAAAATAATAAAAAGGGAGGGCTGGAGAGATAGCTCAGCAGTTAAGAGCCCTGGCTGTTCTTGCAGAGGAAGGACCTGGATTCAATTCTCAGCAGCCACATGATGTCTAACAACCTTCCATAACTCCAGTTCCAGGGAAATTCAGTGCCCTCTTCTGACTTTCACAGGTATTATACAACATGGTGCACTTATATACATATAGACAATACACTCATACACACAAAAAAATATGTATGTATTTAGAATGTAATGAAAATTATGATAGAAAAGTTCTAACAACAACAACAACAAAAAAGGCAATAGGCTGAATGGCCTAAATGAATCAGAGGTTGTTGGGCCTCCAGGGCCGCTACAGCTCCGGCCTGCCCTTTAAGGGCGGGTTTGCAGTTCCCCGTGGGGCCCACTGCACCGGCTGTGGCTGTCAGTTTGGGAGATGGAGGCGTGGCAGGCGCCGCCAATGATTGCCTCCTGCCAGGCGGCTGCCCTGGCCAATGCCCTCTCCCGGGGCGCTGCCCCGCCGATCCACCCCGCTCCTGAGCCCCTGAGGCTGGCCCCTTCCCGGGCCGTTGCCCCTGGCGATCCCCCTCCTCCTGAGCCCCCGAGGATTGTCCCTTCCTGGGCTGCTGACCTCCTCGCCAGGCCGGCCTCCCACCCCGCAGGGCCGCGGGCCGCCCCAGCCTCCCCCCACTGAGCCCCCAGAGGATCATCCCCTCCTGGGCCGCCACCGCCGCCGAGTCTGTGGTGCGACACGGCCCCCAGGCAAAAATGGCGGCCGCTTTCCAGCACCCAGGCCGCAGCGTGGCTCGACAGCTCCAGGCAGGGCAGGACGCCGGCCAGCCCCCGCTCCGGGCCTCTCGCAAGCTGCTGGGGGCCGGTGATGGTGGCGTACACCGGTAGGATAAGCTGATGGAGGCAGAGGCAGGAGGATCTGTGAGTTCGAGGCCAGACTGCGCGACACTGACAGGTGTCCTCACACGACCCACTGAGAGCTGCAGATTGACGTGGGACATCGTAACTTAGCCTTAGTGCAGGCTTGCCACGGCCAGACTTCTAACAGTTTCCAACTGTCACAACCAACCGTCACCAACCGTTTAGAATGCAGCTGTCAGAGCCTCACCCGAGTCTGACAGCCTATGAGAATGGACTTTGCCTGGCTGCAGATTACGTGACAGAGATCGATTGGTCCTTCACTCCCTTTTAGCCCCGCCCCTACCCTATATAAGTTACTTTGTAACAGTTAATAAACAAGATCCTGCTAGACAGACTCCCTACTCGGCTTGTTTTTTTCTCCGGAGTGGAGAGGGGCCGGGTCGCGACACTCACCATCCCGCTCAGCCCCTGGAGGAGGCCGGCTGGACCAGCTTCGCCACCGCCCTACCTGCTGGCGATCCCGGCAAGAGGTGATTAAAAAAACTGTATGGAACACAATTTGGGTCAGTAGAGAGAATATACCAAAATAAGAGTCCAAAGAATAGAATTCTAGTTTCAGCTGGCCTACTTGAGTGCGACTATGTTGTTAGACAAGGCATTTAACCCAGATTTATTTCCTCATTAATAAGGGCACAAAGCCTACCTTGACAGATCTAAGACTGTCCAGTATCATAAAAAATGTTCATTAAAAATACTTTTAGGGCTATACATAAAATAACTTGTACTCTGAGACCTGCACAGTCACCTAACAATCTAGAACAGGGTTTCCTTATCTTTTTCACCTTATGATATATACCAAAAATGACAGCACTGGTGCAGGCACCCTGGGGTAAATAGGTCATGCTGCCAGGGTCCAAATATGATAAGCCTAGTTCTTGCTATTCTGTCCCTGACAGTCCATTCTAAGAACTGGAGAAGCAGTGTTTCTGGCTCATCTGTCACATACTCAGCATACTACCTGGCCTACCAGTTAGAGTACTCTAAGTAAAGCATCAGGTCTAGTTAGGGGAACTCTAAGACATTAACATTTTCCCTAGTAAATGACTGCAGCAATAGGATAAAGTCCACAGCTTGACTAACATCAATCAGTACCACCTTGGACCTAAGCAACACGGACTGCTAATCTGGATCTCTGGCTTTAAAAAGCCATGCACCAGCCTTCCTGTGGGTACACCCCTGACCATGGTGGCCAGCAGTTCTCAGGGCCTAAAGGATGTATCTATCTTGCAGTATATGCCTTTCTTTTGACTAGAATCCCAGAACTCCCCATCTGTTTCCAGAGTCTGCCCAGGCTACTTCTCCGAGTTCGTTCTTCCAAGTGTACCAATATGTAGTGTCTTAGACCAAGGGCTGACAAAATTGCTGCTCTGTTAGTGTGGTAATATGTGGGCTATAATATTCACCTTGTGAATGTGTCTCCAGCACAGGAGGCTGGAAAAGAAAAGAGGATGTCAGATCACAAGCTAGTTCCCTGCACTCTACCATGCTCCAAGAACAACTCAGGAATCTGAACTCTCTTGACTCTGATCCAAGTCACTTTAAGACAGGCAATGGGACACCTTTCTCAGCTTGATTTCAAACTTGGGAAATTGTAGACATGCAAAACATAGTCTGCTACTTGTATTCTTGCCCCAATCCTCCAAATGTTGGGACAGACCTGGAAGTAGATCTAAAAACCCTGTCATAGGAACAATAATTGAAAAAAATGAATACATTCACCCTGGAAAGAGAAAAGAAGATAAAAAGAAACATTCATCTTTCACCTAACAGTTAAACAGTTACCTATTAAAAATAAAATAGATCTGTATGGTATTGGAAATGCAGGGAGTTGCAATCTTTTTAACATCTTTTACAATGTATTTAACTTTTTAAAAAAATTTAGTTTTGTGGGCTGGGGAAATGGTTCAGTCCCTGCTATGTAAATACAAAGACCTGAGTTTGGATCCCCAGTACCCACATAAAAAGTTGGGCACCACAATGTATGTACAATCCTGGGAAGCAGGATCCTGGGGGCTCACTGACCCACCAGTCAAGCCAATTCAGTGAGCCCCAGGTTCACTGAGAGACCCCATTTCATAAAATAAGAGAAAAAACCTGTGATGGAGCTTCGGCCTCACTGTGCACACCCACACATATACACCCTCTTGTGTGTGCATGTACGGGGGTGGGGGGTGGAATGGGATGGAGGGTAGAGGGAGGGCAGATTACTGAAACATATAGTAATCTCACAAAAAGTTCCACCTGAGGAGACACATGGTATGAGTCACAGGCAGGACAAAGGCTAAAGGCTTACTACCCTTCTGCCACTTGCCTCCTCACAAAAAGAAGTTTACCCATTCTATAAAAAGCACTATCAAATTAAAGGTTAAAACAGACTTGTCTCAAGGGATGTCTTTTCCCACCTTTCAGAAAATCATAATCTCCACTAATACTGAGAGAATCCAGGTACACTCTCAGAGTCATAACTGAAAATGCTGTCATCCCTACAACAGATCCAGGTATCTTCTATATTCTAGGTATTTATTGAGACAAGCCTTGACCAAGGCTCAGACCTATAATCCCAGCACTTCAGAGACATTAGGATCAAAGTTCAAGATCAGCTGGGGCTACAATAAGGAGTTCCAGACTAGTTTGGAATGAGACTACAGAGTGAGACTATTTTAAATCCTGCCTCCAAAAAAAAAAAAACAAGCCCTGTTCCTTCAGAAGCTTATGAAGAATGTGATTATAAACTAAATCCATAGCAAATAAAAAATAATATGAAGAAGATAAAATGAAATGAAAGAGCAAGACGGAGATGGGAGCTACAGTTAGGTAATCACAAGGCCTCTGGGGAAGAAGGCAGCCATGTTCAGATCAGAAAAACACCCCCTACCCTTTTATTGAAATTGAACCTAGGGCCTGATACATGGGAGACAAGCACAGTATGGCCCTAGCTCTTGAAAAAAAGCACATTTTAATCAAATGCAAAAGCAAGCAACATCCATAAGTATGTGCTTACCTTACACAGAGAGTAAACATGAACATCATCATCCACTACATCCATTTGGTCATCACTAAATGCTGACAAGGATATACAACAAGAATCCAACTCACTGCTAGTCATAACATAAGAATATTGGCCATCTGAGAAGACAATCTGACAGTGTCTTGCAAAACTAATCATCTTACAATTGTGCTCCTTGGTATTACTAAAAAAGAGTTGAAAATAGGCATTCTGGACTACAGAACATTTTTGTTGTTAAAACTGTGCTGTGTACTGCAGGATGCTAGTAGCATCCCTCACCTCTATCCACTAGATTGCAGTAGCAATTCTAAAATATCCCTAAACACCACCAAATGTCCTATGCACAAACTCTCCCCTGACAGATAACCACTGACATAGGCCAAAGTGAAGGTTTGGCTTCTTAAAATAAAATTTTAAGATCTGGATTTGTGCTTTGAGCACTGGGAAGTCATTCAAAAGGAGACTGTTAAGATCTAACAAACATTTACCATTATTCTGACTCTTGTGATAAGAAATGTGACAAAAAAGGACATATTGGAGCAAGGACAGAGAAATGTGTTGCCAAGTTTTCAGAAGAGAAACTAGCTTGGTCTAGGTGGTTAACAGTGTTTCTAAAGGAACTAAGATGGAGTCAGGACCAGTTTGTACTGTGAGGGTTGAGCTGAAGGAGGAAAAATTCAAGGATGACTCCAGGGTATTAGTCTGCACAAGGATGATGGTGTTACTTACTGAGATGGGGAATATGCGGCAAAAGGTGAGGAAGTACATGAAAGGAATTCATAGGCCTGCTTTGTTCATGCTGTCCTCAGATATGCCCACTAGACATCCAAGGAAAGACACAGTCAGAAGAGTCTAGTATTAGGGGGGAGGGAGAGACCACAAGAATGTGAACCGAAATATCTCTGAAACCATAGAAATGGGTGAGTCACCTGAGAACTCAGACATTCCAAATTTTCAAGTGGAAATAAGATGATGGAAATAAATTCACAAAAAGGACAGAAAAAATGAAAATGTGGCTACTGGACAACAGCCAGAGTAAAATGCCAGCAAGATGCAGAGAATGAACTAGCCAACAGCTCTGGCAAGATACAGGAGACTGTGGTCTTGAGTAACATCAGTTTCAAGGACTGAGGATGGAATGGTAGGGTGCCTGCCTTGCTTATGTTACTGGCCTCCGTTCTCAGAACTGAATAAATAGATAAATAAATAAATGTTGGGATTTTTTTTTTCATTTTTGGTTTGGATATTTCATATAGGAAAAAGAAATCTTTGTGGCTTTGTAGCTCAGGTTGGCCTGGAACTCACCAGGTAAACTAAGCTATGCATGAACTTATGAGGATCCTCCAGTCTCTGAATTCTGAGTGCTAGGGTACAGGTATACACCACCACAGCTGATGAGGAGGGGGAGCAGCAGAAGAAAGGCTGCCCCTGCAGTATACTTGTAGTAAATTAAAATATGTTAAATATGTACTTTCTAGGGCTGGGGAGATGCCTCAGAAGTTACCAGTGCTTGCTATGCAAGCATGGAGACCTGAATTTGAATCCCCAGTGCTCACATAAAGTTGGGCATGCCCATACATGCTGCTAACCCCAACTTGGTGGAGGGGGAGGCAAAGACAAGCAGATCCTGGGACTTGCTGGGTAGCCAGCCTAGCCAAAACAATGAGTTTTAGGTTACTGAAGAGACCCTGTTTCAAAAAAAGAAGGCAGAGAGCAACAGGAAAATACCCAAAGTCTTCCTCTGGCCTCCACATGCACAGGTTACAGCCACATATACCACTCACTGGATGGACGGATGAACAAAATAAATAATTTTCACAAACATGTGACTTCTGTGTTCCATCTAATCTGGCCTGGATTGAGCAGTTTTCACTTACATACTGACAGATTCATTCAGAGCTGCTGCTTCTCTACCAAAGAGAAAATGCCCACATTTCAGAATTCATCCTACATGTATTCAATGAACGTCTCCAGTAACGAGATGCACTACCAGATGATTTCATTGTCTTCTTGCTACTGCTTTAAAATAACCCCCCACCACACACACACACACTCACACAGTTTATGCCCCAATCAAATGAGCGCCTCCCTGAGGCAGAGATTCAGTGACTCCAGCTTTTTTATCTCCTTTTCACTGCTGTAGCAGGATGTAAGATATGTAGATATACTCCAGGACTATAATTATAAAGAGATTAGGTTTCCCTCATTCTGGGGAGAAAACTGCTACAGAATGTGGAGGTCCACTAACTGATAGAGAGTGATGAGTACATCTTGTCCGGTCAGGTTCTCCTCCACGAGGTAACAAAACACAGACAAGTGCAAGATAAAAGTCCCTACTTTATTTTTAAAAAGTCAGAGAAACAGCAGGGTGTATGAACTAGACTCAATCCTGAGCACCCAACACTCTGCAAAAAAAGGAATTTTAAGAGAGCAAGAAAGTGCATCAGAGACAACCATCCTGGCCTCACATTATATATGTGAGGAAAATGAATCTGGAAAAGGAGAATCTTGTGTCCTAGTTACAGACTCCTTAGAGCAGAGACAAAATAAATGCCTAGGTTCCCTAGTCCCAGGTTCAAAACTCCTTTCCTTATAAAAGTTTATTCACTTTGTTGTCAATATTTAATATCCTAGGTTATTATTGAACTTCATATGACATGTTCTTTAAAACCACTGAAAATATTCAACATAAGAATCCTTTCACTACACATTTTTTTCAATGAAAAAAAGAACAGGGGTACACTCTAATGACCTGCCCAGGATCAAGTCTAAACTCCAAAATATAAAGATCTTACTGTTTCAGGGCATATGCATTAAATATCTACTCAGGAGTTTTCTCCCAGAGTAGGTCTGTAATCAACTTGAATCTATTCTAACACTTTCTAATGGTGAGTGATGCAGGCGTGCCTTCCTTCTCAACATATACCATCTCTACAACATCTAAGACTAGTGGATATGATAATCCACAGTAAAAGAAAAGCTGGCAGGCTAGAGAGGGTGGCTTAGTGCTTTAGTCTGCTTGGTGCTTTTCCAGAGCACCTGAGTTCTGACACCCAGCACCCACATCAGGCAGCTCGCAACTACCTGTAACTTCAGCTCCAGAGGATCCAATGCCTTCCTCTGGCCTCTGTGGACATACACACATACATAAATAAAAATAAATCTGTAAAAACAGAAAAGGTAAGGCCAGGCATGGTGGCTCACACCTTTAAGTCCAGCACTTGGGGAGGCAGGAGCAAATGTATCTCTGTGAGATCAAGGCCAACAGGGTCTACGTAAGGTCCAGGCCTGCTGGGGCTAAAAGCAGATTGTCTCAAGAGTAAAAAAAAAAAAAACAGAGAAAAAGAAAAGCTAGCAAATGTATGACCATAAGCCAAATAATTGGGTTATTTCTGAAAATACTATTTTATATTCATTCTGACTATCCTAGTTCATGTTTTTCAAGTGAGAAATTAAGCCAAATACTCATTTCTCACTTTATTCTACCTATCCTAAAACAAATTCTTTATTCTACCTATCCTAAAACAAGTTCTTTTCTCACTTTATTCTACCTATCTTAAAACAGGTTCCTTTAAATACAAGGAAAGAGCTCTTATCCAAGTACGCTCAAAAATTGTAATTACTTTATCAAATCCTACATTTTACTACCTTAGAGAATAATTCTGTTCAACCTTCATGTGTCAGATAAGAAATTTCTGATGTTGTTGATTGTTTAATCTCAAAAGAGAATCCCACCTCTTCTTGGGCCTCCTCTGTTTTGAAGTGCTTTAATTATACCCCAGTAACTTTGCAGGTACAGAGAACCATGGCTCTATGGAAGATCCTTCCACCTCCAATCTAATGATCCACCAAGAAAAACTATATGGGAATTTAACATCTCCTCCTCCTCGCCTGATTCATTCCACTATCATACAAGGTCATGAAACTGCATAATTTGCAGGACTATAAGAGCCACAGTGACCCCAATTCTGTTCTATTTTACTCCCTGAGAACAATGGCCTTTTTCTTTTTGCTCACTCTTCCTCTGGGATTAACACTAAATAAACCAGCACTTGAGAAGCAACCCAATTTTTCAACTGTAAAATAATTTAAGCAAATACTTGAGAAAGTAGTTTAATATCAAAGTCCTAAAGTAGTAAATTACATCTCTCACTAGAAAAAAAATTAACTTTTATTATTTCAACTCCAAAGAGAATGTTACAAAGATGTTAATGAAAATCATAAGACTTAAAGTATAGCATACACTCAGGGAAAGTTACCTAACCCTGACCTAATTAAAACGGATTTTTTCTCACACATCTTCCTAATAAAAAAGTCAGTACCAAAATAGAAGTGATATTTAAATTTACCTTGCAAGCATAAGAATATTGCCAGCAAATTATAAAGAAGATATGCTGAAGATAGGAGTATCTTTTCCCTCATTCTTAGTCATCTGAAGTATACAGGTATTTAATAAACAGCGCAAAATGTAGGAAATATCTGAAATTATTCATTATTAGATGTTAACTAAACTGTTTTAACAAAAGGGGAAAGTTCATAAAATTCCAAGCAGCATAACAGATTAGAGAGAAAAACTCTATAATCTGAGGTCAAAGGTAATATTCAGTATTTCTGGAACCTTTAGATTAGAACTTATAACCATCATCTGTCAGTTACTAGGTGCTTACTGTCTACCCAATACTGAGTTAAGCTTTGATATGTACCATTCATTTAATCCTCACTACAACCTTCTATGTCAGATACATTATCTACACCATTCCACAGCTACAATGGAGGTCCAATCACCAAGATGTTAGCTTATCGAAGACAAAAGATTTTAAATACACAGCTGGCATTTGGATCTAAGTCTATCTGGCTCCAGAGTAAAATTTAGTGCCTTTCCACAGGTCAGAACTTCATAATGCAATGACAGAAAACAACACCTGTGCTAATTAAAGCAAAAAATGTCAAGACCTAAGTCAGGTTGACCAACTTTTTCAGTTAAAGGGCCAGATGATAAAGAATTTAGGATTTGCTGGACGCACTATCTCTGTTAGAAATGCTCAATTCTGCTGCTGAATGACAAATCAGTCATCAAAAGCACATAAAATGAAAGTGACCCTATCCCAGTAAAGGCTTTTTCTTCCGTATGCTGCTAGGGATCAAACCCAGGACCTCACACATGATAGACCAGGGCTCTACAATTAAGCCACATTCCCAGCTCCCAATAAAATTTTTGATATTTTTCAACCACTTAAAAATTTTTTAATTATGCTTAGCTCACAAGCACATTCAGGCCTATAGTCTATATTGTGCCAACCCTGACTGAAACAATGCAAAGGGGCTAGGGAGACAGTTCAGTCAATAAAGTACTTGCCATGCAAGTATGAGGATGCCCCCATAGAAGCCACATTTAAAAATAAAAACTAAGCATGATGAACTATGCCTGCTATCCCAGTGCTGGGGAGGCAGAGAAACTCAGATCCCTGGGACTCACTGACCAGGCAGCCTGGCCTACTTGATAAGCCAATGAGAGACCCTGTCTCGGAAAACGAGATGGATGGCCCCTGAGGAATGACAGCTGAGATTGACCCCTGGCCTCCACACACACCTGCACACACAGTGGACGCATATGAACACATGAATGCACATACACACACACAAATGCAGACAAATATAAAATTTTGTGTTTCTTAGAAGGCTAGAAATTGAACCCTGGTCCTTCCAAATGCTAGGAAAGCATTCTATCACTGAACTATGTATCCAGCCCAAAAAATATATTTACCACTTACAAATTCTTACTTATAAAATTTTGGGGTATTTTAAACTGATACTCTAATTTCAAAGTCTCAATAAACTGGACCTGTCCAAGAATAACCGAAAATTCCCAAATTCCAAACTGTAGGTACTGCATAGGAATCTTCTCAAAAATAAGGATCACAGGGCTAGAGAGATGGCTCAGAGGTTAAAAGCACTTGCTACTCTTGCAGAGGGCCCAACACCCACATGGAGGTTCACAACCTATAAAACAAAAATACATAAAACTTGAAAAAAAAAAAAAAACACACAAAAAAACTTAGAAATGGGCTGGGGAGATAGGTCAACAACAGAGTACTTGCCTCACATGCATGGGTCCCTGGGTTTAATCACTAGCACCACAAGAAAAACCAAATGAATAAACAACTTGTGAAGTCAATTTGCCAGATGAAATAGCTCTGTATTTAATTCTAAGTTTGTATGTCATAATAGTGCTACTTTACACAGATGAGGTTTTACAAAGCAGTTTCAAATACTTTCTATATCACATGATCCTCCACAACTATATAAACACAAAATAAGCTTTCCCATACCTATTTTAAAAAGAAAACAAGTCCAGAAATGCCAATCTTGTGTCCCACGAAGGTACAATGCCAGTCAGTTAATAAGCTACAAAAACCGAAGACATGACCTATCTTCAAGTCCAGCTGCCTCTTAAACACTTGGACATCAGACTGCACATTCATTGGTTAAACAATGAATTCTCAACAATGCTAGTCTTAGCCTTTAAAGACACCACTATGTTGAGTTTCATTTTTCTTTTGCTACAGTCTTAAGAAGAAAGCATCTGCTAGTCCCTGACATTTATTAAATGCATCTACAGGCAACAGTGAATCTATATATACTATGCAGATAATATGCCCAGTCAGTTTGAGAAGAGACTATTCTGAGGAAGAAAATCATTTAATGGAGTTTGAAGGTGAAGATCAGTTGGTACAGGGCTTGCCCAGAATGCATGAAGCCCTAGGTTCCTGGCACCACATAATGGGACCTAGTAATACACATCTTTAATTCGATGACTTGGGAAGTGGAAACAGGAGGATCAGGGCCTGAATGTCATCCTCAGCTACATATGGAGTTTGAGGCCAGCCTATGATACCTGAGATTCTGTCTCAAGAAAAAAAGTCATTCAAAGAGAGAAAAAAACAATAATAAAAACATCTTCAGTATAGCATCAATGAAAGAGGGAGGGAGGGAGGGAGAATAAAAAAGCAGGAAGAAGTAGAAATGAATGCACCCGCCATTAAAGTCTCAAGCCAACTGTGGCTAAGCTTCTGGTGATTGAAAAATAATGTAGGGCTGAGAAAAGGAAATAAAAGGAACATAACTACTACTGGAATTCAAACCAACATCAAAGGCTCTAATGACAGCTGAGCCTGCCTTGCTCGTTCTCAGCCTCTCCCTGAAAAACAAAACAGTTATATAACTGACCAAGCTTCTTCAACTAACATTTCCTCTCTGTCCCACATACATCTTTTGTCCCCCACTATTTCACCCTGCCCCCATCTCCACGCGCAGGATCATAAGCAATATGGGCAGTCACCATGGCTATGGCTGGACAAGTCTCTGTCCAAAGTGCTGCTTTATTCCAGGAACTGCTACAGGGAACCCGTTGGGTACATATAACTGCCTCAAACACAGTTACAACCTCACACTAGACAGACACTTGTTCTGTGAAGCACCACCACACACGCAACTTTACAATGAATCAGACTCCAGACGTTGCCTGAAAATGGAAATCACATCATCACAATACTCCATCTTCACAAACAACTCTATGAAAAACAATACACAGAAGGAGTACTTGAAAAACTCTAAGGATATGCCATGGCGAATACTGCTTCTACTGCCTTTCCACTCAAGTTCATGACAAATGTGGATTCTGACTTAAAACTTCAAATCACAGAATAAGGAAAAATATATACTGATGAATCACAACCATCATTACTCAAAAATACTCCAACAAACTCGGTCACTGAATCAAACTAGCACATTCTGTGGACTCCAACAGCCAGTTACTATAGCACCATTTGCCTTTTCTTCTTCCAATAGAAACACACAAATACAGGCAATGTTTACAAAAGCAAACAATGTATCAGAAAAGTTCTCCCCATTCAGACGCACTTAACAGGTCTCAATCTGTGCCAAATAAAACTGAAAGAATAGAAAATAAAAGAGATGCTGGCAAGAATGTCATGGCCCAGATCTCCATGTAGCATCATGCAGTGCCTCGGGCAGTTTAAAGCTGTCTGCAATTCTGCATCAGATCAAAATTATAATTATCCAAATTCTGTTTCCTAAAGGATAACTATCAGATCATCCGAAGCATCCTGCAGTGGGCCTCATCCTCTCCTCCACCTTCTCTAAGCTTCAGCTGCAGGTGAGGTAGGTTCTGAATGTCTAAAGCTAAGAAATCAGCTCCCACTTTCTCTTCCTACTGTGCGCTCTACATGAAAACCTTTAACATAAATATTTACTCTAGTCAAGAAGATGGGAAAAGCACCACGCGGGGAAAGTCAAGGGGGTAAAGATACTAAAGTCACCACTACCGTCCAACATGTAGCAGCAACTTCAGACGACGGGAAGGGTGAGAGAGGAAACTCCAACGCAGTCGCGGGGCGTGGACACCTCTGGCTTTGCTGCCCCCACGCGCTCCGGGGTTCCTCTGGGAACAGCCGGGTCCCCGGGGCCTCCCACCGGGCCATCCCCGGGGACGCGCGGCGGTCGCCTGGGGCGGGAAGCGCTGCAGCAGGCCAAGCACCCGTCGGAACGCCCCGTTCCTCCGCTGAGGGATACGAGAGGGAGGCGGCGGGCCCGCAGCACCGCGGCCCCGGGAGGCGGGGGAGACGAGCCCCGGGGAGGGCGACGGCGGAAACCCGAGACGCCCCCCAGGAACATTCGATCCCCACGCGGACTTTCCAAAGCCTCGGCTTGGGCCAGGCGAGACAGGCCCCCGCAGCCCTGCCCGCCGCGCCGGCCCACGTCACCGGCGCCCCCGGCCCGCCCGCGCCCGCGCCTTACCGGGCCCCGCGGCCCCGCCGCGCTGCCGCGGCGTCGCTGCGCCCCGCTCGCCGCTCCGTGTCTGCCCTCCGCGGGCCGGGCCCGACGCCCTCCGCCCGCTGCCGCCGCCGCGCCTAGCGCCAGGCCGCCCAGAGCCGCCGCGGGGGCTCGGCCGGGCGCCCCCCGCGCCAGCGCCTCATCCCGCCGCGCGCCCCGTCAGGCTCGGGGGCGCCGGCTGCGGGCCGCGGCCTCCAGTCCGCACCTCGGCGCAGCGCGCTCGCCCTCCCGCGGCCGACTGGACCCCCGTGGCCGCCGCTGCCCGCGCCGCAAAACCCCTCTGCCGGACGCCTCGGGCCGCCCCCGCCCCGCTGGCCGGCGCGCGCCCCCGCCGCAGCCCGCCGCCCGCCCAGCCTCCGCCTCCTGTGCTCCGCCTCCTCCTGCTCCCGCGACGCCCGCAGCGGGGAGAAGAGGCGCGCGGCCGCGGGCGCGGGCGCGAGCACGCGCGAGGAAGGCGGGCGGAGCGCGCGCGCGGCCGTGGGGCCCGGAGCGCGCCGGGGCCTCGCCTGCCGTTGTCCGGGGAACGCACGTGCACTGCGGGGGGCGCGGTGGGGGGCGCGCGGGGTCCGCCTGGGACTGGGACCCGGCCGAGTGCAGAGCGGGCTGGGGGCCGCGAGTGTCCCGGGGCTCGCGCGTCGTCTGTCGCCGCGGCCCCTGCCTGGTGCTGTGCTGCAAACATCCAGAGCCTGCTGCGGCAGCAGCAGCACCAGGAAGAGGCATCCTCCGAGTCTACGGCAGTGGCTTCCCTCCACCCCGAGCTGACCCCAGAATACTGTCATCGCACTCGAGAGGCGAGGGGGCGCTGCCGCAAATCAGCAAGATCCTCGCCTCTCTTTCTTCCTCGTTTGAGGCGCCAAGCAACTCACGCTGCTTATTTGGAATTGAGGTGCGGGGTGCCTGAAAGTTCCCTCAGTTGGTTTCTTCCTTCAGAGTTAAGGACCGGCAAATTGAAAGTGGCGTAGCAGATAGGAAGGGCAAGAAAGAGTGAAAGAGCAGGGAGTCTTGAGGTCCATGGTGAGGCAAGGAGATCTGGAGGCGATGAAGGGACGCACTGGGAACCCCCTGGCTGGATGGCACTGCCCTTGATTCTTTCGCTGGGCCTTTTGTTCCACCTCCAAAGGCTGCGCAGTACTTTCACCTGCAAGGACCATCCGTGTGACAGAATGCAGGGGAGATAACTGGATATTCTGCTGGTTTTCTTTCTCCCTTTTTTTCTTCTATCTATATACTTTAGGTCCTTCTTACTCATTCCATATGTAAATATTGGGAGCGAGGGAAGCAGATAACCTACATAACTTGCTTTTCTCTTCACGCCTATTAATGCCAAATACTGCACCATCCAATGACACTGCAGTGCTTGGGTCCACTCAGCATTTAGTCATTTCAGTGGGACTCACTGAATGTAAAACATGGCCTTGACTGCAATCAGCTGAATTTCAAGGGCATACATCAACCAGGATTTCACCACAACCTAGAGAAAAATTAGAGAGTGACTATGTAATTCCCATTTTCCTGACAGTTTCAGGAGAACCAAAATCTCTTTACAGATCAAGATCTCCTACATGTTTTCTAGCATCGAACCAGGGAAGCCACAGAATGGAAAGACTGCAGAGCCAAGCTGAGCCGGGAAACACAAAGAAGTCATGTTTCAGTAGATGCCTCTCAACCCTCTACTGGAAACACATGCACTCCAAGGGTCTTCAAGATAGTTCCTAAGCGCTAGAGAAACAGCAAGGTAATCGATGAAAACTAGAAACCTTCCATTTCCGCTGAAGACCATCCTCGAAATGTTTTCTTTAACCAAATTTGAATTTGGTACTTTGTATTGGTCCCTGGGTTTGGAGAGCATGAAATGCAAATGACCTGTGTTACCAAGAGGAAGTGGGTGTGGAAGAGAACCAGATCACCTCTGGGAGACAAGTTTTGCCCAAAGCCCTGGTATCAAGGCTACTCTTAACTCAGATCCTAAGAGCCTTTTTTTTTTTTTTTTTTTTTTCTGGTCTCTTTTTGAAACAGAGTCTCCCTGTAGTCCCTGCTGGCCTGAAACTCCCTAAGTACCTAGCTAGACGAGGCTAGTAGATCCCTAGAAGAGATCCACCTGCCTCTGCCTCCAGAGTGCAGGATAAAGGTGTGTGCCTCCACTCCCAGAATAAGTCTGCGTTCTTTTTAGAAAGCCTTCCCATCCTAAAGTTTTGCATAAAATCTTGAAATACTGAATGTTAAATGGTTTATGATCTGCAGTTGGAGTTGAGTGATATGTAAAGGAGGCTAAGATTTTTTTATACATTGGATGATACAGATATTTTGCTTTAATCCTCAGAACGTTTTGGTAACTGTATCTTTATTTGTATTATATCTAGTTCAAAGAAAGAATGAATTCCACATGTCTCACAAATGCCAGAGATGTGTGAACAAGTTCAAGGATACCGATACTCCTTTATCTGTTAGGAGCCTGCACTCCCTCCCTCTGAATAGAATCATCCAAATGCATATTTAACATTGCTAAACCTTCCCAGAGGCTTTGATCGCTGGGCAAATCTGCAGCCATCTGACCTTGATGTTTTAGATGTTTATAATCAATTACCTCTCTCTTAATAACACCCTCTGTGATTAAATACATAAATCACAAAATTTGCAAGGTGTTTAAAAAAATGAGAAAGTCTGTCCAACTATAAAATGAAGCTTAATGATAGGATTTGTTACCTATTTGTGGCTTGCTTCAGTATTTACAAGGTGAGGGGCATAGAGAGGGGAGGGCAATCCTCCCCGCCCCCAAGCTGTTGGATGCCTTAGGCTGTCCTCCTTCCTCAGCTTGGCACTGTCATCTTCCAGGAGGTAGCATCTGGCCTAGCTCTCAGATCTGTTGCATTGCAGTCCCTTCTAGGCTCTGAAGCAGAGTCACAGTGCAGGCGAGTGATGCCAGCCAGGAGGGCAGCCTCACAGATGACTGCAACACTTACCTAACCTTGAGTTTTAGAAAGAACCTGGGAATTGAGCAAAGGCGAGAGAAGCTTATTTGCATGCCAAAATTGAAAGCTCAACAGCTGGCTTGAGACAAGTAAGCTGCTTGAGAGGGCCAAGTTTAATAGAGAATTTTCCCAAAGTGACAGTTGACATTGCCTTGCTTATTTATTTTTTCCTGGCCAAGGGGCCAGCTCCATATTGCATTCTCATTAAAAAATAAAAAGAGACAATTAAAAAAAGGTTTTTTTCAAAAGATCTGCTATCTAACTGAAACATTCTCCTAGCAGCTATTGGACAACATTTTAAGGGACATATGTAGTCCTCTTTGCTGGGATTTGACAAATCTGAGTGCATTCTTTGAAATGATAAACTTTTCATCTCTCCCCATCACATTTAGTCCATTAGCCTCTGTCACACTAATTTAGAACTTTTACTTATTCAATATAGAAATTTTACCTATTCTCACATATATTTTCTTTCTCTCTTTAAACCATGCCACCATCTGTCCCCATCTACATGTTTGCCTTTTGAATCCTTTAGCTCCTTTGTCATATCCTCCACTGCATCCTTCTTTTCCTCCAGAATTCCAAGTGTTGACTTCAGAGCTCTGACCTTGGGTCCTTCCTCTTCTTTCTACACTCTCATCCTGAGCAGACTCCAGCTTCAGGCTTTAAATAGAACTCCATGCATTGACCCTGACCTCTCCCAGAGCTCCAGACTCATACATCCAGCTGACACCCAGACAGCTCTACTTGGATATTTCAAACTTAATTTATGTAAAACAGAACATCTATTTAATACAGAGTCTCTGTATGTTACTGAGGCTGGCCTCAGATGCAAACCCATTATATAGTCAAGGCTGGAACTCATGATCCTTCTGCCTCCTAAATTCTGGGTTCACTGGTATACACTACCATGTATCTCTCTCTCTCTCTCCCTCTTGGCCCTCTCTCTTCTCTCTCATCTCTCTCTTCTCCCCTCTCTCCCCTCTCCTGCCTTTCCTCTCTATCCTGTTTCTCTCTTTCTTGGTAGGGTTAGGATCAAATTCAAGGTCTCACACATCCAGGCCAGGCAAGCACTCTGTTACCACCGAGCTACATCCCCAGCCCTAAAACAGAACTCTTGTCTATATTCAAAATAAAACCAAGGCCTTCCCATCTATCTCATGACTGAAAAAATAGTAATGATTATCTTTTTCTCTCCACTCCCACATTCATTTTAGGAGCAAATCCTTCCAGTTCCACCCTCAAAACTGAACCCGGTCTCTTCCCTCTTAGCTGTATGTGCCCAGATCTACCCCCATCCCTCTGGTGACTGCAGTAGTCTCCAAATCCCTTATGCCATTCTTTCCTCTCCACCATCTAGTCTCACCAGGCACCAGAAAATTTCTTTCAAAAGGCTGATAGGACAGTGCCATTCTCCATGCTTGAAGCTCCCCACGGTTCTGAGCTTCTAACCAGACTGTCAGGAAAATCCAAAGCTCTTTCTCCAGCATTTCTAGTCCCTAAACCCTGCTTCCCCAATCTTTCCCTCCTCCTTTCGCTGGGTGTCAGCCTCACCTCCCTCCCACTGTTCCTCAATTCAGAGAGGGCAACTTCACTTTCCTAGCTTTCACATTAACCTCAGGTGCACCCTAAGATGTTCTGCCTACTCTGTCTTACTCTTCCCTTTCACAAAGCATTTATGACTATGTTATTATTTTGTGAGATTGATAGTTACTCTTTGTCTCTTTTACTGAAATGTAAGGTCAGTAAGGACAAGGACTTTGTTTATTTGCCATCGTATCCTTATCGCTAAATGGATGAATGGTACTAACAGGAGACAAAATTGTTTTGTTCACTTCTCTGCTGTTGCATATTACCGTGTACTCTTTCCTACAAATGGGAACAACTTCACATTACAAAATTAAATAATTTCCAAATAAAATCAAAACATAGTAGCCTGAAAGTTTAAGAAAATATCAAGGGGCTGGTTCAGTGATTTAGAGCATGGGCTCCTCTTGCAGAGGACCCAGGTTCAGTTCTCGGCACCCACATGGTAGCTAATAACTGCCTCTAATTCCAGTTCCAGGGGGAATCCAACACCCTCTTCTGACCTCCACCTGACATTGCATGACACAGGTGCACTTTCATACATGCAGGCAATTCACGCATATACATAAAATAAAAATAATAAAATATATGTTAAAAAAGAAAATCAAGATATAGAACATAAAAGGAAAGAAAGAAAAAGAACGTGTGTGTGTGTGTGTGTGTGTGTATGTGTGTGATATGTATGTGGGTTTTGGGTACATGAAATTGTGTGTGAATGCACAGGCCAGAAGAAGACTTGGGTATCTTCCTCTCCTTCTGTGCATCTTATTTTTTGAGTGCCAATTTCTTACTGAACCTGAACCTCGCTGTTTGGAGAGGCTGACTGGCCATCAAGCTCTGGGGAATCTGCCTGTGTCCCTTAATCGACCCCCCCCCATAATCCCACAACACTAAACCTACCCACCCCCCTTAATCACACAACACTAAAGTTACAGGCACTTGAGGTGATGTCTCACTTTTGTTTGTTGTTTCAAACCTGTGTGTTTGTGTGTGTGCAACCCAGACATTGAGTTGTATGTACCTGCATATAGCATATTAGCATATGTGAGTATGCACATTTGTGTATGGGTGTGGGTGCTTGTGTCCACATGTGTGTGGAGGCCCAAGAGGAAGCCTGAGGAAATCTTCCTCCATCACTCCTCCACTTTATTCTTTGAGGCAGGGTCTCTCCATCAAAAGCAGAGCTCACAGAGGCAGCTAGTCTCCTTGGCAGCTTGGTTCAGATATTCTGTGGATCTGCTAGAATTACAGGCATTTATGAAGGCTCTAGGATTCAGTCCTTGGTCCTTTTGCTTGAATGGCAGGTATTTTAACTGCTGAGCCATCTCCCCAGCCTGTGCCAGCCTTCTTTCTTTTTCTTTTTCTTTTCTTTTTTTAAAGATTGTATGAATGTATTGCTTGCATGTATGGAAGTGACTTTAGAGGCCAGAAGAGGGTGTCTAATAACCTAGAACTGGAGTTACAAATCAAATAATGATGAGCCAGCATGAAGGTGCTGGGAAACCAAACCTGAGTCCTCTGCAAGAGCAGCAAGTGCTCTTAACCAATGAAACTTTTCCAGCCCAGCTTTTTAACAGGGGGTTCGGGATGTGAACTCAGGTCCTCTTGCTTTTACAACAAACATTCTTACACACTGAGCCATCTCCCCAATCACACAATTAGATGTTTATTTGTTGAAATAAAAGCACAGAAAAATTAAAGTCAAATTATATTTAGTGCTTTCTCAATTCCAGTGGAGATAATCTCTATATTGAAAAGCAATGTGAGGCTGGAGAGATGACTCAGCAGTTAAGAGCACTGCCTGCTCTTGCAGAGGACCCAGGTTTGATTCTCAGCACCCACTTGGCAGATAACAACCATCTGTAACTCCAGTTCCAAGGAAATCTGATTCCCTCTTTTGACCTCTGTGGACATTGCACCACATGACGCACTTACATAAGGGCAGGCAATACACTCATACACATAAAATTAAAATAAATATTTTGAAAAAGAAATGCCATGTAGTAAATTTGCATTCTGCATCCTGTAAACTTTCACAAGTCGGTATTTTTGTCTCCATCTATAAAGTGAGCCTGCTTATTCTCCTCCTGAGTTTGAGTATCATAAAGGAAGAAGCATTCAAGTATTAGGAAAATGCTTTGGGTGAAAGAAAATTTGCAAGCAGTGATTCTTATGGTTCCTACTATTTTCCTCTAATATTTTTAAAATAAGGAAGAAATTTATATATGTTGAATGACTTGTTTTAAACACTAATGAAAATCAGCATTTCCAAATCCCTGGGTTTTTCTTAAATTATCAGAAAGTACTGTTTTCTGAAATAGCAGTGTGCTCTGGCTATAATGCGGGTGTGTTCCCGAGGGCTCACGTGTTGGATGCTTAGCTGCTGCAGCCGATACCACCAGTGGGCAGTGATAAGAAGTAGTAGGACATTCTCTGTGTTACCTAGACAGCTCTCAAACTTGTGACCTTAGGTCATCCTCCTGCCTCGGGTCTCCCTAGTAGCTTAGATTTCAGACATGTATTGTCATACCTGATTGTTAGAATATTTAAAAGGTGAGACCCAGTGGAGTTGGTTAGATCACTGAAATTGAGAGCCTGAGTTAGTTCTCACAAGAGTAGGTTACTGTAAGAGAGTGAGCCTGGATCGTCTTTGGTCTCTGGATTTCTGTCTCACGATGAGATCGCTCCCTATCACATGTTTCTACCATGGTGCAATCTGCCCATGATGTAATGCCACAGGGGGCCCTTGCCAGAGCTGCCACATACTGTTTGGGCCTTCACTCCCAAACTAAACTGAACTAAATAAACCTCTTTTCTTTATGAATTATCCTGCATCAAGTATTTCCTTACAGAACTGGAAAACAGCCTAAGAGAAAAAGTAACTTTTATAGTCACACAAGTATATCACATATGTGATCCCCTGTATTCTGCATAATTATGTTAACACATAATTCATTTTAACTTTATTTTTGTTTTATGTGTCTGAGGGTTTTGCCTGCATGTGTGTAAGTGTACCTGTGTGTGCCTTGCCCAAGAAGGACAGAGGATGTCAGATCCCCTGAATTGTAATTATGGATGGTTTTTAGCCATCATGTGGGTGTTGGGAACTGAACTAGGATCCTCTCCAAGAACAGCCAGCACTCTTAACTGGTGACCCATTTCTCCATTTCCCATCATTCATTTTATAGTCATTTGTGAACTTGGGCCAGAAAATGAAAGGACTAGCCCCAGAATGTAAGCACTCATATAAAGTGTCAATTCTGCATATCAAGCACAATCAAGTGGAGCTTTATGCAACATTTGATGGACATAGAAGCAACTGTAACTTTTCTGTATATAAGATCCTTAAGGTGAGCAAAATGTCTTGGAGGAGAACGGAATATAGGAGGCGCTGTGAAGCTGTATACCCCTGTAAGAATGCTGCTTTTGAGGGCATAACTGAGGTGACTGGGAAGAGACTACAGCCCCCTTTGGCAACTGTGACAATGAGATGTCACCACTTATAAGAAACACAAACACACACACACACACACACACACACACACACACTTATATACACACCCTTTACTGTAAACACATGGACTACTCTTCTCCTACCTCCAAACTCAGCTCTCCTGAATCAGCACTCCACTCAGACACATGATGATGCTCCCAACCCCAATGCCTTTTATTAGATCTAAAGAACTGAAGCCAGTATGGAGGAAATGCATGGGAAAGTGACTTGGGAAAGCAAAAGATCAAAGACAGGTCACTGAACCCCAGGCCTGCTGCTTTCCCAGGGTTGTTCCCTACAATTCCCCTCCCACAATTTCGTCTTTTATGACTTCCAGTTTCCAGAACTTAATGAATCTCAGACTGTCTAAAACATCTGGAGTTTCCTGCTGTATTCAAAATATATGTTGGCTGAGTGTTCACCTATGCTTCTGAAACTGAAT
The DNA here is from genome assembly GCA_035773235.1 of Eospalax fontanierii. Lineage (NCBI taxonomy): Eukaryota > Metazoa > Chordata > Mammalia > Rodentia > Spalacidae > Eospalax > Eospalax fontanierii. Next base: position 32,920,662 of record CM069539.1, read on the forward strand.
GCAGTAGATATGAGGTTTCCCAGGCAACCTGGGAGAAACTGTTATAGATAATCCTGTATGGCATTTAGTTGTTGTTGTTGTTGTTTTTATAAATTACTTGTACTTGGCTTAGGAAGTTATTTTGTATTTAACTTTAAGTACAGATGATCCTTGGACATACTGAGGGGTTGAGGTCATAATATAGCAAACAAAACAATAAAACTACCCTATCAAAATATTAGTCCCTTGTTCCCCACTCAATTTTTCCTGTTATGTATTTCACGCTGAAAACAAACAGCATTACTCCTCTGAGTGATATAAAGGCCAGTCTCCAGCAGAGCTGATAACAGACTCCAGCTTTCTAGCTTACTCCCACTTCCTCAGGTCATGCTCCAATTTAAAAACTATTTTTCTGTAGACCTTGATGGGTTTTAAAAATCAAAATAAAAAACTTCATTCCTTAGGGCAACAGGATAGTTTGTAAAGTACTACAGAGATGTTAGAATTGAACAGATGAGAAAATTATAGTTTAGGTAATTCAAAATGCCCTTCTGGGTGGTGTTCAATAAAAGACCTACTTTGTAATCAAGTCTGAGACACTGTTGACTTTGAGAGAAATTTAATTAAAGAAAGATTCATAAACTCTATACTGTATGGTAATGAACAAGTGATATTGAAGCTGGGGAGATGGCTCAGTTGGTAAAGTTCTCAAAAGATGTACAAACTGCCACTAAGCATTTAAAAACAATATTCACTATCTTTGCCAGTCAGTGAGGTGCAAACCAGAACGACATTGAGACTCCATCTCACCATGATTAGAATGGAAGTCATCAAGAAAACAAAAAATTAGCAGTGTGTGGTGGCACACATGCCTTTAATCCCAGCAGAGGTTGAGGCAGCTGGATCTCTCTGAGTTCCGGGCCAGCCTGGTCACCATAGGGAGTTCCAGACCAGCCAGGACTACATAGTGAGACTCTGTCTCAAAAAACAGAAAACAAGCAACCAAAAAGAAGACAAATGCAAGCAAGGATTGGCTTTACACACTTCGGGTAGGAAGATAAAGTAATGTAGCCACAATGAAAAACCACCTTGGAGATTCCTCAGAAAACTAATAGTCCCAGTGTTTGGGAGGTAGGGGCAGAAGGATCACTAGTTTGAGGCAAGTCTGAGCTACATGGTGTGTTCCAGGATAGCCTTTAGAATAATTGTTTTATTTATTTTTATTTTATGTGTTTGAGTGTATTGCCTCCTAACATTGTACCCATGTTGTGCAATGCCCGTGGAGGTCAGAAGAGGGTACTGAATTCCCCTGGAACTGGAGTTATGGACTCCATGTGCTGGGAATCAAACCCAGGCCCTCTGCAAAAGCAGCCAGTGCTCTTAACTGCTGAGCTCTTAAGCCCCCAGGATAACCTTGAATTTTATAGTGAGACCGTGCTTTAGAGGAAAGAAAAAAAAAAAGCTAGAATTACCAAATGATCCAGCTATACTACTCCTAGGAATATTGGGAGTATATCCAAATTGATTTAGGTCAGCACACTGCTGAGATACCTGAACATCCAAAGTTACTGCAGCATTATTCCTAACAGTCAAGATATGGAAACTGCCTACAAATGATTGTGTAAAGAAAATGTGGGGCATGGGAGATGGCTTAGTAGGTAAAGACACTTGTTACCAAGGCTGATGACCTGAGTTTAAGCCCCAGGATCTATGAGGGAAGAAAACTGACACTTGAAAGTTGTCCTCTGACCTCTATGTGAGTACCATGACATGCAGAAGCCCACACACATACACATATACTCACAGTCACACAAAATAATAATAAATAATAATTTTAAAATATTTATTAAAAAGAAAATGTGGTATAGGTACCCAATGAAGCATTATTCAGTCATAGAGAAGAAAGAAATTATCATTTGCAGAAAAGTGGATGGAACTGAAAATTTTTAAGCAGATTACACCAGGATCAGAAAGGCAAATATAAATATCATGCTTTCTTTCATACACAGAATAGAGGTACGTGTGTGTGTGTATGTGTGTGTGTGTGTGTGTGTGTGTTACATGAAAATAGAAAGGGAACTATTGAAGAAGAGAAAGAGGGGACAAAGGAGGGAAATGGGGCATGAACATGACCAAAGTGCATAATGTGCTTGCCTGACATCATAAGGAAACCCATCATTTTGTACTATGAATACTTGCAAATACAAAAGAGGAGGAGCTCAGCAGAGGTCTTCAGGTCATTGAAGGAGAACCCTTGAAGGGGAAAGTAAGAGCTCATTCCTCCCTCTCGTTTTTTTGGCCATGAGGTAAGCAGTTTACTCTGCCATGTAATAAGGTGATGATGTGCCATCACAGGGCCAAATTATTAGGACCAATTGATCACAGACTGGAACCTCCAAAATTGTAAGACAAAATAAGACCTTTTCTCTGACTTAATTTTCTCAAGTATTCCACTGTGCTGACAGAAAGCTGCTTAACTCACCATGTGTTCTTGTCTATCCAATAAGAAAACCCCTCAAAACAGAATACCTACTTCCCACCCTCTTTCCTCACATCTCCCACTAGTGTTACGAAAACAAGTGGCCCTTGCTCTTATGTTTCCACCACTGCCTTTCATTTATGTACCTCTATAGTTGACTACACCTCTTTCCGGGCCCACAGAAGACACCAAAGACAATCCCACACCCAGGTACAGTATTGCAAATTGAGCTCTTCTACATGGATTAGGCAGACCACTGACATTTCAAATGGGGCTTTGGGGAGTAAAAGAAGGAATGTTCATTTGATTGGTTGTTTGGGGGTTTTAAAAAATATTTTATTTATTATTTTTATTTTATGTGTACGAGTATATTTCGTGCATGTTTGTAAGTACACTTGTGTTGTGCAATGTGTGTGGAAGTCTGAAGAGGGTGTTGGCTCCTCTGGAAATGGAGTTACAAATAGTGATGAACTGCCATGTGGGTGCTGGGAATCAAACCCAGGTTTTCTGTAAGAGCAGTCAGTGCTCTTAACCACTGAGCCTTCTCTCTAACCCCAGTTGATTGGATTTGTTTTTGAAAAACTTTCTCATTATGCAGCTCAGGATGGCCTGGAATTTATGATCCTCCTGCCTCAGCCTTCCAAGTACTGGGACTACAGGCCTGTGGAACCATGCCCAGCACTCCTTACTGTCTTTTGATGGGCAAGTAAACCAGGATAAGAGAGTAATTTTTCTATCCGACCCATTCCATAATCACTAGCCCTAGTCCTAGGCTAGCTCTCCTATCCCCTCAAGCACCGTACAGTTTTTTAGGACAGACTGAAGCTTTCTTGGTATCACCTTGATACTTCAATAACATTCTTTAACAGGGAAAACAGTGTCAACTACTCTGTTTTCCCTGAGCAGGTCAGGAAATGTTGGCATTTCTTTTTACCAAGGGATAAAGAGATCTTCATGAAAATGAGTGAATCTCACTTAGAAGCATCCTTCCTAAATAAGTTCTCACCTGTACAGTACAATGCGGAAGGCTGGACAAAGAAAAGCAAACAGGGAGGGCCCTCTGCTTCCCAGCACTTGGAGTTTAAGAGGGATGAAAACAGCAAGGGCTAATCTATGGGCATACAGACATCAAACAGCTGTGCAAACATTGGACAGAGGCAGAAATTAAGTACAAAAGTAAATAAAGTATTTACGTTATGTAAAAGCCATGCAGCTGCTCTTATTATTCTCTACTAAGACTCAGGAGGAAAGGAGGGACATGAGGCAAAAGAGCTTGTATTTTTCTGTTGGGGATGGTGTCAGCAGGAAGGAACAGAAAGGTCACATGTGGCTCAAGGAACAAAGACAAACTGTTACATAATCCCTGTCTGCTTGTGCACAACCTCTAAACCTTGGTCTTCAGAATGAACTGACTTTGTTTCTCAGAAACAGCTATTCTGTATCAGACCATGCTTTTAGGAATCTGTGTCAGTAACTAATTTTAAAGTGTCAGAGATGGCCCCAGTGGCCAGCAACAGCAGGAACCTGATGAAGTGGCCAGAGAGGTATCAGCAGAACTGTGCTACCTCAAAGAACAGCTTGATGTTCTCCAAGTGTCCAGGGCAATACTGTGAACTACAGTAGCCCACTGCCATTGGATACTCTGCCAGGTAGCCTGGAAAGGTAGAAATTTCCTCAGCCTTCCTTATAGAGAAACTCAGGATGCAGCACAGCACGGCTCCATTCAGCCCAGATTCCTAGAGCATAGGACAAACGAGTGACTGATGACTTACAAGCCTCCTCCCGAATCTCCCCCTTACTGTAGGTGCTGAAAGGGAAGACAGACTCTGTGTTTATCTTGGTGAAAGTTATTATGTTTTCAGAAATACTATGTATAGAATTCTACATTAGAAAAACAGTAAAGATTTTTTAAAAGATAAAAATTACCAAGCTTATTGTTTTAACATTAGAAATGGTAGTAACATGGGAAAATCCATAATCTCAATTTTGAAATAACCGCTATTAACATTTTGGTATATAATTTAGTAAATATACACATCTAAAAATGTCTTACAGGGGCCCGTGAGTTGACTCAGTGAGTAAGGGTACTTGCCTCCAAGCCTGGCAACCTGAGTTTGATCTCTGGTTTCCACATGGTACCAACTCCTATGAGCTGTCCTCTGAAATCCACATGCACACTATGGCGTGCACACACACACACATACACACACACACAATTACATACACAAGATCATACTGGAAATAATATGTATAAACTGCTTTTCTGCCTTGATAGTATTGTTTAGTTTTTCATGTCAATAATTGTATCATTTACTATAATCATATGTCCATACCATACTTTCTTTCAACCCTATAGCAAAGGTTGATGGAGCATCTTTGTTGTTAAAAGTATGGGTACATCATAGACCTCTGAGAATCGGAAGTCTTCCCTCCTATTGAGGACATAGCTCAGATCCTGAATTAAATCCCAGCAACGACACCCTCCCCCCATGCACATAATCTTCTCTCATCTTTTAGCTAATACCTAGAATTGAATGCTTACTGTCTAATGAAGCCTTTTGACTTAAGGACTCTGACCAGTTAAAAGAGCCCCAAGGGAAAAATTTTTAACTATTTTAGTTATTTTATGTGTATGAGTGTATTGTCTGCATGTATGTAAGTGCACCTGTGTCATGCAATGACCAAGTGGGTCAGAAGAAGGTGTTGGATCCCCTCGAACTGAAATTATGTGTGGTTGTTAGACACAATGTGAGTGCTGAGAACTGAACTCGGGTCCTCTGCAAGAGCAGTCAACGCTTTTAACGACTGAATCATCTCCCCAGCCCTGCAGAGAATTTTTTTAAACCCAAACTGGCCCCAAACTCAAGGTCCTTCTACTTCAGCCTCCTGAGTACCAGGATTACAGACAAGTACCACCATTCTCAGTTTGGGAGATCTGCTTCTTAAAACCCTCTCTGACACTTTTCATTTTTCCATGGGGCATTATGAGATGGATTATAAAAACTGATCTTTATGCTTTGGGCTTATCTGATCAAGTAAGAAAAGTTCCAAAGTTCATGTTTGATCTGGTAGAACTGTAAACTGTTAAACTTCTATAATTGAATAAAATCCTTGAGCAGTTGGGAGCACAGTTAATGCTGTCTGATACTAATTATTCCCTAGATTTAGTCTATAATTGGAAACAGATTCGGTTCCTAGCATATTCCCCTAGGACCTGGTCTAGATATTCATTAATTTTATTCTCAAGTTTCATATATTTCACAAATGTTTTTATTTGGATTTCTGTAGACATAAATATATTTACTTCATATTTTATCTTCATTGCTACATGGTCATTAAATTAACCTTAAAATTTATTTTCTAAGCAATGTAACTGTGAGAAGTGGTTTTTATTTGGATTTCTGTAGACATAAATATATTTACTTCATATTTTATCTTCATTGCTACATGGTCATTAAATTAACCTTAAAATTTATTTTCTAAGCAATGTAACTGTGAGAAGTGTTCCCTAGAATTCAGGGCTGGCCCATTGTAACTCTCAAAGACACAGTGTAATCAGGACTTTCTTAAATCCAATAAATGTGTCTGAGCTGTGTTATAATAGACAAGTTACCCTGTGAAAAGCTGAGTCCAGAAGAGGTGAAATTTCCCTTCAGTGTAACGAAAGAGAGAGAGTGAGAGAGAGAGAATAACATTCTATCTTCAGGGAAGAAGGATCTGTAATGTCAAGGGCTACCAGATACTTAACAAGTGCTGATTGCACTATTACTGAAGTTTGGTTTTCACCAGGGTCAGGGAGCTGTTTGGGGGGAATGATTGAATGCTTCCATTCCTCCAACCTCACACCTGAATACCAAGGATGATAATATTTTCTGACTATTTCCATTATAAAGACATCAGAATGAATTAGTTTACATTATTACTTGAGGCTACCTTTAATTACTTGAGGTAACCGTGACAACGGTGCTTCCTTCCTCTACTACTCTCTTGGGGACAGTACTCAATTGTTGAAAGTTAGCAAGTATGAGGTGTATGTGTGTGTGAGAGAGAGAGAGAGAGAGAGAGAGAGAGAAACAGAGTGAGAGAGAGGAGAGAGACAGAGAGTGAGAGAGAGCAGAGAGACAGAGAAAGAGAGAGGAGAGAGAGAAAGGTACCATCCACTCACAATTGACATCTCAAGCTTTAAGCAGTTAATAACCAAGTCCTTGAGTTGGAAGCTGTCACACTCACAATGCTGCTTTAATTGCTGTCACACACCTTACTGAGCACAACACCTTCTTCCAGAAAAAACTCACACAAACCTACTTTCCAGTCTTCAAAGGTTAAAAAGTGGAAATGATCTTAAAGCAAACATAAAGATGTTTATAAAATGGAACATGGACCAAAGGCTCTAACCAGGAGGCAAGTAATTTCGAATAAATATTCCAACTGTTTTCCATTACTCCATGTGTGTCTGTTTAAAGGGAATTTGGAGCCTCTTCCTGACAAAGAATAGAGGACCTCATGTACCCCTGGGAGTTCCACAGGAAAAGGGAGGAACGAGGGCAGTCTTTTATAGAACATGGTAAATGGTGCCAAAATAAAGATAACATGCAGATTAAAAAGAAGTTAGGACTGTGAACCAGCACAGCAAGCCTGGAAGCCACTACGTCGAGCTAGGCAGCAGAAATGGAAGCCAGAAAACACAGCCAGCAGGCAGAGCGACAAGAACAAGGCAAGGAGCTGTGGGGGCAATAGCAACAGGAAGGCTGTCCTGGGCAAACACTTGGGATGGGAGCTCAAGACACCTGGCTCTTTGCTTATAAGGCAGGAGGGGGAAGCAGGGGCGGGGCGGGTGTAGGATACTGAAGGGTCAAGGAAGGACAGAGTGGTAAGGTATAAAAGCAGTTGATGTACAGTCACCTCAGAGTCCTGTAGCTAGGCACAGAACACAACATTAATGTAACCAGTTAGGCATGGGGCATAGGAAATGGCCCATGTATGATTGCTCAGATAACTCTTCACATATGTGAAACATTTACTTTTCTCCATACTAAGCTATTCACATTAATTATAAATATATCGCTTAGCATTTCTAACAACGGATTCAATTTGGTACAATTATCTATGCTTCTCAGCCCAGAGAATTGAAATAAAGGTTGTATAATCTCCTTAACATTATATAGGAATCAGAAGTCCTATGGTTTGAACTCAGGATTCTCAGCTTTCCCAGCTCAAGGTGTTCTTAAATTTAACAGATTCCATGTACACCCCACCTGAAAATTTCTGATGCAGCCTTTTGGGGGTGAAGCCTGAGTTTTTCATGGCCATATGCATTGCTGCTGGTGTTGATGTTTCTGCTCAGGTGCACATTCAAAGACACATTGAAACACTTCTCTGCCCATCAGCAAAGATCAGAAACAAGCAGACAGGACAGAAGGATAGAAATAAAAATGTTATAAACATCTTATTGGCTTTCACCTAAGCAGGAATACAGTAAAGACTTGTCTTTCCAATATTCCTAAAGACAGCATTTATACAACAGAGCCAGTTCTCACAACTACCCACCAAACAAAACACAATGATAGAAATCTGCTAGATTCCCCACATCACTGTCATATGTGAAGGACATTTCTCTTACTTTGGTCAAAGTCTGAAATTCCTGGATCCAACTTCAGTGAAGAAATCTGTCTTGTGTATGAGGTATTTTCCTCCCCTAGGATGCTCCCTTTAGAGCTGACAGATTTCCTTTCAACAGATTTCCTTAAAGAGATTGGGAGACAGGATTCCAGAGAAACCACAGGGGGCTGGAGCAGCTTGCTTTGCAATTTTCATTTCTCCAAAGGGGAGCGAGGAGGTCATTGGGGTAACTGATAATCTCCATCAGCTGGCAGCGTTCATGTTCATATTCTTGCTCACATCCTCCTCTTCTTTCCCAAGTCTTCCCTCTGCTTTCCTTCCCTCCCTCCCACTTCAGTTTGTCTGTAAGCGCCTTTGTGGCCTCCACTGCAGGCCTCAGGCCAAGGCAAAAAAACAGATTCTTTTCATCTATTCAAGTGTGATCTGGGGCAGACAAGGCTGCGGCACAGGCAGGAGGCACAGAGAAGTATTCTGTATTCAGTATTCAGCCCACGGAGCCTATCGTGGGGCCTGCCCTTGGCAAGGCCAGCACAGTAACCAAGGCCATTTGGCAGAAGCAGGAATGCTGTTTGTCTGGCCCCTCCTGTCACCTGGACAGAGCATCCTGGTCCAAAGAGCTCCAGGAACGGGGCATCCTGTTCCAGCTACCTCCCCAAGTTCACCTCTAGCTTTAAAAACATCCTTGACCTGTCAAAGCAGCAACTTTTATTTTTATTTTGTCGAAACATCAGGTGAATTCAGAGAACATTACTGTTACTATGTATGGAAAGGATTAGCATAATGGTGACTGAATGACATGTCAGTATCAAATGGAACACCCTTCTTGTCTTCCACAGAAGAGGACTGCAGTGTATGGGCAGTATGAAAATGAAAATGAAAATTGAGCTGTCCAAGGATGCCTTTCCCATGTGTCTAACTTACTAAAATATGCTTTTCTCTATAGACTTTTGAAAGGGCTGGGACTGAACTGATAGCCAAGACTGGACCCTAGAGTTAAGTATGCTGAAATTATAAAAAGCAAAGGTGCTCACTCTGAGTGTGCTTCATGAAGATAAGAATATTCATATTGACAAAAGGGCAGCAAAATTATCATTGTTTGATTATAACATTATTGTATATCTGGGGAAAAATCAGCCATAAGAAATTGTATGAGAATTCAGTAACCTGATAGGCTATGAAATAAATACACACCAAAAACATATTTTTTTATATTCTAAAAACATAAGCTCTCAGAAAATAAAAATTGAATAATACCCATTAACAATATCAACAACATAAACTACCAAAAATATATGGCATCTAAATGAAAGAAATTTAAAACTCCAAGGAAAGGGACACAGAACCTAGTTCCTGGTTAGCAACCTTCAGAAGCTTGCCAATATTTCCTTAACAAACATATAAATAGAATGAATCTTAAAATTCTAATAGCTTATTTGAGATGGTAATAGGGAAAATTAACATGTAAAAGGATAGTTTTCAATAAAGTAACATCATATATCCAGCAAACACTAAATGAACACATGCCCACAATGTATGAAGAAACCGGTATGACATCATGGCAGACTTAGAAAGCATTTGAAAAAAATCTTTGTTATAAGTAATCTACCAAAGAAATGTTATGATGAGGTTTCCAAGTTTGATTTTACTAAAGTTGCTTTATGTCTAATAGGTTATAAATCTTTGAGATGACCTATTGCATGTGACAAAAATTATTTACATCTTTACCAGACAAAAACCTATGATTTAGCAAGTCTGACAGTTAATCTTGATTATGAAGTTGGTGGGATTTAGGATCAAGTAGGAGCCAAGTCACTGAGTGTTTCACTATCTTAGTTACATTTTCATTGCTGTGATTAAAATGATTTGACAAAAGCAACTTAAAGGAGAAAGAGTTTATTTTGGCTTATAATTCCAGAGAGATGCAGTCTAACATGAGCAGGAAGACCCGGCTGCAGGCAGGGAAGATGCAGTGGCAGAAACATAAGCTAGCTAGTCACATGGCATCCATACTCAGGAAGCAGAGGATGAACAGGAAGTAGGGCTAGACTATGACGCCTCAAGCCCCACCCCCAGTGACTCGCTTCCTCCAGTGAGGCTCAGTTTCCTAAATATTCTACAACCTTTCCAAACAGTACCACTAGATGGGAGTCAAAGATTCATGTACATGAGCTTATGAGGGACATTTCACATTCAAACCCCAACATTCTGCTTCTGACCCACATAGGCTCAAAGACATATCTTGGATCCAATCCAACTTCGAAAGTCCCCATAGTCTTTAACAGTCCCTACACTGTTAAGAAGTCCAAAGTTGTGCTAAGTGTGGTGGCACATACCTTTAATCCCAGCACTCCAGAGGCAGAGGCAGGCAGATCTCTGTGGGATGGAGGCCAGCCTGGTCTACATAGCAAGTTCCAGGCCAGCTGGGGCTACAAGGAAACCCTGTCTAAAGAACTACAAACAAAACCAAAAACAACTGCCTCCAGAACGCCAAAGTCTAAAGTCCCTTCTGAAACCAAGGCAATCTCTTACCTGCAACCTCCTGTAAAAATCAATAAATTTCACACTTTTAACATACAGTGGCACAGAATATAGATTTCCATTACAAAAGAGAGAGATGGTAGAATAGCAAAGAAAGATTAGACAAAGCAAGACTAAAACATAGCAGGGGAAACACCAAATCCTTGTCCATTGTCTGGGGCTTATAATGGAATCCTGTGTGTTCCAGGGGGGCTTAGGCAGCCCCACATCTCCAGCTGTGTTGCCTGCAACACACATAGCCACTTTCTTAGACTGGCTCCACTCTGTGTATTCAGGTTTCTTCAGTGGACATCCCAGGCTACTAGCCTTTCGAATATCCTCGGGTCCCCACAGCTTCACCTCTTGGCCTCACAGAGCCTCTTTGCAGAGGTTCTGGCTCTGCTGTACACTGGCTTCAGTCTTGCCTCCTTCATGCCTGCAAAACCAGTGCCACATGAACAACAGTGCCAAGTTCTGCTGCCACAGTGGTATCAGCTTCTGGATGCTGACTCTGGGAAAACATTTCCCTAGTGAGTTGCTTTTCAGGAGCAGAAAACCCCTCAGGCATTCTGAGCTTAAGCAATTTCCTTTCAAAGGACCCCGTATTATCACAAACTGGAGGCTTTGAGGGGTGGAGGCTTGCCTTCAGGACACTTTTCTTATCTTCTGTGAGTATACCCTGAAGGTTTTGGTTCTGACCACTTTAACAACTACAGATGCTCTGGCATCTGTACTCCCCTAGTTCACACGTTGAATCTTGTTCACATTTTTTTACTCACCAAACTTCATATTGCTTCTATTTCATGTTGCACCATTTGTTACCCACTCTCACTGTAGATCTGAATTAGAGCCATGAGCAATAACCCTGACACAGCCCCAGTGTTGGCCTGTCTCGAAATTTCCTTACCAAACAAAACTGGGTCATTACTTATGTTATTTCTGAGACAGGGTCTCCTGGAACTTGTTATGTAGACCAGGATGGTCTCAATCTCACAGAGATCTGCCTGCCTCTGCCTCCTAGTGCTGAGATTAAAGGAGTATGTGACCACACCCAACAGGTCATTGCTTTTAAATTCATCCTCACTCAACTTCTCAGGATATGAAAAGAATGAAACCAGATTCTTTGCCAGAATAGAACCTCAGTGGCCTCTAGCTCAGTTCCAATAGAATCTTTGGTTCCTTCTGAAGCCTCATGAACCAGACCTCCACAGTCCATATTCTGCACCTTTTGGTCTTCCAGACTCCCACTAGAACAGTCCATTAAACTCTGCTTTGAGCCCTCAGTATTTGAGGGCTTTTTGAGTCCAAAGTTCCAAACTTTTCTACATCCCTCTTGAAAACCAGTTCTAAAGGACTAAGAACTGCATAGTAAGGTATATTACATCAAGGATCACACCTCACAGTACGAATTTTCTTAGTTTCTCTTTTCTGTGATAAAATACTCTGAAAAAAAGCAATCTACGAGGGTATTGACACAAAAAAACAGCCCTTACTTCAAAGGGTATAAGAGACAACTCATCCTGGAGACGAATCTGAGTGACTATGGCCTGGAACACAGAGTTCAGTTTCCCCAAATATCGTGTTCCATGGTAAAAGTGGTTACAGATTTTATTAGTTGCAGAACAAAGAAAGTCACAAATCAAAGTGTTTACCAGATACATTGGTGGGGACCATAGGTAGGTGGGCTACAGCAAAGGGGAGAAGCTCTGCTGTACATTATAGGTAGTATCTGATGAAATTCTTAGACTTTGCACTGGTTAAACCTAGTAGTCTACTAAAAATATACTGTAAGGTTTTGATAGGCACAAGGATATGGGGTCAGACAGAGGTGTATGCAATGGATGACTTTCAAAGGGACTAAAAATAGCAAAAGCTAATTTGTCTGTGGTCTGAAACATTTTAACTCTCTACAGTCTTGAAGTTTCCCTCCCCATCCATTTTGGGAAGTTCAGTTCACAGGAGAAAGCATTTATTTTGTCTTGAAGTTCATCAGAGTGAGCAAATCACAGGAGCAGCAGGGAAGGCATTGTGAGAGGAACAGGAGGCTGGTCACATAGCACTGACATTCAGGAAGCAGAGGGTGAACAGGAAGTGGGACCAGGCTATTAAAGCCTCAAGGCCTGCCCTTAGTGATCCACTTCCTCCAAGGAGGCTCTGTCTCCTAAAGATTCCACAGCCTTTCCAAACAGCACCTCCAGCTGGGGACCAAGTGTTCAAATGCATGAGCCTACTGGGGATAGATAATGCACATTCAAATCACTGCAGTTGGTGAGGGCTTTACCAGAGATGTTTAACGGTGGGGGAAGGCCCACCACTAGTGCCGCTGGGCTACCTGAGCATCAACATTCATCTCTTCTGTGTCCCGATTATGGACACGGGATGACCAACTGTCTCACTGTTCTGTAACTGCAGCTGCTCTTACTTCACCTTTCCAGCCATGACAAACTGTACTCTCCCACTTTGAACAAAATAAACCTTTCCTCCTTAAACTGCATCTGTCAGTTATTTTCTCACACCAAGAAGAAAAGTATCTAATGCAACAATAATATCACTGTTTTACTCTTTAATCAATAGTGAGCAGTGAAGTGCCCTTCTGTGGTCCTAAGGTGGCCTTTATCTCCCTATGACATTGATAGGAAGTATTTACCTGCTTTTGTATTATTTCTAGGATTTGGATAATTTTTCTAAAGGTTCTAAAGTTCCCTGAAAAGATTGAGTACAGCCATATAATTTCAGAAAAGAAAATGAAATAAAACAAAACAGAAAGGGCAGTTTGCCCTTTTAAATAAATTTGGCCTTTTAAATAAGGCCAATAACAAACAGGAGGAGGCATGTTTTACCTTTCTAGGGAGGTCAAGGACCTCAGGACATTCGTTCTCACTAACTGTCCTTGCCTGAAAACTCGGATAATGTGTAGTTTCCCCAAAATGCATTCCCTTTCTTTCCTGTTCTCTAGCAAGTAGGCTCTCCCTTTGCCTTCCCTAACACTCAGTCCCAGCACTTCCAGTCACAAAAACCCTAACATACTTATACTTTGGCCCCAGTAAGTCCAGTCCTTTGTCTTTTTGTACTATTGCCCAGAACCCTTAGGTGGGGAGGGGTGAGTGAATGACATTTCTTATAATCATCATGGCTTTTTTTTTCATTTAAGGATACCTTTATTTGGGGAAATATTTAACGTTTTTGGCAAGCAAATTCATATACATCATTGATACATAAAGAGGCAGCACTCCCCAACACACACACACACACACACACATCATGCATGCACATGCACACACACACACACACACACATCATGCATGCACAACCTGAGTTTGATCCCTGTTAACCCACTTTATTTATTTTACTTTCTTAAGTCTTTTGGTCAAAATAGCATACCAATGAAAATTTAGCTGAAAATTTCAAGTAAAATTTCATTCAGAATCTTCCAAAAATTGTATCTGTATGACTCCAGATATCTTTCCTCGTGTGTGAAAATTAAGATGATGTGACGCAAAGCACGGTGGTGCACACCTGTAATCCCAACACTCAGGAGGCTGAGGCAGGGAGATCCCGAGTTCAAGGCTACAAAGGGAGTCCCTCCCTCAGAAAAGGGGAGAAAGAAAGATAATGTGACCAGATTTTTTTTTCTGTTCTGGGTCTATGACTATTGTTTTTCAATCTCGTGTTCTACTGTCCTCTGAGTACAAGAGAGTGCCTGTTGTTTGAGAAAGCTCTACTTTCTCCCATACCCATGGAACTATTTGTTTAAGTGCTGGGGGTTGAACCTCAGCATAAATAGGCAAATGCCCTGTGACTGAGCTATGGTTCCAGCCCTTGAATTTGTTTAATTATGGCAGTGTTACTGTCCTGTGACTGAGCTATGGTTCCAGCCCTTGAATTTGTTTAATTATGGCAGTGTTACTGTCCTGTGACTGAGCTATGGTTCCAGTCCTTGAATTTGTTTAATTATGGCAGTGTTACTGTCAGGGTCAGGTCAGGTAGGAAATCCTAGTTACTCATCCCCTCCCTAGGGTAATTACTAGGAGTATAAAATCAAAGGTGGGGTTGGAAATGGAGCTCAGTGGCAGAGCCTTCACTGAGCAAAATTCATTGACTTGAGTTCAGTGCCCAGTTCCACAAAGACAAAACAAAACTCGAAAGTGGTCTAAATGGGGTCAAAGCTCTCTAGTAATATGGACAAAGAATTCTTATTCAGAGCAGGGCTGGTTTCTCTTTGACCATGAATTCTATTCTAACTCAGTATTTCCTTACCAAGTTAGCTAATCTCTTCTAAAAGATTATCCCCAAATTCTGTTCTGTAGTCTTTTGCTTTGGAATGTTACTTCATCGCTCAGGAAACCTGACGTCTTCAACAAGAAGATGTGGTTTTGGTACTCAGATAAATGTAGATTTATTTTTCCTAGTCATCAGAAGTCAGAGATTTCCTCTTAGACATTTTGTATCTTCCTTAGGAGACAACAACAACAAAATCCAACCATGTGTCTTTACCTTGCCCAAATCTCTGAGAAAAGTAAATACTGAATCTTTCTGATGCTTTGCTTTTGAGTCTGAGACCCTCAAAGTGATTAACATTTTTTACATTTCATGCAAACATTTTGTACAAGACAGAGCTTAAGCTGTTTTGAATTGATCAGTACTTCCACCATCGAGAAAACAGGTCAGAACGTAATTAAAATCCACATGAACCTTGAAAATTTGGAGTGCAGTATTAACTAACATTTGTCCTGCAGTCCCCAGCTGATCTACAATACAAATTAATATCATCAGATTAACTAGGAGTGAATGTAGTCCTTCTTCAGGATCTGAGGGTGATTGCTCTAGGACATGATCATCCATGGACATTCAAGTCTTTTACATAAAATGTCATAATATTTGCATATAATCTATGCACATCATCCCAGAGACACTTAAATTATCTCTAGATGACTTATAATGCCTAATACAGTATTAACACCATGTAACTAGTTGTTATTCTGTGCTGTTTAAGGAACAGAAAAATAGTCTGTACTTGATCAGTAAAGATAATTTTTTTCCTGAATGTTTTCAACCCACATTGAATCTGCAAATGCAGAATACACAGATGCATGGAGCTCATTGTATCCTATCTGGGGATACATTAGGGTTTGCCCATGGAAATGTAACACTTATTTGTAGGAAGTAAAATATTTCTCCTTTGGTATCTTGTTGAGTGTTCCTAAATAAGCTTGCAAATTATTTTCAAGTACTTTAATTACTAATAAAATTTAGATCCATGCTTGATGACATATATTTTAATTCATACTTGTGGATTTTTTTTATCTTACGTAGTACTTATCATCCCTTCCCCGCCCTCCCCACCCGCCCACACTTTTTTCACTTCAGGGATTGAGTCCGGATCCTTGCACATGCTAAGCAAGTGTCCTACCATACTGAAAGCCCAATATTGATTTTTTTAAAACAAAGAAATATTCTTTATAAGTACTTTCCATTGAGCATAAAAACCATTTTGGGTATTATAAATGTAGCATACCACACAGTGGATATTGTACTGAAATTGGCAAGGCTAAGTGGGATAATGTGAGGTGTGCAGAGCAGGAGTCTCAGTACAAAGCCTGAACCCTCCCCCGCATAGCCTCAGACTCGTCAGGGCATGCTCAAATGATGGGCCAAGCAGGCTGCCCAGTGTTCTCCTTGGCTAAGGAGCTAAGAGTTTAAAAGAAAAAGACTTAGGAATGCTCAAGTGGGTGACCAGACCTCTTTTGACATCTTTGTGTCAGTTAAAATTCCCCCTAGTGCCAATAACAGAGTATCATTCAAAGTGGTATAAACAAGCCAGAAGAAAGGATTGTTTTAATGTCTTCATGTAAAAAAATGTAAATATTTAAGGAATAATTAGCTTTTTAAAGAATGGTATAAACAGTAGCTACATGTTCAAAGGCTATTAGAGCCTGGAGTTGGCTATGTGACTTAGAAATACTCCAGGGATCGAGGAACTTCTCATCCCAAGTCTGCTGTCCTCTCTCACATCCCTGACCACAAGATGACTCAGCGTTTCTAAGCATCACTTCCCACAGAGAAAAGACATGTGTTTCCACATGTCCCCTTTTCCTGGTCTTTCCAGTTGCTTCCCTTCAGGTCTCTTTGGCCATGATTATGTAACATATGCAGTCCCTTGATGCATAGGGGCCTAAGAGAGTGAGTCTGTAGCATTTTATGCCTTCATCACTGGAGGAAATTGAAACAGGCAAGGAAAAGTCTGCCTGCCCTAAACCTCTAAATGACACCACTCTAAGTCATGTATCCCGTATGATCTACAGGAAATCTTTGAGGTGGAAGACAGGAAGGGGGCCCAGCTCCGTGAGTGACCAGATCTCTGACCTTGAGGACAGATGGGCTTTCCCAAAGCATAGTCAGACAATTTTCCTATCAAGTTGTCTGTGAACCAGGGCAAGATTCTTAGGGAGGTCTGGCAAAGCAAACAATTAGCAAGTCAAATTCAAGTTTGCACAGGTTCAATAGATAACATGCAGGAAGAGTGGTTGAGTTAATTTCACACGGGTGGTGAGGGATGAGGGGGGTGATGCTGTTTGTTTTTTGTTTTCAGTCTTTGAAACACCAAGAAGACAGTCCAAGACTGCATGATCACTCCACATGGTTATCAGGGACCCAGACTCTTCAGTTCCTGTTTAGCCATCCTCAGAGCTTGCTGCCTCTGCATCTTCATGACACTAAAAGGGCACCTGTTCCACACCAAATCTTGGGCATCATGATCAGGAAGGACAAACACATTATTCGTCTAGCCTTAATATTCCCGGGCTGGAGAGATGGCTCAGTGGTTAAAAGCACTGACTGCTCTTGCAGAGGATTTAGGTTCAATTTCCAGCACCCTCATGGCAGCTACAAGCACCTGTAACTCAGTTCCAGAGGATCTGATACCCTCTTCTGACCTCTGTGGACACTGCATACATATAGTACACTTACATATATGTCGGCAAAACACTCATACATATAAAATAAAAATAAACAAGTAATAAATAAATGAAGTTAGAGTTTTTAAAAGGGCTCCCAAAAGTCTTATAGTCAGTATGCCTGTCATTTTAATGACAATTGCCGTCATATCGATCTCTAGTTAGCAAATAGATTAGAAAATGTAGTTTTATAAGTAGACTCATACGATCCTGAATTATGTTGATGTTCTGAATAAAACAAAGAGGAGAACAGGTGTGGAGGTTGGAAGCAGGAGGATCAAGAGCTGAAAGTTATTGCTGGCAACAACATAGCAAGTTTGAGGCCAGCATGGGCTACATGAGACTTTGCCTTAAAAAAATAAAAAGAGGAGGTGAGCGTCAGATACCCTGCCTGCCGTGTGAGTACTGGGAACCAAACCCACATCCCCTGTAAGGACAAGTGTTCTTAACCACTGAGTCATCTCTCTGGTCCCCCATTGTATGGGTTTTATGTGACAATTCAGGATATTAAAATAGTGTCATATAATGGGAGTGGTACTGGGTATTCTCTGAATTCACCTAAGTTTGATAGATGGGAAAGGGATGGAAAATGCTAGGTTCACTGGTTGTTCATCAGTTAAGCACCTTCCAGGAGCAGGAAAACCTCAGCAGAGACCCTCAGAGCTCCTGGGATCTGGCTTATATGTGTTAACTCCACAGACTCGGAGCAAAAAAAGACATATAATCGAATGAGAGGGAGAGTTTTCAAGATGGCCTGATACTTACTTTGCAGGAGTAATGCTTGAAGCACATTTCTTCTACTGAAATCTTCCTATAAATCTTCGGGAGATTGAATTGGGTGGTGGGTGACCTTGACTAAACAAGTCCCCCAAATGTGAGACTGACAGTAGAAATGAGAGGAGACCAGCATGGGTCAGAGTAATTAGAGAGGGATTCATGCATGGAAGGCCAGGTCTTAAACCAGACATCACAAAATGGGAAGCATTTGGACATGGAGAACAGACAAGAGGAAGAATATCCTATTGACCTGTGATGGAAACTTAAATTTGAAAAGGAAGGAAGGGGGGTGAATATAATCGTATTTCATTGTATACATGTATGAAATTCTCAAGAATAATGAACATTTTTTTTTAAAAAAGAAAAGAAAGGAAGCAGCTCAGAGTGAAGGTTCAAGTAAAACAAAATTCCTCTAGCAGATTCTGGAACAGTTTGAAGGCAACAGGAGCACAGGACAGAGGGGAACGGAGGAGGCCCCCTGTTAAGAAGGGATCTGGACAGTGCGGCTCATCTGACTCCTTTTGTTTTGTTAATTTAATTATTTATTAATTGTTCAACTATACAAAATATTTTAAAAGTCAACTAAAACTTTGATGAATAACATCAAGAATGTTGCAGGCATTCCTGGTAGGAGATTAAACAGGTACAACCATTCGCAAAGCCATCTGTTAAGAAACCAGTTGAAAGTTTCCATAGTCTGTTTAATGTTTAAATGCAGGGATACACAGTCTTGCTCCCTGTTGACTTCAGCTCTGCACAGAAAATAATCCCCTGATGATTGCAGTTTAGGAAACTCATTACCCCTGCCGTTAGTGTTAGCCAAACTCAATGCCCTTTTCTGACCATCAATTGCCAGAGAGACCAGTTCTGCCAATTCACAGATTACTAGGCAGCATGAGCTGAGGAGGAAGTCCAGTGGAGCCAACTGACTCAGTGGGGAAGAGAAGACCAGCCAAAGTATAATGACCTGAACTGGCATTCAGTCAGATCATGTGGACTTTGCTGGCCTTTGATCAAAGGTCTGGTGCTTTGTACACTCAGATCTTGGGAAACACTGTCATGTCATAGTTTAATCTAAAAGAGGAATTTAGAGCAAACTATTTGGGATAGTGTATTGTTTGTTTCCAAATTTATGAAGAATGGAGGTCTAAAAACATGACAGTATCTTCTTTATTGTAAGGCAGGAACAGTAAAGAGCACAATCTGAGGCCTCTTAAAATTAACAGGGAAAAGTGAGCAAAACATTTTTTGCTACAAAACTATTTTTATGCAAGAGGAAAGCACTTCACCTTCCCACCTTCTGATCAACCTTTCTACAATACACAACTTAACAATGTCTGTGAATCAGCTATTTCTGAGTTTCACAAAGGACTTGAAAAACTAATGCAATTTTCTTCCATTGACTGCAAATAAAGTCTGTCTGAAGTCTGGGGTCCCACCAAATGATCCCTCAAGTTATCTTCCAGACCTAAGTTAAAAGATTACTTACTATGTGAATAAAGGGAAAGTTTGTGATTCTGTAGTTCAGAGTCTGAAAGTATCTTAGAGATCTGCCAAACCAACCTCTTTCTGTCTTTATAGAGTATGGCTCAGAGAGAATAACTGACTCTCTGTCCAGCAGCTAACTCATCACCAACGAACACACAGTTATTGAATCCCTACCACATTCCAGGCATCCTATTAAGTTCTAGGAATAGAGAGTCACATGGATAGTAATACAGTAGTGTATTAGTTAGAATCAGTCTTCCTAGATTCCATTTTAACTTCATTACTTACTAGCTTTGTGACCTTGGTCAAGTGACTTAACTTTTTGCTGCTCCAGTTTCATCCTCTGTAGCAGGGTTATGATAAATATGTGCTCCAGGGATGATCATGAAACTTAGAAAGGTCAATACTCTCAATACATACAGAGCAGAACAGTGCCTGGCACACAGCAAGAAGTCAACAAACACTTGCTAATTAAAACATCAGCTGCATGCCACCAGAGCTCTCAGTCCTTCGTTTAATCCGACAGCCCAGCACACAGGAGGAATACTCCACCAGCATTCTATCCAGTATTACTTGAGGGCACAGACTTACCTAATTTGTCCATGCCCACTCCATTTCTTCCTTTGTAAAGCCCAATATGGTGCCTGATATATGACAGAAGTTACTACTAGTATTTAATGGATGGATAAATGAATCCTAAAACTAAAGGGAAAGAAATGGGGATCCTGAGAAGTGAAAGTTTAAACATTACCCCAAGGAATAAGAGAAAAGTGGCATTTCTTTACATAGATCAGGGACCAGGGATTCTAGATAGGCACAGCAGCCAAAGCAAAGTCTCAGAGCATAAAGGGGACTGGCTTCTTTCCCATAACATGAAGTTAATCTCCTCACTTAGGGACTGTACCTAGAAACACTGGGAATCTACCAAGCTCAGCTTCCCAAGTATCAGGTACTAGCATTCTGGTGAGGCCAGGTGTTCATTAAGATGCCCCAGGAGAGATCAGTTCTTTCCTCTAGCAAGTGTTCATTCCATAGGAGTTGGCTGATTCCATAAATCCAACAGGGATTAAGGAATTGAACACGTATGTACTTAGCCTGATCTATTCATTTCCAATAGTTAGTTATGTTTTACAGGCGATTTAATAGATGAAGTATCTCTATCAGGAGCTAGATTGGGTTATTTCCTTTTGAAAATGGTAAACACCCCTAGTGGTTCATAAGGCTGAGATGCCTGATTGTCCATCATATCCAGTCTGTCTTCTTCTATAGCAATTGCATCCCCTGTCTTAATCTCAGCACATGAACACTCAGAATAGACATTTTTCCTCTTGTATCAATGTGAGGCCAGGTGACTAAGTAGACATGGGGTGTTCAATTTCTCCCAAAATGAATTGTAAAGGAACAACATTTTATTTTCCATTCTCTTGTCTTGGTGGAATGTTGATGTGATAGCTAGAAATAAAGCAACCTTTTCAGAACTTGTGAGGTGACCTCAGGAATGGAAAAACACTCGGCGAGTTAGGAAAAGAAGCATAGGTCTCTGAGGTGGATTAGTTACCTATGCACCACTGTGATCACAACTAGCTGACAGAAACAACTTCAGGGCTCCCAGTTACAGAGGGTTCATACCATCATGGTGAATAAGGAGTTCACGGCAGTGGGAGTTGGTGGAGGACTGACACACGATGGCAGGCCAGGAGGAAGAGTACAAGGCAAGAACAGGGATCAGACTATATCTTTCAAAGGCCCTGCCCTAGTGACCTACTTCTATCAGTCAGGTCCCAGCTGAGGAACAAGCATTCAAAACACAGGCCAGTGGGGGATATTTCAGATTCAAACTATAATGCCCTTGATGCCATGTGGGAGCGACTGTCTAGACTTTCATGTGAAAGTAAAATAAGCTTCTGTCTTGTTTAAATCATTGTTCTTTTTAGTTTGTGGCTGCTTTTTATTTCTTGCAGTAACACCTAATCCTAACCAGAATAGCTTCTTATTCCTGCCAATCCTGCCACCTCTGCTGTTCCTCCCACCTGTTCTTACTACTTTGAGAATAAAAACTAAAATGAACCAGCAAATAAGAATAATGACAACAATAATAATTATAATAATGAATACATCGCAAGAACTTCGCTTCTTCCTTCCTCAACCCAAAATATCACATTGTGAATTTCATGCCTGCTTTTATTATTTTTGGATTGTCTCATTTGCATTCTGTGAATGTACATGATTAAGAGTCATTCTGTGAGTGGGAGAGGAAGTAAGTGATAAAATATGTAGAAAAGGAACCAAAATGTTGAAGCAATTTTAGAAGATAGTGGACTGTCCAGCAGTACATAAGTGATGGGACTACCATGATGTAATGCTATGCAATGATTAAGATGGTGTCCTAAAATAATTTTTAGTACTTTGGGAAAACAAACAAGATGTCTTGTCAAGCAGGTTCCAAAACAATATGCAAATATAAATATATGTATATGGACATTTTATATATACATATATACATTTCTCCTTCTACTTACATGGAAAAAACAAAATGTAGACCACAACATTTCATAGAAGCTGTGTCTGTTCCAGAGGCTTATAGATGATTTTTGCTTCCTTTCCCCCAACTCATTCTTGTGGTACTCTGTATTGCACATAAGACCTCATGTATAGTAGATAAATGCTGTGCTACTGAGCCACATATCCAGTCCTGTATTTCACAATTGTTTATAATAAATATCTATGATCTGCATAAGTTTTGAAGATTTTGTGTGTATGTGTGTATGTGTGCATGTATGTACATGTACATATATGTGCAGGTGCACATGCATGTGTGCACAGAAGCCAGAAATAAATTCAGGTATGGTTCTTCAGAATCCATACACCTTGTTTTTTTTTTTTTTTTTTGGTGTTGTTTTGTTTTTTGCATTTTTGACACAGGGTCTCCCTGTATCCCCAGCTCACTATGTAGACCAAGCTGGCCCTGAACTCACAGAGACCTGCCTGCCTCTGTCTCCCGGGTGCTTGGGATTAAAGTCATATAACATGACACCTGGCCCCATACACCTTGACTTTTGAGCCAGAGTCTCTCAGGGGCCTGGAGTTCACCAAGTGGTCTTGGCTGGCTATCCAGTGAGCCTCAGGGGTTCATCTGTCTTTGCCTCCACAGTTTTGGGATTAAAAACCTGTATTACCATGACCCACTTTCTTACATAGACCCTGGGGTATTGAACTCAGATCTTCATGCTTGAGCAATAAGTTTAAGCTTTTAAAAAAGCTATTCTTGGTTAGTGGTAGAAGCAGGAACTATACTCAATGCTTCTACATCGTATTGGTAAAACTGAGTGATATCAAATTATGCTGTTATAGTAAGCCTCAAAACATCAGGGAACGAACATATCAAAGGCATTTTCTTATTCATGTGAAGGGGACAGCTTAACTCAAACCATTTTATCAATATTCCACCAAGAAGAAAGAGTTTGTTTTCATCTAGTGACTGACTCATGGCTCTAACCCATCGGAGTGGTGTCCAGACCACTGTCATGGAAGAGAGGAAGAGAGGGGACACTTCTATTTGTAGTTTATTGGCTAGAACTACTTCAAAGTCCTCATCTAGTTATAGGAAGGGGTGTCCAAGGAGAACACATGGGAAATTTGGTGAGTACTGTCTGTGCCACATAGACTTGCAGGGATTATGCTTTATCAAAATTAAAGACTAGAGCAGAGCAAGTGCATACTTAAATTTAATACTAATTTTTAAAATATATATATTAGAGCAAGAGATATGGCTCAGCATTAAGAGCACTGGCTGCTCTTGTAAAGGACCTGGGTTCAATTCTCAGCAGCCATATATATGGTGGCTAACAACTGTCCGTAACTCCAGTCCCCAAGGATCTTACATTCTTCTCTGGCCTCTTTAGGTACAGCATAATACAGGTGCACTTTCATACAGGCAGGGAATACACTCATACACACAAAATAAAAAAAAGTTTTAAAATTACAGAATATATGATTGGATGCTTGCTACAGTTTTTAGAATAGTAAAAAAAATGGAAGGAAGCCCATTTTAAGGCCTTGGGTTCAGTTCCCAGCACCAAAACCAAACAAGTAACAGATGTCAACAATGGACTTTATTGAATGGAAGGATAAGGAAGTTGGACATAGATGAGGAAAGATTGAAGAGGTCTTGTTCTCCATTCTAGCTCTTTAAGTGATGGAACCTGTCCATGCATCATACCACAGTCTGGGGAAATGGAACACTAAAGATGAAGCCATGAAAGAAGCTGGCGAGAACAAGGAATGAGGATTTCTAAGAGCAACATGGACTCTTGAGAAAATAGGACTACTAGGCAGTGGGGTAAGGTGACCAGAAATCATGGAGGAGATCTAAGATCCCAAAGTATGGGAATTGTTAAGATAACTGCCAAGGTGGGGTAGTGCCAACTGCATGAATGAAAGACTAGATGGTCAAGAATGCAGGATGGAGTAGGAGTGGAGCATGAACAACTTGTTTCAGATGAAAGCTACCATTTGAGTTTTGCTCTCAAGAAACATAGGATATTGGGTTGGGCATGTGGCTCAGTTTTAGAGTACTTGCCCAACAGCCATGAAGCTCTGAGCTTGATCCCTAGCATTACATAAACGGAATATGGTGGTGCATACCTGAAATCCCAGTATTCAGGAGATCAGGAGGTGAAAGTAGGTCATCCTTAGCTACATGGAAAGTTTGAGGCCAGCCTGGACTACATGAGGCCAAAGAAAGAAAGGGGGTGGGGAAGGAAGGAAGGAAAGACAACAGATTATAATGAGTTGGTATGACTTAAATGGCCATGAGTAAGACAGATACCAGAAACCCAGCAGCAGAATAGATTGTGGGAACAGCTACAGTAAGAATTTCGGACTTTGGCTGGGTGTGGTATTGTACACCTTTAAACCGCAGCACTCTGGAGGCAGAAATAGGCAGAGCTCTGTGAGTTCGAGGCTAGTCAGAGCTGCATGGTGAGATCTTGTCTCAAGTCGGGGGAGAGGGGAGCAAAAACAAATAAATTAGGGACTGGGGTGACATGAAAAACCCCAGCCTGAAACAAGCATCAGTCAAGCCCCACATAGATGGAAGAGGCTGTGGGAACATGGTGGGAATGTAAATATGAGGAAGGCAGAATTATTCCAGCAGCCAAACTCAGGACCCAGCAAGCAACTAGGGATAATGGGAATGAAGCTTAGCATCATGAAAAGGATATAGCAAGGAGTACTATGACTAAGGCCATACCAAGCATCAGGGCTTTTCAATAGGTACTACCTTAAGGAGACTGGCATACCAAGGAAGACAACAAGGACCGTGCATGATCCCTGGGAAAGGACAAAGGAAGAAGGGAGGCTGCTGTTTGGGGGGTATCTGATTATTTAGGATTTACCTCCAGGGAAATAAATACCAAGACCAAGACTGAAAGATCTATGGTTTCTCCTTTGCCTAACTTGGTCTGCCCTGGTTTGAGAATGTGATAGTGTTGGACGCATAGATTGAAGTCATCAGTGTCTGAAGTAAAGGTGAAGAAGAATCTAACAGAACTTATAATCAGCTGAGAATGGCTTCTCCGAGACAGCTTTGTAAGCAGCCACACAGTCTTCCTAGGAGTGGCTATGTTCTCCTGACAAAGGGGAGAATGGGAAGAAACAGGTTATTTTTATTTATCTTTTTTTTTTTTTTTTAACCTCCTTAGCTAAATGCTTTCTTGTGCACAAATGTCAAGCTTGATGTTCTTGGACAGCACAGATGGAGGGTGTGCTCTGGACCAAGAATCAAAAGTTCCAAAATCGAATATGGTCCCAGTGGGGCTCAATGCAGTGAATTGGGATGTGTTTGAAGCCTCTCAAAGTAATTGGAAAATGAGAAGTATTTACATATCTACCCATCTTGCAACACTGCAGAGCTAAGATTGAGGTGAGACAAATGAGGTGCCTGGAATGTAAAATTCACAGATGAGTTCACTTCAGGATCCAGCAAGGACTCTGCCAGCAAAATGAGGCCCGTGCATGACAAGACCAGGGTGCCTTCTGCAAAAGGTGGCCCCATTTGGCTCTTGGGGAATAAGGAGGAGGGTTCTTACAGGAATTGTCTGGAAGGTTAGAATCCTGAGTTTCCCTTCTAGAAACTACTGGGAAACAGGGGGAAGGGAATCTGTAAAGTACCCCATAACAGGGCTTCTTAAATTTTTTCAACTCAAGATCCTTTTGTACCAAAGAAAATTTGGTATGGCACTGGGTATATAGGTATACAAATCAAACATTTACTGATTTTTAAAAAATCATGAATTCATTAAAAAAATTCCTCAGTATACTGTAATTTTACCATTTATTAAAGACAAAAGCAAGACACTGGAGATAAATATTTTTGACTGTTGTATTTTCAGAAACCTTTTATTACTGCCAAATTTTTCACAATGCCCACACTGAAATGCATGAACCTATACAGGGATACAATTCACAGTTTAAGAACCTGAGCCCTTCAGACTATGCTTTGGCCTCCTGGCTGTAGATTAAGAGATGTCAGCATGGGCCCAAAGGGGCAGGGTTAAGAAGAAAATTTTGCCTACCTCTTCTGCTGAGGAAACCTCCTTCTGCCTCTGAATCTTAGTGGCAATAATCTCTCTCTCTCTCTCTCTCTCTCTCTCTCTCTCTCTCTCTCTTTCTACTTTTTTTCCTTCCTTTGTTCTTTTTTTCTCTCATTTATTTTTAGTGTTGGGTCTTGTGCATGCTAAGTACATGCTCTACCACTGAACTTACACTCCAGCCTCCCCACTCCTTTCAGTTCCTACATCAAATGTTCCTAGGGGCTTTCAGATGGTTTCCATCTTTGGAGGCTGCTTGTAGTAAAACAAGTCAGGGCAGCTCCTTGAGTCATCATCAGCCCATACCTTAGTGCTTTACTTGTTAACACTGCAATAGAAAACAGTGGTGGAATGTCAGTGGAAAGCAAGAATAGGCCAGAAGTAAGTAAGAAAGGCCCTTTGTGGCAACAAATAAGAACATCTGAATGTGTTCCTTGAAAATCTGCATGCCTCGAGCCTGAGTGAGCATTGAAAATAGCTTGCATTCCCTCTCTCAACTCTTTCTCTGAAGCTTCTAAGAAGCCAAAGCTGGAAGCTGGATTTTCAAGTGGTTTTATCTCAGTGTTTTGTAATTTATTCATCCCCAAATTGCCTATTTGGAGCCAAGCATGCATGACGGTGAATGACTCTGGTTTCAGCTACTCTGGACACTAAGCCAGGAGTTATTTCTTGAGTCTAGCTGTTTGGGGCCAGCCTGGGCAACAACAAGAAACCTTGTCTGAAAACAAATAAATAAAAAGAACAAACAAACTCATCTATTAGCTGAGCATTCCTGATCCCAAAAAGTTATACTGAAAATCAAAGCATGTTGGTTACATACCCTTATCTTTTTAGGACTAGGTATGGAGGAACATAGTGTGTGTGTGTGTGTGTGTGTGTGTGTGTGTGTGTGAAAATTATTAAAACATTACATTCTAGGATTTATCTTTATCCAATCTTTTTTTTTTTTTTTGTATTGCATGTAAGTTCTGCACGTAAGTAAGTGCTTAATATGGGTGCAGGACCCACAGAGGCCAGAAGAGAGCACCTGATCCCCTGGAACTGGAAAGGGATAATTATGAAGCATCACGGAGTGCTAGGAACCCACCTAGGTCTTCTGCAAGAAGAACAAGTGCTTTCAACTGGTAAGCCATCTTCCAGCCCTGGTTCAACTAATTTTTACCAAGCTCCTATGTGTCAAGTATATGCTATCTTTTTAAACCTTACAAAATCTTTACAAAGTAAGTATATTATCTCTAGTTTTATTCCCATAGTGGGGAATTTCAGGCCCAGTGATGTTTCTACTATGTCCAGGTTGGGGGGTGAGGGGATTACATAATGTGATATTAGAAACTCAAAAATGCATAAATCTGTACTGAGGAGATGGTGGAACCTTTAAAGGCTCAGGCTCACAACCAAATATACATAAACCTGTGCTTGAGTCATTAACACTGCTTGAGACTGCTGTAATGAAGATTCACACAGCTGAGTTGAGGGTGGCAAAGAAAAAAGTTGGAAGAAAATAATTGACCACTGGGATGGGAGGGTTTGAAGCTAGACAGAGCCTGCTGAGGTTTCCTGGATGCAGAGAGGGTGGGGCAGATTACTGGGAGGGAAAGGTTGCAATGTCCAGAGGTGGCTGGGGCAGGAACAGCCTGCTGTCTGAAATAACAGAGAGGCAGTGAGTCAGCCCATTACATCCTTTACATCTGAGATTAAGGGCGGGTGCGGTCGACCTCCTGGATGCAGGTAACCAAAGGATACGAGGGCAGAGACAATGGGACTGCAAAGGCCGCAGCCTCCACCAGCAGGTATGCTGCTCAGTGCCGATACCTTGTGCTAATTCCAGAGCAGACTGGCAGACAGCAGGGCCTCTGTCTCGGGAACTACCCGCTGGAAAGAAGGGAAGTCAGTTTAGAGCTATTTTTAGTGCCACATCTCAGTGCAGAGCGGACTTAGGGCGTGCACGTACCTGCGAATTGAATTCATCAGTTGGAAATACAGCCGTGTATGCTGCCCTCACTTCCTTTCCACCCCAAAGATTCCTTTCCACAGTCTGACCTGTGGGGCCCTGGTTTCCTACCCTCTGTCATGAACCAATGGGCTTGTCAGCGTCTTAAGGCCTCCCAGGAAGAAAAGGACAGCTGCGAGAGGACGGAACTAAACTTTGGGGAATCAGCAGCTTTGGAGAGAGAAGAAAAGACAGTTTTTTGAGTCCCCATTTTCAAACAAATGCCAAAGAAAGTCTCAGCTTGGTAGGAAATATATGCACAATGGAATCTGTAGGATCTTAAACGAAGCCACAGACAATTTCCCCTGAGCTACAGTGGAAACTCTACATTCTTGCAACACCTAAGAGCTTTCCCACCAATAAAAGTCGTTTGCGGAGTAGGATGTCACCAGAAAAACTCTGATTGGCTGAGTGCATCCTCCAGGAAAGACCCATTGTTGGCTGCCAAAACTTTCCCAAGAACTTTTCTGGGCACCAAACTCATATTTGGTTTTGGCTTTTCATCCAATACTTTCACTGTAATAATGATAGGTGTGTAGGTTCCTCCGAAGGCTATTTCTGTTAGAATTCCTTCAAAAGCTCAGAGCATCTTTGTGCACTCTCTTGGTCTGGCAGACCCTGATTTGGTGAATGGGGAGACAAGAAAAAGTTTAATGGGAAGTTAGTTACTCTTTCTGCCACTGGCTTTCAGATTGGACAGAGCAATGGTGGTTTTGAGTCACAGCCAAGAAATGTCAAAACAGAGACTCTAGCGAAACCAAATTAAAGGAGGCGGAGGAGCAGTGGGAAGTCTGCAACTCTGAGATGTTTATTAATAATTTCTTATGTGCAATGTGTTAAGCTAGGCAGGTGGACCCTGGGCACGATGAAATTACGAATACTTCAGGCTGTCTTGTCTGTGTGGCCTACCACCTAACTATATGCAAAGAGAGTCTGAATCACCTGCAGAGCAGAGCCCCTTCTACATACTTCCTGATGCAGGACCAAAGAGAATCCTTTACCCAAGGGTTTTTATTGGGAAATAAGTAAAAGGACTTTCAACCCAATGCAGGAGACAGGATTCTTCACCTCCCTTTCCCTGGCCTATTTAGTTCCTGTTTCTGGTATATGTATAACTGGACTCAGATGAGCAGCTCAGCAAGAGCCAAGCACATAGCTCAGCGGCAGAGTACTTGCCCAACATGCCCAAGGCCCTGGGTTCAATTTCCAGTTTGAAAAAAGAAAATTCCAGTCTTATTTGTGAGATGTGGTGCTGCCTACCTGTAATCTCAGTAGGTGGAGGCAGGAAAAGCAGAGGTCAAGGCCTCTTCCTCCTCCTCCTCCTCCTCTACCAGCAGCTCCTCCTCCTCCTCCTCCTCCTCTTTCTCCTCCTCCTCCTCCTCCTCCTCCTTCTCCTCCTCCT
This sequence comes from Eospalax fontanierii, assembly GCA_035773235.1. NCBI lineage: Eukaryota > Metazoa > Chordata > Mammalia > Rodentia > Spalacidae > Eospalax > Eospalax fontanierii. The sequence continues at coordinate 32,950,456 of CM069539.1, forward strand.
CTTCCTCTGCCAACTCCTCCTCCTCCTCTATTTTCTACTAGCACCTCCTCCTCCTCCTCTTTCTTCTTTTTTAGGAAATAAAAATAAATTCTTAAGCTGAGGGTATAGACCAATGGTAAAGCTCTGGTGTACCATATGAGATGCCCTGGGTTCAATCCCCAGCACCAGAATAGAGAAGAAGATTGCCTTGGTTAGCCCTTAGAAATGATGAGGTAGGAATGCTGGATATAGCTCAGTTGGTAGAGTATCTACCTAGCACATCCATAACTGTGTGCACTTCTGTAATCCCAACACTTGGGAGGCAGAAGAGCCAGAAGTTCAGGGTCATCCTCAGCTATGTGAAGAGTTCAAGATTGTCTGTGATATATGAGACTCTGTTTCAAACAAACAAACAATCTTCTGGAGGTCCTGGGACAGGAGTAAGACTGGAAAGTTTCTCAGAAGACTGAATCATTTGTCCTGTTCTGTTCAGGACGCTATCTTTTCCTTCAGGGCAGTCTCTAGGTCAGTGCCCTCTTCTGTGGGCCTTTAATCCAGGTGAGAGTTTCCCAATGGTATCTAGAGGGGAGGAAAGAAACAAAGTTTCCTAACAGTATCTGAAGGGGAGGAGAGAAACAGGTTGTAAATCTTCCCCCAGAAAGTAGGAGGTAGATTACATCACTGAGGGTAAAGTGTCACTGCTAATACAATTAAATCTTTCTGTCTTCACAGTTTGGGTTTCAGAGCAGTGAGGATAATAATAGAGAGATGTGAGAGTTTCCCGTGATACAGAACAGCGCGTGGAAGACGGTAAAACTCAGAAGAGTCAGAGGGACAAGCTGAGCATGACTGTCTGTTCTTTGCAGGCTGACCATGTGTCCAGGGTGGAGAAGGCAATGGATGCACAATGAGGTTGGAACCCTAGCTATTTGGAGAGGGGGTTGTGAGGTCTCTCTGGTCAGTTTTATTTTTTAAACTGAAGCACTGGAGTGACACCAGGCAGTTGGCCATCGTTAATAACAAATCAACACCCAGGAGTGATCCAACCTCCATCCTGGGCCTTTCTTGTCCCACCTGCTCCTGCCTTCCATCATAAAGATGAACCTCAGGTTCAGTGCTGTGATCAGTTACTACACTACTGCTATCAACTTGCCTCTAAGTTCACAGCTGGCCCTTTAAACTTGGTCGGCACAGCAGGCTTGGGCTGGCACAGAAAAACCTGTGACAGACAATTGTGTTTATTCCAGGCAATTGTCCCAGATTGGTTACTCCCTGCTTCCTCCCCACCTGCCTCTTAACCCTGTCTCTTCTCCCAGATCTGAATTCCTCCTAAGAGGAATCCTGAATTCCAGCTAAAAGGCTCAGGCTCCTAGCACTGTCCAGAACAACCCAAGGGTCTGGGCTATCTCAGTCCCTGGGATAGGAGAAGAGGAGGTAAACAGCAGATCCATTGGCTCCAGGCCTTTCAAGCTAATTATTGTACTGCACTGTATCAGGGCAGGCTGCAAGTTTCCTCCCCAGCACCAACCAGCTAGAACAGGTTTACCTGGCCTCTTCTCAAAGGGTGGTATGAGGAATGTAGGTCCCTGCCCCAGGAAGGCAGGTCCATTCAGGAAGTAGAGGACAAAGAGCAGGACTTCAAAGACTCAGGAGCACCTATTCTAAGGTGCTCACAGCCTCCATTTCTTCTGCCCCAGAACTTTGGAGATTTCCCTGATTCAAGCTCTGAAAACCCTGCTGCTATTTACTGCTTTCACATCCTCAGTCTGGCCTCCCTCTATCTTGGTCAGTCTTTCTAGAAAATGGCCTGTAAGCTTCTCTGTGGTGTTCTCTGGCTGTGCAGCCTGCAGGCCACTTTCCACTTGTCTTTCTTGGTCCACTAAGATCCCTTCTTTTTTCCCAGAGACCTTCAATCACGAAGACTGAGGAGGATAGAGGAAGGCAGATGGGGGCTGGAACACAAGTAGCAACGGAATGAAATGCCCACCCTTAAAACCCGAGGACCCAGAACAGTGAGAGGCAGCAGGCAAGGGCCATGGTCTTCCTGCAATTTCTCTGTCAATCCTATTCTTTCTGTGTCACCTCTACAAGATAGGAGCTTAATCATAAAGGGTACCTGAGCTGAGAGACGGGAGGAACCTTAAGAGAAAAGTGGTCAAGAGAATAAGAATCTCTGGCCTGGGTGGAGCCTTAACTTCTAGTTCTGCTGGGTCAGTCACCTGGTCATAGGCCCATCCATAGGAAGGTGAATCCCCTTAAGACATGCACTAGGCATGCCACATATAAAGAGATATGTGGATGCCTAGTGCATTACTGAGATGGTGACCTCTTCCTGCCCAGAATCCCTGCCTCCTAGTGCAGTGCTTGTGGATCAGATGCCACAGATAGGTAGCTTCTCTGAGTCTGCCTTCTTTTCTGTAACCTCTCTTTCCTTCTTTTTATCACTTTTCTAACCATGGTTTCTCTAATACTTTGTCCCCCAAATTTTGGGATTTTTTTTTACATTCTTTAAGCCCCGCCCCCTTGCTACCGAGTGTCTGACTTCCATGCTGGTTCTAAAGAAGCATGGTTTTGTTTCCTTCCTTCTCACCAGTTCTCCTGCTCAGGGGGGCAGCTGCTGAGATGTACAATTTGACTGCCCTGAGGATTTTTCTTTAAATTCTAATAAAATTGTCCTAAAGCTTCATGGCTGTAGAACTTTAGCGGTCTTGTGTCTGGATCACATGTGATCAAAGTTTCCTAAGAACTGAGTAGAGAATATGTCTTGGAGACCCAGGAAGTTGTTTGCTGTAGTGGAATTCAGCCATTTAGTGCCTGCATGACTTTAAGCAAGCCACTTGAACTCCTGAACTGAGTTTGTTCCTCAATAAAGTACAATAATAATAATGATAATCCTATTTTATAGGGTCCCAAGGACTATGTTTAAGAAACATCAAAACCCTGCCCACATCACAGACAATAAAATGTAGTTCTTGCAATCATGCCTCAGTTTCCTCATCTATAAAATGGAGATAATAAAATACCCGTCTTATTTGAGCTGTTTCGAAGGTTAACCAACCAAGGCAATATTTATAAGGTTCTTAGAAGGGTGTAAATGTTATTAACTAAAATGAATCATTCTGCTATTTTCCACACTATGCAGCTGCTTCCTTACCCAGGTAAATTCTTTTTTGTTGTTGTTGTTTTGTTTTATTGAGACAGGGTCTCCCTGTAGCTCCAGCTGCCCTGGAACTTCCCATGTACACCAGGCTGGCCTTGAACTTACAGAGATCTGCCTGCTTCTGACTCCCAAGTGCTGGGATTAAAGGTGTACAACAGAATACCTACCCTAAGGTAAATTCTTTTTATAGAATATTTTATTTATTATTTTTATTTTATGTGTATGAATGTATTGCCTGCATGTATGTAAGTGCACCCATGTTGTACAAATGTCTATGGAGGTCAGAGGAGGGTGTGGGATCCCCTTGGAATAGGTTGTTAACTGCCATGGGGGTGCTGGGAACCAAACCCAAATACTCTGCAAGAGCATCTGGTGCTCTTTCTTAACTGATGAGCCAAATCAGGCAACCAGGTAAATTCTTCATAAATATTCCTGACATTAGTTTTAGTTTTAGTGCATATACCAAAACTAGGAAAGAGTCAAGGGTGGCTTGTTGCAGGAGTCTGACTGTTGATTCTGTTGTTTCTATCTCCTATTCTTGGCTTCTCAGGTTGGACTGTGCGAGTTTCAATGTCTATGTCCCTTTCAAGAATCATGTTGAAACTTATTCCCCAATGTAACGTATTAAGAAATGGTACCATTGGGGGGTGATTAGGTCACAGGTGCTGGGACTTCATGGGCAGGATCAAAGCCTTATGAAAGAACTGGAGGGAACTAGTTTAAGCCCCTGTTATCCTTCCATCCCTCATGTCATATAAAGCTTTTGTCCTCTCAGGAGCCCCTTGGGGGAGCAGAACAACAAAACTTCATCTTAGAAGCAGAGACAGAGCCCTCAACAGACACTGGACACTTGTCAGCGCCTTGCCTTAAAATTCCCAGCCTCCTCAGTGTGAGAAATAACTTTTTACTGTGTATAAATTACCCAGTTGCTGGTAGCGCTCCTCCTTTTCTGCTCCAGAAAAGAAGCAGAAACTGATTTGCAAATCCCACATTCACCAGTTAAACTTGTGATGGACGCCACAAGTGCTGCCTGCATCTTTCCTGTCTCCCTCCTACTGCTCTGCTTTCAGGATTTCCTTCTGTGACTTCTCATTAAAATGCACGAAGGATCCCTGAACACTCTGTCTAATCCCAATCAAATACATGGACATTAAGTTTGTGTGAAGAATTTAAATATATATTTCAGGGTACAAAGCCTAGCATGGAAATAAATCTTCCAGAAACAACATTAGAACAGCTCAGGGAGTTACTTGACTGGTTTCTTCTCCACCTCAGTTATTTGTGAGATAACATATATTTTGTATTTACCATCTGTTAGGTCCTTGATAAGCTCTTGCATACATACCTGCATCCCCCATTTCATCCTTAAATCATCTCTAGAAGGTATTTTATATTTTATAGACAAGGACACTGAGGATGAAGTTTCAATTTTTGTCCTAAAAGGATAGAGAGCTGGCTCAGTGGTTAAGAGCACTGACTACTCTTGCAGACAACCAGGGTTCAGTTCCCAGCACCCTCATGGCGGTTAACAACCATCCATAACTCCAGTTCCAGGGGAATCTTGATGCCCTCTTCTGGCCTCCACGGGCATCCATATGCATGGTGTGCTCACAAGCAGAACACTCATATACATAAAACAAAAATAAATAAAAACTAAAAAGTACCAAACTTGTTCTAGGCCTTTCAACTAGTGACTGTCTTTTGACCTGACTCCAACTCTCGTGCTCATTCTGTATTCACAGGCTCCACCCTGTTCTCACAGGAGTTAAACTTGGCTGCTCTGTAGCCCTCTTTTTTTCTTTTAAAATATTTTAATTCTTTTTATTTTATGTGTATGAGTGGATTGTTTGCTTGTGTGTAGGTACATCCATGTTGTACAATGCCGAAGGAGGTCAGAAGAGGGTATTGGATCCCCTGGAAATGGAGTTACTGACAGGTGTTAGCTGCCATGTGGGTGCTGAGAATCAAATCCAGGTCCTCTGCAAGTGCAGTCAGTGCTTCTAACCACTAAGCCAACTCTCTAGCCCCTAGCCCTCTCCTTTCTGTTTTTTAATGCACAGGTGTCTCTTCTGGCATTTTTGGCTGGCAAAGGAAATATACACATAACTTTCTTCTGAAAGTGTCCTTTGCCTTGCTTGCCCTTCCTTCTGCAGCTAGAGCATCTTTCCTGCTATACCTTCTCCACAGTGCAACCTGTCACTGACTCTAAGAGAGTCTCAACAAAAGAACTGGAACAGGAAAGGTTTTTAAACAGGCTGTCCCTTTCTCTAAATAATTAAAGAAGATGCTATCGGTTAGATCGGGTTTTTATTAGCTCTTCTCAAGTTCACTGTCACTTGCTCTCATTCAAGGCAGGATTGAAGGTTGGGTGGACAGAGAAAAGTACTCTCATTTAAACAGTGTGTTGGAAATGCTTTGCAGAGTCTAGCCATTTCCCTCCTACCCAGACTCTTTGCCAGTGGAATAGAGAATGGGCTTGACTAGAGGGTTATGCTGCTTTGGAAACAAATTTAAAGGAAATGAATGAACGAAGTAATGAATGAAATAATTGTTGAGCCCCGATAATAGTGGGTGTATCGTGGGCAGCAAGGCTTTGAGAATGCTAGCTCCAGGCCTTAGAGGCTGTAAAGCAGTTCCATCAATGGAAAACAAGCAACAGGAAAAAAATGTCTGAACCAGGGAAGGAGAACACAACTCCCATTTAGATACATCTTCCAAACATCAGGCTCAGCAACATGGCCTTTGCAATTTCAGTTTCTCCATAGAGTAAGCAGGCCAGGAGCCAGCCCCCCGCGACCCCCCGTGACACCCCCCCACCCCCACCCCCCCACCCCCCCCCACCCCCCCCCCCCGCTACACACAGCAGGGTGTCTCTTAGCAGCTCATAGGACAATAAGGAGGAAATTGGTTTCCAGGGAAGCAATTTCTCTATCAGCAGAGTGGTTGTGCATTTGCATAGAGGCGAGGTTAGGCTGACCCTTGGAAGGATTCCATCTGCTACCTTGGGTCCTAATTTGCTTAGCTGAAGTGTTAAAAGGGCACTATGAGATGCACTTTTTAATATGGGAAGGAGCCCAAAGAGGTTAAGCATCTCCAGGCCATGGCAGCTAGCTGGAAGTGGACACACCAGGAGCCCTTGAACTGATTCTTCTCTGAGAGTCTTTTCTTTTATTAAATATAAAATGAAGTCAAACAGTATGTGAAGTAGAAGTTAGGAACAAATTGAGGATTTAATAATAATATTTATGCTGCCTAGTTCATCGCAGGGCTTATGTAGATAGTTGTTAGCTCCCTGTCAGTCTGACTTCTTGCTTTGACTTATACTGGAATTCAGTATGCCAGAGAGGTATCAGTTTACAGCTTGACATTTTAGCATCCCATTTCTGGAAGCAAAAAGAAAACCTTAGAAGGTATCAGAAGTATTGCATGGAATACTACTTTCTGAAGAAAAACTCCATTTAGTTGTCCTGATGCCTTTTAGCCCAACTGTCTCAGTCTGGAAGAACTCAAGCTCTCCAGCGTCATCTGGTTTCCAAGTCGTCTCTAGTGTGTAGGGGACAGCTGCACCCATTCAGACTACAGCAGGCACTGTAGGGTCAGGTCAGTCCATCTGAGGGAGTGCAGCCTGGAACAATGGCCTCTTTTTGTCCTCTCCTACCCACGCCTGTTGACTCAACCTTGAGAGTTGAGAAAACAGAAAACATTTCTGCCCACCACCTCCTCCTCCAGCAAATCACTGAGCCTCTCTGGGCTTCAGGGACCTTGACTATGAATGAGTGGATTGGATTGGACAGTTTCTTGCACTCATAGCCATGAATCCCCTTTATCTGGGGCAGTACCGATTCAGATCATCGGCACACTGTCTCTGGGAATGCACAAGGGGTTGTCAGGCTAAATGTCCTAGTTTTGGGTTCTGAAAATTTTCTCACTGTATTTATAAAATTCCTTTCTGCACTTGCATTCTGTGCCACCAGTATTCTAATAGATAATGACCTCAGTGAGTGTTCTAATTATTCTCTGCATGACCTTGGGCAAGATGGTCAATCACTCTGGGATTCAGTCCCTTATCTGTGAAGTTAGGGATAATACAATCTTAGCTTGTGGCAGAAAGATGGGCTAGATAGAGATGCCTCTGGCTAGAGATGTTCGATTCGCTGACTCGGAGCCCATCTGTTCTGGTAAAGGCAGGGCCCCTGAGCATGTACAAGAGACCTGTAATTTTTAAAAATGGTGCTGGGGATATTGTTCCATGGTCGATAGGTTATCTAGCATGCTGGAAGCCCTGGGTACTTGGGTAGGGTCGGAGGAAGAGGATGAAAGAGACCTAGAGTCTGTTTCCCAGATGGATCAGCAACCCCACTGATGGTGTCTCTGAAGACAGAGTCCCTATGGGACCTGGAGAAAGCCTGGGAGCAATATCCCAGCAGCCTGCTGTGAAGAAAGAAATCCTACAGTGACTGAGCAGACTCTTTAAACAAAACTTCCTGTGCAGTTCTTCCTTTTGGGAACAAAGGGAAAACTTAACTGACATCCTAAGAATACAAAATCATTGATTCTCCTTTCCTTCATCATTTCCATTATCAAAGAAGATTCTAGAAATGGAGCCTTGAGGAACTTGGAAACCAGTAACAAGCTGTATGATATTAGAACAGTTATTCAACCTCTTTGCACCTAGTTTTTGCATATGAATAAGCTCCAAGATTTCGTTTGGAGATTTTATGGACTCTAAAATGGTGGAGGGGCATCACCTGGGGGGCTTGGGGGCCAGGTATGCCACCACGCCTCCTCCCATTACTTCCCAGGCCATTGGCATGGAGTTTTTGAGAGGTATGTTTTGATACACCATAATCCATGTCTCCATTGTGTGTCTAATGTGTACCTGGCACACAACAGATGCTTGCTGGTAATTTAGGTTTCTGTTAAAAGCAAAAATAATAAAATGCTTTGTTAATATTCATAATTGATTATCTACCTTATGTAAGTGATTTCTCCTTAATGTCCTTCTCTGCCAGGTTTTTTCTTCTTCTTCTTTTTTTTTTTTTTTTTTTTTTTTGCTTTTTCCTCTTTGGCAAAGATAAGGCAGTAAGCAATGGGCACGATAGAATTTAAACTGGAGAACTGGAAGCTAGGCAGCCTCATCCCAGAAGGCAATGGAAGCCACAATGGTAACCAACCAACTGCCCCCTGGAAGTGACTTTGGTTTCTCTTTCTCCCTTAACTCTCATGTCTCATTTTGTACCAGTTCCTGCTGGATTGTCCTCAAGCTGTCTTCTTGCCTGTATTTCTCTGTCTCTGCCCAAGTTCAAGGCCCCATGAGGACTCACTGGCATGGCTCACTAACATGGCTCAAGGGTATGTTCCGTAGGCAGCAGCCTCTTCACAAGTTCATGGCATCTAGCCTATCCTCTTCTCATTCAATTTAAAAACAATTATGGACTACTTCAAGTCCAGAGAAATATTTACAGAAAAACATAAAAATATTCAGTAGAGGGCCTGGAGGGATGGTACGGTGGTTAAGAGCACTGGCTGCTCTTGCAGAGGACCTGGGTTCAATTCCCAGCACCAACATGGCAGCTAACAACCATTTGTAACTCCAGTTTCACAGGAATCCGACACCTTCATCAGACTCCTCAGGCATTACACAGTACAGGTTCACTTATACACATGCAGGCAATACACTGACACACATAAAATAAGAATAATAAATAAACTAAAAATCCCAATAGAGTCAAGGTGGCTCAACTTTGAAAACAAACAAATGAACAAACAAACAAAAGCTCTAGAAATAAACAATTTCAATTGGAATCCTGGCCTGACCTATTTTCTAGCTGGATAACTTTGGCCAGTTCCTTAACCTCTCAGATCCTTGGTTTCTTTGTTGGTAAAGTGGGAGTAGAGAGAACAGTACACTGATTTTATGGGGTTTTGTGAGAATTAAATGAACTCTTTGTCAGTCTTCATAACTATTCCCTACCTTTTACTGACTGTCAAACTTAACCTATTCTGTACTCTTTTTTTTTTTTTTTTAAATAAATAGGGACTCTTTGTAGCCCCAGCTGGCCTGGAGCTCACCATGTAGACCAGGCTGGTCTCAATCTCACAGAGAGCTACCTCCCTCCGCTGGGATGAAGGTGTGGGCCACCATGCCTGGCTTATTTTGTATTCTTTCTAGCAAGAACTTTTAACTGCACAACCAACTACAATCACACACTTTCCTAACTCCATTAATGGTGCCCTATTGCCCTAGGATGAAGTCCAAGCTCCTTATTAGGACTCACTGAGCCTCTCATTGGGTCCAAGCTAATAGCTTATTTGCAGAAGAATGAGGTTTCAGAGCCAGTCAGGCTGTGGATGCTTCATAAGTATGGCCTGGAAATGAAGCAGGTGAACCACAGAGGTTGGAGTGTGTCACAGCTCTGTAACTGAATGCCTGCGTTCACTCCATGACTGTGCTGCTCATTAGCTATGGAACCTTGGGCAATTCACTGAACCTTTTCTATTTTTGGAAAAACTTTTAAAGAATGCAACCACTAGGCCATGGTGTCCACACCTTTAATCTCAGCACTGTGGAGCAGAAGCAGACAGATCTCTGTGAGTTTGAAGGAAGTCTGGTCTACGTAGTGAGTTCTAGGCCAGCCAGGGCTACGTAGTGAAACCCTATCTCAATGCCCACCCCCTCAAAGGAATGCAACTACTTTTGTGAGGTTATGGGAAAGAGCAAATAAATACTGCTGGTTGTTCCTTCACACCCACGCCTTCCACATCCATAAAACTAATCAACTGTGGTTCAAAAATATTTTTAATTACATTTTCCATGCCTAATGGTACACACCTGTAATCCTAGTACTTGGGAGGTGGAAGCAGAAAGATCAGAAGTTCAAGGTCATCCTCAGCTACAGAAAAACTTTAAGGCCAGTCTGGGATACATGGAGCTTAGTTGGTAGAGTATTTTCCTAACATACTTGAGGCCCTGGCTTTAATTCCCATTACCAAATGAGTAAAATGTGATGGCACACTCCTGTAATCTTAGCACTTGGGGAGATGGAAGAGGCAGGAGGATCAGAAGTTCAATGTCATCCTTGGCTACATAGAATTCAAGACTACCCTGGGCTAGAGACTCTGTCATAAATAAATAAATAAATAAATAAATAAATAAATAAATAAATAAATAAATAAATATTGCATTTGAAGTGAACTTGTTTGTCTTCGTCATTTTTCCCTAAACAGTAAAGCAATTTTTTCTATAGCATTTATGTTGTATTTGTGATCTTTGGGTGAATTTAAAGGACAGAAGAAGACAGATATGGGTTATATGAAAATACTGAAGTGTCTTATGAACACACTTCAACATCTGGGGATTTTGGTCTACCCAGGACCCTGAAACCCATTCTACATAGATACCAAGGGGATAATTGCATAAGTACTCAGAATATAGTTCCTACCAGAGGCTGGTGCTTAAGAACTGGGCATTCTTATTCCAAGTAAGAGTAGATTATATAGGTCCAGATTTTGTGGTATCTTAAAGGCAGCAGACAAACTTGATAAAGATAAGGCAGGGTTATAAGGAATCTGATAGCGGTGGGAAAGCCTCAGGTAGGAGGCTGGGACTAGGACTGGTATAGGGGGTCAGCCCGGGTAGAAAATATCAACTCGGAGTAAGATTGCAGGACTGGATGACAAATTAGACACAAGGTTAAAGGATACCCTCAAGACAGCATTGCCAGAACACTCGGTTCCAAGAGCACTTGATGAGAAATACCTTTTTATCTAAATTTGGGAACTGCCACATTTTGCCCCTTTTTGGAAAAGCACAATGTAACTAGACCTCCTGCAGTACAGCAGGGTTGAAGACTCACATAAACCAGGTATTTCTGAAAGAGTTTGATCAAATAACATCTCTATCCCCCACCTCAACTGTAACGTAGATGACATCTCTAAGAACCAGTACTGGCTTGAACCTCTTTTGGAATCCAGGAATTATCTGCAATGACTGCTAAGAGGAGAGAAAACACACCGGCAGGAGAGCACACACACACACACACACACACACACACACACACACACACACAGAAGAAACAATATTGCTATTTTCCCTCCCCTTGTTCTCTGGTGGGCTCCCCAGTGGGGCACCCAAGGGCACAGTTTAAAATTAAATGCACATTTCCCTTTGCTTGTCTGGTGTGAATGTTACCTCCTACCCACTTCCTTCCCTAAGTAATATTTGCCTGTCCTAGAGAGAGCCATCTGGATACAATGTTGCAATATCCACTCTTTCAAGGGACCTCTCTGTTCTGTAATCTTCACAGAATTTTACTTTAATCTCTGTTAAAAAACCAGCTGATTCCTCTAAGCAGTTTCCTTGGAGTAATGTCATTATTATGATTTTTCCTCTTCTTCAGAATCAGTGCTGCTCTCCTCCTCAAGGATTTCTTGGCATTTCCGTGAGGTTCATAATTCTGTTGTGCTTGAAGGATGTGGCATCCTGTTTGTGCTACAAACAGCCAAATGAAATTCCCCTTAGGACACTCTCAGAGCCTCGGGGTCACTTCTGCCCAAGGAATCCCATCTGTTCTGGATCCACATCCTGGCCCTGGGAGACAGGGCTGGGATCAGAAGGGAAGCAGAGGCAATGTTGACCTTCTAGGCTAGTGTTTGAATTGTCACCATGAGTAAATGCCAATAAGAGCACCTCAGACAGAGCCAGCAAAAATGTCACTATTTACAGCTGAGTGACACAAACTCAGAGTGGATGGCACAAGCTGTCTTAATTCTCAGAGCATCATCAAGTCACTTTCCTGTAAGGGAAGTCCCTGAAGATCTGTCTGAAACTAGTTCTCTTACCTTGTTTGATGGAGGAGCCCTGAGTGACTGAACACACAGCTGCTCCCTGACTGGATTTGTCTTTGGTTCCACTATGGTCAGAGCTCCTTGTTAGTGTTTTACTTTTTAAAGGTATTTAAAATTTATTTATTTATTTATTTTATTTGTATGAATGTTTGGCCTGTGTGTATGTAAGTGCACCCACGCATGCAATACCCAGGGAGGTCAGAAGAGAGTGTGTTTGAACCCCTGGAACTGGAGTTAGGGACAGTTGTTAGCTGCCATGTGGGTGCTAGGAACTGATCCCAAGTCCTCTGCAAGAGCAGCCAGTGCTGTTAACCACTGAACCACCCCCTCCAGGCCCTCCTCCAAGTCTTGAACCTTCTAGTATGACCTGTTTACATCCTCTTACAACTGCCTTGGTAGGATGGAGTGGTCACCACTTTGCTGTTTCGCCAGCTAACATGTTCAGAAGGAGAGGAACTTGGGAGACACACAGAGAAAGCAGTGAGCATACTTGTCTTGGATACAGTCTAATACTAACTCAGTACAGACAGGTGTCTTTCTGCATCCAGATATCTCCCTGGCAACACCAAAATTTTTTGTCTAGTTGTGTGTGTGTGTGTGTGTGTGTGTGTGTGTGTGTGTGTGTGTGAAGTTCTTTGAAGTTAGATTCAGAGACTAGGTTCAGTTCATGTCAAACTGCCTGTCTAGTCACTAAAATCTGAACTGGCTAAGGGACTGCCATAATTTTCTGTCATTAAGCCCTTTCAAGTCAGGCATGATGGTGCACATCTGTAATCCCATCCTTAGGGTTGGGAGTCGGGTGACTGAGGGAGGAGGATCATGAATTTGAAGTCAGCTTGGCTACACAGCAAGACTGCCTCAAAACTAACCAACCAGAGGTTGGAGTAATGGCTCAGCAGTTAAGAACACTTATTGCTCTTCCAAAGGAGCTGGGTTCAGTTCCCAGCACCCACATAGTGTTTTGTTTTGTTTTTTTTTTTTTCTTCTTCTGGCCTTTGAAAACACTGCAGGCACGTGATATACTTAAATACATGCAGGCAAAACACTCACATGCATAAAATAAAAATAGTCTTAAAAAACAACAGTTGGGCATAGTAGCACACACCTTTGATCCCAGCACTCTGGAGGCAGAGACAGGAGAATCTCTGTGAGTTCAAGGTTAGCCTGGTCTACATAGTGAATTCCAGGCCAGCTGAGGCTACAGGGAAACCTGTCTCAAAAAACAGTCCAAACAACAAAAACTAACCAATCAACCACTGAAAACAACCCTCCTATTCCTTGTTGGCTAGATAAGAAGGTGTTGCCCTAAGAGACAGAGACTTAATTTTGAGAGTTTAAAAACTTTTAGTACGTAAAAGACCAAGTATAAGGCCAGTGAGATGGTTTAGCTGGTAAGAATGTTTGTCCATGCAAGTCTGACAACCTGAGTTCAATAGCAGAAGCCCATGGTAGAAGGAGAGAACTTGATCCTGAAAGTTGTCCTTTGACCTTTCCATGCTTAGTGTGTTCCTCTCATGCCTACACATCTCTCTCTCTCTCTCTCTCTCTCTCTCTCTCTCTCTCTCTCTCTCTCTCTCTCCCTGTCACACACACACACACACACACACACACACACACACTAAGAACAAAACATTTAGTCTATTTTGTTGCTGTCTGGTGAATTAGGGATTCAGAAGCCATCTGTTGTTATGTGTTGGTATCATTTCCTATTTAATTTAAACCACCCTGTCTGTGTTCAGCTTTATGTCCCTGGATCCTATCCAGAGTTTGATCATATAAAGTGTTCAATTATGGAACTGGGAAAGTGGTTTCATGGGTAAAAGTACTTGCTATGCAATCATGAAGACCTGAGTTCAAATCCCCAAAACCCACCTGGCATAGTTGTGTGCATGTCTCTACTCCCAGGACTGTGGGGGCCAGAAATAAGAGAATCACTGGTATTTGTTGGCATCTAGCCTAGCTCTAGGTTGGTGAGATACCCTGCCTCAAGGGAATAAAGTGGAGAGTAATAGTGATTGGACCCAACATCCTTGTATAGCCTTCATGCATACTCACACATTAGGAATTTGGGAGGCAGATTTTCTTTTTTTTGAGACAGGGTCTTACTATATAGCCTTAGTTTGCATTGAACTCACGATGTAGACCAGACTACAGAAATCACAGTCACAGAAATCTTCCCATACCTTGCATACTTACTGCTTTTATAGTGAGAACATTTGATCTATTCTTTGAGCAATTTTTCGACACACATACATGAAATTTGACAAAGATTGCCTTCACTGAGCTTGCAAAAGTTATCCCTCCATCTCCCTGAACTCTGCTTTCTGTGTCCAGCTTCTCTCAATCCCCATACCTCCCTCAAGTTTTCTTTTTATATTTCTTCTTAAAATTTATGAAGACTTTATTTTGTTTTTTAATGGTGCTACATTTGGAACCCAGGGCCTTGCAGATGCTGGGCAAGTGCTCTATTACTAAACTGCATTCCCTAATGCAGTTTAGGAATTCCCTAACCAGAAGTTTCCTCAGAACTGACTACTTAAAGACTCCCTTTCCCTCTCTTTAGTTGTTTGTTTTTTTCTTCTCCTTCTCCCTATTCCTCTTCCTCCTCCTCCTTTTTCTCTTCCTCCTCCTTCTCACTATTACTATTATTATTATTATTATTATTATTATTATTATTATTATTATTGGGATGGGAGCTCACACATTCTCCCAAGTATCTGGAACTACAGGGGTACCTCACTGCATCTAACAACGACTCTCTTTAAATATTTATTTATTTATTATTTATTTATGTTATGTGAATGAGTGTTTTACCCGAACGTATGTAAGTGCACTATTTGCATGCAATGCCTGCAGAGGCCAGAAGAGCACATCTGATCTCCTGGGAACTGGAGTTACAGATGGTTGTTAGCCGCTATGTGGGTGGCTGGGAAACCAACTTGGGTCCTCTGCAAGAGCAGTTAGTGCTCTTAATTGCTATGCTATCTCATCTCTCCAGCTTAAGCAATGACTCTCTTTAAACATGTATTCATAATTTGAGTCTATATCTAGATGCTCTCTCTTGAAACTACTCCTATTTATTAACAGTCCTTCATAGATCAGCTCTAGGAATTTCCCTGCGGACTTTAGGACAGTCTGCCAGGATGGGTAGACTCTGCTTTCTATAAGCGCACTTAAGGTTTTTCAGGAGGATAATGAAACTGCTGACTCTCAGGGTCAGAGCACTGGGGAACCACAGGGCAGGACAGTCTCCCTTTGATTCAAGTAGAATGGAGAAATGTTTGCTAAGAAAGCAGGTACTTTGGAGTGGGAGAGATGGTTCAGCAGTTAAGCAGTTAAGAGCACTGACTCTTCTTGCAGAGGATGCAGGTTCAAATCCCAGCATCCTCAATGGTAAATAACAACCAAATGTAACTCCGGTTCCAGGGGATCCAATGCCCTCTTTTGGCCTCCTTGGCACTGCACAACACAGGTGCACTTACATACATGCTGGCAATACATCCGTAATAGAAAATTTTAAAAAATCCAACGAAATATTAGAAAAGGAATGGGGTGTTTTGAGGGAAACGAAGTTAAGCTGGAATTATAACAAGTAAAGAAATGGGAAAAGCAAATGAGAACTTGGAAAGTCAAGGGACAAAATGAGGGGAGAGGTCACTGGGGAAGGGGTTGTGAGGAAAGGCGTGGGGCGGAGGAGGCGGTCGAAAGGGTGAGGAAAACCTCTCTTGTTCTCCGTGTTCCCTCACTCAGCTCATCGTCCAATGGTTAAACATTCTTTGAAATGACAGTTTCTAAACTAAGACTAAAGTTGTTTTGTTTATTTATTTAATTTTTGGTGGCCAGAGAATTGAACCTCCAGCATGCTTTCTATCACTGACCCACTCTTAGTAAAAAGCTCAAGTTATTGAGTTAGCTGTCAAAAAATGACTCCATTTTAATTTGGATATTAATATGCTCCTATGAGTTTTTCATTAAAAATGTTCTACATTTGCTCTTATACAAAATGTATGGTTAAAGGATAAAGAATAAAGAGGATATAGACATAACAGCTTTATCATTTATTCTGGAAGCCTGTGAAGCAAATTTTTTTCTGTAACTAATTGAAACGGATGAAAATTTTCACTGCCAAAAGATGCTGACATATAAATAAGTGTTTTTCCATCTATGTCTCTTTCCCTAGTGAGCTAGTGGGATGATTTGCTCAATACAAACAGCTGAGGCTGTAATTCCCCGCCTTAAAATTCCCCTCTCAACTCCCTCTCTCCTTTGTCTCTCTTTTTCAGAAAAATCTGCAAGAAATTTCCACATCTGGCTGGAGTGGATTGGGAGACTTAAGCCTCGAGCTAAGGGACATCTTAGAGATGGTGAGGGTCAATACATGTTTTGCTGGAGAACCAGTTACTGGTTCTCTTGCAGTTACATAGCTAGCTGCTGGCCCAACTGTTAATTCCTTACAAAATGTTTCATTACTGCCAGTTCCTGGACTTCTGGCATGAAGTTTGAGGGAACTGTCCTCTGTGCCAGAAGACAGTTTCCCATCTCCCCTCCAGAACCTACATATCGCCTTTCCTAATTAGCACAGATGTGTAGACCTTGAATGAATCCCCACACAACCTTTCCTGTAAGAAAGATGAAGACCCTACACAGTCTGGATTTAGGGCCCATTTCTGACATATCACACACACCAGAGAGCAGTATTAGTTACATTAATAAAACGCTATGATCAAGCCAATTTATAGAAGGAAGAGTTTAATTGCTTACTGATCCAGAAGGATAAGAGTCCATCACAGCAGAGGAGGCATGACTGATAGTAGAGGCAGCCAGAGGAGGAAACTGAGCACTCACATCTTCAAGCAAGCAGGAGAGTGAAATTGGAAGTGGGTAAAGCTGAGGACTCTCAAAGCCTACCCCCAGTGGCATGCTTCCTCTAGGAAGGCTGCACCCCTTAAACCTCTCCAAACAGCACCACCAACTGGGGACAAACTGTTCCAATACCCTTATGGGGAACACTTCTCCAAACCATAACAGGAGTGTTTGTGTGGGTGAAACACTAGGAAAAGATAAGATATATGTGGTAAACTGGTTCATATGTTACATGCTTTCTATTTTTGGCTATCAAGGCATATCTATCTGATTATACCTGGGGACAGAGGAGTGTAGGCAGAAGGTGGAAGGAGACTTTGGGGGTTTTAATTTAATGTGCTAGATGACTGGTGATAAATGAAGAACCAGTCTCATCTAACCTAACAGGGTTCCCTGGAGAAGGGACATTAGCTATTTATAATAACTTTCTTGGCACTTTCTGATATAAAACAAGGCTAGCTCCCTGACCGAAAGGATGCATATGGCACTGCTTGATAACTGATGGTTCATTATTGAAGCTGGTCTGGGTTAGATATATTGAGTTGGCTATCTAGGATAATGACTACCAGAGTCCTGCTAAGTGATTCAAATACAGGAAATTTCAGAAAAATAACTGGCCAGTTAATGTCACCACGTGTAAGTGCAGGTTGAGCAGTCCTGTCTGAAATCCCTGAATCAAAAATGCTCTAAAACTTGAAAGTTTTTGAATATCAAATTCATACCACAAATGAAGAGTTCTATACAGTCTCACTTGATGGGTTACAGTTAAAATACAGGTGCACCAACAATACTGTATAAAATTATTATCAAGTGTTACTATGTGTGTAGTAAAGTGTAGGTGTCATCTTTCTGGGACTGTGACAAAACACACATGAAAAACAACTTAAAGAGGAAAGACTTGTTTTGGTTCACAGTTTTAGGCATTTCGGTCCATGATGGTTTCAGAGCCAGTGGTGAGGCAGAACGTCATCGAGGATGGAGGTGGCATGCATTAGAGCAAAGCAGTTCAAATCAGGGCAAACAGGAGTGGGGAAGCGAGGATAAGATGTGGTCTCTGAGTGTTGACTCCCTTCAACTAGTCCTTCCCTCCTTGGTCTCCATCGCCCCTCAATAGCTCACCAAATTATAAGCAATTAATCCTTGGATTAATTCACGGGCAAAGGAAGAACCCTCTGCTGAGAATAAGTGTCAGTTGAGTGCTCAGCCCTAAACAAGACATCTGTATTACTCACTTCCAAGAGGCAGGGAACATGTCAGAAGGGGGGACAGAATGTATGAGCCAGAGATTGGGAAGGAGTGCTGTGAAACACTGTGCTCTTGTAATGATGAGGCTGTTGTACCTGTGAACTCACAGCAGCACTGGCTACCCACTCAAGACTGGATTCGTTGACATTTTGTCGTCATGCTTGGGGGCTACCCTTTGTTGAGAGGCTATAGACAATGAATGGCTGCTGGAAGAGAGGGAGGCCTATTCCTCAGCGGTGAGCCACTGGTAAGTTTCTTTTGCTCAGGTAAATAATCTCAGTCATACTCATGGAGGCAATTCTAGTTAAATGGAATGGGACACACAAACACAGACATACACACAGACACACACACATACAGACATGAAAGTAGAAGGGGGATTTTTTTTTGGAAAGGAGAAAGGGTCCAATAGAAGAGAGATAATTGAGGGGATTATTAGCCAAAATACATTATATCTATATGAAATTGTGGTGGAATAATTTAAAGTATTTAAAAATCAACATCTTCATGATCTAATCACTTACCCAATGCCCAACCTTTAAACATTGCTGTATTGGAGACCAAACCTTCAATGTATGACTCTTTGGGACATTTGAGGTCTAAACTATAAGAGAATATAGGTAGCATAGTTGGATTTGGTGTTTAGATGTGGAAGGAAGGAAGGAAGAAAATAAAGAAAAAAAATCAGAAACACTTCTAGTTATAAACATTTCTGATAAAGGGGCAGTATTTGTTAATCACAGATATATATAGTATGTTTTACAAATAGAATGAGGAACAGACAGATCTCTCTGGGGATGTTGGGAAGGTTTTATAGAGGAGGTGCCATTTAAGTTAGTACAAACATAGGTGATTGTCCTGCAGAACTAGAAGCAGAGTGGATACAGAAGCAGGTCATCCATGAAAACAGCACCACACATGTAGGCAAGGACTCCTGAAAGAAGATGAAGTCACTGATAAAATGACTGATTATTTGTGGGGTCCTTATGTGTGGTTGTTTCTTTCCAATCTGTCAAAATTACCACACATGCATTCTTATTGTATTTTATTCTGATAGTTCCCTGAAAGCACTAATTGTGGCCTCCCTAAACTTGTGAAAGTGTTTTCATAGATATGAGTCCTCCATGAAGACATGAGTGTACAGACACATGCTGATTTCCACTGATGCAGACAATCATTCTTTGTGGCTGGTTTGGAAATCACCCTGCTCCCGATTTTGCAAAATTCAGACTTGCAATTCAGATGATAGTGATCACAGACTTTTATACCACAGAGATTATGTAACCCAGACACCAGTTTTATGGCCAGTAAGCCTGGGGCCCAGGGAATGACTTGCTTAATGTCAGTACATCACCCACTTAGACAGTGGTAGAGTCAGAAGAGTTTGAATGTTGCTTTCGACTGAGTTGTGTGCTGAAGCTCTAAGCCTTGGGCCAAAGAGAATGAGATCTCAGAAGAGGCCTATCCCACCAATTTGGGCTCCTAGCTTCTGAATTAGGAGGAATAAATCTGTGTTGTAAACCATTCAGTCTGTGGCAGGTTGTTATGGCAGCCCAACCAGAGTGAGAACACTGTCCTAAAGGCAAAGCCTATGTTCTGTAGCTGTTTGAAAGCCTCCATAGGTGAGCACAATAGGGATGTGAACTGGGCTGCAGTTCTGTGCATGTCTTTGGCTGCCAGGGTTTGGGGGTGGTGGTGGTAGAGTTTGTGTCTAGCCAGTGGGTATGACACGGCATGTCTCTGACCCTCATGGAGAATAGTCTTAAAATGACTATTAGACTGTAAAATTTACAACATTACTCAAAAGACTAATTTATAACTGTAAGACTTAGAAGCAATTGGCCAAGGCCAATTCAATGATGTTTTGTAATTGACAGTAATGATAATGATGATTTAGTGACTGTCTGTGACTATTACCGGTTTGTTTCTGTGCCTTAACTCCCTATCCAGATTCTAGTTTCACTATGAGCAAGGAATATAGTATTGGACTCACTTTTGTATTCTTTGCTGTTAAGAAAAAAAAGTTCTCATTAGATAATGAGAAGAAACATTAGCAGCAGCAACACAAACAAATAGGCACAAGGTCATTTAATTGGGACTCCCAGATCCTCTCAGTCAGGCTCCCCATCGACATACCGCCATCTGGTGGAGCTGGGCCCATGGATCGGCTTTCACAGTCTGATGTCTGTGTCTTAACATATGTTTGTTCCTCTTCCCTGCTGATTTTCCTGATAGCGGTCCAAATCCAAGGGTTGAGCATCCCACAGACATAGACCTCTGCAAAATACTGAAGGAAGCAAAGATTTTCACTGGTTTCCTCTGCCTCTGTTATCGATGTTACCAGTTGCAGCCTGGTGCTCCTTCCCCTCCAGAGGAAGTGCTGATTCCAGGTCTCAAATGAACCTTTTTCCCTCCCCTAGATTTCTTTAATTTGCTTAGAGCTCTGTTTATAAATTGCCTCTGAAACTTCTCCTTCATTTGATTCTCAAAAAATCTTTTTGGAGTAGGAATAGGCTGGCCTAGACTACTAATCTCCAAAAAACAAAAACAAAAACAAACCCAAAAACCCGAAACATAATAAAGCCCCAATTTCTTGAATTCCATTGGGAACAAAGGATACAAAGACTGAAAGTCCAGGGTCACTTAGTATATTGGACTCAAAAAGCCCAGAACCTGGACTATATTTTTAGGGGCCCATGAAAAATGTTTTTACTCACATTAAAATAAATTGAACTCCTACAAATTTTAGTTGGAAGAAAATGAAAGTCTTTTTACCGAGGCAAATATTTAATGCAATTTTAATACTTAAAAAAATAACTCTTAGCTGATCATGGTGGCAACATATCTGTAGTCCCAGCACTTTGGGAGGTTGGGGTAGGAAGATCACAGAAAATTCCAGGTGAGCCAAGGCTGTGAGACTCAGTCTTAAGAAAGCAAAAATCAATTAATAAGTTGAATTAAATAATAACTCAGTGTTTTTTGTTTTGGTTTTTTTTGAGACAAGGTCTCCCTGAAGCCTCAGTTGTCCTGGAACTCTTTATGTAGATCAGGCTATCCTTGATTTCACATAGATCCATTTGGTGCTGAGATTTAAAGGCATGCACCACCATGACTCAGTATACTTTACCACTTATTTTTTATTTATTTATTTGTGTGTGTGTATGTGCGTGCATGTGGGCGAGTGTGTGTCCATGTGCGCCCTGTGTGCAGGTACCATATGTGCAGATGGCAGTGGAGGCCAGAAGACTGTCAGATTCCCTGGGGTTATGAACAACCTGATATGGGTGCTGGGAACTGAATTCAGGTCCTCTGGAAGAGCAGCAAGCCCCTTAACAACTGCACCATCTCTCCAGCCTCCAGCTCTTAGCATTTTCTTGGAAGAAGTTTCCAAGGCCAATTGCCTGTAACCCACAAAAACTATGAGGTGACCCTGGAAAAGACAATACATTTACAGATGGCCAATTATGCATGTAAAAATGATGTGTGACTATGGAGGGAAGGGAATTTGTGTTTATTCTCTCTACAGGATTGTAACACATTTGATTGGACACATCAGGAAAGCCAGAAAGTAATTGTGGGGGTTGTGGGAGGAGGTGTGCTCAGTCCTGAGGTTCCCAGGTACTGAAAGAGTCTGATGAAGTCTTGTGAAGCCCCACATAGATTCATTTCTTCAGGAGCAGTATACAGGGGATAGCAAAGAATTTTGTGGGAGTTATTTTAGTTTGAGCATTTTTTTTTGATGTATTTCCCTTCACTCCTCTTGCCCTCAATTTATTAAAATTTATCCTCGGAAGAAAGGTGTGACATCCTATTTATCTGTCCGGTCTGAAAAATTATTGTCTCTGGATTGGATTCTTAATCTATTCATACTAGTGTTATTAGTGGTGTAACTGAACTTACACTTACACTTGACTTTCTCTTTTTCATGTGGCACCTGTCTTTTGTCCTTCTGTCCCTATGTACTGCTTTTTCTTTTTTGCATTAAGTGAATATTTTCTAATGTAATGTTTTTTCAATTTCTTTAATAGTATAGAAATGTGACTCCTATATAGCTCCAATCCCTTTCCCTTCTCTTTTTGTGGTATAATTATGGTTGATGTGTCTAGTAATGTTATAAATCTAACAGTACAGTGTTATAATTATTACTTTGCCATCTGTGGTCTTTCCTTAGGCCAGTATAGTTTTGTTTCATTTCCATATGTTTTAAGGTACATATTACCTA
This sequence comes from Eospalax fontanierii, assembly GCA_035773235.1. Classification (NCBI taxonomy): domain Eukaryota; kingdom Metazoa; phylum Chordata; class Mammalia; order Rodentia; family Spalacidae; genus Eospalax; species Eospalax fontanierii. Next base: position 32,972,772 of record CM069539.1, read on the forward strand.
CATATGTACTTTTCTTTTTTTAAAGATGGTGTCTTGTTATATAGCCCAGGCTGGTCTGGGATTCTTTGTGTGTAACCCCCCCACTTCAAACCTCCCAAGTACTGAGAATGCTGGGATTACAGCATGTATCAATCTCAGGAGTTAACAGAATGTTTCTCACGGAAAATGTGTGGATTTTCTACAACATTTTCCAGTTCTCTGTGGACCCCACCTAGGTGTCTTCCCATTCAGTCTTGATGCCATCTCCCTGGAGCTGCAGCAGACACCACAGGTTATGTGCTCAGTCCCACATGGTTGCTCTCCTCGTTTCAGATAGATTAAATTCTGGGAGGCCTCCGTTATTGCTGTAAAAACCAACTACAAATTAGGAGCCCCCATGACTCCCTCCTTGGGTCTAGAAACTAAATTGCAAGAATGGCTTACAGAACATAGGAAAATAGCTCTGGCTTTTCATTGGTTGGTCTGTCTGACTGTTTGTCAGGACAGACCTCGACCTTGAGATGTTTGGCCTTAGCCTCTTGCTTCAGCTTCTCATCTCAGCCTCCCGTGTCCTAGAATTATAGGCCTGAGTTCCTAGGTCTGGCTTCTTCAAGTTACTCCTTTGCAGTCTTAAACTATCCTTTAGACCAGTAGTAATAGGAAATTAGCTATTTTTCCTGAGTTGCTTTAACTCTTTGGTCCATCATTTGGATGGTGTTTGGAGAGAGAAATACCACCTTGGAAATGTTTTTGTTTTCTCTCTTTTATCTTTTTTGAGATGTAGAGATATGTGTTACAATAAAGTCATAGTATAGTAGATATATAAACCAGTAGCATAATGTTATTATCAAGTGTTATATGCTATACATAATTGTGTGTGCTGTGCTTTAACATGATTGAGAGTACAGTGGGTTTATTTATATCAAAATCAGCATAAGCACATGAGCTATATGTTGAGATATGTCAGCCACAGCATTCCTAGGTGACAGCAAATTTTAACCCCTCTACTGTATCATAAGATCACAGTCAGCTATACAGTCTGTCGTTGCATGAGACATCTTAATGTACATAGAGCTGAATGTATTTCTTATTCTTCTTATTTTTAAAATTATTTATTCATTATTTTGATTTTACATATATGAGCATTTTGCCTTCATGTATGTAAGTGTACCAGATGCGTGCAGTGCCTGTAGAAGAGGGCATTGGATCCTCTGGAACTGGAGTTAAGGACAGCTATTAGCTTCCATGTGGGCGCTGATAACTGAATCAGGGTCTTCTGGAAAAGCAGCCAGTACTCTTAAATGCTGAGCCATCTCTCCCAGCCTTATTTTTTAATTTTTAAAAGATGTATTTTATTTTACTTATGGGGGGACGGGGGATACATACACATGAGTGCAGGTTGCCCCTGGAGCTGGAGTTACAGATGGTTGTGAGTTGCTTGACATGGATGCTAGGAACAAAACTCAGGTCCTCTGTAAGAGCAGTCCTCAGTCTTAACTACTGAGATCTCTACAGTCCCTATATCTCTTTCTTTCTCTGAGACAAGGTCTCATTATGTCCCTCTGACTAACTTGGAATTCTTTGTAGATCAGGCTGGTTCCCCTATATTTCTTATTGGGTCACAATTTACTTTACTGGTGGTAGGTTTGTTTTTCTTCTTCTTCTTTAAATTACTTTTATTTAATGGGTATTTGCCTGTGTCTAAGTTCACCTGTATCTTATAATGCCTGTGGAGGTCATAAAAGGGCATTGGATCTGCAGTTAGGAATGGTTGTTAGCTGCAAGATTTCACTCAGGCCTTCCCTCAGCTCTCAGGTCCTTGTGCTCTCCATCAGAAGGGTTTGGGCCGGACACATAGAGTATGGTTTAGAAGACAGAGTTACTGAGTAAAGCAGAGCACTCTTAAAGGGTTGAATGGTCAATAGCCAGAACACTGTGCAGCATGCATTTTAGGTAGACTTTATACTACTTTATTCTCTCTCTCTCTCTCTCTCTCTCATTGGAAGTTACCTTTGGATGTCTTGCTCTATCACTTTCTGCCTTATTTATTTATTCATTTTATTTTATTTAGTTTTGTGTGTGTGTGTTTCATCTGCATGTAAGTGTACCTGTGTCATGTAATGCTTGTGGAGGCCAGAAAAGGGGGCTGATCCCTTGTAACTGTTGTTAGCTGTCATGTGGGTGCTGGGAACTGAACCTAGGTCCTCTGCAAGAGCAGCCTGTGCTGTTAACCACTGAGTCATCTCTCTAGCCCCTTTCCACCTTATTGAGACAGGATCGCTCTCTGAGCACAGAACTCGCTATTTGGCTACATGACTGGTCAGCCAGCTCCAGAGATCTTCCTGTCCCTCTGCCACTCTCTGCCCTGTGTTACAGTTAGAAATTCACTCCACCATGGTCAGCTTTTACATGAATGCTGGAGATCTGAGTTCAAGTCCTCATGCCTGTGTAACAGACATTTTACCAACTGAGCCATCTCCCAACCTGCTTTATAACGTTTCTAAAGTCTCTAGAAGACTCTTCCTGAGGGCCATTTTCCTTTCTAGATGATTGGGGTTAATTCCTCAGGGAGGGGACAGTGATAAGCCATTATTCTTTACCAGAAAGCCTCCAGGTAGATAGTAATCGTAGGACCTTCTGGGCATTTCAGAAAGTCATGTCTCCACTTAGGACCAGAGATATGACTCAGATCCCATTCTTTTGACCAGTAATCAGAGTCTTGCAGTCTCAGCTTTCCTGGGAGAGAGGAGTCCATCCTCAGACACTCCTACTAAATACCTAACTACTTGCTTAACACTATAGATCAAACCCAGGACGTTATGCATGTGAGTCAAGAACTCTGCTACCACCAGTTCAAGCCTAACCTTTTAAAACCCATAGTTGAGTAAAATTAAGTGCAGCCTTAGTGTTGTGGACTATCACCACCATCCATTTCTTGAACTCTTTTTATCTTGTGAAAATGACACTGTACGTGGCTTGCCAGGAATGGAACCCAGGGCCTCAGGCATGAATACCAGACAAGCCTGAGTCACACCCCAATCCTCTCTTATCTGCTCCTCTTATATATAGGGATCAATGCAAACAATTGATGCCTTCCTTCTTTGAATTTTTGTTATAAAAGTGCTTTTAGCTTTGGTCCTTTAGACATGTTTCCAATTGTGCCTCTATAGTTGTAGGAAGTTGTCTCAGGACCAGGAAGTTTTTCTCACTGACATCTGTAACACTTTTCATTTCAGAGATTCATCTGTCACAAGGGTTTTGTCTCAACAAAGTATTTTTCTTTTTGTCCCTGTTTTTTTTTTTTTTTCCATCTATGCTGTAGCTTGTTTCACAGTGTCCTTCCTTAAGGCTGAATATTATTCCCTAGATACATACATAGCCCACCTTTTGTTGATGTATTCACCTATCAATGTCCACTTGAGTTGTCTCCATGCTTTAGTTACTGTGAGAAAGTTGTTATGAATATGAATTTTAAAATACCTCTTTGAGACTCTGCTTTTGGGTATTTACCCCAACTTGGAATTATTGGACTATGTGATAACTGGTCTTAAACTTTTAATGGAAACATCGTACTGTTTTTCACACTAGTTACCCACTTTACTTTCTTATTAAAAGTACACAAAGTTTCCAACTTCTCCATTTTCCCACCGACACTTGTTATTTCTGTTTTGTTGCTTTCAGCAGCACAGGGGTGGGAGCACAGATCTACGGGACACCAGCAGCACCTGAGGAATTCTTTTCAGTAAACTTTCTCAGTTAAAGCCAGATTCTTGACTTCCCAGCAGAAAAGAACTGTAGGACAAGCCAGCATGAGGTTGACTTGGACTTTATTAGAAGGTGTTTTATAGCAATAAATCTTAAAAACAAATAGGACCCAGAGAGATGGGTCGGTGCTTGCTTCTCTTACAGAGGACTGGAGTCCCCAGCACCCATGATCTGATATCTGATGCTTTCTTCTGGCTTCCATGGACTAGAGAGATGGTTCTGTGGTTAAGAGTAAGTACTGCTCTTGCAGAGGATTGGAGTTTGGTTCCCAGTACACATCTGGGGTGGCTTACAACCTCCTATGACTCCAGCTCCATGCGGATCTGGTTCCTCTAGCCTCTGTGGGCACCCACACTCATATGTACATGTAACTCCCCAATATACATATTTTAAAAATATTTTTTAAAAGTCTAATGTTTTTGTTTTTAACAGCAAAATCTGATACTCCCCTACCTCAGTGGCTTATCTGTTTATTTGTTTAGCAATTCACTGGATTATTCTAGTGACAGTCCCTCCACTTTACAGTAGTAGGAAATCTGAAGTTGTTCTTTAGGGAGTCACAGCTTCTGGGACATTAGATGCTTTGACAGAGCATTCTTCCTTTCTTCTGACCACAAGTACCAGTTGATTGCTTATCTGTTTTCAACAATTTCCTGGTACATAAATTGTTCTACCATCTCATGTAATAAAATTGTGGTTCCTTTACAGAAATGGTTTTTGAGGTCAGGGCTTGATATTTTCCCAAGAAGGCTCTTCATAGCTGTCTTAGCTTGAGCTTCTGCCCCACAAAGGAGCCAGTTTGTGGTTTAGTTTATACCTTGAGCCACTCCCAAGTGTCATTCACCACAGCCTCTGTTTAGGCTTTACTTGGCCAAGCTCTGTAGCAAACAAGTGAATTCCTTTGGGAAGAGACTAGGAGTTCTCTCTTTTATGGCCTGCTTTCAGTCAAAGCCTTTGAGTCAGCAGGCTGAAGCCTTAGGTGAGGACCATGAAATAAGGATTAGGGCAAGCTTCACTTCAAAGGACACTCCTGCCCTGGAGGGTTCAGTGGACAAGTGAGGGCAGCTGCCAGGGGCCCTTCCATTTTTCCTCTTCTGGCCATTGCCAAGGTGACAGGGCTCTGGTCTTGTCCACATGCTCAGTCCAGGGTAGGATCCCCTTCTACAAGGAAAGGGAGCTGTTGAATGAAGCCTCCATCTCTTAAGTGAACCCCCCTCTGCCCTCAGGACTTGGCTCTAACAGCAAGTGACAGGAGGCAAGATGAGAAATTTTGATGTCTTGATATACCAGGGAAGAAAAGTCTCCCACTAACAAGGGGGAGGAGGGAATCTTGTGCTCTCTGCTATGGTATCTAGAGCAGAGTGGGCCAGGGGTGAGAAGAGAGGGAATGCTACCAGAGGAGTTAGAGTCAGAGCCTGGGCACTGGTGACCCAACATCTAGGTTACCCCCACCCCCACACACACACCCCGACCTCAACAGGAAAGAAAGCAGCTAAAGAAACAATGTTGAGAAACAGAAAAAGGAGATTTATTCATTGTGGTCACATTGGGAAGAGGAAGAAATAAAGGGGTCTAGTGACTCCCAAATCTGTCTTTGGAGTTCTGACATGAGATTTAGGTTTAAATGGAGGGCAAGAAGAATATACAACTAAGCAGTCTTAGTGTTGGTACAGCGCTGTCCATCACTGACCCGTGATTGTCTGTCTGACAAGCTGTCAGAATTGTGTGAAATCTCAGGAAGACAAGTTCCTCCTCTGGCTGGCACTAGGCTTTAACCTTTTCCTTTCCCCAGCAAGAGACTCCTGGGAATTTCCAATGTCTCTGAGTTCATTGTTTCAATAGTCTGATAGCCAAAAAGAGAGGCGTTAGAATTACCTTTACAATTATTTTCTTTCCTGCCAGGCCTGGTTTAAATACTTCAGACTTTCCTTTTGTTACTAGGTTTTCTTGATTTGGGCTTTGCCCTTAGGACTATTTCTAGGAAACTTCAAAGAGTTGTTTCTCTAATAATAGTTTATCTGAGTTTCACCAGAGAACTGGGCAGGACTGCTGCTCATGATCAGTGATGGAAGTCCATCTATGGCTCTGAAGGTCAGGACTCATGCTTTCTTTTCTAAGGTTCTTCAAAGTGCTATTTGCCATTGGCTTTCTTTGTGTGTTGTTGCTAAGACATCTGATATCAATTAATTTCTTGCACTTTAAATAGTTATATTTTTCTTTTTTCTTTTTTGAGACATGAGCTTGGTATTGTTGACGTAAAAACATAACTCTCAGCTTAAAAGGAGATGAGAGATAGTTTATTCTGGAGCCAGATATTAGTGACCATGACTGGGAATACAGATTCACATTACCTTAAATTCTATGTTCCAATGTGGTAACAGTTTCACAAAATTTTTATAGAAACAGAACAAAGAAAGCCATAAATAAAGACACTTCAAGAACATTGGTGGACACATTAAAGAAGTGGGTCATAGCAAAGCAGAGAGAATTCTGCTGTAGGTCTTAGATGTGAGCTGACAGGCTTCTCAGGCTTTGGGTGGTGGAATCTTATGGTTTGCTAAATTAATATATTCCAAAAGTTACTATCTGTTAGCCATAGGATATTAAGTCAGAAACAGAGGTGGGCAAGGAATGGCTATTTAGAGGTTAAAGATGACCCAAGATAAATAATAATTAGGTTCTGGATTTGCAGCTTTCTATACTCTCCACGATCCCCTAAGTGCTAATTAGTTGATCATCCTTGCAGAAGGTTCAGTTTGATAATGCAAGTTTTTTTTGTCATAGTATGTAGCTCTGGCTGGCTTGGAATTCCCTATATAGACCAGGCTGACACTGAACTCATAGAGATCTGCCTGCCTCTACCTCCTGAGTACTGGGATTCAAGGTGTGTGCCACATTCCTGGCCAATAATTTTATCTTTGGTCTGAGGTTCTTGCTGAGGATTTTGTTTTATTTTTAAAGTGATCATTTTACTAGGATGATCTATCCTCCAGGGTTCTCATGAGAACAGAACTAATATATGTACATGTGTAAATATATGCATATGCCAAAGGTATGTATATACATATATATACTACATATGATAGTGTGATGGTTAGTATTAATTGTCAACTTGACAGACTCTGGACTCATCTGGGAGACCTGACATCTGGTCGTGTCTGTGGGCGAATGTCTTGATTGCATTAATTGAGGCTGGAAGACTTGCTTACTGTGGGGGGTGCCATTCACTGGCTGGGCTCCTGGACTCTGTAAATGAAGAAAGGAAGATGAGCAGCTACATTCCTGCTCCTGCTGTGCCTTCCCTGCCATGATGGACTGTATCCCTCTGGAACTAAAAACTGAAAGAATCCCTTTCTTTGTTAAGGAACTTTTGCCTTTTGTCAGGGTACTTAGTTACAACAACAGAAAAGTAACCAATAGAAGTAGAGAGATAATAAGTAGAGAGATAGATGATAGGTAGAGAGATAGAGAGATAGATGATAGATTGAAGGAGTAAGGGAAACAGTGTGAGTTGAAGGACCACACAGGTAGTAGCTACAGTCTGCTCTGACTTTTCACTATTTTTGCATTTATTTATTTGTTTAGTCTATGTTCATACACATATGTCACTGCACACATGTGGAGGTCAGGGGACAACCTGTGGGAGTCAGATCTTTCCTTCCACCGATTGGGACCTGAGGCTTGAACTCAGGTTGTTAGCAGAGGCTTGGGGGCAAGCACCTTAACCTGCTGAACCATCCTGCCAGCCCCGTAGCTACAGTCTTGACTTTTTTTCTTTCTGGAAATCTGCTTTTACTGCTCTTGTCTACAGCTGTTTGGACGAGGCCCACAAGCACTACGAAGGGTACTGTGTTTTACGTTGATTGGTTATAGATATTACAATTATATTTATTTGAGCAGGCAGTGATTCATTAATCAGCAGCAAGGCGTGGGGAAGTGGTTTAGAGGCTTTAGCTAGTGGCTGTTCAAAGGAAAGTTTTAGAAGCACAGAACTGAAAGTGGAGCGAAGATTGGCTTTGATTGGTTTGAGTAATCACTTTACTTGCACTATCATCATGGGGAGGTTCAAGAAAATATAACAGTGCATAATTGACTACCTATGATTGGCAGAGCTTTAAAAAAGGTTTACTGCTTGCAGAAAATGAGACTTCATTTCCATTTGCTTATATTCTTATCCAGGGCATTAGAACCACCTCAGTCTAACAGCTTTCCATGTAACTGTCTTAAAGAACCATAGCCTAGCCAAGCTGGTTTATAAAATTAACCATCAGAGTTTGCCATTTACAGCTTGGTATCCATGCACATCTATTTAAGCCAAAAACCTAAAAACAATCATTAACAAAGAAAATAACAAAGTATTTTCCCCTAACGTGATACATCTCCCTTGCATACAACCAAAAATGTGCCAAATAAATATTTCTCCAGAAGATTCAAAATGTCTGGAAGATGTTTAGTCCTCTTGATATCCGGTAACATAAACTGTTATATTAACTATTATTTATACATCTTATATATACATGTTATATGATGAAGTATGGAAGGAGAAAACAAACAAAAACCACAAAGACCCATACATGTATAACTTTATTGATAGCAATGTAAATAAATACACAAATTATAGCTTTTATTTCTACAACTGGTCATATGGTCAAAGCTGGTATTTGCAACTCTCTTTTTCCAAAATTTATTCCATAGTCCCTTTGCCTTCAGTAAGAACCTGAGTTGTAGAGGTTTGCTTGGCTAGTGGGGTAATATTCCTGAAGGATCCGGAGCACTTGTAGCTGCCCCTGAATTGTGTGTTGCCGTGGTTTTCTATTGACTCTTACAACAGGACATAGTATTCTTATGAGAGGTTCGGAGGAATCCCCTGTATCCCAGACAGCTTAATCCCTCAGGAGCCCTCCTTGCCCTCCACCCAAGAGAATGTATAAATGCTTTGCCTGTCAAAGCGCTGGAAGCAGCATGTTCTCCTCATTGCAAACAATGAGAAATTGGGTGTGATATTCTAGACCTAGGGGCCAAAGGGCAAGGTTCTCTGATAACACAGGGTGGGTCCTGACTTCTACTTCCCCATCTCATGCTAGAGATATGTTTCAATAAAAGAATGAGTGAAGCAACATAGCTCTGAAAGACATCAGAACGAATGGCTGCTTAGTGGTTCCGAGCAGCGCCTGTCCTAATGAACACTAAGAGTCAGGTTGTTTTCTTTTTTAAACTGTAATGTGGCTTAGAAACACTGCAGAATCACTGTTGTTTCTTGATAGGAGCATTTTCCCCTTCAGAATATCGGACTTACAGATGACTAGAGTACAGGGCTTCTCTTGATTCCTGGACCTGTGATTCTCAGCTATGGGAGAAACAGCATCATATATTTTGGTTGCTAACTTAGAACATAGATAGTCTTTGGAGAACACTGATAGCTTTGAAATCTTAGCTATACGTGTTTCAATTTGAAAGGCCTCCTTCTGGACTCTTTGGGCATTGTACAAACATGGTATACTTACATACATGAAAACAAAACACTCATACATTAAAAAACAAAACAAAACAAAACCACAATACATAAAAGCAAAGCAGAACAAACAAAAAGCCTCACCATAATTAAAATATTTGTGCTTTAGAGAAACAAAATACATGAAAAAGCAACCCACAGAAAAGAAAGAAATATTTATAAAATGTGTGTCTAATAAGAAGCAGTGGCTAGATGCCCTTCGAGGGGGATACAGTGTATGTGGGGTGACTTGGGATGGCAGCTAAAGTGACTTGTAATCCTGACTCTGGAGGTCCTAACACTGCCCAGATGAGTGAGAACATGGCAACTGAGAAGTGTGCTTCGGAACTAGGCACAGGTGTGCCACGAATTCATCACATGTGAATTGACTTGATATGAAACCACATGTGGACCAGGAAGTCCACATCACAAAACATCGCAAGAGCAGGGATAAGGAGTGTATAAGGTGAACAACTCCAGTCCAAAGGGTGAACAACACGGGGGCATGGTCACATCAGTGCCTGACTTAGAACTTAAGCAGGGGAAGTGTGACTCTCTGATACCTGTAGAACAATCATGGGTAGAAATTTCCCAGAAGCAACAGGTCACGGCTAGGGCTGGGAGAAAAGACAAAGGAAGGGCTGACACCTACTGGTGACTGAGTAGAAATCAACTCTAAAAGCAATTTGAACTCCATTGGGAGACTGCACACCCACAAATCTGTTTTATACATTTGAACCGGAACCATAAACTGCACTTCTTCCACCTGCATAATTTGTTACCTGAAATACCGCAGATAGGGAAAGAATTCAGAACATATTCCACAAAGGACGTAATGCTATAATGTGGAAGAGAATCTTTAAAAATATGTTTATCATTACTGTATGTGTGCAGGTGCGCTTGTTGTGGAGGTGAGAGGACGACTTCGTGCTGGTGGTCTCTCCTCCCGTCTTTACATGTGGCCCAGGCTTGTTCACCAGCCGCCTTTACCCCACCAAGTCATCTCATCAGCCCACTACAAGTTTTAAAAGCCAATTTTATTTTTATTTAACTTCGTCTCGTTTGAAAACGTTCAACTCTTGCATAATTGTTTCTTAATGGTCATGCATTAGTTTTATATTATTCGCTTAGATGTTATGATTATGCTATCATGCTTCCTTTTCTGTGGGAGGTGTGCACTTTCCCTGCCATCCTAGCTCTGTCTCTTTCCTATCCCTTCCCCTCTTTGCTTCTTAACTTTCCATACCTTTAATCATCTTTAAACTCTGTGGGTCCTGATACTATCCCAACTTCCGCTACCGTCGGCATTTCCCTCCTGGATTTTTTTCCCCTCAGTTGATCTATTAGTAATTTCTAAACTGGATGTGGTGGTGTATGCCTGTAATCCTAGCACTTGGAGTTGGTATGTAGAGGCAGGAAGATTGTGAGTTCAAGGTCATCCTGAGATACATAAAGAGTTTGAGGACAACCTGTCCTGAGACACTGAGAGGCAGACAGACAGACAGACAGACAGACAGACAAAGAGAGTAATCCCTATACTTCGTCTAGTTCCCTTCATTCCTAATTTTAGAAACTATTGTCTTTGCATACTCAGTTCTATCCTTGTAACTTTATCCCCAGGGAGTTGCTGAAGTTAAAGAAATGGTTGTTTTTAACCAAGAATTACAATATTTATAGAGTGGAGCTACTTAAAAGTTGTGGCTGCTTTTGCAGTTAATATTCTAGTTTCAGAGTGATATTGACGATCTTACCAGTACTCTGAGCACATGGTTTGAGGTTTTAGATACAGAACACTGGGGTGGAAAAACCCCTCAACCTAGTTCCATCTGAGCATTGCAAGACTTCAGCTGAAAGAATACAGCTGATAGTTTAAAAAATCCAACCAATGAAATAACCCTAGATGCACAAGTCCCAATGCAGAAACATAAAAAACATGAAAAAAAAAGGCAGTGTGATTCTCTGGAACAAAACTAATTCCTCAATGTGCATTCCAAAGAGAGTGATTTGAATTAAATTACAAAGAACCAAAAGAATAATTATAGGAATGTTTAGGGGCTGGAGAGATGGTTTGGCAGTTAAGCGCACTGGCTGTTTCTGCAGAAGACCCAGTTTGATTCCCAGCACCCACATCCCAGCTAAAAACCATTCATAACTATAGTTCCAGGGGAATCTGACACCCTCTTCTGATCTCTGTGGGCTTTGTACAACACAGGTGCACTTACATGCATGTAGGAAATGCACTCACACACATAAAAAAAATACAAATTTAAAAAGAATGTTTAATGGCATCAAAGAAAATACAAAAAAAACCCTAAACAAATTAGAAGAGAATACAGATACATAGATGAATGAATAAAGGAGTCAATATAAGATATGAAAGAAGAACTCAGTAAGAGATATAAAGATGGAAAAAAGGAGATTGCAGAAGTCAAATTAAAAAAAAGTCAGTAAAAAGCTTCACCAGTAGACTTCAAGTGGAGGATAGAATATCAAGGATGGAAGATAGGAATGATGAATTGGAACATTCAGACACTGACAAAACTACGATAATAAGGGAGTAGGAACAGGGCATGTGAAACCTGTGGGACACCCTTAAAACACCAAATTTACGAATCATGGAGATAGAAAAAAGAACTTCAAAATAAAGGCCTAAATCACATGCTCAGTAAAATCATACTACAACCCTTCTAAATCCGGAGAAAGAAATGACCTTACAGATTCAAGGGTTATTTAGAATACTAAAAACACAGGACCAAAAAGAACATCCCCACATCAAATAGTTAACACGTCAAGTACAGAGAACAAAGAAAAAATACTAAAACTAGTAAGAAAGAAATGTCAAGTTACATATGAGGTAAACCCATCAGAAATATGGCAGATTTTTTCACCAGAAACCCTAGAAGCTAGGAGAGAAAAGAATGTATACTCCAAGCTCTGAAAGACAGCAACTGCCAACCAGAGTACTCTATCCTGCAAAACTATGTACTATAATTGCTGGAGAAGCAAAAATTGTCCATAATAAACATAAACCAAAGGAACTCATGATCACCAGCACTACAGAAGGAATCCTGCGCACTGAAGAGGAAGATGAGGACAGAATAAACAGTGACAGGACAGGAGTCAAGCAAAGGAGGACAGGAAAACACTCCAAAATAACAAACATGGCAGAAATTAGTATGTAGATTTCAATAATAACTCGGAATGTTAATGGTCTCAATTCTTTGGTTTAAAAAAATCTAGTAGCTTGAATTAAAAAACAGGATCTTGGTGGTTCCATACCTTTAGTTTCAGTACTTGGGAAGCAAAGACAAGTGAATTTCTGTGAGTCTGAGCCCACAGCCAGCCTGGTCTACATAGTAAGTTCCATGTGAGCCAGGGCTGCATAGTGAGACCCCATCTCAAAAGCCAAACCAAACCAAACGACAGCCAGCACAAATCACCACCACCATCAAAAAACCAAACCCAAATAAACAAACAAGCAAAAACAAAAACAAAACAACAACAAAAACAGGATCTAGGTAGGTATGGTGGTAATCTTAGGACTGAAGAGGTCGAGACAGGAGGATTGGCTTTGAGTTCTAGGCCATGGAACTGCCTACATTGTGAATTCTGAACTAGCCTGTGCAACATAGCGAGACTGCGTTTCAAGATGAAACAAAACCAAACTGAAATTTCAACAAAAACAACCCAGGATCCATTGATCTAATGACCTCTAAGAAACATACCTCATTTTCAAAGGTGAGCATCCTTGGGTGAAAGGATGGAGAAAGGTATTCCAAGCAAATAGAAAAAAAAGCAAGCAGGTGACACTGTGCCAGTGTGACAAAACAGACTTCAAACCAAAGCTAGTGAAGAGGTAGAGAAGCACGTCTGTGGACTAAAGGAATAATCCATCAAGGTGACAGAAACGATTCTAACATTGAACAATGGCACACCCAGTTTCATAGAACAAACACTGCTGGATGTAAAGACAGATTAACCTCAACACAGCACGAGGAGGCAACTTCACTAATCCACTCCCAACAATAGACAGATTATTCCAACAAACAACAAAACAGAGCAAAATCTGAGTTAAATGACAAATGGCCTTCCAGAATATTCCATTCAAACACTATGGAATAAACATTCTTCTAAGCATCTGTGCAGGCAGGATAACTTCATTTGTCAACTTGGCATGGCTGGGAAGAAGAGTCCTCACTTTTGCTGGACTGACCTGTGGGCATGCCCGTGAAGCACATTCATAAGAGTTGAGTGATAGGAGAGGGCCCAGTCCACTGTGGGTGGTGCCACCCCTAGGCAGGGGTCCTGGGTTGTATTAGAAAGAAGGCTGAGTACAGGCCAGAGGAACAAGCCATAAGCAGCCTTCTGCTGTGGTCTCTGCTTCAGGTTCTGCCTCCAGGTTTGTACCCTGCTTGAGTTCCTGCCATGGCTTCCCTTAGTGATGGCAGAGTTACTTGGAAGAGGAAGATGCAAGAAGCTCTTTCCTCCTCAAGTTGGTGTTGGTTGGTGTTTTTGTTGCATCGATAGAGGGCAAACCAGTGCAGCAGTCCATAGAACTTTCTCTCACATAGGACATATCATCGTGGTGCACACCTTTAGTCCCAACACTCAAGATGCAGAGACAGGTGGATCTCTATGAGTTCCAAGCCAGACAGGTCTGCACAGTAAAACTCTGTCAGAAAAAAACATTAAAATAGAACATGGAATAGGGCACAAAGAGTTCATAGCAAATACAGGAAAATGGAAATTACTTCTTGTATTCTGTGCGATCGAATGGAATAAAACTAGAAATCAGTGGCAAGAGAAATGACAGAAAATGTACAAATGTATGAAGACTGAATAGCACACTATTGAATGATGAATGGGTCACAAAGAAATCAAGAAGGAAATTGAAAAAAAATCTTGGAATTGAATGAAAATGAAAATACAATAAAAGCCCATAGTACACAATGACAGTAGATGTTTACAGTCATAAGAGCCTACATCAAAGAAAAAAGAAAAGGAAACACAAGAAACAAACAACCAAAAACCCCGAAGAGATCTTAAATAAATAGTGCGTCTTAGAATCTTGGAAAAACAAACAAGTCAAACCCCAAATCAGAACATTGAAAGAAATGAAATAAAGATCAGGCAGAAATCAATGTTAGGAAAAAAAAATATAAAGAATCAATGAAACAAAGAGTTAGTTCTTTGGAAAAAACAAACAAGATGGGCAAACCTTTAGCTAAACAAACCAAAGAAGAGAAAACACCCAAATTAAGAAAAGTACAGATGGAAAAGAGACATTACAACAGATACCAATGAAGTTCAGAAAATCCTTGGGATAGACTGTAAAAACATTCCAATAAACTGGAAAGTCTAAAAGAAATGGAATTTTTAGACATATCTGACCTACCAAAATTAAACCAAAGTGAGATAATTAATTAATTACTTTTTAATTTTATGTATATGAGTGTAGTTCCTGTATGTATGTAAGTACACTCATGTCATGCAGTGCCCATGGAGGACAGAAGAGAGTGTTGGATCCTCTGGAACTGGAGTTACAGATGGCTGTTAGCTGCCATGTGGGTGCTGGGATTTGAACTTGAGTCTTCTGCAAGAACAGCTAGTTCTCTTAACTGCTGATCCATCTCTCCAGTCCCCGAGATAAATTAATTTAAACAAACTATAACAAGCAGTGAGATTGAAGCAGTAACAAAAATATTTTCCAACTAAAATAGCCCAGGCCTAGATGCATTCACTGTGAATTCTACTAGACCTTTAAAGAAGAACTAACACCAATGCTCCTCAAACTATTTCATAAAATAGAAATGGAAAAATGCTACCAAATTCTTTTTCAAAGTCAGTATTACCCTGATACTCAAGCCAGATAAACACACACACACACACACACACCAAATCATAGGCCAGTCTTCCTGGTGAACATAGTTGCAATAATTCTCAAGAAAATAATTGTAAGCAGAATTGAAGAACACACAAAAAGATCATTCACCATAATGAGATTGACTTCATTTCAAGGAGTCAACATGGTTCAACATACACAAACCAAATAAATGTGATAAATGGATTAATGGTCAAAAATCACACGATCATTTGAATAGATATAGAAAAGGCTTTTGACTAAAATCCAAAATCTCTCCTCGATAAAACTCTGAAGAAACCAGGAATAAAAGGAACGTATCTCATAACAAAAGCTATATAATACAAACTCACAGTCAAAATTATACTTGATGGGGAAAAAAAAAACTCAAATCATTTCCACTAAAATCAGAAATAAGACCAGAGTGTCCATTTTCTCCACTGCAGTGATTGAAGTCAGCTAGAGCAATAAGACACAAGAAGGAAATAAAAAGGCTAGAAACAGGACAGGAAGAAGTCAAAATAGCCTTATTTGCAGATGATATGATTTAGATGAGAAAACCCAGACTGTCAGGGCATGCTTAGAATTTTGGCCAGGATCCAGAGGGGACCAGAAAGGAGAAAAGAAAATTTATGCTTTTCACTTATAACTCAGAAAACTGGGCGTGTTATCATGAGGAAGGTAAGTGCATTATCTCATTAAGGGGGTAATTAATTCCTACCATTTCCTTTCCTTTAGGCGAATCAACTTTCCTTCCTTCCTTCCTTCCTTCCTTCCTTCCTTCCTTCCTTCCTTCCTTCCTTCCTTCCTTCCTTTTATTGAGGGTGTTAAAAAGTTCATTCTTGGCTTTCCAGAAGCAGGGAATAAAGCTGGAGAGGATTCCTGTGAACTTCATTCTGATAACAAAGGCAGGAGAGTGATGGACTTTCAGATCGAAGCTCTGGTAGAGAAGCTCCCAGTGCCACAAGTCAGGAAGGGTTCAGGCAGTCACAGATTCTTCTGAGGGATGAGGTGGGTGTTACAGCCACCTGGGACAGAGAATAAGGGCAAAGGGAGGACATAGGAGTCTAGCTGGGAGCAAAAGAGCTCACTTTGCACCTTTTGTCCCAGCGGGCATAGGGGATTCTTCATGACCACATATAGCGCACACAGATGTGGTACAGCACATCTCGGATGGGGCCCATGCCCAAGTCAGTGTTTAGGACAACTTTGAATCCAGTGGGTGTTTCGTAGTAATAGAGTTCATAACCATTAGTTTGGAAAGGCAGAAAGCCACTATTCTTAGTGTCTAGAGGAAAATCTTGCTGACAAACAAGCGAATGGAGAAGAGCATCTCGTACATCAACTTGTAGTCCCCTTCCTTGGGGATCCCCACTTGCTTCTTGCTGTGACATCCTCTATAGTGCAGACACACTCCATTCTGGTCAAATAGGTCAGGTTATGGACAGTTATCTGCAAGATAAAGTGTCTTGCTCACAGGCTTGATCCTGACTCTTTAGGTTCACGTTTTCCAAACCTAATCCTTTCAAGCAGGTGGGAATCCTACCCCTAGACTCCTGAATCAAATTTCTTGAGGCAGGGCCTCCTGGCTAGGTGACTGACAGCTCAGGTTGTTTAACTTTTTAGGAGGGGACAATAGTATGTAACATGATAGTCTTCGGAGCAGGTCAGAATGTCATGAGATCCCCCAAAAGAATAGATTCTATTCTTTTGACCAGAAGGAAGTAGCTTTTCCATAATAGGTCTTACAAAGCCTGATACCTCCATGTTTTCATATGATAAGTGGGTTGTGGGGTCCAAACTTATGAGGGAAGCGTCCATTCTCATTGGCCTACAAGCCTGTTAATGCCTCTCCATCTAACAGTTTTGATATTCATTTCCTGTTGACTAATGAATAAAGTATCTTTTCATACATTTATTGACCAGTTATATATCTTTGCAGATGCAACATCCAGAACTCAGTTTTGCTAGGCAAATGGGGCAGATTTCTGAGGGACCAAGGGAAACATCAAAGGCAACTTGTAAAATATGAGGAATATTGAAGCTTACTAACAGGGGCCAACAGGGAGATAAACAGTTGCAGGGGAAAGAAACTCATTAACAAGGTCAAATACCCAATGGTGGCTAGACTTAGTAAACAGGTGGTGGACTTAATAGGGGCTTCAAGGTACCTAGAGGCTGTGAGTTGGGCAAACATCACCAAAGCATTCAGTGGCAGTAAGAAGGACAGGAAATATCACCTAGAGTTTGAGTAGTGCCTACCTCTACAGCTCTGCTAAGGCATAGCAGTGGCCAGCTGGACCCAGAGCACTTGTTTCAGCCACATCCTCCACTGCAGCTGGTTACCACTGCAAGAAGGGCCTAGAGTGTGACACATATAAGCAATGACATCATTAGCTTAGCTTACTCTGTCCTTACATTCCAAGGAATAGCTGACTTAGCGGGCAGGCAGGAAGGCAGATTTTCTTCTAGATGATATCATTTTGCCCCAGTTCCCAGCATGTGCAAAAGGGAGCCAATGGCCTTTCAGATACCTTTTATGTGAACACATTCTGCCTTGGCATACTTTCTTTGTCCATTTGACTTAGCAAGAATCTTGCATTACCCAGATTATGTCCTTAGTTTAAATTCAACTGAGTGGCAATGTGATTGCATCTGTAAGATCTCTTTTGCCATCAACACTCAGTGCTAGCAGCACTTCAAGGTGTGTAACTTGAGGGCAGGAATCTTGAAGACATCTCAGAACTCCGTGTATCACATTTGTCAAGGATTGTTTTGCGTCCTCTGGTAATGTCTGTGGAGTTTCATGATATTGGTCATTTAGTTCTATTTCCCTCTATGCTGCTTTTGGATTCCTCTGAATTGGGAACCCAGTACTGATACAGGGACATTTTAGGGTGTCTTTGAGTTCAACAGAGCCTTTCTGTGCTCTTGATGAGCTTAGTTCAAAGGGCTAGGGTTTTGGAAAACTTGACGGCACCAAACTTACCTGGCTTTCGGGTTTTCATCTTGTGAATTTGAAGAATAAAATTCAGGGACCATAAAGGGTAAGTTTTAGAGAGATGTTTGTGAGCTATTCATAAATGGGAGAGAGAGAGAGAAAGAGAGAGAGAGAGAGAGAGAGAGAGAGAGAGAGAGAGAGGAGAGAGAGAGAGAGAGAGCGCTCCTGCACAGCAGGTGTTTCACTTAGGATGGATCTTCCTACCTCAACTAACCTAATAAAGGTAATTACTCACAGGCATGCACAGAGGCCAACGCAATCTAAACAGTCCCTCACAGGTGTGCCTAGAGGTGTGCCTCCTACCTGATTCCAGATCCTGTCAAGTTGACAATCAATATTAACTATCAGAGCTGACTTGGCAGGAGTTGGGGACAGAGAGTAAGAGTGCTGACTGAGATTCAGAGGAGTGAAAAGGTTGGTGACAATGGGTGTTTAAGCAAATAAGGAAAACATTGAAGATCCTGGGACCCACGTTGCTCATGATTAGAGAGGGAGTTGTAAATTTGAAATGAGGGAAAGATTGAATGAACACTGTACTTGGACTGGATTTTGGGGGTGCTGGTGTGAACCTCTGGTTTTCCATGTACAGATGCTACTTAATTATGAAGGTCAGCTCCACAAAAGTATTCTCCCAAAACATGAGCAATGTAAAGGCTTTAAGAACTGGTTAAATTAGCCTATGGTGAGACAAATCAGAGCAGTGCTTACCTTTACTTTACTGCTTGGACAGTGCATAAAAAGTTTCTCTTAAAAATTTATTTATTTATTATTATTTTATGTGTATGGGTATTTTGCCTTCATGTATGTAAGTGCACCATGTGTGTGCAATGCCCACAGAGGCCAGAAGAGGATGTTGGATCCCTTGGAACTGATTTCTGATGGTTGTTAGCTACTATGTGGGTGTTGGGAATCAAGCCCATGTCCTCTGGAAGAACAGCGAATGTTCTTAACTGCTGAGCCATCTTTCCAGCCCCACGTTTCTTTTTTTTTATTAAAAATTTATTTTTATTTTATGTGTATGAGTGTTTTGTCTGCATGTATGTGAGTGTACCTGTGTTGTGCCATGCCCTGACATTGTACACAAAAGGTGCACTCACCACATGCTTGCAACATACACACAATGAAAATAAAGCAAAAAAAAAAAGGATACATGCTACAAAAACCTTCCTCTGATGTGCCAGGGTCTCATATGTGTCACTTGCAATTATGTGACTAAATCTGAGGAACATGCTGAATGAAATAAGTCAAGCACAGAAAGATAAATGAGACTAGGGTAAGGTGATTGATATGTTAATTAGCTGTATTTAGTCATTCTATGATACCTACCTTTATCAAAATATCACATTATACTCCACAAATATATGATATCAATTAAAAATAAAATTAAAGTTTTCCAAACTTTTTACAGTATAAACTCACTTCCAAGTTAGGCCACTGAACACGTCTAGCATCTCAGAAAGAAATCTCTTGGGGCTGGAGAGATGGCCCAGCAGTTATTGTGAGCATTTCTGTTATTTCTAATACGATGTTACTATGATGTATCACATTGTGGCTCTTTGTAGTTTTCCTCTTTTGAGTTCATTGAGAGTCTTGAACATGTGGTATTATGTCTTTCATCAGTGTTCGAAAATTTGGCCAACAATTCATATAACAAGTATCTTTCAAAAAATACTTAATAAAAAAATTTAAATTTAAATTAAAAAAAATTAAGTTTGTGTGTCTGTGTGTAAGTATGTGCACATGATCGCAGGTACTTACAGAAGCAAGAAGAGGGCATCAGACCTCTGGAGCAGGAATTATGGGAGGTTGTGAGCAATCGAAAACAGATGCTGGAAACTAAACTTGGGTCCTCTGGAAGAGCCCCCAAGTGCTCTTAACTGCTAAGCCTCTCTCTAGCTCTTAACATGTATCTTCATTTTTATGTTGAGTTTTAAGAACCTCATTTCAGACACACACACACACACACACACACACACACACACACACACACACACACACATATACGTACACACACGATTCACTGACTCTACTGTTCTAGGAGTGTCAGGTATCAAAAGAACGTAAAGTAAAGGAGATTTTGGTTAAAGAGACCCCTCCCCCTTTCCTTTGTTTGCAATAAGAGGGACCCAACCACTGTTTCCTTTCACGGCTTCTCCTTTTGTTTTTCTGAATAAGCAAGCTGGTTAGGTTTGCTTAATATGAACGGCAGACATTTTCTGGAAGTTTAAAATCAAGGTTTCTAATTTGAAGCAACTTGAAATTAAGGTGTGAAAATACAAAGAGACAAAAAAGTACTTTCATGTAAATCTTCTCTGTAATTAGTTTTCTTTTTTAATATAAAATGAATTATATACAATGAGAGAATAATTAGAACATAATTATTTCCAACATAATTTGTCCTTCTTTTAAGTTACTTTGCTTATTATTTATTAATTTGGCTTATATTACTCCTTGAGCTTTGTTATGGATGTCTCTCCTTGCCTATCCTTTAGATATCAACAAACCTTAGGATTCTCCCTGAGTCTTTTAGGTCTCCGTTCTCTTATTCTCTAGACAATTCCATTTACTCTAAAGACTTTAATAGCCATATGTATGCTACTGGCTTCTGACTTTTATCTCTAATTCAGATTTTTCTTCCAAATTTCAAGCACATATTCCCAAAGGTTCCACAAATTCTCCTAAAATCACCACCAGATGAGAAGCAAGTCTTTAGGCAAAATGAGCTTGTGGGGGACATTTCACATTTAAACCGTAATACTGTTTATGCCTCCTGCTCTCTAAATTTAGTAAATCATAGCTCTGTTCACTTATTTGCCAGGTCAGAAATCTTGCTGTGATTATTTTTCTTTGTTTGTTTGCTTTTCGTGTTTTTGGTTTTTTGCTTGTTTGTTTGTTTTGGTAGTGTTGGATTTTGAACTCAGGACCTTATACATACTGGGCAAGTTCCCTACCATGGAATTATACCCTGAGTCCCATTCTTTTTGCCATTGTTATTTTTTAAAAAGCAGCTTATTGGGGCATCATTTATATATTATATCATTTGCTCTGTGATGATTAGTGCTGATTAACTTTACATACCTAGAAAGAGGAAATCATAGTTGAGGAATTTCCTCCATCCGACTGACCTGAGGGCATGTCTGTAAAGCACTTCTTTCTTCTTTCTTTTCTTTTCGACAAGGCTCACTATGTAGCCCTGGCTGGCCTGAGCTTACTATGTAAACCAGGCTGGTCTCACACTCCCAGAGCTTCACCTATCTCTGCTTCTCAAGTGCACCACCATGCCCCGTATGAGGCATCGTCTTGATTGCTAATTGATGAAGGAGGGTCCAGCCCAGTGTGGGTAGTGCCATCCTTGAGCAGGTGGTCCTGGGTTGTCTAAGAAAGGTAGCTGAAGGTGAGCCTAGAAGCAAGCCAGTAAACAGCATTCCCCTGCAGATTTCTGCTTCATGTTCTTGCCTTGGTTTCCCATAATGTTGGATTTGTAACCAGTAAGCCAAAGAATCCCTTTCCTTCCCAAGTTGTTTTTGGTCATGGTGTTTACAATAACAATCAAAAGCAAATTAGGTACCGGAGAGTAGAGTCTTGCTGTGATGGACCTAACCATGCTGGTTTTTTTTTGGGAGAATGGGGGATACATTTGGAACTTTGGGTTGAAAAAGCCATTGTGCACTCAGGGCTAATGAGCCCTTTCTGTGGAGTTTGGAACAGTTATGATGAGAGAAATGTGAATAATGGGGCGTGTTTTGCAAAGTTTCATAGGGAAGTTTGAGAGTCCCTCAAAAATTTGATCAGGGCTATTCGTGTGACATTTTGGATTAGGAATATGGAAGTGAAAACTTTGCTTTACTGGGACATGGATGCCAGTCAACAAGTGATGAAAAATATCTGTGATTATCAAGAAATCAGCATCACTGAGGTCCAGTCCTATAGAAAATATTTCCTTAGGGTTGGCACAGAGAAGTTGTGGTACAGATAGACTAAGGCTGAATCTCAAACTAGTAGTTGACTTGGTAATGTGTAAGGGTCTCCGACATGAGGGCATCAGGGGGTCATGGAGAGCTGCTGAGGCTTGGTGCCATGTAGCAGGGTTGCAGTCCTTGCAGAGAGGCCAGATTCAGAAGCCAGTAGTGAAGGTCCTCAATAAATAAAAAGGAGAAAGTGAGCTGAGCACTAGCATCCATCACTCTCTACTTCCTGATTCTGATGCCATGTGTGTCCTTGTCACCATGATTTTTCCAGCCAAAATAAACACTTTCCTCACTAAGTTGCTTTTGTCAGAGCATTTGTCATAGCAACAGGAAACGTAACTAATACATCATGTAAGCAGGAGGACCTGAGTTGGGATCTACAGCTCCCACATGTGAAGCTGAGTGTAGAGGTAGGTGTATATAATCCCACTGCTGGGGAGACAGAGACAGATCTCTGAAGCTCACTGGCCAACCAGCATAGCTGAATTCATGACTCCAGGTTCAGTTAGAGATCCATATATATAAAATAGCACCTGTGTTTAATTTTCTGTTGATGGACTAGGATTGTTTCTACTTTTTAGCTGTTGTAGAGAGGATTGCACTGAACATCTGAATACAAACATTGTTTGAGTTCCTGTTTAGAATTATTTTAGTATATTCCTAGGAGCTGTACTGCTGGATAGTGTGGTAATTTTATGTTTAACTTTCTGATGAAAGTTACTTTCTACTAAGCTACTTTCTACAGCCTTTGAACCATTTAACTGTCTCATCAGCCGTACACAGGGCTTTGGTTTCTCCACAGCTGTACTGTATATTCTTTTTGTTTCTTTTGATGGTAGTACATTTGAGGAGGAATTTTATTAGAATTTTGATTTACTCATCTTATTTTCCTAATGCTGAATAATGTTGAGTATCTTTACTTGTGTGTTTCCCATTTGTGTAACTTTTTTTGGAGAAAAAAAAGCTATGTTTCCTTGAGACATTCAAGCTGGACTGAATTTACTATGTAGCCCAGGATGGTTTCAAATTTGTGGCCATCCTCCTGCCTTGGCCTCTCAAGTTCTGGGATTACAGACACGAACCACCAGTTTCTAGCTCTTTTGTTCCTTTTAAATTTGGGTTGTAAATTATAAGAGATCTTTGTATTCTGGCTATTAAAATGTATAATTCTTTTTTCTCTTTAGATGTTATCTTGCTCTATAATAGCCTAGGCTGTCCTGAACATGCTATGTAATCTAAACTAGACTTTAACTCATAATCCTTCTGTCACAGCCTCCCAAGGCTACGATTATAGGCATGATCACTACACATGACTAAATGCAGCCATTCCTGACTTCTACTTCTTTATATTCTCACATCAAAATAATCCTAAAGTCTCATGGATTCAAATTTCTTTTTTTTTAATTTTATTTTTACTTCATATGTATGAGTGTATTGCCTGCGTGTACATAGGTGCACCTGTGTCATGCAATGCCTGTGGAGGTCAGAAGATGGCGTCGGATCCCCTGGAAGTGGAGTTACACCCACTGTGTGGGTGCTGGGAATCAGATCTTCACATACAACAGCCAGGATTTTAAGAAGCACGTGTCCACTGATGTCGCCTTCCCACTGTGAATGCAGCACGGCCTCTCGTGGCTTCCAGGATAAGGTGAAATCAAGAGCAGTCTAAAAGATGTTTTATGATCTTGCCTGTCTTCTCCTCACCCTCTCTTGACCTTCCCTCCTTTAAATATGTGCTTCAGCAACTCCCAGGACACCAGGCACTCTTACTAGCCTCTAGACCTTGGACACTTCTTTTGTTGACCTTGAATGGTCTTCACAATTTCTGCTGACCTATAATCTTCCTTCGGATCTCAGCTTAGATGCAAGTATTTTTTTCTTCCTTTTTAAAAAAATATTTTATTTGTTTTAATTTTTTATGTGTATGAGTGTATTGCTTGCATGCATGTAAGTGCACCTGTGTTGTGCAATGCCCACGGAGGTCAGAAGAGGGCATTGAATTCCCTAGGAACTGGAGTTAAGGATGATTGTTAGCTGCCATGTGGACACTGGGAATTGAGCCACGGTCCTCTGAAAGAGCAACCAGTGTTTTAACTGCAGAGCCATCCCTCTAGCACCTTCTCTTCCTTATTGAAATCCTTCCATGATCCCTTTAAGACGACTATAATTGCACTAGTTCCAAGCAAATCATCTTGGGCATGAATAGTTATGTGTTGACTCGTTTGTCTCCACTCCACGTCCAATATTCCGAGGACAGGGAGTTTACACTCTTCACCACCATGTTTCTTCTAACCAGCAGGAATCTTGGGATAGAACTGATGTGCAACATCAATTAAATAAATTATCTATATTTAATTTATATGCATTTTTCTGCATCACAGAAATAACACACAGTCACAACCACGAGAAGGCAATGTAGTGCAAAGGAAAGAAATGCAGTTATTGAAGAATGTAACATTAAATATCCAGAAATACAACAATGTCTTGTTCCCAAACTCAGTTAGGCGATTGACTAACTGGTCATTAGGAATGTAGCACCTGAGCCAGCGTCTTAATGATTATCCAGAGCTTTGTGGTGGTTTGTAGTGGTTTCAGCCAGTCACATGAATTGCATCTCTGTTTAGAAGTTTGTAGCAGGGATGAATGGTTGTTGTAGTGATATACAAACTTGTTTTTCATGCCTGGCAAGACTGGCTGATTGTATGCGCTACTGTAGGGAAGGGGAGAATAAGGAAATGGGCATTTTATGGGAAAATGCCAACATACTGATGCCAAGTTAGCAGCCACTGTAATTTCTAGGGTTAGAGCTTTCTTTTGACGGTAGAAGATTGAATTTTTTTCAGTTTACCTTCTGTGATGTTCATCCTACTAGTAACAGTTTACAGTTTCCTATTTCAGTCACACTCTCCATTCCTTTTTCAAGGTTCACAACCTGAGTTAAAGGAGACCAAGTGTATCTATAAATTCAGGGTAAGGTTAAGTGCATCAAATCCATAAAAGCTGGATATGTTAAAATAGAGTCTGGAGTAGGCACACAAATACTAAAATATGCTATATGTATGTATTATAGATCATATTAAAGATTTGCTGCCATGCGCTGGTGAGGTCTCTGAGGTGAATTAACTCAGGCTAGTGGACTTTCAGTACTGGTTGAGGTCCACAAACCCAGTTTGGACTTGTGCTGGGTTCTCTCTCACACCATCAGGACACAACTCTGGATGTATTGGGGATTGGGTTCTATAAACACTCTTCTTGTATTATGGTCTGTCCTGTTCATGTCCTCTGTTGTCCAATACTCTAATTATACAGTAAAGGTACCTTAAATTTTTTTTTTTTTTTTAGCTGTATATTCAAGTCCTTGGTCATGGGGAATTATCAGGACCAAAATGAATTTAAGTTCAGGAAAGAAGCCAAGTGTGGTGCACACTTTTGGTCCCAACACTTGGGGGCAGAGATCAAGGCCAGCCTTGCCTACCTCAAGTTCCAGGCCAGCGGGGGCTGTAGAGAGACCCTTCCTCAAAACACAACACAACACAAAACAAAAACAGCAACAACAAAAAACACAGAGCAGAAAAAAAGGATCAGCAAAGAGCCTTCCTGGTCACATCTGAAGTGAGCTCCAGATCTGCTTCACTGTTTCAGGGAAGAGAGGCAGTTAGTGACACTTCTGATTCAGATCTGGAGTCCAAGGCTTCCCGAGATACTGGCCAGGGAGAATAGGGATTAGCGCTGACTCAGCACCTCACTACCCGGGTCTTCAGGGCCGTGCCGGTTCCCTGCCAATAGAGGGAGCCGTGATTCCATCACTCAGACGCCGAGCTTTCCTTTCCTCCAATAGACAGCAGAAGCCATCACACCGCAACGCAGTTCTTGCTGCCTCAGGATCCTCTGGAGTTTCAGGCGGAGACAAACAGCTAGGCTTGCTTGCTTGAGGTTGAAGCTCAGCCACGCTCCTTGACCGCGCTAACAGCAGGCAATTCAGCCGGCAGTTCCTATACTATAAACTAATCAACTAATGGCCTTTGCTCATGAAATGCCTGTTATTTTTAAAAGGTGATTGGGGCTATTTATATTTAGATTACTTCATAACTAAAGCTTTGTGGCCCACGAGATGGTTAAGCTTTCTATAAACCCGTTTTTCTGTCAGTCTTCTTAATTATTTCAATGTTATTGAAAATCTAATGTAAAAAAATACAAGGGTTGGACAATAAGTAAAACTCATACAGCCGGAATTCAGTTTCTTTTTAAAAAAATACAGCTGGGATTAATGAAGAAACATCATCTAGTAGACGGTACCCTGAAATTAACTGCAAAAAAAAAAAAAAAAAAAAAAAAGAATTTGGGACTGAGGCTTGAATAGTTAGCTGTGTGGGGGCCACTTCAGTTTCCTCACATGTAAAACAGGAGTAATAACATTTGTTCCTTCTCCACCCATGGGATTGTCTGAGGCCGCTATGCTTGTAAAAGGTTTCTTCTGTGTTATGCAAATCTAAGATTATTAAAGTATACTATATATTTTTAGACTTAAGGATACAATTTTTGAATTTGAATATTATAGTTTTAGTGAAAATTATAAATTTTACTAATAAAATAATGGAAACCTTAAAAATTTCAAAGAGGGTCAGTAAATCGCTTAAAATTCTGCTGTTGAGAAGTTATCATGATTAATATCTGGATATACTATAGGACACTGCTGCCTGGACACGATGCTCATAAACACCATTTCAAACACTGAATTCTATTATATTGTCTATTATTTAAATGATTCAGTAATAATGATAACAGACACTTACTGATCTTTATGTCAGGCATTATTTAAGCCATTATGTGTATCTTATTTAACCTCACAAGAGCCTCATGGGACCTGTAGTTTTATTGTGAAGAAAAGGAAACAGAGGTTCAGAAATGTGAAATAACAATCTTTCTGCAATTTTAGAGACTCTCACGCATAACAAGTCTTTCTGCTCACAACCTTCTTCACTTATATTATTATCTCTTTGGCAAAAATGTTTGCTAATCGGTAGCGAAAACGAGAGGACCGCTTATTTAAAAATGTCAATTCTCACACCTCAGGTACTAATAGTTTTTAAGCAGTTCTTCTAGGAGGTTCTATGCATTATCACAGAGCTTTGGATTTTCAATCCCTAGATTGGGACTGCTGGATTGATTTTGAGTTTGACGTGATGCCAACTGCCCTCCAGAAATGTCACACCAGGTCACATTCCCACAGACAGGGTGTGATTCGTTTTATACTCTTTTATGTGGGTCTCGTCTCACTGCGCTTCGGAATATGCCCTTGTACATGCATTCTTGGTTTGTCATCAGAACAGTAATTCATGTTCAGGCTGCTAGCCTGTGTGCATATGCTCAGGCGGGCGTGTCTAAAGTTTGAATTGGGGGTCTGGCAGTCTCTTTTTGCTTGTCGGCAATTCTGAAGTTTTTAGGAATCAGTTGGCATAGCCTGCTGATGGACATAGTCCCTCACTTCTTCAGTGTTCTTTCCTGTTCTGTTCCCTTTCTCTTCTCCAGGGCAACTAACCCTGCTTTTCTAAAATGATACTAGATACCAGAAGGTACAAACTGCACATGGGACGGGCATGTAACAGTGATATAGCACATGCATGGGACCCTGGGTTCATCTCCAGAACCAACAAAAACAACAACAAAAAATCACTTTGCTCAAAGAGTTCTTAGAAAAGGAAACAGATTCTAGCTCTGTCCATAAAAAAGGAACTATGACTTGCCTTCTAATACCCCATTAGGTTACCCACTCCTGTTCTTTATCTAGGGTTCTCACACCTAATTCTCCCCAAATGTTGATTTTACCAACTTCTAGTCTGCCCTTGTCAAAACTGAAACTCCCTTTCTTAGTCATATGAATATGAATTCCTCTACTGGAACCAGATTTTACCCTTTAGTCTGGTTGAGCAACTAATAAAATTTCTGCTTTTATTTATTTTTAAAGTTTTATTCATACTGAGATTCTAAATAAAGCATGTACCCTTAAAAATATTTTCTTCTGAAGGTGGTAGTAGTAGTGCATATTTTTGATTTCAGCAGTCAGGAGACAGAGGCAGGAAGAGTTTTGTAAGATCAAGACCAGCCTGATCTACATAGTGAGTTCCAGACCAGCTGTGGCTACACGGTGACCCTGTCTCAAAAAGGTAAAAAAAAAAACAAAAAAACAAAAAAAACCTTTCTCCTACCAAGAAAAATGAGCTCTTTTACATTCCGTTGTCCTTACAACAAAGAACTACTTTCTCTCCTTTAGGAGACAGTATTTTTTTTTTGGAAAAAAAAAAACCTAGTTCATTAACAATTAACTAATAACAATTAAGATATAGACATCCAACACATTCTACAGTCATCAGCATAAGAGATCATGTATTCTCAAACATTCAGCAGGAAGCTGAGTCATACCCACATGCACATGAAGTTTATATTGTACAGTTGTGACAACAATTGTTTCTAATTGTCTCTGGCTTTCTTTTTCAGTTTAAAACTATATGCAGAAAACAAAGGTATAACACTTAGACATAGGGACAGGAGAGATGGCTCAGTGGCTAAGAGCACTGGCTGCTCTTGTAGAGGACCTGAGTTTGATTCCCAGCACCCACATGGTAGCTAACAACTGTCTGTAACTCCAGTTGAGGGAATCTGCCGCCTCTTCTGACCTCCACAGGCCTTGCACGACACAGGTGCACTTAGACACATGCAGGCAATACACCCATACACATAAAAAATTAAAAATAATAAAATACTAGAAAAATTTAGACATTGCTAGGTAATCTATCTTTAATGCCCTAAAATATTTCCTTCTTCTGGCATATTTAGTCAGTAGGAATCTGTATCCTATGTAGATTTCTGAACCAAATCATTTAACATAATGTTTTAAAGCAGAGGCTATTTTGTCCCCAAGTGAGTGTATATTAATGAGAAAGGAAAGTCAGGATAAAGTCATGAGAATGCTGGGCTCTTAGAGCTCTCCCTCCCCCTTTCTGACCATGTTTTCTCTTGGGACTGAAACTATATGATCCATAAAAACAATGATTTGAAGTTCAAGGTATCAATTGAGGACACTAAATAAGAGACTGAAGAAATCAAAGTACTGTGTTAATTTCAGATTGCACTAGATTTTACAGAGCAGCATTTTGTGCCTGGAGGTTCCAATGAAAAGCTTTTGGTCATTAAAATCACGCACCGGTTTTATTAAAACGAAGATGGGTTATGCGGGAATGCCAGTCAGTTCCAGGGGAACAAACATTATTCTGTGATTTCTAGTACTGCTGCTTTTATTTCTCAACATGCAGCAAACAGCAGTCAGGCTGAAGTCTGGCTTGGCTCCAACCTTAAGAATGCAGACTTCAAATGAGCACAGAATTGTCTCAGAGACGTGAATAAGTTAGCTTCATACCCATTACATTTTGGACTGAAGATCTGTCAGAATACTTCCCAAGCATTAACTGATAAAAATCACAGCCTCCTTCAGGAATTATGGGCTATAGTCTGGTTTCAGAAGAGAAAACCAGAACCTGTGGGGCTGTATCCACTCACTGTCTGCCCCAAGAACACAACCCATTGTTCTGCATATACAGATGAGTAATTTGACTAATTTTTTCCCCTTACTTGGCACAATCTTTCATTGAACTGATTGAAACGACCAGATGTTTTGGCAGTTCCTGTAGATACAATCTAAGTGACCCAATAATTGATTTAAGTAAACGTATCAGGATGTGGACTGGCAGTAGAATTGGGAATTTTCTCTGTTCTGTGATGACTTCGAATTCCATTACCAAAAAAAAAAAAAAAAAAAAAGTCAGTCTGCTTGCATAATTGAAATGCGCAGGGACTGGCACCGTTTCATTCATTTATGTTGGTAATTTATAGCCTACCTAGGTCTAAGCAATCCTATAACTGTTGAAAGAAAAGCCATGACATTAAAAAAGTGGAAAAATTATCTGGAGATTGTCTGTTCAGACTGAAGTAAAAGAGTTCTTCATGTAAACATTCCCAGATTAAAACAAACAAACAATAAAATTCATTCAATTAAGACAATCCAGGACAGGATATATTAGCACTCTTAAGTTTTGGATTATTTTACATGAGATTATTTTATTCCAGAATTTTTCATATTTCTCGTTTCTCTATTTTTCCCTGAGCACATATTCTATGCTGTAATCTCCATTGATGATAAAAATCTTCCTTATGAGTAGTTCTTAGGAAAGGAAAGAGTCTACATTTCTTTGTATGCAGTGAAGTCTGGACTGAGAGTAGTACAGGAAGGATACAATCGTGTTTCAATGTAAAACTTTGGGCTGTTGAGCAGAATCAGCTTTGTTTTCTTTGTTTCCTCCTGTAGTATGGAATAGTTCTCTTGAATTTGCTTAATAAATATAATTGTAAAATGTCTTTTCTTCCCCCTTTTCCCTCGCCTCATTAGACTAAAACAACAAAAAAAGAGAGAAAGGAAAAAAAGAAGGTTTATGGAGTAGGACGGTGCATCGGCACACAGAGAGAAACCACACACCCAGCCACACATACACACACACACACACACACACACACACTCTCTCTCTCTCTCTCTCTCTCTCACATACACGCTCAGTACTTAGATCTAAGTAGGTGATTAGCACCTGTGTCCAGGACTCTGTACAAACTTCCTTTTTCTTAAGGGCTTGGAGTGCAGAGACCATTACACTTTCTGATTGGCATATTGCACCCAGTGTTCTTGGTAAATATTGTTCTGTATTAGCACAGTAATAATCCTGCCAGCAATTTCCTTAATCGCCCAATGCTCTCTGTGAGTGTTGTTTTCCTTCTTGTGCTCAGAAGGCAGACTGGCTCCACAAGTCTGTGGAGCTGTGCTAGCTGACACAGGAGCCTTCTGTCCTTGATAACAGCCCATGGTAATGACCCGCGGACTGCTTGTTCTCTTTGAAACTCTGTCTCATTTGGTTGGCGACTTGCCCTGGTTTGGGAAAGCCTACAGAGAATCTTCCTAAGAACCAACTGAAGACTACTTGAGGCCAAGGAGAGAAAAAAAAATGTATGAAATTACTGGGATGAGATGTCTCCTAGTGGGAACACCATCAAGCAGAAAAACTATAAATGACCAAGTCTCTCGTAAAGTGCTGGGGAGACTGATACCTGCAGATGTGCTGAATCTATGGCCATGGGGCCAGATGCTAAATAGCAATTAGAGACCCTAAGTAGCCAGGACCATTTCTTTTAGTTTCCTTTAGTCCTGTCCTCTACTCTACCCTCCAACTCACTAAAAAAAATATTTTTTGAGATAGGGTCTCAGGTATCCCAGGTTGACCTTGAACTTGCTTTGTATGCCAAGAATGACCTTGAACTCCTAATCCTTCTGTCTCTATCTCACTAGTCACAGGATTACAGATTGTTCAAACAGACTTGTTTTAACCTGGTGCTGAGGATTGAACCCAGAGTTCACTGCAATGCTAGGGCAAGCATTCTACAAGCTGTGCTACACCTCTGACCAGACCTGCTACTCTTAATTTCTTGATTGAGTCTGGGTTTTAGGCACTGTGAAAAATCAAACCCTAAGTACACGAAACAGGAAAGGCAAACTCCGGTGCCTTTTAAGATGCAGTTTTGTTTTGTGAAAATAATTTATTTTATTCAAACAGTGAAGATGGAGGGGACGGACACTAACAGGTCTTGAATTAGTGTTGGGCACACAGTTTCCTACAGAATCTTTCTGCATGTTCTCCTTACCCACATGTAGTTGAAGACCAGATGTCAGGGAAATTACTCAAGGTCTGGGCTGAGACTGGAACCCAGATTGGCCTGACTCAAAAGTTCATTTTTTACCTCGGACACTATTCTATCACATATCTCAAAGTGCAGTGGCCTTCTCTCTTTTAAGACAATGTCTTGCTATGTAGCCCTGGCTGGCCTAGAACTCTCTAGACCTGGCTAGGCTTAACTCACGGAGACAGGTCTGTCTCTGCCTCCCGATGCCACCACACCCTGCTAGCTGCAGGTTCAACTTTCTCTTCGGTGAAGGGATAGATAGCAATTGGGGAAAAACCCAGCATCAGTGGTACACCAGGCTTTCATATGTACTTTTCCCAATGTTATGATAAACATCATAGTGTTACAGTTCAGTTTCCAGGCTGCATCAGTTGGGATAACAGACGCACACATGATATTCACAGAAATCAGCATAGTGCATTAAGAAAGGAGAAATACAGGCAGGTGTGGTGGCACATACCTGTCATCCTAGCACTTGGGAGATGGAGGTGGAGGATCTGGATTCAAGGCCAGCCTGGGTACACTTAGACAAAACAATAATCAACACGCACACACACACACACAGAGCACAGCACAGAGAGAGAGAGAAAGAGAGAGAGAGAGAGAGAGAGAGAGAGAGAGAGAGAGAGTATCAATCTTTGAATCTTAATTTGTATCCAAGTTTCTCAAAATTTGGAACCATCTAGATGATTTATTGAACTTTTTCATCTTTGTATAAATGTTCAGTGTTATTGTCTTATTTTTTCCAATTTGAACAGGGCTTTTGAGAAAGGCTAGAAGGCTCTATTCCATCCTTCTTAAGCTCATTTGTCAAGTGGATTTCATTTGTGGCCTCTTAAAAAGTGCCTTACAGTGTATGAGAGCAGTTTTGTAAATTAATATCATCATTAAAAATAAGCTGGCCTCCTTGTACATTCCCTTTGACTTGTTATTCAAGGCTGCAGGGCCGGCTGCACAGACAGCAAGCAGTTTTGGCATGGCTCTGGAGCCCAGGGGAATATTAATTTACAAGGCTTTCCCTATTTTGCTTTTACATGTCTGAAACAATTTCAAAACTTAGTGGCTGAAATACAAGTTATTAAATACACTTGTCCAGAATGTAAGAATCTATCCTCCCTTTGGAGAAATGATGGCTGGGAAATGAATTGGTGTATTTATCATAATTATGCCTGACTGCATCTGAGTATTTACAGATGCAGTTCAAGTTTATAAAAGGGTGGTTAACTAAGAGTCAAGGAGATAAAACTTTAAGTAGGTCCTAGAAGCAATTTAAGTGTCACCTTTGGGATTAACAAAATTCTTTTATTAAACTTCAAGGGTTCTTGATGAGTGGAGATATTGAGTATAAGATGAAATGGGAGGAGGAGATTCTTTGGTGTTTAGTCAGGGCTTCCAGGATCAACTTTGCAAAGGTATCCTTGTGCCCTTCTCACAGGCTGGACCGTGTTTCAGGAATCAGGAACCAAAGTGGGGAGTGGGTGATCTTCCGAAACCTCCTTTTGGGATGTGAATTTTTTTGAACGTGTATGCTTAAATACTCAATGCAAACAGTCCGTCCTGGTCTGTATGTGTTCCTCTAGGGCTTCAGGGCAGAGACTGTCTGCATACAGTCACAGGAGGCTGAGGAGTGTCTGCCTGACTGTCCCTACAGCTGGAAAAGGTTTGAGCCCCTTTGGCAGATGTTTGCTGTTCTAGTCACTTCATTAAGATTGGAAACAAAACCCCTGACTATTCTGACCAAGCTGGGGTGTGCTTGCTCCTACAGAAGTGCTTTACAATCTAAGAGTGGCAGAGAGGAAGAGAAAAGAGGGAGGTTGGAGAAAAAAGGGGAACTGGGCTAGGTGCCATTGCTCAAAGTCCAAAATTATCAAAGAAAGAGGAGAGATTCATTTAAAGAGAAAGACAAATTTAGGACAACTAATTAAGATTTGATGTTCCATCAAACACGTTATATAATTTTGTTTCCAGGGCTTTCGTGAATTCATCTATTCATGACACATTTACTGAGAATGGATCATGTGCCAGGTGCTATGTGGGCATTGATAAAAGAAGTTGGATAATGCTGAACAAAGCATTGACTCATGCGGAGTTCTTTGTCCAGTGGATGAAATAAACATGCAAAGGACATACAGCAAAGGACAAGCTGGGATAGAGGCAGGAACAGTAATGGACACATAGCACTGATGGGAAAGGATTCATGGAGGAGGTGACATTGGTGATGGGCCTCTAGTTTTTCTGGGTAGAGAAAGAGGGAGGGAAGGGGGTGTGTGATATGGTATTCTAATTAAGAGCAAGGCTTTAGAATGTAGTAGGCTATGAAAGACCAACCTCATCAAGTAGGAACAAAGATTACCATTTGCAAATCAGAAAAGGCGGGGTGGTGCACGCCTTTAATCCCAGCACAAGGCGGTAGGTAGAGAAAGGCAGATTTCTGTGAGATCGAGGTCAGCCTAGTGTATTTAGAAAGTTCTCGGTTACCTGGAGCTGGTGGGAGACCCTGTCTCAAATAAAGTAAAGCCGAGGTCAATTTAGGGGATGAACAACAGCCCAAAGGCCCAGATCGGCTTATCCTATTGCGGCGGGAATTTGTGCCCACAGCCTCAGTCTAAGATTTCTTGCCTCCACAGTAGAAAAATAGAAAAGAAGGAGAATCCCAGGAGCTGACGGCGATGCTTTACTTCTCTGGCTAACGAAACTCTGTATATTTAAAATTAGATCTGCGGGAGCGTCTCGGTGGATTTCAGGCCGGTGCTCCTGCGGAAGTAGAGCGGGGAAGGATAGCCGCAGGGCGCTGCGGCCTGAGGGGAGACCTGTCAGGTGCCGGAGGCCAGGCAGAAGGCCGATTCCTGCCACCTGGAAGGGTCAGGCTTTCTGTCTCCCGCCGACGGGCTTTCACCCGTACCCCTTCCCAAGCGTTACTTCCAACGAGAATTTGGAGAAAGAGAGGTGGAGAGGAAGGAGAAAAGGGAAGAAAGAAAAAGAAACAAGGATCGGCTGTGGAGAAGAACAAAAGGAAGGGCAGGAGCGGGGGAAAAAGAGAAGGGGAGAATCGAATGGAGAGACCCAAAATGCGAGGAGCAGAAGGAAAGGGAAGGAGGCTAGGTGAAGGGGAAGGACACGTGAGCGAGAGAGGGAAGGAACTTTAAAAAAGAAGTTGAATGAAAGGAGTACTGTACAGAGATAGAGTCCCCGAGGATGACCCAGAAATCGGCCCTTCGGGGCATCAGGGCCCTGGCCTGGCAGCCTAGGTGCGACGGGCTCAGACTCTGATCCTGCAACATCTCAATTGCTGGGGTCCCAAAGTACCCGCCTCGAGGTCCGCTCTCAGGTACTCAGATCCCGCCAACGCGCAGCTTCTTTGCTACAGTGCAGGACTTCCCGGGGCCAAAGTGAGCTCTCCGGTACTGCGGTCCCCGCGAACGTGCGCCCTGGGACCCGCCGCGGATCCTCGCCTCCTCGCGCGTAGGGCTCCGCTTCAGCGTTCGGTTCTGGTGCCGGCTCCCAGCGCCCAGACTGAACTAGGACAGGTCCCCTGGCCTCGATCTCTAAAGGCACACAGGGTCAGGGTCCAGGGCCGAATGTTAGGGACATGTCACCGCTGGATCATCTACAGACAGTTCTAGCGGACCACCCCTGCGTGGAAGAGAATAAATAAAAGCTATTCTAAATGGTGAGGAGCGAAGGGAATCAGGACACACGCAGACACGGGAAACGCAGATCTTCAAATATGGACTGCGGGCCACAGCGAACGCTAGGTTATGACTCAATCTATTAATATCTATTTTCCCCCAAGTGTTTAATTATTAGTTCAACAAGTTTATCCCTTCCTGAGTTTAACCACCGGCCCAGGCGCGCGCCTGGACTTGCTTCTGCGGCTAGCCGCGCAGCTCCGCAGGACTCCCCTGAGACTCGCGCACGCTTCCAGGCTACCACGATCTCATCCGTCGTCCGTGTCGGTAATTCCGTGTCCCGATAGCGTGTTTTCTTTCCAGTCAGAGCACACCAATTCAGAGACACAGCTGTGTGGCAGTGCAGCGGGAGGTTCCTGCAGACAGCGGCGCGTGTTATCGAGCGGTCCCACAGTCTCGGTCCTAGTCCCTCTAGCGCAAGAATCGGGATTGAAAGCAAAAACCCGTACAGATATTGAGTGGGACACTCTGAAATTAGGAGCCCAGAAGAAAGAAGGCCAACCACCACCCAAACATCTATCTTCGTGTATACACCGAAGGAATGTCGCTAGGGAATCGGGAATGAAAGCGCGGTCGGTCTGGACGCCAGAAAAAGCCAGAATCCGGCAGAGAACTAGAGGCACTCCGCGCTCGCACTGTTCTGGCTCTTTCTAGCGAAGAAACCGTTTGACACACGGTATTCACACACACACGCACACACTTTTCTTTTTCTATTTCAGATTATTATTGGAGTAACGGGCTGTGCTTTGGTCATTTTGGTTTGGGATCATGGTAGGGCAGACAAGATTACACCCTCGGCTCAAAAGGCCCCCGCCGGAGTGCACGGGTCCAGCGCGGGGTTGGGACTGCAGGCCAAGCGAGGGGAAGCAGTGGCCCCGGGACACGCGGGGAAGAAGACACGGTGGTCCCGGGGAGACCCGTGCGCTGGGACTCGCAGCCTCGGGAGTCTGAGGGAGGATTCCACTGATCTGTGGCAGGAGTTCGTGGACGTAGATGTCTGCAAGATTCTCGGAGCATTGTCTCATACTGACAGGACTGACTCTAAGATGCGCGCAGGGGACGCCAGTTTAAAAAGGCCCCGGAAAGAGGCAGTGCGCGCTGGCTTCCCGGCGCGCACCCGCGAGCGCGCGCACCCCTGCACATACACCTGGAGCCGGGAGAAGGGGGTGGGGGCGGGTTGAGGAGCAGAAGCCAGTGTCTTAAAATAGAGCCAGACTGAGGCGCGCGAGACACCGAGCCGCGGGCAGCCGCGAGCCAGAGCGCCCGGGCACTGGCCGCGCAGGTCAGCTAGGAGAGCGGCGGGGCCGCACGGGCGCGCAGGGGCGGGGTGGCGGCCGACGCCCCTCGGCTCGCGCTCCGCACCTGGCCCTGCAGGAAGTGCGCGCTGATTGACAGCTGCGTTGTCCCAAAAAGGCTGCAGTCAAAGATGCTGCTCGGCGGGTGGGTGTAGACGTAGCAGGCGCGCCCGTGCCGGCTCCGGTCTGCGCGCCTCCCGGCCCCGCCGCCCCTCCGGCTGCCGAGGAGCGGGGCTCAGGCCCCAGCCCCCGCGACGGTCCCCGAGGTCCCGGCCGGCCCGGCGCGCCGCTCGCCATGCACTGCCACGCGGAACTGAGGCTGAGCTCACCCGGCCAGCTCAAAGCAGCCAGGCGGCGCTACAAGACTTTCATGATCGATGAGATCCTATCCAAGGAGACCTGCGACTACTTTGAGAAACTTTCCCTCTACTCCGTGTGCCCGTCGCTGGTGGTGCGACCCAAGCCCCTGCATTCCTGTACGGGTAAGAAGCCACACTGGGGCGTAAGTGGGGCTGGGGGACTGAGTCGTCCTGGTGCCGGTCGCCTCTGATTTCCAGCGCGAGGAAGGGAGGGACCAAGGAATACACTTGCCATCTGTGGGCATTCAGAGGCGCCTGCAGCCTGGCCGGGGCGGGTGCTGTTCCCAGGATTGTAGATAAATGAAGGCAGCGAGGCCCTTGGGGTGGGTCGCTCCTCCACGCGGCCATTCTGCTCCAGGAGAACCTTCCTCCTTCCCAACACCGCTGGGGTTCCAGTCAGAAATTTCCATCTCTTTACTGGATTCCTTGTCTGTTGTATCAGGAAGTGGGCTTGTCAGTTTCACCTTGAACTTGCTGTTCTCGCTTCTTACCGATCTCTTATGCCTCCTGTGTAATTTTACAAGTAAATCGGTTTCCTGGACTTCATAACAAAAAGTTCACTGAACTTTTCTTAGAAGAATCCCCTTTAAAGGAAGTGCTTTTGAACTATGTCGCATTTTGACACGTCAGAAGCTGAGGAGATCAACCCGTTTGTCTTAAGTGACTAAAACGAACAGCAGTAACAGTAAACAATATCCCTCAAACTCGGTCTTCTCCCTACAAAAGTTAAATCAATAGGAAAAGAAATAGAATATAACAAGTACATTGAAAAGGTAGATTTCTATAGCAACAAGCCCAAAGACATTAAATACACTTAACGAAGCAAGAGGGGCTCCAAGTTTCAGAGTTCCTTGTACTGGTTGGGTCCAAGCTCTGAAAACGTGAATGTAGTTGAAAAAAATAGGTGAAGCAATTTTTTTTTTCAAAAAAGTTATTGACCCTGCTTTTCATTAAAGGTAAACATTTAGTGCTTCCAAACCAGAGGAACCTTTGAGTTTTTTTTTGTTGTACGCCTGGTATGAAATAAGTGAATTAAATTATACTTACATATGTGCTGCTGGCGGTGGTTCTGAAAGATTTTTTTGGGGGAGGGAAACATAATTATTATATGCCAATAATTTTAGGATAAAATCTGTTAAATATAATGCTTAGAATCTTATAGTCTCTCTTGGTTCCACTGATAGTCCTGCTAGGTCAGTCAGCAAGCAGATACATAATAAATACTTACAGTGAAGTTCTTCCAAAAATCAAGTTGTTCCTACATGTATTTGGTTATAAAATGAATACTACACATTTTGTCTGAAGGTAGAATTAGGCCTGATATCCCATATCAGGGATTTTATAATTTTATAATTCTTGGATTTTATAATCTAAGAAATAAATGAGATAAAATACAAATAAGGGATTTTAGAAACAAGATAGCTGTCCTTGATGCTGGCACTCTTATTTTTATGCATCTGTTCTATATGGCCCCTTACTTAGATGAATAGCAAGTACGGGTTAGAAGTAGGCTGAATCTTCTTTTAAGAAAGTCTATGTAGAATAATTCAAATCCCACTGAAGATTTGTTTTCATGGCAGATCTTAATGTACCCCATTTAGTGACTGCCTAAGAGAGAGGTTCCTAGGTTGAAAGCTCAGTTCCTGTGGTAGCTCAATGCCTAATGAATTTTAGGGGCTTTGCTGTAATTCAAAGGCAACCTTTTCTAGCTTATAGGAGTCATAGAATTGGGTCATATGAGAAAGCATACCAGAAAAAGAGAGAGAAAAATAGGCTCACAAAATTGTCATTTAGTCAGTACAGGCTGAGTAAGTTCTGTGATTTATTTATTGAACCTTGTGTGGGAAATAAAACAGAGGAAAAATACCATGATTTATAGGTAGTTTTGTGAGTGTTAAGAGTGAGTTGACATACATTGCAGGCTAGTTTTGTCTAGAGGTTCATTGATGACTGTTTGTGGCAGAAGTGGTTGTTGACAATGGTTTTCTTGCCTTGTTTTTCCAGGCTTTTTTTTTTAATTTTGGATTGTTTCTTTCAAAATGTGTCTTGATTTTTGGTCGAATTGAGACTTAAAATATAGATATGCTGGTGGAATTAAACACATTAAAAACTGACTATAATAGTTCATACGTTCTGATCATAAACCCTCAGTGGGTTTATAACAACCAGGAAAGCCTTATGTGTGTTAACTCTTGGGACCCCCATTAGTGTCTTCCCAGGGGTTTCACACTTTTTAACAGTTAAATGGAGGATCAAAAATCTTTTATTAAAAGTAAAATCTTTTAAAAATTAATTAAAAATAATGACAGTAAGTTGTTGGTATCTCTAGTGAATCAGTAACTTGTTTTTCTAGGTAGAGATAAATGTTTAATACTTTTGTTAGAACCAATGCATAAGAAGTTCAAATCAAGTAAAAAAGTTTATACTGGAATTAAAGTTCCCGAATTTTCCCATCCTTTAGATCTTTTAGTTTGCTGACCTGCCGCTGAAATAACTGCAGCAGAAGTGAACTTTATTAGTCAAAATGATGAAAATGAAGATTAAAATTTTCCTCATAACTGACTTACTAGGATAAACAATAAATGCACAGATAGGAATGGAACAAAAGCCATGTTTAGAAAACCTCTGCCTAATTAAGCAGTCTATGTTGCTAGATTTAGTAAACCAAGTGTCAGTGTATGATACCAAATTGCTTCAGGCAGAAGAGTATGCATTAAGTAAACAGAGAAATGGAAATCTTTTTCACTAGGTAGATAATCACCCCACAGTAAATCATTACTAAATACTCTGACCTTGATGGAATACTCACTGTCAAAAAACTATTATGTATTTTAAAAGGATCTTTTTGTAAACAAAATAATTTTTCTCTTAGAAAGTGGTTTCTAAATGTTTTCATTTCTCAGGAGTTCTGCTAAATCACTTTAACAGACACCAAGAAAGATGTCTGTTATAAGCCAAATGGAAGGAAAGTTTATAATTTAAAAAAAAAAAAAAAAAGCCAACCCAGGCCAAAAGAAAGCCTCCATTTAAACAGTTTGCTCTTCACACCAGTTAGTGTGGTGTTAAATATGTTTAGAATTAGTATATGACAGATAAGTCTTATCTTTAAATCTGATAATAGTAATCCCCATATAGAATGAAAATATATTACCAGTTAGAAATCAATAATCATCTCCCTAAATATTAACATGGCGTCAGTGATTGAAAGGTTCTCTAAATGAGGTGCACTTTATGATTTCATAAATACTATGTACTTCTGGGGTATACTGCTGTCATTTTTGAGTAGTAATTGATGTTTATTGATGGAAAGTCACTTGAACAAAACTGGCTTTTTATGGTGGACTAGATTGTAGAGTCATTGGCACTGTTGTTTTTGAAGGCTTTGCTTTTAAGTTTCAAACTTTAGAAATAGCAGAGTTTCTAAATTTGGGGGGAATGTTTAGAGAAAATGGGTATCTTGCTCTATAAAGACAAGGATGCTACACCTTACCCTAAGGGTTTTCGTATGAGGTTGTAATAAATAAATCTAGAGTCTTTATTATTATACTTTATTGTTGTGACTTATATTTAGAATTGTCTTAAGTTTTTCATGTGTTCATCTGGGGGGGTGAGTATAGATATTCAGACAGTGTACAACTTATAACCTTTAATTATTCTAGAAAAATTTGTAGTCCAACTCCTCAAGCGGAATGGCTCTATTGAACCCATCTGAGAACTTTGATGTCAGCCCTTTAGGGCTTTAGAGTTGGCAGGGGCCATAGAGTTCAATCTATGTCGAAGATCCATTCCTGGGAAGTCTCAGTGTCATGTTAATGTTTCAACACAATTTCAGTCCGTTTTTTTTTTTTTTTTTTTTTACTGTTGTCCTTTGTCAGGATTCTCAGAAATCAGGAAGACTGTTGTATCTTGATTACACACCCTGGATAAACTCGTGCAGTCACACCCAGGGGACAGTCAACCAATTAAAAGGGGCATTTGGGACAGGGTGATTATCTTAGGAGGTGGCATTGAGAACATTTTATCCCCTGGTGGGTCCATGAGAAACAAGTTCTTTGGGGTGGTGTTCTGGGCTGCATTTATCACAAAGACTGGGTGTCATACCAGTGAAAATGAGTCGCTGACATGCATAATGACTTCTTTGGCAGTTTTAGAGGGCTGGTATGTGCTTCCTGAAGTTGGTTCCAGTGATTCCCCAAATATCAGCTCTTTTAATTGGAGATCAAACCCCCATAGCATATTTCAAATTTGAGAGTTGGACTTTGGAATGTTAATGGAGAAATGTAAACCAGGGTCTGGGAAAATGATCATTATCAATGCTGCCAGAGGCAAGCAGGCTTTTATTAGCAATTGCTCGTAACTGCTTCTCCTATTCTCATTTGAAGGGTGAACAAATTGAAGGGTGACATACAGGATCCAGGACTTGTCCAGGGTTACAGAATATTTGGCGAGGAGCGACTTCCCTACCACTTTTAAGTCTTATAATTCCTTTTTAAAATTGTGATGCAGAGGGGTTCCTCTGCTGGTGCTGATTTTTCTTATTGCAGATGGGGAAAAAAAAATTATGAGGGTTTTCAGGGTTCAAATGTCCCCCCAAAACGTCTAAAATCCTCAACATCGTTGAATTTAATACTTTAATTCAACAAATATTGACTTGGCTGTGGTACTGTCATTGAGTCTTTATTTTAAGCTTGTGCTGCATCCTATCTAGGAGTTGGAATGACTAAGAAAATCTCTCTAAAGGACTCAAGAGCCACTGCAAAGCTCTCCTTTGTCTTTCTCTGGAGTGATGGGTACTGTGAAATTGGGAGAGGGGGACATTGTGACAGTTTCATAATTTTGCTTTCTAAGTACAATTTTCTCTTTGAATTTCACCCACAGGGTATTAATGTATTTTCTGCTACAGAATTTATCTTGTCAGATTTATCTTGTCAAATGTAATTCAAATGAAGCTATCTATCTATCTATCTATCTATCTATCTATCTATCGTCTGTCTATATTTATCTATCGTCATTTTGTGAGGCCAATTTCTTCCAGATATACAGACTATTTATTATTCAGATGGAAGACTGAATTTGTGATGTAAGTATAGACAATATAAAGTTGACTTTAGCATACTCCAGGAACTGAATTGAAAAGACTATAAAGTTTAACGTATTCCAGCCACCTATATGAGAAGCAGTAAGGGCTGAAAAAGTTGAAATCATAAGAGAGATTAAAAGGAAAAAAGAGGAAGGAATAAGGAGAAAAAGTGCATTGCTTTGAAATCTTGGGGCCACTCAGATTCAGCCTTGTACCCCAGGGTACCTCAGAGTGTTTTGTTCTGCAGGCCAAATACAGTTGATTTCTGAAATTACTGTCCACAGAGGTTAAACAGCTGACATTAATTCTACTTAGACACATGCTAGGCACCTTAAAAGGAGACCCCCAGAGCCTGGTGTTGCCCAACAATTAGCATTTGCCAAGGGAGAGCTGATGAAATCTTATAGCCAAAGACTTTTGAGGGGCTACTTGTCCTTTGCTCGCAGGAGAAGGAATAGGTAAAAAGAGAGGCAGCTCAGATGGACGAAGCTTCTCTCTTCTGGACTAGGCTTGTGACCTTGTGTGTGTGTTCGGGGGAGCGGCAGGTGTCGAGAGTTCTTGTCACTTGTCCTGTCCTAGAGTGAAGTTTGTAGCCCCACCACCAAATCCACTGACTAACTCTTAACTGGAACATGGTTGGAAGGCGGCACGGATTTGGGTGCCTCTTCTTGGGGGATATATTGCTTGGCACGGCAGTTGGGTGGAGCTGTGTATCTAGTGTGGCTCTAGAGATGCGCTCACAGCCAGAGTGGCCAGCTTGCTCCTGCCCACGAAGTTGCTGAAGCCATAGGTGTTCATCATATTTGCGATGCACTCTGCCGCCAGGGTACACTTCTACTGCAAGCAGCAGGGCAGGAGAGAAAGGATTGAGGGCTGAGGGAATTCCAAGGGGCACAGCGCGTTGGTGCCTGCTGTTTTAGTCACTGGAGAACTCTCCATAACATGTGTAGCAGATAGAGGATAAACATTAGGATTTATTAATAATGGGGTTCGGATCAGGACCTTATACAAACTTCATGACATTAACAAAATAAATACTCTCCAGGGAGAGTGTTCTTTTGTTACTTTTTTCAAAACAGAATGTCTTTGTAAACCCTCGGGATTTAATTTATTTTTATTGCAGTTTAATAACAGTTAGGAAAAAAAAGTCTTGTTAAAATAAATGCTCTAAATAAAAACACAGTTAATTTTCCATTACAGTGTCTAATTACTCATCATTGCTAGGGCATTTTTATATGGCAGTTTAACTTCTTGAAAGTGGAAACTTGGCATGTGTGTAAGGAAGAAAGCCATGCACCTAGATACTTTCAGAAGACAGTCTAATTATATTTGAGCTGCAGTTGAGTCTTGAGTCTGATTGCTCTGGAGAGGAGAGAGAGAGCCTCTGTGTGTAGTCACCGAGGACTTCTATCTGAGTGCCAGTTGAAATTGATCACAGAGGACAATGATCGTGAACTTTAGATGATGTACAAGCACATCTGAGAGGGCCCTTGCCAGTCACCATTGGGAGCTGATGTCAGGACCACTTGATAGGCCTGGCGTGCAGCCATGCATGCTTGTTGACAACCCTGGCTAAGG
Organism: Eospalax fontanierii; assembly: GCA_035773235.1. NCBI lineage: Eukaryota > Metazoa > Chordata > Mammalia > Rodentia > Spalacidae > Eospalax > Eospalax fontanierii. Next base: position 33,016,614 of record CM069539.1, read on the forward strand.
TTGCAAAGCCGAGCACAGCCTTCCTTAAAGGAAAGGTCAGATGTGAGTGAAGAGAGGCCAGTCTTGAGATGATCATAGAACATTAAATACATCCTGAGTTCGGGCAGAAGCATGTACTTTTTTTAAAAGACAACTCTCACTATGTATTCCACATTGACATGGAATTCAGTGTGTAGCCCAGATCTGCCTCAAACTGGAAAGCCTCCTGTCTCAGCCTTCTGAATGATGGAACAGGTGTGTGCCACTGTGCCTGTTCAATATACTTTTCTTCTTTTCTTTTGTTGTCTGAGTCAGGGTCTCCCTGTAGCCACAGCTGGCCTGGAACTTCTACATAGACCAGTTTGTCTTTGATCTCACAGAGATCCACCTGCTTTGGCCTCCCCAGTGCTGGGATTTAAAGGTGTGCACCATCACATCTGACTTCAATATACTTTTGATTATTATTTTTGAAATACACACAGCTTAGGTCTTTGATAAATGCTATGATTGTCCTTTTACTTTTCATATTCAGGGCCCACTGAGGTCCTTCAGGAAAACGGAGTGGTCTTAGAACTGGTGGAATTTATGAAGGCCTGGTTGTACCATCCCAGGAAATACGAGAGTACAGCAGGTTCCTGCTAGCTTCCACCACCCTGTTTTTCAGAGGTCCTTTCACTCTCTGACATAACCATGCTGAGATTCAGGATAATGATCTTGTCACAAACAAGGTGTCAGCCACTTGTGGGTTGATATTAATTTATGTAATAACTTGAATTGCTGACTGCACTTTTCCTGAATGGACAGCAGAATATTGACGATATTGCTTCTTACCTTGGGAACTGTCTTGAGTAAGGGAATTTTGGAGACTCCTTTTTTTCTGAGGCTTGTAGTATTTATCCAAAGAAGAGTACAAACTTTGGAGAAATGTCAGAAAAACTTTGTTTCAAACTTCCTTGTCCATCTGCATAACAACAGCAGTAAATGGTATGTGTCAGTTCTCTCCTTCCATCCATGTGGGTCTGGGAATAAAACTCAGATCATCAGGTTTGGTGGTAAGGACCTTTACCTCCTAAACCACTTTGTAGGCCCAGTAATAGTATATTTTGATTACCTAACATGTAATAGGCCCTGGACTCAGAGCTTTTTAAACTGTTTCAAAACATTTCTAAGAGTGAGATATTATTAACTCCACTTTGCTAATGGGGAACCCCAGAAGTTAAGTCACTTTCCCAGTAGCACAAAATCTGTATAGATCTTTTACAAAGGAAGATGAGAAAAGGCAAGGAGAAAAAGGGTGAAAGCTTCATCCAGATCATTCATGGGAGTAACAGTCTACATGGTCGATACAGTGAAAGGATGCTCAGCCTCCTTGTGACCAGGAAAAGATAATGGAAATGACAAGCCATTTCACAGCCATTAGGTAGGCACAGATGAAAGAATATGGCAGTCTCAACTGATGGCAAAAGTGGAGAGCAATAATCTTTAAACCTCAGACATTGGTGGTGGGAGTGTTGTTTGGTTTGATTACCCCGGGAGGATTTATAGCTTTTATTTTAGGGGTGCTGGGATCAAACCTAGGCTTTTATGCATACTGAGCTGCCACTCACCCGCTGAGTTATACCTCCTGTCCTGGTACAATTTCTTTGCCAGGCTGGCTGACAGTATAACTAATATTTGGGACAAATGCTATAACCTGTCAGTGCTTTGTCATATGAGTAACCAAACTCTGAGCTCCTGAAGAAACTATTAGAACAGAGAATAGTTGGCAACTCCTGGTAAAGCTGCAGATATATCCACCCTGCAACTCAGCAGTTCACTTTTATAGCTGTGCCTGGAGAAGCCATGGTAGGCATGAAAAAGGACACAGATAAGAATGTTCATCTCTATAGTTCTCAGATTAGGGAAAAATATGAAACAATCTAACCTGCTTTTCTGGAGATAATATATCCTGTGTTGTAGTCATGCAACCAACTTTGTGTAGTAATTAAAATAAATGAACTAAATATGTTTGTGTTAAAATAGATCGTTTTTAGAAATACAAAATGCTGGGGATAAAGCAAGTTGTAGATTGTTGTTTAAAGTTTGACACTATTTTTATAATGACTGAAAACATTCAAGATGGTACAAAATATTAGCAGGCAGGGGGCATGGGAGTGGGGAGAGCTACCCACAAGTTTTTATTTTCCTATGTAATTGTTTACTTAGAAGAAAAAGGCCTACTGCAGATATGGCTGAGTGTTACCATGTGACACTTGGTTGTGGGCACACAGATGAACATGATAATATTCTTTGCACTTCTCTGTGTATTTGAAACTCTTCATAACATAAACATTGAAAATTGATAGGTTAAGAGACCACACGTAGACATGAAACTCTTAATCTTGTAGATCTTTTGATGGCTTTCTTAATAGCTTTTCCATCCACGAACAAAAGCTTTTAAATACAGAGCTTGCCCACAGTTTCACAGTGGGGACACGAGATCACTTTATAATTAGACACATGTATGGCTCATACTAAACAGCCACGGCATCTGAAGCTGGGTTTGGGTCTTACTAACTTTGCCAGGCTGGCTGACAGTATAACTAATATTTGGGACGAATGCTATCATCTGTCAGTGCTTTGTCATATGAGTAACCAAACTCTGAGCTCCGGAAGAAACTATTAGAACTCTGAGCTCTTAACTTTTAATTGTCTTTTACTAATATATAAATAATCATATAAGGGTGAACTATTGGGATTTTTCTTTTTAATAATGCTTAAAATAGTAAACTGCTTCTGATTATACCTGAGTTTTATAAATAGTTGCTTACATGATGATACAGTACCCTTGACTTTGGTCCAGTTTTCCATTGGAATTGATAATTTGATTTACAGAAATTATCTACAGATGGCTATGATTAAATATCAAAGAACATAATGCTAAGTTGTAGTTTCTTTGCAGAGGAGAACAGTATTATTGGTCTATTTAAATTTTCTTTATATTCTGTAAGTACAATTTGATTTAAAAACGTTGTTCAGTGTGTGGTGTCGGGGATTGCCGGAAGAGATAAACATTTCCATGGTGATCTCCAGAGGGATGTGTGCTACCAGTAATAAGTCATCTTGTTGTTTGGAGGGCTAATCTCGACCACATAGTTCCATGGTAACAAGTACAGTGGCAGGGTCCTTTATTCTACCATCTGAACAGCCCAGATATATTTTTTATTATATTTATTTGTGAATTCTAATTTAGAAACAACTGCTTTTAAGCATTTTGGCAAAAATGTTGCCCTTTGGGAGCTTAGTCCTCCTGTGTCCTTCTAAAGGGTATGTTCTTCTTTTCCTTTATGTGAAGAAGTTGGTTCAGTTGAGTTTGCCAAAGCATCTCCTCTCCCCAGACTATTCCTTTCTGCCTAAGTAAAGATAGGAACAAAGAGACACCTAACATCTCATATCATTCCTAAGAGAAGGGTTGGGACAGTAGTAAAATGTTGGCAGTATCACATAAATATTACATAAATCACATAGGTATTACAGTGTCTTATTACAATTGTTCTTTTTTATTATTACTATTAGTCATCTACTGTAGCTAATTAATAACATAGGGTTTGATTCTATCTACGGTTTCAGATATCCACTGAGGGCACATGAACACATCCCCCTTTGGATAAGAATAAGGATAAGAAGGATTACTGTATTACAAAAAAGATGTTGTGCAAGTGTATGTATGTCTGTGAGCAAAGCGCAGGGGACATCATCCTACAGACTATGAAAGTCTGCAAGTCTCTTCACTGACAATATATCTCATAGATCTGCTTTTGAATCTTCTTGTTGAAACTGCTTGGGGCAGGGGCTGGAGGGATGGCTCAGTGGTTAAAAATTGCTTGCTGCTTTCAGCAAACAGGAGTTCGGTTCCCAGCAACTATGTCCAGCATCTCACAATCACCTGTATCTCTTCGTTTGGGGATCCAACACCCTCTTCTGGTTCCCTCAGGCACTAGTACACATTTGTGCATATACACAGGTAGACACATATACCTGCATGTAAATAAATAATAAAATAAATCTTTAAAAAGAATCTACTTGGGACAAAAGGAGTGAAGATGTAGGATATTTAGGGTGACTGTTAAACGGATATCATTGTCAGGGAGAGAGGAAGGTATTCTAGTTCCAGACTAATTTAAGTTCCAATCTAAGTTCCTTCTTTTTTTTTGATTAAATTTTTTTGTTTTACTGAGAGCTTTGATTTGTCAACCCCTGAAGAAATTTTATTCCAAAGGGGTTGTTACTTTTGTTATCCCTGGATATCATGGTAACTCATAAATGTTCCTTGTATGTTAAACAGCTGTGCCTACTAGAAGTTTGTTTTCTATTGCCCATTTGAACCACAGCATGAAAAATAATCTCGCTGGAGTGATAGCTCTGTGTTTTTCTACTGGAGTGTTCTGCCTTTGATGCTTAGAAAAATTGGTTGACTAAACAGAGTGTTTTGCTGTTTAGGATATTGCAAAGTAGAAACAATAATAATGAATGTCAGCTGTGTGCCAAGCACCATGCTAGGTGCTTATAAGTGCATTTATAATATTTTATTTATTGTGCAGTGCCCGTGGAGAACAGCAGAGTTCATAGGATCACCTGGAACTGAGTTATGGATGGTTGTTAGCCACCATGTGGATGCTGGGATTTGAACCTAGGTCTTCTTCAAGAAGAGTCAGTGCTCTTAACCACTGAGCCATCTCTTTAGCCCCATAACTGCATTTAAACTAAATGGAGACCCTGTATGAAACAGTTCTCATTGCTACTCCTCTCTCAGTAAGAACAATGATGTGCAAGTGACATAGTTAGACTGTGTTTCTTTCAGTATAAAGTTCTATAGTACATGTGATTATTTGGTATGTAAATTAGAAATCAAATCTGTCCCTTTATATGTAGTCCCATATAAATAATTTGTTATATGTATATAATTACCAATACACAGCAAAGTCCAATGAATTTGTCAGCCCTATGTTTTTTGTGATGATCTGGATTTTTGAATGATTCCAGAAAAATTCCAAGAGGCAAAGGGATTTGGGATAGAAATAAAGTAAGTGACTCTCAGGAGGTTACAGACCTGTTGCCATCTGGTTGTATGACTCATTTTTTGCTTTGTGACATTCACTGAGTGTCTCTTGGGCATTGTGCTCCTTTGAGCTGTTATTCATTGAATAAAGCTTCTCAAAGAGGAATCAAAGGTGGAATTTCCATCCATCCATTTAATCTTCATTGTAATGAATTGATAAGAAAATGCTTAACAGTTAAGACCTAGTTATCACCACCCCCAATTTTAAAAGATTTATTTCATTTTTAAATGTGTGTGTATGTGTGTGTGCGTGTGTGTGTCTGTCTGTCTGTCTGTGTGTATCTGTGGCTGTGTGTGGGAATGTGTATGCATGTGAGTGCAGGGTGCCCATAGAGGCCAAGGCATCAGATTCCCCTGGACCTGTTATAGGAGGTTCTGAGCTGCCTGAATGGGTGCTGGGAACCACACTCAGGTCCTCTAGAAGAACATTGCCCATTCTCAACCAATGAGCCATCTCTCCAACCCCATTTTTTCATTTTCATTTTCATTTCATATAATTTACACATGTATATGGATTATAGTGTGATAATTCACTACATCATATAGTGTATAATGATCAAAGTATGAATATAATTTCCATGTCTTTATACACTTCTCACTCCTCTGTTTTGAGCTGCAGCTAGTTTATACCCATAAAACATGCAGTAGATTTGTGCTAGATAGCTTCAGTTTTCAACTTGACACACCTGGGTTGAGAGAGCCTCAGCTGGGGAATTGCCTCCATTGAACTGGCCTGTGGTCATTTTTGTGGGGCATTTTCTTGATTGTTGAGTGATATGGAAGGGTCCAGCCCACTGTTTGTGGGGGGCAGGGGGTGTGCCACTCCTGACCTGTGTTATTATATAAGAAAGCAGGCTGAGCATGTAAGCAGTGTTCCTTCACGGCCTGTGCTTCAGCTCCTGCCTCCAGATTCCTGCCCTTGGGCTCTCTCAGTGATGAATGGGGACCTGGAAGATGTAAGCCAAATAAACCCTTTCTTCCCCAAGTTTGCCTTGGTCAGTATTTTCATCACAGCAATATGAAACCAAATTAGAACAACATTGTTCTTAAAATGTCTTATTTATTATTTTAATTTTAATTTGTATATCTGAGTGTATTACCTGCATGCTTGTATTTAAGTACACCAGTGACATTCATGCCCATGGTCAAACTCTCTTGGATCTGAAGTTATAGACGGTTGTTAGCTGCTACGTGGGTGCTGGGACTCAAACCCAAGTCCTTAGCAAGAGCAACCAGTGCTCTTAACCACTGAGCTGTCTCTCCAACCAATGAGATTGTTGTAAACTATAGTCCCCAACTGTGTTTTAGAATTTAAGCATTTAAACTTCTATCTAACCAGTTTTTGTTACCCATTATCCAACCTCCCTCTATTATCTTTGCCTTTTTAACCTCTTAGAAAAACAACTTTTGTTTCAAACCAACATGCATAATTTGTTTTTCTGAGCCTGGCTGATTTCCCTTAATATATTGTTCTCTCGTTCCATCCATTTTGCTGCAAATGACAAGATTTCAAATGGCCAGAATCTCTATTTTTAAAAACTTTCTCTGTGATAATCATGGAAGCTCAAATTTAAAAATCACTGCTATGTTGATAACAGCTTAATGATAAAACGGATGTAATTTGTATCCCATGACTCGAATGTATCAGTTTAGTGGAGGGCTCTTGTGTCCAGGTTTTGACTTAGATAGTCCTGGGTTTGTCTGTATTTTATAGTATGTATGACCTTAGGTGAGACACTTAACCTCTCTGACACCTGATTTCCTCATCTATAAAATGAAGGTAATAATGACTACACAATAGGGTTAGTCGTGTAGGTTAAATGAGATAATGTACATAAAGCTATTAAGCATAGTTCCTGGCCAAGAAAGTATTCAGTAATTGATAGTGTCTATTAAAAATAATTATCTTATAATAAGCACATCTTAGTTGATTGAAGCACACCCCTTTAGGGAAAGATTACCATTATTTATGAATTAAACTCAAGCAAAATTAAATATCTTTTAGAAAGCCACTTTACTGTAGACATCCTTTTGGATTATGTCACTGGGCTCGCTGCCTTTTAAGGCAACGTGGGTGGTCTGCCTCATTCCTCCCACCCTTCTGTTTTACATGTGAACTCAGAGTTTTGTAAATTCATAAATGAGTGGCACAAACAGGTCAACACCACAGCCTCACAAAATGTGCTTTGTTGCTTCCTTTCTATTTTTTTTTTTTTTAATGAGTTGCTGAGGTTTAATTACCCATAGGAAATGTTTCATCATGCAGCTTCAAGGAGCTCCAGAACTGTCTTAGACAAGGAGAGTTTCTTAAGAAGTTTAATTTCTTCAAAGAAGAAATTCTGTGAAGAGTAGAGTTTAAGGATAGATTTTTTTTTTCCTTTCAGAGGAGAATAAGAGCATTCATATTTTTTTATTCAAAGCATTGAGAAACAGCTTCACTGAAACCTCTTTGCTCATTAGGGAGGATGGAAGAATGCAACTGTATGAGGTAAAATCACTTTCCTGGTTTGTTACTAGGTCTGTGATTCTGAGTGCCTTCTACGCAAAGGCCGTTTTGTAATTCTGAGTTGCTGGAGGGTGCTTTAGTGCTGCTTTCAGTGGGACCGATGGATGACCATTGCATAGAAGGACTGCATAAATGAGTTATGCATGGATCTTTCTGGAATTGTGTTTCTCAGCGGATCACTAGTATTTTCTGAAGTCTAGTATCTGCCGGTGAAACACTTTGATTGGTGACTCTGCAATGTGAGAAAAGTTTTATGACAAGCAGTATAACATCTTAGGTTAGAGGAAGTGCCAGTGACCAGGACAGCACTTCTGGTTCAACTGCTCAAAACAAGGATTCCTACAAGCTCTAGTGACCTCTTCTAGAGGTGGTGGGGGTCAGGCAAGAGGAAGCAGGGGGATAATATGATGTGTCACCATGGCACGGTGGGTGGTGTTTGTAAGAAGACTGACCTAGTCTCTGAAGGTCCTTAAACCGTAGTGTGAGCTTTCTGACCTGCTGAAATCGGTTCCAGTTGATTTTATGGATCTTCAACAGTTTGTTGAGAATATTCAATGGGACTTATGGATTCAAGCAAACAAAGGGCATATGTTTGTGTTCCCATAGGGGGAAGAGTAAGCAGAGTAATGGGTGGGGGACGGAAAAGGAATGCTGGCAAATGGGGAACCAAAAGTTAGGCTTGAGGAAGAAAGCTAGCCAACTGAAGCCGGCTCTTGAGGTGCTGGCTCAGCACCTGCTGTCCCCGGGAGAAAAGCAAATGTAAAAACTGGAATATTGCATTTGGAAATGGCCCCATGAGTACGTGCTGCTTTCACAGGCGTTCCTGCAAACTCTCAGCAGTCACTGATTTCTGATGGGGCAAGAGCCTGCCCAGCCATACATGTAGCCTAATTATCAAACACATTAATGATGAGTTAAAGAATGTCATCATCCTGGCTCACACAGATCATTATGTTTGTCTTTTAATGCAGCCATGGTATTCATGCCACACAGGAAATCATGTGTACTTGATGTGAAGGAACGGTGTACAAATGGTGATCAAGCTGAAAATCCTGACCAAACCACCTCTCTTCCTGACTAGAGATGTGGTCCAGTGGCTGAGCACTTGCCTAACATGTGTGAAACCCTGGGTTCTATCTGTAACACTGCAACCAAACCAAAACAGATCAGGAAAAAAAAAAAAAAATCCTTGTTTTCTGGGACTCTTCCCTGACTATAATATTTGAATACTTCAGATTCTGTTATTGATAAAACCTCTTCATTATGTTAGGACTATTAAAAACTATTAATTTAATGATTTGAATGATAAAAATATGATGGATACACAGAGAGTTTGTGCTTGGGAAGCTAAACAGTTTCTCGAATTATATATATTACTATGCTTTGTAGGCAAGGGGGTAGAGGGCTGGTCAAATCTGTCCACCATCTATTTTTCTGCCTCTGTGAGTTAAGAATAGTTCTTGCATTTGAAAATAGTTGCAGAGACATCAATACAATATTTCATGACCTGTGAAAATGACACAAAATTCAACTGTTGCCTATATCTAAAAATTTTATTGGAATATAGCCACATGTTCTGGTTTATATATTGTGTATAGCATCTTTTGGGCACACAGATGTGACAGACACAGCATAGCTCACAAAGCCTAAAATATTCATTTTCCAGCCCTTGCCCAGAAAATGTTGTCAACCCTTGACATAGGCTATTAGAGTAGGGTTCCTCAGCTGTGAAATAAGGTCATTACCAAGTCACAACATCTGATGTCATTTTAGGCCACAAAAAATGCCTCCTGAGATCTATCACAGGCCTAGTGATGTATGACAAACTGACTTGAAGGTGGGGATGTTTGTAAGATCTCTCTTAAATTGAGATCAAGCATTGGCTCTAAGGATGACTTTCCAAACTATTTTAGAAATAATTTAAGGGTTTTCTATACCGAGAAAGGGGTCAAACATATTTACAATAAGGTGGTTGGGTTTCAACCACAATAAAGTGGTTGGAATTCAATAAAGTGGTTTTAGGACTTTCTGTCTGCTGTTTCAACCCACACTGGTTTTCCCAGAGGGAATGTGAGGGTGATAAGTAAGAACAGAGTAGGAGTGTCAGTATTACTGATGGTTTTCAGCTTGAAATTTGATGACAGTTTATATGTTTCTTAATTGACTTTAATTTGTTGCCCATTACTAGAAATAATATGAATACATATGAAACTTATACAGTCATATTATCACAGCCCTGGACAGAAAGAGTGTGCAGAGCAGGATGAAGCAGCTGACTGTGATCATCTGTTCTGCTGTGGAAAGGAATGTCTCCCTCTGCCTGCGGTTTACAAGTGCCTGGGTCAGGAGCTCCCAAGGCCTTTCAGGAAGGGCACATTATGATCCTTCAGCTACTCTGTGGCTCTCTTGCTTCCGTTTAGAACATTGGCTCATGGTGAGGCATCCTTTAATAAAGCTCCTTGAGGCTTTGGGGATGTGAAAGTAAGCTGCTTTTCTAGACCTACCTCTGCCTTGTTGGGTTAACCTAGCCAATGGCCTAAGAAGCCTCTAGCTTTAGTCCTTCCCAGTATATTGGCATTGGAGAGGGGTACACACAGTGGCAGGTTGATTAATTTCAGAGGAAGAAATTATTGATGTTGGTGGGTGAAATTCCACTTCAAAGAGAAGTACAGATTTTCTTAATCCAAATCTAAAGTGGCATTCATAAAATAATAAATAATCACAAACCACAGAAAACACTTGCATAATGCTTACTGTGTGGCATTCTGAATGCTTTACACAAACTAACTGATTAAATTCCTGCCACAGTTGTGGTAGACATAGGATAGTTTATCTGACTTGACAGAGAGGGAAACACGTAGTGTGGGGCAGGGAGATATTCCTCTCCTGGAAGGAATAGTCTGAGGAAGTGACAAAGTAGCTCTCTGGGTTGTACAGAGATGTCTGCATCAAGGGGTCATTTCAGGCTTCTGCTATGCTAATAGAGGAAACCCAAACAAAATCCCCCAAACAGTATGGGTAAAGGAGCAGAAGAAAAATTAAAACCTTAACACACTTAGGTCACCCTGCTGCCCAATTTGAATCTTAGTGACCTGAAAATTTTATTTTTAAATGTATGTTTCTAGGTACAGAGTGGTGGATCCTCAGCAATAAATATACATATTGAAAATTTGTATTTTAAAAATTATTCTCTCCCTCTCTTTTTCTCTCCCTCATCCCCATCTGTCTGTCTGTTTCTCTCTCTCTCTCTCTCTCTCTCTCTCTCTCTCTCTGTATGTCTTGAGAGTCACATAAGGGTGTGGAGGTTGGAGGATAACTTGTGAGGCTGGATTCTTGTCTTCTATTATGTGGGTCCTGGGGATTGAACTCAGAGTGTCAGGATTGGCAACAGATACATTTATCCACTTAGCCATATTGCCATCTCTCCTGGTCTTAATTTAATTATTGCTGATTTTATTTTAATTATCTTATTTTATAATTCTTGGACATACCAAACGATCCCTAAAGTGATTAGGGCATCTCCCCCACCCCGCCTCCCCTTTTGCAGCCATAAAATTCTCACATAGCTGAAGTCCAAGGGAAAGTATTTTATACCAAATTTGCAAAGTGAGTTAGTGGTGGGGACGTTACTCAGCATCTTGTCCATTATGCGTCACAATCTTAGGTACCATTCTAGAATGGTGGTGATTAAATACATTTGTTACTGTGCTTTAAAATTAAATGTTGAGTTGGAGAGATGTGGTTCAGTGTTAGAGCCTGTGCCCAGCATGCACAAAGACCTGGCTTCGATCTCAAGCATGTACACGAAAATTATCGAACAGGTAAAACTACTGCTAAAATTCAGGTAGAGTATCAAGAATAGCAATATAATGAACACTGATGTGCCAACCACCTTAGAAACAGAGCATTTCCGAGGTTGCCTGATGCCCATCTCCATTAGAGGTCACCCGTGCCTTCACTTTCTTCTCTGACTGCGTTTCTCTCGGCTTTGGTACTTGTGTCCCTGGGTCATACATTGTTTCACTTTGCTCATTTTTGAATGTCACATCACCGTAAGCAGGTATATTTTATGTGACGTGTTTTTCCATGTGTAGTTTCTGTGATGTGCTTTTTTAACAACAGTACTCTTCCAAGGGTCCCATCTGCTGTCATGTGTGGCACTAGTTCCCTCATTTTCACTGCAGTGTGGGGTCTAAGTATACCACATTCTATTTCCACACTCTTTTGGGAGGTCTTCTATTTCCAGGTATTATTGTAAATATTGTTGCTTTCAAACTTCTCATTATTTTTTTTTCCCTCCAACTCATGATCCAGAAGAGTCATTTGAGTGAAATTAGTTTTCCCTACAGCTTAATGACAGTTGTATGTATTCCTTACACAAAAAGGTATAGCTCTAGTTTGGGGTATTTTATTTAGTTGGCTTATGGATTAATTTTTCCCAGAATTGAACAATGACTTATTTAATTTGTAAAGTGAATCAAGGCATTTATGACAAAAAATCACTGAAAAGTAAATCTATAACAGTTAGAATAGTTATGTTTAGTAAAATAAATAAAGAATATTAAATAATTTTGATAGAGTGTGAAGTGCTTTCTTCTGAAAAACAAGCATTAATTACACTTTTTCATGCAGTGCAACAAACAAAAAAATTTTCACTCATTTAAAATATAGACTTATTTTAGATAATTGACAGTTATGAAAAGGCAGGGAGTTGGGATAGGCAACATGTCATCCATTCTGCTTTGAGAAGAAAAACAGAGCCCAGAGTAATGAAGTCACTTAAGATCACATGGAGTCCTGCTATGCCTTTAAGTATAGAACCTCTAAAATAGTGTTATAAATTTGTCATTTCTAAATCAGAAACCCATTAGCTTTTTATTATTATATGTATTTTGCTTCGATGCCTTAATTTAAATATTTAATATCATTTAAAACACAAAGTCCCTCAATGCAATCTGTGCCAGTTTGAGGTGTGACTGTTAAACTGGCTTTTCTCTACACTGGTGTCTGGGTTGAGCTTGCAGAGGTCTGACTTAGTCCGCATAGCCTGCTTCCTGGTGTTGACAATATTGCCATTGTCTTACAGCCTGCCGGCAACTAGTGGTGCTGGGCGAGGAGCACTGAGTTTGAAGGAGCCACAGTTGTGTCAACAAATAAAGTCTCAGGCATCTCTAGACAGCTTGTCCACCCCCTGTCCCAGAGCGTTCCCTCTTAAGCAAGCACCAGCTTTGCAAGGGAGATCTTCCTGAGGCCACTTAGATTACCCTGGGTTAGTGGGAAGTGAGAGCTTTCATTTGAGGCTGGGTGTGAGGCTTCATATTCTTCAAGTCCCCTACCCTTCTTGTCACACCCTCAGGATCACATCCTAGCCCTCTGCCTGAGCCCCCATCCTGAAATAGCCATGGTTCAACATGGAAGAAATGCTTTCCTCTAATCCCTCAGGAGCTGGTATGCTCTGCATGTGCCAGGGGTGGGCTTTTTCTTCTCCTTAAGGAGATATCTCCATATGCCTAAAATCTGTTTAACGAGAACAGTCTAGGATGAAGCAGGACTTGGAGCTGGCTACCATGGACTCAGCTTCCAGCTGCACCCCTCACTCGGTGACACTGGGCAAGCTGCTGGATGAACTAGGCCAACTCCTTTTCCTTCTCATCTTCAAAATAGGTGCATCAACGACGTTGCTTCTCGGCTTGCTGTAGGCATTATGATTTAAATATCTTGAATCTGCCATGGACAAAACATTTTACTTCTGAAATAAATTTGAGAATATTGCCATGTATTTCCTTAGATTTCCACAGGAGAAAACCAGGGTATAGTGTGTAAGAGTCTGGAGGTAACACAGATTGCTAAATCCATATGCCTGTAGGCACCGGCTTCCTCTATGCACTTACAGTGCTGGTTTTCATTTGATGGCCTCTACTATGAGAGTCTGAACTTTTTTCAAGCAAAGGCTGTACCTTTTTCACCTTTGTTTTTCTAGCCCCTATTTTGGCGTATAGATGCTTCAAACTCTGTTTTTCTTGCAATTTGTTTGTTGTGTAACATTAGGGATCAGGCAAAGAGCTTCTCCTGGCTAGGAAGCACTTTGTCACAGGGCTCCAGCCCTAGTCCTAGCAGTGTGGTTTTGAGCCTCGTGGTCAAGGCCCTTGGCCTTCCATTTCTTACTGTATGTAGTTTGTTTTTCTCTTGCTCAGCCTTTCTTACTTTGTACAAGTGAATTTTATTCAGCCTTAGGGTTTCCCCTGATCTTACACCTTCAATTTTCATATGTTTCTGCCCCTGACTTATTTTTTCATTTGGTCTAAGTGCTTATAATATGCAGCTGGTATGGATCTCTGGAATGAGCTGCTTCGGCTTGTGAATCCTGAAAGTTTAAGATCTTATTTATAGACAGTAAAGTGTCTGGTGGTTGTGTGTGTGTTTAAATTCTCTAAAGTTCATTTTGATTGTATTTCATCATGAGGGATAATAGTTCATTTCAAGTTAATCTACAAGACTAAAGTATAACCTATTTGGGTGGGGGAACAGGAGTGAAATGGCAGCTGTTAAACAGTGCATAGCAACTCTTCACAACAGCTTAAACATGAAAAAGGAACTGGAGTAATAGAATATGCTGGAATTTCATGAGGACACTGGGAGCTATGGGATATGAGGTTTGAACTTACAGTTGCAGACAATGGCTGTGTCTCGTAAGACTGGAACCCTTGAACTTTGACCTGTTGATGCCCTAGGAAAAAGCTGGTGGAATTAGCAGCCAGGCCATTCACTCATGGAACTTTATATTCTGTTTCTGCATATCATCTATTCCTTTTTCATAACTTAAACTTCTGTACGTAGGGGCAGAATAATTCTTGCCACCTGTGTCCCATAAAGGAGATGATAAGAATTGCCAAACCTTTCTGAAACTTTAGAGACAAGAAATGCCAAGAAACTGGAAAAAAAAAAGTCATAACTACTATTAAACATGTTTTCGTGAGAGAATCTGGCCTTTGCTAGCAGATAATGGAAAATTCCCTGGAAACATTGGTAGGATTATTTAAGAGTGCTAACCCACTTGGAAATAAAATTATTAATGAGCTCACTTGCTTCTTTTAATTCACAGGAAATTGTCTAAGTGTTGAAGGTTTTACAATTTTTTAATCAAAATCAAAATTTAAACAAGTTTATAAGGAACTTATAGAACAGACTGAGTACCTCTGCTCAGGAAATCTAAACTCTAAAATACTCTAAAACCTGAAAGTTCTTTAGAGTTAGTGTGACATTCATGAAGTTAAGGTTTTAGAGTATTTTATGGGGCTGGAGAGATGACTGAGAGGCTAAGAAGGGCTTGCTGCACTTCAGGAGGATTTTGAGTTCAGTTCCCAGCACCTGTAGCAGGTGGGTCGCAACCACCTGTAACTCCAGCTTCAAGGTAATGCCAACTCAATGCCAACTCAGGGCGTTGGACACCCTCTTGTAGCCTCTGAGGGCACCCAAATGCATGCTATACACTCTCACACACAAATTAAAAAATAAAGATTTCAGAGTATTTTAGATTTGGAGTTTTGGATTAGGGTTGCCCAATCAGTAAATTCTATGAAAATATTACATTTGAAATGCACTGGCCTCAAGCATTTTAGATAACGGATATTCAACCTGTATCTACATGAAAAAAAAAACCAAAAAATCCTTAGTGAATCGAATCTGACTCTGAAATGATGGCATGGTCCACACTGAACTTCCTGACTAAACAGCCAGCAGCCATTATTATTTCAAGTAGAGATTATACAAAAAAATACTGAGCACTCACCACCACCCCCTGTACTGTGTGAGACTGGAGCTGCAACAGCGGCAATTAGCATCAAAGTCCCTGTTCTCATGGGGTAGATAAGTGGGTCTAAAGAAAGCATCTGCCAGACCCCATGTTGAGAAGTGGGTGTGCTAAAGGACACCTAATCCCACTGGGACTTGCAACAGTCAGGAAAGGCAGCCTTACAGTCTCGAAGCCAAGCCTACAGGATGGATAGGATTCAAAGGAATGCTCCAGAAGAGGCAGATCATTTTTAACAGGAGTTTTTCCTGATCACTGTAACAAATATAAGTGAACATTTGTCAGTGGTTGAGGATCTTAAGACCTTCAGGGAGCTAAATTTTTTAAATCACTAATCTTTATAAGTAACATAGATGTCCCATTTAAAAGTATAATAGACTCTTAGTGGTAATATAGTTACATGTTTTCATTTTTCAAGATATATATTAAATATTTTATTTATTATATTTATTTTACGTGTATGTGTATTGCCTGCATGTATGTGAGTGCATTCATGTCATGCAGTGCCCACGGAGGTCAGCAGAGGGCATTAGATCCCCTGGAACTGGAGTTACAGACAGTTGTTAGCTGCCATATGGATACTGGGAATCAAATGCAGATCCTCTGCAAGAGCAGCCAGTGTTCTTAATTGCTGAGCCATCTCTCCAGCCCCTTCAAAGTGTATTTTTAACCCTCAAAAATTCAGCTTATTGTAGAGTACAGGCTTCATGAAGACACAGTGCATTGTATGTGTTTTTATAGTTTTTGTATCCTGACCTGTTACTGCTTCATCAGTTTAATACATGTATTTCTTCTTGTCATAGATACCTTAGAAGGTCTGGATATTATCATTATCTGTATCTATTGATGAAATTAGGACTCTGTGTTTTAACAGGAATAGAGAGGCTTATTTGATTTACTGAGTTGAACACTAGTTTTGTAATGAGCCTTCAGTGACATGGGCAGGTTATTTCTCTTTTGAACTCTTTTCTCCTTTTGTATAGAGATATCAGCTTCATGGCTGAAGTACTTGAGACTCTTAAATATCAAATAGGAAAATGCAAAATATTGGCCTATAAATTTTTACGTGTTCTAAGTAGATGCCCAACAAGTATTTGCTGATTTGAATTTGGGAGTTTAAACATGCATGGATCATAGAAAAGCATTAGAATCCTAGTAGCATCAGATGAGTAAAAATTACTATATACCATTGCTGTTTCCTTTGGGATTTGAGGGTTTCATGGTTGAGCATTTTAAAAAATATTTATTTATTTATTTAATGTGTATGAGTGTATTGCCTGCATAAGTGCACCCATGTTGTGCAGTGCCCATCAATGTCAGAAGAGGGTGTAGGACTCCCTGGGACTGGAGTTACAGATGGTTGTTAGCCACCATGTAGGTGCTGGAATTCGAACCTGTGTCCTTTATAAGAGCAGCCAGTGCGCCTAACTGCTGAGCTATCTCTCCAGTCCCCTGTATTTGAATATTTTTATTTTGATTCATATATCATTGGGTTAGCTAAAGTCACCAAAATTCTGTATGGGAGAGAGGCCAGGAATGGGTCACTTCACTTTGTACAGAGAACAAGTCATTGCCATTGGTAAAAGCTGGGTTTGTGTTCAGTTCCCATATAGTCATGTGCTACATAATGACATTTTGGTCAATGACTGGCTATATACAGTTGTGGTCCCATAAAATCATATTTCCAAGTGACATTGTAACTGTCCTTGTAAGTATACTCTATACTGTTTGCACAAGGAACCAACTGACTGTGATGAGGTGGGGACAACAGACAATTATGTAGCTATGAACCTGCCTGTTCTCAAAAGATAAACAATAAATTGCTCTTCCGTAATATTCTGACCCAGAGAAAACCTTTCTGTGCTACTTTGCCTCCCTAAGCTACCATTTTGGAACTGCAAATGAACCCCAAAGATATTTTCTTTTTCTAAAAAAAAAAAAATTGCATTTATGGGGCTGGAGAGATGACTCGGTGGTTAACAGCACTGGCTGCTCTTGCAGAGGACCTGGGTTCAATTCCCAGCACCCACATGGTGGCTGACAACTGTTCATAACCCCAGTTCCAGGGGATCTGATGCCTTCTTCTGACCTCCATGGGCACTGTATAACATGGCTGTACTTACACACATGCAAGCAATGCTCTCATACATATAAAATAAAAATAGTAAACAAAAATATTTTTTAAATTACATTTATTTATTTACCTATGGGAGGGCACCCCTGTCATGGTGTGCTTGTGGCAGTCAGAGTACAAATTGTGGAAATCAGTTCTCTTGTTCCATTATGTGGATTTCAGGGATCAAACTCAAGTTGTCAGGCTTGGTGGTAGGCACCTTTACCCACTGAGTATCTAGCCAGCCTCCCAGAGATATTTTTCAAAGAGAGAAGAAACATGACTATTCTTCTCAGTAGCTTGAAAGACCATCATTACAGAACAGTCATGTGATGGTCTTGTAGATCAGCTCATGCCTGCCCATTAGTGCATCAATTTTACATCCATACCTTGCCTTAGCTCTGTAGGTTCTCCAGGGTGCAGTTCATTAGATGTGTTATTACTTGGATACTTATCTTATGGAAGAACATTCAGGTTGACCAGATGGCAAAGTGGGATGGCAAATAGCCTAGAAAGCCAACAGGGAAAGTGTCACTATGCTACTTGCTTTTCCTCTTGAACACACAGAGCTGGTTCTTTGGTAGAACTCTGGACCTTGAAAGCTGAAAGATACTAAGGACTCATCTTCTAAGCATTTTCATTTAGTAGAGGAAAAATGGAAGCGTAGCACAGTTCCCAAAACGTTCATCAAGAGCCTCCTCTTCGCAAGGTTGGGGAAAGAGGTGTAAAGATGAATTCTTCCTCAAAGAGTTTCCTGAGTCCTAAAGGGAGACAAGCACATATGGAACCAGTTCAGGTACCCAGGAGAGCACTGTTGAGGAGGCCATAGGTATGCAGGCCATGGGAGTACAGACGATGGATTAGCCCAGTGTGGGCAGGAGGGAGAGGAAAAAACTTGAGCTGAGTAATAAAGAATGGATAAGAATTAGCCAAGGGAATGAGATTATAGGGTGAGGCTGGGGACTTTCTGTGTAGAGAGAAAAATGTGACCAAAGATGAAGTGGCTTGAAGCAGCACATGTAGTTGGAACTCTGGATAAGTCAATATGAATCGAATATAAAGTATAGAGAGAAGGTGAGATTGGAGAGGAGGGTCCTGTGCCTTGGTAGCTTTATCATATAGGCTCTGGAGAACCATGAAATGGGTTTAAGGAAGGGAAAAATGCAACCAGATTTGGATTTGAGGAGAATCAGTTTAGAATACGGACTTGACAAGACAAATCTGACAGTGGGGGAACCCATTATGATACAATTACCCTCATGCTGGCAAGAGTAAGGAACTATGGCAGTGGTGGGAGAATCCTAGCATTTAACAGGAAGGAGATAAATTAGGAGCCTGAGAAAAGCCAGAGAGATAAAAAGAAAACCAAAAAAAAAAGTCAAGAAGAGAATTTCAAAAGGAAGGAACCATTAGCGGCATTAAATGCTACTGAGGGATCCAGGTGGATGAAGACTAATGGGGGTGGAGTGGGATCTGATCAGCATTTCTTAAACTGTGGTCTGGGGCCAACAGCACCAGCAACTTCTGGAAACTTGTGAAGACTGCAAACTCAGGCTCCACACTTCATGATAGCGCCTACCTACTTTCCTAAAGAGAAGCAGAGAAATGGGACTTGTGAAGAAGTTAGATAATGAATGATACTATGTGCAAGGGATTGGAATCAAGATTTTAATTAAGTTTCTTTACTTAAAACAACACTTAAGGCTTCAGTAGTTTGATCCTGTCATTTCTATAGTTAAGAATGGGTTATATTGATTATAGTTTGACACATGGTACATAGAAACAAAATCCTTGAGAACAATGACATCTAGCTAGCTTGATGCAAGTGTCCTAAATTATCCAGGCACCTTGTATGTAAGGGTTTATTCTAAATATAATGAGCGTTTATGGAAACAATGGTCAGTTTCTAGCACATAAAAAAATAAGCAGAAGACAAAAATCTTCACACAGAAAACATGTGAACCAGTATGGATCATTGTAGTGTGGGATGTCACAAAGTAGCTACTGCTCAAGCTTGGCTTTGAGGCCTGGCTTTGTCTTGGGGTTGCTCTAAGAGACGTCAGTGTATATTAATAATAGCCTGTAGCCCTGGAGGCACAGACCTTGTTTGAATTCTCAGTCTCTTAGTTTGTTAATGTGGGGAATGATTACTTAGACGCTGAGTGTTTGTTTCTTCATCTGTAAAAAAAGCATACTAATACCCACTACACAAGATTGCTATCGTGATTAAATGAACAAATGTGCATGCAGACAGTCAGGTGTACCATACTAGTCCACACAAACATGCTGATGCCCAACAGCTGTTTGAATGATGAGTGTGACTGTCAGTGTGTGAATAGGTGGCCGTTTAATATTGGAATGTCACAACTTCCCCAGCTCCTAAAAGGGGCTAATAATAGCATTCTTTTATTTATAGGCTTTTCTAAAGAGAAAAATGAGCTACTTATGTAAAGCCCTTTTATGAAATGAAATGTTTTGGAAGCTGAAGGAATAAGTTCATTATGTTTATTAGCTCTGAGGAGACATCAGTGGTGAAAGGGTCAACTGGTTTATTGACTCCTTTTCCTCAGGTTCCCAGTGGGTTCTGTACAGGAGAAATGGGCCTGTCAGTCAACAGCTGCTAATTAAATACCTGACGTGTATAAGTCACCATAGCACACCCTCAGAGAGAACCAAAATAAACAGCAACAACAAAAACCCTCTGTGTCAAGTCCTTGTCCTTAAGGAGCATAAGGTCTATCAAAAATGAAGGCATTCCAGTGGGATTAGCCCAAGTGAGAGCCACGAAGCAGCAGTAAACGAGTTTTTCAGGAGGAGGAGGGCAGTGCCTCAAAGCACTTCTCTGAGCAAATGTGTCTTAGGAGAAAGGAGTCTTCATTAAAACTGTGGCGGAACAGGAGTGGAGACCTTGGAGGAGGTGCCGCGTGCAGTCCTTGGGTTGAAGTGGTCTTAGACTCACAGTGCAAACGGCTTGCTCAGCCTCCAGATTTCTTGTCAAAATGGCTCTTTGGAACTGTACTCAGTCAGTCGTCTACCTAGAAGTGCTTTCTTCCTTTCTACTATTTCTTCCCTTCAGAATAAATAGTGAATGAACTACAAATGGATGCCGAACAGCAGTGTGGTAAGTGTGTTTTTTATGGCAGAAATTGGGATCCCTGTACTGGACCACATTGAAAGTCATGTGTGCAGTCCATCTCTGAATATCACTCCCAGTTGATTGCCAAGGCTGCTCTGGTTTCTCAGCCTTCTCTCTTGGCCCACCATTTCAACATGTCTTTACCACCTTTGACCTCAATCCTCGCTCAGCATTCTGGGTGAGTGTCCTTGCCAGTTGGAATACTGCCAGGCTTGTCCTGCTTCCCCACTCCACAGCCATTTTATGGTTCATGTACAGCTCCCTGGCATTTCCTGTTGCAGATGGCAGGGGGAATTACCAGAGCCTAGATGAAGAAGCAGTGACCTAGCTGTCACCTTGCTTCCTGTTGAGATAGTCCTTGATCACTTGCATGGCAATTGAGTTTGCATCAGATGGTAACTTGTCCTTTTCTGCACGGAGAGATCAGCAGGTGTAATGGAAAACTGGTACGAAGGTCAGGATCCTGGCGGGGAAACTCCAATGGTTTGATCAAAGATTCCATGAGACACTATTCAGTATCCATCTCACCCTGAAATTCCCAAAGAACTACTGACAACCAAAGTTCCACATGCTATCACACAGCCTTTTTTGTTATATTGTTTCATGGCTATGGCTATTGCCACAATTTGAAACAAACTCCAGGCAGTTTGGAGAGGGCAGAGAGAAAAGGCTGTAGGCTTAGGTGACAAACAATGCACCATTCATAGCTCTCAAGGGCATGTGTGTCTCCCGCGCCAACCAAAATGGTACAGGGAATAAATGTCACTCTACAGTCTTGCTTTAGGTGATTAGAGCCAATTAACAGGGTGACACAGTAGAGAGACTTTCAGCTTTTTCCTCTTGG
This sequence comes from Eospalax fontanierii, assembly GCA_035773235.1. Taxonomy (NCBI): domain Eukaryota; kingdom Metazoa; phylum Chordata; class Mammalia; order Rodentia; family Spalacidae; genus Eospalax; species Eospalax fontanierii. The sequence continues at coordinate 33,038,100 of CM069539.1, forward strand.
CCCAAGAGAAAAAGCAAGTGTTTGCCATCTTCCCAGATCCACCTACAAATGGCTAGATACCCTTTAGCTTGCCAGTTGACCTTTCCAGGCCTTTAAACAAACAAAACAAAACAAAACAAAACAAAACAAAAACAAAAACTTCTCCTCTGGTTCATAAAGCTGAGTGGTGCTACGTGCTCAGATAGTAATGTTGCCTCAACAAATCGGATGGGAAATGCTTTTTCTCTTTTGAGAGCCTTGATGTTATTCTGTGGCTCACTCCCAGGAGAACAGAAGCCTGTCCATCTGGTGCAAGCAGTGAAAGGAGGATCCCAACAGGTGCCGCCACAAGCCTTCTGCTGGGGAGCCAGACCAGGCTGCAGCCTCGTTTTTGATCTTTGCTTGGATGGAGGGCTGGAGTGGAGCACTCTCCCAGGCCAGTTAGGGGACTCTTTGATCTTGCGGTGCCTAATAGGCAGAACTCTCTTCTCTGTTTCCTCTAAGGATGAAAATAAACAGACAAGCTGAGTTTGTGAACAGCTGCATAAACAATGCAATTTGGAAGTATGCAAAAAATATGTGGGCTTTATATATACATTCATGTATGGATGCTCTTGATCCATCTTCTGTGTCCTTGGGACCATCACTTGATCTGATTGAGATTTCCATCTAATGCAGGGAAATCCAGGCTCTTTTCATCATCTGAGGGATTTAAGGTTTCAGAGCATTTGGGCGGCAGCATTTCGCCTGAATGTGGGTCATTTCTGAGATGTTACAGCTACTGAAGGCCAGTAACTTCCAATGATTCCACTTAGGAGTTGTTTTTCTTTTTTAAATCAACTTTACAATGGAGCAAAAGTATACCCAGATTCTTACTCTGTTTTTCACTTTTGATGCAGTATTCAATAAATAACAAGATACATTTAACACTTCATTACAAAATAGGCTTTAGATAGTTTTGCACAACTGTAAGCTAATAAATGTATTCTGAGCATGGTAGGTTACATGTATTAAATGGATTTTTTGGCCTGCCAATTACAACTCTCAGTGGTCTTATTGGTACAGAATTCCACTGTAAGTTGAAGAACAAATTACTGTAGCCCTCCTTAATCTGCCAAAAGTAGGCTATGTACACTCAGAGGGTAGTAGCTTGAATTGCATTTCTGGTAGAGAAGTTTACACTTGGATGAAGGAGCTTGCAAGGCTAACCCCAAATTCATCTTCCCTCAACTACTTCCTCCCAAGGAACGCTTTCTTTTTCCATAAAGGAATTCCCACTGGGCATAATGGCCCACACCTTTAATCCCAACACTCAAGAGGCAGAGAGAGGTGGATCTCTGTGAGTTCAAGGCCAGCCTGGTCTACATAGTGAATTCAGGCCAGCTGGGGCTCTAGGGAGACCCTGTCTCAAAAAGACCAGAAAAAAAAAGGAATTCCCATTTTTCTCCTCACAGGGACACTGGGCTAGAGTTCCGTCTGATTTCTCCTTTGCTTTTTATATCTCACCAGTCTCATAAGATCTGTATTTATTTTTATTTTGTGTGTATGAGTGTTTTGCCTGTATGTAGGTAAGTGCATCCATGTGTGCAATGCCTGCAGAGGCCAGAAGAGGGCATTGGATCCCCTGGAACTGTAGTTACAATCTGTTAGCTGCTATGTGGGTGCTGGGAACTGAACAGAGTCCTGCAAGAACAGACAGTGATCTCAACCACTGAGTCATCTCTCCAGGCCCCAGATTTCTTTTCTTTTCTTCTCTTTTCTTTTCTGCTCTTTTCTCCCTTTCTTCTTTCTTTCCTCCTTTCTTCCTTCCTTTCTTATTAAATCTGCTTCTTCACTGACACTTTTAGTGTAGTTCATTATTGCCAGATCTAGTACCCTAATGGATAATTCATTCTTACATTGAATGATGGTAGACAAAATTTGACTGTTTAGGGTAACACATATGATAGGATAGAAGCCAAAGTTCCTTCAGATTCTCCAGAGAACATGGAAGAAGCTGTGATTTTCAAAGGGTCATATAATTTGAAAACTTAGAAACTAGATTTTGCTTCTTAACACAGGTCTCCTCTAATTTTCTATGACTTTTCCTCCCTAACCTGTCATGCATACCTTTGTTCTTAGGTCTCTGTTATGATGTTACCTTCTACTGGAATTCCTGCGTGGGTTGTCTGCCAGTCAAAATCCCCTCTGTTACTAGGAGTCCAGGCTCTCTTATATTCTTACTAGGGCACTTAGGCAGACGTCTTTTGCTGTTTGCGTTGAATTTCTCAGTCACTTAACATTCTTTATTCTGATTGCCTTGCTGTAGATCTGCCAGTGTATATTATGTGCTCATACCCCTAACAGATTGTGAACTGCTGGACAAGGGCTATCATATTAAATATGTTTATTATATGCAGAGCTTAGCGTAGTGCCTTACACATGGGAACTCTATAAATATATATTTAACAAAAGCAAATGGGCATGGTGGCTTAAGCCTATAATCCCTGGCTGAAGCAGGGGAATTGTCATGAGTTTCAGGCCAGCCTAGATTACATAGTTAGTTTCAGGCCAGCCTGGGCTACAGAGTGAGTCACTGTCTCAAAAAACCAAAACCAGCCAACCAACCAACCAAACAAAAAGTAAATGGATAACCATCTATATAGCTAATGTTATTTGTGACCAGAATCTTGAGCAAAGATTTAAAGAATTCTTCCTTAACAAAAACCCCATAAATTTAATTTTATATTCATGGTGAGTCCATGATATAGTTTTTTACTTTTTTTCTTCATTTCAGTTTAGAAAAACAGGGCTTAAAGAGGTTAGTTTCTTTAGAACTATTCAATTTGTTAGTGACAGAGTCTGAACTCAAATTTAGGTCTGTCTGACTCTAAAACCATGTTTGTATTCATGAGCTATACTGTCCTCTGGTGACCTTTCTGGAGATATAGGTGACAAAGTGCACTCCATGCTTCTAAGAAGTCTTTCAGGTTAGTGGGGGAGATGGATTCACAAGAAGCAGTTACATTGGTGTGGCAGATCCTGTAGGAGAGGCACCTGCTATAAAAGTACTTGGGGAAATAGGGGAGTGAGGATACTGCAAGACACTTTGTGAGAATCAGTGGACTGAGCTGAGAAGGGCCGTAAAGAGGGGACATAGTTCTCTTTGCTCGAGTATCTAGCCTCAACACTAATTGACTGGTAATAGGCTATCAAGCCTCGACACCAATTGATCCATAACGTAACCATCCTTTCTTATGGTCTTAGCTCAGGGAAACCTGCTTTTCATAGTGAACTAGAACATTGACTTTCAGTTTTGGCATTTACGTAAAACAGAGGGGTGGTGGTGATGCTGGTGTGATGAAAATGATGATAGGCTGAAAGATTGATGAAAGGCTAAAGAAATAGTGTCTATCTATAGATTCCCAATAAAAATTAGGTTAAAGATAAAATTGTCAAAGAACAAATATGATATTCTATTACAAAATTAAGTTTAAAAGTAACCAGGAGTCCCCTGCTTGAAGAATCTAAACTGTGAAGTCAAGGAAGCCCAGGTGGGCATCTAATGAGAAAATCTGGCCGCGATCTAAGGGTAACTATTCTTGTATTTGCTCTGCATGCACGTGTGCTCTCTCATCTGTTCTCAGTTGCAGACTCTGAGTCCTAAAGCCTGTGGGATAGGGCCCGAGAAGTCACTTGGTCTGACCTTCCATGTATTCTGGGGCCTTTGTTCACAGATCACCATGCTGGTTGCCGCCTCTGCTTGCGCACAGTGGGTCGGGAGAAGGACTCCAGCTTATCCTCCTGTGTAATCCTCTAGCATCTTCATGGGACCCATTTGATAAAGCTAAGCCAAGCGTCTATGTTATAGATGATGTTACTTCCCAGGGATACTAGGGCAAGGCGGCCTTTCCAAGGAGCTCATAGTTCCATTCTTTTATCCTGAGGTGACATTGTGTGTGAGCCTCTCCCTATTCTTCGCACTGTCTTCTGGTGAGTCAAGTCTAATTTAAACCTTGGCTTCAAAAATTGGCCCATCACTCTATACACAGTCTGTTTTTTGTCCTGCTGTTAACAAAGCCTCAGCTTGAGCTGGCTTTCTTGAACTACAGTCATCCCAAATCCTATTTTTCACCCATCCCAGTCCACAGGCAGCTGTTAAGGTGTTTTCTCTGTTACATATTTTATAAGATATATTTATACAGTAAACCTTAGGTATCTATGATTTATTAACCTCTCTATTATGCACACTTTCTAAGATATAATCCTGGACTAAGGCATAGTTTTTGGGTTCAAGTTCAAGCCAACTGGAAAGACATGTAAACAAAAATTACCAAAATATCATGTGAGATGCTGTGATAGAATGTATGTAAGATGCTCCATGACTATGAAGAAGGCACACACTTCTCACTTGCAGTGGAGGAGAGTTAGAGAGGCATTCCTGGATCTGGTACCCCTGTTAGAGCTTGAACACGAAGAAAAACTTCCACTAGCTCCCTGTTTCCTAAAGATTGCATTACCTCTCAATAGTGTTGCAAGCTGGTGACCAAGTCTCTAGCACATGGACATACAGCATGCGTGTTTACAAATGAATACAAAATGTTTAGAGCAGTACTTGACATTTCTGTTGATATTTTCTGTTTTTTGTTTTTGCTCTGCTCTTAGTATATTTTATATCTATGTGCCTCTAGTCTACTTCCTATTTGTTTGTTGATTTATTTTTGAGATGGGGTCTTGCTCTGCAGCTAAGACTGGCTTCTTACTATATAGTCCAGGCTGGCTCTGAACTTGTGGTCCTCTTGCTTCCTTCTTTTGGGTGTTTAGATTACAGGTTTGCCTCAGCTTGCCTATTTTACTTTTAGGTTTTTTTCCCTTCAACTCTATCTTCTTTTTATTTTATGTGTGTGAATGTTTTGCCTACACGTATGTAAGTGTACCATGTGTGTGCAATGCCTGCAGAGGTCAGAAGAGTGTGTCAAATCCCCTACAACTAGAATTACAGGTGGTTGTTGGCTGCTACATGGGTGCTGGGAATTGAACTCAGTTCCTCTGGAAGAACAGCAAGTGTCCTTAACTGCTGAGCCATCTCTCCAGCCCTCCAAATCTATCTTCTAATTCTTTCTTTTTGTTTAAAAATTCAGCTATCACTTAAAATTTTTCTAAAATAATTATTTTTGTTGGGGAGGAGTGGGCATGCACATACCATGGCACACAAGACAGTCAGAGGACAACTTGTGGGAGTTAGTTCTCTCCTTCTACCATGTGGACCAAACTCAGGTCATCAGACTTGACAACAGATCTCTTTACTCACTGAGCCATCTTGCTGGCCCCAGATAATATATTTTATTTTCCAAAAAGTTCATTTTTATCCTCTAATTAGTTCCTTCTGTAAAATAGCATCCTGTTTCATGAATATAACATTTTTCTCATCTCTGAGAATGTTAATGACAGTTTTCTTTTTAAGTTTTTTTTTTCTGTTTTCTTCATTGTCTCTAATTGCACCAATTTCCTTTTTTTCTCCTTATTTTATTTTTGTCTTTCATGTTCAAGGCTTTCCTCACATGCTGAATGACTTGGGTTGAGTCTTTATATACCAGAATGGAATTCTAAGCCACTGAGTGGGAACCGTACGTGTGCAAGAATGACTGTGTATACACTCCTTCCACAGGGGTCAGGGGTGTCCAGGCAAGGAAAAGGCTGTCCAGTTGCAGGGGTAGGGGGTGATTCATCAGTTCCAGTAGATCTTGTACTGTGGCTAGTTTTGTCTCTGGAGAAGAGTTCCCAGAATTTCTGCTGAAATGTGGCTCTGAGATGTGTCTAACTTGTAGGGTTGGAACAGCTGAACCTCTGCAGGGTTGATGTCAAGGCTCTGCACACAGACATCCAATGAACCTGTCTGATCTTTGCTCCACCTTGCTCTGCAGAGTCCAGAGTCTTTGTGGATCCTGGAGTGTTGAAATCATCTTCTGTTCATAGTATACACTGTGTGGCTGAATTATAGACGTGACTGCATTAGCACACAAGTCTTTCCAAGTACATTCTTGGACAGGCGTGAAGGTGAGCTGCACTTGACAGATCCTACATCCTCTCAGAGCTGCAATGGAATGCCACATGGAGAAAAGCATCAGAGAATTGCATAGGGGAACTGAGGATAACATGGACATGGAGTTAGGGCCAGCAAATAGCACTGGAGTCTTCGGAGAGCCATGCTTAGATGGCAATTCTGCAACTGAGTCCTGGGCTCATGCGCTCAGTGCAGTCAAGGAGAATAAAAAGAGCTGAGATGAAGCATACAGAGAGGAACATGTTTACTAACACAGGGACAAGAAGACCAAGAGGATTCTCTGTGGTTCACAGGCTTACTATGGCGCTCGGGGCAAGAATTTGATGAATTATGGTTTGTGCTTTCTGGTGAGTTACTTCTCAGTTCTGGCTGCAAATAAAATCACCAGAACTTGCCAAAGGCTAGTTAATCAGAACCCATGAGAATGGGGCTTGGGAATTACTATTTTTTTAAAAGGCTCCCAAAGTCATTTTAATTTGGAACTAGAACTGAAATTCCAGAGTTGAGGGATCTTACAGAAAAGAATCAGATATGAAATAGCACTCTGTGCTTCAAAGCACTCCTTTGGAACTTGTAATTTAATGCTCAAAATTTAAAGAGTAATATGAAATACTTATGAATTATAAATAAATAGCTTATAAAATGTATTTTAGGGGAAAGTTAGAAGGCTAAGTCTAATGATTTGAGTTCCATTTGCAGAACTCAAATGGTGAAGGAGATAACTAACTCTTGAAGTTGTCCTCTGACTTCTTACTATGGCATGTGTACCCCTGTACAAAAAGAAATAAAAATTTTAAAAATATTTTACTTTAAAAAATATCTTATTATAAGTGTATGAAGATATTGCCTGTGTGTACATAATTGCACCTTTGGCAGGCAATGCATGCGGAGGTCAGAAGAGGGTGTCAGATTCCTTTGGAATTGGAGTTACAGGTGGTTGTTAGGTGCCATGTGAGTGCTGGGAATTGAACCCAGGTCTTCTGCAAAAGCAGCCAGTGTTTTTAACTGCTGAGCCATCTCTCTAGTCCCTTTAATATTTTATTTTTATTACTATTTTATGTGTATGAGTGTATTGCCTGCCTGTGTGTAAGTGCATCCATGTTGTGCAATGTCCGAGGTTATCAGAAGAGGCTGTCAGATCCCCCAGAACTGGAATTATAGACAGTTGTTAGCTGGCATGTAGATGCTGGGAATCAAACCTGGATCCTCTGTAAGAGGAGTCAGTGCTCTTAACCACTGAGCCATCTCTCCAGGCCCCAAATCTTAAAACTGAAAAAGAAATTAATGCAGATGAGCTTAGAAGAGGGAGATATTTTTATACTGGGATAGTTACAGAACTTCTTAATGAGTGCTAGTTCTGTACCTAACTCTGAAATATACTTTGAAGGAGAGACAAAAGAAGATAACACCCAGATCACATTCTGAAGAAAGTCCTATTTTAGGTTGAAGAAAATGAGAATAACAAGCTTGAAGAAACACAGCTATTTGATGCTAAATTATGTTTGGGAATTTTAAGTATAGTAGGAATTTGAAGAGATGGTCTCAGGTATATTTGGAAACAGTTTTGAATTGTAGATATAGTTTGAATTTTGCCTTAGAGAACTACAGAGAATAGGTTAATAGTTTAAAAAGCGAGCATTCCTTTTTCCCAGGCAACCATGTTAAGCAATACACTAGTTATCTCCCTGTGTTCTCACACCATCTTTAGGTATGTGTTATCATCATTGCTGCTTTGCATATGGGAAAGCCAAGGATTATCAAAGTTAAAGACATTTGTCAAAGGTCACACAAGTTGATAAGTGGTGGGTTAAAATATAAGCAAGGCTGTGTGGCTCGTGTGCTGGGCTTGTCACCGCCATCTATAGGACTACAGTGAGCAGAGAAGATGCCAGAGTGGAACACATAGATTTCTTTTGTTTGGTTGGTTTGTGTTTGTTTTGTTTTGTTTTGAGACAAGGTCTCCCAGCTAGCCTGGAACTCACTATGTAGGACAGGCCAGCCTTAGTCTTACAATATCTACCTGCCTCTGCTTTCCAAATACTGGCATTAAAGGCACCACCAGGCAAGGCTCTGAATGGGTGACTGGTTAGCTTCAATAGATACTTTAGTAGAAAGGTGACTTGTGGGCCCATTCAGTTTGTCAGAGCTTGTGTGTGTGTTTGTGTGTGTATACAAGTGCATGTGCATGTGTGTTGCGTGCATATGGAGACCAGAGGTGGACATTGGTATCTTCCTCAATTGTTCTCCATCTTAGTTTTTGAGACAGGTCTCACTGAACATGGAGTTTACCAATTTGGTCAGGGTGACTGGCCAGTGACTTCCAGGGATCCTCCAGAGGAATATCTCTGCCTCCTCAGTTCTAGGGTTACAGCTGTGCACCACCGTGCCTGACTTTTCACATGGGTGCTGGGGATTTGAGCTCAGGTCCTTTATACATTGAGTCATTTTCCTAGTCCTCAGTTTGTCAAAGGTCTTGACTGCCACTTCCTGGAACTCAGTTTTGTTTTCTGGACATTGGGGAATCCTTGAAGGTTTTTGAGACAGGGGACGTAAAGATAGAAAGTATGGTTTTGAAAGATAAGAAAGCCTGGAGACATGGACGGACATTTAAAAAAATATCTCACTAGTTGAATCGTGAAGGCTCAGGCCCTGAGCAGGTGAGTGATGTCAGGGTGAGAAGACCAGAAAAGGTGTGAGGTGCTTTGGCAAAGAACAGCGACTATGGAACACTAAACTTGGTATCAGTGTGAGCTTCCTTGTGTTACAGTAAGAGAGGCGGTTTTAGAGTTGAGAATAGATATTCTTCAGAGACTTTCGAGTAAAAAAGACAAATGACTTCATAAACGTTTCTTAGTTCTAGGCTTATAAACACTATATGACCTTTGATTCAGCTCACTTCTGGATCTGATTGAATTTAGGCCTTGTGACTAAGCTGTTTTATAAAGCCTATCTAAGAACTTCTGAGATACAGGAATTTCATTAATGATATGCAACCAGATTCTGATGTTGGACTCTGGTAATATTTCTTAACATGCCAAGAAATTTTCTTATTTCTCAATTTTCTTTAACCATAGCTACTCTGTTGTTAAGTACAGATCTTTATTTAAGAACTTGAGAACCTTTTCTGCTGAATGCCATCTTCTCTGAGTGTCGGGTGAGAAACTTCTGCATATCTTTCCCTGGGCTTCCATAAGACTGTATTTGTGTATCTGACCTGTGTCTTTAAATCTTGTTAGCATGGCATGCAAATGACAGCAGCGGGAGAAACAGGCAGGGCAGTGAATCAGAGTCTGTTTATAGCTCTGTTGTGATTGCAGTCATGCGTTAGCTTAAGAAAGACCCTGGGCCTTGATTACTCCTATCAAAGGTATGTAGAGATGCTACCTGAGCTAGGTGTGAGAAATTCAAATACATTCTTACTAATGATTTTCATAAGGGCTAAAGAGTTTAGGCCAAAAATAATTAAAGTGAACAATAGCACTGTCAACAACACTCCCGAATAATGAGATAGCAATTAATGAGTGAGTGAGCTCACTGCTCTTTTTGGCTCCGGGCATTAAGCGTTTCAGGATGAGTGGTGTATTGGTACACATTTATCTCTTTACTGAATACTGCTGCTTTAGTTTTAATCTAGATAACTTTCGTTTTTATTCAGTAGTCAAGTGTTTTCAAGTAAACAGGAGACGACCCCTAAAATCTCCCTCCCCATTAGTAGTTTTTGAGCAACTGCTGCTTCCATGCTTTGGGGCGTCCTCAGTTCACTCCCTGTCACAGGGCCGGTAATTAGGCTCTTAATAGATGGGTTGATGGTGCTATTCATGATAATGATGAGTTTTAAGTATCCTCCTATTGCCCAATAACAGCCTCTTTCATGTCGCTCTGTCTTGATTGTGTGGGCTCCTCCAGTTCAGCTGTTTGTTATGTGACAATTTTTCCCTTTTGTCCCCAAAGCATCAGGTGAAGCTTTTCTCCCTGAGTTTTCCTGCAAAGCCTTCAGGCTGTCCCAGGACATGCGCCCTCTGAACTATCCCAGGCAGCAAGTTTGCTTTCCTACAGCTGTCCAGAGACTTTGAATAAGCAGTAATGGCCATTTTGCCAGTCCATTGATTGTAGTGTCCATCAAATACATTTCCTGCCACTTTAAGCCTCTTTCCTTTATCCCAGGTAAGGCTAGATGCTTGTGTGGGATGCCTGCACGTAGTTTACCAGAGCCCTGGGTTTTAGAACCTCTTGGTTCTTTTTAAACTCAAGATTGTTCAGAGAAGTATAACTTGAATGAGACATCCTTTAGTATATATAATATGTTTAGACAAGACAGTGTCTTCCATTTTATTGGAAATGATAAGATTTTCTTCATTTTTTTTTCCCTTATGGTGATCAAACCCAGGGTCTCATGCAAAGTTATATAAACACATTACCAATGAGTTGTATCCCTAGTTCTTCTTACTTTTTCATAGTTGAATAAATATTCTATTGTATACATGTACCACATTTTCTTTATCCATTGAGCAGTTGATGGACATGAGGCCATTTCCATTTCTTGGCTATTGTGAAGAGTGTTTTAATGAACATGGGAACACAAATGTCTCTCCATGCTGACTTCAGTTCCTCTGGGAATATGTGGAATATAAAAGCCTTGGAGAACAGAATGTTGTTTAGCAGAGGCTGGTGAAGGCAGGAGAGGGATGGATGAGAAGTTGTCAATGCTACTGTTATAGTTAGACAGGAGTAAAACCTGGTGTATTATTGCCCAGAAGGGTGACAGTAAAAGACAGTGTATAATATATTTCAAAAGGCAAGAGAAAGCATTCTGGATATCTTTACCATTAAAATTAAATATTGGAAAAGACAGATGTCTTTACGTTGACTTGAGCATTACAAAATGTATAGAAGTACTAAACAGCAAATGTTACACAAATATGTACAAGTTTCCTGTTTTAGGTCAGTTAAAATTAGTTTAAAAAAAGACTTAGTTTCAAAAAGGTCTCTTCCTTCCATCCCACTTTTTCTTTGAGCCCCTTTCCTCTACCCCCAAAGAAAAGATGTTAAAATGTGATGTTAAATCTTTATAAAATATTATTATTATTTTATTTTAGGTAAGGTCTCGCTATGTGGCCTAGCTGGCCTGGAACTCACCATATAGACCATACTGGCCTTGAATTCACAGAAATCCACCTGCTTCTGCCTCTCAAGTACTGAGATTAAAAGCTTGCACCACCACACCCAGCATGATGTTAAATCTTACCTAGATATTTTTGAAGTTGTGGCTTCTGTCCCAGAAATGGCACTACTTTCTATGGCTTCTTTCTATCGAGTCTCACATGGACTGGGTTTTTACTTCCGTTTCTTAGGCTCCTCGAGTCCATCCCCAGAAAGACATACCGAATTTCGGAGGTAGAGATTTCTTTAGAAACCTCGGGTCCCTCCTTTCATCTTTGTCATAGGAAAAGTTGATAACATGGGCTGGTTGTTTGCCATGTGAGCTTTGGAAATGCCTGGCCTTCACAACTAATGTGCAAGTAGATTCATAGCTAAGTCTGGAACTCGGAATTATGTCTGAATGTACCTTTTCAGTCTTCATACTCCCATCGTTGAGCCCTGTCATTTTATCCAAATTTGGGACTTTTATTGTTTACCCATAGGTGATATTCAGTGATTGTTGTTGAGAGTAGGTGTGGTTAGGGATGGAGGAGAGAAGGTTAAGAAAGACTAGCTGATATTCCCATGGTGAGAATGCATAAAAATGCGAAAGACCAGCTGGTTCTCTAGATCCTCAGGGATGGGCAGTGTCTACCTGGATTTTGGCATGATTTAATTTAACTGCAACTTCAGTCAATTTGCTGGAGACTTGCTGGAATGTCATAGGAGCATGTCTGTCCAATGTTTTTGCTTTTACTTGAAAGGACATTACAGCATTCCTGCCTCTGCCTGTCCTCTGTTCAATAGTGGGATAAAAACATGGTCAAAACCCAATAAAAGTGACACCCAGGTCCCCTCCAACTCCCTCTCAGTTCTGTTCCCTGGGACAGAGAGGAAACTCCGTGGAGTAAACCTCCTCTTCTGCTCTTAGATGTGTGGTGAGAGAGGGAGGATAGGATCTGTCATCAAAGACTCAGTGGGCACGGCATGGAGAGCCTGTGCCCTTGGGCTCTTAGATGAGAGTCATGGCTCAGTCCGTGGCATACACACCTGCAGGTCAACTGCATCATCAAACTCTTCCTGCTTCCCTTTTGTGATTTAATGAGTGGTTTTTTTTTTTTTTCCTTCCCAAAGTCCTCTTTTTGTGCTGGATGTGAGTGGCAGAAATGAATAGACACTGCAGGTTTTGGAGGCATGTGGGTCTGTTGCAGTGGCAGGAGGAATCTATGCAGTTATTATTCCTGGTCTAGGAGTTAGGTTCTCTAACAGCAATGTCTTGGGGGAGAATGCTTGTGCACAGGTACCTAACAGATGGTAACAGTAACTTACATATGTGCTGTTCTTTTCCTTTTGGGTTTCCCTTAATCAAATTTACGTTCTTAACAGGTAACATAAGTATAATAGTTTCTGTAAAGTAAATTTGCCAAATTAACATTTTTATTTTTCCCCTTTATAATAGAATTTAAGAATCATATTCTAACATATATACTACAAAGAAGATAGAAGAGATCCTATAGTTTTAAAATACATACTTAAAAAACTGAGATACAGTCAGTCGTGTGTATCCCATGCTGTGCTCAAACTAGTGATTTCCCTGCCTCAGGCCCCTGAGTGCTGGGATTACATGTGTACACTAATCATGCCTACATAAAACATATCTTTGAAGCAATCTTGTTAAAAAAATTTCACTGCAGTCTGTTGACCTTATCCCTCTTCTGTTGAGAAAACATTTTTTGAATCTGTAATCCAGAGCCAGTCTAGGGAGGAGACTGTGCTGGCTTTACTTTAGTGGTTGCAAGATCTTTAAAGATGTCCTTCTGCTTTGACATGTTCAGTGGGGAAATGGCTTACGGAAAATGAGAAAATACCTGAGCATTTGGCTGGAAACCTGAGTACACTGCCCGTGTGTGTGTCTTGGCTCAGCTCTTTGGACTTGGTAACAGGTCATTATTTCTGTGTTAGATGAATTTTAGTATGCCATGTTATTTTAACCCACGCCACTCCTGGGAAGACAACTATTTGTCCTCTTCTTACCTGAACAGGGACCTGAATGTCATCCTTCTCCTGGGCGGAGCTGGACCTCTCCAAATTAGCCCCCTTTATCTTTTAGAAATCTGTGAACTTTGGCAGTTTTTCTGTGTGTGGAAATATTTTTGGTGGACATATTTCTGTAGTTTTTCTACATTGTTTCCTATTGTGGAAAAACTGTCATTGGATAGTTTGTGTGGAGGAGATGAAGTCTGTGTGGTGGGGTTCAGTGAGCTTTTCCCCCTTCTTGCTCCTCTCCATGGCCTTGAGGTTAGGGGTATTATTTAAGAAATGTCAAATTGGTCGAGTGGCTTGCTGAGCCCCTCTTCTTTTGGAGACATCAACCCTTCCCAAGGCCCTTACCATGGCATGTGCTGTTATTATCACCTATAGTTTTTAGTGAACAAAGCAATGCCAGTGTTGGGACCGTTAAGTTGTCATATAATCCAAAGCTTACTCTTTCTTCCTTTTCTCTTCCTAAATATGTATTGAGCTTAAGGAAAAATTTCTAAGCAGAGCTTTTTACACTGGCTGGTAATACATAAGATTATTATTGATACATCTCCAACACACCCATGTATCCACCAAAATAGACTACATGAAGAAAGAGCGCCTGTGAGTACTCAACATTTGGTGGCATTTGTCTACAAAGGCAATGGAGTAATGGAAACAGACATTTGTCCTCTTTCCTAGATGTCTGAGCTCTGGTTCTACCTAGTTCAGACACTGACTTTCTCTGTGACTTTGTTTAATGCTTTCTGCCTCATCCATCAAAAGCTAGGTTAGAAAAAAATAACCTCATGTTTTATTTTCAGTGTGTCATTAGGTATAAATCACAGTGCCTTGGTCTTAATTATATAAGTTAAGAATTATGTAGATAAAGTCATTTGTCTCCAGAAGTTAATCTGTATCACCTTTGGGGATATCAGATAGGTAAATGGCTCACCATTCCACTTCCTGTGAACCAAGAAGATTTAGTATAGCTGGAGTTCATAAGCATATATTAATATTCACTTGTTTAGTTCAGCTAATGTTTGTTTAGTCCCATGCAAAGTATGAGGACTGATCTAAGTATAGGATAAAGACTTCAAATCAGATTGAGAATATAGAAAGACATATTAGTTCTCAATGTGATATACTAACAAAATTATTGTGTTTGGGTATCAAGAAGACCATAAAACAATCTAATTCCCTATTTACAGATGAGGAAAATTCAGAGAAACAGAGACTGCATTGTTGACAGAAAGCTGAACAAATTTAATGGAGTTGTTGTAGGTGGAGATGGATCTTTAATGTATAGGATTTGACACCCAGTGGATAGTTAGCAAAAAGTCTTTTTGTTGAAAGGAGCAACTGTCTTTGGTGCTGGTGAGGCACCATGGTTTGTACAATTGTTATCTCTAAACATGATAGAAGCAAGATTTCAAGAGCAGTACTCAAACATGAGTAACTATTGATATCTGATATACAGTTTTCACAACTGGAGTACCCTTGTTTGAGTAAGAGAGAAGAGGGGCAGGAACTCTTTTATTCAGTTCATTAAGATCCTGCTATTAAACAGAGCTTCCCTTTCTTCCCACCTCATAGTTAAGATGTTTTTACAACTTCTTTGCTTCTGATCATATTAGCTGCATAACCTTTAATGACACTTAAGAAAAAATTTACCCATAGAAATCATCAGAGTGGATGTATTACATCAAAATATCCTGATGGAAATCCCTGTTTACACTGCCGGTCATCCCAACTGGGAGAACAATTCTGATCACTATCTTTTTAGAGCCTTACTAGGTAAGGGTTTGTTTGGGAGTGTTCTGGTTTAGTGACTCCCCTTCCTGCTCTCACTCTATGGAACCAATTTCAACATTAGATTTTCTTTACATATGCTTTAGTAAAGCACATCTGTCCTTTCTTCTAGTTTCACTCCTTCTATGCTTTTTTTCCTTTAGTGGCATTTGGCAAATTTGTATGCTTTTACGCGAGCATATCTTAAAGTTTTACGCACTCCTTAAACTGTTTGGTGTTTGTGTTGGCATCTCAGCCAAATGCATCCTTACACCCAGTTAAATCTGCTCTCACAGGGCAATGTGACTTTCTGTATTTGTTTGGTTCCTCTGCTTCATACTCTGAATTATTTCTCTTTTAATTGCCTGCCATCCTCATCAGACCTTGAACTAAGCAAGGGCCTGGTGTGTCTTCTGTTACTTTATACTCAGTTCTCAGCACAGTTTCTGTTCTAAGTATTCTGTAACTTACTGAATTGAATTTTATTCTTCATTATCCCATTTTGTTTCTACTTCAAGGTTGAGCCATAGAGACATCTAATCCAGAATTATATGCACTAAGTTTAGATTTTTAAAATTACATTGAATTAAAATTTAGTTTTTATTATATGTATACATATATATTTGTGTGTGTATGCAGTGTATATGCATACATATACATTCCATAGTGGGTATGTAGAAGTCAGAAGACAACTTGCAGGAGTTGGTTCTCTCTTTCTACCAAATGGGTTCCTGGGATTGAGTTCAGGCTGTCAGACTTGGCAGCAAGTGCTCTTATCTATTGAACTATCCTACTGTCCCCAGTTTGGAGTTTTAAAACTACATTTCAGCTCAAGACATTCTGATATTTACTCCAAAGCACTCTTTATGGATAATCAGGAACTTTCCTATGTACTGGTGGGGCCACATGCAGAAAGGTAAGATCCACCTGACTTTGCCTTCTGAGTGCTGGGATTAAGGCATGTGCCGCGAGGCACAGCGAGTGTGTGTTCTTGACCTCTGGCTATGTCCATGAACTCTGCATTTGTTTTTTGTGTGCTTCTGCTTTGTAGGTGGTAACTTCTCTTTTGCCGATTCTCTTTCTTTTCTCTCCTTGTTGATGAGGATGTGTGTTCTAAGGCCTAGTCCCCTGTCTTCTGAGATATGAGTCTTGCTTTATCTCCTTAGCTCTGGTTGTATAAACTTTGCCTCCATCTCATAGACCTTTGGAATATACCAGTTGGTGGCTGTTCCTGGAACTTAGATATCTATCAGTTCAACTTGCAGATCTGATCTCATTTTCCCCAGAACTCTCCCAGATGTCAGACTTCAGATTTGGCAATGGTGCTTTAAAGCCAGCAGTCACCACTGGGTACCTGGGTCCTGTGTCTTCCAGCTCCGTCTAAGAGTCTGCTTTTCTTTTCACTCTAATCAGGTGGACTTCCAGATCTTTTGGAGTTTTCTTGACAGTACCTTTGGAATTTGTACAGCTCATCCCATCACTCGACATGGAACTCCCTCAGACTCCACCCTATGAGCTGTGGTTCCTGCAGCACCCAGCATTTGCCCATACAGCTTTGCTTTCCTGTCTACTTTTCGTTTAATGTCTAATTCTCCCAGTTAGATAATTGGCTTCTTGAGGGCTGAAATCAGGAACTACATCTCTTCCTGCATCTACCATTTAGCTGGGCAGCTGGTGACAGTGAATGAAGGCTTCCTGCTTGTACGTGTGCTGCCTTCATGAACACCAGATCCTCAGGAGAAACCATGGAGCAGGAGGGAGAAGCTAAAGCACTAGAAAGCAGGGTTGTGATTTCTTGGTGAACGCGGGCATCTGTAACATTTGAATTTTTAGTTGGATCTGTTAAATGAGTGCTTGAAAAAAAATCAGAACCTTTTTTGGAATAGCTCTTTATTGATTTTCATGCTTATTATCTGATGTTGCCATACAACATACTTGCAAAATTTTATGAAAGAGAAAATAGAGGTAGGTTGTGAAGTGTGGTTTGGCTAACGCCATGAGCCCCAGTGGGTCTGAACCACTTTCCTTAGCCCTAATCTCTTGTTCTGGTAAAAATCAGCTCCGCCCATGAAGGCATGGGTTCAAATGCCACAAAGATAGCTGTTTTGATTTTATCTTCTGCTAAAGAAGCTTGCAAATTGATGAGAAATAGATGAGTAAACAAATTATTT
Source organism: Eospalax fontanierii (assembly GCA_035773235.1). Taxonomy (NCBI): domain Eukaryota; kingdom Metazoa; phylum Chordata; class Mammalia; order Rodentia; family Spalacidae; genus Eospalax; species Eospalax fontanierii. The sequence continues at coordinate 33,055,242 of CM069539.1, forward strand.
TGTAATTTAGGGTTTGAATTAAGAAAGGGTGAATAAGGATACAAAAAGTGTGGGTGAGTGAAGGTAGGCGTGATTAATTCTGTCTTCGTAATAAACAACAGCTGCTCCAGGCAGCTTTCGGTCAGTGAGGGCTTCTGAGGAGTGCATGAGAGCAGGTGTGGGTGCGCAGACTACAGAGTTGCAGGGAGAGAGAGGAAAGGCCAAGCCATTTCCAGAAGGGAACTGGGGACCGCTGGAGACTCACAGTGGATTATGATATGCAGTGGTCTAGTGCCCTAGCAGCATAGGAAAGTCTGTGAAGGTCTATCTGCCTGGCTGGCTTCATTGCTCTTGGCTTCTAGCTCAATATTTTGTGGGCATTTACAGATCTGATGATATTACAGGTCGAATGTGACAAGACTGAGCTTGTCTCTGTATGATGAAGAATCTGGAAAGATGATGCAAGTCAGTCTGCCAGGGTTTCATGGGTCTCTGCTTCCCTCCCCGTCTTCCTACACTCCCTTGAATGCCTCGCTCCCCCACTTCTTGATCTTTGCTTTGAACCTGTGTTCAAGCCCCCCGCCCCCTTTTTGTTTGCTTGCTTTTTATTGAGTAGATGGTTATTCTAGAGTCTATATCATGGCAACCTCATGTGGATTTTTAAAATAAATTTGTTACATGTTTCTAATTCATTTACACTTACCTCATCAAATGCCAACACCCCCTTTAATGAGGTAGTTAACAGCCAAGACACTTTGTTGGCGTTTGACTTGGCCTCTCAAAAACACTTCTCCTTTCTTCAGCCACACAAAGCTATGACCTGTAAGACCTATTTCATTCACTCTGCTGGTTGGAAACTTTGTGAACCACAATTACCCAGAGCCTCTTTGTATTTCTTTTCTTCCTATGGCCCCTTTCAATACTCATAGACACTGAAGTTCATGTCTAGTTCTTGTTTACCCTCAGCTCACTCCCAGCATAAGACAGGACAAAGTAATTTAACTACTCCGTAACTGTTTCCCTGGCACTTTTTAGAAATTGTTGAGATTGGAAAGTGTTGGGGGTCCCTGTGCTCAGGGCCAGCCCTAGGGGACCGAAGGGTCTCTGCCGTGGGGGGGTGAGTAGGCATGGAATCAAAACACACAGATTCTGGGGGCTGAGTGGGAAGCAGGCAGTGGCAAGCTGCTGCAAGCACCCTTTAATCAAGGAAGTGCAAAGGGTCTTATAGGTCTGGTTAGCCAATGGCGTTATGGGGTGGGGTCCTGAATACAGCCAATAGTAAGTCTGTCCCTAGGTAGGCAGGTTCTTTCCAGATGCTGGGCATAAGCTGGTCTCACGACTAGCCAGAGCAGAGTGCCACACCCATGGGAGCCATTCCTCTGTTCCTCATAGCAGGTGACCTGGCTAAGGTACACTCTGTGTTGTGCCCTACAGGAGAGATGGCTCAGCAGTTAAGAGCACTGGCTGCTCTTGCAGATGACTCAGGTTTGGTTCCCAGCACCCACATGACAGCTAACAACCATCCCTAACTCCAGTTCCAGGGGAATCCAGTGGTCTTCTGACCTCCATGGGCATTTCATGACACAGGTGCATCTTACATATATGCAAGCAATACATACAAAATATTTAGAAAGTAACTTTGGTTTTGTCTGTTGTTTTCTCAGGTTCATCCGTCTCTGTCCATTATCCTGACAAGGCCTGTACCTTGGGACTTTCAGGCCATTTAGTGAATTGTGTGTGTGTGTGTGTGTGTGTGTGTGTGTGTATGCATATGTGATGAAACTCAGGGCCCTCTGCATGCTAGGAAGATGTTCTACCACTGAGCTGCATCTCTAGATGTATTTTAAAAAATACAGGTCTGCAAAACCAATTGTTTCTGGAGTCTTGAACATTTTAGAAGACTTTCTGGCCAGCTTAGTCTTTCCATTGGTTTCTCTCCACTCTAGTTACTGTCAGTCCTAGCACATGACTGCAAAGGCCTTTGAAGACTTCCACTGGGCAAAGAAAACTTGACTGATTCTGGGTTACTGATTCTTGCTTTGCATTTGAATGTATGGGGAATAAGGAGCTATGACCCTGGGTCATAAGTAGGTAAGCTTTTAAAAAAATTTTCCATCTCCTGGGTTTGAACTTAGGGCCTCATGTATACTAGACAAATGCTCTACTGTTGATCTATTGCCCCATCTTTTTTACTGCTTATTCTGAGACAACGTCTTACTAAGCTGCCTAGACTATACAGAACTTACTCCTCAGCTCATTCAGGTCTTGAACCTGCAATCCTCCTGTCTCAACCTCCTGACTGGTTGGGATTACAGGCCTGCACCACCAAGACAACCTTAAGGATGGTTACTTGATAATAAATTAATCCCCAACCCTTTTAATGTAATTTAATCACCAACAATTAAGTGAAGGGAAGATAAAAAGGAACTAAAAGCAATCAGGTACCCACTGGCACCTCATATATTTTAATGCATTTAATTCCCATAATCATTCAGGAGGGGGAACTGTTTTTTGTTTGACTTTACAGATGATGACATTAAAACAAAGGAAGCTTTGACATCTGCTGCAGATCACTCTGCAAGTCAGTGGTAGAGATCTTCTTCTTTTCACCTCCTGAATTTACCAGTTGGTAGAAACGAGAGTTTACTGGAATTTTTCAGTGTGAGTGATTATATGAGTCCTCTCTCTCCCACTAGGGAACGCAGATATTGCTACCCAATTGTTTCACCAAGTCCCTTTTGGCTGTCTGAATACATCTATCTTCTTGTCTTTGTGTTGCTGCTTGGGTCATTCTGAAGCTTTGTACACATATATAGGTCACACATTCCTAGAACATAGGTCAATCAAGCAGACATCTTAGAGATTCTTAATCATTCTGATCTTTGACCCTTGCTTGTGTCAGTCAAAAATATGGGTGTGGGTACTGGATGTTGAAGAGATGGGAGAGAAATCCATTGGAGATGTATAAGAGTAGATAATGTTGCTCTGTGGTTCAGATACAGCCATGACTGAAGGAGAGATGTACCAGAATCAGCAATGCTGGATGAGGCCCGTGCCTGGACTTGGAATAGTCACACATGTGAGTTTATACACAGTGTGTATAATCTGGAATATAGTCATCCTTGAGTAGCCATGAGGTTGGGTAGATTCATGACTGCAGAATCCATGGATCCAGAGGAATGATAGACTGGCCCACCAAATGTCCCACATCTCCCCACACTTCCGGGATATTCCTAGGAACTGAACTCAGATCCTTTGGAAGAACAATGTATTCTTAACCACTGAGCCCTCTCTCCAAATGCTGTTTCCTATTTCTTTTGATTTATATTCATCAAAAATTCATTCTTATATAGATATGAGTTTTGACAAAAGCTAAAGTCGTATAACCGTTGCTGGAGTCAAGATACAGAACTGCTCCGTTCACTCAGTAGTGTTCAGTTCATTCATGCCACTCCTTTGTAATCAGCACCTTCCCCAGCTTCTGGCAATGTGTTCTCCACCCATGGCTGTGCCTTGTTCAGAACATCAGGGGAGTGGAGTCCTTCAGCCTTTGCAAGGCAAAGACAAGTTCTAAAAAGAATTTTCTTAAAAGATTAATCTTTTAAATTAGCATACAAACAATGTGTGTCATTATGGTGTTTTCGTACATATATGTCCCTCTACTTCGTTCTTATTCATCTCCCTCCCCCTCTCTCCTCTCCATCCCCCTCCCTGCCTCCTTCCCTCTCTCACACTTGTCCTTTTCCTCTCCGTCCAAATAATCTCTGTTTCTATGCAACTGTATTCAGTTCCTTCCTCCAAATCCCATAAGGTCTTTTCCTCCCATTTCATGGTTCTGTTTCTACTTTTATCACACACACGCACACACACACACACACACACGCGCGCGCGCGCACACACACACAAATTTAAATCTGGATTCTACAGATGAAAAAAAATCTATTTGTGAAAGACTGTTAATTTTGGTAACTGTTTTTTGCCTTTGCAATGCATTGTGCCGTTGCCGTCACACTGAAGAATTCTCTGTCTATTCCAGAGGTTCATGATTTTCTCTTATTTTCCCTTCTAAACATCTCTTAGGTTTGTGTTGTATTGGGATTTATGATCTATTTTGTGAATTTTTAGATAATTTATGATGCATAGTATTTTTTTTTTTTGCCTAAGGATAGTCAGCTCTCTCTTTTGCCTAAAAGACACTCATCTTGCCACACGTAATGGCACTTATTCTAAAGGAAAAATATGATTTGACCTAGAATATGAACTCAAACATCTTCCAACAAAAGGGGAAAAAAATTCTGTAGACTCCTAAATATGACTAAGAGAGTCCTTATAGCCTGAGAGAACACCCACAGTTTGTTTTACTGTGTCATAAATCTAAACAAATTTTAAAGTCTACGATTTCTATATTGGTTGTCTTTGCCCAGCTTTTCATAAGTTTCAAGAAAAACTGAACATATATTAAAACTTTAGAATGAGACTGGAACTTAAGACTCATTTAACTGAATTCTTTTTATAAACTTACAAGAATAGCACAGGCATACGACAGAGGGTACATGACACACAAGCATCAGCTGGAGTGAAGACCTCGGGAGATACTGGCTCTCTATTTCTCTGTCTTCTTGGTCTCTGGGGCTGGCTTCTCTTCCTCCTTATGACCTCAGATGTTGATGTGCCCCAGGCTCAGTCCCTAGATCTCTCCTTTCTTCTATCATCCGTGGCTCAAAATGGCCCATATACTTCATGAGTCAAAGCTGTTCCAGCCCCTTGCTTCCTTGAACTCCAGACTGATTTACCAGCTGCCTTCTCAACACAGCTGAGGTGTCTAATAGCACCTTGTCTGCGACAGTGATTTGATTTCTCTATTCAACCTTGCTCTTTGTCCAGTCTTTCCCATTGTAGTGAGGTACACCACCATCCCTCCAGTTGCTGAAACCAAAAACCTGGGCACGAATTAAAACTCTCTCTCTCTTTCTCAGGCTCTCCTACCTGAACTGTGAAATATACCCTGACTCTGGCTACACCATAGCCACAGACTGCTGCCTCTGGGGTCTAGGATGTGGCCTTGCCTCCTCTTTGGTTTTAGAGCTTCTGCATCTGCTCCTGCAGACTGCTCTCTACACAGTAATCATAAAGATCAGATCACGGCTTGCCCAGCTGGAATCTCATGGATAACTTTTCATCATTGTGAATCAGATCTTCATGATCTGACCCCAGCAGATTTCTCTGAACTTTTCTGGCCTATGACTTCTGTTCAGTATTCTTTGAGCCCAAGCTTGTTTCTCCTATTGGGTTTTGTACTTGCGGGGTCTCAGCGTGGGTGCTCAACCCTATGTCTTCTTAAGGTTCTAATGTGTGCAGAGAGAGGCACTTACCTTCCGAACAGCCACCTTTTCACAGGAACCTTCCTTGGCTCCTGCCTTTCCCCCACTTCCCTGTCTTTTTAGTATGCTGAAGTTTCCTTTCTAGAATTTACCGCAACCCACAGGTATGTTATTTGTTCTATGCCTGCCTTCTCTATTGAAATGTAAGCTCCAAAAAAGGTGGAACTTGGCCTGATTCTCTGCTGTAACACCAGCTTCCAGAGTAGGGTGTGTCCCATAGTAGATGTTCAATGAATACTCCAGGAGGATGGCATATGAGATCAGTACCTGTAGATTCCTTTCTATACTGTTTTGGTCCTGCCTTTTCCCTTAGAGGTTTTTGATTGTTGCTAGTTAGGTAGATAGCTTTCTGGATTTCTAAAAAAAAAAAATGCATGTGTAAATGTAGTTACAGTTTTCATGATAATGCAAATTGTTTTATACTGTATTTTTTCTCTCATAACAATGTATGTTTTGGATATCTCCCTATTCGTTTATTCATCTATGTATCTGTCAGATTATATAAATAGTTCTTTTTTGACTTTTAAAAATATATATTTTATTATTATTTTTATTTTATGTGTACAAGTGTATTGCCTACATGTGTGTAAGTACACCCGTGTCATGCAGTGCTATGGAGGTCAGAGGAGGGTGTCAGTTCCCCTGGAACCGGAGTTATGGATGGTTGTTAGCCGCCATGTGGGTGCTGGGATTCAAACCTAGGTCTTCTGCAAGAACAGCTAGTGCCGTTAAAGGCGGTCATCTCTCTAGTTCCACAAATAGTTCTTTTTAATGGCTATACTGAAGTCCATATACAAATGTAACACAATTTAGTCATTTTCCTGTCAATAGGTGTATGGATTATGCCCCCTCTCCAGCGCTATAAACAAGAGTCTAGTGAATCTGCTTGCATGCAAATCTTTCACACACATGGACACTAGAAGTCACACTGGAATTTTCTTTTAGTAACTTGGTAGATATTGTTGGTGGAAGTGTAAAACACTCTAATTTTATCCTTTCAACAATAGTATATAATTGCCCATTACCCCACATCTTCACCAACACTAGATATTATTCTAATTCTGACAAAAAATTTAAAGTTCAACTCTCTATAAGTCAGAAAGATAGCAAAAATCTGACTTGTAAGTGGAAATTACTCATTTTACCTAAACTGGTGAGCTCCTGAATTTCTAGACTAGAAACTCACCTCATAAAGAAACACGGTGTAGAAGAAAGTGCAGAAAGTAATTGGAGAAACATTTGCTTGTGTAGACGCTTCCAGAGCCTTTTAATGTCATATTCTGATGTATGCTCAGAGATCGAAGCCCCAAGCCCAGGATTCTGGCTTTCTTGCTATAAAATATTATTCTCAGGAGACTTTTCTTTTTTCTTAAAAAGAATCCACAACAGAAAAGTTCGAGTGTTAGGCTTGGCTGGAGAGTTCATGGAAGCCATTGCACTTGGTGATTTATTGTTACTTAACAACTTTGTGGTTTCACCTGGGCTTTGCTAGAGTATACTTACAGAACAAGAGAAGTTGTCTGTCTTAATGACTAGCGTCATTAATGTTCTGGCGTCCAGAACAGAGGCGGAGGAATGAACAGAGAGAGCCATGCCAAGCCAGAGGAGAGCCACGTCACCCGGGGGCTTCTGTGACCGTAGTCCGGTTCAGGCAGAACTGGTGTGATTGTTGGTTGGCTCTCACTTGATCTGTCCTTGTACCTGCTGCCAGTCTGCACTGAAGCTCAAAGGGCAGCCCTGAGTCTTCTCTGTTTTCGTCATGCGGGATGAGAGGCACTTTTGTGGTATCAGTATGTTAGAGTTTGAAGGGTTCTGTCACGTTAACCACTACTCTCCAGATGACAAAATGGAGACTCAGAGAGACCAAGAAGGTCTCATAGCAGTTGAAGGTCTCAAGTTGATTTTTGCTTCCTCTCTTTTCTCTGTTGTATTTCTGATGAGCAGGAGGTCCTGCCTTCATGCAAGGGGCCTCTGTGGGCTCCCAGCCCCTCCTGTCCCTGCTCCTGTGGTAACCTCACTCCGGTTTGTTTTCCAGGCTCCCCTTCTCTTCGGGCATATCCTCTCCTCTCTGTGATCACCCGACAGCCTACAGTCATCTCCCACTTGGTTCCCACTGGCCCAGGAATCGCCCCAGTATTATCCAGGCACCCAGCTACTGAGGCTGCCTCTGCTGAGACCCCTGGTGGTGAGGTTTTAGCAAGCAGTGAGTCGGAGACAGAACAACCCACGCCCCGACAGAAGAAACCTCGCAGGAGTCGTACCATTTTCACCGAACTGCAGCTCATGGGCCTGGAGAAGAAATTCCAGAAGCAGAAGTACTTGTCCACCCCAGACAGGTGAGGACACAGGGAGGACACTCTAGACACCAGCCCGGAGAAGGGGCATCTTGCTCTCTGTGGGTTGTGGAGTCACAGAGGACACCTGCAGATTCTAGTAGGAATCGTGTTCCTTTAAGTCCTGTCAACGTTATGTTAAGCGAGGCAGCAGTCATGACTGCACCACAACAGCTTGCACAGCCCGCCCAAGCTGAAAGTGTGCTCATCACTCTATTTCATCCATGTTCATGCTAAAGCACTTCAGGATGATACGCAAGGGCAAGTTAGGAGGCTAGTCGCCCAGTTCCTCTGCTAGCAACCAAGCTTGATTTTGTAGTTTTTGTTTGGAGAGAGGGTTCTCACTATGGAGCACTGACTAGCCTGGAACTCAAAATGTAGACCAGGTTTAGCCTTGAACTCACAGAGTTCTAGCTCCCAAATGCCTTTAGGGTTACCACCATGCCTGGCTCAGGCTTGGATTTTAAAGTCCCCGTCATTTAGCACAGATGCAGTGGAACAAGATGTGACCTGGGAGCTATGATTTCAGTCCTCCCCTGCCCTTGGAACACCCAGCTGACCCAGTTTGCAAACCTGGCTCTTGCTTGGAAAGGCCTAGATTGATCCAGGTTTTCCTAGTGTATTTAATGGATATCAGAGCAGAACCATTTGGCAGAGGTAGTGAAAAAACTAGAAAGGACTGATCTCTTCAAACCACTTTCAGATCCATATAGGAACAGCTGTAGCCCTTGCTTTCCTCGGGGCCCCAACCTCACCCTCCTTCTTTTAGTGATTGTTTTAACTATAAAATACGCAGGTCTTCTCACTCTGAGGTGGCTGAGCTCATGGGTGGCGCTATTTGTTGGGGGGAAAGTTCGGGTCCTTTATCTCTACTTTGCTCCCTACTCTGTCCATACAGGTTGACCCTGGCCCTGTGAAAGAATGGGGAGAAGTGCAGGTGAATGTCTGAAGCTTTTTAGTAGCTGCTCGATAAGAAAATGGAAGTAAAAGGAGAGGCTGCACACCACCCTCTCCAGGGAATTAGCCTGTGGATTCCACTAGCCAGCTGTTTGCTGAGGGGCTCCTGGGTGCTGCCACAGTGGGGTGTTGGGGTCCAGAAAGCAGGAAACAAACAGAACCCTGCTTTGAAATATCATGGTGGAGGGATGACTATAATTGCTATTAACATAGTGAGCCAGCACTGTGGTGCTGTTGTCATTTGGGGCCATAGGAACCCAAAGATATTGTTGAGTGGACAGGAAGGTTAGGGGGCGTATTAAGGGGACCTTTGGTTTCAGAAGAGACGAGGCATCCCACATAGAGAGGATGTCCCTAAAAGGCTCACTGGGCTTGCTGAAAGATTCCAAGTGTGGGAGTTTCCTCTTAAGGTATGAGTGAGGTGGGAAGGGCCTCACATGCCTGGGTGAGGAATGTGGGCCTTGCCTTTGAGGCAGTCACTAGCCCTTAAGTGCCAGCTTTACATTTTAGAAGCATAGCTTTGATAGTATCACAACTGATGGATTAGAGGCAAGTGATGGAGCAGGGGACCAGTCAGAAGAGAACCGAGGGGTGGTTGCAGGGTATCACATTGGGAATAGAGAGGAGAGAGAACTGGGAAAGTGAAGATGGAATGGGACTGACAATGGACAAAGGAAGGGTGAGAGTTGAGCCTTCTATGATTCCTGAGTGAGGCCACTAGGAAACAGGGATGCTTTTCACTGAAGTAGGAAGGCACAGGCCGGGGTGGGTTTGGTGGGGGAAAGAGTGTGTTTTATTTCGTACATTCACATTTGGGAAAGCAGAGGATACTGGGAATTAATATGTAGGATCCCCAGATATTAAATGTCTGTTTTGATGCCCCTGGCAGGGAGCTAAGCCTCATGGACTTGTGTGACTAGGTGGAACAGGCATCATTATGTATGAGTTGAATGACAGTGGTGTATCTAAGAGGCTTCAGAGAGTATGGGTAAAAATTTAGGCTTATTTCTCAGAAGTTTGAGAACTTAAAAAAAAAATAGAAATGTTAGTTTTAAATAAATCTCCTGGGGCTTCCTGATACTTGCCCAGGCATCTCTCAGGTGACCACACAGACTGATTCACTTGCCTAGGGAGGACGACACCATTTGGTTGGCATGAAGCTGACACCTCAACCCGCCCTCTCCTATGTTCCCTACCTCCCTACGTGACCAGAGCCATGAGCGCTCCCTCCTCCCCTCGCTCCTGTCCTCCTCCTCCTCTGTGTTTGTTTCCCCAGTTTCCTAGGTGACTCCATTTAAGTGAATACGCAGGGAAGTGAGAATTTGTAACGGGTGGCAGGTAATGAGAGAAAGCTGATGACAGTGAAGTGTTTCTGCAGCCAGCGTGAGTCAAGGATGCATTTTTCCCAAGTGAGCTAACAGCATTTGCTAATGCTGTGGCAGAGCTGTGAACCTTCCACTGACTAATGCACCTGATGGCCTCAGGTGAACCAGGCTCAGGGAAGTCCTGCAGGAGCCGGGAGAGCCAACCCATAGGACCACTAGAACCCAGGGTAGCCCTAGACTTGTGGGACGACCCCTTGGTTCCTGGTTCCTAATGAATGACCACTTTGAATGCAGTGGGAAGAGCTTCATTCATGGGAAGAGCTAAGTGCTGTTGGCACTGGGAGTTTATTGCCTTTGGTTGGTTAATAACTTTCAGGAAAATTCTCAGCTGCCTGTTGCTCTTCTGTAGGGAGGATCAGATATGAATGCAGCTTTAAGACGGGCTCATCAGTCCCTTGAAGGCAGATCCATCAATCGATCTATCATCTATCTATCTATCTATCTATCTATCTATCATCTATGTGTATATGTATATATATATATATACTTACATATGTATATATATGTAAAATTGTTAGAGATTTAATTTGTGCACCCTGATCAGAGCAGGAGTGCAGCCATGAACAGCTGTTGACCAATACCAGCACCATCACCCAGTGTTCCTGCTAGAGCTCCTAGGGAAGGGAAAGCTGCAGCTGAAGACTCGCACCTGAGACTCCCTGTGGCTGAGGCATGAGTCTGCTCAGGCTTGCATGGAATATCGAGCCTTAGATCTGCAAGTGGTAATTCTCAGAAACCTGGGGACCTCCAAATAGTGTTGCTCACTGCCCAAGCTGATGTGTAAGTCCAGAGTGCTTCACAGAGCAAAAGTGGAGCTGCAGGGAGGCTGCGGGCAGACATGGGTGGATTTCATTTCTCACTCCAGGATCCAGGGGTCAGCATAATCTGTACAGTGCCAGAGAGTAAGTATTCCGGACTTTGTGGGCTATCTGGTCTGTCACAGCTACTGAGGTCGGATGATATAACACAGACAGCCACGAGCAATTGGAAAGCAAATTAATGTGTCTCTGTTCCAATAAAATTAAAAAGAAAATCAAGTGTCAGGAAGAGTTTGTTCATATTGTTGAGAGATTCTAATCCCTCTCCAAGCTTTAAATCTTTTATCTGTGAAATGGGAATAATTGTACTGACTTCACAGTATGTTAAGAAGAAATGTATGACAGCATTGGATAGGCTTAGCACATCATCTGAGAGGCTGTCATGCTCTGGAAATGGTTGCTGTGTTATTGGAATTACCTCCCAGTGTACACTCCCTGGGACCAGCTTTGACTTAGGGCCTCTCAGAAGGCTGCATAGAGATGCAGAAGCAGGAGGGACTGTGGATCCAGTGCTCCATTTAATCGGTGTTCAGCATTCTAGTTGTCATCATAATTTAGGGCAGCTAGAATGAATGATTGAATTCATCAAAAGGTATTTCTGAGGTTGATGAGATGGTTCAGTGGATGAGTTACTTGCTGCACAAGAGTGAGGACCACAGTTAGATCCCCAGAATCCACACAAGAGCTGGACAGGTGTGGAAGCTGCCTGTGATCCCAGTACTAAGTAGGCAAAGACAGGAGATTCCCAGGGCATTGGAGAGCTCTTCGTTGAGTGAGAGACTCTGCCTCAATAAGTAAAGTGAAGGGTGGTCAAGGAAGCCTCACATCAACTTTGGGTTTCTATACACATGTGCATATATATGCACACAAACTTACATACATGAGTACCACATATACAGGTATATGCCAAAAATATTTCTGAGTCCTGCTTCTGGATTTAGCAATGTGGTAGGCACTTTTGTGAGCATAAATGAAGCGAAAGGCTTGCTGTTGAGTTAGGGAGACTAAAGTAACATGTGACCCTAAGATAGCTGACCATACAGTCCATCTGGGAGGCTGCTAGCCTATGGGAGGGAGTGGATGAGAGCCACGGGAACTAGGAGGCTCACCTTCCAGAGGCGGATCTGCAGTAATGAGTGGATGATGTATGGCTATACTCTTTATTTTCATTTTGGGGGGCTCAGAAGACCTACTTTGTGGAGAGAGAATGTTTCCAAGACAAAGACTCTGCCTGTTATTCTTGCATGTGCCTATCTGTTTCACAGCTTCCCAATTTCGTACATGGTATTCTCAGAAATTCTTCCACTTGGGGAATAATTTGTTTAATGGTGGTGGTCTGAGCTTTAGTAGCAAGTCCTGCGTGCTAGATAGCAGGACCCTACCTCTCTTGCTATCTCCTGTCTTCCTCATCTTTCCTCTGTGTCTTGTGCCTTCTAGGTTGGACTTGGCCCAGTCTCTGGGACTCACTCAGCTGCAAGTGAAGACTTGGTATCAGAATCGCAGGATGAAATGGAAGAAAATGGTAAGAAAGGAAAAGTGAGCTAACCCTGAACCTCTCAGTGTGAGACCGGAACCCTCAGGATCCAATCCTTCTCTCAAAGCCCCACCTCTGAGCATTGCACACTAGGGACCATGCCATGAACACATTTCACCCCCAAACCATAAGATCACGATTCCTTGTTATCCTCTGTTAGCAGGCCATGTCCTAGGTCCTATAGTAAGTCATAAAATAAAATAAAACCTCAGTTTTCAATGGAGTTTGCGATGCTGTTGGAGAAAGAGGCTCAAGAAGAAGCTAGGGAATGTAGAAAGATCTAGTGCTGATTGTTGGGTGTAGATTGATAAGCCCAGAAGAGCTCAGGAGAGAGGAAGCGAGGACAGCTGCAGGCTGAAATGGAAGGACAATGAGAGCCAGTTAGCTGGAGAGTCGTTCTAAAAACTATAAGGCCGTGCATATGAAACTTCCCTCGGAACTTTTGGGGGGTGGGTTGTTCTCTGAAGGAAACAGCGTTGAGAGTGGGAAGCACCGGGCTGCATTCCCGAGTGTGCCCTTCCCTGGTTGATTTTGGGCAAGTCCCTTTGCTGCTTTCCCTGCAAGTTCCACCACCTACCTCTTTCCTAATCCATCATCGTGGCTGAAATCAATGTCTCCCGAGTAGCAGAGGCATTGTTTAAATCGGTTATCAGCAATCTTCTCATGAGTCAGATGAATAACGAACTGACAACCAGCAAAGTTGGCCAGCCCCTCCCAGTCCCCCAGAGACAACGCATGCGCCTTTGGCCTCTGACGTTACTTGTTTTTCACCAGCCACTATGCTGCTGCCACAGTTTGTGGGTTGATGGATGATGGTCATACATATAACATACACATCAAAATGGAAGGAACTCGGCAGATTTAACCTCAGAGAACATTCTAGGCTAACCAAATGCAGGTCCCTTCAGGAAAGAAGAGAGCTGAACCTTCAGCTGATCACAGTAATAATATGTGGATCAATTAACATCACCAGGCAATGGAGATACAGTGACAAGGGAATCTACCCATTAAACAGTTTGAAAAAAGCTTTGTGGTCTTTTGTGTTTCCATTCGGTGGACGTCAGTGTGGTTATAGGTTATGAAACTGGAAAGGGGGCTGACCAAGAAAGGAGATAAAAGAGGTGTTGAAAGGGACCATCGAATGGAAAAGGGGCCACTGGAGGTGGAAGGGTATGAATGAGTGGAGACAGGAAGAATCGGGAGGAAAGTCCTCAAAAACAAATTATGCTTGAAAATGCCTAATGAAACCTCAAACTTTGTATACTGGTTTAAAAAAAATAAATGATTAATTAATAAAAATATTAATGTAGGGCTGGAGAGGTAGGTCAGCAGTTAAGAGCACCGGCTGATCTTGCAGATGACCTGGGTTCAATTCTCAGCACCCACACGGCAGCCAACAACTGTCTGTAACACCAGTTCCAGGGCAATCTGGTACCTTCCTCTGACCCCCTTGGCCATTGCCCAACATGGGTGCACTTATATGCAGGCAATATACTCATACACACAAAAATAAAAAATAATAAAGTATTAAAAATATAAAATATAACAAAATACAAAAGGTTTTCAGTCAAGTGGGGGAGATAGACCTCAAAAATTAAGTTACATAGAGCAGTCAGGGTAACAAGAGGAAGGGTTGACAGGATTCCGAAGCAGATCAGAGAAGGGAGGGCTGTGTGACAGAGGCTCCTAAGCTGGTTTCAGAGAATGAGCAGAAATGTAACTAGTGATGGCGGGAAGGGAACTTCAGGCAGAAGGTCCGGGGCACTGAATTTCAAAATGGCAGGAGCTAAGCATGAGGCATGCATTCAGCTGTGATCTCAGTTCTAACTCCCTCAGAACAGCAAGGCATTGTTGAGATCCAGATTGCTTCACATATTTTCCTAGTAAAACTCTTTCAAGGCTATCTCTTTAGGTACTGAGAGGAAAAGAAAAAGATAATTGGGTAATAAAGATGTCTCAAGGCTAGTAACCTAATTGGAACTGGAAAAAGATTAGGACTTGATTCTCAGACTTACCCACATGGCTGCCAACAACAAAGTTGCCAGGACCATGATAGCATCTCAGACGAGTTTTGACTGGTCAACATCTGTAACCTATAGTGGGTTGAGTAAATTTAATCTTGCACACTGGAAGGAACACTTACCCTTTATTCCAAAATCCATAGCATTTTGCATTGGACTGAACGCATCTCGTTAGTCAGTAGTTTGCAGCTTAAAATTCAATTCTCTTCCACAAGAGGATCTAGACAACACTGCAGAATTTGGGTGGACCACACATGTGTGCAGGTCACTAGCTTTCAAATTGTCTCCATGTAGTCAACAGCTCAGTGAAACTGTTTCCAGTTGCTCTTCATGTGATCCATGTGCCTCCTTGGTAAAGCATCACACGGACCTTACAGAGTTATAGTATTAACTGAGCTACTGTCTCTAAAAATACCTAAGACAGGAACTGGAGAGATGGCGCAGCAGTTAAGAGCACTGGCTGTCTTGAAGAGGACCTGGGTTCGGTTCCCAGTGCCTACATGGTGGCAATAACTATCAGTAACTCCAGTTCCAAGGTTTCCAATGCCTTCTTCTGACCTCCGTGGGCATTGCATGACATGGATGTACTTACATACACGCAGGCAATACACTCACACATAAAATTAAAATAAATAAAAAATTTAAAAAAAATCTAGGAGTGTGCTTGCCACACAGGATGCAGGCAAGAGATGGTAGCTGCCATTATTATTAATTGCTATTATATTTTAGCTACAAAATCCATGTTTCCAAGGAATCTGAATTAATGGAGGCCAAGACAGGTAAACTGAAAGTGAATTCTACATGCTTCTAGGACCCCGCAAGCCTCTCCTTCGGTTGAGAGGAGTCCTGAGTGTTTGTTCGATAGTCAGAGCCTTGGCCCTAGGGCTCTGTTTAAGGTCTAATGAGACATCCCATCTTCAGGCTGGAAAAACAGCTAATATGATCCCAAATTCTGGGGGAGGAGATTTATGCAGGAGATTGCAAACTCGTTACCTGGCTTACAGAAATTGTCATCAATTCTGTGGTCTTCACTGCTTGGTGTCGCGGGTGGGAGAGGCCCAAAACTCACTCCAGTTCATAATTTGGAGTCTGTTGGCTAAGTGAGGATGAAGAATAGACCGAAAAAAAAAAAAAAAAACAGTTGCATGTTTTGCAAGTTTCACATGTTCCTAGAATATTAAGCAGAATGAAATGCTGGTGAGGTTGTTAAGATCTGAGGGGTCAGGGATTTTGTGTTCAAGTCCAGCTTGGCTCACTCTGATCCCAACAAACCCTTTCTGTTAACTGTTTCCTGTCTGAAGCGGAAGGATGGAAGATCTTTTATGTATACTGGCATCCTATTCTCTCTGAGGTGACAACCTGGTTCCCTATCCCAAAACCTCAAGAAGGAAGCAAAAGACCCTATCTTGACAGCTTCAGCCAGAGGACATCTTGTTTTAGAGTCCAGAGGAAGGCTGTCTACCGGTATAACTAAGAAAGTAAATCTCGGGTTAGGTGTTTCTTTGAGCAGCCTAGACAAACTTGTGACCTCATGTACAACTGCACTAAGAAGCAGACTGGCTCTTGGAATAACTGGGGAAGCAAGCCCAGGATGCATGTGAGCGTGCAGCCCTGGTACAGGGCGGGTGTGGGATAATAGCATGTCTCAGGTGTGCTGGGAGGCAGGGGGCCAGAGGTCGATTCGGAAGGCAGCCAGGAGGATAGTTATCTCCTAATTATTGCTTGCACTGGAATGTTTTATTCCATTTAGAAAATGGTTTGATTGTTTTGACTTTTTTTTTTTTTCACACTATAGGAAAACAGCCAGGTGAGGTCGATCCAAGCTGTGTGGGTGGTGT
Organism: Eospalax fontanierii; assembly: GCA_035773235.1. NCBI lineage: Eukaryota > Metazoa > Chordata > Mammalia > Rodentia > Spalacidae > Eospalax > Eospalax fontanierii. The sequence goes on from CM069539.1 coordinate 33,071,488, forward strand.
TCTCTAATTGCTGGGCTGGACTTTCTTTTGCCAATTAGGTGGCTTCTTAAGACCTGCCTTTTCTAACTTGATTACTACATGGGGCAACTTACTTTTTGTATAACCTCTTTCATACCCAGTGGAGCCTGCTTTCAACATGTAGATTCCATCTTGGCACATTTAGGTGCTTTCAAAAGCCTGCACTCACACTGACATCAAAATCAGATACTGACTTACCAGAAAAAGATCAGAGTGTCTTCTCCCTAGAGGTGATTTCCGTCATCATCTATACCTTGTTGAAGGTTGCTTCTCATCCCTATGTGAGCTGTATGGGTGGGTTTAAATAAATCAAGAGAATCCAAACTGAAAAGATGTATTCACTGAGGAGAATGTATGGTTTTCCAGGTACCCATACACAAAGATTAACCCCAGACAAATCACAGACAGACCCAAATGAGAAATTAAAATGATAAAAGTCTTAGAAGAAAACATGAGTAAATATACGTGACCTGGGATTGGACAAAAATTTCCTACATATGATACAAAGAACATTAGTAACAAAAGAAAAATTAAATTGAATTTAGTGAAAATTTAAAACTTTTGTGTTGTAAAAGATACCATCAAAAAGTGAAAAGAGGGGCTGGAGAGATGGCTCAGTGGAGCACTGGCTGCTCTTGCAGAGGACCCGGATCCAGTTCCCAGCACCACATGGCCAGCCAACAACTGTCGAACACTGCAGTTCTAGGGGATCTGATGCCCTCTTATGATCTCCGTGGGCATTGCACAATATGGGTGCACTTACATACATGCATACAATACACTCATACACACAAAAATAAAAATAAAATATGTTTAAGTCTAGAAAGGGGGGAGAAGGGAGATGGCCCTCAGAATGGGAGCAAATATTTGCCAATGTTCTTTCTGAATAGGGACATATATAGAGAACATTGAGAATATTTAAAGAGCTCTTCCAACATAGTCGTAGTAGACTATGAATGTAATAGATATGAATCACCCTTTCTCTGAAAGAGACATACAAATGGTCAATAAACACATGAAAAGATGCTTAACATTGTTACCTTGGGAAATACAAATAAAACCAGAATAAGACTCCATTTTGTACTTGCTAGGATAGCTATAATCAAGCAGACATACTAACAAGTGTTGGTGAGGAAGCTGAGAATGGGAATTCATTCTTATTGTTGGTTGGAATGTGCAGTGATGCAGCTGCTTTGGAAAAGCAGTCTGTAGAGCTGCAATGTGATGCAGCAATCCCCTCTGGCCATATACCTGAAAGACCTGAAAGCAGGGTCTTGGAGAGGTATTTGTATATCATTTCATAATAGCATTATTTACAAGAACCGAAAGGGAGAAGTAACCCAAGAATCCACCAGCTGGTGAATGAGTAAGCAAACTGTGGTAAGACATAAAATGGAATGTTATTTCTGATACACGCTACAACATAGATGAATCTTGACAACATTCTTCCAAGTAAAGGAAACCAGTCGCCAAAGTTCACATATTTTGATTCTGATCTGAAATGTCTAGAATAGGCAGGCACAACTATAGAGAAAAAATGAAGACTGGTGATTGCCTGAGCCTGAGGGCAAGGAGGGTGGGAGGAAATGGGGACTGACTGCTAATGGGTACCAGTGAGGTTTCCATTGGGAATGATGAAATACTCTAAACTTATATTGTAGTGATAATTGCCCAGCTTGACAATTATGCTAAAAATTGTTCAATTGAGCAGTTTAAATGCATGAAACAAACACATGAGTTATATGCGAAAACTGGTTTTTAAAAGAACTCAAAGTTTGATGAGTTACTGCACTCATTCTTCTCAAAAACTATTTTATTATCTATTTATTTATTTTCTATGGGTATGAATGTATTGCCTGCATGTATGTAAGTGCACTCATGTCCTGCAATGCCAGTGGAGGTCAGAAGAGGGCATCAAATTCTCTGGAATTGGAATTAAGGAGGGCTGTTAGTTGCCCTGTAGGTGCTGGGAATCAAACTTAGGTTCTCTGCAAGAGCAGCCAGTGATTTTAACCACTGAGCCATCTCTCCAGTCCCTGCACTCATTTTTGAAGCCCACGAAGGTTCTTTTCTGGCCTTGAAGGAAAGATAAACATGTACTAACTACATAGAAAGCTCGTGGCAGCTGGATATTCTTAAGAGAGATTTGCCTTCAAGGAGCTCCTATGCAAATGGCATTAAGAAGCATTAGATTAGGTACTATAGTTTGATCTAGAATAGCCCCCAATACCCATATATTGCTATTGGGAGGATGATGGAAGCTTTAAGAGGCATAACCTACAAAGCAGAAAAAAAATCGCAGCATAGACAAGAGGAAGTGGTTAGGAAGCTCCAACACTACCTAAGGAAATGTCAACAGATGGCATCTGGGAAGGGCAGAGACAGTCTCTTTGAAGGATGGGACTCTTGGTAGGTTAACCAGGCCCATTGGATCAACCCACACTGAAGGATATTTGGGGACACAAATTAGACTCTATCGGCCATACATATGTGAGGATTTATACATGAGTATTCTATATATTAGAGACTCTATAGACTATATATATATTAAATTGGGAGGCAAGAAGGAGAGGTGGAGATATGGGAGGGTAACCTAAATATCATCAAATTATACTATATAAAATTGCAAAAATTCAATAAAGAAGAGGCAGAGCCCAGTGGGAGGACATTAGGCTATTGGGAAGTGTGCTTGAAGGGGTACTGGGTCCCTAGCCCTTGCCTCTTTCTCTGCTTTCTGACCACATGAGAGCAGCAGCTTCACCGTTTTCTCCTACCGTGGATATGTGACACAGGCCTCAAAGCAGTGGGCCAGCTGTGGACTAAAGCACTAAAACTGTGAGGGAAACCAGCCTTTCCTTCTCAGGGGTTTAGTTATCTCAGGCATTGTATCCAAAAGCTGACCAATATGAAAAATAGCAGAAATATCTGCCACCCTAATTCTCCCATCCAAGTCCTCCCAAAGCCCTTCTCACTAGCTACCCAGAAAACCACCTACACAGAACCAGGATCTGGAGACAACAGGGGAAAGACATTCCAAAGGAAACTGATTATGAAAAAATGGTCTCTACCTGCATCATGGGGTTCTTGAGCATGAGAATGGAGTAAGTATGTAAGCTTTGACATCAGTAAAGGCTACTGGAGTGTGAGTTTTTTGATACTTTATGTATGTGTATAAGTAGGTGTGTGTGTATAAAACTTTTAATTTTCTTTTCAGGAGGATTTATTTGAATAGTAATGACCAATTGTTCAAATGCTTTTCAGAATTATCTCTTTAAAATGAATTTTCTTATTATTTCTACAGTTTACTTAATGTACAAAATTTCTGCTATCTATATATTTGTATATTTTAAGTTTTATTGAATTTTACACATTTCATGCAATATATTTTGATCCTGTTGAGACCCCCTCCTTTATCTGCACCCCTCTGATAGTCCCTCCCCTGCCGTATTCCATGTACTCTGTCATATATATTAAAGCCCATCACGTCAAGTTTGTGTCCAAATGTCCTTTAGTGTGGGTCTGTCCACTGGAGCCTGGTTAACTGTTTAGCATCATACACTTAAAGGAAACAGACTCTTCCTTTCCTGGTAGTTATCGGTTGCTAATAATTCCTCAGCTGAAGTTGGGGCTTTTTATGCACTTTCCCATTTCCACACTGGGCTTTTGTCTGGCATGAGCTATGTGGGTCTTGTGTGTGTTGTTACCATTACTGTGAGTTCACATGAGTAACTTCCCAGCTGTTTGAAAAACTTTCTTTGTGGTCATTTAACACCTCTGGCTCTTACAGTTTTTCCACCCCCTCTTCCGCAAGAGTCCCTGAACCTTAGGTGGCAGATGGGTGTCGTATTTAGGGATAAGCACTTCGCAGTCTCTTATTCTCTGTACTTTGGCCAGTTGTGACTTTCTGCGTTCATCACCATCTGTTGCATAAGGAAGTTTTGCTGATGAGAATTGAGAGATGCATTAGTTGCAGGCATGTGCTTCCATGCCAAGCTTTATATCTTTTCCCCACCTTTTGGAAGTGTTTAGTGAAAAAGGTTAACCATTCCATAAAAGTTGTCAAAAGCCTGCTGTGTGCAGGGAGCTGGTGGGAAAGGCAGGCAAATAAGTGTGTAATGACAGTATTTTGTGGAAGTTCTCATAGGGCACATGGGGTGAGAGAGAATTTGACTGACTTGAAGAAGCAGGGCAGGCAGGCTTCTAAGAGATGTCACCTAGGGAGAGAGAGGCTGCTCTGAGCAGAGGACAGCTGCCATTCAGCAACTGCTCTAGACTCTCATGTACATAATGGGTCGCTCCTGCTCACCTTCACCCCGTGATAGAAGATATTTCTGGCCCCATTTTACAGTTAGGAAATTGAAACTCAGATTCTCTCAAGGGCTGTCCCAAGGACAAAGCTGGTAAGCGACAGAGCTGAAGTTTAGCATAGTTTTTCTATTTTTGCATTTACAACTCTTTCTACTATGGGCTATTACTTTCAACAGTACAGGAAAATATATTTTATAACACTTTTTTCCTGATAACAGAAATAGTTATAAATGATCCTTGTTGAAAAATTCAGAAAATAAATTAACATAATATAAAAGATGAAAATCATTCATGATCTTGCTGCTACAAACTGGCTGGTATACAGTTGTTTAGCCGCCTAGTTGGACTATGCTGGCTAATAACTTGTTTTTCATAAAATATATTCATGTTTTGATGTAAATACTCACCCATCTAATAATTTCTATGGCGATCAATAATTTTTCTCTTGGGAATATACCATAATTCTCTGACCAATAACAGGGCTGAACTTTTGGCATACTTACTCCTCCAACTTTTGGTCTTATGAACAATGTTGAGATGAGTATTTTTTTTTTTTTTTTGCAAATTAATGTTTGAGTTTTGGGAATTTATCCTAAGAGATTTCTTTTTAAAGAGTGTTCACATTTTGAAATTTTTTACTCAAATTTCAGATTGTCTTGAAAAGGTGGTTCTGGTTAGAGTGTCACACTAGTGTGTTTAGTTTCCTGCTTGCTACAGATACTGTCCTAATCTATCAGTGTGCTAGTTATGACATTAGTTTTAAATTTTTATTTCTGTTCTTACCAAAGGCAGTGATGTTTTTGTGTTTATGATCAGACTATTAAATGCTAACGCGTATGATGCTGACTAAAAGTGCACTGGGCAGAAAGGAGGGGCTAGCTTGAAAATACGTTGGCCAAACCCTGTGACTTTGCCGCCTGGCGGGAGGCTGCACTTAGATACTGTGTGCAGATATGCTGGGGAGCAGGAGAGTGCAGAAAGGAGGAATTTCTTTGGTTCAATAGTTTCTTTTTTTCCCACATAGGTCCTTAAAGGTGGACAGGAAGCTCCCACAAAACCTAAGGGGCGTCCCAAGAAGAACTCCATCCCCACATCAGAAGAGATTGAAGCTGAAGAGAAGATGAACAGCCAGGCCCAGAGCCAGGAGCACCGGGAGCCCTCTCAGACACATGGGGAGCCCTGCGATGCCCAGGAACCAAAAGCATGTGATGTCCCCTTGGAGGTCGCAGAGGCATCGTGCCAGCCCCAGGAGTTGCCAGAAGCTTCTTCCGAACCCCCACCATTAAGCTAAAATAAAGTTCTTTGGGGGAAGGGGGCTTGGGAAGAAGGGTAAAAGAGAAGGCAAGGGGACCTGGGCGAGAAAACCTCTAACAGCCTGGCCACGTGAGCGGAGGAGGGTACCTCGCCCTCCTCGTGGCAGTTTCACCGAGAAGAGGAAGGTTGGTGAAGACTTGCTTGCCTTGGGCCTTCCCCTTCTTGCAAGGCTGTATTAGCCACAGATAACCCTGGAGTGAGGGAGGTGGGGCTTCAGAGCTGCCTTCCTCAGCAGGGGTGATGGCAGTGAGGCCAGGTACAGGAGCCTGCTGGAGTGGCAAGTGGGTCTGGCCTGCAGCTGAGGGCTGCTCTTCCTCCTCCTTGAGACCCTCTGGGCAGCTCGTCAGGAAGTAGAGGGAAGGTGGAGGTTCCCAGGCTCCTTGCTAACTCAGCACTTATTTCTGTAGTTTTAAAGGAGAATTTAATGTTTTTGGGTTTTGGGGGGGAGGGGGAGGGAAGGGGCTTTAAGAGCAGGCAAAGGGGCGTTGGAGGCAGTAGTGAGTTGCTAGGATGTCTCTGAGTCCTGCTTGCTTGTTTGGAGACACGTGTGCCTTTGAACCCATTCTAAAATGGTCAGGTGACCACGAACTGATAAGCCTTGTTTTTCTTGCTTTCTTAAGTTGCCATCCTCAAAACTGCGAATGCAGATATGTTAAGATAACTTTTATTTTTTAATTAAAATTAAATCTTTCAAAAAAAGTTGTCTTGTTTCTTTGGGAGAGGTGTCTTATGGAAAGAGAGGTGGCCAAATTCCCCCGTCCTCCCTTGCCCCAGCTTTAAAATTAAAGGCTAGACCAGACCTCTGGTGTCACAGAAGTGATGATGGGACCCTGGGGTCAGGGAAATGAGAGGCTGTCCCACTGGACAGTTCCACTGCCAGCTGCTCTACATTTGAACCTTCCAACTCGGAAAGTTATTTTACTTTAAAAAAAAATCACACTTATTTTATTTGTGAGTGTGTGTGTGTGTGTGTGTGTGTGTGTATGTGATTGTGTGGCCATCAGAGGACAGTTTGGGGGAGTCAGTTGTCTCCTATCCTGTCCCGGTAATTGAACTCAGGTCATCAGGCTTGGAGGTAAGAGCCTTTACCTTCTGAACCATCTTGCCCACCTGGCCCTATTTTACCTTCTGAATACCCAATAAAGGGCTGTGCTTTAAAAGGTCAAAACCATATAAAACAGAGAATTGTTCCTATCCTATCCCTTAAGAGTAGTCATTTTTATTGGTTTCTCATCTGACCTTTCAGCTTTTCTTTATCAAGTAGCCAACTTTTAACAAAAGAAGACATGAATGGCCTGACTAACTTGTGCAGTTACTTCAACGTTAAAAGTGATACCCCAGACAGTCGGGGCTGATGCCCAGTGGTTAAATTATGTACAAGGGCCTAGGCTCAACCCCCAGCATCAAAGAGAGATAAATGAAAGGCAGTGGTGTTGCTCTGCTTTGATAAGACCAGGAGAGAGGTTGGCACCAAGTTTCCTAATGGGAGGATCGTCTAACTCTCACGCATGCTGGCTCTGAGGCTTGATTTCAAGGGGTCACCTTTAGGGTTGTTTCCCTGTGATTCCCTTTAGGATATAATACCTAGTTAGCGGCTGGCTGCCAGTCATCAGTTTTCCCATCCTTCTTCCAAGCAATAGGCTTGGAGAATACCAGCAGGTTGTTAACAGGGTCCTCAGCTAGGAGGCAGACAGATTACTAGCTCTGTGAAACCATCATCTAATCCATTTCAGAGTTAAACAGGAAAGCTCAGCCTTTGTGCAAGTCACCTGGCTGCCTCCGCTCCATGGACACAGTCAGAGGGCAGCTGCGGCTCTGACCCTGGCAAGGCAGCACCTTACCCCTTTTGCTGCTGAGATCAGCAGAGAAAGCATTCTTTCTCTTTACTCTTGTGAACAGACAAAGGAGTTAAGGACTTGGCCTCTGAGAACCAGTTTGTACAGACCACACCTAGCTGCCTGTGCGAGGTAGCTTGTACTAAGCATGCAGAAAGCTGTCTTCTTCACCTCCTGCCCACCCCACAGTACAGTTTTATGATCTGCCTACCCAGTGGTGTCACAACAAGCCAAAGAATATGCAGATGGTGGAGCTGGGCCAGTTTAATCTAGTTCCTCAGAACTGTTCTGTTTTCCTCGCCCCAGTGAGGCCTGGCATTTTGGATGCTGGTTTCCTGGGAGAGCTTTTGTTCTCTTGCGCCAGGCTCTCATGATGTCCTTCACTGTGGTCTCTGGCAATGACTGTCACCTCATGGACCCATTTGGACACACAGACACACACACACACACACACACACACACACACACACACACACAAACACACACACATACACGCGCGCTCGTTTCCCCATGTACTAGGTTCCAGATGTTTTTGGCTTGCAGTTCTTACTCCTTGGCCATCCTCTTTGGTTTGTTTCTTGCCCCTGGGGGTTGAAGACATTTCACTGGTGAATTTAAGACCTGGGATTATCTTTCCTTGTGTTGAGTAAGGCCCAGCCCAAGGTTACCTCCACTTACAAGCTGTAGGCTTATGCTCCAGCCTCAGCTGAGCATGACTTTTTCTGGTGACTCAAAGATGGGCCAGGTTGGGCTTTTTCTTTATTTATCTTTTACTTTTGTAATTGACAAATACAGATTTTGCTTACTTATGCCATACATGATGTTTTAAAATCTGTGTGCAAAGAAGAATGGTTACATTAGGTAAATTAGCATAGGCATCATCTCACATATCATTCATTTACTTATTGTTGGAACACATAAGGTCTCTTAGGTTTTAATTACATAATAGTCTAAAATCCCTAATCACCATGTTGTACAATAGCTCTCTTGAACTTATTTCTCCTAACTGAAATTTTGTAGCCTTCACCCAACATCTTTTTTATTCTTTGTCTCCGTCCCCAATATGTGATAAACTACCTGACAGCTTCTATGATGCCATCTTTAGCTTCTGTGTACAAAGGAGGACTTGTGGTATCTGTCTTCTGTGCCTGTTTCTTTTTTTCCACTTAACAGAACCTTTGGACCTGTCCATTTTCCCCTGATTGATAGGATTTCTTTTTCTTTTGTAGCTTACTAGTATTCCATTGTGGGTATGTGCCACATTTTCTTTGTTGGATACTGAGATTGACAGGTATCCTAGCTATTATGAATGGTACTGTGATGGGGGTGCAGATGTCTCTTTGACATGCTGATTTTATTGGGGTTACTATGTCATAAAACAGTCATATAATGTCATATAACAGATTTTTAAACTTTGGAGGAAAGGACTAGGTCTTGTGCTGCTCGTCTATGCCTTGCCTGAAAGTCAAGTACTGTTCTTCCTTCAACTCTTTCTTTCTCTTTCTGTCTTTCTCTTTTTAAATACTCCCCAGGACTTGTGACTAGCGTCCAGAAGCCAGTCTCAGTTTCCCCAGAAATCTGCACAGTTCTATACCATTCTGGACCAAACTATTGAATGACACCACCCCAGCCCTCCCCCACCAGCATTTCCCTCTCTCGGTGTCTGCTGGGTGCCTCTTGACTTCTGTTCTTACAGGCATTCCTAAACAAATGCATTCTCTTCCTTCTCTGACTTGCAGGATGATGACCTGAGGGGTTCAGACTATATTTGAGAGGCCGGTCTCTGGCTGATTTTTGAAGTTTTCCAGAGGAAGAGAGAACTAAGGCAAGTCCTGAGAATCTGTGCTTAAAACAGCAGACGCAGGAGAGACTTTGGCCTCTCCCCTAAGAATGTTCCTGCTCTGGGAAACCTGGGGGGGATATGGAGGGGGAGAGCCCTTCCATACATGCTTCGACCTATAATTACTCATTGAGTTGTGAAATGAGCTTTTCATTTCAGTTTTACAAAAAGCCCACTAATCAGAGAGAAAGAGAGAGAGAGACAGAGTTTTGGATTTTTGTCATCCCCTGGGTCCTATAGTGGCTTGGGACCATGCTGAGTACCAAATCCAGAGCTGAGTCCCTGCAGAGTACTTTCTCCCAGACAAGGGCCTCTGGTGGGCATGCGGCTGGTGCCAGTACCAGAATTCTGAGCGGATATCCCTGGCTCTGCTCCCATTGTGTCTTTCCTAGTGGAAAATGGACTCCTGCTGTCAGTAAGCATCCATGTTCACCTAACCTCGAGTTTGTTTTCTGGGTCACTGTATGCTCCAGATTACTCAAACACTGTCGTTAAAGGTTTGCTAAAATACCTCTAGCCCTTGTGTAATTCAGAAGTTCAATGGGTTTCATCATATGTGCTACAAACCCTCAAAGACATCTAAACAGACATAACAAACACAAGCCTTAAATAGGCCAGTTTGTAGGGTTTTTTTTAGTGGTATCATAAAAGTCTGAGGATGCTGCCAGCCCCTCTTGGCTTTGCTGGAGCACTGAGAATTCGCTGCTCTTCTGAGGACCTTTCAATCTCTTTCTTCTCAACACTGTTCCACACTTGTGGGCTGGGTCCAGGTTAGAGGTGGGCTGCAAGGCCTGAAGCTCTGAGCTTAGAATAATGATAGCCTAACCAGGCTAAGGTTGTTCATTCAGCAGAAAGTAAGCAGGGATTCAGCAGTCACTCTACTCTGTGTGCACAGCTAGGCTATCCAGAGAGCTCTCGCCACTCTCTCCTGCCCAAGTCTGTGACTACGTCAAGACCAATAATCCTCTTGCAATTGCCTGTGGGTGTTTCCCCAATCTTCCTCTTCCATCTATCTGAAAGAAGCCATAGAGAGACAGGGTTAGGAGCAGAGCTGAAACGCACTGTGTACAAAAACTCCCTTCTCAGAGTTTCCATGCGTGTAATTACCCACGTCGCCTAAAGTCCTGAGTACCTGGTACCTTTTGACCCCACCCTAAGCCCCACTCTGTGCCCTGGCGTGCTCTGTATCCAAGAGACAGTATCCTCTCTCCTCTCTTCTTCCTCACACCTCAGCAGGATAGTATGAAGTCACGTCCTGTGAGTGCTCCCTAACTACCCTCAGCTCCTCCCCGGTCTAACCTGTTCATTCCTCCCTGCTGCTGTCTCCCTGCCTCTTTCTCAAGAACGTGGATTCTTTTTGTTCGCCTATTGGAGCATAAACTCTTTGAAGCTGTCTTTCAGTTGCTGAGCTTGTACTTCCTCTGTCTGCTGAGGTCTCCAAAGGCCCATAGCTATTCAGTTAGAAGGTCTGCATTCTCCTGGCTTCCCACTAGCTTCTTCTTTTGCCTCTGCTCTACTCACGGTCATGTACCTCGAGGCCCCTTGTCATAAAGCACTTCTCTTGACTCCTGGCTGTCATCAGAGCAGGGCAAGTGTCCACGGGCTTGAAGTTGCTTGTATTTCTCAGAGACAAGAGGCAGAAGAAAACAGATGAAATCCTCCCAGCACTCAAAGGAAATGATGCTGGGGCCACATTTCTGTGGAGATAAATACAGAAAAGAAGGGCAACAGTGAATCCACATCTGAAGGCCTTGCAGGCACGGGGCAGTAGGCCCCTGATTGTGTGGTCTCTGAAGAAAGCCTTTCCTTGCAGGCACGGGGCAGTAGGCCCCTGGTTGTGTGGTCTCTGAAGAAAGCCTTTCCTTGCAGGCACGGGGCAGTAGGCCCCTGATTGTGTGGTCTCTGAAGAAAGCCTTTCCTTGCAGGCACGGGGCAGTAGGCCCCTGGTTGTGTGGTCTCTGAAGAAAGCCTTTCCTTGAAGTGTTGACACTGGCCTGGGGGCAAGACAATGCCAACTGAGCATTTGTCTAAAAGAAAATTCAAATCTATTTAGAAAAAAAATGCTATCAGGCAGCTGGTCAAGAGGCTGGCTTGGCTTATGATACCAGGTGATGGGATGGGAAAGGGTTCCATCCCAGAGTGGAGCGGAAGGGCAAAGGCAGGAAGGTCTGGGCTCTACTCACGGGCTTGGCGTTGAGGATGGAGCCAAAGCTACAGGCTTAGGATAGGCAGTAGCTAGAGACAGCCTTTCCATTTTGCAGAGGGGGACATGGTAGAGTGACTTGAGAGAGGTCCCTAATACCTGCCAGGATAAGGGAATAATCAGTGACAGGAAATAAAGAGTAGAGCATGTCTCTGCCCTCAAATGAGTTAAAAATCTCAGAGAAATTTACAATCTGTGAGTTTGGGGATGGGGCTACAGATTCCAGCCAGGTTTTTCTGACACAGATATTTTCCCCTCCCCTGTGTGATGGAGTTCTTGGGCAAGAAAGGTGATTCACAGCAGATGCATCTCTAAGCATGCCAGGCCATCTAGGAGAGGGTGAATGTCTCAGGTGGGCCCCTTGCACACCTGGAAGGGTGATTAACACTGGAACAGCAGGTGTTTGTTAAATTCACCCGAATATACCTCTAATCCCAGTTTGTCTCCCAAATCTTGGGTGGAGGGAGGTTGGGGTAGGCAGAAAGAGCCAGGTAATACCGTTTGTAATCTGGGCGTGGATCCTGAGGGAAGAGGCTCAGCACCAGTCTGGTTTTGTCTCATTGCATTTTGCCCCTGCCTCTCTGATGGGCAGTGGATGCAGTGACCTTCTGCTTTCCTTTCTTGCCCACCATTTGCTCCTTATCCAGGTGTGCTCAGTAGTTGGCCTCCACCTGGCTGCTCGGGGCTGTCTCCCAGGTCAGCCTTGGCCAGGAGGGGTTGGGGCATCCTGCCCTCCCAAGGGGCTGTGTAAATCAACCTGACAGGCTCTGTTCGAGCCTGCCAGCCAGCCTGCTTGAATCCTTTCTTTCCCAAACCCTCTTCCCTTCTGTTTATTTTTGTTGCGGATTTATTAGACACACAGTTAAGTGCCCATTTAGCTCTGTGAACTGTCACCGTGTTGGCTTCATGAATAAGATCATTCACTGACAAAACCCTTTAAACATTTTTAAAGACGAAGGTGGGGGAAGCACAGGGGAGAGGAGACATGAGGAGGAGGAAATATCGCCCCAGGTCAGTGGGCAGACTGGCCAAGAACAACCGAAACCCAGGAGGAGGCCTCTTCTGCTGCTCAAGAATGCAAGGGCTCTTGGAGGTGCTTGCATTCACCCTTTTCGTCAAGATGTGTCATCTCTCCATTGGGATGCCGGGGTCTAGAGTTCATTCCTTTGTCTCCTCTGCTGAAGTGCTCACAGTTTGAGGCAGGCAGGGTGGTGGCTGTGCACCTGCTCAGAACGCTTGCCAGGAACCTTAAGGCATGTCAGGCCCGGTACTCACTCCTTCGAGATCCGAAATCAACTCCCTGGATCCGAACCATCCCGGTTCTTTCAGTGTTTCCCTCCTTCAGGTGGCCTGCCTTCCCAAGCACCTGGATCCTCACTCACACAGATTGCTCAACTGAAAGTAGTAATTTCCAGGTCTGGTGTCTTTTTAATGCATCCGGACAACACTGCCAGGTTCTGTAAGGGGAACTTCCTATACATCATCAAATTAATTCCCTTAGCAACGACGGATTGTTATCATGTTCATTTTAGACGTAGAAAAATGAACACTTAACATGGTTAGACATCATGCGTGGCTCCTTGAAACAGATGGAGGTCTGCCATCTCCCTATACTAGGCCTCTGCTTGCTTATAAGGGGGTCAGAGTTGGCCGAGGCTGATCTCAGGGCAAAACAGAGAGGGAGGCAAGCCTTGTGGCAGCCGCTTTCCCTGAAGACACTCTTTACCTTTGCACTAACACAGCAGAAACAGGAATGTTGTTTGCAGTGCATTCTCACAGCTTGGGGTACACCCTGACGTCTCTCCCACCGCATGCAAATAACAAGCCCAAGTCTCTTCCCACCTCTGTGTGAAGATCACGAGTACTCAAGGGTACTGGAGGGAGCTGTCATTTTCAGTGACCTCATAACAGGTGCTAGAATCTGGAGGAACTTGGAGGAAGGGGTCCACACTAATAGAATTGCCTCTCCAAGTCTGAGATGTGGCCACCCACACCAGGGTGCACAAGAGACATGAGAAGATACTGGAAGATACTGTGGGACCTTTGTAGGCCCTGCCCGGAGGATTCGGAGTCCCTTATACAGATACAACAGATGCAGAGATTGCTCTTCCACAGCTGTCCTTGGAGAGGCCCCTGAGGTCTCAGCAGCCTTGGTGACCTGCCCCTTGTCCCAGGATCACCTTGCTTCTGCCCCTTAATCACTCCAGAGTGAGTCTCCCTTACCCTAACCCTCCTCCACCTCTTCTTCCTTTTGGTTTCTATTTCAGTCACTTCTTTGGGTTTGCACATTGTTTTCAGTTTGTGTTCAAAGCAAATAAGGTACAAAATATGAACTATTCACTCTACACTGCAATCAAAGCAGCTGTTCCCTATGCAAATACAAAGGGTGCTCGTTGACACAGAGGCCTGAAGTATGTTTGAGCTGGTTGCTCTAATTGCTTTCTAGGATGGCAAACATTGGCTTTTGTGATCAAGGCTGCTTGCCTGTCTAAACCCTGAAACACTGCTGTAAGGTCACAGAAATCGTAGATTTCAGTGAGTGTGCATTTCTTAAAAAACCTTCTGCACACAGAGACAGCTGTGAAAAGCCAGCTTTCTAGAATCAAGCCAGTTTTGGACTTAGCATGAAGTACTGGCTTTGTAAAATAGTAACTGATGCAGAGTACTCCAAAAGTACATCTTCTGGCATCACGGGGAATAAAAAGTACTCATAGCTTTCTTTGTTAATCCTTTAATTTTTTTTTTTTAATTAGGTTGTGTGTGGTGGTGTATGCCTTTAATCTCAGCATTCAGGAGTCAGAGGCAAATGAATATGAGTTTGAGGCTGTATAGCAAGACCCTGTCTTTTCACAGTATCAATTCTGCTGACCCCCGAACATGGGAAGTCTGTCCATCTTCTAGTGTCTTCTATCCTCAGTGTTTTGTAGCTTTTATTGTAGAAGTACTTCACCTCTTTGGTTAGGGTTATTCCAGGGGTTTTTTTTGTTTGTTTGTTTCTCTTATTTATTTATATATTTAATTTATGTTTTAAGGCTATTGTATGTGGAGTTGTTTTTACAATTTATTTCCCAGCCTGTTTGTTGTGGATATATAGAAAAGCTACTAAATTTTGTATGTGGATTTTTTTAATCTTCTTACATTATGAAACTGTTTATCAGATCTAAGAACAGTCTGGCAGAGACTTTAGGATATTTTAAGTATAAGATCACAATGCCTGCAAATAGGGACAATTGAATTTTTTCCTTTGCTATTAATATTTCTTTTATTTTTTTCTTGCTAATAATTAAACTGTGGTATTGAATAAGAATGTAAAGAGTGGACATTGTCTTTTACTGATTTTATAGGAAAAGCTTTCAGTGTTTTTCCATTTGGTATAATGTTGGCTATGGGTTTGTTTCATGTAGTCTTTATTACATTGAGGTGTGATTTCTCTACCCCTAGTTTCTTTAGAACTTATCATGAAAGGATATTTAATTTTGTCAAAGGTTTTTTTTGCTGCATCTGTTGGGATGATGTCATTTTTATCCTTGATTATCTTTCTGTGCCACATTACATTTGATCATTTGCATGGGTTGAACCATCCTTGCATCTATAAAGAAAGCAATTTGAGCATGTGTCGTTAATGTGTTGCTGAATTAGCTTTAGTACTATTTTATTGAGGATTTTTGTGTCTGTGTTCATCAAGAAAATTGGTCTATAGTTCTCTCTTTCTTCTCTCTCTCTCTCTCTCTCTCTCTCTCTCTCTCTTTCTCTGTTTCTCTCTATCTCTTGCTGTATCTTATCTGACTTTGGTGTCAGTATTTCTGGCTTAATAAAATGACTTTGGATGGGTTCTTTTCATTTCTAATCAATTCAACAGTTAAGAAAATTGGTTCTTGCTCTTTTTAAAGGTCTGGTGGAATTTAGTGGTGACTCCCTTCAGTCTTGGACTGCTCTTTGCTAGGAGACATTTTATCAACACTCTAGCCGTATCACTTGTTATGGTTCTGTTTATGTCACTCATATTCTCCTGGTTCAACTTGGTTCAACGTCTCCATTTATCCCAGATTTTCCAACTTATTTAAATATAAGCCTTCAAAGTATTCCTGAACGATCTTCTGGATTTCATTGGTATTTTATAATATGTTGATCTCATTGATCATTTCAAAGAACAAACTCCTTGTTTTATTGATTCTTTGTGTTACACTTTTATTTCATTAATTTCTTTTTGTGCATGTCTTTTTGAGATAGAGTCTTCCTGCAGCCTTGGCTGACCTGGAACTCACTATGTAGACCAGGATGGCCTGGATCTCACAGAGAGCTGCCCATCTCTGTCTCCTGAGTGCTACTATGCTTGGTTTTTCATTAATTTCTGACCTAAACCTTTGTACTTTCCACGCATTGATATTGGGTTTGGTTTGTTTTATCTTTGAAATCTAATTTCTTTTTTTTTTGTCAGAGTCTTCCTGCAGCCCCAGTTGTTGTGAACTCACTATGTAGACTAGCCTGACCTCAATCTCAATGAGATCCACCTGCTTCTACTGCCTGTGTGCTGGGATTAAAGGGCTACACTGCCATGCCTGGCTTCAATCTAATGTTTTAATATTGGTATTTATATCTCTAAAATTCCCTTTTAGAACATACATTCACTGCATTCCAAAGGCTCTGGTAAGCTGTGTTATTACTTACATTTGATTCTGAGAATTTCTTTGTGTATGTGTATGATGTATGTATATGTATATGTTTGTTTATGAGGGTGTCAATGTGCCATGGTATGTGGTGTGTGGAGGTCAGGGACAACCCTGGATGATAGTCCTCATTTCCCACCTTGTTTGAGGCAGGGTCTTTCCTTATGTGACTTTTTTGAGTGCTCTAGACTATCTGTCCTAACGATTCTAGGGAATCTTTGACCTCCTACCTCCAAACTCATAGTAAGAATGTTGGGACTACAGACACATGCCACCACATCCAGCTTTTACCTGGGTTTCAAAGATCTAAACTCATGTTTTCAAGCTTGCGTGGAAAGTGCTTTTTACCTGTTGAACCATCTCCATAGGCTGATTCTAGAAATTTTGCCATTCTTCTCCTTGATTTCCTCAATGACCAACTGATCATTTGAAAGTGTGGTATTCAGCTGAGTGTGGTGGTGCATGCCTTTAATCCCAGCACTCGGGAAGCAGAGGCAGGTGGAGCTCTGTGAGTTCAAGGCCAGCATGGTCTACACAGTGAGTTCCAGGTCAGCTGATCAGCTGGCCATCTGGGACTACAGGGAGTTCCTGTCTCAAAAAGATCAAAAAAAAAAAAAAAAAGTATAGTGTCAATTTCTATGTATCTATCTAGTTTCTGCAGTTTCTCTTGCCACTGATCTCTGGTTTTAGTCCACTATGATCAGATAAGAAATTATTTCAAGGTTAAAAACTTCCTATGTAGAATACAGTGGAGTCTACTTTGGAAACAGTGTCATGAGTGCTGAATAGTAAGAATATCCATCTACAGATGTTGGGTAAGTCCACTGGATATGTGGTGTAAGTTTTATTTTGAAGTTCCTTGTTGAAAATTTTATCTGAATGGTCTATCTATTGATGACATCGCCCCCTATTTTTGTATCTGACCTGTCTGGCCCATAACGCTCAGTGGCGTTTGCTTCTGAAGTTACTGTGTCAATATTCATTGTCTATTTATTTATAATCATCTTCTTGATGGATTGCCCCTTATTACTACATGGCACCTTCCTTATCCTCCCTGAGTCATTTTGTCTTGCCGTCTGCTTTGTCAGATGAGACCATAGCTACTCCTGTTTGCTTTTGAATTCCATTTGTTTGGAATGTCATTTGCCATCTTTTCACTTTCAGTACATGTGCTCCCTCACCAATAGGATGAGTGTCTCGAAGACAACAAACATTTGGATTGGAGTTTGTTTTACAACTCATCCACCCAGTCTTCATTTTTTTAATTGCATGGTTAAAACCATTTAATTTAGGGTTCTTTAAAAAAGCCTGTATTAATCTCTCTCTTAAAGGTTTGCTACTTTACTGAATTAACAGATTTTGACTTCTTAATTCTCATTTGCTTATCTATTCTTCTAGTAAGGCATATTATTTTCTGAGCTATATGACTTGTATATATATTTTTTTCATCTCTGTATAGTACTTCTTTAAGTTTCATCTGCAGTACTCAGTGAATCCCAACTTGCTTTAGTTTATGTTTATCATGTGAGTTATTTCTCTTTTGATTGTGAAGAATAACTTTGTTGAATACATCAAGCTATGATCACTTGGTCTTTTGGGTTTCTGCTGAGAGGTCTGTGTTATTCGTGCACATTTGGCTTTATAAATAATTTGGGCCTTCTCTCTTGCTGCTTTCAGTATTTGTTCCTTCAGTATTTTAACTGTTACGATATTGGCAGGTTCCAGGTCATTGCTATCTGGGATTCTGTACGCCTCCTGTACTCAAATGCCCATATCGTTCCTCAGATTAACAGCATTTTCTGCTTTAATTTCATTGAATAAGTTTTCTATGTTATTCTTATTATTTTGGAATGTATTCTTATTCCACAGACACTTTGTGAATCTTGTTTCTTTATAGTTCTTTACCGTTGATTATTTGTGTATGTGTGTTTGTATGTGAGCCTACCTATGGAGCCATCTCCCCAGCCTGGCTTCTTGTCTTGTGCTAGCCCGCCATGCAAGAGGAGTCACTATGCCAACAAATAACCCCACCAGATTTAAGGCTTTTGAGAAGCATGGCTTTCTCCTATGGCCAGGACTGCCATGGCGTGTGCTGCTGGGCAGACTGGCTTACCTTGTGGTTGTGGCTTTGGATTCTTCTCTCCAAGAGGAAATTTCAGACTGTTTCTTTTCACTCTTTTCTCTGTATTACGTTTCTGAGTCATGTGTATTGATAAAATCAACGAGTAGAAATTAGCTCGTCTGGGGAAGGCGTTCTCGTTGCTGCCATCCCCAACTTTCAGAGGAGCAAGCTCAATTTTGGAAAATGGGTTAGGAAATGTAACTGGGTTTGGCAGGGGCCAAGGGATTTGCCTAGTCCTGTGAGCAGCTATGTCCTTCCCATGTCTTCCTTGTGTTCTTTTCAATATATATATTTTTGAATTTTTGTACATTTCATATACTACATCTTAATCATATTTTGATCCCCTCTCCTTCCTACCTCTCATAGTCTACCCACAGGGTTTCATGCATTCTGTCATATATGTTAAGGCTTATGAAGTCTGGTTTGTGTACCCCTACGTCCCTTGATGTGAGTTCATCCACTGAAGCCTGGTCAGCCTATCTAGTGCCACTCTCTTAAAGAAGACGGAGACTTCACCTTTTCCCCGCCTACTATTTTGTAATTTATTCGTAGCTCAGATGCATTGTGTCCACGAATGTATGGATTCTTTTATTTCTAAAAACAATAGTTTCCTAGTTTTTCCTTTGGAAAAATATAATAATGACAAACCAGTGGCACTTAGATGATCCTCTCTAAAATCTTTCTTCTTAATAGTACTAGGAGTCTCAGAGAAGTGACCCATTCAGATCTGGGACAGGGACTTGCATAAGTTTTTCTTAAAATGTCTTATCAAGCCATAAAGCAGCAGCAGTGTCTCACACTAATAGGCCATGTCAAAGGACATGGGAACAGAGGGCCTGTCATCCTCAGGCTTCCTTAGCTAAAGGGGGCAATGTGAGCACAAGCCAGTAAGAATCAGAATCCTGAGTGCAGTGCATCAGATATGCAAATCCATATGTTCAAAATTTTAAATTTAAAACTAATTTGTCACTTTTTGAGGGTAATAAGAAACTAAGTCACGCTTTTGAAAAACTAACAAATAAAAGGAAAACAGACAGTCTATCAAACTGAAAGATGTTTCCAAAAAACTAAATAATTGGACAAGAAGTTACCCTTTGAAGAAGGTCAGTAAACAGGAAATGTTTGCTTTAGATTGTCACTATTCTGAACTTAATTAAATTGATGAATCTGGGTGATGATCACCAATAAAATTGGACATTGTCTCTATTCCAATAGCAGTATAAAGCACTACTTATGAAGGAGTCTTCAAAAAAATAAAAATGAAATCAAACCAGAATCTGATCAAACTTCTGGAAAATATTGTCAGTTTATAGGATGGGACAGGATGGAGAGCAGCAGCCTCATTGAAAGGCTACTTCTGGCTGTGTCACTTCTTAGAGGATGGCAGGGACAAGATTGAAAGATCACATCATCAGACAGGAAGTCAGAGTGATCAATCTGTCAAACCCATTCCGTGGGCCGGAGATCAGTTGTCCTAACCACCTAATACCAGCCACACATTCTAAAGTTTTCTCATCTTCACCATGTCATCAAGGTAAGGACCAAGCTCCTAACACATGAGTTTTTGTGGAACCACCTAAACCATACCCAAACCACAGCAATGTCCAAAGTCAACAGTGACCCCATAAACCTTGTCATGATCTGGAACTTACCCACCTTGAAAATTCCTACTTTAACATCTTACTTTCTCACAGCAACTTTTAATTCTTCCCACTTTACATTCAATTTATCCTAGAACTATTTAGCTGTCATCAGCACCACGACTCCTTGGGTATATTTTTCACAAAAATATTTGCTCCTTCCTTTTTTCATTTTGTTCCTAATTTCATTATCTTTTCCCATCACTGTCTAACAGAATCTCTAAGCCTGGGTGAACGGAGCTCTGTCTTCATTGTCTTCGAATGGAGTCTGGTTGCTCTGGAGAAAATCACACGGAGGATGCTGGTCCTGTGCCTGTTCATGAGGAATCTCTTCTTCTGGGCCCTTACCACTTGCTTGGAAGCTGTTTTACCTCTTACGATCACATAAAATTTCAGACCTCTACCTCACATTCAGCTGATTATTTTGCTCCCAACTTCTCCTTAAAGAAAAAAAAAATAGATGGGACTCCCTTAATTTCTGATGAAAACCTTGCAAACTGTTACCTCTGCCCCATCCTTTCTTTCTCCTTCTTCCTGCTGAAGAGATGTTCATCCTCTATGCAAAATTGCCTTTTTCATCTGTGTTTTGGATATCCCTTCGCAATGTTTAGAAATCTGCCACATGGATTATACGTTCTAATTCCTCCTCTTTCATCTCTGCACCTACCTCAGAAGTATTATTTTTAAATAGCTTTCCTGAGAGATAATTGACATACAATAGACTTTAAATATTTCAGGTGTATGATTTGACAAGCTTTGACATATGTATATACATGTAAAAGCCATTACCACAATCAAGATAGTTAACATATCCAACACCCCAAAAGGTTTCTTCATGCCCCGTTTAATCCTTTCCTCTAGCTCCTCCCTGCTTTTCATCCCCAAATAACCACTGATCTACCTTCTGTCATTATAGATTAGTTTGTTTTCTAAAGATTTGTAAAAATGAATCATGCACTATGTACTTTTTGTCTGGCTTCTTTCAGTCAGTGTAATTATTTTGAGATTTAGGTTGTATGTATAAATCATTTTTATTGCTAAGTAACATTCTAAAGCATATAAAAACATTTGATAAATGCTGGGGCTGTCTCCATTTTTATGCTGTTCAAATGAAGTCAATATGAATATTCATGTACATGCCTTCATTTTTTTTCTCATGGATAAAATACCTTCAGATGACTGGTAATTGAGTAACTTAATGCTTAACTTCTTGCAAAACTGTCAAGCTGTTTTCCAAAGTGGTCATGTTATTTTTCATTCCTATCAACAGGGTGAGAGAGTTCCAGCACCTCCCCACCCTCACCAACATGGGATCATCATTCTTTTCATTTACAGTTTTTTAAGCCTCTAGTAGATTTTATTGTGGTTTTAATTTTAGTTTGATTTTTGAGAAAGGTCTCACTGTGTAGCTCTGGCTGGCCTGGAACTTGCTATGTAGACCAAATTGGCCTCAAACTCACAGAGATCAGCCTGCCTCTGCCTCCCAATAAAGGCATGAGCCACCAAACCCTACCCTGTTACTGTGATTCTGAAATGCTTTTCCCTAATGACTAATTGTGTTGAACTTTTCTGATGGTCATTTGCAATCCATTGTTTTGATTTTTTAGCAGGTTTGTTATTGGTTTAGAAGAAAGCTACTGATTTGCATACATTAATTTTGTATCTTGCCTCTGCTGAAAATGTTTCAGTGCATCCATCCATAAAAAAAGTTCTAGGGATTAAAAATAAATTCTTCTCAGCTTCTTTAATGACCCACAAATCATTTTAATAGTTGGTTGTTCAGACTCCACGAGTTTGTGTGTTTTCTGCGGTTTATCTTGCTGCTTGTCTCCAGTTTTACTCCATTGTGATCAGCTAGCATTTAAAAACGATTTACATTTTCCTGTATTTGTTAAGACTTGCTTCATGTCCTATTACATAATTACTTTTAAAAAAATCTCTATGGGATGTTGAAAAGAATGTGTATGCTGAAATGTTTGGGTGATTATTGATTTTTTTCTAGATTTGAGAAGCTTTCTATGATCTTATTGAATATATTATTGATGCCTTTAGCCTGAAGTTCTCCATTTTGTCCATATGATTCATAACTCTTGTCTTTAATCATGTCGCCTAGAACTCACATGCTGTGTTTGTGCTTTTTAAAATTATTTTATATTCATTGATTCATCTTGTCTCATTTCTGATATTCTATCTTCTACTTGCTCTATTTTGTTGATTTTTTCCCTTTTTTTTATATTACTCTGCTGGGACTTATTCATCTGTGATTATTTCATTGATTGGTTTAAAAATTTGTTTTTAAAGATTCACTCATTCAGTTGAAAAATCTGTAATGCTCAGGTAGGGCTGCATGGTGATAGGGCTGAGGTATACAGTTCAGAAGTGAAACTTTGAGTCCATACTAGCTACAGAAGCAACTCTAACTACTGGATAGGCTCACTATGCAAATGTGCAGTCAGTTATAAATAGTGCTCGCGTTATTGGAGGATAAATAGACAAGGGTAATATGCTGTACATGAGGATATTAGTTGCTAAGATTAGATGTAGAAGGGAAGCAAGCGGGTAGGGATAGGGATTAGTGTTAGAGCAACTGAGAAAAAATAGAGGTGGGAAAACTAAGTGGGTGGGGAAAGTTCGGATACTCGTAGTTGTCCACAAAGTTTTAAGATTATTAAAACTATGCAAGGCTATCGTTAAGAGGTAAAAACAGAGGGACTGAGGAAGAGGGAAGGAGGTAAGAATGAGAAGAATATATGAGTTGTGTATAAGAATAGCAGAGTGTATATAACAGAATGACCAGAGAAATGTGCAGAACAACATGAAATCTCACCCAGCTACATACAAATGAAAGCAAGATGATCACAAGAGAGTCATGCAGGTGTGAAGATTGAAAATAGGTAAAAATAACCCAAAAATTACTAACAAAAACAAAGTATAGTAAAGTACATTAAACTAAAAAGAATCACACCAGTCAGTATTTCTTCCTTGATTTTTAATTCTTTCCTTCTTTGCAATGCACTGATGGGGGAGTACAATTTGCGATTGAGTTCAAACCTATAAAATCAGATTTGGAGTATTCATTGAGTTTAGATCAGTTCATTTAGTGTAGATCAGTTCATCTCGAATTTCTTGTACAACTGTGCTGAGTTGGGTAGAATCCTCAGTGATCTTCTTCACACTCTCTCAGGCTTCCCCGAGGTGGGGTGGGGAAGTGGGCTTGGTGGAAAGAGCCGTTCACTTGAGTTCCTGCTGACTTAGTGGAAGCCTTGCCAGGGAGACAGCCCTAGGCTCACAGCATCATACTTCAGTCCAGGCCTCCACAGCCAGGCCTGCTCCCCACTCCTGCCCACCTCCGGGCTCAATGGAAGCTCTGACTATTTCAGGTGCTAACGTGGCGTGGGCAAGGAGGGTGCCAGCTGTTATCTGATGGCTCCCACGGGCCTCCGTGGGAGTCCTGCCTGTGCCACTGAAGCTTTACTTGACATCTTCAGTTCCTAGGCCTTCCCACCAGTTGGGTGTCAGTTCTTACTTGTCCAATTAGTTGTACCCAAAATGCCACTGTGTATGAGGAGAGGCGCTTCCTTGGCTGCTTACACTGACCTTGCCAGAGCTCCTTGATGCAGCTAAGGACTGGTTCTCAGAACCTCTTGCCTGCTTCCTCACGGAGATCTTATTGACTTGATGAAATCGGTTACAAATATTGTTTCTTGCAGAGATAAAGATTATTATGTATTGTCCTGACTTTTTACTTTCACTGAGTTGCACTGATGGGGCTTCTAATTCTCCGTCTTATCCGGAAGATGTTTTAAGTTTTGTAAGAAACCACTCCAATTCTCTTCCAAGTGGCAATGCCACTTTGTATTCCCATCAGCCATGAATGAGAAGTTCTCATGGCTCCACATCCCCTCAGTCAATGTTTCCAATTTCAACTATTTTAGTCGGTGTGCAGTAGAATGTAGTTTTGATGTCTATGATGTTGGGATCTCTTCATGTCTATTTATCAATTAACTTCTTTGATGAGAAACCTATTCAGGATTTTGATTTAAATAAGTTTTTGTTGTTGCACTTTAAAGGTTCATTGTATATTTTGGATAACAGTTTCTTTTTTTTTTTTTTATCAACTGTATCTTTTGCAAATATTTTCTCCAAGGTGGTAGCTTGTTTTCTCATTCTCTGGACAATTTTCCCAGAGTAGAAGTTTTTAACTGTAATAAAATCCTCTCGTCAATTGTTTCTTTCATGAATCATCCTGTAGTATCCTATAAAGGCTTTTGTTAAATTCATGGTTGTTGTATAGATAGCCTTATGCTAATCTTGGAACTTTATCTTTCATACTTTATATTTAGGTTTCTGACCTATTTTGAGGTAGTATTTGTGAGGTATATAAAGTCTGGGTCTAGATTGCTTTGTTTTGGTTTCGCATAGCTGTCTATGTGTTCTTACTTCGTGAGAAGATCACCTTTTCTCCATTACTCTGGCCTTTGATGCTCTGTCAAAGATGAGTTGATTATGTGTATATGGCTCTGTTTCTGGTTTCTTCATTCTGTTTCACCAATCTAGGTGTCCTTCTTTTACTAGGAGCACACTGCCTTGAATGCTGTAGGAATCAATAAAAAGTCTTGAAATCAGGTAGTAGCAGTCCTCTAACTCTGATCTTCAGTGCCATGTTGGCAATTCTGGGTCTTTACCTCGCTTTATAAACTTTAGAATCAGTTTCCCATGGCTATAAGATAATTTGCTGTGATTTTAATTTTTATCACATTGAATCTATGAGTGAAGTTGTGAGACTTGCTTCTGTAGAAAGGAAAAAACGGGACAAAGACCAAATATTAAGATTTTTTTTTTTTTTTGGTCTTTTTGAGACAGGGTCTCCCTGTAGCCCCAGCTGGCCTGGAACTCACTGTGTAGACCAGGCTTACCGTGAACTCAGAGAGCCCCCCACTTCTGCCTCCCAAGTGCTGAGATTAAACGCATTCACCACCATGCCTGGCTCCAAATATTAAGAATTTTAAGCATTGTTCTGTTGAAGGTTTTAGATAGATAATTCTAGTGATTATTTAGAAACCTGAGATGGTCCATTAAATCTTATTCTGTGAGGTCAAAGTTGTCTTGGTTAGTTAAGTGTTTGCTCTTTGGAAGAATTCAGACCTTGGGCAATGGCTCCAGGACACGGTGTGAGCTTGTCCACCTCACACAGAGCTGTTGGCTCGCTGTGCACTATTCTAATGATTATCCCACTTCGCCCCCTCACGGCTGGGTTTCCAGACTCCATCTCCGAGTCTTCCCACTGCAAAGCTGACTACACTCAATCTTCTTCCAACAGCTCAGTAGTCAGAGTTCTTGCTGAGGTGCTGAGTGACTTTCCGGTGCTGGAACCCCATCTTGTTTGGCTTCTCTGCAGTCTACATCACTGGCCACACCTCTTTCCTGAATTCTCCCTCTGTGTCCTCTGTGACCAACATTCATCTATTCTTTTCACGTTTTAGCAATAACTTCTGAGTTTGCTCCTTAAGACCTCTCTGTTTCTACCTTAAGTACCAGACCCTCAAGGATTCTGCCCCAACCCTTCATCTACTGTATAATTCCTTTGTCCTCTAGGACTTCAGTTATGACTCATGAGGCGTGAAACTATTCACTCATTTTGCAGTGACTTTCAAATCATTATCTTCAGCCCAGGTCATTATCATCAAAGACTCTACCTGCATCTGCCAGTGAGATGTCTCTACGTGGATATCACTTGGGAATCGATCACTTTCCAATCCTTATCTTTGATTTTGTTCTCCTTTTCTTGCTAACTAGTGAAGAAGACCACAATCCATCCAACCACCCTTACCAAAGTCTTGGGAGCTGTCTTTAAGCGCTCATTCACGATTGCGTTTCCATATCCAACTTGCTCCCAGTTGTTGTTAAATGTACTTTCAGATACTGGTTGGCACATCCACCCAGGCCTTTATTACCATATTTTGTTGTGATAACAGTCTGCCAATCTACTTCCTGGTCTCTGTTCTCACCTCCTTCTCAACCATTCTTTACTCTGAACCCAAAGTAGTTGTTCTAAAATGCACATCTGGTCACATAAGTCCAGAACTTATTACATACCTCTTCCTGTTAGGCTGTGAGATAACGTCTAGATTTCTGTGCATGGCTTACCAGGCCTTCGTGATCTGACCCCTTCCAACTGCCAGGTTTATATCCTTCTCACTCCAGTCCTCAAGAACTCCTAGGCACCAGCCATAATAAGCTACCTGCAATCTCCTTAATACCCTAGAGTTTCAAGACTAAGTGGCTTCTCCATATTCTTCCTGAAGATACCTGACTTGTATCAAATTCCTTCTGGGCTCCAGCCTCTCATAAATACTTATGTATGTGTCTATGTCCTCCTCCTCCTCCCCACTAAGACTGTAAGCTTTTTGAGAGTAAGAACACTTTTCACATTCATATTTGTTTCCCAAGGACGGATTCCAGTGCCTGGAAATGTTTGCTGAATGAATAATGTATATAGGAATGGGACAAAGTGACAATGACACCCTTTGCTAAAAACAAAAGTGGTGTTGATGTAAGATGAGAGATGGTGACTTATTTTGGGTAGAGGTGTGGGAAGAGCTCTGGAAAGAGCCTCCCACACTTACCAGAATATCCCACCCTTCTAAATCCAGTGACTCACAGGGCAGAAAGAAGCCTGGGGCAGGATGGCAGGCAGGACACACACAGGAATTTTGATCCTTCTTCCATCAATTATCTGCCTAAAACAGTGCCTCTCATGAATGATTTTGGGAGCCGTAGAGTCCTCATCTATAAAGTACGTGGGTTGGGCCAGCTCATCTCTAAGCTTTATTCTGATCCTCACAAGTTGTTTTTCTGTAACTAGGAACAGAATGACATGGAAGAAATGAATGAGGCTCAGACACAAGCCATTTGGAAGGTAAATACTAGAGGGGATAGTACAAAAGGAGGTGTACACATATTCATAAAAGTTTGATGATTTTCCCTAAAAAAAGAAAGAAAGTATGCAGATGCTGAGACAAAAGCTAGTTTGAACTGAGAAAACATGGCTTTTAGAGTAGGCCTATAAATGAATTTGACTTTTTTTTGTAGTGCTGGGGATTGAACCTGGGGCCCCACATAAACCTCATGCTCTACTGCTGACTACATCCCCTGCCTTTAATTTGAGATTTGGAGAAAAAGAAGTGACAGTAGCTCGTAAAATGACTGTTAAAACGAGGCTGTATGGAAGAAAACTCAGAAGTTCTTGGAAATCGATCTAATCGGTGAGACCTAGACCTAGCAGCAACTGACAAGTCTCCTTGGTAGTGACCTTGTTCTTGGTTTGATTTGTTACTTATCTTGTTTGCTATAGAAATGCAAAGCTTCAAGAGGGAGACAACAGGCTCCCCCTCATGCCCAGACGGCCTCCCACATGCCTTACAAGCAGTAAATGTGTGTCAGGCACTTGCCAGTCTCTGCCTTCTTCTGGGCTGTCCTTTCACACTAAGGGCCATGTAATGAACACTATGGCCTAAAGAATAAAAGGCCATGTTGCAATGATAATCTTGTAGAGTCAGGTTCTCAAGATCGCACAGTGAGTTCCTATATCACCATCGTATACAGTATTTACAATAAGATAATCCTAGCACTGTAACATCAAGGTAAAAAGTACTTAGATGATAAAGATAAAACATCGATCTGTGCACAGGTCTGTAGGAGACAAATCTAGTAAAGTCTGAATCTCTTTGGCATTGCTTTCTACTTTTTGGTCCTTGTTGGATCACCAGGATTAACATACTTTAAAAGATTTTTTTTTTTTTTTGAGAAAGGGTCTCAGATTGTAATCCCAGGCCCCAGGCTGACTCAGATTTACTACATAGACAAGGATTATCTTGAACTTCTGATTTTCCTTCCTCTACCTCCTTCGTGCTGGTATTACAGATGTGTATCACCATGGCTGCTGAGGACTTAGTTCATACTAGGCAAGCATTCTACCCACTGAGCTATGTCCTCAGGCCAACATATACATTTGAAATATGTAATTGGCTACCTTCAAAGCATGGGTATATTGGGTAGCCAGGGGCTTGGAAGACAAGACTGCTTTACTGTAGATGGAGGCTGCCTCCACGGTGTCTCCAGAGAGCTGTGCAATGCATCTTTTACCTGGTTTGTTCAGAATGAAAGAAGAGGGATAAAACCTGCCTACCAAGGCTCTGAATGAGGCATTGCCAGATGCACAGTTACAAACGGAGACATGAGGTGTCTGTGACTTTGAATTCCACATTTCATATTAATGCACGCATATACGAGTTTCAAACTCTAACAGCTACTTCCAGGATTATGGCAGATGTGAAATGGAAATGAAATTGAACAGCAAAATGAAATGAAAAATGGAGAACCCTGCATATTAAAATAACGGATTTGACCACAACTTAAAACCAGTGGAGGAACAGCAGCAGACTGCTGGAAAGTGTGTGTGTGTGAGTGTAGGAATGACTGATGGAAGATCCCATTGTCCTGAAGATGTCTCTCATGCCTTAAGAACACAGCCAGGCGAAGGTCCTCCCCAATTGTTCTGAAGCTCCAGGATTCCGGCTTTGTGGTCTTATCCCGAAAGTTCTAGTTGACCAAACTGCAAACTCTGCCGGGCGAGAGACATATATTAAATGTCTACCTTGCTCACATGTGTATGCCCCACACTGAAACTTAGTAACACATGCTGAATTGGTGCATTCCTGTAATCCTAGCTACTTGGATCACAAGCTCAAGGCTAGTCTAAGCTTCATAGTGAGGCCCTCCCTATCTTTAAAATTTTTGTTCTGAATGATAAGAAAGAATGACAGCTCTCAATTTTTGAGGTGCTCCAGAATCTTCAAAGGGCATGTTAAAAGTACACGTGACAACTGGTAATCACACCTTTTACGTTAGAGTGTTCCAGTGCTCAGTCCTGGGCTGCTGTTTCTTTCTTCTTCTTCTCTTTCTTCTTCTTCTTCTTCTTCTTCTTCTTCTTCTTCTTCTTCTTCTTCTTCTTCTTCTTCTTCTTCTTTTCTTCTTCTTCTTCTTCTTCTTCTTCTTCTTCGTATAGATCACAAGTTGAAAATAATTTTAGGTATTTAAGGTATTTTATAATTTAGGTATTTTATAAAGAGAAGAGGAAGAAAAATAAGGAGGAGTGGAAGGAAGGAAAAAAATACAACAGAGAAGTTATATTGCCCAAAGTCCAACATATATATATATATATGTTTATGTATATATATATTTTTATATATATATATGAAAAATTATTGATCCCCTTGATGAAGCATGGTTTGGAGACTGGGGTATGCATCCAGACCTTAAGCATTCCTAGCTGTGTAGCTTTAACAATCTGTACCTTAGTTTCTTCCTCTGAGAAATAGGTCATAGCAGTAAATGCTGGTCAAGACTTCTTTATCCAAAATGCTTGGGACTGAAAGTGTTTCAGATTTAGGATTTCTTTGGATTCTGGAATATTGACATATGATATTCATTTATATTTTGTTCATTTGTTACTCATATATACATTGATGACAATTTTGTACAATGTTTTTAGTAATTATGTGGAGTCTTCCACTTGTGGCATTGTGTTGATATTCAGAAACATTCCAGATTTTACAGCACCTTGAATTTCAGATTTTCAGATTCAGTATGTTAGACTTGTATATATCAATGATTTGCTATAAGAATTTGTGAAAAGTTTAGGAAAATGCTTAATGCAGAGTCCATGATGTAAGTGTTTGAAGTGTATGGGATATGAACCAAAATATTTCTTTCCCAAATATAAAGAATTACTGAACATAAGTCATTCAGGAGAATATTGTGTCTCCTATGTGTTGTCTAAAAGCAGGACAGAGATTCATAGAGACAAAGGGTCTTTCTGTCTCACTGAAAGACTAAGTGTGAGTTGTTCATAGTGTTTGCTTACCAGCAAGACGTGACACTAAAAGAATACACGGGCAGACCTTCTTTCCACGTGTACACACTTTCCTGCTGTTTTCCCTCTTCTTGATACTTGGGAATGCTCTCCTTTGTCCTGTCAGCTCTCTGAGCTGAATTGTTCTTTGCTGAGGTACTATGTAAGGCCTGAGCCATGGCACTTATATTAAGGCACTTCATATTAAGAGACTTGCTGGTTTTTCTCCTTTTTTTAAAAAATAGGAATTTGTTCCAAACATAAATTTAAAAGAGTTGGAAAATTATATTTTCATTCCATTTCATCATAGACCATGGTAAGGTTCTGTGATGGTAGATTTTATGTGTTAACTTGGCAAGACCATTGAATTGCGTTGTGCAAACACCAGGCGACATATTGCTGCAAAGGTGTTGTTTAGATGTGATGATATTTAAATTAGTAGACTCCGAGTGAAACAGTTTGTCCTCTTTAATGTGGACAGGCTTCACCCAATCAGTTGAAGACCTTAAGAAAAAATGCTGAGGTCCTGTTCAAAAGGAAAAGAAGTTCTATCTCCAGTCTGTTTTCAAACTCAACACTGAAAAATCAACTTCTGCTGGAATTTCCAGTTTGCCAACATACACTGCAGATTTAGAACTTGCTAACATGCTCTATTGCAAAAGCCAACTCCTTAAGACCTACCAATCCTGGGACTAGAAAGATGGCTCAGGGGTTAAGAGGACTGGCTGCTCCAGAGACAACCAGTTCTTTCTCAGCACCCACATGGAAGGTAACAATTATCCATAAGTTCATTGCCACAGGATCTGAAGCCCTATTCTGATCTCCATGGACATTGAATGACACAGGTCTCCAATAAAATTAAATTGCAAACTGGGTGTGGTGGTGTATGCCTTTAATCCCAGCACTCAGAAGGCAGAGGCAGGTAGACTTCTGTGAGTTTAAGGCCAGCCTGGGTCTACATTCTACACAGCAAGATCCAGACCAGCTGGGCCATATGGTGACATCCTGTCTCAAAAACAAACAAACAATAGGGGGAAAACAGAATGGAAAGAGGAAAAAGGTTGATGAGGCAGAACCTGAAGAACTTCCAGTAGAAAAAGTCCTAGATTAGAGAGTAGAAAAGGGAAGTGGAACATTTCTTTAAGTGAACGGAACTGATAAATACTGATAATACTTGGTAACCTGAAGAAAATTTAGATTGTCCAGAGTTAAGCGAAGCTCTTCCTAATTCCCAAAAAAAGCTAGTAAAAAAAAAGATGGTACAAAGGAAAGTCTTGTTCTCACAGTGACTCTAAGGATGGCAAATCAAAAAAGAAAAGAGCTGCTGTTGACAAACCAAGAGGTTTTGCACGAGGACTTCATCCAGAGCAATCTTCGGAGCCACAGATTGCGCTGGGGAATTGACATTTCTCATGAAGCGGAAATTCAGATGAGTCTGACTTGGTGCCGGCAGAAGAGGCAGCAGATTGTCATCGCTTTGTGTGAAGGGAGGCTGATTAGGCATTCTTGTCCAGGAGATGGAGCTCATTAATTGTTTGCATTAATTTTTGTTCTATGTGCATATATTTTACACACACACATACACAACCTGCATCTTGGTTTTTTAGTTATTAGTGTGAACAAATATCCATTCTAATGAGAATCATGCTTGGTATGCTGGCTTTGAAAGTACTGACAGCCAGTAGGATTCTTGTTTTGTTTTGTTTTGTATCAAAAGACACTAGTTACTTTGAGCAAATAACAGTCTTCTGTAGGTGCTGCCTTTAATAATAGAATCTGATACCATGATGCGTTTCCTCCGCTTTGGAGAACAGCTTGTCTAAATGTTGGAGAAATGTTCAAGTCACTTCTCAATCAGGACTGATTTTTAACTGGAATGCGAAAGGATCATTCTGGATTTTTTTTATTGTATGCTATGTATCAAATGCTTACATAACTGGATTAAAAAATGAGGATCATTCTGAGAAACTTTATATTTTGCAGTTGCTGGTGTAGGTAGTATCTTCCTTCAATTATATTTCCTATTTTCATCTGTAATTGGCTGTAATGATATTGGTGATTTTGTGCATTTTTGTATATTGGTTTCATACAGAGTGTCGCTAGAGTCACTTAATTGGCATCGTAGACACCCTAAGGTACTCTAGGTCGACAGTTACTGCCTTTGTGAACAATGACAGCTTTGCTCTGTCCTTTGTGTCTCTCTCCCTCTTTCCGTCTTTTCCTCTTCCTTCCTTTTATATAATTAAGCCAGATAGGATCTCATTGCAATGTGGCACTAAGGTG
This sequence comes from Eospalax fontanierii, assembly GCA_035773235.1. Lineage (NCBI taxonomy): Eukaryota > Metazoa > Chordata > Mammalia > Rodentia > Spalacidae > Eospalax > Eospalax fontanierii. The sequence continues at coordinate 33,103,631 of CM069539.1, forward strand.
GTCGAGAAGTGGGAATTCTTGCATTGTTTTTTCTTTTTCTTGGTCTTTGTGAGACAGGATCTCCCTGTAGCCCCAGCTGGCCTAGAACTCACTAAGTGGACCAGGTTGGCCTCAGTCTCACAGAGGCCTGCCTGCCTCTGCCTCCGGAGTGCTGGGATTAAAGGCACGTACTACCATACTTAGCTGTTTTTTTTTTTTTTTTCTTTTAAAGAGAAAATGTAAGCATTCATTGCTATGGACTCCTCTCTTTTAACGGTTCTCACTGTACCCCACATTGCAGTGGTGTGTTCTGCTTTTCATTTCCATTTGATACTAGGAATTTTGAATTTTTCTCCTTGACTTTTTTTGATGACCCATTTAGCATTTAATGGTGTGCTGTTCAGTCTTCATGGGTTTTGTAATATCCATAGTTTCATTTGCTGTTGCTTCCCTTCCTTCTACTTTAATACTCTAATTGTGACAAGGTTTTCTTTTGTAACAGCTTGCTCTGTTTCTTAAAATGTGTGTCTATCCATGGACTACTGAGAAGATCATGGATTTTGCAGTGTTTGAGTGGACTATTCCGTAGGTGTCACTTAAACTCGGATGTTTATTGATTTGGTTTTTTGGTGTTTTTTTTGATATGTCTATTATTGAGAGTGTGGTATTAAGGTCACCTGCTCTTTATTTTTTAATAGGAAGAATAGCTTATTGCATACAATTCAAGAGAGCAGTAAATTGCACACACAAATTATTGCACATAGCCTATATCTATGTTTTAAACATGTTTATTCTTTGATTTGGTAGACAGTTTTCTCTAGTTGTGCCAACTATACAGAAAAGTAAGCATAAGAAAGACCAGTGAACCCAAAGAAGATAGATACCAGCATAGGAAGTCGTGGGATCTGACCAGGAAGGCAGACAGTGACTAAATTGAGACACATTCCAGTTTCATCCTGAGGATGTACAACTTCCAAGGGAGGACTGAGGAGGAGAAGGGGATTTTCCACAAAAACCTAATATGGAACAGTCATTGATTTGGGCAGAACAAATAAGGTCCTGTTTAAATGTGAGTTGGGGTGAGGTAGTACTTGGATTAATAAAATGCAACTTAGTAGAAAAGCTTCCCTGAATTATGACTAGCTTTTGGTTATTTTGGAAAATCACGACAGTGCAATTTTTATAACGTGGGAGACTCTGGGTTTTCGTTTTTAAGCAAAGGTTTAAAAAGGCTTGGGGAAGCAGGAGGAGCCCTGTGGTCTCTGAGCAAAATACTGTATGAGAAGGATGGAGCCAGAAGGAGAGCTGCGGAAGCAGAGACACAGTGGAGTGGGAGGCTGTTCACAGAGCTCCAGGATGAAGACCTGGATGGAGGTGAACTCAAAGGGCTTGATGTCAGCTTAGTAGTTTATGGTCTTTCTATGTGTCGGCCACATGCCTGTTATTCACCAAATAACTGTCCCATAAAGATCTGTCCAAGCCCCCATGTCTGTGTTGAGTTTTATGTTCTCAAGCCAGGGCCATGTCTCCTGAATCTCTTTTACAGAGTCCTAGCTGAACAGACGGTAAGAAGGTATTTGTTGACTGTGTCTTGCTAATGATGATCTTCCCACATAGCCCAACCGGTTAGGAGAGATTCTCCTGAAAACAGAGATCCATTTCTCTGGATCAAATTACATCCTGAATGAATGATGGTAAAAGAAAAGGCCAAAGAACAGCCTGCTAAGAATTCTGAAAGATCAGATTTAAAGAGGCAGCAATCTTTTAATCCCAGGTGACTGCTTCCGCTGTGAACCCTGAGGTCCACATCACTATCAGAAGAACCTGGCTGCTGTCCTCAGCCACCTGACTCCCAGAAATGCAGGGAACACTAGCTCTTCCAAAAGTGGCATGATTGGGGGTCAGGTGGGGCTGGACCCTGTAATTTTAGCTGCAGGCTGCCTCTGTCCCCTTCTACAAGCATTTGATGTGACCAAGATACAGAGAACCTTAATCCTGTCTTGGCACAGAGACACACTGATGCTTGCCAGGGATCTCCTACCCAAAGATTCTTCTTTATAAATAGAGGAATCAGTATGTAAGCTTGCAGCAAGGGTTACAGAGGTATATTGCACAGCAAAAAAAAAGTGATGGCATTTCCAGGGGTGTGGGCACATTCCTGGCATCAGACATAGGCTTCTTGTTCTAGGTAAGATTAGATCATGGGCTTATTTGACTTCTTTCTATATCACTTATACTTTGATTTAATTGAAGAAAAGTAAATATATGGATAGAAATTGAGCTTTTACTAATCCCCAATATTCAGAAATCTTTGGGCAAGTGATTTGTGTCTGTGTATTTAAACAAGTTCATTACCTCATAGGTGTATACTGTGGGTGACAAAAGTATCTATAAATCTTGTAACTTTAAATTCTGCTTATATCTTGATAACTTCCTGAATTCTGAATTCTCTCTTCCCAAAGTAGAAGGCAGAAAATTGACAACTGGCAACCCCATGTAAGTAAAGCACAGTCAACTGGGCAGATTCTGGTGGTCTGACACACCATAAGACTTGGGTTCAGAGGTAAGCACATTGATCTTTAAGCAGGTGTGGTGGCAGAGGTCTCTAGATCTTTGGGAGTGGCAGAGGTAGGTTTCTGGTATCTATAAGGCTAACATTGTTCCTGAATGCCTATTTACACAGTTTGGTTCTCTTGGCTTCCAGGAGAGTCTTTGAATTACCTAATATTCTTGAGCCATTTTTTTTCTGCTTAAAATGCCAGCATAGATGCTGCTATTTGCATCTAAAGACCCTGACAGACCATCATAATTGGTACTTGGAATGGTTGTTAGCAATAGATCCTCAAGGAAATGGAGGATTAGTTGTCTAAGTAGATGGGCTTGAAGGCAAAGTAAGGACTAATCAGCATTCTAGAATCTGGCAATGGAATGGTACATGGTGAGGAAATAATTACCTAAGTTATTTAAGGCTTTTGTGACTTCCATGAGGGAGGGACTATGGACCAAGTCTGATGCTTCTAATCCCAATGAGTGTTTCGTTTTTTGTTTTGTTTGTGATGCCAGGAATCAAACATGTACATGCCAGGTAACATGTACATGCCAGGCAACATGTATGCTAGGCAAACTCTCTACCACTCAGTTTACACATCTGCCTCTTTTACTGGAAATTTGAAGAAAGAAAAATTTAAGTCAAAAGCAAAAAATTTTTAGATCTTGAGACCCCTACAGCCAGTCGGCTTCTATGCTATCTCTTGCAGTCATAAGGGCAATGTAGCTGAAAATCAAACACACAGTGGGATGCTGAATGATTCCTAAGTCAGCGTCAGGGCACTGACTGGGAATGAGTGAGACATGGAGAATTAGTGTGGAGTCATCTGAGAGTATGTCAGTAGCCAAAGTCTCAGTCGGAGTAGACTAGCCTTCCTTCTGCATTAAAAACGTTCTTTTCTTGACAAAATGCTGTAATTACCGCATTAACAGCTAGCTCAGTGGTAGATGCCAGTTGTCCTCATGTACCATATTAACCACTTTTCATCAACTTCTGACCTGGAACTAAAGTCAGATCTCTAATATGCCATGGGGGATTACAAAGCCAATCTGAAGAAGTGAAGAAAAAAAGTAAGATTTGGCCAATTTATGTGGTCAGACACCAAGGAATTATGAATGACAATGGATGGTACAGGCTGGAGGAGGACGAAGGACAGAAATGGAAGTTTAGATTTAGGCCAAATTCATTAATATGAGTTCAATTTGTGGAGATTTTGGATTCAGTGTGCTAACTGAATTTGTAATTTTAATGGCTTCTTGTTCAGTTGGCAGAAACAATCTCAGCAAGGGTCTAGGCCAACCGGAAACTGAAGTGCTATAGTGTCAGGAAGAACTAAGAATTCTGCATGAAAAAGAATGTTGGAATAGATTTAATACAGGAGTCATCTACACAGCCATGAATATGTCCTAGAGAGTCCAAAGGTTCTCTAAGCTCCTAGAGCCCTGCGATATAATTAGTGAAGCAGCTGTTTTCTGTAGGCTGAGGGTATGTGTGGAAGGTGTTACCATTGAATTCTCTCTGTGTGAATGGGAATGATGAAGATTAATACAGTGACAGAGGTCAAGTATCAAAATTTAGTCAATGGAGGCAAGGTTGGCTTATATATATATATTAGTCAGGGTTCAATGCCAGATAATGAAGAATGAAGAAGGATTGGGACCAAATTTACCAGCCTACCCGAAATATCTAAAAACCCAAACAAAATATAAGAAAGAATAGCTTCAGAGTTGAAAATCAGAGAACACTCAGCCCAGTCCCCCTGCCTGGCCCCTTACCAGCCACTCCACCCCCCGGTGCCACTCTGGGACCCGTGGAGCTGACCTGGAACACCAAGTAGCAATCCAGATCCAGTCTCAGCATCCCGTTCCCTACCAGCCGCTCTGCTCACTATGTCACTGCAGGATTGCGTGGAGTCTGACCCAGAACAGCAAGTAGGGACTCCCAGACCACCTCTCCCTGCCAGTCACCCAACCCACAGCTCAACCTAAAAATCACTTGACATTCTTTGACCTGTGATGCTAAGAACTAGTCCACAACACACCTACCACACTACTCTGGGTCTATGCAGTACCCTGGGTTCCATGTCCCAGACCCCAGATAAGGATCTCCATCCATTTCCATCTGACCATAGTACGTTGTCCTGTACCCTTTCCTATGGGGCACTGCCCACTCACACTGTGACCCAGTCTCTGCCTCCCAGACCATCTCTAGTATTTTGGGAGCCTGACAAAGACATCTGATCAGCAGTGAGAATCTTCTAAGCCTACAGAAAGTATTCTTCTGGGTTCAGAAGTTGCCCTAGCTAGACTCAGGCAACTTCTACACTCCACAGCTCAACACAGAATGGCCCCAGTATTGAACATCAAACATCCTTCAGCTGATTCCCAACCTGACAAGTTGGGGTAACAACAAACAAAGCAAAGATCCATATACCCACTCAACCAAGAAATATCACCTAGGATATAATTCCAGATGACTAGGTCCCATTGTAAAAACACACAAGAAAAGAATAACCAAGGCAATATGCATCTAAAAATTAACACCTCCATTGTAGCATTTTCTGAGAAAAGCAGCTTAGCAGGTATACAAGATGAGGATTTCAAAAGAGCAATTATAAATATGTTCAAGGAATTCAAAGAGGATATGAATAAAAGACTGAATGAAGGCTTTGGAAACACAGTTGAATAAAATAAGTAAAATAATTCAAGGTGTGAAATTAGAATTTAATAAAAAGAATCTCTGAAGAAAAGCCCCAAAGAAATAAGACTCTAAATGAAAAGCTCAGGAAGTCAAACAAAAAGTTCAGAGGAAAGCCTCACTGATAAAATGGATAAGGTGGAAGAAGTACTATCAGGTCTTGTAGACAGGGTAGAGAAATGGATTAGTTAGACAAAGAAATCTACAATAACCCAGGAGCAGAACATGCAGGAACGCTGGGACACTACAAAAAATCAAACCTATGAATCATAGGCATAGAAATGGGAGAAGAAACCCAGGTCATATGCACAAAAATTTTCCAATAAAATTAATGAAAGGAAAGAAGAAGAAATCAAATGAATAAGAGATGACAAGCTGAAAGATGAAAACATTATAATAGGTGCTGAAGAAATTCAGAGAATCTTAAGAACATACTTTAACAACCTGCATTCCACTAAACTGGAAACTCTAAAAGAAACTGATGAAGGATGGAGAGATTGCTCAGTGGTTAAGAGCACTGTCTGCTCTTGCAGAGGAGCCTGGTTTGGTTCCCAGCACCTACATGGTGGTTAACAATAGTCTGTAACTTCAGTTCTAGGGAATCTGATGATTCTCTCTTCTGGCCTCTGCAGGCATTGCTTATACAAGTACACTTACATACATGTGACAAAACAGTCACACACATAAAAACAAATAAAACTTTAAAAAGAAATGGGTGAATTTCTAGATATGTATGACCTACCAAACAAACTGAGATAAAGTAAATAATTTAAAAAGACCCATAACAACCAATCAAATAGAAACTGTAATTAAAAATCTCCCAACTAAAAGGAAAGCCCAGGGCCAGATGGATTCAGCCCAGAATGCTACCAGACCTTCAAAGAAAATCCAATACCAATACTCCATACTCCTCAAATTATTTAGTAATGATAACAGGATTCCAAATTATTTTTATCAAACAAGTTTTACCCTGATACTAAACTACATAAAGATCCAGCAAAAGAGAAAATTATAGACCAATCTTTCTGATAACTATAGATGCAACATTTTCAATAAAATACTTGCAAATGGATTATAAGAACACATCATGGACTTGAGAGATGGCTCAGTGGTCAAGAGCACTAGCTGCTCTTACAGATGATTCAGGTTTGATTTCCAGCATTCACATGGTGGTTAACAACTGTCCATAACTCCAATTCCAGGGGAATTTGATGCCTTCTTCTGACCTCTGCAGGCATTGTACAACATGGGTGCACTTACATACATGCAGGCAATCCACTCATACACATAAAATAAAAATAATAAATAAAATATTTTTTAAAAGAACACATCATAAAGATTATCCACCATGATCAAGTCAGCTTCATCCTAAAGATACAGGGATGGTTCAACATATGTAAATCAGTAAATGTAGTCCACTGTATAAGCAGATTCAAGGTTAGAGACTATACAATCATCTCATCAGATGCAGAAAAGGCCTTGACAAAATCCAACATCCCTTCATGATAAAAATCCTGGAGAACATAGGGATACAGGACATATTTCATCATAAGAAAGGCAACATACAACAAGTCTGTGCCAACATCATGCTGAACAAAGGAAAGTTCAAAATATTTCCACTAAAATCGGGAACGAGACAAGGATGTCTACTCTCTCCTTTCCTGTCCAATGAAGCGCTTGAAGTCTTAGCTAGAGCAATAAGACAAGTATATAAAGGAGATACAAATTGGAAAGGGAGAAGTCAATTATTTGCAAAAGATATAATTCTAAATATAAAAGACCTCAAAAACTCTACCAGAAGACTCCTAGAGCTGATAAAAATAGCAGGATACAAAATCAACACACTAAAACAATCAGTAATGTTAGGATGTTAGAGATCAAGAAAGCACAGAGTACTTATCCCTGCATAGGACACCTGTTTCAGACCTCAGCCTCCCGAGGCTCAGGGATCACCGCAGAAGAGGAGGAGGGAACACTAAGAGCCGGAGGGGTTGGATGACCACAAGGAAACAGAGTCTTCCAGAAAGCTGCTCAGTTACCCCCATGAACTCACAGCAATGCTGACAACATGCACAAGTCCTAACAAGCTCAAACCAGACAAGATCCCAGCACAGACATGGGAAAGGGTGTAAGAAATCCCAACCCAGCCTGAGGAACTTTTGGTAATTAATGGCTATTAGGAGAAGGAAAGACAATGTCTTACTGGGTAGACTCTTGGTGGGCCCAGTGCATAGACCCCCACTGAAGGACATTTGGGGTTACAAGTCAGATTCTATAGGCTGTAATATACATGCATACAGACAGACAGATAGACAGACAGGAGGTGCAGATAGGAGAGGAGATCTGAATACCACAGCAGTAGATTGTATGAAAATCGCAAACATTCAATAGAAATCAGTAGTGTCTCTATGTACCAACAACAGTCATTTTGAGAAAGAAACCAGGGAAGCAATCCCATTCATAGTAGCCTAAAGAAATAATCTTGGAATAAACCTAAGGAAGTGAAAGATTTGTATAGTAAAATCTTTAAAATACTCAAGAAAGAAATTGAAGTTGGTAGCAGAAAAACCTCCCGTTCTCACAGATTGGTAGGATCAATAGTGTGAAAATGGCAATCCTAACAAAAGCAAGCTGTAGGTTCAGCACAACCACCATCAAAACTTCAGTGCAGCTCTTCAGGGACAGTGAAAACAGTTTAATATGTAAATACAAAAAATGAAGGATAATCATTCAAAACAATCTTGAACAATTAAAAAAAAAAAGAACTGGAGGTATCATAGTCCCTGATTTTGAATTGTACTACAGAGTTACAGGAACAAAAAACCCACAGTACTGGCGTAGAAACAGATACATTGATCAGTGGGGCAGAACTGAATACCAAGATATAAGTCCACACACATATGGCAACCTGATTTTTTGTCAAAGAGACCAAAATACACTTTGGAGAAAAGACAGCATCTTCAACAAATGACGCTGTTCAAACTGGATAGTGGCATGTAGAAGAATGAAACTAGATACATATCTCTCACCATGCACAAAATTCAACTCCAAATGGATCAAGGACCTCAATGTAAGACCTGATACCCTGACTCTAATAGAGGGTAAAGTAGTGAACATGTTGGAACTTATAGGTACAGGAAAAGACTTTCTGAACAGGACCCTGATTGTACATACATTAAGACCGAAAATTGACAAATAAAACCATGTAAAACTAAACAGATTCTGTATAGAAAAATATACCATTATTTGAATGAAGTGGCAGCCTTCAGAATGGGAAAAAATCTTTACTAGCTATACCTCTGACAGAGGGTTAATACCTAGAATGCACAAAGAATTCAAAAAACTAAACATCAAGAAAACAACCAACTCGGTTTTTAAAAATGGAACATGGAACTGAACAAAGAGTTCACAAAAATGAAATACAAATGACTGAGAAACACTTAGAGATGTTCAACTCTTTAGCCATCAGGGAAATGCAAATCCAAACTACTATGAGGTTTTATCTTACCCCAGTGAGAATGGCTAAGATTTTAAAAAAGTAATCATCCTGAGTTAGATAACCCGGACCTAGAAAGACAAATGTCACATATTGTCTCTCATAGCTGGATGCTAGCTTTGAATTCTTACATAAAAAATGTTTCATTTGAAAGATTCAGAGAAGTCAGGAAACAAATAAACAACCTGGAAGAGGGTGATGCTTCGTGGGGAGGGAGGTAGAATACGGTGATATAAAGAGGGGGAAGGGAATAATAGAATGAGAAGAATTAGTTGGGGTAGGAGATGGGAAGGCAAGCGAGTAGAGGGAGTATGCGGAGGGATAACTAACACTAAAGGAATTTAGAAAAAAACATAAGGAAACCCATCACTACAGAAGCTTCTTAAAGTATATGCATACACATAGTAAAAGATTTAAAAGAGTTACTGTAAAACAGGGAACACTGCTGCTACTAAACACCATAGGCTATCAAAGTAAAAGCCCAATGCCAAGGATGGACTCCTTCTTCTGTAGTTATTTACTAACTAGGAGTCATATAGACCCTCAGACAATACTGGTCATTGTCCCTGCTCTTAGTTACCCACCAGAACTTGACAGTAAGACTCTCTAACTGAAGTACTATACACATGAGCTGTAGAGCAAATAAGGAGAAATCAAGTTGGTACTGACTTCAAAGCTTCCCTCTCTACCAGGTAGATTTCATAGTGTTGGATGGTCCTCTGTATGCTACTGAAAGAAAAAAAATTAATCATTATCCTTATCCTGCTGTGCATTCTGTGTGCTTCAGTAACAATTGGCATGGAAAGATAAGACCTATAGTGCAATAGTGGCACAAATGTCGTGATAGTAACCAACCACCTCCTGATTGGATTTAAGACCTGCTACGTGATATGGAACCCACACCTAGCACTATTGTCAGGGCCAAGAACCTGTGGCTAGATAGGTCATGGGCCCTCGGGGAGAACCTGCTACTAATATTCTACCGAATGGACAGTGTTAAAATGACTTCTAATGACCTGTTGCTATACCCATAGACCAGTGCCTCTCTTAATCCTCATCAGAGAAGTTTCTTGCCACAGAAGGCAGTTAGCATAGAGATCCAAAAATGTTCAATGTGCATTAGAATTAGAGACTGAAGCCTTCTCAGTCTTGCACGGGACATCTACGTCACACCCTTCCTCCCCAAGGCTCAGAGATCATTGTGGAAGAAATGGTGGAAAGACTGAAAGAGCCAGGGGTGGTAGACAACTACAAGCTAATAGTATTTTCTAGACAGCAGGGAATTTCACATATGAGCTTACAGCAATTGTGTCAGCATGCATAAGACATGCTCAAGTTCAAGCCAGATAAAGTCCCAGCATGGAGGTAGGGGAGTGGACACAAAGTTTCATCTCTAGTTGAGGAGCTGCTGGCATTTGATAGCTTCTGGGAAAGGATGAGTCAGTCTTCTCTAAGTATATGATCCCTGGTAGGTTGACCACAATCCAGGACAGGTTTTGCACCCAGGAGTATTTGAGTAACACAAAGTAGATTCCATGGGGGAAACAAGAAGGATCACAAAGTTTGGTGAGTAGAGGTGTATGGTGGATCTGGGGAGAGGGGAAACGTGGCCGAATGCATTGCATGAAGTTCTCAGAGAATTGATGAAATGTTTTTTTAAATGGAAAATTAGACAATGAAGGAAAGCAGTCCTGAGAGATGAGAATAGTAGGGTGTGAGTTGGTTGTATCAAATTTAGCTCAGAAAGACTCTCTAGTGAAATCTTCCTAGATGCAGATAGGGAGAACCCAGGAAGAATTTGGTGTTGTTGCTGAACTGAGGAGACACAGCTGGAAAGGAGTGTAGAGAAAAGATAGAGTTTGCAGAGCAAAATACTATGAGGCAAGAGCTATTCAGAGGAGATCCTCAGATCTGCAGAGGATCCTTCCTGAGCCTTCACTAGAGGAAAGACCGGTAACTGTGTGAGGAAACTACTGAAGAGGAGTGGAAGTGTCCCACCAGAGGATGACAGTGGATATCTGATGCTCACACAGGCTGAGAATAGTCTCACTTTTGTAATTCATGTGGTGTGGTGGAGTATACTGGACTACGTTTCTGTAGTGGGGAAAATTTAGCCCTAGGTTTATGCTGTTCTGAGGCCACCAAATTAATGTAATACAAAGCTTGAGAGGATCAGAGTAATTCTTTATAATTTACCTGAATTTTAGAATAACACACTGTTGAAATAATGGCACAACTGTTATGGAGGTAACAAACCTCTCTGATTAGAGTTGAGGCTCCTCTCCACAAGGAGGAATTTGTACCTGGTACTGTACTTGGCCAAAACCCCACGGCTGAAGAGCTCTCAGGTGATCTAGGGGTGACTTACTGTTCTTTAAGCTGTCATGGCACCAAGATGCCTTCTAAATATTTATGTTTATATCCAGAGAAACCTCGCTTTGTAATGAGCTACAGTGAATGCAGAGATGGATGGCTGCCTGAGGTGTTGAGAATAAGTGATGACCTAGAGCCCAGCCCTAAACAGGACATTTATTCCATTCCTGCTAATGTTCAGGGATCATCACAGTTCTGTGTAGGGTAGAAAGAATGTCAGAGCAAGAAGATGGGGCAAAGAGCTGTGAAATGTTGTTTTCTGGGCATGACTGAATCAGTGCACTCATGAATTCTCATCAGCTGTGGCTGCCCGCTATGATGCTACCTAAGACTGAGCCTGTCAATAGTCAATCATAGACTGGGGAGGATTCATGAGACCCTAGCCCTCCCTGCTGAACTACTGGCTATCACATGGTTTCTGGGGGAGGGAAAGGCATTGTTTTCAGTTGTCTGCTCTCTGAGGAGCTCACCAGACTCCATTGAATAGTTCCAAACCCATGGTCACACAATGATCCTGGTTAAAATCAGTGGGTCTCACAAAAACAAAAAATGAAGACAGGAATTGGGAAAGGGACCTGGAAGGAGGGAGTGGGCAATAAGGGTGGGAGAGAGGTTAGAGGGAGGGGAGGGTTATAGCAACAGAATGCACTTTATAAACATGTGAAACTGCCAAGGGAAAAATTCAATTAAAATTAGTTTTAAAAGGTAACTGACAAAGCAAAACCCATTATAGTGCATTACGGAATTTCCAATATGCATGGATATGTGTGACTGCAACTGATGACTTTTTGTGAATTTCATGCAGTGTGTTTTAATCCTATTTAGGCCCCTCTTTTATCTGAAACCCTCCTGTCTGATTTATAGAGATTGTTTGTTGGGCCAGTGCTGTGCTGTTTTTATGACTATAGCTCTGAAATATAGTTTGAAATCTGGTATCATAATCCCTCCAGCATTGTTCTTTGTTCTTAGTATTTCTTTGACTATTTGGGGTCTTTTGTGATTCCATAGGAATTTTAGATTTTTTTCTATTTCTGTGAAGAATGTCATGGGAATTTCAACTGGGATTGCATTGAATCCATAAATTCTTTTGGTAGGTTGGTCATTTACAGTTCTACCAATCCATGAACACAGGAGGTCTTTCCATTTCCTTGTGTATTCTCCAATCTCGGTTTTCCACTATATAAATATTTACTGTCTTTGACTAGATTTATTCCTAGATTTTTTTGAGGCTATTGTGAATAGGAGTGTTTCTGTGATCTTTTCCTTTGACTACTTGTTACAGTATATAGAAAGGCTAGTGATTTTTGTAAATTCATTTTGTATTCTGTAACTTTGCTGAAGTGTTTATCATTTCTAGAGGTTTTCTGTTGGAATTTTTGGAATCTCTTTTGCATAGTATCATATAATATCATCTGCAATCAGGGAAATTTGACCTCTTCTTTTCCACTGAGTAAACTGTATTCTTTGGTGCTTGGGTAGAATATTCTGTATATGTCTGTTAGGTTCATTTGGTGTATGATATGATTTAATTCAGATGTTTTTCTGTTTATTCTTTGTCCAGATGTCTGGCCAAAGTTTGGGTTAATCTGTGTCTTGAAATCTAGTAGCACTATTTCTATGAAATTTGTTTGGTTCATATATGCTCATGATTGTAATGCCTTCTTGGTTGATTGTTCCCTTGATCAGCATGAAGTGACTTTCTCTGTCTCTTCTGATTAATTTAGTTTGAAGTCTACTTTGTCAGATTTTAGAATAGGAATGCCTGCTTGCTTCTTAATGTCATTTGCTTAGAATATTCTTTCCATCCTTTCACCCTAAAGTGATGTCTGTGCTTGAAGGTAAACTGAGTTTCTTGCAGACAATAAAAAGTTGGATTTTGTTTCTTAACCCATTCAGTAGCCTGTGTCTTCTGACTGGGAAGTTGAAGTCAGTGATATTTTAAGTTATTATCGAAAGATGTGTATTGGTTACTGTGATTTTTAATTTTCTGTTTCTGTTACTAGTCTTATTTTGTTACCATAATTATACTTTCATTTGTTTTCCTTCTGTAGTCTCTTTGGTATGGTCATTCCTTTCTTCACTCCTTTGTATTGTTTCACGCATTCTCTGTAGGGCTAGTTTGGTGGACATGAATTCTTTCAGCCTATTTGTATCATGGGAAATTTTTCTTTCTCCTTTGTATATAATACAGAGTTTCTCTGGCTAAAGTATTCTGGGTTGGTGTCTATGATTTAAAGATGGACTACTTTGCTCCAGGTTCTTCTGGCTCTTGTAGTTTGCATAGAAAAGTTAGCTTTGGGGTTTTCTTTGGTATATAACTTGTTTTTCTCTTGAAGCTTTTAGTGCCCTCTCTTTGTTCTATACATTTAGTGTTTTGACTGTGATATGCCGTAGTGAGTTTCTATTCTGGTCCTGTCTATTTGGTATTTTATGTGCTTACATCTCCATGGGTATGTCTTTCCTTAATTTAGGGACATTTTCTTCTATAATCCCATTGAAGATTTGGTCAGTTCCTTAGACTTGAGCTTCTTCTCTTTCCTCTATGGCAATAGTGGGTAGATTTGTTCTTTACATCATGTCCCACATTTTCTATTCCTGTTTTTAAAATTTTTTTCATAATCTTTGCTTGAGCAGTTCAGTTTTTCAACTTTATTATTAGTCTTGATATTCTCTTTTCTATTGAGTCATTCAGATGAGAAGGCTTTCTCTCATCATTTCAAATTCGCTTATTGAGTTTTTCAATTCCATAATCATTTCAGATTGTGATTTCTTCAATATTTCTATCTCGCATGAATTCACTTTTCAAATCCCGGGTTGTCTTTGTCATTTCATTTAGCCATATATTTGTATTTTCTTGTGCTTCAGTCAGGAGTTTATTCCTTTTGTCTTCGATTTCTTTTAGTTGTTTGTGTGCTTTTAAAGATCCTTGGATTCTTTAATCATGTTTTCTTTGGGTAGTTTTCTTTGTAGAACAATTCTGTAGGACTGGTGAGATTTGGTGGGAGTGTATTATCTTAGTTTTTCACATTATTTGTGTTTTTGCACTGTGACCTGGGCATATAGCCTTCTTTTGTTTATGTGTCTAATATGAAATCCTAGCCTGATGTTGTTGAGTTGAAGTTTGGTCCTGTTTTTTTATTTTTTATATAGCTTGGTTGTTTTCTGATCAGGTATGACTAGTTATTTGGTCTGTGCTTCAGGTTCTCACTTCTGATATTTTATTAAAGTGACAAGGTGGTTCTAAGCTGGTCTGCTGTGGGAGGTGAGAAATCACAGTCAGGACTGTGAGTGTACAGATGGAGGCAGAGTGAACTGGTTCTAACTAGCTTACCAGGCTAATCTGGAGCTGGAGTAGAGCTTTCTAGGTCTAGTGCCATAGCCAGAAGATGCAGACTGAGTGGGCGGGTATGTGATTAACTCAGCAGAGTGTTTGGGAGCCCACCAGCATCTGGTTCTGGGCCAGGCTACTTGGGAGCTCTCCAGCAGTAAGAACCAGCCTAGTACTGGACTAGGAAGGTACTGACTGAGTGGGCAGGTTCTGACCAGCTAAGCAGGGTAGAAGGGAGCCCTGGAGCATCAGGATCCTGACCTAACCTCAGAGCAGGGTAATGGCAACCGAGTGGGTGTGTTCTGACCAGCTAAACAGGGTAGCTGTCTAAAAACACAAAGTATTTTTTTAACCACAATCTTATTCTGACACTAGGCAGGTCTATAACTCCTGACAATCTTATCTTAGCTTCCCAAGTGCTGGTATTACAAGCATGACTCACCAGGCCCAGTTTTAGAATGTGTTTTGGACTAAATGAAAATCAATTTATGAACATTTGTGGGATCCAACAAAAAGAGTGATCAGAGAGAAAAAAAAATTAAGCACATAATGCCTATTGTGATGGTTTGAATGAGAATGTCCCCCACAGGCTCAAATATTTGAACACTTAGTCCCCATTTGGTAGCAAAGTTTTGGGAGATTTAGGGGGTGTGACCTTGCTGGAGGGAGTCTACCACTGGTGGCAGACTTTGACAGTTTATAGCCTGGTCCCATTCCAGTTTGTCCTTCCTGCTTCCTGTTTGTGGTTGGATAAACCTGCTCTTACTTCCTGCTTTTACCGCTGTGCCTGCTGCTTGCTGCTGTGTCTCTCTGCCAGGATGGAGTCTATCCCTCTGGAACTGGAAGCCAAAATATACTCATCTGCAAGTTGCCTTGGTCATGGTGTTTTATCACAGCATCAGAGAAGTTACTAATAACACTTATACTAGAAAATGCTCAATGAAAAATCCATTCTAGTTAACAGAAAGAGGCACCGGGTGCTTATGAAAATCTTTGGAAGGACTGAAGGAACAATTTTTAGAATAACACTACAAAGATTTTGCCATTTTAAGAAGCAAGAAGATAGAGAGTAAGAGATTTGCCACTATACATTACAACTGTATAAACCTATCGCCACATCCAGCATCCATAGAACCATAAGCCACTATTATGCAACAGCTCCATAATGAATAATGCCTCCCAGACCCACACTAGCATGCATATGTGTCCCCACTCCAGCCTCTAGGATCTGTGAAGTTAAATGCTGGAAATCCTAACCAAAACCAACCAAACAAAGAAACAAACAGCTCCTTAGCACAGCCGACTACTCCGAATAGGTGAATCAGCAGAAATAGCAAGAGCAAGACTTGTACCTCGGCTCTGTCTTTAAAATCTTATGCAAGAGCAACAGATTGGTGAGTCTGAGTCACAGTTGCAAAGGTATCTGAGAAATGCTGTTTTTAGTTTTCCGGATTCTGTTGTACAAGAACTAAAGAGACACCTCTTTTCTTGTTTTGGCAGCCAGCATCCTTGAACATCTTCCCTATACTTTTCAGTTTTCTTATATTTAAAGACCCCTGTTCCAAGGTAGTAACCAACAACTGTGTTTGTAGGCACGTGATGTGACTTCTCCTAAGCAGCTCTGCTGCTGGGTCTTGATCTCAGAAGTAAGTTGTGTGAGGAGGCGGCCACATGCGGGACAATGCCTGCTGGCATGCATGCTTGCTACAGGAAGGTAGCTGGCTCTTCAAGAGGAGGCACTGTAGAGTTTCTGGCATCTGGCTCCAGCAGTGACCCATGCCAAGCATCATGTTTAGAGATGTCTTTGCTAGAGAAGCTCTTGAGTGCAGATGCCATCCAGCTTTAGAATCAGTCTCTATGGCTCTCCTGGAAATTTGCCAGCTGCCCATTATTCTTTAGTGAATTCCACACATTCCTTTTTGCATAAACTAGCCAGGATGGATCCTATTGTTTGTAAAGATAAACGAGGACTGGTCTAACAAACTCTCAAGACTGCATTTTTAAGCAGGTTTCTTAGTAGAAGCAGAATTTTATAGCTTCCACATAAAGAAAGGAAAACCAAAAAAAAGAGAAAAATTCTTAGAAAATTAAATGCACAGTCAGAATTAGGTAATAAATAACTCAGATACTTAACACAACTTTTCAGTCTAGACACATTAATTGTTCCTTCAGTGAGAACAGCCAGTGTACTGCCTCTAAAATCTCCAACATCCCTCTATCACCTAATAGCTCTAGTTTTCAGCTGTGTGCATGTGTCCTGCAAAGTTTTCTCCTGGTCTGTGGAGCTTAATCGTTTTCTAGATGGTGTCATTTCTTAAGTAGATGATTTTAACTTTCAGGAAGTCTAAGTCATCAAATATTCTTGTAAGTTACAGCTTTCTGAATCTTTCCAAGAAAATCCTTACTTATTTTTGGTCACAAAGATATTCTGTGTTTCTTATTCAACAAATTTCATATTGCAAGAAAATAATGATGGTGTGCACCAGCCATTGCTAGATGTTTTAGTTATATTCTCATACTGAATGACTAAGACAATCCTATACAGAATATTAATAGTTCCAGGTCGCAGATGAAGAAACTGGATTCAGTGAAATACCTTGTTAAAGTCAGATTAGCTGTATTAGAAAGTCAAGATTTTAACTCAGGTTTAACCAAGCTTAAAAGTTCATGTTCTTACCACATGTGATGGTACACACCTGTACTCCCAGCACTGAAGCAAGGGGGTTGCTAGTGTGAGGACAGTCTGGGCTACATAGTAAGACTTTAATCTTAAAACAAAACAAAGCAAAACAATAACAACTTCTTGGGCCATCAAGATGGTTCAGCAGGTAAAGGTTATTTCTGTCAAGACTGATATATGGATTCGATCCCTCAGACCCACATCATGAGAGAACCAACTTTCCAAAATTGTCCTGTGACCTCTATATGCATACTATGGGACAAGCATGCAGTTGCACATACATACATGAATACATGTGAACAAATAACTTTTTAAAAGCCCATGCTCTTTCTACTGATTTTTACTTTTGCGGCACCCTTTTCTTACAAAGATAAAGCTGATATATTGCAGAAAGATTCTGGAGTTAGGAAATTATCTAAATAATACTTCAGGTCTGGCACCAAATAAAGACAAAACCCATAGGTGTTCCTTCAGCCCCGCAGCTTCCTCCCAACAGTTATCAAGCAGATGTGAGACCAGGAGTCCAACTTTTAGGGACATCTCGACTCTAGCATCTTACTTACCCCTGTGTTTGCACAACAGGTACAGCTGGTCCTTGCCTCTGTGGGTTCTCCATCTGAGCCAACCAAATGTAGGTAGAAAATATTCAGAAAAAAAGTTATACCTGTAGTGAACATGTATAGACTTTTTTCTTGTCATTATCTTGTGAGCCATACAGTAAAACAGATTCTCATAGCATTTATATTGGATTAGGTATCATCAGTAAATTAGAGATGACTAAAGTTTTTTGATTTATTACTTTTATTTTATGTGTCTGTGTCATGCCTACATGCATATATGTGCACCCATGTTGTACACTGCCCGTGGAGGCCAGAAGAGGATTGTTGGGTTCCTGAAACTGGAATTAGGGACAGTTGTTAGCTGCTATGTGGGTGCTGAAATTCAAACCTGGGTCCTCTGCAAGATGTTGAGCCATCTCTTTAGTCCCAACTGGAAATGATTTTAAGTTTGAACCCTGATACTGAGGGACAATTATACAAGAATCACTGTACAGGAATCTCTGTCTGTCACCCTGTCCAGTGTGTGAACTTTTTACAGACAAAATACTTTTTCTACATTTTTGGATGCTTAGCATCTAACTCATTGGCTGGTGCTGAGTTGAAAGACAATGAACAAATGGTTTTGATTCCTAAAACTTCAAATGCAGAAGGAACCGGTGACCTTTTAGGATCAAAAGGTTACATTACTGAAACCCTAACTTTTCAATAGTGTCCCTTCCTCTGGCAACAGGGACGCTGCAGGACACAATGGTGAAAAGCACAGCCTTTCAAGTCAAGCACATCCAAGTTCAAATTCCTGGTTTTACCACTTACTGAGCAAATTGCACAAGGTTACTTAAGCTCTCTAAACCTCTCAGGGCTGTTAAAAGGATTAAAGTAGAGAATGCATGAACAGAGCTTGAACAATGATAGGCACAGAGTAAGTGTTCAGTAAAGACACACCATTATTATAGAAACTATCCTGTAATTTATTCTTGCCTAAGCACAGGTTAAGTACCTTTTTCCCCTCCTTTAATGTTTACCTTGGACTTTATTTCATCTGTCTATCTCTCTAACTACCTGTCTATCTATCTAATTTTTAGAGATGGATCTCACTACATTGTCCAGCCTGACCATGAACTCTTAGACTTAAGCTGTTGTCCTGACTGAGCCACCATACCCAGCTCTCTCAAAATATTTTAAACATTTTTCAGAGAGTCGTAGATTTTCATTCAGCTGTAAGAAGCACACCAGGAACACCTGTGCATTCTTTGTCCTTTTCCCCCAATAGTAGCATTTTGCAAAATGACTATATGACAATTTAACAGCAATGATATTGTCAAGGATACAGTCTAGATATAGAATAGTCTTAGCACTGCAAGAATTCTTCATATTACTCTTTATAGTCAAATCCAGTTCCCTTCAGCTGTGTCTCCATTACTAATCCTTGAGGATCACTTATTTCCTCTAGTTGTTTCCACAGTTTTGTGATTCTAGGGTTAGTACAGAAAACATACAGTGTGAAAACTTTCAGGATTGATGTTTTCATTTGGCATAGCTCTCTGGATGTTTGTCTAGGCTGTTGTATGGACCAATAATTTATTCCTTTCATCACGTGATGTGAATGTATTATATTATACTCTGTTTAGCCATTACCTGTTGGAGGACATCTAGAGTTTTACAGTTTCAAGTGATTACAATTAAGCAGCTATTAAATTTTCTTCATATTCTTTTGCGTGAGCATGGTCTTCACTTCTTCAGGATAAATGCCTAGATTTCCAATTACTATCTATGATGGTTGCACTTTAGCTTTTAAAACTTTTTCAGAGTTACAGTATTATTTGCATGCTCACTAGCAATATATAAGTCTCTATCTGTATCACCAGCATTTCATGTGCCATCATTTTATTTTATTCTGATTGTTATATGATGGTATTTCATTGTGATGTTGAATGTCCATTTCTCTGGCCTGCTAGGTATGTTCGATATCTTATCATATGCTTGTTTACCCTCTGTATATTTTTTTGATGAAAGTCTATAATGTCCTAATCATATTGCTTGCTTTTTTACTGTAAAATGTTTAAATAGTAGTCTTTTGCAGAGTATGTCACTTAAAAAAATTTTTTTACTGTGTGTGTAGCTTGTCATTTCATTTTTTAAACATGATCTTTTATAAACATTTCTAAATTTAATGAAGCCTAATCTACCTTTCCTCTTATGAGACATGCTTTGGCTTCTTCCTTTTTCCCACACAACCAGGTGTTTGCCTTGGAATCTGAATCATTTCTTTGTTTTGTTTTTTAAAATATTTTATTATTTTTTATTTTATGTGTGTGAGTGTATTAACTGCATGTGTGTAAGTACACCTGTGTCATGTAATGCCCATGGAGATGAGAAGAGGGTGTCAGATTCCCTGGAACTGGAGTTATGGGTGGTTGTTAGCCTCCATATGGGTGCTGGGAACCTAACCTTGATCCTCTGCAAGAACAGCCAGTGCTCTTAACCACTGAGCCATCTCTCCAACCCTTGTTTTTGTTTTTTGAAAGCAAGATGTTACTCTGTATCCTTGGCTAGTTTGGAACTCATATTAATCTCCTATCTCAGCCTCTTGAATATGGGAATTTCAAGTATGTACTATCACATCTGGGTTGAATTATTTTCTTTGTTAAATGAAGATGATGTGTTTTAAAAAATTATATTCATTCATTTATTTATTATATGTGTATTTTTCTCTGTATGTGCACGTAGGAGCCCCATAGCACATGTGTGGAAGTCAGAGAGGGCTACATGACAGACTTAGTTCTTTCCTTCTACTGTGTGGGTCCTTGGGATCAAACTCAGTGCTCTAGACAGAGAATGACTGAAGAACTTTGACAGAAACTAGTGTTTTAGGGGACAACAAAAACTCCAGGTTTCTATTTCCTTTCCAACAAATGTCTACAGCAGGCAAACTGCTACAGAAAGTTTGATCCAACCTATAAATTGTCTTCTCTTGGATGTGTTGGCCTCTTGAATTATGGTTGATTTTGCTTTTGACAAGTGCCATAAAATAGTTTTGTTTAATTTGAAATTTCAATTTTCATGGTTGTTTTAAATGAACTAGTTGTCACAACATAAGATGTTTTCTCAGATGAGTGAAGAAATTTAGTCTAATTTGGGGTGGAAGAAAAACATGAATTGTAATATATTTTATCTTAAAAATGATATCTTAGCACAATTTAACAAAAAGACCCAGAAACAATGGTCCATTCAATATTAATGGCAATCAAGCATCTAGACTGTCATTTCTAAATACTATTTCCAACTAAAAGGAACCATAGATCCTTGAAGAAATGGTTCACACACCCTGCAGCATCATGTGTACAAGATGAGGCTGGGAGAGCTTGTCATACCAGAAAGTCAGAGTGCTGTCACACATTGTCTCAAAATGAAGCTGCTACAAGCCATAGACAGACAATAATGAGCTGAAACACATCACTTATATTCAAATCTGTGAGTTAATGGGAAGGCTAACCCCTACTGGTCCATTTCCAAATTAGCCTTTGGAATGCTGGTAAATAAAGGTAAGCTATCCAGTATTTGTTTTGCCTTTCTTATAAGAATTGTGCCTCAAATTCCTCACAGTCAAATAGGGGAGATCCTTTTTATAGACTTTTGAGAACAATAAATGAGGAGATAGTAGAATCAGAATGGAATCCTCATTGAATTAACACTCACACTATGACCACAAAGCATCGCAAAATACAGACAGACATTGTCTATCTCTTGAAGGAAGATTATATCTTCTTTTGTCAAAGTGGTTTGACAAAAGAAAATCAGACCTAAATTTAAATAAACCTTAAGACCTAAGTGCCAATTTATAAGAAATATAGAGGAAATCAAAACCTAATGATACAGGATTTCTCTTCTACATAACAACAACAGAAATTGAAGAGCAAAAGTAACTAAATAGAATCTGTAGATTAAATAGGATTTAAAAGACATATAAATCATTTTTGGATCTTGAGTCAAGTAAACTGAAAAAACCCAACCAACAAACCCCACAAAGTATAGCATAATGTGCACAGGGATAGGACATTTAATGATATTAAGGAATGCTTTTAGAGCTTTGATATGATAATATACATAAAATCATAAGATACATGGAGTTTGCTTCAAGATAAGTCAGGAAAAGTTTTTTTTTTCTTTCTTTATTTTTGTTTTTTGTTTTTTTGTTTTTTTTTTTGAGGCAGGGTTTCCCTATAGCCCCAGATGGCCTGGAACTCTCTTATAGATAGACTAGGTACCTCTTAAGTTTTGGGATTAAAGTTTGTGCCACCACACATGGGTAGAAAAGTTTTAAAAGAACAGATGAAATGAGACTGGTCATGAATTGATAACTGTTGAAGTCCAGAGATGAGGCTATGGGAAGTCATTATACTTTCTTCTTGTCTTAAGGTTTGAAATACCCTACAATAAAAAAGAATTATTTTTTTCAAAATTTAAATTCAAAATGGGACCACATATGGCTTTAGTGGTATAAAATATCTGCTATAATAATTGCATAGAAAGTAGTTGAGGAAACTGAAGAAGGGAAAAAGAAAGATGGGACGGAGCAGGAACTCATACACAGTTAAGGAGTATTATGTCATACCTGACCCTTTCCGTGTGTTAAATATGACAAAACACTGGAATCAATGAATATACATTTAGTGCATTGTAAATCACTTTTAAAAATGCGTTTATATTGGGTACAGTAGCTGCGCTTTTATAGATGAGGAAGTGGAAGTTCAGAGAACATAAATCGTTAAATGATAGACATATGTGCCAAGCACTTCCTGTGCATCGTTGCATTTAATCTCTATAATAATCTCATTAGAAAAGGAATATTATCTCATTTACAGACTAGAGATGTAAGTTTATGGAGGTTAAATTCCAGCCGAGTGGTTGGGAAAATTGGGATTTGAACATGGGATTCTTTTATTCTATCCAGTGCATGCCTGCAGTAGCCCATTCCGGTGGAGGAGGATGGCGGTCGATGGGGCATCTGTGCTTGGCCAGCGTGGAGTTGGCTGCATCTAAGAAATGAAGTCGGGTGTTATCCGCCCACCCCACAGTGCTACGCTGTGTGCCAGTGCTCACAGGTTTCTTTCCCTGCACGGAACAATCACGTAGGAATAGAACCAGGAAGTTTAGGGGAATGAAGAAGGAATATTGAGGACAGTGTTTGGATGCCTGAACGCTGCCTGTTTGGCTAGTTTGGAGACTTTGGGGAGGAAGAGGATAGCTAAAACAACGATGCCATTTCAATGAATGAGGCTTTTGTTAGACTTCAGGCATGAGCTGTGACCCAGGCCAGTATACAGGGTAGAGGAGCACTCTCCTCAGTTATTGACAGGACTCAGTACCATGGGGAAAGCATGGGTATCCTCGTAGAAAGCATTAGAAACATGGCTGATGGACAGAAGGAGTGCTTTCATAAGATTACAATTGTAATGTGCGCATATAATCAAGTTAAAGAATCCCAGGTATATGGGGAGAGCTTGGGACGGTCTGGGTTTCCTTGAGGCAGGTGAGAACGAAAGCGCCAGAAAGAGTGGGGTGCTCGTGTCCAGGGATGACTGAAGATCTTATAGCTTTCCTCGTACTGTACACAAATGAAATGCCCCACACTTACATTTCACTTGTGTTCATAAACTCACAAAGACCTGAGATAGTTTAATGTAGTGGTAGAAAGGATGGAAAGTAGGGAACAGAATTATCAAGCATTTTAAGTTTTAAAAAGATTTATTTTTAAGATGTGAGTGTGTGTGTGTGTGTGTGTGTGTGTGTATACACCTATGTGTAAGTGCTTGCTCATGGAGGCCAGAAGAGGGAGTTGGTGTCAGATCCCCTGAAACTGGAGTTATAGTCTCATGTGGCCCTTCACGGGTGCTGGAAACCAAACTCTGGTCTTCTGGGAGAGCAACTGGTGCTCTCACATGCTAAGCTGCTCTCCATCCCCTTCATGAAGTAGTTTAGACATGCAGTCTTCAAACTTAGGACCAACTAATGTTCCGTAATCAGATATGACTGCAGATCTCAAAGCTGTCTCCATAGTTTACACAGAGAAAACAGTGTCCTGTAGTCCTGGTCTTTGGGCTGCATGAGCATGAGTTGCTGCCTTCTTCTGAGTCTTGGCTTGGTCTTATTTCCATATTCAAACTGCTTATTGTTTTCTGTTCCTTCTGACCCTTGGTGGGTTCACATCCTCAGTATCCATCTTCCTAAAAGGCAAGCCATCAAACTGAAGAGGAATCTCTTTTGTTCTCACTAACTGAAGTAGTCTAAAGAAAACACCAAGGTCTGGAAAAGTTAGAAAGGAGTAAAGGCGCATGCAGTCTTAACAGCTGTGATTTGGAATCATTTCTGTTTATTATTTGTTTTGAGAAAGAACAGGGACTTGGGATGAGCAACTGGCTACTTCATGTCACCCAGAGAACTGAGTTACCTGCATCAACCTGTGTCATATTTAGCCTTATCTGAAGAGCAAAGGAACTGAGGTATGAACTTCACATTACTGGTTCAATAAGAGCTTGTGTTCTTCATAGGTACAGAACTTTTAAATTATATCAGGTAATTAACTATACCAGTAGGTAAAATATACGGAGGTAACATTCATTAACAACTTTTTATGTACATGTGAACCTTGGTCCCCAGAACGGATTGATTCAGGACCATCCAACCTCCATGGCTGCCGAATTCTGAGAATACTCAGTTCCTTTATAAAAATGGCACATACATATCTTACCATATAAAATCATCTCTAGATTTTAATGCCTAACACACTTTAAATGCTACATAAATACATGCTATGTTGTTTTATAAAATGACAGTGAAAAATGTCTATATATGTTCAATACAAATGCAATGGCTTTTCTGAAAACGTTTTTTAGAGATAGGCTCTCATTCTGTAGCAAACTAGCATTCACTATGTAGCCCAAGCTGGCCTAGAATTCATGGTTGTTCTCCTGCCTATGGCTTCCAAGTACTGGGATTCGCAGTGCATATCACAATGCCCAGCAGAAGTCTCTTCCCTTCCCTTTCTCTTCCTTTCTCCCTCTTTCCTTTGTTCTTTCTCCTTTTCTTTTCTGTGCTACTAAACTTCAGGCTTCACACATGCTAGCCAAACCCTTTACCCTGACTCTATCCACACTCTGAATAATTTTGATATACAGTTGTTTAAATTCAAAAGTGGATCACTTGGGCATGTTTGGCCAGCTGTATTCATGCAGACCCTTGTGCCACTCAGTGAATAAATAACAGTGACAAGATTTGGAGGCATGCTTCAGATTTCAAAGTCCATGCTCTGCAACACTGCTCAGCACTAGTTTGCACCCGTTGCCTCTGCCTACTGCACCTGATGGTGAGAACTCCTACATGAGGAGAATATAATACAAGCCAGGCGGGCTCCCTGGCCCTGCTCCTGTCTTGGGACTCACTGTTTCCTAGAATGAAGGTCACTGTGCCGAAGTCCACGAAATGTGGAGCTCTGTGTCTGGGCAATAGGGTCCTCTCTTTGAATAATCCTAAAATACCCCAGGTCTCTGGAAAGGCAGAATCCACAATGTCTGAATCCAACATTCAGGCCATGAGTGAGCATGAAGCATTTCGAGGGAGCAAGCACAGGGCTTGCAGGTGACCACAACTTCTCCACTAGGCATCTGAAACTGAAGTAACTGAATCTAGAATTCAGTGTGAACCAGAGTTCAGTGTAAGCAAAAAAGCAGAGGACTTTGAATGAGTTCCCCCTTTAACTTGTCTCTGACCTAAGCATGTACCTTTTTTGTACTTTCAAGTTACATGACAAGCCTTAATAAGAGAGGCATTCCATGCATACCAACCCCAGAGACTGCCCAGTGAAGACACCATCTGAGCAGACCTGGAACTACTGGGGAGGAACCTTTCGGAGGCTTATATTATAAAAGACTCTGAAAGTACAAGACCACTTTCACCTGGTAAACACAGATTCCAAGGCTACTTCCCCCTCATCCAGACTCTGTCAAGGAAGCTGCCATCCCATGTGTGCTCAGCCTCCTTGGCTTCTATTATAGGCCTTTGGGGAGAGGTTGACATTCACTAACAAAGACATCCTTTGAAAAGCTCAGGAACCCTGAAAGAAAAGCACAGCCTGGACTCTTGATCTGCTTCCCGGGTTGTTGTGTAAGGGCTGCAAGGGAAGAGGAGTGGTCAGGCAGGGTGGCTCACAGTGGCCACAGTCAGTACCCGACGGCAGAGCGCCAATTCCACCGACAGGCTGGGCCTCTCCCACTGGTTTTCCCGAGACTAGACAAAAGAGGAATAGAAAGCAGGAGAAGGGTGGAGGCCTCAAATAAAAATTAATTAACACTATCTATTTTTCTTTCCTTTTTGAAAGGTAATCTCTTAATCCTGAATACTGTGTGCCCTTTGGTATACAACCAGAAAGGGTAGGGTCAGGAGGAATCCACCACGTTCAAACTCTCACCTATTAGATTTCCTTTCCTCAATGGCTCTTTGTGTGGCAATCTTCAAACAAAACAGACCTTCTGACTAAGCAGAAGCTGCTCTGACACTGGAATTTCCAAGGTGAGATGGAGAACTTCAAGTCTTCAACTGCATCTGAATACATCCTTACCCAAGCAATCAAATTTTCTTTGTATCTCATCACCATCCATCCCCGACCCCACACCCTTCTCTCTGCCTCCACTCAGTCACCAATTTAAAGATCAAGAAATCATAGGTCTGAAGATTTAAAAAAAATTTTTTTTAATTATTTTGTTTGTGTATGCTTGCATGTCTGTAAGTACACCTGTGTGTGCAGTGCCTGTGGAGGCTAGAAGAGGATGTCAGATTCCCTGGAACTGGAGTTATGCATGGTTGTTAGCTGCCATGTGGGTGTGCTGGGAACCAAACCCACATCCTCTGCAAGAGCAATCAGTGCTCTTAACCACTGAGCTGTCTCCCCACCCCAGCTCTGAAGATTTTTGAGGTCTTTCAGTTTCTTCTGTACAACAAAGATGAGAATGTCTGCTATTCTGATCTCCATCATCTGGAAGTGGGGAGAAGAGGAAGAAATGAATGATAGGAAGGAAATATGAGTTACTTACTGGGAACCCACAGAAAATTAGGAAGCTGCTCTTATCATTTTCTAGCATAGTTACAGCATCATCGTTGACTCCATTGCTCAAGACAGCTGAATCATGATCTGGGTTGCTGTGATCTCCTGCCTGGGTTACTGGAATGTTCTTACTCGGTCTCTCATATTATTGTTCTTCAACTGAATTTGCAAACCATAACCATAATTGTCTTCTTCAACCACCACATCCCAATTATTTTTCTTCCCTGTGTCGATGGACTCCTATTGCTTTTAGAATAAATTCTAAATTCAGAATTCAAGGCTCTACATGATTAATAAAGCCCCCATCTCTACTACCACATCTCCAACCTTCAAAGTTTATGCAGGACTCAAAGAATAGGCTCTAACCTGTCTCCTGGATTTGACACATTCTGTGTAGAACATCTCTCTTTAGCTAGCGCTTGCCCATCTGTATTAGTTATTTTTGTGTCACTGTGAGCAAAATACTTGACAGAATTGACTTAAGTGGGATAGGCTTTATTTTGGCTGATGCTTTAGGAGGACTGGGTCCATCATGTCAGGGAAATCATGGTGGTGCCATCATGGTGGCAGGTGCTTATGGAAAAGAGAAGAGTGGAGAAGAGAGAAGAGACCAAAAGCAGAGCCAGTTTATAACCCTCAAAT
This sequence comes from Eospalax fontanierii, assembly GCA_035773235.1. Lineage (NCBI taxonomy): Eukaryota > Metazoa > Chordata > Mammalia > Rodentia > Spalacidae > Eospalax > Eospalax fontanierii. The sequence continues at coordinate 33,131,031 of CM069539.1, forward strand.
ACCACGCCTTACTGACCTCCTTCCTTCAGGTGGGTTCTCTCTCCTAAAGCTTCTACAGTATATTAAAATGGTGCCTCCAGCTAAGGACTCAGTGTATAAACACAAGAATTTAAGGAATACATTTCATATTCAAATCATAATATTCCACTCCTAGCTCTAGTAGACCATGGCCATCTCATAATACAATATTCAAACAGTGTAATTTCAAGGGTCCATAGTTTTAGCAGTCCCAGAATGTTCAAAAGTCCAAAGCCTCTTTTGAGACTCAGGCAAACTCTCAGCTGTGACCCCCTATTTAAAAAAAAAACAAAAACAAGACATGTTTCCATTGTATAAGGGCATGGAGTAAACATTCTCATTCCAAAAGAGAGAAAAGGAAGGAACAGCAAGGAAAGAACAGATCAGAGCAAGACTGAAACCCAGCAGAGGAAACACCGGACCTTCAAGCTCCATGCCTGGCCTCTGGGGTTCCCGGTGGCATTGTTTGGCCCTACTGGGTTTTGGTAGCACAACCCTCTGGCCTTGCCGCATGCAGCGTACACTGGCTTTCTCTAGGGCTGGCTGGACTTAGTACCTGCAGTTTTGCTGAGCAGATACTCTGCACTCCCGGAACTTACAACATCTTGGACTTTCCATCACAGTTTAGGGTTCACTCTCAAAGCTAAAAACATTAGCCGCTCAGGGTCTCTCTGAAAGGGCCTTCCTACTACAAGTGGCCTGTCCTCAGTGGTTTCTCCTGTGGAACCTCGGTGCAAGCCTCCATGACCCCATAAATCTTGCTTTCTGAATGCCTGCAAAATCAGCACCATATGCATCATGTCAGATTCTACTGCCAGCTTGATAAGTAATCTGGGCCTTACCACAGCTAAAGTGATCTCTGGTTGCATAGGTAACTAAATCTGGGCAAACATTCCCTCAGCCTGCCCTGTTGGAGCAAGTTGCCATTGCTGTGATATTCTATATTTCAATCTCTTTTCTCAGACACTCTTATTTTTAATTAAAGTTTTCACATGAGTTTGCATTGTTACCTACCAGAGCTTTTGGCGGTGGCTTTGCCCTAAGCTGCCTTCCCTGTTACAGAAATTCCTCTTTAAGGAATCCATGTCTTTAACAACTACAGTGGTTTCATTCACACCCACCTTGTCTACAGTTTTAAATGTGCTAATGCTCTCTTCCTCACCAGAATGCACATTTTCACACCTTCCTGCTTTGAATTCTCACTGTAACCTGGGTAAAGCCAGGATGTCATGCTGACTTGAAGCTTCCTCTGCCAAAGAAGAAATTAGTCCACTCCTTTTTAATTTAGTTTCACTCAAGTTTTCAAATTTCAGGCAGAATACAGTTACATTCTTCGCCAGAATAGAACACAATTCATCATTTCCTTCTGAAACTTCATGAGCCAGGTCTTCTGTGTCTGCCTTTCTGAAAGCAATCTGTTTTTCTGAACTTCCACTAAGCTCCGCCTCATTCTACCTACAGTACTCTAGGACTTCTGTAGCCCACAGCTCCAAACTCTTCCACTTTCCTCCTGAAAACCAGCTCTCCTGGCCTACAAGCCACACAGACAGGTTTATGACAGTGATGTTGCCATTCTCCAGTATAAATTTCCGGTTTGGGGCTTGTTTTCTTTTGTCTGTGGTGCCAGGGCTTTTGCACATAGTGGTAAGGAACAATTTTCCTTATTAGTAGTTTCTGTTGCATTGCTATGAACAAAATACTTGACAGAAGCAACTTAAGGGATGTGGAATTCATTTTGGCTTGTAGTTTAAGGGGATAAAGTCCAATGTGGCATGGAAGACATGGTGATTGACAGCTCTGTTCATGTAGCAGGAGCTTATGGTGAGGCATGATATATTATCTATCTATGTATTTATGTATCTATCATCTATGTATGTATGTATCTATCTATATTTATCATGTGAGTGTGTGTGTATATGGTATATGTTTGTGTGTGCTAGTGATTGGTACCAAGTATCTCGCTCTGTTGCTGACAATCTTATTTTTGAGACAAGGTCTCTCAGTAAACCTCGAGCTCATTAGCCAGCCATCAAGCTCCTAGGATCTGCCCATCAACATCTCTCCCGGTAATGAGGTTACAGTCATGTACTGCCACACCCAGCTATTATATAGGTTCTGGGCATCTGAACTCAGGTCTGCATATTTTACCCACTGAGCCATATCCACAACGCAATTGTTATATCAGACAAACAGAGACCCTGTCTGAAGAAAATAGATATACCAGAAACTAGAGTAGCCTGTTGTCCTCAGGTCCCGCCTTGTGTGATTCAATTCATCCAGTTAGATCCTACCTCCTAAAGGTTCTGCAGTCTCTTAAAACAGTTCTTCTAGCTGGGGATCAAATGTTCAAACACATGAGCCTGTGGGAGGCATTTCACATTCAAAGTGTACCACCACACTATAGGTCTCAGATAGGCTGTCTCTTCTGATGGATGAGATCCATGCAGAAGTGGACTAAATACCTTTAATGGGATTCTATGACCTTCATTTTTGCCTGTATTGTTATAACTGTTTCCATTGCTTAGTATGAGCTTTTCTCCTCATAGATTAGACTGTCAGTTCTTTGAAGGCACTGGAATGACTATATTAAAAAGCAAAAGAATGAGCTGGGCAGGGTGGTTCATGCCCAGAGTCTCAGCACTCAGGAGGCAGAGGCAGGCCGATCTCTGTGAGATCAAGGCCATCCTCGTCTACATAGTGATTTCCAGGTCAGCTGGGACTACAGTGAGACCCTGTCTGAAAAAGACAGATGATAGAGAGAGAAAGAGAAAGAGAGAGAGAGAGAGAGAATATCAAGGGAGGAGAAAGAAATATTATTTTCTCCATGATATAAGCAATCCTGAGGAGTGGTCCATTTGGCACCCATCAGACCATATATGTGCCTGCACAGTGTTGTGGTGAGACAAATGTAACTCTGTGCTTTTCCGCTTTATGTGTTTAGTGGTTTTTTGGTGGGTTTTTTTTTTTTCATGTTAAATGGTCACTGAACATAATCCATAGTCATCATCTAGAGAAAAAAACAACATGTTCAACACTGGTGGAAACACTGCTGAGTCTGGACTGACTGAGACACTGAACTTCATTCTCTAATACAGTGCATCCTTCGGGGGTTTCTGAGGGTGTGCTATACCATATTTAATTTTTCTTTTTGTGTGAGTTTTGAGTAAACACTCTTATGTGTCCATTTTCTCTTGGCAATTGTATCTCCATTCTATTTATAGCTGTTTTAAGAGCCGTCATACTTTTATCCACGTTAAGATGTGCCAACAGATATTTTATTCTCCAAGGTTATTGAGCTTGAGATCCAAATAATTGAAGCCAATTCATCTCAGGAATAAATCTATAACATATATAAAAGTAAAGAGCTGTGTTTTCTTTGGCTAGCACACCAAAAGCTAGCCTACTGAAAGAGTAGACAAAATGGAGAAGAGACCTGAAATGGCAGGGGCTGGCTAACAGGTGTGTGCTGCTTGACATTGGCCATAAACCAAGGCTGGCCAGAGACAGAGGTGAGAAGGCTTCTAAATGGGTGTCACTCTCAGGGAGCTTACCTTGAGCAGATGAGCCAGGATGGTGGCTAGAGTAAAATTTAAGCCAGTCTAATCTGAGTCTCTATAATTCAGAGAGACATGAGAGTGGGCAGGTACAGGTAAATGTCAGAGAGAAGTTAGAAAGGAAGAATAGTAAAAGAGGATAGGAAAGAACCAATCTGGTTGGTACAGAAGATAGACAGAGTTAAAATTGAAGTCTTTAGCTTCAGATCTGACCTCAGCTGCAAAGTTAAGAAAATGAGGAACTTGAACTTCAGGTTAATACTCCTATAGTTAGGCAGTTGCTAGGGATAAAATGGAGCATAGATGTGAGTTGTGATCCATTTGACCCTAATGCTTGGCAGTCACCTGATCGAGTCTCTTCTTTTTTTCTTTTTCTTTCTTTGACAGGGTCTCCCTATGTAGACCAGGCTGGCCTGGATCTCACAGAGATCTGTCAGTCTCTGCTTCACAAGTGCCGGCATCAAAGGTGTGCGTCACCACTCCTGGCTGCAAATCTCTTCTTATAATAGATGAGGGCTTTGAGAGGTGAACCGACTTGCTCAAGGACATCAAGGTAATTCCACTAAAATTAAATGTAGACCCACCAAAATCTAGTCAAACCTTCTGTCCAGGCCATTCATTGCTTCTTATAATAAAAGAGGAAGGGCAACACAGATGAATGCCTACAAGGCTCTGAAAGAGCATTTACAGCCCTGTCAACTCCTTGGTAATCTAGGGAGGATATTGATAAGTGCCACAAGGAGTGTGACACATTTGGGCAATACAAATCTTTCAATTAGGAGAGTCTGAGCAATTATTTATTGTCAACTTAGGAGGGCAGGGCAGGATTATCTTGAGCTTAAAGGATCATGACAAAAATAGAACTGTAATTATTATCATAGTAACAACAATCACTTATTAATCTGAAGATTCTATGGAAACATCACTCCACCCTCAAAGAGCTTACATGTTATAATAGGGAATAAGTCCGTGATGATGTAGGGAAGGGAAGGAGAGAGGTAGCCGGCACATGAGGGACAGAAGGTGTGCTAATACTGTTATTAATGAAAAGTAGAAGACTGTCCGAAGGACAAAACATTTTATAGAAGTGAAATTTTCACATTCAGGTTAGGGAGATGGCTCAGTCAGTGGATTACCAACCATGGGACCTGAGTTCAGATCCACAGCATCCATGTAAAAGGCCAGACACATTTACAATCCCAGAGTTGAGAGTGTAGAAACAGCAGGGTTCCTGGGTCTCACTGGCCAACCACACTAGTAGAACTGATGATCTCCAAGCTCCCTGAGAGACCCTGTCTCAAAACATAAGCTGGAGAAAGGCTGAGAAAAACATGAAATGCCAACCTCTGGACTCCACACACACCTGTACACATGTGTGTGCCTACACACACATACACAAAATTCTCACTTTTTTTAGAGACAGGTTCTTTCCCCAGTTGAATTGGAGCTCACTACATAGACCAGGTTGGCCTCAGTCTTACAGTTATTTGCCCGATTCTGCCTCCTGAGTACTGGGATTAAAGGTGTGTACCACTGTACCCAGTTTTCACATTTCATACTAGGAATTAAAGACAAAAAAATGGAACTGCCTAGAATCACACAGCTGACTAGAGGCAAAAGTTGGACTAGAACCTGAGTCCTTTCATACATCTCTGCTTGTCAAATAACTTTCAACGTAGGTGCTGGAGAAAGCAGCAAGATGTGAGATCACAAGACAAGATGTTGAGATATAGCTCAAGGAACCAGTCCATTATGATCAAGTGTCCGTCAACCTAATCCAATACGTTGCCAAAAAATCGAAGAGGGGTCCAACTGTGAGCAACATTCTTAATCTCCATATTGGGATCTGCTCCAAATTAAACTGGCTGTAGGAGTGGAGATGACATAGTCAAGTACATTTGGCTGACTCAGTATAAGATAATAAAATATTGTCATTGGAGTCTTTTTGTTTCCCAGAAGTAGAATGGAGAGGAAAATAAAAGACACTATGAACAAATGCCTTCTAGGAGTTAGGCACTAGTATGTGGTAACTTCGCACAATCTCTCTCACTCTCACTCTTGCTCATTTGTAGCACTGGAGATCCAACTCAGGGCCTCATGCATGTAAGGCAGGTACTCTGTAAACTGAGCTACATCTTCAGCTGATTGCTCAACTCAATCTTAACTGCATTCCTTCCACAGGCATTTATTTGTGATGTATTATGTATCAGGCACTATGTTGGTACTTAGAGGATAACAATTAAACAAAATACATATGGCATTTGGAGCTTCTGGATAATGGGTAATGTCCACATCCAAAAAATACATAATTAATTAATTGCATAATGATACTGCTGAGGGGTACTTAAGAAAAATAATATACCATGAACATTCTTTTAAATGCACAGGCTGAGTTTATATAGAAGAAAATTCCAGGTGCTTAATACAAAGAAGAAATCAAGAACAAGACAGGAAAATATAAATTGACACTTCTTGAGGGATGGGCTGAGAGCAGAGTACAGAGCGTAGAAAGACACAAATTTCCATCTCAGTAACCATTTCTTATATTGAAATGACCAAGTTGGTTGAGGACCCAGGACTTTGGACACTTCTCTAAAGGTAAGCAGTTATAGCTGAGACCCTCATGAGATCTGGAACTTTCATTAGTGAGTGATAAGTGCAAAAAATATGCTGCGAAGTAAAGGACACTTAATTTTCTTAGCCATGGTATTGATGGACAGTTGTGAGTCCTGAAAATTCAAGACTACAGATCTCTCCTTCCAGGCTCCAGAAGACCCTATGAATTTCTCACATCCAGTGATGGGAGATGCACAAGGAAGACTCAGGACCATGGAGGGAAGGTAGGAGACGTGTTTTTACACAGTGAGCTCCCAGGAGATAAAACCTCCAAAGAATGAAAACTATATATATATTGTCTACTGGAAAAGACACTACATCAAAGACTCCCCTCAGCTTCAGTGGAAATGATCCTCTCAGGTACTTCTAATCACTTCCTCTACTGCAAAACTTCAGGGGTAAACTCTTAAGAGTCATATCTCCCACCTCAATCATGTACCAGTTCTTTCCAAGGACACACATGTGACTTCAGTTTGGCTAGATGACATTCATCGTCAACTGTTTGATGACAGTTTCCACTAACTGTCATTCTTTTTAGGATATGCATCATATATTTATATTTCAGAAATTTCCTGATTTACTTTGGCATATTTTCTTGAATGATAAAAATAATGTTGATTCTCATGACTATGACGATCTTATGCCCACTCATTAATATCCTCTCAGAAATCCATGTTTGTTATGAGTGCTTACCTAAACCTCCTACTTTACTTGAACCAAGTCTTCATGCTTAGAAAGAGTAAACTTTTTCATGTCCACAGAAGAAGAATCTCTAACTATTTAGTATAATTTGGATAAAGAAAAACTTAAGACTTTAGACTGATGTAGCCCTATTTTAAATCTACCCAAAGGAATCTTCTTTTAGTGGTACCTCTATTTTAGAGTCACAACTCCAAAGGAATAGAAATTCTTCCAACCTAATAAAAAGTGGTGGAGGAAAGAATTTTAAAATCCAACCAGTTGGATTTTCATAGATATTGGAAATGAGAAGATACCTCAAATTCTTGGGTATAATGATCAATCTGTGACAGCTGCCTCTGGTTCCTGTTACAGGATAATCTGCAGGATAATCAGTAAATATGAATGAGACCTAATCATACCTATCAACCACATAAATTCCAATTCACAAGAGTAACTTGGTGGGCTCAAATTCAAGATGATGTAAATGCTACCATCAGGCCTAAAGGCTGTGGGAAGCCTTATGACACACTCAGATTTCTGCCTGCTTTGGGATAACTTTTGACTTTTTACCCTATTGACTCCTGTATGAAATACTAAAAGGTTTTCAGTTGACTTTTTAAAAAAATCAAAATTGTATAAAAGCAATATGATGGCAATAGCATTCATGGGGGTTCACCACAATTGCCCAAATACTAGAGCCCAATGAGACCCCCACTGGAAGTGTAAACACAAGACGAGGATTTTGATGGTAGGCGGACTTTGCTGAAAATGAAGAAAGACATTTGTTAGGAACTAAATTAACTTTCAAAAATAAGGCATATAGAGGTGTATTAGTTACTTTTCTGCTGTGATAAAACATCATGACCAAGAGGTACTTCTAGAAGAGTTCGTTTTGACTTAGGGTTCCAGAGGGAGAGTCCATCATGGTAGGGAAGGCAGGACAGCAGGTGGCTGATTTTTAACTCAATAAGGATTATAGACAATGTTAATACAGATGGACTCTGAAGTGCCTTTGAGGCAATGGCAAAAACCAGGGTTAATGATCTATGGAAATTTGATTGAAAGTTTCAACTAGAGAAAATATAGAGTTTTAAACCTAAAGCACTTTGTGTCCACGTGCCTCTGATTATAAGGTATCTCATTTAGAATTAGCTAGGATTGGAAAAAAATACTAAATAGTAATCATATATTTCAAATTAGAAGCAATACTACAAATGACTTGTTGGAATCTTATTTCTGTCTATGACTGTGAAATTACAGAACAAGATTTGATTGCCTCATAAACTCTATGGAATTCTGACTTCTCATAATCCGACCTCTCATTCTACCCTCGTACTACTAATACTTGGTATATGAGGAAAGGACAGTTTTTATTGGAAAAAAGTTAAAAGTGATGCTATATTGGAATGTGATTTATTTCCTAATGTGACTCCCTGTTTAATTCCTGAAACTCAAATCTTTTGTGGTACTGATATAATGGGACAAATCAAATAATTATCCTGAAATGAGAATTATAATAATTTAAATATTTAAAATCCATCTTTTCTAAATTTAGAACCAGGCACTTCACAAGAGGTAAGCATTATAAAACCAAACTGACCAGAAGAGAAACGAAAATTAGAAGATAATGAATTATTTTAACTACTTCAAACATCAGATAAAATATTTCAAAGGGTACAAGTAAGTGGAGACACAGGGGGACACATAGTTGGTCTGATTGAGGAGTATAATGACACCTTCAGAGGACTTTTTTTGTTGGTTGGGGTGCCAGTGCCTCTGCTGCCTTACTTCTGTAGGCTACACTGTGTTTTTTATTATCTTAACTTTAGGTATAATATTCTTATATGTCATAAAGTTATATTAGATACAGAGGACAAAAAAAGAGAAAAAAACCCAACCCACGGGGCCCAAGCTGAGGCTCAGTTTGTAAAGTGCTTACTGTGCAAGCATGAGGCCCTGAGTTCGGAGCTCTAGCACCCAGGCTTAAAGAAAAGCCAGGCACCGCGGTGCGTGCCTATAATCTTAGTGCTGAGACAATAGGGTTCCCAAGGCATGCTGATCAGTGAGTTTAGTCAGTTGATAAGACCAAGTTCACTCAAAGACCTTGCTTCAAAAAATAAGGTGGAGAATGACTGAGAAAGACATGTGATGTCAACTTCTGGCCTCCATATGTGTACACACACACACATGCACATGCATTCATACCCAGATCAACATCACATAAAAAGCAGAGAGAGATTTGGGCACAAGAAACATAGAAGAGAAAGTCAACTGACTAGTTATGTTGCATAGATCAAGGAATGCCGCGGGGCCATCAGAAGCTGGAAAGGGAGAGGGAGGATTCACCCCAGAATTTTTGGATGGTGTATGGCCGTACCAACACCTGAATTTCAGACCTTTGGTCTCTAGAACTATAGGAAGATAAATTTCTGCTTTTGTAAGCCACTCAATTGGTGGCAGTTAGTTATGGCATCCCCAAGACATTAACTTAGAGGTGTCTAAACAGGCCAACCTCTGGGGCCCTAATAGGATAATTCCGATGCGAGGTCATTGGTCTAGAAGTCTACCCCTGGGTTCTTGAGGTTCTGCCAGACCTGTATTGTGGTTCACCATATTCTGCCCACCCCGATTTCTTCTTTCTTCCTTTTTCAGGCTTTTAGTCCCTAACAAACATCTCACACTCATACTCAGTGTGTTTAGAGAACCTAGTGTGACACTAGTAGATGTTTTTAAATGAGTAGGCTAAACAGATGGCGAATTTCCAGAAAACCGGAACTATATCTTATTCATGGTTACAACCTTAAAGCTTAACACACTGCTTCCCATATAACTGATGCTCAAATGAAAGCAATATTGAAGTACATATAAAAATACTGAGTTGAGGGGCTGGAAAGATGGCTCAGAGTTTAAGAGCTCTGTCTGCTCTTGCAGAGGACCGAAGTTTGAATTTCAGCATCCACATGACTGCTAACATCTGTCTGTAGCTGCAGTTCTGGGGGATGCCCTCTTCTGACCTCTGTGAGCACTGCATGACGTGGGTACACTTATATACACGCAGGTAAAACATTCATACACATAAGATAAAATAATAAAGTATTTTTTAAAATACTGAGTTGAATTCAATGATTGAAACAAATTTGGGTTAAATATCTTTGTGAATCACTTAATGAGCTTAGACTAAGAAAAAAAGCAAGAAAGGAAGGAAGGAAGGAAGAAAAGGAAGGAAGGAAGGAAGGAAGGAAGGAAGGAAGGAAGGAAGGAAGGAAGGAAGGAAAAGATAGAAAGAAGGGAAAAAAGGAAGGAGGGAGGGAGGGAGGAAGGGGATTGTAGCTTTCTGTGTCATGAACTTGGCTCAGCGCAGTCATCATGCACATGTGGGGGACGGACTAGAAAGGACACAACCTCTACAAAGGACAGCTTTCCCCCTTCAGGGCAACATTTTTGCTCTTACAGAGCTACAAGTCTTTCATCAACATGCATAAGTAATTCCACCCCCCTGCCCCCAGCCATTCTGACATGAATCCTCATGGATAAACATTTTTAATGTGAAGAGCAAAAATAAGACGGGAGAGACGTGTTCCAACAAGGCAATGGAATGTGGGTGAAGGAGAGAGAATTGTCATAATTTTCAGCAGTTGACTAAACCCTGCCAGGGAAGTGGGGGGGGGGGGGGCTCCAGAGCAGCCGCGCATCACAGCTTCTTTCAGGAGACTGGGGTACTCTACTACAGTGGCTGATTTTATAGATGAAGAAATGAAGAGGAGACTCTAAGAAAGCGAGGGATTGGCTCAAAGTCCTGCCACAAGGTAGAGATGAGGCTAGACCTCAGAGCTCTCTCCGGTAACTCTTACTGATGCGGGAGGAAGGAAGGAGGAAGAAAGGAGCGTGACAAAGTCAGTGGGGCTCAGCCAACGGTAGCGGTTGGAGATAATCAGGCCCTGACTGGGGCCTTTAAACAGATGGTGCTGCTTACTCCCTTTGACAACTCTATAAGCAAAATTCACTATATTTTATTATCAAGCAAGCATGTGAGTTTCTCAAGGAGATGATGAAACTGGGGTTAAAACCGCAGTCAGTCTCTCTCTGAGGACCATGTGCTTTCTAGGACAGTATGCTACGGAGAAGGCTCCTGTTAGAGGGGAAAGTCTGGTGAAGAGAGGCGCTGACAGGTGGGTTACCTGGCAAAACTGGAAAGGAGAACAGGGATGGGTTGAACAGCCCAGCGATCCCTAGAAGGGAACATTATAACTGTTAGGGTCTCAACTGTCCCCCCAAAGTCATGTGCTAAAGGACTTGTTGCCAGGTGGCTGTGGCTTCACTGAGAGGCAGTGAACTGTGAAGGAGAGGGTGGCCTCGTAGAAGGAAATGAGGTCATGGAGGGCGTTCCTCTGAGGGAGGTATTAAGAACCCAAGCCCCTCCCTACTCTCCGCTTCCCAACTGCCCAGAAGAGAGTAGTTTTACATCCCTGCTTCCAGCACCCCGCGCTGCGCGCCACAGGTCCAAAGACAACGAGGACAAGTGACAACCGATCCAAACCTGGAACTTCCTTTACAAGTTGCTCAGGTATTTTTGTCAAGGCAATGGAAAACTGACTAACAGAAAATTGTGACCCACACGAGTAAGGCCGTTGCTAGGAATATCCCTGAAGATATAGCTCAGAAGCGTTGGTGTGGGTCATGCAGGAGGAATTTGGAAAAGTTTAAAAATATAAGCTAAAGAAAGCCTAACATACTGTGAGTGGAGCTTAACAGGCTGTTGTGATGGGGTCTCAGCAGACTGGAATATCAATAGGAATGCGAGAGTAAAGGCCATGCTGACAAAGTTTCAGGTTGAAATGAGGACTCTACCCCGCATGCTACATTCCCACAAAGAATTTGTCTACAGGTTGCCTATTTCTTGAGATTTTATGGGCATCTGAGTTTGAAGGTGATAGACTTGTTTTTATCTGGCAGAGGAAATTTCAAAGCAGCACAGCATTCTGACAATGGCATATGTGTTATCAAATGCTTTAAGCCATATTTACAGTGAAAACTGGAGGCAAAAACAAAGCAGTAAGATTTTAGAAGCAGAACAGTCCATATTTAAAGTCACAGCCAATAAAGATGCAGTTGCTGAAGAGATTAGTATTACTAAAATATGGCCCCACACCCATGCACATATGGACATACTGACTGGACTAAGTGGGTTAGGAAAAGAAGACATGAAATTGGGAGAGGGACCTGGTGGAAGGACTGGGAGGAGCTGGAACAGTGTGGGGATCATCTGATCAAAGTACACTGTATATAAGTATGAAATCCTCAAAGAATTAATTTTTTAAAGGAAACTACTTTGCACTAGAATAATAGGAAAATGTCTTTAGGGCATCTCAAAAATTAGCAAAACACCAAGTACTGCAAGCTCAAAGAATTTTGTTTGAGAAGAGACTTCCTAGCACCCTAATTATACAAGCTGCCTAGGGAATTGTTTTTCTGAGATCTGCTTCCCCAGTGTTTAGACATCCAGGCACCCAGAGGCCACCATAGCCATGACCCAAGCAGAATTGGTTACTGCTCAAGTCTGTCGTAAACCATGATAGTATTCACACAATGCTGGTTTTGTAGGCACGTGCGATGCAAGGGTGGTCAGAGTGGCTTTCAAGATCTTGGGAGGTCAGACAGTCTACACAAGGTTAGAGTTCCTGCAAGCTGCCTCTGAAAGGGCATGTATGTGTATGAGAGTGAAGCCAAAGCTGTCCTGGAGACTCACAGGACTGTGGAATGTCTACTGAGAGAGGTTGTGGACAATGAGACGAGATAGTTCAAAAGAAGAACCATAGGAGCTGCAGCCAGCAAAATCATAAGGGTGGAGTTTCCCAAAGCTTTTGCAGCTCATATCCTGACGCCATGGACCCAGGATGCCATCCTGGAGCCGTAGGACTTAACATTTGCTCTGCACACTTTTGGCCTTCTTTTAGTCTGATCCTTCCCTTCTCTGTCTCTATTTCTACTATTTGAAATGGAAACATTTTCCTGGGCCAATATATGTGGGAGGTATGTAACATTCTTTTTATTAGAGGTTCTCAGCTGACTTTGCCTTGCGTTGTGTGACTTTTCCTAGGAAGACATGAAAAAAGTCTTTATCTCAGTAGGGCACAGATGACAGGCCAAAGAAATACTTCCAAGACTAACACTGAGTCAGTGTGTTTACTGGGGATACTGACAGGAGTCTGGGTGAGGCCACAGAGGAATCACAGGCAGCTGCAGGAGGTGTGTATTCTCAGAGCTCTCTGAATGGCTTACAGGCGTTTTTATCTGTTACAGTCTCCTCACACTGGAAACTGTTTCTTCTTGTATAACTATGAGGCTAGGCTTATCTTGTAAGTTTCAGGAATTTCCTGAGACTTGTAAGCTGTAATTGTTAGTTTTGATGGCAACTTGCCACAAGTTAGAATTACCTGAGTAGGGAGCCTCAACTGAAGCATTGTCATGATTGCCTTAACTGATGAGGAAGACCCACCCCACATGTGGGCAGTACCCTCTGGTAGCAACCCAGATAAAAAAGGGGCAGGGCCGAAGAAGATTGTTCAACTTCTGCTTGTTTGGCCTTCCCGCTCCACTGCTGAGTGGATTTATCCTGCTACTGCTGGGGCTCATTCCTTTTGTTGGCATTGGAGCCCATGTTTCCAAGATTCTATCGTTAATTGAGGACAAGCAGCTCTTCAAGAACCCTCCAGGTTTTGGGCTCCAGATAGGAACTGCTGAGGCACCCAGCCTTAAGGACCAAGTAACTACAAGGTTCTCAGGGTCTCAGCTTAGAGTCAGCTATTGTTATAATTCCAAAGTAAGCTGATTAATAAGTTATTTTAATATATATGCATATATATTCTTTCTGCCAATTCTGTTCCTTTAGAAAATCCTAATATATGAGCGTGCTCATTTCCAAGTCTTATGAGCCTTCCTCCTCCCTCCAGGAAGGACTGTTAAATTCAGAAGAACAGGTATACATCACCTAGAGTCACAGAGGAGACTTGGGACTTTTAAGCAATACTGGAACTATTAAGACTTCAAGAACTCTTGAAAATGGTCTCAATATATTTTGTATTATGAGATAGACATGAGCCTTTGGGAACTAGGGGAAAATGTTATGGTTTAGAATGTCCTTGAAAGGCCATGTGCTGAAGGATAAGTCACCAGCCTATGATACTATGACTAGGCCATGAGGATGGGATGGTATTAGTGCGAAGGAGTGAGCTCAGCTGCCTCCTGCTGTCTCTACCTTGCATAATGAGATGATGCTGGATGAAGGCCCTCATCAGATGCCAGTCCCTCAACTCCTAGATTTACCACCTTGTAGAACTGTGAGACAATAAATCCTGCTTATTATAAGTTACCCAGGATCAGATGTGCTGCTCGAGAAGCACAGAATGAGCAAATGCAGGCCTTTATTAATTAAGCGGTACAAAGCCAAAGACTGGAGCCAAAAGAGGCTGAGAAATATAGCAAGACTTCCACTGAGGGTTGGAGGTCTGATCCCCTGTGGCTTTGCTGGCTGCAGCCCACTTGGCCAGAAGCTGGAGTTGAGTGCTCTTTCAGGCTTAGAGAACTACCTCAAAACTCCCTCAAGATGTCACATGGCCCCATTGAAGATCTGCATACTCGAAGCAATGAAGACTGCAAGCATACAAGCTGAATTCATCTTGGATGACTTCAACTTTGTCTGCCAGGGGATAGAGTAAATGTTCTCTGGGGTCAGAAAACATCATTCATAGGTTCTACAGTATCTTATACTAATACTTAGCAGTCAATAAATAACAAGCAGACACAGGAAGAAACAGAACAAAGGAAAAAAGAAGAGAAAGAAAATATACACAAAGGTGATATACCCAGAAATTATCTGCTATGGACTTTAATATGATTATAGGACTATCCAAAGAAACAGATAAGGCCTAAAGTCTCAATACACAAACAAAATTTGTATTTTTAAAAATATTCTTTTTACTTATTATTTTTATTTTATGTGTATGAATGTATTGCCTGCATATATGCAAGTGCACCATGTTGTACAATGTCTGCTAAGGTCTGAAGAGGGTGTCAGACCCCCTGGAACTGGAGTTACAGACACTGTTAGCCACCATGTGGATGCTGGGAATCAAACCCAGGTCTTTCACAAGAGCAGCCAGTGCTCTTACCTGCTGAGTTATCTCTCCAGCCCCAGAATTTGTATTTTTAAATAAAAGTCTAAAATGGAAATATGTAATCATTAAATTATGAAGCTAATAGGTGATTAAATGAGCAAATTATATAGTTCAGGAGATTAGAAAGCTCAGAAACAGATCTAGCTTGAGAGAGGCAATAGATTAAAACAAATATTTAAAAGGTTGGAGAAGTCCAGAAAAAAGCTGACATATAAAGCATGATAGGAAAATTTAATATTGTTACAATTGTAATTCCTGAGAAAGAAAAGAGATGGAATAAACAGAAACAATATTAACACATAATGGCCAGGACTAATTTGTTTAAAGTTGTCTATAACATTAAACTAGAAGCCATTTTAAAAAATTAAAAGAAACCCAAGAAATACAAATACAAAAGAAACCATACATGCATAGTCTATGCAAAAATCTCTGAAAAGTAATGAAGACCCTTCAAAATAACCCTGAGTTCTCCACTCATACAACAGAATCTCAAAAAGAATGAAAGTATCAAAACACTTTAAAGCACTGAAAGAAATAAAGCAGGAAGGAAAGATGACATTTTCAGGTAACTAGACGAACTAGAAACTGTTATGCTAAGAGAAGTAACATAGACTCAGAAAAACAAGTGGCATATGTTCTTTCCCATTTGTGGATCTTAGCACCAAATCCTTATATGTGAGTGTATATCCTGATGTAACTGTAAGAGCCTGGAAAATGGAAAGAAAGAAAGGAAGAGCCCAAGAGAGGATCGTAAGAGACAGGAGTTATCAAGGAAGGTGATGGTGGTGGCAATGCAAAGGAGAGGTGCCAATAATATATCAGGACCCCTAGGAACAGTAACTAAAAGGTAAATGGGCCTAATATGGTAGCACATTCCTGTAGTCCCAGCACTTAAGAGAGTGTGGCAGGAGGATTGTGTTTTAGGCCAACCTGGGCTACACAGAACTAACTAAACAAACTCCTCTTCTGAAATGGGAAAATAATTGAACACACATTTCACACCAGAAAGATTAATATATTGCAAATTGATAGAGCTTTGGAGAATTGAAAATACATCAACTAAACCAAACATAATCATACCTTACAGCTTAGCAATTCCACTCCTACTTTGATATCCCAGAGAAAGGGGACACAAGTGGAAGTTCATATCCAACACACACAGCTTCCTAGATACAAGCCAAAAAGACTTGCACAGGAAAGCTTGCAGGAGCATTACTTGTAATCAGCAAAAGCTGGAAACACTCCAAGGCCTTTCCAGAAATTGAGTGGATAGACAAATGGCTGGGTAGTCATATGATGGAAGGCTCAGCAATGAGAATGCTTGCACTGCTTTATACTCGAAGCAACATGAACCTTACACTTGATGTTGATTCAGGAAACCAAACAGGAATGCAAAAACATATATACCACTATTCGATGTTTACAAATTTCAAAAGTAGGTAAAATTAAATGGTGATGATAGGAGTTAGTCTTCTCTTTCAGGAAGAGGAGGGTAGAGATTAAGAGTCAGTATGGGTCATTCTAGGGTTCTATTATGTTCTATTTCTTTATCTAGATGGTGGTTCTCCCCTGGTAAAAAGGTGTTGAGCTGGAAACTTGGGGTCTGTGTCTTATGTATCTCATGAGACTGGGATGAAGATGTGTGGTGCAAACTCATAGTTGTCAGTATATAGACAGATACAGAAATAAATACATACAGATGTAGGTATGTGTGTTTCTATGCCCCCATGCACTTGTGTGTCTTGGCTCAGTCCACTGAGAAAGACTGGGAGCAGTGACACCCAAAAGCAACACATGTTTAGTAGTCAGATCTTAGTTTCTAAACATATCATCTGTAACAAACCAGAGCTGCCAAGAGAAGTGCATGGTTCCTGGGGTGGGGCCAGGAAAGTACAAAAGAAACTGGGGCACCAAGTCAGGAGATAGTGAGCAGTGGGAACTCAGCCAGACTGTAGGGGCTCCTGCTGGGAAATCCGAGATAACTCAAGAACAAAATAATAACATCAACAAATGTTTCTGGGGGTGGGGGAGAAACAGGACACAGTATATTCAAGTTTAACGAATTTACGATTAATTAATTTTATCCATCTGACATTTCAGTTATTTATTAAGTGAATAAATGCATAGTTTGATGAGAAATGGGAGACTTACCACTCGGGATCACATTCTCTCAGATGGTAGCAATTTAAATAGCTCATTACTGAATGTCTTCTTTTTGCTCGTTTGCTTTAAGGTGGTGTCTGCCAATTTCCCCTATTCTAAAATGAGAGTAGATGTTTTAAGCGTCAACAGAGTGCAGTGTGTTTGATGTGTCCTATTATCCTTCTTGGTCAAAGGAAATCCAACATGGAGAGCCCATTCTGTGAGAATGCTGGCGATGTGGGATCCATCCCTGTGGACAGCTCAGTGTCGAGTCAGAGACTCCAGACTTTCCACCTGGCTTTTTGCATTTTGGATTCTGCTCTGCTGCTCATGAGCTGTAGGATCTTGGGCAAGTTTCTTCACCTGCCTACTGAGTCTCTCTCACATAAAGTGAGAATCATAACATTATCTACTTCGCTGAGTTGTGGTGAGGCTCAAATGAGTAAATGCATGTAGAGGCTTTCAGCAAGCCTGGTGTTTAACCACATGGCCTTGGCTGAGGACGGGTGAGGCCAGAAGCAGATCAAGAGAATATAAACCATCATTCAGGGTCATGCAGGGCAACATTAAATCTTGCAGAAGCAGAAGGGTGTGTGTGTGTGTGTGTGTGTGTGTGTGTGTGTGTGTGGCTTTTATTGAGGTCCATAGGGAGGAGCAGGTGCCACAGGGTGAAGTGGTTTGAATAACTTCAGTGGCTCTGGGTATAGGGACTGTCCTGTCTGTTAAGTAGCTGGTTTGAGGGTAGTAAGAAGAGATGTAAGGGGTCTGGAGTGTGAGAGCCCAATGAGATAGGTAGTTGGGATGTGATTTTAATTGGCTTCTCGAGACAGAAACAAAGCAATATGACACCACTCCCCATCCCCCATCCTCCACTTAAACACAAATTTACTGCTCTCTAGTCCTGGAGGTCAGAAACCTTAAATAGGTCTCCCTGAGCTAAAGTCAAGGTATGAGCAAGGTTGTGATCTCCTCAAAGGCTCTAGAAAACATTGCATCTCCTCTCTTTTACAGCCTCAGGGGCCAGCCACATTCTTTATCTCATGGTCCCATCCCCTAACTTCAAATCTGGTAGCAAAACAGCTTCTATTGTCCCACATTGGTAGTTAGCCTACCTCTGTCTTCATTTGTGATGATTTCATGATGATCTTGGGCCTGTCTGGATGATCCCACTCTTCATTACAAGTTTTGTGACTGGATCTCATCAGCAACGTGCCAAGACTACTTTCTCCAAAGTGACACAGTCGGGCTGGTGCTGGGCAAAGGGGGGTGTGTACCTCTGTCTGGGTGATGTTGTGCTCTGTCAGCCACTTTGTCATGGAACAATCTACCAAGGCTACTTCAAACAGAGCACAGAGGGGAAGGCTACTTAGTCATGCATAGGGGTGCTAAATCATAAATGGAGGGAGTCACTCTGTGGAGCACAGTTCCTCACTAGCAAAGTTGATGGCCTTGGTCTTTTTCCTGGCATCAAGTCTCCTATGAGACTAATGACTAAATCAGTCCACTTACCAGCAGTATGAAGATGCCAAGCCTGCCAGATGGTCACTGTGGCCTCCCTTACGGCTCCAAGCCAGTCCAAGGCTAACATCCCATTAACCAGAGCCCACTCCCTGAGCTAGACTTCATCCTCGGGCCACAGCAGGCTTCAGACTGGCTTGAGGTGGGTGAGTGGGATGTAGCAGAAGT
Organism: Eospalax fontanierii; assembly: GCA_035773235.1. NCBI lineage: Eukaryota > Metazoa > Chordata > Mammalia > Rodentia > Spalacidae > Eospalax > Eospalax fontanierii. Next base: position 33,149,902 of record CM069539.1, read on the forward strand.
GGCAGATGAAGACCCTCCCCTCCGTCCCACCGTTCCTCCTCTTCTCCCCTCCTCCGCCCCCAGCATCGCTGATGTTTTGTGGGAGTGAACTCAGGACACATACGTGTAGCCAACAGCCCTGTGCTGGGCACTTTCTAGCTTTCTATTCCCTGTCATCTGTGTTCCTCTCTGCCCTGGCTCTGTGTGCAGTTTCTCCCTTGCCTCCACCAATCTGTATTTCCAGGACCTTCCCACATCTCAGCCACTCTTAGAAGCTCTACCTTGTCTGAATTTTTCAACAAAGTATATGTGACCCAGACTAACAAAGGTTCAAGTTCACAGTAGATTTCATTCAACCATTTGGGATGAACTAAGTTCATTAAGCGCCATATCAGTGTTGTACTGGAAAGTGAGAGTCTCCCTAGAGCCTGTGGTTTAGCAGTTGACAATCAGCATTCACTTGCTGTAACAAATGCCTAAAAGGTAATCAACTTACAAAGAGGAAAGGGTTATTTTGGCTCATGATTTTGGAAGTGTCAGTCTATGACCAAGTGAGACCTACTGTTTTTATTTCTCTGGTGGCAGAACTGGGGCAGAACCGCACATCATGGTGGAGCATGTGACAGAGCAAACCATTCACTTCACAAGTAAGGAGCAAAGGAGAACAGAAGAGTCCCAGGTCCAACAACACTCTTCAAAGAAATGACCCAAAACCTCCCACCAACCACCCACCATCAGTACTGCTCTAGGGACAAGGGCCTTTGGGGGATATTCCATTTTCACATAAGGAAAGACAAAGAATTTCGAGACCGATGCATGTGAAGACAGGGAATGACTATCTGGATGCAGAGAGCACAGGAGCAGGTCCTCCTCTCAGGGCTCAAGGAACGCCAGTGGGTTATGAATTGTCTTCCTTTCTAATCATGTTGTAAACATAAATATTATGTTCTTTACAAACAATATCCACAAGACCAAGCCCCAGGCTTCGTTCAGTTCCTGAGTCCTCCATGATCGCCAGACCAGGAGACTGTATCCAAAACCCCTCGAACATCACCAACATGTGATGGCATTGTTGGCAAACAACCTCACACCCTACTGCTTAGCAAAGGTGTCCTTTCCCAGGGGCTTCAGTGAGTGCATCAAAAGTGGGCTCACAGAACATAGTGGAACAGGGGGCAGAGAGAATATTAATGTATTCACTCTCACCAGTGAAACTCCCTCATGTAACAGAGGGTGATGCAAACAGAAGGCCATAACTAGCCAAAGTGTAGAGAATAAGAGACTGCAGAGTGTGTGTCCCTGGGTAGGACTCTTAAATTAAATCTCACCCAGCCAGGGCTCACGGACCATTGTGGAAGAGGGGGTGGAAAGATTGTAGAAGCCAGGGCTGGTATAAGATCATAAGGAAACAGAGGCTTCCAGGCCTCTGGGAACTTGTTCATACGAACCTACTACCACAATGGTAACAGTGTGCAGAAGACCCATGCAAACGCAATCAGACAAAAGTCCAGCATAGAACTGAAGAAATGGGCAGGAGACCCCAACCTTAGCTGAGGCGCCTGACTACTGGTGGGTGAGGGAGAGTTGACTAGGCGCCATTGGATGAACTTGCACCAAGGGACATCTGGGTTTGCAAATTTGACTAAATCGGCTTTAACATGTATGAGAGAATGCATGAAATCCAGTGAGGAGGTTATAGAGAGTACGGATTGGGGAAGGATCTAAATATGATTAAGATGCATTGTAGGAAATACACAGAAACTCAATAAAAATATACATTGAAAACCATTCACCTGACTCAAGTGTGTGATCACAGCACCATTATTACAGAAGCTTTACTTTGGGATTATACAGATTAAAATGTTTCTTTTCATTTAGAAGATGATAATATATGAAAAAATACATGAATGTGATATATAACGCCCAAAGGACAAACTACTTTTTGTAGTTATATATATATGTGATATATAACTCCCAAAGGACTACTAGGACTACTACTTTTCATTTCCCTCTTTCTAACAGATTTTTAAAACAGCAAATCAGAAAGAAATTCTCTAATTCATACTAGTATGAATTTCATTCCTAAATGAAATTTCTTGTCCTTTTGCAACTAATAAGTAAATCTTATAACTTTATAAATTAAAAAAGAAGTGGGACTTAAGAATCTCCTAGGGCTTAACAAGGAAGAAAACATACATTTTATAATTGTTTTCTGTCCCAATTCCTTTGTCATGGGTTCTATGTCAGTATTCCTTCCCTGGCCTACCCCAAGATATGCCTGGTAGGGATCTTAACCAAAACCAAGAGGCATCTCGTACAGCCCTGAGTTGAAGTCACACAGCAGAGAATTGTCAGGACCCCCAACCCAACATCCTGAGCAGAGGGCAAAATGCTACTTTCTTCCTGAAGACCTCCATCATTAGTTCACCTTAAGACAAATGCCAATCCACATTTATGCAAATCTTTGTGTTCTGGGAAAGCTGTAGGCTCTAGGAGGTTGGCAGGTGGCTGGGATGTGACAAGGCCCTCCAGGAGGTCCAGGTGAATCAGGAAGTAACTCTCTAGAAGTAGAATAGCCAGTGTTCTCCAGTGCTGGATGGATGTGGGGTCACCTCCACAGCATCCAGTTCAGGAATTAGTACTCCTTAGCCAAGGATGCGAGCTCTGACCCTGAAATTTTCCCTTGTCATAGTCATACTTGGTGAGTGGGCTGGATGTTTAGATCCTCCCACAACTCATTTGCTGAAATCCTAGATTATAGCAGGAGATTGGAGGTGATTAGATCAGTAGAACAGATTCCTGGTAAATGAGATGAAGTGACCTCAGAAAAGAGGCCTGAAGGAGGCCCTCCCCCTTCTATCACGGGAGGACAGGGCGAGATGTCAACATCTGTGAACCAGAAGCGAACATTCATCACACACCAGAACTGTAAAAAATAAGTTTTTATTATTTATAAAGCCACCTAGTCTCTGGCATTTTGCTACAGGCTTGTAGCAGAGCCAGGATATGAGTTCAAATGCTTTGTTTAGATTGCTTCTTGTTTCTGTTTATTTCTTCCTTTCCACTACACCGTACTGGATACAAATCAAAGGATGTTTTTCTCCATGTCTATAGTAGAATGGTATAAATGCCTATGGAATGCAGAAGAGATTAAGATGACATCAGAGCAAAAATACTGAAAAGGCTCTATGTAAAGAGAAGTTTTAAAAATAATAACTTTGGGGGCTGGGGAGGTGGCAAGCAGATTGAGAGCACGGGCGGCTCTTGCAGAGGACCCTCGTTCAAATCTCAGCGCCCACATGGCGGCTGACAACCACCTATAACTCCAGTACCAGGGGATCCAATGCCCTCTTCTGACCTCTGCAGGCATTGCACAGCAGGGGTGCCCTTAATGCATGCGGGCAATGCTGGATTTAGCGGGCAAAAAGGAACAGAGTTTAGAGTTTAGAAATAAGAGTCAGAGCCAGACTTGCGACCAGCAAGGAATGCGTCCTTTGTTCAGGGAACAGTGGAGGACAGATGCCTGGTTGCAGGAGAAGGCGTCTGCAGCCTAATGAAGGGAGGTTAGGGTTTTTATAGGAGTTTTATTGAACACAAGTGTAGGAGTTTACTTGGTGTCGGGGTCTGGTGTCCTTGGGGGTGATGGAGGGTCTTCTACCTAAGATTATCTTCTCAGGCAGGGCAGGCAAGTTACGAGGACCACGAAAGGAGACAGGTTGGCTCTATGAACAGTCTCCCTCCATCCTGAGAATGACCAGTTGACAAAGCTTGAGCAAGGTCAGCCTGCCAATTTAGGGCCAGTTGGTCACTTTAAGGGATTATGGTTTTCCCTAATGAGGCGTATGGCTCTCTTGTAATTCACACATTCTATCAGGCAATACACTCATACACATAAAATAAAAATAATAAATAAAATATTTAAAAAATAACAACTTTCAGGCTTTTAAAAATTGTATCAGATCAAGAAGGATCCTTAAAGATAATTATTCAAGCATATATATCCTGGGCATGATTCTGTTGAGAAGAATATTCTTGTGCGTGCATGCGTGTGTGTGTGTGTGTGTGTGTGTGTGTGTGTGTGTGTGTGTGTCTATAAAAGCTGGGGAAGGTTGCACAACACAGTTTGAGGTGAAGTCACAATGGCCATTATCGTAGTGAAGTCCTGTGATAAGGAAACCTGTTTAATTCAGTGTTTCTCAACTTTATTTGATCATGCCCTTCCCCCATTAGAAATATCTCCAGGAATTCTGAACATGTTAAAGAGTTTCTGGAGCCCAATCCTGTCATTTTGTTGGAAAAAAGAAGCAAAAACAGAAAATAGGAGCACTAGGTCTGAGAATCTAGACAGAAAGAACCAGCACCAGGCGTCACACCCAGTAGTATGAGCAGGACTGTGAAAGACAGAGTTTGGGACAGTCATGAGTCCTGTGGACAGACGCATGGACAGAGAAGTTGTGCTTACTTGAAGAAAGGCAAAAGGCTTGATTTGACCCCAGTGTAAAGTGCCTGAGGAGCTAAGATGTCCCAGGCCAGTGGAAGAGTGGATGGGGGTCAAGTGTAGGAAATAAGAAAGGACAAGGCAGAGAGTACAAGTCACCCAGCCCAGTGTCATATGGCTGACTTCAAGCAGAGTCAACAAACTGTTTCATTAGTGAACTTTACTGATTTCCTATCTTCATAATAATGTGCTGCTGTGGGGTTTTAGCTGTTTCATTGATAAGAATCCATATAAAGTAGACAGTTCAATGGTTTTTTAGTATGTTCACAGATCTGATTACTTCAAAAAGAAATGCCATGTGCTTTCACTCCCCTTTTCTTGTCCCGCCATCAACCCCCGAGCAACCACAGATCTCCTCCTACCTCTGTGGACTTCTCTATACTGAGCATTTTAGAATGGAATTTATATAAACTATTGTCTTCTGTGACTAGCTTCTTTCACTTAGCATAATGTGCTTCAAATTCTACACAGTAGCATGTATCTGCCCAGTCATTCCTTTATAGTGGCTGAATAGTATTCCATGCTACATATATACTATATTTTTTTTTTACCTATTCACCAATTCATGACTTCTTGAGTTCTTTATACCTTTTGGCTATTACAACAATGCTGCTGTAAACATGTGTCTGTAAGTTTTTGTGTGAACAGACATTTCCATTTCTCCTGGTTGTACACCTAAGGATGGAGATGCTTTGTCACAGTGGGTCACTCAGTATTTTGAAGGACCCGGCTACAAGTTGAATCAGAACCTGTCTAATCTGCAGTCCAGTAAGACCCCCTGGAGATTCACTCTGAAATTTGAGGAGTGCTCCTAAGTGACTTCTGAGATCACTTCCTCCTCAGAAATAGGTGTCCGATAATGTGAATTAGAGCACTGAAGGTAGTTGATTCCACACAGCATCTGGACAGAAAAGTTCTCAGGATCTGGACTATCAGAGAAGTTGCTGGAGTCAAAAGCAGATTTTCACCCCCCAGGCATGGAAAGCTTGACAAAAAAGCACACCTGTGCTCACAGGCCAGGGATAATTAATTAGCAGTGTGCTCCTGCACTCCAGTTTCTGTGCCAACAGAAAGAGTCGGTGGGAAGTGACACAGATTGATAGGCAGCGAGTCAGTGAGGGAGATGAGAGAGCTTATTCTCCCAGTGTCAATGCACTCAGATGCGTACGTTCCTTGTCTCGGATGGTTCCTGTGAGTCACTCACAGTAGGAACTGGCAGACTCCAGCGATGGGCTCATAGAGCAATCCATAGCTCCCAGTTACCACCTCCTTTTCCACTGTTTTACTCTTCTTTCTCAGCCAGTAGATCACAGTTCACACTCCTATCAACTCCAATTATTTATATCCTCTGACTTCACCCCCAAATTCATTTCCTCCTAACCCGATTTTGCAATATCATGGATGGCCACCACACCAAAAAGAAAAAAAAATACTAAGACTTTGATGTTCATTGTAGTGTCACGGTATCTCTATCTACCTCTGCACTAGGAAAGCCATGAGACCTATTGACAAAGCAGTCTACAAAGATCACGAGGCTTCTAGAACATGACAGCACGGCTGAAGAAGCCCAGAGGTGGTGGAAACTCACTTCCTGATTTTATTATGATGAAACACATAGTGTAAAGTGCATTGCTTTAAACTGCACAGTTCTGCAACATTAAGTAAATTCACACCGCGTGACCATCAGTACCACTGTCTTCAGAACATTTTCATTTCCCAAACAGAAACTTTAAGTTTCTCTGTCTCCCCGATGGGAGACTCCATTCGACTTTCTCTATGAATTTGACAAGTTGGGTGCCTCATATGACTGAAATCTTATACTTGTCTATTTGTGACTGATTTACTTATAACATCTTCAAAGTTCACCTCTACGGAAGTGTGGGTTAAAGTCCCTTCCACTTTCTGCTCAGCCTCTTGACACTCTGGCAGACAAAAAAGGGTTGTTCATCTAGACGGAGGCCTTCTACACTGTGGGTATGGGAAACACATGCCTTGTTTCTGCTTCATCAACAATAGCAATATCATCAAAAAGAGATTATGGAGGAGGACTTTCGTCCATGAATGGAACTGCAAATGGTTGAGAGGAAAATAGAAAGTCATAAAGAAGGTGAAAGAACCAAAGACCCAGAGGTGGACATGAAGTGTGCATGAAGGTGCCTGTGGGGGCCAGAAAGGGCATCAGATCCCCCTGAAATTGGAGTTACAGATGGTAGTGAGGTGCCCGATGTGGGTGATAGGAACCAAACGTAGGTCCTCTACAAAAACAATAAGTACTCATCACTGTTGAGCCATCTTCATGCCACTATTATGCAGGTGGACACTTCTTGCATATTACTGTTCTTATTATACAGGATTAACAGCTGGGTAGAGGTGGATGAGTATTTTTTCCTTCCAATAGCATGCACAGCACCTTCCAGCACTATAGATGCTAGGCAGCGGAGACAAGTCTCTGAAGTCAGCACCAGCTTGATTCCCTTTATATTGTTCTACAGCTCATGTATGTACTGTCTTTAGCAGTAGGGTCTTACTATGCAGCTGCGTGGATAACCTAGGGCAGGGACAATGGCCAGTATTGTCTGAGGGTCTACGGAGCCCCTGGTCAACAACTCCTAGAGAAGAAGTCCATTTCTGGCATTGAGGGTTTTTTGTTGTTGTTGTTGTTAGCCTACGATGTCTACAGGGGAAATGTCCCCCTGTTATAGGGTAACTCCTTTGAATATCTTTTTATAATGTATATGGATATACTTTAAAAAGCTTCCTTAGCAGTAGGTTTCCATATGGCTTTTTCTAAAGGCCTTTCACGTTACTTATCCCTCCTCATCCTCCCTCTTCTGTCTTCCCCATTCTCCACCCTGCTTAACCCCTGATCTAGTATGCATTCCCCTTTTGTATCACTGCATCTACCCCTCCAGCCCTCCATTTCACTTTGATTGTTCCCATTTCCATCCAAATCTGCTGGGCTGCTCTGGCCTAGCTATCCATGGAGGAAAATCTCAGTTCAAAGAAGAAACCAGGACTGGAGAGATGGCTCAGTTAAGAATGCTTGCTGTTCTTCTAGAGGGCAGGAATTTGTTTCCAGCACTCATATCAGGCAGCTTAGAACTGTACTGTGTAACCCTACCTTCAAGGGATCGGATGCCCTCTGGCCTCTGCAAGCACTGATACACATGTCTCTCTCTGTCTTTCTCTCTCTCTCTCTCTCTCAAACCCACACACACACACACACACACACACACACACACACACACACGCACATACACACACATGAATAAAAAGTAAAACTTTAAAAGAAGAAACCATTAATAGGAGTAATGTTACTTACAGGACCTGAAAGACCCTGCCACCTGGGAGCTGGCCTTGGTCCACCCCACACACTTTACGTACTATTATCTTAGGGCCACTCAACTACTTTTGTTTTCAGAAAATGACTAAAATACCCTGAAAGGTACACTTCAAGATTAGAACCTACTTCTCTATCAATTTAGGCAATTTATGGTAGGAATTTTGGACTGATCTCTACAAAAATACTTGAAAGTTCCAACTTTAATCTCATTAGTGAAGATTCAGCTGACAGGCTCTGAGCAACCCTGGGGGAGCAAGGGCCCAATAGGGAGAGGAGCACTTACACAAGGCAATTTCCTTTGCACCTGGAGAAGAGAAATCACAATTGTCAGCACTGGCTTTGAAAGACAAGAGATGAGCGATAAGCCAGCACTGCCCTGAGCAGGCTCTAAAGGAGGAAGGACACATTCCATTGCTCCCCAGGAGGGAGGAGCAGCCATGGAAACTGCTAGAAGACTGTGGGCATCTCAGATAATTTCTGCCTTTTACAGGCGAGAATGGCAATCAAAAGCATCAAAGCAAGTCACTGCCTCTCCCTATGCATCCCTGAAGCCCACTATAAGCACAGGCCAGGTCTGCCCATCAGCAGGAAACAGTAGTTCAACTGTCCTCCATCCAAGAGTTAAGTCCACACTGTACTTACTTTTTGTTTCTGTATACAGTAGTCCTTTGATCCACGTGGATACATTCTGAGATCCTCAGTGAACCTTATATACACCATGTTCTTCTCTCTCTCTTTCTCCTCTCTAATATGCATGTATATATACCTGTAATGAAATTTTAATTTATAAATTAGATACAGTGAAGGATTAATAACAATAGCTAACAATAAAATAAAATTTATTTTGTCAAGTAAAGTTGTTAAAAACAAAACCAAACAAAGTGAAAAGAAAAATGAAAAACAATTACGCTGTTCTTTAAACTTGCATTTTGTTTTGTTTTGTTTGAGACTGGGTCTCCATGTGGCTATGTAGACCAGGCTGGCCTCGATCTCACAGAGATCCACCTACCTCTGCCTCCCAAGTGCTGGAATTAAAGACAAACACCACCACAACTGGCTTAAACTTGCATTTTAATACCAAATAAATAAAGTTCTCTCTACAGCGCCACCAGTTTCGTAAATGTCTTATTTTCACATGGTCTCCAGCATTGTGCCCATGGGATAAAGACCTGCTCCCACTGGGTGACTAAGAGTTATGTTTCGATTCTCTTCCCGTCCATCATCATTGCTAAGACTTGCTTCCCACCCCCAAGATGGTCTGAGTTGATCTCCACAGAGAGGCACACTGCCTCTTCTCACTCCATAGCAGCTCAGGGAAGCTGCCCCCTACCCTCAGGGAATGCTGGCTCACCCTGTACTCTGAGGATATTTTCCCATTCTCTAGACAGAGGACCACCTGCCTCTGTCCCTTCGAGACAGAGCTCATCACACTGCGTCTTCTGAACTGTTTTTACAGAACTGGCTCCCATCTTCTCCTGTGAACTCCTTGAGAATAAACATGATCTAGAACCTACTTTCCTAGTCCTGAGCATCCAGCAGAGAGACCATCCCATAAGGGTGCTCAGGCACCCATGGAGGAGGAAATGACCTACACAGTGGTCCTAAATTCATCTAGCATGTGTTGGGAACCACTCTGGTATCACTGTGGCTCTGAGGAAGGAGAAAACAAGGTATTTGCCCTTGGGTTGTAGACTATTAGGGACCTGAGTAAATCAGACTTCAGGAAGATAGTATAAGCCATTTGGAAGTGTGTGACTCAGCCGGGCTTAATAGCTGAGGGAAATTAAAAAGAAGAGCTTTATTCCAGGGCAGGGTTACCAGCGGTTTCATGGAAGAGTTGAGTTTCCATCTGTGCGTTGAGAGAAGTGTAAAGTTCAAGTTGGCAGAGGAAAGCGAAGGTAATTACAAAAGGGCGAAGTACAGAAGTGAAGGCTGGAGGGATTATGCAGTGGAAACAAGCCAGACCCCAGGGTCCAGCCATGGGAGGCAGGGAGGACTAACATGGACCCAACGGCCATCAGAGGTATAGATGCTTCCTGCTGGACAGATTAGGCATTCTGCAGTTCAACCTGCTTGTTTTACGGGTGGGAAAGCTGAGGCACAGGACAGGAGGCAAAAGCAGAGGTTTCTTTTCTAAAACTTTGGCAACGTGGGAGAGGCAGGCCATCGCTTTACATGTGCATCACATCCAGTCCTTTCTCGCTGGATGCTGAGAAGTTATGCAGCTTGGTCAGGTTCACCAGGTGACACGTACAAACAACAGAGTCAGAGCTTTGGGGTTGATCTCATGGGGTGACAGTACGTATGGAAAGAACATAGAATTTGGAATTAGATATACTTTTAAATTCTGGCTCCACCCCACGAGTCACATGACCTCAGGCAAATTACGTAACCTTTCTGCCCTTCGTCTCCTCATTGATAATCATTCCTACCCATAGGATTTCTGTGAGGATTAAGTAAGATTACAGGTGTCAAGTTCTTGGCAGATAGTATGTGCTCAGTGAACATGACTTCCCACCTTCCTCATCATCTCCCTCTTTCATTAGCCTTGATGCGACCTCTCTAGTCCTGTGACTACCACATAGCTTCTTACTCCATCAGCGCCTCTGCTGCCATTGCAGACTGGTGTTCCTGGCTGAGTCCTGCCCAGAGATAAATGCAAGGTGGATGTGGGAGGAGAAGAGGGCTCTGGTTTCCCTGATAGCTTGTCACCATCCTCACTGGCTCCATCCCCCTGCTTGGAGTGAGGGTAGGAAGTCTCACAGTGAGCCAGTGCGACAAGACCAGACTATAGTTCCCACAGAGTAAGTTCGCGCTGGCTCTGTTCATGGTTTTCTGGATGTCCTAGTTCTTTTCTCTCTCTCCACTCTCTTCACTCAAACTCTCCTGAATGGTGAGTTGTGTCACTTAACTGTCCATTTGACAATATGCTGGTTGAGATTCGTGGGTGAGGCCAGCAGCTGTCACAGGACCCAGTTGTCTGGGATGGAAAAAAGACACAGAACTTTCACACCTGGCTCTGAGACAACGGGACAAACATTCTTATTTGTCAGTTTGATGTGGTGGGACAATTTTACAATTTCCAGACATCCTGAATGGAAATCTACTTGACAAGTGTGAGGACATCTAGCGTTTGAGGGTTGCTGCCATAAATGAAGTTGATTTTCAAGTCCCTCTGAAGAAAAGTCCATTTGGGGCAAATGAGAATTTAATAAATCTGCGTGTAATAGAATCTATTTCTATTGGATTTAATGTAGGTAATGGAGGACTCTGGCAGAGAGTGGGATCTAGCTTTGCAATGCACCCGTTGTGGGCTAGGCACTGTACCAGCACTTCCTGTGTACTGTCTCAGTCTTTCCAGTAGCCCCATCAAGTGGATGAAACCAAACCTCCCACTCAGCCAATCTGGGTTTAAGCTCAGTCTCCCAACTGTATAATTGAAGCACATTATTTGACTTAATTTCCACATCTGAATAGTAGAGATAATAATACCTACTTCAATTAAGGGGTTTCAAAGGTTCAAAGAGACTGTGTGTAAAAAAGTGCAGCACAGCCACTCACTAAGGATTAAGGATCCCAAAGGCTTGGCTGATACTGGGAGTTGCATGGGTTAGAGGGGACGTCACTGAGGCCAGGGCTTCCTGAAGCTCGGCTCTGATACTCTGGAAGGATGCAAGAGGGCTCTGGTTTCCCTGATAGCTTGTCACCATCCTTACTGGCTCTATCCCCTGCTTGGAGAGAGGGTAGGAAGTCTCAATGTGAGCCAGTGGGACAAGACCAGACCATAATTCCCGCAGAGTGGGTTCCATGTAAATGCATTTCATTTAGTTGAAAAAAAAGAGCAAGCAGTTTGTTAGAGTGGAGTATTGGGGAAATGACAGGGAGCCTGGAGATGGAAGTCGGGAGCTTTGCTCTGCTTGCAGCTGAACCTGGGTGGGTGTGTGTAAGTCATCAGCCTCAGTTTCCACAATATAGGATGACATCTGTAGCTGTGGTGGATCTGTAAACTTTCTCCCTCCACTCTGAGTCTTTAGCACCCAGAATCTGCTGTTCCAAAGAACAAAACCATTTAAATAATCCTCATAGTCTCACCCTGGCTTTTCAAATGTGACAGGTGGCTTAAGAGGTACAAGAAAAATAACTCTTAAATAATTTCAAAACAAAACAAAGCAAGCTTCACTCACTGGGTTGGTATCCTTTCTATAGTTTACCCTGTTCACCTGCACAAGAACAGAAGCAAGGTTCTCTTTCTCTCTCTGTCTCTCCCTCTCTCACTCACTTGCTCGCTTTCTTTCTTTCTGTTAAATAACATACACGTTGTCTTTCTACCTGGCTTTTTGTGGCCCAGTGCCAGCAATGTGGATAACATCTCTCAGGAACGTTTACAATGTCAAACACTTATGCAAATTGGCAACATGTTTATAGCAACAGGCACCACAACAGGTTTCTATTAGTGAGAAGCCAGGCAACCTAAGCAGCTTTGAATACCAAGAATGCAAGGCTCTGGAGCTGGGAGGGAGGGCAGACTGGATGCAAGGACCGATCCTAAGCTATTCTAGACTTCTCATGGCTGCTCCTGGTACAGACATAGTGGTCAAACCACTCCATTTCTTACCTATTCTATGCAGTGAGAGGGTTTGGCTAGGCTATTTCATGGACTACTATGGGCCATGTACTAGACAGCTGCCTACCTATCCAATTCTACCCTCTGCAGTACAGGGTAGAGGCTACACCTCCCCAGGCTGAGACCTGAATGATATCAGGCAACAGGCTCATATGTGCAGAGACTAAAAGATCTTTAAAATGAAATCTGTATGCACAATGTGGGTTCACAGACTAGTTCTACAGTATTCTTCTAGCTTTGGAACCTCAAGTACAATACCCTCAGGAATCAGTCTCATTGTCTAGGTCTGATAGCCATCTCATTGAATTGACTAGGAATTAAATGTCTATGCAGAGAGAATTTAATTGGTGGACATCATCATGATGTCATCATTCCTACAATTATCATCATCACCATCATCATCCTAGGGCATTTTTCTTTCTTTCTTTCTTTCTTTCTTTCTTTCTTTTGGTCTTTTTGAGACTGGGTCTCCCTGTAGCCGCAGCTGGTTTGGACTCTATTTAGTCAGGCTGTCCTTGATCCCACAGAGATCCACCTGCCTCTGCCTCCTGAGTGCTGGGACTAAAGGCGTGTGCCACCAGGCCCAGCTAAGGGCATTTTTTAAAAACTGCATTTGGGAAGTATTAATATTTGAAAAATGTAACGGGTAATATTTGAAAAGCGGCTTGTATAATCAAACTAATTACAAAAGCACTGTCTGACTAAGGAACACTGTACACAGTCTTCATTACAAGACTGCTCAGAGCTTGAGAACTGCAACTTTCTGAAGCGGGGTTGGTACTCATTTCTTCAGTTGATGTGCTTTCAGAACCTTTTTGTTGTAGGCTATTATGGGTAATGAATGACCCACGAAATCATTTGGGAAATCTTAATGAAGGCCTAGAATGAGGGAGTAGAATTTCAAAAGGAAATTCGAGCCAGGCTGGTGGCCCAGGCCTGTAATTCAAGCCATGCTCTGTGAGAGGCTGGGGCAGCAAGATCAGGAGTTGAAGACCTACCTGGGCTAAAGAGAGAGTCCAAGTTCAGCTAGGCTGGGCACTTAATGAGACCCTGTTTCAAAACAAAAAAAGCATATTGAGAATCAGGTATATAGTACATTGGTTAAACACTTGCCTAAAATGAGTGAGGCTCTGGGTACAATCTCCAGTATTGCGAAAAAATAAAAATAAAAATAGACAGTGAGAAAGGAAGATCAAGACATTAGTGTAATGTATAAATAAGTTGCCAAAAGAACAGAGGGTAGGCATGGACAAGGACGTGCTAGAAAGTAACCCCCAACACCCACCCGTCCTCAACACTCAGTCACAAGCTGACTGTTTAACCCACATTTCCCAGACAGCTCTCCATAAGTCTCCAAACAAAACTCTGTGGAGGGCCAGGGCAGCCCTCAGTGTCCCTATTTGACAGTTGACCATAGTTAGGCACCAAAAAGTACAGCTACTAGCCAGGGCAGCATAATTAGGAGGTGGTCCATCCATTAGGAGATGTAAGCTGGTTCCCCCAGGGTCACCCTCTAGAGCTTTCTTATGAGTGCAAAGCCGGATTCACATTCTGGCTTACAAAGATTTCAAACTTCACTTAGCCTGAGGTACTTAAATAATTAAGATCATTTGGGGCTTATTTCAGGCTTTAGATGTCACTAGACTGTTTTCATTTGTATTCTCTTTCCAACTTTTACATTTAGAGCATTGTCAAAAAAATTTGCTCTGTTGAGAAGCGTAATTGGAGCCTTACCAAAAAGTATGTTAAATGAGGTTTAGATTTAGTTGAACCAAATTTCCCCTTCCTGTCCCTTGGACCCCACCACCATCTTTAAAGCTCAGTGGCTTTGGGGGGACATCTTCTCAGTCTCGGGTGACCCTTGTAGTGCCCTGTGCCCACAGCATAGAAATTGCCGAGGTCAGCCTGTTTTCTTCGTGATCCCCTGGGATAAGAACAAAAGAATCCCAAGGACCTGTAAACAAGTGCAAGGAAGAGCACCCCACCCAGCTCTGTTTATCCTGGATAAAAACCACACACAGGGATGATGCAGAGTGCTCCAGGCAGGGCTAGGACTGCAAGGTTCCTATGCTTCACCGTTCGTTGATGAATGACAGGGCTACTAGGAGAGCGGCATCACTCCGGAGTTGGTGCCACGGCCACATGCAATGTGGGGGCTGCTGTCTTCCCTCTCCTGCTGTCTACATTGTACCAGAGGCTCTTTCCTTCCAAGAAGAGCCAGGCAAAAACACTAAACACTCAGGCCAGGTGGGTAAGCCATTAGGGTCTTACCCACGCTTCTCAGAACCAGCTCTGGGCACCTGGGAAGGCACGTGAAGAAAGGCCCTTTTTACTTCTCATTTTTGAAGACTGACTTTTGATCTTTGATCTTGTTTTTATGGGAATACAAACACAACCAAAAGGGTTGTTCTTAAGTCTCCTGAGTGACTCTTTCTCTAACTTAGTGAAAGGTCACTGAGTCTTTGCCATGTCAGTAGCACTGTGTGTGAAATTCTCAGAAGAAGCTGAGGACAGGAGGGCCTAGCAGGAGCCTGCAGGCCAGTTGAGGTGATAAGCCCCTTGACTACAGAGAAGGGAAAAGGCAGGATGATATTCTAAAAGGCTGTGTTGAGCATCTAGCAATTCTGTGAGCTCTTTGGGGGAGCTGATCTCCCATAGTACAGAGGCCCTGATGGGACTGGCAATCACATCAGTGTAGGCCAGTGGTAGCAGAGGAGTGAATGAGCGAAGCCCCTTTACTGTGAAGGATTTCTCGTTTTGAGTGGGGCACAGAGATGGCAAGAGCCGTGTCCTCCAGTACCCAATGGTAAGGTCAGCGCTCTCATTATTTAGCTGCTTAGGGCTGTGCTGGTTCTTTGCCTTCCAAAGACTTTTTCTTAGCTGTCCCTCTGTCGCGAGCACTCCTCGGAGGTATCCGAGGGGAATAACTGACCAGTAAGCCAATGTGTCTTATAGCAACATTTATTCACACAGTACACATTCACACCTAAATACCTCACACAAGTTATAAGAGGTCAAGGGTCTCTGCAAGCAGAATCACCACAATGATCATCCAGGAGGGCAGCTGTCAGCAAGTCCACGGTTTCCTGGAACAGGAGTGCTGTGCTTGCAGCCAGGATGAAGGCTTCTAGTCACCGCTCTGGGTCTCGAATGAGGATGACTGGAACAAACTGCTTGACTCTTGGCGAGCGATGTCTGGTCATTCAGGTCCGGGAGGCAACAGCTCCTGATGGAAGCCCGTCAGACGTTCCCAGCTCCGGCGTGTCACCGCAGAGGAGAGTTTCAGAATGAAAGCTCTGAAAGTGTCTCCTCATGATCATCTTCTATATGCTTTCCTTATGTCCTCTCCACAACACACATCTTTATCTACTTCACACAGTAAGCTATAAGCCTCATCATTTAGTGACGTGAGCATTTCCATGGTGATGCTGACATCACTCCTCTCATCTTCATCACACATATGTTTCACTGCACACAGTTTTCTAAGTTTCTAAATTTCATTTTCATATTCTTATTTTATGCCTAATACATGCTCATTACATTCTCTTCAATTCTGCAAGCTTCTCACTATCTAGCCTCCTTGCTTATATTAGGGTCTAGTTTTATGCTTGAAAACAAAAAAATATTGATACTTTAATGATTTTAAGCAAAGAGCTCAAGCCTCAGAGCTAGAAGCCCTGGTTCTTAAGTAATACCCTAGCCCTGTCACATGGCAACACTATGACCTCACCTTTGACAAGTCATTCTTTGAGACTAATCTACAGAGTGTGGAAGAGTACCCAAGCAGCACCTTCCTCTTCAGGATGCCAGGAGATAACAGATATGAAAGAGCCTCAAGTAAGGACAAACTGTTATCATTATCTGTGATAAATGTAGGAAAACATGGAGTGGGTACAGTGAGCCTCAAAAATCAAACCAGCTGGAGAGAAGTCTTAAGGAGAGAGCAACAAAGTGAGGCTGGACTTCAGTCGCTGGAGATTCCTGGGAGCACGTGCAAGTTCTTAAGCCCATGAGAACATGAAACGACATGGCTCTGTTGGCTCGAATCCAGGCAAAAAGGAGAAAGGAAAGTTCAACAAGACTCAAAGAATTGTGGGGTGCGGGCTGTAGGTCCTGCTTCCCCCTCTTTAAGCATAGTCCTGCTGGTGACTCAGTGAAGCTCAGGATGATATGGCTGTGGTGTATTCATCTGAAACTGACAGTCATTCTAGATTTGGATGCCAAGTTCTGGTACTCTGAACCAGAGTTTGGGTGGGGCAAGAAGGATTGTGGTGAGGTTGTCTAAATGAGCTGGAAACAGAAAACAAAATGGCAGGTGTCATGAGTGGGAAACAGCAGAACTCGGTGCCCATTTGCTAGTGAGGGGTAGTATCAGGATGAAAAAAAAGGAGCTTTTGTTGTTATTGTCTTGTTTTCTTTATTTGTTTTTTTGAAACAGGATTTCACCTGTTAGCCCAGGATATCATGGAATTTACCATGTATCCCGGATTCAGTCTCATCATAAACCTCCTGCCTCAGCCTCCCTGAGATTATAGGTGTAAGCTGCTATGTCTGGCTGAGGGTTGCATGTTTGTTGAGTACCTTTCTTCGACACTTTATATGCAATCTTCTCAGTAGCCCTGTGAGGCAAGCATTATTATTCTCATCTAATTGATGAAGAAACTAAGGTTTAGAAAGGATCTAATTTCCCCAAGGATGCGCTGTGGTCAACCTGAGCCTTTGAACAGGTTTGCCTGGCTCTACATCTATGTTCTTTCTACAGTGTCACAATAATCTTCAGTAAATGAAGGAAGCAAATAGCCAAGAACTGGGACCCACAGATTGCGGTCGCAGCCCCTCTATGAAGCTGCCAATATTAAAAGATCAGATACTTAGAGGGGACGAAGCAATTTGACAAGAATTCAGTCTGGCCTTGGCGCCTGTTACACACAGTGACTAAGCTTAGGAACTGTGTCTTCTTTCTGCCTGCTCCCTGGTGCTTGGTAGATTTTTTATAAAACAATTTAAGGCCGTTCTGTTATTTCTCTGGAACAGTATGCAAATTGTATGAATGAGAATTCATGTTGGAGAGAGCATGGCTCCGGCTCCAATCCTGCCAAGTGAAAAATATGGCTTTTTACATGGAAATAACCAAAAGTAGATCTTATCCCATTACATTCCATAAGGAATCTACAGGTCAGAGGTAAGGCATTAAAACTCCCAGAAGATATATTTGGGTGACTTTTTCTTTCTTTTCTTTTTTTTGAGCAATATATTCCAATTAATTAATCAACTAATTAATTATAATATGTTGTTTAGAACTTTTCGTACCCGAGTGTCATCTCTGCATTAGCCCCGTCTGTCCCATCCCCCTCCACCTCGTCCCATATCCTCCATTCCCTCTCAGTTTCTTTTCAGTGACTATAATCTTGGACTAGAACTTTTTTTTTGTAAATGTATGTATCTGGTATGTGCACGCATGTGTGTAGCACATTCATATATATGTCGGCATATGTGTGTGAGTGCATGTGTATGTGTGTGTTCTTGTGTAGAGAGGCCAAAGTTTGACATCATGAGTTTCTTCCTCGATGTTTCTCCATCCTATAAGTTGAGGCAGAGTCCAGACCTCATGGATTTGGCTAGTCTAGCTGTCAGCCTGATCGGGCAGTCCCCTGTCTCTGCCTAGCACATGCTAGGATTACAGGTGGGCCACCATGCCCACTGGTATTTATATGGATGCTGGGATCTGAACTCCAGTCCTCACATTTGCATGGCAGGTGCTTTTACCAACCGAGGCATCTCCCCAGCCCTAGGAGTAGGTCAAGATACAAAAACTGCTAATTGTCAAAGAAAATATACATAAATTTGACGATATTAAAACTTAGAATTTCTTCACAAGAATAAAACTGTACACTTGAGGAAAATATTTAAAATAAATATAGCTAATAAAATACTAGTTTCAAAAATATATAAAGCACAGGACTGGAGAGATGGCTAGGTGGTTAAGAGTACTCACTGCTCTTGAAGAGGACCCGGTTTCGATTCCCAGTGCCCACATGGTGGTTAGCAGGTATCCTAACTCCAGTTCCAGGGGACCCAACGCCCTCTTCTGACCTTTGTGGGTCTTGCACGACACTGAGACACATGCGGGTAATACACTCAGACACATAAAAAATAAAAAACAATGTATAAAGCACTTCTATAAATAAGAAAAACCTTCAAGTTGATGGAAAATGGACAAAAATCAGAAATATGCATCCACAGAACAAAAACACATATGGCCAATAAGTAAATGTACAAAGAGATGTTCACTCACCAATTACCGTGAAGAAGGTTACATTTCATCACTAAATACCAATGTGCACCTATTGGGCAATGAACTATAGAAACCTGACAATACCAAATGTTGAAAATTAACAGGCTCTTTATACATAATTCTATCAGAAAAAATGAAAAAAAAAATTATCATTATCCTGTAAGGCTGAATTGGTACCTGTCAGCACTAACTAACAGGCACTCTCAAGAGAAAATTTGGTACACAAATAGAAGGAGACAAATACAAAGAACAATCATTGATGAACTTTCCAAAGTAGAAAAACCCTCTGAAACCAGACTAATTACCACTGAAGGAAGAATGAACAAAGAAATAATAGTAAAATAAAAAATGGAATATTCAGGAGCCCTACAAGCCTAGCTACCTGCTGCCTATGCCCCTGGGGCCACAGAGCTCAGGCAAGGCCAAGCAGCAGGCAGAGTCAGGAGGTGTCTGCAGCCACCCCAGCAGTTGTACCCCAGTGCACAGGGCTGTACGCGGGGCTGGCAAATCATGCACAGAGCACCCATGGTTGACCTGGTTACCATCATCATCCAGTGGCTGTCAAGACCTGGCTACAGTCCTCAGCAGAAATAGAAACCCGAGAAGTCTTCAGATTTCAAAAAATAACCTAGAGGGCACTGGGGTAAAGCTGTTGTGCGAAGCTGTGAAACCTCCCAACAGCCATGCAGAGAATCTTGGGATGGAGGCCTGTGAGCTAACTGTTGCCTTCTGTGAGGACCTGGCTTCTGCTTTTCCTGTAAGGAATCAACCTGTTGGAGAACGCTTTCATCCACACCGGAGTGAGTGTGCTGAGTGAGACCTGGAAGCAGCCTGTGTAACCTGCATGCTCTCAGGCAGCAAAGAACTAACTTTGATGAGGAAACCCAAGCATTTCTGATCACTGAGAAAGAGAGAAATCCCTGTTCTTGGCAATCCTAAGCAGTGTGTAAGAGAAGAGGAAAACAAGTGAGAAAATTTTATTCCAAGAAATCTGGGTGTATTCTGACCCAAAACAGCTGTAGTCTTTCACATGGATAAATCGAAATCGCATCATTTTTTAATTAAAAAAAAAAAAGGTATGCCACAGAAGACCGCATACAACATGAAACATTTTTTATAAAATTCAAAAACTGTGCAAAATTAAAAGTAAATTAAAACAATCTACAATTTAGGTATGCATGTTGTTCTGCAAAAAATTAATCTGTTCAGCCCAGATTATCTGGGCTGAGAGGCAAGAGATTATCTCTGGAGGAAGTTCTGAGTTCTTGGTAATATTTTGGTTTTGGTTCAGACAGTGGGTTAGATGTGTTTCTAATGCATTTGGAATATATGCTTATGTAAAAATATAATGCACTCATTACTTTTCTCATTGTTTCAGCAAAATGCCTGACAAAGCAATTTAAGGAAGGGAAAGTTCATTTCGTCCCACAGTTTGAGGTTACTGTCCATCATGGTGGTGAAGTGACTGGCAGAAGGACTATGAGAAAGCTGGTCACATTCTACTTGCAGTCAGGCAGCAGAGAGAAACGAACACTAGTGCTATGCTTACTTTCTCCTTTTTGTTCAGTCCAGGACCTCGGTCCATGACAGAGTGCTGCCCACATTTGGAGTGGGTCTTCCCACTTCAGCTAACCTAATCTGGAAACTCTCCCAGTCACGCCCAGTGGTTTATCTCCTAGGTGATTCTAGTCCTATCCAATTGAATCAATAATAAACATCACAGATGGCTTTTGATGGATCAATGTCTGTCATGCCCAGTGACTATGATTAATCCAGTTCTGTGAACCTAAGAGCCAATTAGCCAGTTAATAAATATGAAATTCTGGCTCAATCACACACTAATTTTATGAGCTATGGCTAGTGGTTTAGCTTGTCTTTAATGTTCTTGGCTGTGGGGAAACAGAAACCGTCAGTTATTATAAAAGTCAACTGAGCCATAAACAGGAGTTAATAAACTCTGAATTACAGTGTAAATGAATGAAAAGTGTGGGATGAAGTGTGAATTGTAATAGCTTTATTGATATAATTCATGTCCCATATAATTTGCTCATGTAAAGCACTGAAGGAATATATATCAACATAGCAATGGCTTAGATGATAAATCCATAGCCACTACTATACAAAATGGGGGAAACTGAAAGCAGTACCTCTGCACTCAGGAGCAAGACAAGGTACCTGCTCTCTCTACTCTTGTTCATTATAACACTTGATGTCTGAACTAGACAGCAAGACAACAGAAAACAATAAAAAGGATATGGAGAAGAAAAGAAGTCAGATTCTCTGTATTTGCTGATACAGAGATCCTACACTGGAAACCCCAAAGACTCCACGATCAAACTCTTAAATCTGATAAACACTTTCAGCAAAGTTGCAGAATAAAAAAGCAACATGCAAAACCAGTAGCTTTCACATATGTGTGTGTGTCAATAACGCAAAAGCACCAAACTATATTTTTTTATACAAAGGTACAAAAAAAAAAATACCACAAAACTTAGCAGGAAAAGGATCAAGGGGAAAATTGCATTCAGAATACCTTTCTAAAGCCTAGGGACAAGTTTAACCAAAGAGGTGAAAGACTTCTACCCTGAGAACTTTAAGACACAAAAGAAAGAAAATGAAAATGATACTGTTCAATGGAAAGATTGCCCGTGTCCATAGACTGGAAAAATTAAACTTCTGATGAAATTCTGCATAGAGCTGGAAAAAGGCACACTTAAATTCATATGGAAGCACAAAAGACCACAAAATAATAAACAAATAAGCAATGATGGAAGGAACCCCCTGCCAGGCCTGTCTGATTCAGAGCCCCGGATCTTGGCCATTACCCAATAATGCATCGCATGTGAAGAAACACTATTCCCTTTTTCCATTAAAAAACCCTTTGGGACAAGGATGATAATTATCTTATTTTTTATATAATATCTTTTTTTGTTACTCTGGGGAGACTAATTTGCAATTTCCTTTAGAATTAAGTAGGGTTAAAAGCTTGAGGTATTTTTTGGCTGCCTAAAGTTGTTCAATATTGAATCATTTATTTCTAGAAAAACTTACCTGTGGGGAGAGTAGTAATTACCACTTGAGAGAAAATGTGCCGGCTAGTAAGTAGCAGACTGTTGACTTAAGGGTTAGGAAAACATAAAGAACTCACTAAGTCTCTAATTGTTGCTGTTCAGCTGAGGATGCACCTGCTTGCTCCGACTGCTGTGGATATCAGAGGAAAGAAATGAGAGCTGTTACTTCATTGGTATCAAGGCAGACTGAGTGAGTCTAGCATCTAGCAGTTCCCACTACATACTAGAAATAAATGCCAGAGAGCAAATAAATGATTTGAAATAGTTTAGCATATATATATATATATTAATCCACCATCAGTCCTATTTCTGCCATGTAAAATCTAAATGAGGGGTCCATGTTTCACAAAGCAGAGAAAGCGGTTTTGTTCTCTGAATTACACATTTACTCAGTAGAAGAGCTACTGCTTTGGGAAATGCACACATTCCCACTGAAAGGCATAAACTGCTGGCCCTTTCTTCCCTATTTAGCCTCAAGGGAGCTTACCGGGGCCTGATTAAGCAAGGAAAGCCATCATACTTTCTTCGACAGCTCAGAAATCCCTAGGGTTGTGTTGAGTTTTAGGTGAAGGGTTCATGTTAGTGCTAAACTGGTTTGCGCCATCTCATCACTGTCCGTACTTGACAAGAGCAGCATTTGCAGCAGGCTCACATTGACAGCGGAGGAACAAGCACTCGAGTTTGAGACCTGAAGGAAGAAATGCCTGGCTGGCACTACTTGCAGGCACAGGGCTTATTTTTGATTAAACAGCTTCATGACCTTGTTCCAGGAGCAAGAACTTTAAATGGAGCCCAGGTTCCAAGTTTCCCTCTCTGTCCTTGTCTCCTGGCCACCTTCCCACCAGCAACCTCAGGAGTCAGAGCACCCAGGAGTCCCCCAGCCACCCTCCAAGTAAGAAGACAAAGCAAGCCTCTGGTGATTCCTTTGTTCCAAGGTGGCAGGTTTATTCCAAAGTGGCACAGTGGATCTCAGCCTGCTCAGGATTAAAGTACAGGCAAGAGAGGTGTTACTTCTTAACTACTTAATTGAAGAAATATTCCTTCCTCTCAGAAAGAAAAATAGAACAGGCTTAGAGGGGAAAAAAGCACTCTTGTAACCTGTCTGAAAAAATCACTAGTGGCTGATACATATCCACGAAGGGCTGCATTTTGCCTCAGTTTATTCTTACCTGGAGCAGAATGGGTTGGTGACCAGATGGCAATTTAAGTAGTAAAGACCGACATTGTGAAAGAGCTATATTAAATCTGCAGCAACCCAGATTGTTTCTAAAACTTTCTAGAACACAAGCTTCATGAGGGCAGGTTGGAACTTCCAAAACTCTCAGCAAATTAGTAAACGAATACATGAAATCCAAGCATGGATAAAGGATATGGATTGCCGACAACCTATTTCCAACCACTGGTAGCAGGAGAGACTGCAGTAGCAAGGAGAGACACTCTTCTCACAGCTCTCGGAACTGAAGCCCGTCACTGCCTGCACCAACGCCCTCACCGTCACTCAGTTAAGCTTATTGTACTGCCATCGTAGTTGTTCTCTGGCAGGACATTTCCAATCACGTCTAGATGGAGCTCCACACAAACCTCCATAATCCTATGGAGCTAGAGATTCTACTCCCATTTTATACACAAGGAAACTAAAGCTCACAGAAGCAACATGTTCAGAGTCTCATATTTAAGTAGCAATGTAAGAGTTTTAACGTAGGTCTGACTGACCTCAACACCCACTTTCTTTTTTACACTACAAAATGTAAAGGGGAGCACAATGTGCATCTACTAAGGTGTGATAATTAAGAGATTTCAAAGGGAAACAAAGCATCTACTTATGAGAAAAGCATCATCCTTAATCAATCCCACCCTGAGTCAAGCATTTCTATTTTAATACCATTATAAACTGCACTAATGCTATTTGGTAACTGTTGTATTTACTAGAGTTAATCTGAAGTTTATACTCCATGCCAAGATATTTGATTGGGTTCTCACTCATTCTGTGTAGTGTTAGGTATAAAAACCTCATTTTCCCTGAAAGCAGAATCTATATCTTCTGCTATATGCTCTATCACACTTAAAAGAGTGTTAGCCATTGCTAGGATAATTCATAGCAAATCAAGAACCTCACATTAGTCTCTAGAGATGTTAAAACTATGTAAATAGTTCCTGATACAGCACTTTTATTCATTTATTATTCTAAATAATTATGAACTAGATTCGGCCTGACATGAAAGTGATGTCACTTTACTGTGTAATTACAGGTTCACATTATAACCCATGAATCGGGCTTTATTAATGATTTATGGAGCCAAATGTCTTCTAGAAAAGAGTTAACATAGCTAAATGGACATCCAATGTAAACCCTCCTATCTGCAGCAGGTAACAAAAAAATTGGCCATATCTTATATCACTGAGTGAAAGAAAGAAAGAAAGAAAGAGAGAGAGAGAGAGAAGAGAGAGAGAGAGAGAGAGAAAGAAAGAAAGAAAGAAAGAAAGAAAGAAAGAAAGAAAGAAAGAAAAGAGAAAACAGGAAAACAGACTGGGATGCGGGTCCTTGGACAAGGATTGATGGGAGTAGATGAAAACAACCTTTTCTCAACTTTCTCTTCTGACCCAAAGCTAAGCTCTTAAAATACATGTCAGCAGCTTCCACAGTCCCTTAACTAATGAGCCCATGTGATTTTTAGGGAACTAATGTGGTCCACAGTTTCCTTCATCCAGTGATCCATATCTCTAATTATTTTTCTAGCGAAATTCCTCAGAGGAGTTGCTTATATGAACTCTCAATTTTCTTTTCTGGTTTCCTCTTGAACCTCCAAAGCTGCCTTGATGAAGGCATTGGTGAACTCTGAGTGGCCAGATTCAGTGGTCTGTTCCCGTGTCCTAGGCTTATGGGTCACACTTTAAAAAATGCTTTTATTACATTTATTTATTTTGTGTGTGTGCATGTCTGCGTGTGTTGGGGAGGAATATGGGTGTCATGGCATGCACATAGAGGCCAGAGGACAACCTGCTGGAGTTGGCTATCTGCTGCTACCATGAAAGTCCTGCGGATAGAACTCAAGTCATCAGGTTTGGCAGGAAGCACGTTTATCCACTGAGCTATCTCACCCCTCCATGAGCCACACTTGAGAGTCTAATTCTATCTCCTAGAGGACACAGTCTTCATTCGATTTCCAAAACACTATCCTCCCCTCCTTCATTGATCCCTCTATCTCCTTATCAGCATCATCTAATTCCTGTGATCTCTAAATGCTAGAGATCCTCCGGTCTCCGTCTTTGGAATTCCTTTGTTCTCTAGGCAGTCTTGTCCAGTCTTTCTTCTTTAAAGCCGACCTCTATACCAACAGCTCCACATCACCCCTTCAGGTGTGACCATCCCCAAGTGCCAGCCTGGATTTCCTACTGCCCAATCTACAGACTCATTTAAACTGTCCAAAACCCAGTTCATGATCTTTCCAGCCCCAGAACTTGCTTCTCCCCAGCTTCCTCTATCAGTCAATGAAGATCTTGTCTATGGATTGCTCTTGTTGCTTCAATTTCTCCTGCATCTCGTAAGAAGTCCTGTTGGCTCTAACATCAAAATATTTACAAGTTAAAAATATCATTTTTCTTTTTTCTCTGAATATCATATATATATATAATATATATTTTGATTGTATCTGCCCCCATTACTCCCTCCAGCCACCCCACCTGTGATTCCTGACCACCTCTCCCTCCCAACATCTTGTCCTCTTTTTTTCATAAAATAACTCCGAGTCCAATTCATGCTGCCCATGTGCATATGAGTGTGGGACTGTCCACCAGAGCATAGGCAACCTCTAAGCAGTCATACCTCCCAGTAAAATGTGACTCTCCCTCAGCGTCCGTCAACTGCAAATAGTTCTTCCTCTAGGTGTGGGGCCTCAGGATTCCCTCTCCCATCACTGCTAGGGTTTTGACTGGCTTGACCTTGTGTGGGTAACCAAAGCTCCTGTGAGTTCATATGTGCAAAGATATGTCAGGTCCAGAAGACAGCATTTCACAACTCTCCTCCTCATCTTCAGGCTCTTCCATCCTTTCCGTTCCTCTTCTGAGATATTCCTTGAGCCTTGAGCTGGGGGAGGAAGGTGCTATTTGGGCTACTAGGGGAGAAAAGACATAATGATCTTACCTAGTATTGGACCCCGTATGCTACAATATGCACCTGGTAGGTCGGCAAGATATGCCCACTGGAAAAACAGCGGCATGATGAGAGTAGCCAACTGTTTTATGGTTTGATCTGAGGCCTGCTCCATAGAAGAGATTTCATCCTTAGTATTGTAAACATGGTCAAAAGTCCATATCTGGGGCATGGGGTCACAGACCCTAGGAGAAACCTATTGTTGTTTTGTTAAACGGTCATGTTGTCAAACTGTCTTCTAAGTATTTATGTTTATACCTATAGATTAGTCCTGCTTTCTATGTTGATCAGAGAAGTTTCTTTTTGCAATGAATAGTGATCAATGCAAAGATTTATAACTGGTCAAAGTGCTGAGAATAGTTGACAATGATTGCTCAGCCATAGATAGGCCATCAATTCTTTCAAATTTTGACAATTCTTTTTCATGTATAGGTCCTGGTCCAAGTCGTCATGTGATGGACTGAATGCCTGACTGACTGACTGATGGAAGCTGCCTCTTCGTCATCTTCTTGCCTCCACACTCTTACTTCCAAAAATCTATTTTTTATACAGCAACCAGAGTGACGCCTATGAAACTAGAGTCTAATTATATTAGTTTCTGTTTGAAAAGATCCAGTGGCTTCCCAGTGAAAGTCAGCGTCCTTTACAGGAGCCCCCAAGGCCCTGTGTGACATTGACCTCAATTCTCAAGAGATTTTTTTTCTTTTACCTGCTCATATTCAGTTCTACTAACCTCCTTGATTTTCCTAAACATACCAAATTCATTTCTGCCAGAAGTGCTTAGATAGTCAAGTGACTTAGTCCCTAATTTTATCTAGGTAAGTGCTTAGATGTTATTGCTGAGTCTTCCTTGACCTAAATTCTGCACTTTTCACTCTTTGTCTTCTCAACTGTATTTATTTTGTCATTGTGTGCATCACCACTGGACATCTTATATATTTATTTGTGTGTGCTGTCTGCCCAACTTTAACATAATCCCTATAAAGGTTGCAATTTTGAATTGTGCTACTTACCAATTTCTAGAATTGTGCCTGGCATGCAGAGTATTTCATCAGAGTTTATTGGATAAATGCCTCATTTCTGAAGGTGATTGTGATTGTTAGTCTTCATCGTCAACCTGACAGCATTTGGAAACACATTCGTGGCCATGTCTATGAGGGGAGACCCACCTTGAATGTGGGTGGTACCATCCCATGGGCTAGGGTCCTCAACTGAATAAAAGGAAAAAGCTAGCTAAGAACAGCATTCATGTCTCTCTGCTTCCTGATTGTGGACGCATTATGAACCAGCTGACTCGTGTGACTTCCGCACTGTGACAGACTGTATCCTGAAACTGTGAGCAAAAATAAATCTGTCCTGTCTTAAGTTGATCTTGTCAGGGATTTTGTCACAGTAATGAGGAAAGTAACTGATACAGAGATGCATAGAACAGGTAAGAACTCATCAGGCACATAAAGATGGAAGAGTCTGAACAGAGGAAGCCCCAGCTCCAAATGTGACAGCTTCAGAAGTGCACCTGTAGCTCTGACAGCTCTAGAGGGCCCTTTCTTTTAATTTCCACGTGCATTCAAGGTTCTCTTGCAAAGTGGAATCCCTCATCTCTACTATTATCAGATTGTTGCTTGACTTGTTTTAGGGGAAGAGCCTTGGAGGCTGAGAAGGCTATTAGGCTCTTCCCTTCCCAGCTCAAAGCTCCCACTTGAGGAGGAAAAGCTGCCAGGTGAGAGGCACTGAAAAGGGGGGTGTACAGAGGGAGGAGGAGGGAGGAGTTCTTAGACTAATCCTGTGGTGCTCATCACACCGGAAAGGTGGGACCAGGAAAGCCATGTCTGGCAGGTAACGGGCCTTTGCCTTTGTGACTCATGGGTCTGCACCTCAGTATCCCAGCAAGTCCCCAAGGCCTGATGAGTGAGGTTGTAAAAAAGCTCACTGAAGCACATTGCAAAACCATCCGCTGTCCCAGCAAGCTACTTTAAATCCAGGCTCAGAACTAATCCAAAAAGAGGGTGTCTTGATCCAAGCTCACAATACATTTGAGTAAGTCACCAGCATCTGCCAGGAGGTCCTGCCTCCATGTAAACTGGAAAACCAACACAATTCCGTTGGGTGCAGCCCATTAGTAAAGGGCCACTGGTTTCTAAAAGCCCAGACATTTAGATGCAAACTCTACCATGAAACCGCTTCGTGCTTTTCTTGGTTTTATTCACTGAAGCGTTCAGTGCTTTCCCAGGGTGGAATACTTACCCCATTTGGGTTCACGAGAAGCTCAGAGAAGCCAAGTCTTCATTGCAACCACCCAGTCATTTCCCGAGATCAGAACTGAGATCCAGGCTCCCAGCCCTTTGTGCCCATTGGATAAGATGTTGTGAGTGACTCAGAGAAGAGCAAGGGCCATGAGGCAAGTTTACATGGAAACTGTGGCAGGCAAAGAGGATGAGCAGGCATGGGGGTGGAGGCTGAGAATCTCCTGACACCGTGTGGAAAACAACTCAAAGCACTTATCCTATCTAGGGTGCATTATAGCTTTTTGGTTTTGTTTTTTCTTTTCTTCTATTTTTTTTATTTGGACAGAGACTATCAGGATTGAGGTTACTACTGAAATGATCAGTAAATGTTGCTTTTGTTTTATTTTCAGGTAAGAAAATGATCTCCAGATAGGCCATTTGGGTTGCTGTGTCATGCAGTTGGTTCATGACAAAGCTTAACCACCATCTTGAAGCACAGTAACCAGTCCTTACAACAGTGGGTCACTCCTTCTTATTGTTTTTCTGGCCTCTTCCCTGCCACAGCTTAAAGATAGCCTAGGACAGGGTGGATATAGTCCACGTGGATCTGTCACTGAGACTTAAAATCTGAATCTACTACTTACTTGGTCCAAAATTAACATGGCCATGAAAAGAAATGCTGGAAAATCCCAGTGACTCTTCACGAGGCAGCTGCTGGGAGCCAGAACTCTGGCTGCACTATCACAACGAGGCCCACTCAGGGCATGTGTGTGAGGAAAACATGTTAGGAACTGTGCTCTCAAGCTTCTGGCCTTCCATCCCACTGAGTGATGGTCATGGCTCTCGGCAGAGGTGGCAGTTGCCAACGGGAGGCTCTCCCAGCTCTCACCCACCAGGTGTTCTTCCCATCAGTCACATCGGCTGGGCAGGGAGTGGCCCAGCCGGGGCCCTGGGATGGGCAAGGAGGTGCAGCTCTCTCCACTGCGGTCCAGGTGTCAACAGATGGGATATGGATCTGCCCCTCCCTTAACAAATAAATAGACCTTTATAGGCTGAGTAATCCTACACGGGGTAAGCCAAACTGGTGGTTACGTCAGGTTGTCCAGCCAGGGTCTGATTTATTTCATTCTATCATAGATCCTGTCAAAATTCCTATATGAGGTGACGTTTCCCAGATGCTAACTTTCCATCAGGCAGCCATGAGGTTGTCCCCTCTGCCCACTGGTGTTTCAGGGAGCCATGTGTCCCTGAAGTCTTCCTTTGGCAAATGGCCCACATTTATATCCCACAGTGTTTGTGTTTATGCTGGTAGTAATGTGCAGGTGTAACCAGGTGCAGCGGGTACCTCCACTTCAGCCCTAGGAAGAGAAAAAGGGCTGCTGAGATGGCTCAGGAAAGAAGATGCTGTCTTTCTGGGAAATGCAGCAGCACATGGCCTTCTCCCAAGTTCCTCCTGACCTCAGTGAAATGCAGAGAGAAGCAAGCTCCTGGGTCAGCTTCCTCTTTCTCCTGACTGCCTTCAATACCAGGCCTCTGGGAAGCTGGGTAACATGGTTGATCCTGACAAATATAAAGGGTAGGTCAGTCAGGTGCCCAGAGACCAGCTCTATCTGTAAGTTGAACAGCCATAGAGTGGCCTCGAAAAAGCAGTGAACTAGAAACCCAAAGTATTAGGGTTTGACATATTTGTCAACCTTTCTAAAGCCCAGTTTCTGCATCTGTAAAGTGGGCTACCTGCTTACTTCACTGGTATAAGTTAGAATAAATGAAGATTTTCAGCAGCTCATCAGAAAGAGGTACTCACTTTGCTCTGCTGAACAGTCATGGTATTCTGGCAGCTGAGCTGGTTCAGCCACCCCTGCCCTTCACTGAACAGTGAAGTGGACTCAACATATGTAGCAGAAAGTGCTGAAAAAAGAAATCACTTGAAGAAGGAACAGTACACCAACTCACTGGCCCCACTTCATGATGGTGGTAGTCACCTGATCTAGGAAGAAGTGACTTTAACTGAGATAACCCAAATTTTCACCGTTCAGGTATGCACGTGGTTGATAAACTCTTTTATTGATTAGCTCCCCTGGGCATTTCGGCCTGAGTAGACCAAACCCTGTAGAAGCCATGGCCTGGACAATCCAGTCCTGTATATTTATAGGCCTCCCATCATCTTCCTGCACCAGAAGGGCTAGGGACTTATGCAGGAGATGCTTCTCAGCAGAAGGTCACTGAAGAGTCAGCTGTCAGTCACAAAGCTAGAAAACCTCGCCTCTGATTTGAGTCTCCAGGTGTTTTATCTACCACAGGATGAACTGGCACTTTTTGCTGAGTAATGACTCCTGAGCCTTTTAGAGTTTGCATTAAGCTCCCTGACTTAATGACTCTCCCCATCTAATGGAAGCAAAAGCCGTTTAAGTGGTCACAGCTGCCAGGAACTTTGCTAAAAGAGTGAAACTTTTTCTGAGCAGGTCGGGCAGTAGCTACAATAATCTCTGGCCCCACCGCCCTCCCCCGCAAATGTTTCAGGCTTGTTTTGACAGTGCTGGAATTGGGTCCCACGAGAAGAACAGAGCACCCTCCTTTTCCTCTCCACGCTTGTGCTGCTTCAACCCATCGCCTGCCGCAGGGGGAAGGAAGAAACAATCAAGCATTGTCTTGTTCCAACCGGTGTGTCAGGGCCTCTTGGAATAAATATTATTTGCCTGGGAGGGGAACTGGCTTCAAGACGGTGAAGTAAGAGAAGGCTGGGTGGAGGGAGGGACGGAGGTGATGTTTGGGTTTGGTTTTATTATTAGTTTAATCTTTTTCTCCTGTAGTTCGGCAGATTGTTGTTCCTCCTGACAGGCCATTAAGCATGAAGCCTATGCAGCACAGGTCCTCTGCCAAGAAGACACATAAAGAGATTTTCTGAAGTGTATGCCCTTGGGCTCCCGAAGGCTCTTGGTCACTCCCTGGCCAGCTCTGGGCAAGAAAAGGGTAAGCAATTCAGTGTCTCACCCAAAATAGAAAGGACATTCTGGAATCTTCTTCCATTTACTGCATGAGGCCCCTCAGCAACTCCAGGGGCCTCACCTGATGCGGATGACAGCTTTGTCCTTTATTCCTCATGTCACTTTTGGAGGGTCAACAGCTAGCTACAACAGCCTCTTGTGTAGACTGGAGAGCCAGAGCCACAGGAATTCCCGCCAGCCAGAATTATTGAGTCCTATTGTTCTGCACAACAGACTGCAAGGCGGTGGTGCTCATACTGCTGTGCGTGATGGCCACACGGTTCCTGTAGGCTATTTCGCTTCTCCTTCAAGCCTTCTTTCTGAACAGAGCTGCACACCTCTCCTGAATGAAGAACTAATATTATATGGCCAACAGACAGACACTTTGTGCTTTTCTCCATAAAGCCGAAGCCCTCATCATTTCTGGTAAAGCAGAATACACTGAGGTGCTCTCTATGGCCACAAAGCACAGGGGTCAAGGAATCTGCCTCTGCTGTGTGGATCAAAAGTCCTCTTTCCACTGTGCCTCAAATGTCACTCTTTGGGAGAGACGGGGGAACAAACCTTATAACAAGCTGCTGTAATAACCATTAATCACTGAGAACTTGCCATCTGCTGGTCACTGTGCTAAGCACTTTCCAAGCATCACTTTACTGAACAAGTGTGGTAAGTGAGAGTTGTCCAGTTCTGTGGGTGGGAAACCAAAGCTTGGACAGCACAGAGAACTCATGGAGGGCACACAGCTCCTACGAGAAGGTTTCCGACCCACTATCTGCTCCCTGAGCCCGATTTCCTTAGAGGTCTTTCCCAGAAGTGGGAATGGATTTGAATAACAATTACACTTCAACCTACCCAGGCTATGCCATTGCTAATAAAGGGGTATGGTCTATGACTGTGACAGTTGTGGGAAAATGGTGCCAAGACCTATTGCTTGGGTCAATCTTCAGTGTACTAAGGATCTCATGTTCCCAGAGGGCAGAGACCCTGTCTGTGTACTTAGCCTAATTATTTCTGTATACAAAATAATTTCATGCCATGCTCAATTAGGGATTTAATACACACTTTTCTGAAGCTGATAAAGATCTCACCATCCCAGCCAGCAAAATAAACATTGCCTCCCTTCTCCCAAAAAGGAACAAAGAGCCACAGGAGGCCATGCCACCCCAGGTTTCTGGCACATTAGTGTAGACAACAGGGGCAGGTGATCCTGCACACCTGGCTTTGAATCTTGGCTCAGCCACACAACTGGCTGGCCCCTAGGGAGAGTCCACTTACTTCTGCAAGGCCAAGTTCTCCTGAATGTGGGGGAAGCTCACAGCACTTACATTGTAGGTTATTATGACAATTAGATTAGAAAAGGCCTTGGAACCTCTTGGCAGAGAGCAAGTATACTGAGTTAGTTTCCTCGCTCAGTATGCAGCTGTCTTCCTCCAGCAGAGATCTCTCATTGAAAAACCTCTTTAGTAAGTCATGAGACACAGGGTTTGTTAACACAGAGCACTGGCCAGGAGTGAGGATCTCCACTTGGGTATCTTTCTCTTGGCTCTCCTCTGCTCTGGGGACATTCCAAGAGCAGATGCTATTGACACCTCACCATGCTGGCTGGCATGACGCTTCTTTTCTTATTTCCCCAGTGGCTTGGCTGAGACCAGGCTGGAGCTTTTAAAGATGTGACGATGACACAAACAGGGGAAAATATCACTGGGAGCATCATGTCACAGGAAGCACCATGTCACAGGGAGCACCATGTCACAGGGAGCACCATGTCACAGGGAGCACCATGTCACAGGGAGCACCATGTCACAGGGAGCACCATGTAGGTGACCCACAGCGCTGCTTCTGTGCCACGTGACTGACACCGAGCAGTCTTTCTGTCCAGCCCTACCTATTCCAATAGGGTACTCACCAACCTGCCAAGGATCCTCACAGTCCAGGCCGGAGGGGGAGAGGTCAAGAGCCCAGAGGCCCTCTTCACCCCTTCCCTCACAACACCAATTTTTGGAGTTCCTACACACGATAAACCCTCTACCCACATGGGCAATGCTCCCTCAACAGCGGGGGAGGGAAAGGAGGGGCGTTCTTCTAGGAATGCTTTCTGTCTCTCCTGGATCACTGGATCCTCAGGACAGTCTCCCAGGTAGGACTGTCATTCCTAGTCTGCAGATGAGAAAGTGTTGTCTTGGAGAGCGTGAGTGAACTGCCAGGTCAGGGCTGCCTAGCAAGCGGCAGAGCAAGCAGTCAGACTCAGTGGCCCTGATGTCAAGCCAGTTCACTGACCTTGAATCCAGGACCCAAACCTCAGTCCCCAGTCCTTCCCAGGAGCCACCAGGGCTTCTTTCGGACAGCATGAAGAGGATTTCTCAAAAGCACTGAGTTAAAGGAACTTTGCTGCAGTCACAGGTGTGAGGCAAGGGCACCTGGTACTTGTCCCTCTCTACAAGGTTATAGGTCAGGAGGTCTGAGTTCAAGCCCAGACTTTACCATTTAGAATACTATATGGCCTGAAATCAATATCCTCGGTGTCCTGGTTTCTACTTCCATCAAATGGCAAAGAAGGAACTAATAAACACTCAAAGTCCTTAGCACAGCACTTGTGGGGACCAACTAGCACTCGACATGGAAATGAGTCTTGCTATCCCTCTCTGTGTCTTGGGGGAAACAAATGAGATGAGACATGTGAAAACATGCTATAGCTACACAGGTGAAGGACCGACACTCACGCTGAGGAAGTAATAAATCCACGCCTTGGCCTAAGTGCTATATTATTCTTTAATGAAAAATATTTTTATTCTTTGAAAATGTCATACATGTGTACAATGTATTTTGATCATATCCATCCCCACTCTGCCTTCCAACTCCTCTCATACCTTCCCATGTCTCCCTCCCAACTTCATGCTCTCTCTCTCTCTCTCTCTCTCTCTCTCTCTCTCTCTATCTATCTCTCTATCTCTCTAACGCACTGAGTTCAGTTAGTGCTGCCTCTATGTACAGGGGTATACAGCCATCCACTGGGGCATGGCAGGGGACACATTCCTGAAGAAAACTGCTTCTTGAAGCTTCAGTAGAAAGCACAGAAACCCCCCTTCCAAAGCAACTATTTGCCATCTGGTTTTATTTCCAGTTTATGCCAGATCTTTTACGTGCATGACTGTTTGCATTTACTCGTGTGTCCTCAATTACTACATACCACAAGCACTGTCTCATCTAAGTAGCTTCTGAGTGTCTTAGTGTGAGCAGAGAATACAATTAAGCTCTGTCTCCCTTTCTCAACTAATCCAGGTGCAAGCCTTCACAAAGGGCTGGGGGGAACCAAGCTGACAAGCCATCCACTGCAGGGAGCTGCTGCCAGCCTGTTAGTGGCTCAAAGCCCAGTCATGCCACCCCTCCACACCATCTAGCAGAAGCTGTTTGGACCACCCCTCAGCAAGTTTAGAATGTGTCTGAGCAGATGGGCAATGAGTGACCAAGTGCAAGTTTGTGTGCAGCGTCATGCTGAACCGTGTATAAAGGGAAGGGGTCTACTTTTGAAGGTTGGTCTAGCTGATGGATTAAGATCAAGGAAACAGAAACAAGGAATCTTGAAAAACAGCAAAGTAGGGGCTGGAGAGATGGCTCAGCGGTTAAGAGCATTGAGTGCTTTTGCTGAGACCCCGGGTTCAATTCCCAGCACCCACATGGAGGCTAACAACCGTCTGTAACTCCAATTCTAGGGGATCTGACACCCTCTTCTGACCTCCCTGGGCATTGCACGACATGGGTACATGTAGGCAATACACTCATATACATAAAATAATAAATAAAATATTAAAAAAAGAAAAAGAGTAATGTGATGAAAGACGAATGCAGGTGTTTAGAGAGGAGAGCGAGATGGACAAAACATGAGGCGGTGAGGAAAGTGCCACTCAGGAAGCATCTGCTGGTGGTGGCTTGGCAGGTGTGTAGGAACCGTACTGGTTGAAGGGAAAAAGGTACTTCACGTTGGGGAAACTACTGAAAACATCTAGGAGGCATAAAACCACAAGGCTGTTTACAGGGCAGAGGCAAAAAACTGGTATGACTGTGGCAGAGGAGGGCATCTTATTTCCCAGCCTGACTCACTGCTTTGCAAGAGCCAGTAAAGGAGCTCCTCACCGACAGTAAGGTCATCTGAAGATGGGTTGGTTCATCATCCTCTGCTACTCACATTCACAACTATGCAGGAACTTGGATGACACCTCAAACTCAGTCTCCTTAACTGTAAAATAGGGCTGGTGACCCATGTCCAGAAGAGAGGACCAAAGGGAATCATCTGTGCAGGCTCCAAGGGCAAGTGTTGACATTGACAGACAGGGATGGAAGACAGTGTTACTCCTTTTCAAAGGCTCCAGGTTCTGGCACAGACTCACACAGAGAGAGCCAACTCTCTTGTGAAGAGTCGGTGCTCGTCTCTCTAAGGGTCTCGAAGGTTGATTTGTCTGCCACTCCTTCAACTAAGTTTTGGACAGAGCATAAATAGAGTTCCCCGGAGGACCCCAGCTGAGTCTTCTGTTGTTGGTGTTGATCTATAGATGGTGAGGGAAACTTGTTTAAGCCCATCCCACCCAGAAAGCTGCCTGCATCTCAGACTTGGGGGACCTGATAGATGTCTCCCAGTCCCGGGCTCTGCACAGCCAAGGCTTTCGGAATGGAGCAGTGGTCCATGGGGATGGGGTGTTCATATCCTGCTTTGCCACTCTCCTTGAGAGGACAAAAGGATGGGGATAGCCATGGGAGATCTTGAAAACACTGGCTTGCCCAGGAGATACTGGTGGCCTGGAAGGGAGATGGCCAAGCTTGATGGAGCATGCAACAGATGAACCAAGAGAAAAGATGAGCCTGCTGACCTCTGCAGCCTGGTCTTAGGGACTGCATTTGTAAGCAGAAGAGTGGTAGGCGGATGGTTGCTAGGGTTGGAGATAAACAAACAACCCGCTGAAAGTGATTTGGGAGGAAGGAACGTCTAATCAATCAGCCCCAAGGGACAGCAGCACCATGCTCCTCAGCTTGGTTTCAGGCCACTGAGTCCAAGTTTCTGCCACAGACTCAGATTTCCAAAGAGCTCTAATTGTTTTCCACCTGTGCCGGGCCCCAAAACCACTGCCTAGGCGCAACACGGCCACGCTCCCTTCTTTTCCCTTCAGATGGAACACAGACATGATTAGAGAAGGGAGGAACCGATCCAGAGAGGCTGGGACTGGAAGAGGAGGCCCAGGCTGAATGGGTCAGTGGTCTAGGAGGGTCCTGCAGCCGATTCCCAGGCTCCCAGCACTGGGGCCCTGCACCATAGTGGGTCTGCACAGAGCTCCACGGGGCGCAGACATCCATAGATGTAGCACTGGGGATTTTGCAGTCCTGTTCCTTCAAAGAGGCGGAGGCGCTGCTCCTCCAGAGCAGCCATGGGAGCCGCAGCCCTGGGAACTTGGCATGTGTGGTGCGTGCACCCTGCAAAGTGTAACCATGCATCATGAGTGCCCATGAGTGTGTGCAGGAGAAAGGGTTGCAAGGCAGGGGGCAGTGTGTGTGTGTGTGTGTGTTTGGCAACAAGAGTCGGAAGGAAACTTGACTAGAGAATTCTAGGCAACCAGAGAAGTTCCTGAAACTGCTGAATAGAAACTCCTCTAGAACGCAAGCTCTTGGAGGGGAAGGAGTTTGTGTTTGCTCACTACTATACCCCATTAAGGTGCCTGACACATAGGGAAGTCGTAATAAATAGCTGTTGAGCTAATAGATGATGCCAGGAAGGGGGAGGGCAATGTGGGACTGGAGAAGGGATTTCATCTCATATTCTTGGGACAAACCCCAGGCTCCCTCCCTTCTCCCTATGCAAGAAGAACCACACTTTCTCGCCTGCTTGTTTCCCAGCCGTGTGAGAGAGTGGAAAACAGGAAAGCGGCAGAGGCAGAGCTCTGGAGATGGAGAGCTAGCTGTCACAGTGGCCCCCCAGTCCTGAGAGCATCTGAGATGATGAGGTGAGGCCAGACACACTTCCTCATCTCTGAGCATCACCTGGCCCAGTCTAAAAGTAGCATCTGTCCCCTCGTCTCCCCGGATTGTTGTGAAAAGACGACAGGAGAAGATGGGCTTCAGACCATCGTAGGTCGACAGTCTGAATGTGCTGGCCACAGCTGGAGAATCCCACCAAAACACCTCTCCGCTTCTTTTGTTTTTTCACAAAATGCCTCTGGGGGAATTTAATGGCTGCTGAAATTACAGGCAAGCTTTCTTTCAACAGTATTCAGAAGTTAATAGGCTGTGAGTCATTTGCCCTGCCAGCATTTCGTCGCGTCACTCGGGAGCAGAGTCTCTAAGTGATTAGGCCAACTCCAGCTCAACTGCCCTAGTCCTGCCACTTGAAGACGTAGAAGATGCTGCCTCCTAGACCCCTGTGGAGATCTGCAAGTTTTTCCTTCAACCGCAAAGGGAGATGTTGTAAACCTACCCTGTCAGTAACAGTATTCTCCCCGTCATGAAAAAAAGGATCAGACGTTACCCTTCTCAACCGGATTAAGGGCCCACTAGAAATAACATGTCACAGGGTAATTAGGAAATTATTCTCTGTCAAATTGGAAGATGTCTCCTTTCTTTTCCTTGGAAGGAGATAGAAAGGACGTTTTTCCTTCACTACAGTGAAGCTGCTGAAATTAACCACTCCACGGTCCATTGTTCATGGTAGATAAGCTGATAGCTTGCTGCTTGGGCACGCCTGCCAATGTACAGCAGATATCGGCTACCTCCTGCAGCCCTTCCTCATGAATGAAAAACTTCAATCTTATTAGGTTAAAGCAGCCCTTTAAGCCCGCCTGTCAATGTCCTAGAGGTAGAGAGCTACACCAGGGTTAAGAAAAGGATTCCAGAATTGGCTAGATGTGTTTGGAGGGAAGAGCTGTGTGTTCAGTCTGAGCCTGGATAGTAGTGCTTGTTTCAAATACTCTACAGAGAACTTGGAAAATCCGTCAAGCCCCAGAAAGAATTTTTTATTTGATGTCAAGCAGAAATTTCTAAGATTTATAAATCCTAATCTATTCTAATTTATAAATCTTCCAGAAGTTATTAAAAATAAGACCAAAAACCCGGTCAAGAAATTGGAGTCACCAGTGGCATCCTTCCAGCCTGATAAATTCCATCTCACTCCTTCCCCGCTCCCCAGAGTTCTACCTCTAGGTAGCAACATGCCCACAGGCTGGACAAACCTCTTAGTTTCATTAAGAGTCTTCTAGAGTTTTCCATCTGCTAAAAGAAATACTAGAAAGTATATGTGAGTTTGTACATAGGCATGTATGTTGGCCTGTCTGCTTAGCCCTTGATAGATTCCAAGAGCTTCCACACACATTCTCTCCTTTAATGCAATCCTAAAACCACACCATGTGCAGGTGGTGTTATTATCCACAGTTTCACCGAAGAGGAAACTGGGACTAGATTCATGGAGGTGAACAGACTTGGGTAACATCATGCCATCCAGGTGTGGTATGGCATGACTGAGTCTACCCTCCCAGGTCATTAAAAATGACTGCCATCTCCTGGGGCTCTGAGGGAAAATGATCTCATAATTAAATTAACACCCTGCTATAAATGGCTGATAGCAGTTTCATGGGCTGTTCCTTCCTGGTATGCTTGCATTTAAATAGGAAACAATTCATAATTCAAATGAAGAAAGTTCAAATGTTGAAAAGATCAGGTACCAGGACCAGGCTAAATGAAGGAAATGGGAGGGCTGGATGTGAACCGGAGTCTTCAGTCATGAGAACTCGCAGGACTTTTCTTTCTGAGAGCTTCTAAAAGCTGCCCCTCTACCTCTCACTGTCTCTTTTCTTATCTGCTCTATATGGTGCTGGGCGCTCCAACAGATCCAGACATAAAAGCATCAGGAGGGACATTCCCTAGTACAGTGGCTCCCTAAGTGTGCTCCCGGGACCAGCAGTGACACAAATCCTCAGGTCTTAATAAATCAGAAATGCCAGAAGAGAGCCCAGCGACCTGTGCCCTAACAATGTACTATAATATAGCTCCCTTCCCCAAAGGCCCATGTGTTGAAGGCTTGGCTGTCAGCCTGGGGTGCTATTGAGAAGCAGTGGAACTTTTAGGAGGCAGAGCCTCTGGGAATCAGGTCACTGAGAATGTGTCCCTGAAGGGATATTGGGACCCTCCTTCCATTTTTGCTTCCTGACTGCCATGTGAACAGGACTAATGTCCTGTCACCGTGATGTACTCTATGACCACAATCTTCAGAGCGTCTGTGAGGTCAAGTGACTAAGGTTTGAAACATTTGAAAGTGAGCTTTTCCTCCTTTGTTTGGGTGGTGGGGCAGTACATGCATCTTTATGCCTGGAGGTCATCTACCCTGAGTCACTTTCTACCTTATTTTTGGAGGTGGGTCTCTCACTGAACCTGAAGCATGCTGATTAGCTAGACCAAGTAGTCAGCAATCCCAGGATCCTCCTTGCCTCTGCCTCCCCAGCATTAGGATTACAGTTGTATAGCTCATTCCTTACTGTCTGGCGAACTCTTGTCCAATCATTTAAAGCCCATTCAAAGATCTGTCCTCTAGAAACCTCACCTGTTTCTTTCCAGCTGAGTTTTAGTTGCTTCTCTCCTGTCTCCTACTGCACTTATGTGTGTCTTAGCATCTTTGCCACACATGGCAATCATCAGTCTGACCCTGACAGAGGATTGTAGCAAGTTATTTTATTCCTCTGTGAATAAGTATGCACTGTGTGCCAGGAACATGATAGGTGCCTAATACATATGTATTAAGTAAATGGATAAATGGATGCATGAACCCGAGTATTATATCATTCCTCACTGAGTACAGCGACAGGCAGCTGGCCTGTGGGCACAGAGCCGGTTGCTTCATAACCAGATCTGGCCCCCAGGCATCCTGACTCCTGCTCAGAATAGTTAGTAATCATTGGGTTCATTTCACCCAGACTCCATGTCTTTAGGTGATATAATTGTTAAACAAGAATCTTTTTTGGCTACTTTGTGGCAGATAATTATGCCAAACACAGACATGTAAAATTCTCCCCTTTGGGCCATGGGGCTGTGACTTGGTGAGGTCACAGCCTGGTCTCAAGTATCTCTGCCTCTCTGTGTTCCTATTTATATATGGCACTAACCTATCGCAGTGGTATCTAGACCAACTATTAAACAATTTATAATGCCCAGAAACCAATTTGTGGCAGCCAGCAATTAGCTCTATTCATGTTTTTAATTTTTCTTCCTTTGAAGTTTTAATAGATGGTTATTATGAGGTAGTCTGCACAGCCTCCGAGGCTGCAGGCTGCTTGTAGTCTGGCTACAGCTAAAACAAATTAGACTCTGGTGAGAACCTGCAAATAACCTGATGTGACTGTGGATTCATTGCTGAGTTTGCTGCTTTGCCCAGTTTTCCTTCTGTGCAGAGTCACGATGAAAGCGATCTGAAATACAAGCACTGTTCATTTATTCCCACACCACACAACTCATGAGCTTCACTATGAGTGAGGTACTGGCCACATACAGAAAAGATGTGATACCCCAACCCCAGAACTTCTAGACTATTGTGGGGGAAGAGAGCTCATAGGAGGAATCTGCAACCTAATGTAAAAAGCCTGTGACAGAGGGAACTAGGGAAGGAAAGGATATCTGTAGAGCACTCAAGGTAAGGAGTACTCAGCCAGCCAGAGGAGAAAAGTCTGGCATAGGCAAGTCATGGAGGTGAGAGAGGGAACGTTTTTCTGGAGAGTCTATTGCTAGACCCATCAGGGTCAGCCTTGAGGCAGTACTTGGTGGGATGCCTTGCAATCCTAGTAATGTACAGTGGCTCAGGTCTCGAGAAGCTGGGAGAAATCACAGTCTGGTGCTTTCACAAGCGGGGACATTAGATGCATGATCTCTTAGTGCAGTAATGCCTCCCTCACAGTTATGGGCGTAGTTAAAGTTCTGCCCTGCATAGGACTTTGTCACAGAGACAATTTCTTCAAACCATTTGTCACTTTGGAAACTGAGGAGGTTACAATTTTTCCTTTTTTACTTATTCATTCCCTAGAACTTAGAAATCATATATAAAAAAAGTCTCTTTTAGACTGCAGAGTGCGTGTCCCTGGATGGGACTTCTATATTAAATCTCACACACCCAGGGCTCAGGGATCATTGCAGAAATGGGGGTAGAAAGGTTATAAGAGCCAGTGAGGCTCATGCAATATAGAACAAGGGATAAAGAAGACACTAATGAATCCCTCAACTCTCATTAATGAAGCTCCCGCATGCAGCAAAGGGCCAGTAACACAAAAAGTCACAAATGGCTAAATCATGGAGATAGGAATCTGCAGAGTGTGGGTGCCTGGACAGGACTCTTACATTAAGTCCCAATCACCATTGCAGATCAGGGACCATTGCAGAAGAGGGGGCAGAAAGATTGTAAGAGGCAATGAGGAAGGGTGTGACCATATGGAAATAGAATCTAACAAGCTCCCAGGACTCTGCTCATGTGAACCTACAGCAATATTTTCAACATGCTCAAGATCCATGCAAACTCAAGCAGGCAAAAACCCAGCACGGCACTGGGAGAATGATTGGCAGACCCCAGCCTGTGCTTAAGAAATATCGACCAATGATTACTGTTGGGTGAGGATGGGCTAGTCTTTCCTAAAGCAAGGACTCTGGGTAGGCTAACTAGACCTCAGTAGATGAACCTGCACTGAGGTCACTTGGGGACATTAACTAGACACAATAAACCTTAACACAGATGAAAGAATGCATGTATTGCAGTTAAGGGGCTATGGGAGGGGCCAATGGGGAAGGGTAGAAAGATGATGAAGATCAGTTGAGATGTTCTGTATAAAACACACGATTCAATAAAAAACACATTTAAAAAAAAAAAAGAAATGTAGCAAGGTGAAAAGCTTTCCTGGAGCTGACGTCTCTGCAAGCTTCCTTTAGTTCTCGTGGTTCTGCAGCATTTCCCGATGTGGAGCTTTTGTTCAGGAACACTCACGCGTCCCAGATGCTGATGTGCTTTAGTTGCCCTTCCTCCTTTTTTTCATTCTTCCTTCACCATCTTCTCTGCAGGCTCTTCTTCCACTACCTATTCTCTGAAGCCTGGTATTAAATGGCCATGTCTCCCTCCCCTAGTATTCTCCGTCCCTGCTAGCAGCAGTTCTCAAAATATCACAGGAGGCCCAGGACACTTTCAGGAGATCCATAATTTTTATTATTTTCACTGTGTTGACACTTGTGTTGGTGGTACAAAAGCACTAGGGTCAAACGGTGTTTAGCATGAATTAAGGCATAGAACAAAATTGTGCCACATCCAAGCATTTGTTAAATCTCAGTCCTTGTATGAGAATCTTTATAATATTCTGTGTGTCAAAATGCATAGTACTCTGAGAGGAATCTAACTCAGGATATTGCAGAGATCCCACACAGCTCTATTTATTGCTGTGTCATTCACAACAACCAAGTCACAGAATTAGCCTAAATTCTACTGGTATATTTACATAGTGGAGTTTAAAAAGAATGAGCTGGGTATGGTGGCGCCTGTCTATAATCCCAGCACTTGGGAGGTAAAGGAATAAAGATCCAGAGTTCAAGTCTAGCCTCAGCTAACAGCAAGTTCAAGGCCAGTCTAGACTACATTAGACCCTGTCTCAAAAAGACAAACAAAAAGAGAAAGAAGAAGAATGACATTATGGGGCCTGGAGTGACAGTGCATCCCTATAACCTCAGCACTCAGGAGGCAGAGCCACGTGGATCTCTGTGAGAACAAGGCCAGCTCAGTCTCCATAGGGAGTCCGTGTCAGTTGGGGCTACAAGGAGACCATCTAAAAAAAAGAAAACTTGGCATCACATAGTTTGTATGACAATGAAAGAAACTGATTATCATGTTAAGTGAAATAAACTTGACCCAGAAAGGCAAATATTGCATTTTTTCTCATATGCCAAATCTAGATGGCAAATAAGCATATGAATATCTCTCTCCCTCTCCCTCTCCCTCTCTCTTTCTCTCTCTATCTCTCCCCCCTCTCTCTCTGTGTGTAGAAGGGAGACTATTTAAGAAGAAGAAAGTGACTACTGGTAGAGATGGAGACAATGGAGAGTAATGGGTGTGTATGATCAAAGAACATAATATGCGTGTTTGAAGAAGTCATTTTAAAATAATGACTTTCCTATACACTAATACAATCATTTTCCAAATGACCAACTGTGTGATGACAAAATCATGCACATTACAAAATGATCTATTAAGATATATATAATGCAACTGATTTTGAAATATTCAATACCTTATCTTTAGAATACACATTGCAACTAAACTTTAAGAAAAATACCACTTTTGCCAGGCTCATGTCTGTAATCCCAGCATTCAAGAGGCTGAGACAAGAGGATCATGAATTTGAGACCAGCCTGGCTGCATAATGAGTTCCAAGGCCAAACTAGGCTATATAGTAAGAACTTGTCCAAAAAAAAAAAAAAAAGAATAGAAAAGAAAATATTATTTATCCAACTTCTATCTACTACCAGAGAGCATCCTTCATTACCTACAAAGACCTTCCCTTTTCCAGCTGCATGTTTGTATGAAGCCTGGTTTTCCTCATACACTTCAGCTCCAACACCCACCTGCCTGGTCTTCCATATTGCCTGGCATCATCTGACCCTTATGACCCTTCCTGCTCTGATCAGTGTTCCCTGGCTGACTGCAGGCTCTACGCCTTGATCATCCTCCACCTGCACTGCCCTTTTGATATTGTGTTCCGTGCCCCTCACACCTTCCAAGCACCGACTCATACTTCACTGTATACTACTGCCATCTCTAATGAGCCACCGTGCAGACCCCAAGAAGACTGGGTCACTAGTCTTTATGACCTTCCCCCACAGCAGTCCCAAGCACCTGTAATAGCTAATGATGGTTTTCCTTCATGACCTCCAGGCCTCACCATGGGTAAAACTAGACATACCTTGAATGATAGACAAACGGGTTA
The DNA here is from genome assembly GCA_035773235.1 of Eospalax fontanierii. Classification (NCBI taxonomy): domain Eukaryota; kingdom Metazoa; phylum Chordata; class Mammalia; order Rodentia; family Spalacidae; genus Eospalax; species Eospalax fontanierii. The sequence goes on from CM069539.1 coordinate 33,194,045, forward strand.
TTTCCAACTTATTACTTTACTAAGAAGTTCACCTTGGGGCTGGAGAGATGACTTGGTGATTAAGAGGACTGGTTGTTCTTGCAGAGGACCCCGGTTTGATTCCCAGCACTCACATGCTTGTGAATAACTGGCCTTAACTCCAGTTCGAGGGGATCCTATGCCCTTTTCTGACCTCCACAGGCATTGCATGACATAGGTGCATTTACATACATACAGGCAATACACTCATACACATAAAATAAGTAAATAAATAAATAGGGACTGGAAAGATGGCTCAGCAGTTAAGAGCACTGTCTGCTCTTGCAGAGCTGGGCTCAATTCCCAGCACCCATGTAGCAGCTAACAACTGTCTGTAGGTCCAGTTTCAGGGGAATCTAATGCCTTTTTCTGACCTTCACAGGCATTGCATGACACGGGTACACATATATACATGCAAGAAATACACTCATACACATAAAAAGAAGGTAATAAATAAAAATATTTTTGAAAGATGTTCATCTTAGACACACATGCACAGGTCTCCTTGGCATTTGTGCACACAGTTGTCAGGAGGACTTCCTGGAGGGAGGATTATTGGGCATCAGTTTGTATACCTTCATTATTGCAAAGTATCACTAGGCAATTCCAGAGGGGTTGTACCGATGTGTTCTACACTAGTCGGTGAATTAGACCTGTCCTGCCCTCAGTCTCACCAGCACTAATATCGCTTGAATTATTTTCTCTAAACTGATAGATGCCAAGTTTTAATTTTTAATTTTCCCAATTTCTAATAAAAGTGAAAATCTTTCCACAAGTATTCAGGTTCCTTTTCTGTGAATTGTCTTTTCAGAAATATTCTTTTTATATTTTTCTTCTGTATTATCTTTTTTTCCATCTTTTTTTAAATTTTTTTTTTTTTGAGACAGGGTCTCCCTGTAGCCCCAGCTGGCCAGGAACTTGCTATGTAGACCAGGCTGGCCTTGAACTCACAGAGATCCACCCCCCTCTGCCTCCCAAGCACTAGAATTAAAGGCGTGTGCCACCACACCCAGCATGGCTAGCCTTTTAACAGGATCCATGGACTCTTCCATTGTGTAGGTTTTCAGTTTTAATGTAATCAAATTTAGCAGCTTTTCCTTTATAATTCAAGCGTTCTATATCTTGTTTAACAGATTGTGATTTATCTTTTTAAAAAAATTCCTTACCCTTGATAAATGTCCAAAGAGACCTGTTCATAAAAATACTGCACATTCTCCTTTAAAATTGTCAAGGCTAGATTTTTTTGTCTAAAACATCGAGTTTTATTTTTAAAGTCTTTAATCTTACTGAATATACATTTTAGAAAAATACGAAGAAGGATCTACTTTTATCCTTTGTGGTATGATTCCACTAATTAAATATTCCATCCTGGATTTGGCATGTCATTTCTGTCTATATATTCTTGGATCTGTCTCTGAACATTTTATTTCATTGGTTTCTCACAAAGGTTATTATTGGGGGCAGGCATCGTGCATGCCATGGGACGGTGTGGAAGTCAGATGACTACTTTGTGGAGACTGTTCTCTCCTTCCACCTTTATGTGTGTTCTGGGGATCAAACTCCAGACTTGCATAGCAAGCACCTTTTTCAGATGAACCATCTCATTGGTCCTGGAAGACATATCTTTACATAAGGGCAAATGGGCTTTGAAGCAGAACCCTGAAAGAAATGGAATTCCCAGCCAGTTGAAGAGCATCCCAAGCTAGACTATGGAAGTACTCTCACTGAAGACAAAGGTTCTCGAAGAAAAATGAACCTGGACTTTCTAAATCCAGGAAGCTTGATTCAAACAGGCAGAGAGAGCCCGAAGCTGAGCTATGCATGTCCAATGATCGTGGTCTCTCCCTGCTAGAAAAGTCATTCCCCTAGACCAGTGAGGCACTAGAAAATTACTTTTTTTATTAATGTGCATTGATCTTCTTTAGAACTAACACTGTTTTTAACTTAAAAGTCTATTTTTTGAGGCAGAAGCAGACAGATCTGTGTGAGATCAAGGCCAGTCTGGTCCTCATCGAGAATCCAGGTCAGCTGGGGCTACAGACAGATGCTGTCTCAAAAAAAGGGAGGCTGAGGATAAAGTTAAGGCCATCTGCCTCCCGGATGGGAGGTTAACCTACTGGAAAGGTTAAATGAGACCACTTAATGTGTAAAAAGTTGGGCTGAGGTTGTTGCTCAGAGGGATTTTGGGCAGTATGAAAACAAACAGTAAACAGCAACCTAATTAAACGTCCTCTGTGTCTGGTTTATCTTTGTTTAATCCTTCACTTTTTAATCTCTCTGTCCCATTATATCTTAGTTTTAGCCTTTATGAAGAATGTATATCAGAAAGTTTAATGGCATTGTTGTTTGATTCATGTTTCTACTTTTTCTCTTGAAAATGTTTAAGCCCATACAATGAGAACACTCTACTCGTCAAGATCCAACGACTTTGAAATTCTTGCTGATATCTTTTCTCCTTGCCTTCTCCCCTGCTCTCCCTCCCTTCTCAATGGCCATTTCTTATACCACACATAGAAAAATCAGACATATTTTCAGATGTTCTTCTCATTGCTGTGATTTCTCACCACCAGTCTTCCAGCGCATCCTGAGTGGGATTGCATTACCGTGCAAGTGTCTTTCACTTTTACCAGGACCAGTATACTGTGCAGACTGTTTTAATAGTGGGCCCATGATTATTCTTCCTTTGTTAATAAGTAACGATTGTTCCTTAATGTCATAGCTATTCACTGAGTTTTTGGTGACAAAGGGTAAATAAATGCAGATAGCATAGGAATCCAAACCACCTGCTTTTGTCACTTACTTGTGTATGCTGGACCGGCCATATCTGTTAGTAACATACTGCATGTGTTCAGTTTTACAATGAAGTTGGCCCAAGAAAATTCCATTTATGGAAAAATGAATGTTTTAGATGACGGTTATTTTTGCCAAACACTCTGTTTCTAATAGGGTGTATTAGCAACCAGAATTGCTTTCATAGCCATTAACAGAATATGGGCAGCAATACTCCAAAATCTCCAGGAATCTATGCTGTGGTTATCTCACTGGGTCTTACTGGAGGGTTCCTAAAGCCTTCCCGTCTATGAGAGACAATTCAGTTACCATTGGAACTGTTAGGTCTTGAAGTCCAGTGGCAGAGTGGCTTACCTTATTATGTCTATTTTGGAGTCTTTTGTTCGAGGACTCATTAAAAACTGACAGCTTTATAAATTTTCTGGTAAGTAGATTCCAGGACCATATTTAAATGAAGTGTATGTTTACTTTCAAAACCATCTTCGTGGTCAAGAGACAAAGACTTGTCTCCCCCTTATAAATGCTGACACAGTCTATGCTGATAGCTGTTCAAATTCTTTTTTTTATTCCCTGAAGTTTCATGGGCTTATCTCCTATCTCCTGGCACATGGGTGTCTTATTAAGATATTTAAGCTACGTGATACTTCCTGCTCACCAGATATAATTAGCATAATGTAATCATTGTAATGTTGCAGAATAAGTCTCTGTGGAATATCAGGTTTCTCAAGATCCCTCAATGTATATTTTGACAAAAAGTAGGAGACTGGCATGCCCTTGAGGAAGGACTGCCAGCATGAACTGCTGACCCTGCAGTATAAAAGCACACTGCTGCTGGTCTGAGTCTGGTCATGTCTGTGAAGGAAATAGCATTGAAAACTGCCATTACAATCATTCAGTCAACACATGGGAAGATGAAGTGACGAGACAGTTGTCAAAAGAAGAAATACAAATGGCTAGTAAATATATTTAAAAAGGTTCAACATCCTTAGTCATTAGGAAAACATAAAATTATGTTGAGATTCGATCTTACTCCAGTCAGAATGGCTTATCATCGGGAGGACAAATGACAGCAAATGCTAACGAAGATGTAGGGCAAGAAGACCCCTCATACACCTGCACTGCTGATAGAAATGTGAATTATTCTAGCCTCTGCGGAGATCAGTATAAAAGTTGCTAAATTGAACTGCCATATGATCCAGTTATACCACTCCAAGGTATATACCTAAAGGACTGTAAGTTAATGCACCACACTGATGCCTGCACGGCCACATTCATCCTGAACAACTCACAATAGCTCAGGTATGAAACCAGTCTAGACGCCCATCAAGAGAAAAATGGGCCATCATAATATATATATATATATATATATATATATATATATATACAAAAAAAATGAAAATTTATTCCAGAATAATGTCGAATATTATGTTATTTACAGAAAAATAGATGGAATTAGAAGTCATCATGTTAAGTGAAATATCCCAATGCTTTCCTCTCATATATGGAATCTAGATTTATATATATATATACATATATATATATATATATATATATATATATATATATATGACATGAAGGCAGAAGGGGAACTTTTTGGGGTGAGATAAGGGCTTCAAGGACAGGAGGAGAAGAAACAAGAGATGGTAAAAGGTGAAGAAAGAGAATATATTATGTTTGCATTCATGTGTGGAATCTAGATTTATATATGCACATGTGTATGTTCATGTGGCATGAAAGTAGAAAGGAGAGAGTTAGGGGAGGTGGGGCGAATGTGAAAAAAGTCCTGTGATTTAGACATATAAAAATTTTAAGTTTAAAAAGAAAAGAAATCTGCTGGGTATGGTGGCACATGCCTTTTATCCCAGCACTTAGGAGGCAGAGGCAGGCAGATTTCTGTGAGCTCAAGGCCAACCTGGTCTACATAGAAAGTTCCAAGCCAGCTGGGGCTACAGGGAGACCCTGTCTCAAAAAAAAATTACAAAATGAGAAAAGAAATCTGTTATATCTATAAATGAATATCAGGTCTATGGAATCGTGACAGTAAATATGCCATGTTGGAGACAGTAGCCCAGATTGGAGTTTTCACATGATTAAATCTGGGATAACCCACAGTCCTTCTCAAGGACCCACAAGTCATTTTCCAAACAAAACATGTTGTTTAAAGTGAGGTGCCATAGGAATCACCATCCCTTGCCTTTGAAAGTTCTCAGTGGAAGAAATAAATGTGAATTGCCCTTAAAGAGGGTCAGTTCCAAACCCTTCTTTTTGACCCTAACCCAATAGCTCATCCTCCATGGATCAGAAAGCCTGTAGCCACATAACTCAGCATGCCTGAGGTCCATTGCACAGTACGGGGTGGGGAAGTAATGATAGGTTAGGTTCTTTGTTTTACCAGTCCTACAATGAGATGAGTTTGAGTCATGAGTTCATCTAATCCCCAACACTTGTTTGCCTCCACTCACAACAATGGGTTCTGGAGCATTCTGGAACTCTAGAAATTAGAATAATCTCAACAGCAGTGTCTAAGAACATTCCTCCATTAGTTCTCAGTCATCCTGATAAGTGTAGACTAGTTTGTTTGGAGAACTGCCCTTTGTGTATGTGTGTGACAGTATGAGAAGGCTCTCTCCCAAGGGTACTCAACTTTCTCCTCAATCCAGACTTCAGGTCTTTTAGACTAACTTGTCTGAGATTTGGCATGAGGCTGAGATGCCCCCACTACAGTGTCTTTCTTTGGTCATGGTTTGCCCTCCAGACCTAGAATGCTTCTACTCACTCTATTGGTACTTCAGAAAACTGACTGTCCACTGCATTGCTTCGGGACTCTGATGAGTTTTCTATTGTATGAATTCATGTGACTGAAAACACAGATTGTATTTCTGTCTTTGTCTGGAATAGTCTAACAAGATACCTTGGACTGGGTGATTTACAAGCAGCAGAAATTTATCAGTCTACAGTTCTAGAGACTGAGAAGTCTAAAACCAAGGTTCAAGTAGGGGTGGGGCCTCATGAGCCCATTCATGCTGGAATTAATGACTGGCTTGATGATATTACGCAGGTAACTATAGCTGCTGCGTGTTCATGAATACAACAGCCATGTCATGTCCAGAAAACAGTGTTTCACAGCAGCTCTCTTCCTAGGGCCTGTTCTGTAAGGACAAATCCCATTCCTGGGGATTCCACTTTCATGGTCTAATCACTTCACCAAGTCCCTATGAATATGACCTCTTCGGTGAATTCAGCACATAGATTTTGAAGTGACGCAGACATTCAGACCATAAACCTCTCTCCAAGCAACTTAAAATGGTAATCTTGTCCACCTTATCCTTGGTGGTAAGAAGTACCACCACTAGTCCTCTACCCTGTTGTAACCACAATTCCTGCTGAAATTAGAGAAACTAACACCATTGCAAAAAGTGACACCATAGACTCTGGCCTATGGCCTACAGTTACAACACATTTTCAATATTTCTGCCACTTTTCTGAGCAATATAGTTTTGTATGTTACTAAAGGGGCTATATTCTCTAGGACTTCCTGGAGTAACTGAGTTGTTCATGTTAAATTGTTGTAGTTCCTGTCTCCTGAGCCTTTAGGCTCTTTTTACTATACAATTGATTGAGTATGAGCTATTTGAATATGAACCATGATTCAGAACTTGCTTTAAACTTATTACACTAGGCACATGCCAGACCTACAGAACAGAATCTGCATTTCAACAAGATCAGCAGGTGGTTCTTGTGCACATTAAATTTCAAGAAATTACTGTATAGCTCATTGTTGACTCCAGTCTTCTAGTAAATATCATTCCCGGGTGTTTCGATCAATAGATATTAAATCTATGCGACTACCTTAATTTCAACAAATTCAGTCTAATCTAATCTTATATTCTATCTTCTTAGGTCTCACCCCTTCAGAATCCATTCCTGTAAGTTCTTCTTGGAGGGAAACAAACATTCAAACAGAACCTGAAGAGAGAAGCCAGGGCACAACCACCCTTAAGGTATCAAGAGTCCTGGGCAAACGTAGTGTTTGTCTTTATCTGCATAGCCTCTCTTTTTATTGTTTGAGAATTTGATACATGCATCCACCTCTCACTCTTCCCCTCCAATTCTTCCCCAACTTCCCCACCACCTTTCTCTCCCAACTTTATGTACTTTTTCTCAAAATCTCACTGAGTCCCTTAGTAATGCCAATGTGTAAATGGGTGTTGAGCCATCTACTGGAGTATGTATTGCCTCTCGGGGACTGCATCCATGAAGAAAACTGACTTTCTCACTCTGAGGTGCCATCAGTTATCAATAGTTCCGCAGCTAGGTTTGGGTCTTCTTGAGCCCCTCCTTCATCCAAGCTGGGATTTTTGACCTGATTGATCTTGCATAGATCTTGTGTTTGCATAGCTGTTCATAGAGTTCATATGTGCAATTGCTGTTATGTCCCAGAGAACACTGTTTCCCAGCAGTCATCCATGAGCTCTGGCTCTTAAAGTTTTCCCACCTTCTCTTCCAAGATGATCCCCGAGCTTTGGAAGGAAGGGGTGTGATACAGAAGTTTCACTTGGGACTGAGCATTCTCCAGTCTCTTATTCTCTGCCTCTTGACCAGTTGCAGTTTTCTTTGTTAATTTACTGCTGAAAGCAGCTACGCCAATCAGAATGGCTAAGACTGAAACAATGATAACAAATGCTGGTGGGGATGTGGGGAAAAGAGAACACGAATTCACCATCATCAGTGAAAGTGTAAATTGGTACAACTACTATGGAAATCAGTATGGAGGTTCCTCAAAAAGTTGGACATAGATCTACCATATGATCTGGCTCTTTCCCTCCTGGGCATATACTCAAAGGACTCTATATCCTACTACAGAAATGCCTGCTCATCCATGTTCATTACTGCTCTATTCATAATAACTAGGAAATGGAAACAACCTAGATGTCCATCAGCTGGTGAATGGATAATGAAAATGTGGTACATACATACATATTCAGCTGTAAAGACATTTTTGATAGGACTTTTGTCCACAGAAGTAATTTAATTTACAAGTCCATTGCAAAATTCAGTCATATATGAATTAAAATAATTTACAATATAATTTATAATATATGCATAACTCTGTGTAACCTGTTTACATATATAGATTTCTGCGCCTCTGCAATTTCTTAAAACCATTTGTTATCAACTGTTAATTACATCATTGTTCATGGCTTTGTTTCACCATCATGCTGCCCATGAATACTAGCCACCAGTGATTTTCTCAAAAGTTGTTACTGCACACCATGCACGATGACCTCAAGTACACATTTACCAAGAGTACGCAAGGTGTGAATGATCACGTGTTTTATTTTGTTGAATTTACCACCCAGAATTTGCTATTATAACATAAGATAGTGCTTTCTTCAATCATTAGACCTTAATCACTGCTGCCTTAAGAGGTGGCTTCTTTCAGTGTTGACAGAGTCTTGCCCAGCACCAAGCAGCAGCAGCAGCAGAGGTGAAAGTCTGTGGTAAGACATGGGTGTCCTATTTGTGCATGGAACATCTGTCCCTCGACTTGAGACTGCCCTGGTAAGCACATGACATATTCATAGACAGTTTTCCATCTCTGCATGGTTAGAGAGAACTCAGCTTAATTCCTGGTGCTACACTGCACAACCTCCACCTTGTACAACCCACCCTGACAGTGCAACGTCAGCCTCAGTTTTGCAGCATCAAGGGGATTTTGCTGACTGTTTTCTCATGCTGCCCAAAGACTTCCTTGTTTATTCTTCTGATCTTGGCTCAGTTTTTAAAGCTTTTTAGTAATATATTATCAAGAATTTCTAGAAATTTGCACTGGGAAATGCCTTGTTTTCTCTGTCTACCCAGTTTCCAGAACTAGAAATCCTCCTTAGTTTTCTGCTTGAAGTAAGCCAGATTTAATTCATCTCAGTTTACCAGTGTTTACTAAGAACCTTAAATGTGTCAACCCATTGGTAGATATTAGAGAGCAAGCGAATGTTCGGTAAAACTCAGTTCCTGGATTTTGTTTTGTTTTGTTTTTTGACACAGGGTTTCCCTGAATCCCAGCTGGCCTGGAACTCAATTCATAGACCAAGCTGGTCTTGAAATTGCAGAGATCTGTCTGCTTCTACCTCCTGAGGGCTGGAACTGATGGTGTGCACCACCATGTCCAGCCTCAGTTACTATTTATAATAGAATTTGAAAGATAGTCATTGTTGAAATTATAGTACAATTTGTCAGGGACCAGGAAAGAGATTATTTAAATTTAACTCAGACATAAGAGCCAGTGGAGTGGCGGGGTGAGGCAATGGGGTATACTAGTGTTTCAGTGTGGGAATTCATGACATTTATAGAAAAAAATATATATATATGTTTTTCTAAATTTATTTTAGAACAGAGTAGAAATTTCTTAATGAGAAAATAATTAGCTTAATAATTAACACAGAGATATAAGTGACTCAAAAGAATGCCCAAACATCAAATTTTAACTTTTAAATAAGAGTAGGAATTCTGAGCTGCAGAGGTGAATGTTAAGACTGAACACTGAGGGAGAAGCCTATGAAGAAAAGCAACTGTGAGTTCATCAGTCTTGCTTTCCACTATGGTCATGGTGTAAGTGTGTTTGGCAACTACATCTGCTGGTATTGATAAGTCATTCTTACAAATAAAATAAATATCAAGAATTCTGAATACAAAGTATATACTATACAAATCCTAAGAATGCTTGCCAAGAAATAACAAGATTCGGGAACAAGATGAATCACCAGATGGATGATTTTGTCATATAAAGGCAGTGGGTGCCAATAACCTTGTTAGAAGAACTGAACATTGTTACTTGAGTACTACCCAATGTTTGTTAGCTTTTTCTAGTGTTGAAATATTCGTTATGCACTTTGTTCATTTGCAAATATTTTGATGAAATACAATATTCTAGTAAGAAGTCAGAAAATGAACTAATATTTAAATTAGCAGAAATAACATCTATTTCAATAGCAATATGAACCCCAAAGTGAACAGGCAAAATATGTTTAAACTATTTTTATTGAGTTTTTGTGCATTTCACATAATAGATCTTAATCAAATTTAGATCCCTCCCCCATCTGCATCTCCCCATAGCCCCCTCCACCAGACATCATGCGTTCTGTCTTATATGTTAAGACCTATCTGGTCAAGCATTTGTACCCAGATGTCCCTTGCTGCAAATCAATCTGCTGGGGTCTAGTCAGCCTATCCAGAGTCACTCTCTTAAAGATCTACTCTCCCTCACCCAGCAGTTATCGATTGCCATTAGATCCTCAGCTAAGATTCGGGCCTGCTGCCCATTTTCCCGGTTCCATGCTGGGTTTTTGTCTGATTGCATTGGCATGGGTCTTGTGCATGCTGTCACCATTGTTACAAGTTCATATGAGCAAGTTTCCAGAGGCCCAAAAGCCTCTGTTTTCTAATGTCCATGCATCAACCCTGGTTCTTACAATCTTTCTACCCACCGCCCCCTTCCACAATGGTCCTTGAGCTGTGGGTGGGTGAGATTTACTCTAGGAGTCCTAACCAGGGACACACTCAGCAGCCTCTTATCCTCTAAAACTCGGCCATTTGTGGCCTTCTGTGTGCATCATACTCTGTTTTATGAGGAAGCTTTGCTGGTAAGCATTGAGGGATATATTAGTATTTTCTCTGCCATTAGTATTTTTCTGTTCCACTATGTTCCATGAGCCTTAGGTGTCGAGGTTCTACTGTAAATGTGTCACTTAAGGCTGGGCAGCTCTCAGACATATATTCTCTGTGTATGACCAGTTGTGGAACTCTGTATTAACCTCCATTTGTTACAAGGAGAAGCTTCTTTGATGAGTGGTGTATGACATATTTGTCTGTAATATAAGGATTCATATTTAGTATATAGCAAGAAATTTCATTTGTCTAGAGATAGGACAGAGATTGGGTTTTCTCTAGGATCTGTGATCTCTCCAGCCATGTGTATGTGACTATATTTACAGTGTCATCCATGAGTTTCCTCCCATTAAGAGGACTTTAACTCCAATTAGATAGCTGTTGATTACTCCCAAGATAAAAGTGCCATTAATACACCAATGGAGATAATTTGCTGTTCTAGTTGTTGTGGTTATTAGGCTTTATAGCTGGGTTGGACTTTTGATTGATTTTCTCCCTTAGCAACTTTCATAGTATCCTTAAGAACTATGAGAGCTAGTCTTCGGGGAGAAGGCTTCCAGGTCTGTTCTAGCTCCATTGCTCCAAGTCTTGTGTCTAAAGTATGTCCGGTCTTCAGCAATAGGGTCTTATGTTCAAGTTCTGAGAGATAATCAAGGGCTGTGGCAAATGCCTGTGTTATTTTGGGAGTCTCTTGGACTACTCTGACCAATAATTTGAAAGGGGGCTTCCCCTGTCTGGCACTGTTTATTATTACATAGCCTTCAGGTATACACATGCACTTATGTTCAGATATTATATGTGTATTTTTCAGAGGGTTCTTGAGTTAATAGTTTTTCTCTGACTTTTTATGCCCCCTAAGCTTTGCTTACCTCTCCTCCCTCCCCGTCTAACCTCCCTCCTTCCCCAGTTTAAGTACCTCGTTTTCCCCTTGCAAATACCTGTCTCCGATGATCCCCCCTTTCTTGAGTTCTTCTTCCCTTCACCCCACAGTTCCCTGTGCGTCCCTCCCTCCTCCCTTCCCAGCTGAGTAACCCCATTTTCCTCACTTACCCCCAGGCAACATATTTTCATGGATAAAAAGGAAATGAACTTAATTGAACTAATATATTCCCTAAAACCCAAGTCAAAGATGTTTTTGAACATATCTTCAACCAATCAGTTCAACTAATATCAATTCAAAATAAAAGACACTTTTCTACTACAGTCAGATGTGCATTCATCCCAGATCAAAACTATTCAACAATGACATTCATGCTTATGTGTTGTAAAAATTTAATCTTGAATACTTTAAAAATATTAAACATTTGGAGTATTATTTTTTTTTCTTTTCTTTAACCTTGAAACAGTTTCACTAATGCTGGTCTCAAACTTGTGATCTCAGGCAATCCTCTTGCCTCAGTCTCCTGAGTATCCGGGACTTCAGGCAACAGAGTTGCCACATAACCCAGCTTATCTTTCAATTTCACAATAATCGTTATTTGCCATTTTGAGTGTATTAATAATGTTCCTTTATAATACCTTCTGCTATCAAAATCATATTCAAGGTAAAGACCATTAGTTATTGAAATGTATAATTACTGAAATATGTTATTGAAATATTTTATTGAAAATATGATTTTGTCATAATATTTTTGCTTTAAATAGTAATAGTAAAAAATTTATTATTGTATTTTTTTCTTTCTCTGTAGAAATGCTCTCAATTTTTTGTATAACTATTGAAGAAAAACTATTAACTGATTATTATGATGATCAATAATTATGATTGAAATGCACATAAATAAAATTTTATGAAAATATTGAGTAACTTATGAGTTTAGGAGTTCTGATTCTAGCTTTTCCATCACAAAAGTCAATATCTATCAGAAATACGGAATGATTGCCCTGAACTACAATAGCCAACCACAGAAAAATAATGAAGCAGAAAGGTAAGATTAGAGAGGTGTGTGGGGTAGATGTCATCAGGATTAAGTGGCTGATTAGATGTAAAAAATACGCAAGAAAAAGAATCTAGAATAACTTCTCAGGGTGAGGTTTTATAGAGTAGATCACTAAAGACTTTGGTAGGGTTAGGGTAGTGAGGGGCCTCACTGAGCTTAGATAGGTAGACATACAAAGTCCAAAGAAACTGAGCAGTTGTCTGGGTTCCCCCAGTATCGGGAGCTTACAGAAGGGTTTGCTATGGAGAAGGAGGCAGGAGACACATCAGCAAATGCTTGAGAGTTAGAATCGAGGGCATGTCAGCATTTGTTTCCAACTATTTGGGGCTTGTTCAATAGATGTTGAATATAACAGAAGAGGCAAGTGTTTGGAGGCAATAGGAGATAATTATTTTGCAGCATTCTCAGCTTTACCCACTGCCTTAGTCATTTTGGCAAACAAAAATGACAGCTGGTTATGGCTTTTAGCCTCTAGAAGTTCCAGAATGACAGATTTATATTCTGTAAAAGTAAAGGGAAAATGTTATTTAGGTTTTTAATTTTATTTTGTGTATATGAGCATTTGCCTAGATATATGTGTATGCACCACATGCATGCTTGGTAACGTTGGAGGTCAGAAGAGGGCATTGAATCCCCTAGAACTGGAGTTACAGATGGATGAGAACCACCATGTGGGTGTTGGGGACCAAACCCAAATCCTCTGTAAAAGAAAGAAGCCCTCTTAACTGCTGAATGATTCTCCAGTCTGACCATTTGGTTTTACTTTCAATTTAAACCAAATTTTTAGTGAGGAGGAGAGAAATTATCTTCTTTCTCTTTTCCCCTTTTTTGGGAGAGATGGCTCAGTAGTTAAGAGCACACGTTTCTCTTGCAGAGGACCCAGGTTCAGTTCCCAGTACCCACAAGGCAGCTAACAACCATCCATAACTCCAGTTCAGGGAGATCTAATGCCCTCTTCTTACCTCCATAAGCATTGCACATCAGGCAATACACTCATGCACATAAAATAAATAAAATATTTTTAATGATGAGAGAGAGAGAGAAAGAGAGAGGGAGAGAAACTTTATGGAAATAAGTTGGATCAACTAAGGAAATAATATAGCATAGATGCGAGACAGAGAGGCCAACAATTACTTTTTTCCCAGTAATACGAAATGGAAAATGTCTGCTACAGAAGTGCCTTATCTAATTATTTTTTAAGAGCTGAACATCAGTAGTAACATTCTGATGTGTATCTTACAGAGCTTAGAGTTCAAGACAAAAGCTCTAGCAGCAGATAAATGGAAGCATGCGTCCTGACGCCTCAGCTTCCAAGCTATGTGACCTTAGGTGAGCTGTGTAATCCCTCTAAGCTTCAGTTTCCGCATGTGAAAGATGAGTCATTCTTGACTTCTCCCATTCCCTTACCCTCCGCCAGCCTCACACTCAACATTTCTTATAGCTGTTAACTCCTTTCCATCTCACTGCCAGTACACGAGGCTATGGACATCTCTTGTGTGGAAACAGCCTCCCCACATCACTTTCCTGAAATCCATTCTTAACTCTTAGCCCGTGGGGTGGCTTGAAGTCATAAACCAAATTATGTTTCTGTTACTTAAAGCACTGCGGTCTCTTCTCCAAAGTCATGACTACCACCATCTCACAATGGAGTGCCTAATGAAAGCGTCTCTCTGAGCCTCCTCTGGCCTCTGGTCTTTGTACAGGATAGCTTCTATCTCCTCTACTCCACACAGTTTGACTGTCTAACCTCTTTTCAGCCTTAAATTCTCTGTCTTAAGGTCACTTTCTCAGGAAGCAACCCCCTCCCTGAACCTGTTTCTTAATTCTGGGTGAGGTATTCTTATAGGTGATCCTATAATAAAGTATGTTTTGTTATTATGACATATCTCACACTTGACTGACTCTGGTTGTAGACTTGTTTGTTTCTCCAACTAGACCTTAAGCATCGTAGGTACAATCACTATGCCCATTCTGTTCAGTATTACAAACCTTCACACTTAACATAGTATTGGAAGAGAGTAAGTGCTCAGAAAATTGTAGCACAACAAACACCTGATTCAAATTTCTAATATCATATGTTTCTAACCTTAGTAGAGTCTGTCACCAGGGCCTTGCTTCTTGTTTGCTGGGCCTGATTCATGCCAGGTATTGATCACATGTTCTTTTATTGAACCTTGACTCACAGCAAGCTTGTGTTGGAATTAGAGATCCAGCACTTTGCCTGGGGTCTGAACATTTTCTAATTATGGTCCCTAGACAAAGCAATATCTCAAGCCAAATTATGCAGTGACATCATGGCACTATCTATGTAAATATGATAAATATTTAAAACAAAATGTATCTACTTAATAATTATTTTACATTATAGTTATATAGAACACATATACACATTTGATGCCTTTGCATATTACATATATATAATTATATAATCTTAAATATTTATTTATTTAATTGTTTTTAGGTAATTGGCTAATTGATGCTTATTTTAAAATGAATAAGAGATAATTCTGGAGCCAAATATGAGTGATCGTGGCCTAGTTTCAGGTTACCCCAAGTTTTATGTGCCAATGTGGTAACAGTTTTGTGAAGTTTTTATAGTAACAGAATAAAGAAAATCATAAATCAAGATACTTTTCAAATATATCAGTGGGAACACCAGGTAGACATGTTACAGAAAAGAAGGGAAATCTCAGCTATAAGCCTCAGATGCTATCTGACAGCATTTTTAGCCTTTTGGTTGGTGGAAACTAGTGGTCTATTTAGACATTCCAATGGATTTACCCAATAGTCACAAAGAGAGTAGTAGGTCACATACAGAGGTGGGCAATAAATGGCTATTAAAAGTCCAAGATAATTTGTAACTAGGCCCTGCACCTGCAACATTCCAACTTCTCCACAATCATTGAAGCTCTCATCCACAAGTAGTTGAGCTGGTATATCTTCCTTCCAGGAATTTTCATCCATAGTTCCTCCTGTTGGCCACGCATCACATTTTATGCATGATAGAAACTGATTCTTTTTATTCTTTCATTTGACTATCTTATTTAAGAGCAAATGTGGCCCATTGGCAGCTTATTTTAATCTGTGATTTGCATGTTCTTTTTTCTGGTTTTATATTAATGTTTTAATAATTACTTACTGTACCAGGTAGACTTTTTATCAGGAAAATAGAAACCATTCTATCCTCCAAATGTGAGGAGTTTTAAGACAGTTTATTTAAACTTCTGCAGAAATGGGAGAAGCAAAGGCAGAGGAAGCTGTTATTAAGTCTGTCAGTCTAGAGAGGGAAGCATGTGATTCTCCAGCACTCACCCTGGAAACTGCAAAGTTCGTGAATCTCTACAATGCTGCCTCTTGTCAGCCCGTAGCACAGCACAGAGCAATCTCAAAAAGTTCATGTGAAAGTCACTCTGAATCTCACATCTCTGCGAGCATCTGCCTACAGCTGCCTCTGGAAAATTATGGTCTCTCCTCTTCTTTCCTCCTCATGCCACTGCCTCTGCTCAGATGGTCTCTCCTAGACACTCACAGAGAAGAGGACTCGATGAACTAAAACTAGTGGGTTCTCTCTACAAACACAGATGCATTAAAAGGAGCGTCAACAATGTTCAGTAACAAGTAGCTCAGCGGACTTGCCCTGTGCTGTCTAAAAAACAGTTACAAACAACACTGATGACATTGAACATCATAGATGCTTCCTTTAATGTGCACCTGTCTGCAAAATCACAAATCACAAATCACAAAAACTAACTGGTGCTGCACTGTTGGTGGAGTTCACAGTCATGAGTGTTACAACCACAGCTGAGCTGTTTTCATTATTTACTATGACTGTTTAGTGGATAGATGAGTCATGTTTGTATCCTACACATATCTATTAAAAGCAACGAGTCTCTACAGACCTGGGAAAAATGTCTTATACTACATTTATACTGTTACATTTCATTCCTGGCAAAGATGCTATAAGTCAAAATGATGTCAATGGAATCAGATTTTCCAGGAGCAACTGAGCCACATTCAGTACAAATAGCCTGAAGACCAACTTTTTAAAGAAAGTGACCACACATGGTAATTAGCTAAATGCAAATTGTATATCTCTGCACGAGTTAATATCAGGATTAAAAAAACATAGCTATTAAACAAGCAACATAGAAGTCTAAAACCAGGATATAAATAAATCGCTAATATCTTTTAATGACTTTTGTTTCATTTACCACGTGAGTATAAAGTGAAATTGTGTTTGTCCAGGAAATCTTTGGGTACATTCTGATAGGATTCTTTGAATAGAACTTTGTGAAATGTAGGAATTTGAAAAATAAATCCAGGGATGTATGTTTATTAGTGTAAGTATATGTGAAAGCATAAATAACTGGTGACTTAAATTCTTGGTTTTACCTTCTGAACTGCTATCTCATAAATAATAGCTACCTCCAAGTACCCAGCTCCAGAATTCCTCTTTGTGAATTGCCATTACTCAGTGTGACTCGGGGAATAGATGTCATTTGCTTTATGGTCCTAATTTTCATTTGTCTGCTGTTTCTCTCTTCCTTCTACCTTACCTGCTGACATCTCACATTGTCCTTCACTGTGAGCCAAGCAGGAAGGTCTCTGTAGGCACTAGAGGTGAGTACCAGGGAACTGGTATAGTGGCATCAGATGAGACTACCAGACAAGAAGGGAAGGTAAATGCGGCATGTCAGGAAGTTAGACCTGAGGCCACATGGCGACTTAGCACTATCTGAGAAACACGGCCTTCATGTTCTGGAGTCACCAACGATGAAGGTTTTCCTGTCTCTAGAAACTACTGTGCTGCCATCTGTGGAGAGAATGTATGGGCTGGAGAAGCCTTCTCCCTTGTCTAAGATGCAGATCACCAGTGTGCAGAAGGAACACAATAGGTGGATCACCCTTACTAAACTTCCAAACTGGAAACAGGTTTTGGAGGCCAGGGGACGTTTATGTGAAGAGAAAAATTCAACACACCCACTTGAATTTTAATGCCATCAGAAAGCAAAGAAGCCTGGGTCTGATCAGCTGTAAGGAAGTGCTTACAGAAAAGGGGCATTTTGCAGAGGCATCTGAATAACATGGGAAAGGGGGCCAACTTGGAGATTTCTCAGTACAATTGGCCAAATCCTTCACGGCCCTGGAAAATGCTGGTCCTGGTTGCACGCACCCCTCCACCGCCTTGTGTCTCCCAGTCTTCTGAGGGAAGAAGATGACCTTGAGTTTAAGAAAAGCTGGTAACAGTTCACACCACTTCCAAAATTACAGTTGTTGAGATGATCTCGACAAGTTTTCCTAATGTAACCTCTGCAAGTGTAAGAGATTACCGAGGACACATTTTGGGGGACCTCGCTGGCCAGCACTGAGTTCTAGGTTGTCCCGGCTTGTCCCCTACTGAAGAATCCTCTTTCTCTCCTTCATTTTCCTCCTCCCATGATAAAGAATATCCTCTTGGGTAGGGGGAATTTCCTCCCTAGATTTACCTGTGCTTCAGAGACCCTTCAAGAAGGAAGGGCTTCTGTGTCTTTCCCATCTGAGATACGGTCAGATTCCCTCTGTGTGCTTGCCGATAAGAAGAGGCCAATGTGAGAGGCTCTCCTTTGAAACTGGAAAGCAGGAAGCCAGGATGCATAAAATAACGCACTCTTTGATTTTAATAGTTAGTTGAGAAAGATGAAAATAACCCAAAGAAGCCTCATGCCCATGGACAGAAGGCGCCAGCAGAGAAAGACCTCAACCACAGACCAGTCTCTCATTTAAAGAAAACTGAAATTTAGAGGAAAATAATAACTTATTCTCTTAGGCTACAGGACATCCCACTGTTTGGGCTCAGTATAATCCTTTATGTTTCTATTGAAGATGTAGTTGGGTTAATTCTTAATGACATTCATCAAGAATTCCAAAAACCATGGAACAGCTGACAGGACCAATGTTACCCATCTGACACTCAACCGACTCAACCCCACACCCAAAGTCCTGCCAAATTAAGTAAGCAAATAAACACAAAGTACTTTTTGGCTAAATAAATACCAGAAGGTATGTATTTTAAATTGGAAAGCTGATGAGATCATAGAATAATTTAGAAGAAAGAAACTTAGCAAAAGAAAATGCTATAAAATGCCCTAGATGAAAAAAGACCTGAATTCCACGCCCTTAAAGACCAAACAAATATGTCGTGGGTAACAAAATGTATTTCTTTTTCATTTTCTATATTTGTGTGTTTCCTTCCTTTCCAAGCAGATGATCACATGTTTCATAGACAAGTTCCCCAGTTTCGGCTTCTACTCTTGGTACCTGTAAGGGTCTCTTCCATCGGAATCCTCGAGACAGCACTGTCACAGTAACTAGCAGTTGGTACCAGGATGTGAGAGTTGAACTGTCACTTTATCCTCACACCAAGCAGCATAGCTCCGATGCTAATGGAAGCCCCTCTGAAGCCAGGTGACAGGGCACTGACTACCATGAAGTCCTTCTGGTGACCACAGGAGTCCCGGCTGGAAGATGCAGCCACTGCCATGGTGCTGTGACTCACCTCACCGTGTGTGTACAGAACCCTTTTTCCTCTCACCTCTGAGGAAGGCCCGCTGCCCACTGGAAAGTTACTCCAGGTGGGGAGAGGGGCAAGGCCAGCTCCCCTCGTTCATAAGCACTCTGGAACTTAGGCCATTCCCTCATGATTTACAATGTTTGATTTCTCCATGGGATGGAGGAGTGCTCTGTAAATCAAACCTGTCTTGGTTTGTCAACCTGTGTCAGTGTTTGCTGAGTCCTCAAGTCAAAGGCAAGTTGGAACAGCGTGGAAGCCTTGGCAAAGGCCTCATTCCCCTCTCTAGCTTCCCATTTTGATGAAACAATTCTAGGGTGAGGTTGGCCCTAGGAGTTATTTCTCTGACTCATATTCCCTTTGCTCTTTTCACACACTCAGAATGCAGCAACTCTGAGTACCTCATAGCCCTGGGCAGGGAAAGAGGCCAGGGTTGGGGCAAAGCCCTAGTAGGGTCCACTCCCAAGGCTGAGAAGACAAACAGGGAGGTGTCTCTCCCAAGCTGATTTCTTTCATCACCCCAAGCCATTTGGGGACACCATTGCCACACACTTCATGAAGAGGCCTCAAACTGGTTCTAACACTCCAAGATGGGAACAGGCCCGTGTACAAAGCTGACAGAGAACTAAGCCAAGCAAAGAGGGCAGCAGTTTGTTATCTGTCCTTGACAGGAGGAGGAATTAGGGGACTGTGCATTAGACCAGGGCTAATATGAGAAACAGGGATCCTAGCACAGAGAAAGATTTGGCCTCTGCGTAGGCATCTCAGCTCATACTTCCTCTTCAATAATCTGATTCGACAGCCACTCACTCTATTGGCACTGAGAATGCAGAGTGAGAGATATAGGACTCACCTTCAAGAATCTCACAACTGAAAAGGAGAAGACACAAACAACTTTGTTATAATCCATAAGTGCTAACACAGAGTCATGCATTTGGCATTATTCTTTTCTTCCCTAGAAAACAGGCACTAACATACACACACACACACACACACACACACTCACTCCAGAATACAAGCTCTGTATCATTAGATATCTGCATGCGTAGCTGGAGTCATAGGAATACTTCCAGAGGGCCAAGAGAGCTCAACCAACAGAGAGTAGAAGCGTTTACGTAGGGTTTCTGAGCCCTGTCGCTTTCCAGAGGAGCTTTCACTCTACAAATTTTGCAAGCCCTGACTCACTCAATATAAAACACAAAGTGAGTGTTCAAAAGCCTGTAAAAGACACGGCACTTGACTTCCATGTGGGAGCTGTCCTGTGTCTCACCCTTTCTGAAAGAGAGACAAAACGTCAGTTACCCACATCTTAGGATTCCTAAATTCTCTGTCCAGGGCCTTGGCTGAACTTCTGTGACTTTGAGCAAGCCTCTGCTTTGTATACCTTGGGAATTTTTGAATGAAATGTAGAAACTGGATTCTATTGGAAAGTGAATTTGGGAAGCATTATGATGATGATACCAGGTGACATTCATTCACTAATTTATTCATTTATTATGCCTCTGTTTCACAATTATATTTGGATATTGCTATATATAGTTTGGAGCTGGAATTCCCCACCACCACTAAGCACATGAGTTAAAGGCTTAGTCCCCAGCCTGTGGCACTATTGAGAAGTGGTTGAAACTTTAAGAGATAAGACCTTCTGGGAAGACTTGGGCCATTGGGGGCATGCCTTTAAGTGGGACTGTGGGACCCTTGTCTCTTCCTGTTTCTCTTTTGTGTCCCAGCCATGAGGAAAAGTTGTGTTCCAGCATGTGCTGCCTCACCACGGGACCAAAGGCACTGAGAACAGTAGTTCCCAGACTGAAACCTTCAAAGCAAGCAATTTGTTTTAGAAGTTAACAGTTGACCAACCCAGTGTCTGTGGTTAAGAAGTTGATGCACAAATTACAGTATGTGCAAGAGACAAAGAAAATATGTCCAATCTGTGGAGTTTGCCTCAGTGTGAAAGATCTGAGCTGCCCAATTAACTGAGCAAAATCATAAAAGAATAATATGAATATGCGAAGAAAAATGGGTCTGGATGTCATTTCTTGGTTTTGCACATGAGGGCCTTGGAAATGGCCCCTCCAGCCTAGCAACAAGCAAAAAGTTGACCAAATAGAAAAAGTCCAGCTCCTTTAAAATATGTAAGGGAAGTGAGTCACTGGCCCCCAAAGCATTACCCAAACACAGAGAATTTTAGCTTGCCAGAGCTGAAAACTCCACTGACAGTCATCGCCTAGCTAGAGAAACTCCAGCTGTAGCTGAAAGGCGGGAGGTGCTGCATTCGAAAGGTAAGTCAGAGAGTAAAAGCCTGAGCCATAGTTGGGCCGAGACCTTTTGTGGAGTTTGTCTCCAAGAACCCAACCAAGTGCTCAGAGTTAATATTATAGGAGAACAAGTGTCCCAGTGCTTCCATCAGGAGAAATGGGAGAAGATCTACTTGAAACACGAGGTCAGTCCTCAAGAGAAACTAGTTAGTAAACAGCAGAAGCTTTGCCAGCTCCAGCTGACATGTGAGGGAGTAAAATACCCAATTCCAGTATGTTCTAGCATTCCTGTCCCCCAACTACACAGTGAGGACGGATGGAGAAACAGTGGTCAAGTCCACCGTCCAAAAGCACAGGGCCATCAGACCACTTCATAAGAAACAGAACAAATTTCATGAGAAATTAAAAAAAAAACTGTTTTCAATAAAGTTAAAATGAAAACACACCTCATAAAAACTTGTGGGAAGCAGTAAAATCAATACTTAGAGGAAAATTTCCAACAATTAGAAAATCAGAAAGATTTAAAAATTATTTTAAAATCTCAACTTCCACCCTTGGGAACCAGAAAAATAGGAACGGTTTAAATCCTAAATAAACAGAAGTCAAGACACAGCGTCTAGGAATGCATATGTTCAAAAGTATACAGAACGATCAAGACTCAGTAATATTTTTGATGCGTTTGTGAAAACAACAGATTAGAAGCTGTCCAAATGGTATCACTCATATCCTGTTTCCTGAGACTGTGTTATATTCACACAGAAAACTCCTCAGTAGACAAAAGTCAACAAAGAACACAGTTATTTCAGCACTAATGTGGGATAATCTCCAAGTTCAGTTATTAGCTAGGAAAAGCAAGGTACATCACAGCAAGCATGACATGCTGCCATTTGTATATAAAAAGAAGAAATGGTAAGTATAGAATCAGTTGTATGCATCAGTTGTTTCTCAATAGAAATATGAGAAACCGATAATGCTCATTACCTTATAGTGGGTGGCTGGGACGATGGGATTTGGAGACACCTGTGTAACCTCTCATAGCTTTTGAAAGTTGTACTAGGTGGTTGTACTACCTTTTGGAAAAAATATATCTTGGAAAAAGATGTAACAAATTACTTCTATTAGAAATAAAAGAGGAGGGGCTGGAGAGACAGCTCAGCCATTAAGAACACTTTCTGTTCTTCCAGAGGATCTGAGTTCAATCCCCAGCACCCACAACTGCTCATAATTCCAGGGGATCCGTCACCCTCTGAGGTCAATGCATGCATGGGTACACTTATATACAGGCAGGCAAAACACCTACACACATAAAATAAAAATAATAAAAAGAAATAAAAGAAAAGATAATAAAGGATTACTGCAAACAACTTTGCCTATAAATTTTGTAACCTCAATGAAATAGATGAATTTCTTAAAAACACAAACTGTCAAAACTCAAACTGGAAGAAACAGACAATCTGAAAGATGTAATTTATGAAATGAGTGGGATAAGTAATATATAGTCACCAAGGCAGAAAGCACCAGTTAGAGAAGTTCACTGCCAAGTTCTACAAACCACTTATAGAAGAGGACACACAGTTCTCTATAGTCTGTCTCAGAACATGCAAGCAGAAGGGATACTCCCTAACTCATTCCACAGCAGCGTCGCCCTCATGTCCAGGTCAGACAAAGACATCATAAGAATGCTACAAGCTAATGCCTCTTGTTGACACAGATGAACAATTCTCAACAAAATATTAGAAAGTTGAATTCAGTAATACATAAGAAGAAATACACACCATATGCAAAAGGGATTTATCTCGAATATGAAAGTCCAGTTCAATATTTCAAAGACCTATTGATGACATAATCTACCATACCACAGAGCCTAAAAATCACATGACACTAGCAACAGATGCAGAAAAATATATTTGATAGACTCCTACACTCATTCGTAGTAAAATCTCTCTGTAAACTAGGACTAGAGATTAACTCCTCAGCTTAAGGAATGTATACATACACACACACAATTCTATAGCTAATATATGTGAAAGTATGAGACCAAAAGATTTCCTATGAAGCTCAGGAACAAAGCAAAGATGTCTCATTTCTGTATTTACTTTCAACATTGTACAGAAACTCCTAACTAACGTGGTAAGATAAGAAAAGGAAATTAAGTGTACACTTATTGGGAAAATTGTATTTCTTCTCCAACACATTGTTTTCTGTGTAGAAATTCTAAGGAGTTGACTAAAGCTCTTGTAACTAATCAACAGCTATAGCAAGACTGCACAATGTAATTTAATATACAAAATTGCCATTATATACATATATATCATTAGTGAACAAGTAGAAACTGAAATTAAACCACAATACTATTCGTACCTGATAATGAAATTCTCAGGAAGATGTTAGTACTGACCAGGAATCTTCCCTATTGGCAAACTTTCAGAGTACTGGCAGATGCTATAGAGATTGCTAGCAGGAGGGTCAACAACAGTCTTACCTAGCTATGAATCTGTGAACTACAGTAATAAACCAGCCTGGCCAGATATGCCCATGGAGGCAATAGTGGCATGAATGCTAGGTGGATAACCAACCACCCCTGACTGGATTTAAGGCTTGCTCTACAGGAGGAAATACATGGTTAGTACTATAAATCTGGCCAAGAACCCATGCTTGGAAGAGCTCACAAGCCCAGGGGTGAATTTACTACGATTATTCTGCTAAATGGACATAATATCAAACTGCCCTCTAGATTCCTATCTTTATACCTTAGTTTAGTGCTGTTCTCACATCCTCAGCTGAGAAGTGTCTTTGTGCAGTAGACAGTGCTCAACAGAAACTCACAGCTGGTTAAAGAGCAGGGAATAAGTGTCAGTAGAATGCTCAAGCACAAATGGAACATCTTATCACGCCCCATCCCCAAGACTCTGAGACCATTGCAAAGGGGGGGGCGGAAAGACTATAAGAGACAAAAGCAGAGAAGACCAGAGCAAAACAGTGTCTTCTGGATTTGACAGGACTGTTGCATTCATGACCTAACAGCAGTGATGGTTGCCTGAACATGACAAGATCAAGTCAATCAACATTCTAGCCTGAGGAGGAAGGGTTTATAAGCCCCCATCACTAACTGAGGAGTTATGGACAGGTGATAGCTTCTTGGGAAGGGTGAATCAGTTTTCTTTAAGAGTGTGGCTCTTGATAAAGTCAACTATGCTATAAATAATGACACCATACCCAGAAGTATATGAACAGCACAAATTGGACTCCAAGGATTATTAAAAATAAAAAGGGGATCTGAAGTTGGGGGAGGAAAGGAAGAGGGGTGGATCTGTGAGGAGACAGGAGAGGAGCATGAGCTGACTATGATAAAAGTACATTGTAGGAACTTCTCAACCAATTATTAAATAATATACAAAGCTATAAAACTCCTAAAAGATAGAATAAAAACCTAGATGACTTTAGGTTTGGCAATAACTTTTTCACTGCAATTCCAAAGAAATGATCATCTGGGCTTCATTAAAGTTAAATTTATATACACTGCAAAAGACACAGTTAAGAATGGGAAAAGACAAGCCATAGACTAGGAGAAAACATTGTCAAAATATAACACATGTGTGAGAACGGACTGCTACCGAAAATATCTTAAAACTCAACAATGGGCAAAGAAGTAACCCAGTTTAAAGGTGGGTCAGCAGTGACAGGCTCCTCACTAGAGGAAATACGCAGATGGCAAATAAGCATATGAAAGGTGTCCACATTATATGTCGTTAGGGAATGGAAAACTAGACCAACAATAAGATAAAACTACACACCTATTAGAATGGCCAAACTCCAGAACACCGACACCACCAACTGTTGACAAAGATATGAAGCAACAGGGACTGTCACCTGTGCTAGTGAAAGGAAATGACACACTTTAGAAGATGGTTTTGTTGTTTCTCACTAACTAAGCACGGTCTGACCATACAATCCAGCAATTACCCAGTGGAGTTAAAAACCTATGTCCATACAAATACCTCTACACGGATGTTCACAGTACCTTTACAACTGGCCAAATTTGGAAGCAGCCAAGAAGTTCTATAGTAAATAAACAAATAAATAAATTTATGCCAAAATGTACAGAATTCCCCCAGGTGGGAAAAGGGATGAAGATAAATTCACATTCAAAATTCTTAAACCGCTTGAAGAAATAACAACTGTGAGGTGAAGGAGAACATCTGGGATGAAGGAGCAAAGGCAAGAAACACAGGACCTTGAGAACTAGAGACGATGGTACAGCCTTAGAAGAACTGTGATATAGACAACCATATTGGTTAAAGAGATAAATGAAGGGATGGGAAATATAATTACATCTGTAGTCATTTGGGGAAAGTGAACGCAAATTAATATAGCACAAAATTTAAAGTTCATAATAGCAGATTCATTTGATACAGCCACGTGGGGGGAAACCTGCACTCATATTCTGAGGGTTGACCATGCCTGGAGCCTATGTCTTAACATTTGCATTTCTTGGAACATAACCAAGAGAGGCCAAGTGGTATTAATCATGTTTACAGCAGTGCTGTCAAAACAACAAAAAACTTGGAGATAAGTCAAGTGCTCATTGACCGAAGAATGAATAAATCGGCTAAATAAACTGTGACATATCATATGGTGACACAATAGAACATTATAGTGCAGTCAAAACAAACTAATTACAGCTCCACACAGCAATTCGAATGAATCTTGACATTACTGTGAATGAAAAAAATAAGTCCCAGAGGCTAATTTCACCCCTTTTACAATGCCACAAAGTGTTACAAAGTTAAAAATTCGAAACTAAACAAGTTGCTTTAAAGGAATCCATATATTTTAGGAATATAGACTTTTTTTTAAAGCAAAGGGATAATAAGCATAAAGTTCAGGGAGTGGTTCCCATGGATGAGAAGAAGACAGATGAATACAGTACTGTGAACATTCTCATCCCTTAGTCTTTTGTGTTGTTAGGAAATGAACAAACAAAAGAGAACTATTCATAAATAATAAAAATTAAATGTAGTCTATCACTACTGTGGCAAAATACTTGAGATAAGCAGCTCATAAGGAGAAGAGGTTTACCTTGACTTACAGCTTCAGCGGTTCTTTCTCCCATTGTATGGAATTCTCTTACGCAAGCGAGCTCTTTCTGACAGAGCAGCAACCTCTCACTTTCCCGTCAAGCCAGGCTTGCAGTCCCTGCTCCTCCTCTTGCCACTTTTGCTTTCTGTTCAGTGTTCTTCTGCCTTTCCCAGAATGTCCAGTTCTTTGCTCATCTCATGGAAGAAACTCAACAGATCCCCTGTACGACCACCCCTCGCCCCAAACCCCACAACTCTACAACATGAGGACTTCATGGTGATGTGAAAACAATATGTATTCAGGAAACTGTACTTCAACTTTTGAATTCTTGTATTTTCCCCGGAAGTCATCAGCCCGAAGTCGTGAGAGTAAAGAATCCACATTCTTCTGGGCACCACATTGCCAGCAAATTCGTTTGGGGCGCAGACACTCAATAAATTACATCGAGGCATTCAGTACCTCATAATGCAGGCTCTGTGTGAAGAATTTTTGCCCAACCGTAAGGTAAGGTAAGTCCAAGCACATTTAAGATAGACTTAGTTAAGCATTTTTTGATAGATTAAGCAATTAAGTGTACTTTTTGGCTTTTGATATTTTTAAGTTACGATTGGCTTATCTGGCTATAACCCCATTTTAAATCGAGGAGCACTGGTGTTTGCTCCTCTCTTCCTAGTCTAAAAGACCTGCTGCTGAAGCTAAGACTGTGGGGATGGGGTCCCGGAGCCCTCTAATTTTAAATACCTGCTATATGCTATTTGAAAGTACCTTTTTGATAACTTAGGTAAAACATAAGCTGAAGTTTCTTCATCTCTAAGACCCTTTAAAAGAGCAGACTCTAAGGAAGAATCACTAATCTAGTGGTGTAGTCACAAATACATTGCCCAGGTTCCAGTAAATAACCCCCGAGCCGTGCTCACGTAATTTAACTCTGTTGATGACAAAAAAAAAAGTTATAAAAGTAGGGTGGTGCTTGTTGGGAAGAAAGGGGGTTCAGTGAGAGTGGGAAGGGATGAGAGAGAATAATAAGGGGTGAAATAGCAAAAAGGCCATTACCTACACTAATGAAATTATCAAAGAATAAAAAATAAAGAACTGAATCGAGACCAAATGTCAAGCAGCAAGGCGTGAGGTTTAGGACCCAGCTGAGCCTGAGACATTACTCTGCCTACTCCACCTCCATCTCCAGGAAAGAAACTGAGGCCCGTCTGGGAAAATGATGACTTGTCCTTTGAACATACTTAGGGATTTCATTGGTTAAGATCTTATTAATGACTTTTTAGCCTAGACTTGTGAGAAATATTGATCCCGACTTACTTTCTTCTATTTTGGTCTTATAAAATTCATTGAAAAGTGTTCTCTTTTTCTCTTTTCTGAAAAATAACTGTGTTGGGTTTATATTATTTTCCCACTGATAGTTGTAAGCTGCTTGAGCCAGCTCTAGTTTTTCTTTGTTATTGTTTGAGAATGTCCTGCGTGCATACAACGGGTTTTGACCAAACCTACTCCCCATTCTCTCCTCTATAATTACTTCTTGGACCCCCAACACCACTTTTTCCTCTTAACTTCATGTGCTCGTTAAAAAAATAATAATAATACACTTAGTACTGCCAGTATGTGCATGGTGGAAGGACCATCTACCAGAGCTTGGGAAGTCTCTCAGCGCTGTATCCCTGAAGAAAATTGACTCACCCTCCTCCAGCAGTCAGCAGTTGCCAGTAGCTCCTCAGCTAAGAATGGGGCTTCTTGAGTCCTTCCACATCCATGCTGGATTTTTTGTCTGGCTTGATCTTGTGCAGGTCTGGTGCGTGCAATCATCATGAAAGAAGGGGCAAAATATTGTAAACGCTAGAGACAGCAGATATCCACAGTGATAGCAACTGTGACTGCACACACAGGGCCTAGAGTTCTTTCTAAGAAGGTTTTTAATTAAAAGTTAAATTCTCTTAGCAGTTACAGTACTGTTCAGCTTTTCCATTGTTCTGCATCCATTTTGGTAAATGGCATCTTTCAAAGAATTTGTCCATGTCACCAAAGTTACAAAACTAATTCTGACAAGTTATTCATGATGTCTTATCCTTTTATTATCTCTGATAATATTTTTAATTGTGTGTATGTGACATGTATTTACATGTGAATTTTCACATGTATGCCATGGCACATATGTGGAGGTCAGAGGACAATCTTGGGTGCCAGTCCTCACCTTCCACCTTGTTTAAGTAAAGTCTGTTTTATTCGTACCACATAGGTCAGGTTATCTGCTTCCCCTGTCTCCACTTCCCATCTTTCAGGCATGTTCTGCTATGTCCAGTTTTACATGGACTTTGGATAGTTAAACTGAGTTCCTCATACTCTCAACGCAATCACTTTACCCACTGAGCCATTTCCACAGCTCCCAAATACTATTACTAAATGATAGCTTTAACTACACAAAAGTCAAAGAACACAATTTCAGTTTTAAAAATATAGTGAGTCGCTTTATTGTTGACTATATAATCTATCTTGATGAACAATGCTATGGTTTGAATCTGCAATGTACCTCATAGGCTTACGTTTTGAACACTTTCCCTCCAAATGGGGGCAGTATGTTTTTTAGGTCAAAGTGAGTATATTGTCCAAATAACATAACCTAATTGCATTCAAAATCACTTTCAATTCCATCTTCAAATCCATCTTCAAAGTATTCAGAAGCACAGGTTATTGTTTTTGAAGATCACTAAAGACTGAAGAGCTGACTCATCCTGTCTCCACAGCAGCCAATACCACACTACCCACCCCACAGACTTCCTAAGGATCTTTTGTTGTTGTTATTCACACTGATCATGCTACTTTGGCACTTTCTAACATCCCAAACCCCTCCCCCTGCAAAACCCCACATCTCTTACAGAGTACATTGTGAGAGATTAACATTGACTTGATATGGTGTCACACTCATCGTAAAGCAAATAAAAAGGAAAAAATAATATGAGACAAAGAAAATAAACTAAGAGACCTGAGGTACATGGTAGAAGAGTAGTAAGCATAAATGGAAACAATCCAATGGCCCTGTGACTTGTTATAGACGTAAGAGTTGGCCAGCAGTAAAAACTACAACCAATGAAAAGAAACGTGCATGTTTGTGTGTGTGTGTGTGTGTGTGTGTGTCAAGGACAGGTACCTATTGAAATACATTGACTACTGTAATAACTACAGTCAGTAAAGCACTTTACTCCCCAAGTAGGCTGCAGGCAAAGGAATGGATCTGCAGCTCCATCGTGCATGTATACATTTGCTTATGGCTTCTTAGAATGGGAGCCAAGAACAAGGCCTTCCCATGGCCCAGCCACATTTAAGAGCAGAGTCACACATGTGTAGGCTGTTCTGACTGAAGCAACTCTCAGATAGGTCACTGGGGGTGGACTTTTGAAGTTATTCTTGGAAGCTGATCTGGCCTTGCTCTGTTTCCTGGTCCTCTGTGATGTGAACAGCCTCCTTTATATACGCCACTGCCATAAACAGAACTAATCCGCCATGTTTTTCCTACCGTGATGGACTGAAACTGAGTCAATATAAATCTTTTCTCTCTTAAGCTGCTTCTGTGAGATACTGTGGGTCATAGCAAGGAGAAGAAAGAATATGTGTGCTGGAAAAGAATGCACACAGCACCATGGTTGCATCCATTATCTGAAACATGCCTCTTAGCTCAAATTGATAATGTTTTAGAGCTCCTGTTCCTCATGATTTTCTGTTTACAGACAGAAGTTTTATCATCTCCAATCACAGTTATGAATTTGTCTACTTCTCTTTTCAGTCTCTGGAGTTTAACTGTGTGTTCTAAAATTCTGTCGTTTGGTGCACAGATGTGTGTGTGTGTGTGTGTGTGTGTGTGTGTGTGTGTGTGTGTGTGTGTGTGTGAATTTACTGCATTATTATGAAACATCTTTCTTCTTCCCTGGTAATATTCTCCTGAAAATCCATCCTTTCTATTTTTACTGCAACTACTCTAAGACTCTTATGGATTAGCGTTTTATGTAGTACAATTTTTCCATGTTTTCAACTTTTTGCTGTTATTTTGGTGTTCTTTTGTTTTTCGTGGCACATCTCATTCTGTAGCCTAGGCTGGCCTAGAACTCATTATATAGCCCAGACTAACCTTAAATTTGGAAAAGTCCTCAGTCTCTTAAATGCTGGGATTATAGGCATAAGACACTATGCCTGGTACATTTTTACTTTTAACCTCTTCCTCATTATATCTGACTTACAGTCATTGCCAGTAGGATATAATTTGGTCTTGCAAATCTTTTTTGGTCTTTTTGAGACAGGGTCTCCAAGTAGCCCTCCCTACCTGGCCTGGAACTCCTTAAATATATCAGGCTGATCTTGAACTCACAGAGATTCACCTGCCTCTGCCTCCCGAGTGCTGGAACTAAAGAGGTATGCCATCACGCCCAGCTGGTCTTGCTATTTTAACAAGTCTCCTAAGTTGTCTTGTATTTGAACTGCTCAGGCTTATAGTCAGTGGGTCTGGGAGCAGAGGCGCCTGTAACTGTGCCCTGGCACTAGGTCATCTTCCCTATCTGTGTCCAATGTTCTAGCATCTGGTTTTCAACCTGAGAATTTTTCTACAAATTTCTAGGTGTGTAAACCAGATCTGCACTGATAACTGGTCGTTCTTTTCAAGGACACCTTGAGTCTTGGAAGTCCTAGACAATATTAGCTGTGGATTTCTCCAGCCAAGTACCTCCTGTCTGTCTTGTGCAGATGAACAAAGGTCAGCCTGAAATTCTCAAGGCTAAGAAAGCTGTGGCCTCTATTCATCCATCTCTGGACACTGTAGTAATTTTTTCACATTCCAGACCTCATAGTTCTCAGCTATGACTATGAGGTTGCACCATAGACCCTCTAAGGCCTCTCCCAGCTCCAGTCTTCTCTGTGATGTTCATTCTTCTTCAGAGTCACTATAGGAAAGGTCAGGGAATGTGAACTAAGAGATTCTGATAACTAGACAAGAAAGAGACTAGAGAGTTGCTAGGGGCCCCTTATCTACTGCACTTTAAACTAGGCCTCCTTTTCCCACTGACTCTGCCTCAATGGCATCTGTGACAACAGATCTGTCTTCAACGACTTAGTCTGAAGTTGACCCTAGCACATCAATGGGAATGGGATGAACTGGGCTCAGAATCCCCTTCAACCTCTCTTCTTATCACTATATTATCTTGCCCCACCAGAGCAGTAGGTACACTTGTTGAAAACCCATAGAAAAGGTAAGGTTCCTAAGGACATGAATGAGAGTTCAAAGAAGTCACATTACCCAAGAAACTCTAGAGCTGCATTCTCCACTTGACTCACGGGTCCTTGAATTAAGGCTAGTCTTAACTGAGATGTGCTCTAAGCACGGAACACATGCTAAGACTTATTGTGAAAATATATACATGTAATATCTCAGTAATGGGACAGTTTTTATGTTTATACATGTTGAAATAACAATTTTAATACATCGAGTTAAATAAAATATGGGATTAAAATTCATCTCTATATCTTGTATATTTTAATGAGATTATTAGAAAATATAAAGTTATAAAGATGACTTACTCTGTATTT
Source organism: Eospalax fontanierii (assembly GCA_035773235.1). NCBI lineage: Eukaryota > Metazoa > Chordata > Mammalia > Rodentia > Spalacidae > Eospalax > Eospalax fontanierii. The sequence continues at coordinate 33,225,913 of CM069539.1, forward strand.
CTGCTCTATATAGAGTAGTAGAATCTAATGCTTTTTGGTGATGGTAGTAAATCTCTCAAGGAAGATTACAGCATACTTACACACTCATAACTCATTATGTAACTTTAGATAGGCTATTGGTCCCCTCCCCCACACAGATTTTTTAAATCACTTAAAACAAATTATATTTTCATGCCTTATTTCTCTCTCTCTCCTCCTCGAAATCACTAGCAAGTTTTAGGAATGGTAAAAAGACACAGCGTTTAGAGAGTGAGTCTTTGGGTACACTGGGTTTGTTTGTTTTCCATGACAGGGAAACATGGCCAAGAGTCAGTTGTTTATCTAGAAAATGAATTGCAAAAGCATCTGTGTACAGCTATAGCCTCCCCACCTTTGCTGAAACTAAACACACACACACACATATCTAATTGCCTATTGTGTATCAATGTTAGGCAATCCTACCCCTGGCTGGATTTCTGTATTATTGTTATCATCATCATCATTGGTATTATTGCCCCTTCACCTTCTGTCTCATGAAAACTTTGTGAACCAGACTCTTGTTTCCCTCACACAGCAGCTGGTTTAGAAATAACAGGAATTACAGGAAAGGAATTTGTAAACTAGATTTGACTGGTGAAGTGTTGTGAAAGTTGAGCATGTAGGTGATAGGGATGAGGGAGTTCTCCAAGAACATGTGAGTAGGAAGAACAGTTCTAATTCTCCGGTACAGGAATGTTTAGAGCAAGGATGAGGTCTGTGTCTGCTGCGGACCGTCCCTCTTGGAGACTGGACACCAAGGGAGAGCAGGGGTGAAGGCTAAGGAGAATTACGATTCGGCGAATGACAGACAGACACGACTCAGGATGAGGTTTGAATCTGCTGCAATTTACTGAAGTTTCCACTAAGATTTTATACAGTTACAGGAGGAAATTAGCAAGTTTACAAGCTTTGACAAGGAAGAGATACACATTTAATCATTATACTTGTTTTGTCTTTTTCAGCACGTCTTGCGGTTTCTCAGTATATCTTGTTGTCATAGCCAGATGGGCACAACAGTACTGGTTTTTTAGAAACTGGACTGGCACCATTAAACACATTTTTAAAGTTTCTTATGGCCCTGGGTCAAAACGACCTTTAAGATATGCTTCATATGAAATATTGTTTATATTTTTTGAAGTACCTAGTGGGAATTTCCAGACTCTGCAATTCTTTGTTTGAAGAGTTAGATTTATTGTGACTATTTCCTATTAATCTTTCTAGTTGCACTTTCTCAGGGTCACTATTTATTTTTTTGTATTATTAACTCTTTTTGCTCAAGTGAGTTCATAAAGATCCCAAAACTATTTTTTAAATCATTATGTAGGTCATAAACTGCTGAGTTAAAAGCCTGAATTAGGGGAGGAGACATCTATGCTAGTTCTTTGGAACTTACTGATTCATTTAAAACATTTTTTGCTTTAGAGAAAGAAAGCGTATGTGGGCATGAAAGCAAGATTTATGAGAAATCCAGATAAGAAAGCCAGTGCTGCGAGCCGTGACCAGGAACACCATGGGTGTTTATAGAGTGCTTGTTCAGGTATCAGGAGTCGGGCTGATTGCCAGGGAACCGCTGGGGTCAAAGCTCCGAAAAGCACACGTCCCCCCATCCTTCAGCACCCACCTTGGAGACATGTTGTCATACAGGCGTTGCTGTGGATGCGGCATGTGTCCACAAAGAACTTTCAGAATCAGAAGTGTCATCTGCCTCTCACCTTGACCAGGAACTGTCTCTGGGGGTTGTGTGTTATCCCCGTCGCAAATAATGACAATAATGCGTAGTTGGCTTTCCCCAATGCCTCATCCTATATACCCTGTAAGGTGTCACTTGCTTTTCCATTGCAAACTCTCTGTACACAGCAGGCATGGACTTGCCAGGTCTGGGAGGAGAAAAAAAAGTGCGGGTTGCTCCCTAACGCCCTTGAGTATCCTTGGGGAATTTCCACTGCGGGAGAATTTCCACCGGAGGGAGAAATAGTTGCTCCATGGTAAGAATCCAAACTTAGTGCATATTTCCTGGATCCACTTCCAGAGCCTCCTGACCTCTCTGCCTCCAGGTTAGCCTGCTCTGAACCACCGTTTGCAAGGACATGGAAGGGTCTTTCAAAATGCCAGTATAATCATATACTTGAAACTCTTCAAGTATCTCGCTATAATTTTTAGGATAAAGTTAAAAACCCCGGACAGGTCTGGCAAAGCAAGGTTGTTTACTGTTCATCCAGCATCACATCTTCAGCCCACTCTTGCCACCTCCATTAGGCACCTGTGTCTTTTGATCTGGCCCTAATACAGGTGTGACTCCTCTGTAGATGCTTATTGAGCACTTATGATGTGTCAGGCACTCTTCTGTGCTACCAGGATGAAGAAACCCCTGACCTAAAGCAACTCAGAATACTACTTCCAGCCTCCTGTACTTATGAGCAGCTAGTCCTCTTTGAAGACTCAGCTGGAAGGTTATGGCAGCCTGCAAGGCTTTTCCGGGTTCGCCAAGACAAAGCTGCACCCTGTTTCTATTCCAGTCACACAGCACTACTGCGCTATGAAACTCGGAACTTGCACACAAAATCGAGCCACATACTGTCTCTTTTGTAGAAAAAGACCTTAATTTTAAAAACTTCAGCAGAACTAGATTAGCCTGGTGATGCTAGCCCTAATAAGTTTGCAGACCAGTAGAAGAAAGGAGGGAGAGGAAGAACTTCAAATGCACAGCCACTGAGAACTTGGTATTTTAATACTCATCAAGAAGTTATAGGTGGTAAGCCAACAAAGAAAGCAAAACACACCTTTAAAAATCACCCACATTAGGCTGGCAAGAGGACTCAGTGAGTAAAAGACACCTGCCACCAAGCCTGATGATGTGAGTTCAATATCCAGAACACATGGTGGAAGTGGAGAATAGAGTCCTACAAGTTGTCCTTTGATCTCCACGTGTGTGCCATATCATGTGTGTCCAATTGAGTCCTTGACTTTATTCCATCTTCCCTCTGTCCCTCTCTACCTCTGCTTTTTAAAAAACTATACTTTAAAATAAACTGTACATTTAGATGGAAGAGAGAATACTTCCCAGGGTTTTCTTTCTGATAAACAAAAACCTGTTGTCAAAACCAAAGATGTTTCAGGAGGGAAAAAAAACCTAAAAAGCAATATCTTTTCAAGAATGGAGGTGAAAATTCTCGAACAAGATTTTAACAAATAAATCCAACAGCACATAAGATGGATAGATATTGGATTTAACTTAGGTATGTAAAGTTGGGTTGACATTTAAAAAAATCAATAATGTATTAACCATGCTGATAGAGTTTTCAAAAAATTATTATCTCAATATATGCAGGCACAATTTCATGAAATCAAAGATTGGTTGCTGATAAGCAGGGGGTTCTCTGGAATGATCCTGAGATAGTATAGCTGGTAGTGAGACCAGCACGATGGCAGGGGCAGGTGATGCAGGTCCTGTAAATATTCGTGCTGCATCTCTTTATGTGACACGAGATGGCACTGGATGGATCTGAGGAAATAAGGGACATTGACTTGGTTTGGGGGGAACAGGAGATAAGACCAATGGAGAGTGCATTTAAGAAGCATTTACAGGTCTGGAGAGATGGCTCAGCTTTTAAGGGCCCTTGCTGCTCTTCCAGCAGACCTAAATTGAGTTCCCAGAACCCATATCAGCAGCTCTTAACCATCTGTAACTCCAGCCCAAGGGATCTGTCACCCTCATTGGCCTCTATTGGCACCTCACACAAATGAACAGCAAGTAAAATTAAAAAAACAAATAAATGATCCTTAGGAGGCAAAGACAGGCAGGTGGATCTTTGTGAGGCCGAGGCCAACTTGGTCCACATCATGACTTCCAGGTGGGCTGGGAGTAGGGAGACTCTGTCATCTGTCATCAAAAAGCATATATATACATATATATATGTTATACATATATATATGTTATACATATACATATGTATGTGTGTATATATACATATATATATTGCTTCAAACTCCCCCATAAGTTTTTAAAAGAAGCAGCACCTGTGATGATGGTGTGATAAAATTCTTTGGACATGGGCAGTCATAGAGACGTTCATGAAAAGTTGCAGGATTCATGGTTATATTTTGACAAATTGAATTGAATATGAGATATAAAAAGGAACGAGTTAGAGAACTTTTCCAATGCTTTTTTATCCCAAGCAAATAAGAGGATGGTAGTACCATTAGATATGATGGTGGCGACCACAAGGAGCAGGTGCAAAGAATGATCACGGCTAGAGGTTGATGTTGAGGGCATTAGGTTCAAGATGCCTGTTGAATAGGGTTCTTTATCTCTGGTTCTTGCACTGAGCTCTTAAAACCTTTTAATATTCTGGACAATATGGGTGCTTTTGAAGAACCTTTTTTTTTCTAATAGGGTCTTTGACTCCGATTCCTGACACAGAGCTCTCTTATTCTTTGGGATGTTATAGGAATATCTTTTATTCTAATGATGTGATTCGGTGGGATCTTGGATGGGGATTGATCACCAGAAAAACCAAGCTATGATTAAAAGCTTGGGACTTTCAGCCCTATTCCTGTCTTCTGGTAAGGAGAAAAGGGCTGGAAATTGAGATAGTAACTGACCATTCTTACATGATAAAACCTCATGAGCCACCAAAGCAAAGGGTTCATAGAGTTTCTAGGTCAGCAAACACACCCACATGCTGGGATGATGCTACCAACTTCATAGAGTTAAAATCTCCTATACTTGAGTCTCTTTCAGACTACTCCTTATGTATCTTTCCATCTGGCTATTCACATGTATCTTTTGTCATGTCCTTTATTAAATAATAAATGGAAATTATAAGTGTTCCTTGAGTTCTGTGAGCCATCTTAGCAAATTATAAACCTGAGGAGGAAAATATGGAAATCCCAACTTACACTTAGCCACTCAAAAATAGAGGTGACATCCTGGGACTTTGATTGCTTTCTGAAGTTGAGGCAGGACAGTCTTGAGGCCTTGCGTCCTTAACCTGTATTGGAACTGAATTCAGTTGTGGAGCACTCAGTGCTTCTGGAGAACTCTATGCTGGGCGCGGGGTGTGGGGGACACACATACTCATTCTGAGCACAGAAGTGTCCTGTGTTAAGTGTAAGAGTAGGAAAAACAGGTGTGCATGTGACATTTAAGTGGAACTGCTGAGTAGATCATTAAATACCTGGATTCAGAGAGCAAAAGTCCAGGATAAACACAGATGTGATCTACTCAGCAGTTCCACTTAAATGTCACATGCATACCTGTTTTTCTACTGAAGGATGAGCTCACCAAGGAAGGTGGAAAAGATGAAGTCTGAGGTCTGAGTCCAGGCGCAGCTAGCACTTTGGGGAGATGAGAACTTTCTTGCTTTAGGAAAATCACTCTTCAGAGTAGTTGGGACTATTAAACATGCTTTAAACACCATAGCTCACTTAGTGCTGAACCTGCATATAGATTATAAGTTGGTGAAACTAAGACACATTAAGTAATTTGCTAAGTGGAATAAAAATTGTAAGAACAACAATAAACAATACAGAAGAGAAGACAGTAAGATCCAAAAAAAATAATTGAGATGAAGACCAGGTAAAACTGATTCTCAGTATATAACAGGCAAATGGGATTGGATGGCAGAGCCACTAACATTAAAGCTTTGTAAGAATAAAACAAAGTTCATATCAACCATGCAAGATGTCTAAGCAAAAGTTAACAGGAAGGGCTGGAGAGATGGTGCATGGCTAAGAGCCTAGCTGCTTCTCCAGATGACCTGAGTTTGATTTGCAGTACCCACATCTGGCAGCTCATAACTGCTTTTAACTCCAGCTCCAGGGAATCCAGTGCCCTCTTCTGGCCTCCTAGGCACCTACACACACGTGGCATATAATCACATAGACAGATACACATAAATAAAAATAAATAAATCCTTGCAGCTGGAGAGATGGCTCAGCAGCGAAGAGTACTGCTACTCTCACAGAAGATACAGATTTAGTTCCTAGCATGGCAGCTAACAACCATCCAGGGGATGGTTCCAGTTCCAGGGGATTCAACATTCTCTTTCAGCCTCCATAAGAGGGTTGTAGGACATGGGTGCACTTACATGCATTTAGACAAACACTTATACACATAAAATAAATAAATATTAAAAATAAAGTAAATCTTCAAAAGATAAAGAAAGAAATATAGTACAAATTAGCAAGTAAAATATCCATGATAAGAGATAATATAAATCTAAGAACCAAGAAAAAATCCAAACAAATATTTTGTATTTAGAAAAATATGAGTTTACTGGGTCTAGTATATAACCCTATAATCCTACAATTCTAGCTACTTAGAAGACTGAGATCCAAGGACTGCCAGTTCAAGACTGGCTGGGGCTGCAGAGTGAAGAGAAGATCAACATGAGTACCTTAGTAAGACTCTGCTCAAAATAAAAAGTAAAAAGAGGCTGAGGAGGACTGGAAGTGTAGCTCAGTTGGTAAAGTGTTTGCTCAGCATACACAAAAGCTCTGCGTTCTCTCCCCAGCACCGTATAAACTGAGCGTTGTGGTACGCCTGAGAATCAGAAGTTCAGCCTTCCTCGGCTACATAGCGAATTCAAGGCCAGCCTGGGATACATGAGACCTTGTCTCAAATAACTAGAAAAGGACTGACAGAGTGCTTAGCTGGCATGTACAAGACCCTGGGTTCAGTCCAAATACTATAAAAAGAAAAAGTAAACCACAATCATGAAAGCAATAATGAATAAATTAAATGGGCGATAAGTTGAGATGGGAAAGGTAGCTGTAGTGCTAAGAGAAAGACCTGCAGACCAAATGATGATTATAGAACAATTAAGTTTGGAAGAACAAGAAATCAAATTCTTTAAATGCTAAAGTTATCATATTTTTAAAAACTTAGAAAACCATGGAAAATACTTTGAGCAAAGCTAGCAAAGTCAGTGTCATTAAGAGAAAGATAAAACATGGATAACCATCCCAAGTATAAGTTCTCGTGTCCCCCAACAAGAGATCATAACATACAAAGGAGAAAGACCACTACTATAAAAGAAAGAGAAGAAAGGGCTGTGTTGGGAGAATAAAAGACTTTCTGGATCCTGTGGGAAATTTGAACTGAAGGCTCAAGCTTGTGACATGCCTTGCGGATTTACTACACTTGAAAGCAGAAAGTCTCACATGTCCAAGAGTAACAAGAAATTCACTTACAATGACGTAAGGAGAAGTTAACACCAAGAATCAGGTGGTATTTGATGAAAGAAAATTGTGGAATAATGCCCAAAAATTTCTCAGGAAAAGAAAGTAGGACACAGTAATTTTCTACCATACAATTTATCATTCACACAGACAGTTAAAGTATATAAACACCATAATGCTCCCACCGCTTCTTATAATTGAAAACAAAACAACTCAACTAAGAGATGAGTCAAAATGGAGTTCAATAATGGACTAATATCAGCATCAGAATTCTTGTTTTGTTGTATGTATATGTATGTGCGTGACCATAGTGTGTGTGTGTGGTGTACACATGTAGAGAGGCAATTATTCCCATCCATGTTCAAACAGGAAGACCAGAGAAGGACCTTGGATGTCCTTCTCTATCGTTCCTCACTTTATTCCCGTAAGACAGGGTTCCTCACTAAACTCAAAGCTAGCTGATGGCCAGCCAGCTCCAGTGATCCTCCTGCTTCTGACCCCAGTAACACTGTGTTACAGGCCTGTGCACAGCCACACCCAGCTTTTCAAGGAGTTGCTAGGATCCAAACTCAAGTCTTCATGCCTGCTCAGCAAGCACTCTTACCCTCTGAGCCATCTCTCCAGCCCCAGAATTATTTTTCCCCGTAGTTTTAGAAATGAGTTTATTATACTACTTATTACTAGATTTCTTAAGACAAGCTCCTAAGACACTTCCACACTCAATGTTGTGACTGTTGTGTTGCCTCCTCACTCGCTGTGTGAGTTTTTCTGCTAGGTAGCTTCCTGATCACAGATTAAGTGCAACAGACTAGCTCTCCAAAATGGGTGTACAAATAGGTACTTCTTCTATGAACTTAAATCTTTTTTTGCTATGTGGAAAGTCAATTTTCCCAATAGTGTTAACCAAATAACCTTTCATAGCATTTCAATTTTTTTCTAATGAAACTTTGGTCCTTTTAGAAAAGCTGTATCTATTCTTAAATGACTAAAAGAGGGAAAAGATAGTCCCAAGTAGATCAAAGTCATGAATAATAATTGACAACACCAAAGAAATTCCAAACACAAAAATAACATGGCCAAACCTACTAGTGAACCAACATAAATTAAATAAACAAAAGCCATATCACTTTAATATCTCAAATTAACAAAGATTGAAAGGTTAAATTAATGTTTGATGTTGTGAGCAGCTTGACACATGGACATTCAAGATCTACTGATGTTTACTAAGTGAGTAAAAGTATTTTAGAAGGAAATTTACCAATATCTAATCCCCTTGAGCTATGATCACATTCTTGATTTATTCCTCTCTATGACTATAACTTATAGAAGTAATCATGGTCATGTCTATGTAATCAGAATAGTGTCTGATAAAGGGAGAGGCTGCTGAACTTTAAGAAGATCTGTATCAGGCAATAAGTAACTGCAGATGTAATAGAATAGGAACTTCAGTGATCACACATAAAAAATGTAGGCTTTGCCAAAAATACTTTAGAAAGCCATTTTCTAAATGCACAGTTACACTCACAAAAAGCAATCCCAGAGAAGGGATCAGAGTCTCAGAGTTATAACACAAAATATTGAGTCTCAAGAAAACATATATTTCTTACTTGGAATTACCTGATCAAATTAAGTACCAAAACATACCAAGAAGCAGAAAAATATGGCCTATTCATTTTTTTTAATTAACAAAAAATGTCTCTGAGGAAGTCCAGATTTATCAAAGATGTCAAATCAATTGTTCTAAGCATGCTCCATGAAGTAAGAGAAGTCATAAGCAGGAAACTACAGGCTATCAGGAAAACAACATAGTTTTTAAAGTGACCAGGAGATATACTTATCCCAAGAACTCAAAAATTCTGGAGCTAGAAATTATTATAACTGAAATAAGTTTCACTAGAGTGATTCAATGGCATATTTAAGCAGGTAAAATAAAGAATTATCAATTTGAAATTAAGGCAATTCAAACTATCAATCAGAGGAGGTAAAAGAGAAAACAATTTTTAAAAAATTCTAGAATCTAAAGGTCTTGTATGCAGCAGACCATGAAACAAACCAAAGTGTATTACATGCCTGAGAACTCTTAAATTTGATGAAAGTCATGAAAATCTACACAACCCAAAAAGCTCACTGAACTTGCAAGCTGGACAAATTCCTCGTGCTCCCACTGGGATGCAGTACAGTCAGCTTCTTCAAAGATGGGCAACGCAAACCTTGAGAGCAGTGGAAGAGAGTGGCTTGGAACGTAGCCGGGGTCCTCTATGCTGGCTTCTCGTCTGAAACCATGGAAGCCAGAAGGCACTGAGCAGATGTTTCAAGACTGGAAAAACAAAACAACTCTCAACCAGAAATTCTAGGTCTTCTAAAACCTTCAAGAATGAAGGAGAAATTCAGACATAACTAGATAAACAAAACTGAGGGCATTGTTATTGATAGAGCTGAAAGATCCCTAGACTGCAGTGAAAGAATGTCAGGCAATGGCAAAGCCATGTGCAGAAAACCAGAGTGCTTGTGAAGGTGACTCCACCAATTATTGGGGATAAAAATTAAAATATAAATCTCATTTTGAGAAGAGCCTTCTACTGCTGTTTTGCCAAATGTCCATGATGTCAAACGGTCTTCTAAATACTTATATTTATATATAGATTAGTGCTGCTTTCCATCTTGGTCAAAGAAGCTTCTGTTTACAGCCGGTAAGCATTAATGGAGAGACTTCTACCTGACCAAAGAGTTGAGAATCAGTGCTGTTGAGTGCTCAACCCTAAATAGGGCATCAATATCACTTCCTCTAAGACTCAGAAAACATCGTGAAAGAAGGGACAGAAAGACCGTAAAAGCTAGAGGATGGGAAGGAGTGTGACAAAGTGCTGTCTTCTAGACTTTGCATTGCTGTTGCACTCACGAACTCACTACAGCTGTGGTTACCTGCGCAAAACCTGCGTAAGATGGAGCCCATCTACATTCCCTTATAGATAGAGAAGAAGCTCATGAAACTCCACCCCTCCCTAAGATGACGGTGGAGGGAAGAAATAATTTTCATCAGTGGTGTAGCCACTAGTAAGCTGACCATGTAACTTCAGTCAGTAACCCTTTGCCCTTCTCATTGCAAACGACCTTAACTACACTCAGTAGGTCATAAAAAAGTGTAGGCATCTATTAATCTTTCTAATCTTTTAATTTTTATTTATTTTTATTTTTTAGTTTTACACAACGTCTTAATCATCTTTATACCCCCTTTCGCATCAACACCCTCCTGTAGCCCCCTACTGGATGTCATGCATTCTGTCATTAGGTTAAGGCCTATCAAATCAAGTTAGCATCCCCTGACATCCTTCAGTGTACATTCATCCACTGGGGTCTACTCAGCCTATCTAGAGTCACCCCCTTAAGATCAGCTCTTCCTCACCCAGCAGTGATCAGCTGCACAAGTTCTTCAACTAAGATATTGGGGCCTGCTGCCCACTTCCACAGTGCTATGCTGGATTTCTGTCTGCTTGTGTTTGCATGGATCTTGTGCATGCTGTTACCATTGCCGTAAGTTCGTATGCACAAGGTCTCAGGAGCCTGTAAGACTCTGTATTCATTTGGTCATGCACCTCCTCCCATGGCTCTTACAATCTTTCTGCCCATTCTTCCACCGTGGTTCCTGAGCCCTGGGTGGATGAAGTTTAATATGGGAGTCCTAGCCAAGGATCCACACTCTGCGGACTCTAATTCTTTATGCTTTGGCTTTTTGTGGCCCCTTGTGTCCATCATCCTCTGTTGCATGAGGGAGCTTTATTAACAAGAGTTGAAAGATTCATTAGCATTCTCTCCACCCCTTGTTCCACTATGTTCCATGAGGCTCAGGTGTAGAGGTTCCATAATAAATGTGTCACTTAGGGTTGGGCATCTCACAGATACCTAATCTCTATGTGTGACCAGTTGTGGAACGTTGTAAAAGTCTCAGATTTTTGAAAAAGAAGCTTCTTTGGTGCATGGTAACTGACATACTTGTCTGTAAATATAAGGATTCATCTTTAGCACATACTAAAAAATTGCATTTGCCTACAGATGTGACAGCTTTGGGGTTTTCTCTAAGACCTATGACTTCTCAGCCATGCATATTTGACTGTATTTATATTACCATAGATGAGTTCTCTCCCATTAACTAGGCTTTAATTTCAATTAGCTTGTTGATTTACTCCCAAGATAAAAGTGCCCCAATATAGTTTGCTGTGCCAGTCATTGTTGTGGTTATTAGACTTTAAAGTTGAGGTTGGACCCATCAATTGATGCTCTCCCTAAGCAGCTTGCATAGTATTCTCCAAAACTATGAGAACTAGCCTTCAGGGAGGTGGTTTTCCAGGCCAGTTCCACCTCTACCGTTCCAAATCCTGTGTCCAAAGTATGTCTTGTCTTCAGCAATAGGGTCTTACCTTCAAGCTCTTGGAGGCAGTCAAGGGCTGTGGTAACAGCCTGTGCAATTTTGGGAGTCTCTTGGACTACCCTCACCAACATCTCAAAGGGAGGCATCTCCTGTCAAGCACTGTTTCTTATTATGTAGCCTTTAACTATACACATGGTCTCATATTGAGATATTATTTGTGCAATTTTTCCATGGTTTTGAACAAATACATTTCTCTCTGTCTTTTTACACCAGCTAGGCATTTTTTTTATTGCTCTTCCGTCTCCCTAGATAACCCCGCTCCACCATTTCTAGTTAAGGTAACCCCATTTTCGCTATTTCACCCTTGATAATACCTGCCACCCATGCCCCCTCAGCTCCTTCTTCCCTTTGATCCCCATCGTTCCTTTATAACCTTCCCTCCCATCCTCACATTTAAATACCCACATTTTCCCCATTTCCTTTTGGTAACACCTGTCTCCTACTGTTTTTTTCTCTCAGGTTCCTTCTTTCCCTTGACCTCCCTGGTTCCCTTTCATTTTCCTTGTTCCTGCAGTTATGTTAGGATATATACTCACATATAAGAATTAGGTGCTAAGATCCACAAACAAGGGAGAACATGCATCATTTGTTTTTCTGAGTCTGTGTTAATTCACTTATTATAACAGTTTCTAGTTCCATCCATTTATCTTCAAATTTCATGATTTCGTCTTCACCTCTGAGTGGAACTCCATTGTGTAAATGTACCACATTTTCATTATCCACTTGTCAGTTGAGAGGCACTTAGGTTGTATCCATTTCTCAGATATTATTAAAAGAGCAGCAATAAACATGGATGTATAAGTATCTCTGCTGTAGGATGAGTTTTTTGGTATATACCTGGTGTTAAAACCAGGTCATATGGAAGATTTATGTTTAGTGTTTTAAGAGTTCTCTACACTGATTTCCATCGTGGTTGCACGAATTTGCAAACCCCCCAGCAGTGAATGAGTGTCCCCTCTCCCCACGTTCTCTCCAGCATTTGGTATTTGTTCTCTTGATCTTAGCTAGGCTGACTGCAGTGAGATGAAATCTCAAAGTGGTTTTCATTTGCATTTCCCTAATTACTGATAATGTCAAACACTTTTAAAGGTATTTCTTAGTCACCTTTATTTCTTCTTTTGAGAGTTCTCTGTTCAGATCCTTAGCCCATCTTTTAATTGGGTCACTTGTCTTTTTGATTTTTTGTTTTATCAGTTCTTTATATATTCTGGATGTTAAACCTCTGTCAGATGTGTCCCTGGTAAAGGTTTTCTCCCACTCTGGGGTTTTCTCTTTACTTCCTTGGTTGTTTCTTTTGCTGTACAGAAGCTTTTTAGATTACTGAGGTCCCACTTCTTGATTATTGACCTTAATTCCTGAGCGACTGATGTCCAGTTGAGAAAGTCCTTTCCTAAGCCTATGTCTTGTAGAGAGTACTGCTTATGTTTTCTTCTGACAGTTTTGGAGTTTCAGGTTTCACATTGAGGTCTTTGATGCATTTGGAGTTAGCTTCTGTTCAGGGTGAAAGGTAAGGACTTAGTTTCACTCTTCTACAGGTGGAGTTTCCTGTTTGTGCCAGCACTAATACAGGAAAGATGCTGTCTTTCCTCCGGTGAGTGTTCTTGGCATCTTTGTCAAATATCAGGTGGCTCAAATGGCATGGACTCATATTTGAGTCTTCACAGTCTTCAGTTATGTTCCATTGACCTATTTATCTGTTTCTGTACCAGTACTGTGCTGTTTTTATGACTATAGCTCTGTACTATAGCTTGAGATCTGGTATGATAATTCCCCCAACATTGCTCTTTATGCTCAGGATTGCTTTGACTATCTGGAGTTTTTCCTGATTCCATATGAATTTTAGGATTTTTTTCCTAATTCTGTGAAGAATGTCATGGGGACTTTGATTGAGATTGCATTGAATTTATATATTACTTTTGGTAGGATGGTCATTTTCACAATATTGTTTCTTTATTAAAGATATTTTAGTTATTACTTTCATTTTTATATGTATGAATGTATTACTTGCATGTATGTAAGTGCACCTGTGTTTTGCAATACCCATGGATGTCAAAAGAGATCATCGGCTTCCCCTGGAACTTGAATTGAGGATATTTGTTAACCACCGTGTGGGTGCTGGGAATCAAACCCAGGTCCTCTGCAAGAGCAGCCAGTGTTCTTAACTGACAAGCCATCTCTCCAGCCCCCACAATATTAATTCTTCCAGTCCATGAGCGTGGAATGTCCTTCCAGCTCCTGGTGTCTTCCTCGATCTCTTTCTTCAAAGATTTAAATTTTTCATAGATTTTTTTTGAGGCTGTTGTGAATAGGAAGGCTTCTATGCACTCTGTCTCCGATTCCTTGTTATTGATATATAGAAAAGATACTGACTTTTATAGATTGATTTTTTTTAACCTGCCACTTTGATGAAAGTGCTAATCATTTCTAGAAGTTTTCTGGTGGAATTTTGGGGATCTCTTTTCTAAAGACATGAGAGTTGGAGGGGAACTTCTTGAGAAGAAAAAGAAGTTAAGTGGGATTAGAAACACGAGAGAGGGCAGTGGAGAGTGAAAACGGCAAATATCACCCACATCTATGGAGGTGTCCAAAAATTAAAATATCGTAAAACAGAAAAGTTCAACTTCTATATATTATTAACAGTCTGAAATGAAATTAGGAAAGCAATTCCACTTACAAAAGAGCAAAATTCTTAGGAAAAACCTGAGCCATGAAAGTGCAAGACCTACATACTCAAATCTTTAAAACATCGCTGAAAGATTAAAGAAGACAGAAGTGATAGAAGACATCCAGAATGGTGGTCTACCTTTTCGACTTGATTGGATTGAGAAGTATCTAAGAGATTAATAAAGTACATTTCTGGGTGTGTCTGTGAGGGAGTGTACAGAAAGGATTGACTAAGAAGGGAAGACCTAGCCTGAACATAGGGTGGCACTACCCCATAGGCTGGAGGCCCATGGGAAAGAAGAAGGCGTGTTTGTGTAAGCGTTCTTTCTCTCTCTCTCTCTCTCTCTCTCTCTCTCTCTCTCTCATTCCTCCTTCCCTCTCTCTTCTTGACTGTTGTGATATGAGCTACTCTGCTGTGCCATGCCATCCACACCTTGATGGACTCAAGTCTCTAAGCCATGAGAAAAATATAAATTGTTCCTCTCTTAAGTTGTTCTGTTGGGTATTTTGTCAAAGTGGTGAAAAGTCTGACTAACACAGTCAATGCTCATAGCCTGGAATGTTCCAGTCGGTTCTACCCAAGTGATCTAGAGTCACTGTGGTTCCTAACAAAATTCTAATGTCTTTCTTTTCAGAAATAGGAAAATTCATCATGGGTGTGGTGATATGTGCCTGTGATCCCAGCACTAGGGAGAATAAGGTAAGAAGATCACAAGTTTGAGGCCATCATGGACTATACCATGAGTTCAAGTCCTACCTAACCACCTAGCAAGCCCCTGGTTCAAAAAGCCAACAAATAAATTGATATGTAATCTGAAGGGAGCCCAAATATCCAAAGCAGTCTGAAAAAAGGGGTAAATTTTGAGTCTCGTTCTTCCTAATTTTTAAAAAATTGGAGCATAAAACTATGGTAATAAGAAAATATGACACTGGTAAAAAGACAAATGTATAAACCGATGGAACAGAATAGAGAACCAGAAACAAACCTTCGCATACATGGTCAGAGGATTTTCCACAAGAGTGCCAAGACTATTCAATGAAGGAAATATATTCTTTTTTATTTAAAAAAAAAGAAAAAGGTGCCAGGAAAACTAGACATTGGAATGCAATGACACATACAACAGTTAACTCAGAATGAATGGAGGATCTCACTATAAGAGCTAAAACTATAAACCTCTCAGAAGGAAACTCTGCAACACAGGGGTTTTGCAACATTTCCCGAAGATGATACTGAAAGCAAAGTGAACTCTCTCAAAATTAGAATCTTTTGTGCATCAAAAGGCAAGCAAATATGGGTTGTAAATCATATGTGATAAAGGATTAATATACAAAATGTATAAAGAATTCCTACAACTCAATAGCAACAAAAAGTCAAACTGTGCAAATGACTTTAAAAAACATATCTCCAAATAAGATACATGAGCAGCAAATAAGTACATGAAGAAAAGATGTTTGGCATCATTAGTCATTATGGTGTAATCAAAACCACAGTGAGTTTCCTTTACACCTGCTAGGATGGCTATAACTGTTTTACTTTTTGATTGAACTTCTACGATTTTCATACAATATAGTTTGGCATTAAGATCCCCTCCCCTCTCTGCACCTCCCTCCGTTGGCCCCAGCCCTACTTAATGAACCTTACATACATTATATATATATGTTATATACATCCCTTAGGACACTGTCTTTCCCCTCCCCAGTGTCCAGATAGCTGATTGGTTACTCACATGAACTCACAGCAATGATGACAGCATGCACAAGTCCTCCATATGCTAAACCAGACAAAATCCCAGCATAGCCATGGGGAAATGGATAAGAAATTCCAATCCAACCTAAGGAACTATTGGCAATTGATAACTGTAACTTTAAAAAAAAAGAAATATTATCAAGGATAGAAATTGGAACTTGGACATTGCTGCTTAGAAAAGTGTTACAATTTCCTCAGAAAACAGAATAACAATTCCTTAAAAAGCTAAGCATATGATTACTACATGAACTAGCAATTCCACTCCTGGCCATATGTTCAAAATAGAACAGAAACCTAAACTTGTATGCCAGTGTTCACAGTGACATTATTTATAATAGCCAAAATTGGAAATAATCTAAATATCTACCAATAAATGACTGAATAAACAAAATATGTTATAGTCATATCACAAAATATTATTTAGCCAAATGTGGTTCTGATACTTGTTACAACATGAATAATTGGAAACGTTACAGAAATATTGGAAATACTATGCTAAGTGAAATAAGCTAAACTCAAAAGAACAAGTGTTATATGATTCCACTTAAATGAAACATATATAATAGGGAGATTGAGAAAGAAAACAGATTAGGGGAACCCAGGGGCTGGTGGAGGGGGATTATTGCTTAGTGAACACAGAGTTTCTTTTTGGAGTGATGAAAGCTTTGTAAATAAAGAGTAATAATGAATATACAACAGTGTGATCATCACTAAGGCCTGGAATTGGGCTCTTAAAAAATTTTTAAAACACAGATTTTATATTATGTATATGTAAAACCACAATAAATAATGTACATTAAAAAGGGATGACTGGGGTTATAAAGAAGGCTCCATGGTTAAAAGGACTGGCTGCTTTTACAGAGGACCTGAGTTCAATTCCCAGCATCCACATGGCAGCTAACAACTGTCTTAACTCCAGTTCAAGGGGATCTGACACCTTCTTCTGATCTCCACGGGCAGTGCATGACATGGGTGCACTTACTTGCATATAGGCAATACACTCATACATATAAAATAAGAATAATAAAATATTTTTTAATATTTATAAAAAGGGATGACCTTCTGGCACAACAAAAAAGAGAAATTGTAAACAAAAACCTGAATAAATCTCAAAACACAACACTCACTGAAAGACAGACTGAAAGGCGTGTAAAAGGAAGTGAGAATCAAAGTAAAATACTTCTATAAGGTGTTGGGGTGGGAGAGAATTAAATGCAAAGGACCAAGAGGTAACTACTTTGTGGGTGGTGGTGTGAAACTGCCTAGCTTCGTTTAATGGTAGTTATGTGCCTAACGAGTACTCCACCACCAAGCTATGTCCCTGGACCCTGGCTGTGTGACTCTTCATATTTGTCCAAACTCATTGAGCTGCACATTTTTGAAAGATGATTTTTAAAAATAGATTCTTTTATTTTAATTATGTGTCTGTGTGTGTATGGGGGGTGTGCATGTGAGTGCATCGCTAGCGATATCCACTGCTGTGCACCGCCCAATGTGCATGTTGAGAATCAAACTCAGGTCATCTGGAAGGGCAATACATGGTCTTAACCTATGAGCCATCTCTCCAAATGGTTTTTATTCCATGTCACTTTTTTTAATACCCCCTTGCAGAAATGTAGGCCTAGGTTGGAACTCTGTAACTCCAAGGCACTGAAGAGCAGCATCACAAGGGAAATCTCCAGCTCTGGAATCCTGGCTAATGTGGGAACCCACTAGCTGACTGATCAAGGAGCGGAGATCCCAGTTTGAGCAGTGCTGGGCAACAGGGAGCAAAGCCCTGGGTGTCCTGTGTTCCCTTTCAACCTCCTAGAAATCTCCAAGAAAAGGCCGCTCCTCCTTCCTGACTATCCTGCACAAGAAGATCCTATGGTGCTGGTTCTTGCTATTTGTAGTGGAATTTCTTGTCCTGACACCCTTAGAATAAATATGTGCAATTCTGGAACCAGTCCTTCCCTTCATGACCACCCCTGACGCTGCACCCACATCCTGCCTTGTCACCCTGCAAAGGGCACTGCCTGCCACTTTGCTTGCTTCCTTCTCATAAGGCACTGGTCCAGGCCTGTCACTTGTTTCCTCTCCCAACCCTAGGCCTACCAGCCCAGTAGGGGTGGTGGGAGCAGGCCTCATGCCACCACAGGAAATTACACGACACTTGCACCCAGCCAGGAGAATGAATTTCCCTGGATGGTGCAGCTCTTAGCGCTCTATGGGAGTGCCATCTCCTCTAGTGCCAATGGCTCCTCCTTCCAGATGCACCCAGGGCCCTAGGTTTGCCTCTGGGGTACACTGGGAAAGAACAGAGGTGTGATGAAACAGTCACCAGAGAGCCTAGTACCTTCTGTGACAGAGAAATTGATGTCCACTTTGTTTAACATGATCTCCATCCAACACCATAGGATTTAAAAATAAATGAAGCCAGCAATCTCATCTGACCTCTAGGTAGTAACAGTTCAGAAAGGTGACCTGATTTGCTCAAAGTCACGGTCAGTGCCTGCTAGGGACTGGAGACGGGACTGGAATAAATTCTCCCAGCACATCATATCCCTCCTTAAAACCCGCCAGTGGGGGCTGGAGAGTTGACTCCACGGTTAAGAACACTGGCTACTCTTACAAAGAACCCAGGTTTGATTTTTAGCACCCACACGATGGCTAACAACTATCTGTAACTCCAGTTCCAGGGAATCCAACACCCTCTTCTGACCCCCATGGGCACTGCATGACACCGTGCACTTATATACAAGATACTTTTTTAAAAACACCAGTGGGTCTCCTTTACTCCCAGAGTAAGCGTTTATAGTGGCCTCCACAAGCCTGTATGATCTGGCCTCCGCCCCAGAGCCTGCCTGACCTCCTCTCCTTTGCCTCTCATTACCACTGTTCCACCTCACCACTTGGAAAACAAGTAGTCCCTGAGTGGAGGCTGCTGAGCACACCACACAAATCCCATTGCCTTGCTTTGAATGAAGTTTGTCCCTCAAGGATTTATGTACTGAAACTTGGTCCCTATGGTGGGACTATTAAGAGATGGTGGACCCTTTAAAGGTGACGCCAGTAGGAGGTGGAGGTGGTAGGGGCCTGCATTTGGAAGTTTTAGGGTAGTTCTTAAGGGACTTTAAATGAGTTCTCATCAGACGGTTGTTACTAGGAGAGCACCTCTTGGGATGTGCTCACTCCTTCTTGCGTGGCTCCTACCATTGTGATGTCATCTGCCCTGAGGCCTTCACTGGACTTCAGTGGATGTTAACACCCTGCCTTTGAACTTCCAGAACTGGAAGCTAAATAATCTTTGCTTTTCAAAATACCCACCTTTCAAATTTTGGTTGCAGTTATAGAAATCTAAGACATTCACCTTCAGGTCCAGATCTAAGCATCCTCATGTCTTGACCAAATGTCTCTTTCCAATGAGCGTCTCTGCCCGTCCCACTAACACATCAGTCTGTCCCATTGGCAAGTCAGTGTTCCTTACCGAGCCCATCTTTGCGTCTCTCTTCTTACCTCCTGCTTCTTACCACACTCTAGTTTCCTTGCTTATGGCCTTTCTTCTTTACCTGCCCACACCACTCTCTCAACTCCATCAGAGCAAGGATTCTCCTGTACACGCAGCATCAAGATAAGAGTCAACAGTGTGTGCTGAATTCAGGATTAAAGGAACAGCTTTTATTGTTTGGTTCGGTTTTTGGTTCTTTGGGTTTTCTGAGATCTCTGTACACCCCAATCTGGCCTCAAATTCATGGAGCTCCTTCTGTAGACTGGGATTATAAGTGTGCACCTCTACATCTGCCTTAAAATCCCTCTGAAATGGGCATATGTGGCCTTGCTTGTCTCTCCAGTTCCCCTTCAGATGTTAACAGCAAGCACACCAAATGACACAACTGCTTTTAAAATTGATTCCCCTGGCACAAAGGATGTAAAACCCAAACCTCTATTCAGGACCTCAACTGGATGAAGGGACAGGGTATTCTTATATCAGAGCTGGGAGGAAAAGATTAACGCTTTACTGGTCAATTAGTTCTCCTCACACCTCATGTAGCTGAGTCCCAAGGGCCCCTCTGTGAAGTTTGGCATGCTTCCCTCCCACTCCCTTTGGAGATGCTTTGGTGGATCAGTCACAACGGTCAAGCAACTATTAACAGGCCACTCTTTGTGGTAGTTCCCAGGACCCCATGAAAATAGTGTGGGTTGTGTTGTTGGGGCAGTTCAGTAAACCTCTGTCACCCTATTCTTACACAATATTTTAAGAGGTTGTTTGACTGGAAGTCAGTGGGCTGAGGCAGGAAGTTAAACTTCCAGAGCTCCATGCTTCGGTCTTTGTGTCCGTTGCTCCATCTCTGCCCTCTTGACAACCCTATGATGCAAGTGCCATCTCCACATGACATTTTAGGAAAATGATGCCCAGAGGAGGCAAGGGGCTCACCTTGGTGATCTAACTCGGAGACAAAGAAAAAGATGCAAATTCAAATTCTACCGCACCAGGCTTCCTTCTTCAGGGCAGTCAAAAACATTGATAGTGAGAATGGTGCAGAACGGCACAGGTAACAGTCAAGTTTTAAGAGACTGTGGAGGTCAAATGTGAATCGCAGTGTAGAGCCAGCCTGTTTAAGGCATAGGATGGGCATGTGCTGGTAGCACTGGTAGGAGATGCTAAGAATAAGTGGGTGGCGAGGGTAGGCATGGGTGCAGCCATGGTCCCCTAGCTGTTCTGCTTGCCCTGGCATTAAACACTACGTTCTGCAGTCTGCACTGTGACCTCTCAGCTCCCAGGTACACTGTGCTCCGTGGCTTTAGGAATGTTCTCTCTTCACAGGTTCACAACAACCTCAAGGAATACTATTAGCTTTCCCACTTCACAGATCAGAGTACTGAGACTCACTGAGGCCAGATACCATGCCAAGATCACATAGCTAATTTAATGGGAAATCTGGGGTCTTGTTCAAATCTTTAATAGTCCCTAAATAAAGAGAAACACTGCCTCAATTCAACAATACATACCAAAGGCAGCAGGACAAGGATGCAGGGAGGGATGGGACTGTAACTGAGACTCTGCCATTACCAGCGACTGAAGACAAGGCACTGGACTCTAGGAGACTTTGCAACCCCCCGCCTAGCTGCCCATACCTGCTGTGCCTATGCTGAAGGGTTCTGCAGAGTAGCAGCTGCAGAATCTGGTCTCTCAGACCTCCACAGTGGAAGCAAAGAGCAGCTCTCCTTCATCCTCCTTAGGGGGTCCTGGTAACACTTGCAGTGTGGTAGGGAGACAGTCCCTGTCAGGAGCAAGTATCACAGCTCAGAGAATAACCATGTGCCCCTGGCATACCCCATAACTGAGGAAGGGAAAACCAGGCTGTGCTGGATAACTTGAGTGTCAACTTGACACACCTGGGTTGAGGGAGCCTCAACTGGGGAATTGCCTCCATCGGACTGGCCTGTGGCCGTGTCTGTGAGGTATTTTCTTGATTGTTGGGTGATGTGGGGTCCAGCCCACTGTGGGTGGTGCCACCCCTGGGCAGGATGATCTGTAGTATATAAGAAAGCAGGCTGATCGTAGTCCAGAGGAACAAGCCAGTAAGCAGTGTTCCTCCATGGCCTGTGCTCCAGCTCCTGCCTCCAGGTTTCTGCCCTGAGTTCCTACCTTGGGCTCCCTGATTAATTGTGTGACCTGAGAGATGTAGTGAAATAAACCCTTTCCTCCCCAAGCTGGTATTAGTCAGAGTGTTTTGTCACAATGAAGAAGCAAACTAGGACATAGGTCATCTAGCTTAGGGCAGGGGGAAGCACCAAGCCATAACCCCAACAAAGCTAAGGGACATTCTCACAGCCACAGCTCACAGACTTTGACTCAAATATAAAATAAAACCATTTGAAATATGCCTACCCTTGCCAAATGCAAAACAGTAACGAGTAAGAACACCACCATACACACACACACACACACACACACACACACACACACACACACACCAGGAGAATAGGCTTCCAAGCCCAACATGGAAGAAACCCTAGATTTCCTCTCCCCAAAGGCCTTCCTATCTTCAGACCCCTCAGCCTGCAGATGGTCACAAAGCCTGGTGATCCTGTGACTCCTATTGAGGTACCCGAATGCTGCCAATTACAGGCCATGGAAAGGACTCCCTACAAGGAGGCAGGGGACCTGGCATTGAGTGCCGATGACCTCCTCCAGCAAAACTTCCAGCCCCTCATCAGCAAAGTGAAAACTAACTGTCTGCTGTGGCCCTCCAGCAGTCACGGGATGCACAGAGTAGGTACACAGGAGTGCTTTGTACTTGAGAGGCGGCAAGGAAAGGTGAGCTGCCATGGGTAATCTGCAAAGGGCTAGGAGAGAGGGCATGGCTTTTCCTGTACAGTGAATAGAGGCGAACAGTAATGAATAATAGTACAAGCTTTAAAGAAAAAGGTAAGAGCTTCCCTCCCAAAACCCTGAGAGAAAGAAGCAATGGAGCCTCAGTGCAGAGTCACTCCCGGAGTGAACTGTTCAGCAAGCCCTGGGCGTAGGAACTGTCCACTCTACCAATAGAACACCACTCCCTCCTCACTTCTGCCTGGAGTGTCCAGGCACTGTTCCCCCAAAGTCAGCCTCAGTGACCGTGTTGGTTCCTCAAGTCCCCCTGAGAAAGGCATGCACTTAGCAAGTTTTATCTTGTGGAGAAACATTGGACCAGGCTGGTGTGAACCGGTCCCTCTTGTGGTTAGAGGGATTGTTGCAGGGTGGTTGGGTTTGGGCACTGAACATACCTCCTATGGGAAAATTGAACTGAGCTTACAGGACACCGAGTCCTGTTGATGCCATCCTTGCTTGAGAAGCCTGCTCCAGTCTCTGGACTAACAATGCTGGACCCTGGCTCTTGCTGGATTCCCTGGCACCTGCCCAGCTCTGATCATGCGGTTACTGGGAAGCTCACTCCACCCCATGGAAGAAAGCCCTACTCCTCCGGAGTCATAGGGCCTGTGACTCTGCAAAGTCTTGGAATGCCACGGTCCCCCAGCCGCACCGCACCAATAATACTCTTCTGCCTCAAGAGAGGCGGGGTGTGGCCAACAGCAGGGGCCCCCAGCCTGGCTCATCTGCAGGCTCTTCTCTTGGCTGGCCAGGTGTGGAAGGATGTCAACGAGCCTGGCTCAGAGCTCTGCAGGTGTGCGGGGCAGTGCCAGCTCCCTCCCCTGCCTGCGCTTGCCCACACCTTTCTTGCTCACTGCTATCCTGGCTCCCATCACACCGCTCTTGAATCCTGGTTTACTCCTGTCGCAAGCAGGATACCAGGCATGGGTCACTGCAGCCCTTGGTAGTTAACACAGGCCAGACTTAAAAGAAAAATAGCCAACAAGACGGAAGGAATAGAAGAGAAAACGAATGGCTGCCAGGCCCCCCTTTAAGGGCCAGGGATACAAAACGGAATACAATACTGTCTCTTTCCATGCGGAGTTCAAAGTCAAGCTTGGATAAAGTAATAATTTCAAGATAGTGCAATCTAACCTATAAAGAAGCTTTTCCAGAGCACATGATAAAATGACCATGACTGTGTCTTAGCTAGTCTGAGAGGTAGCTTGTCACAGTCCCCAGGCAGTGGGTCCTGCACAAGAAGAAGTACACAAAGTCTACGATGGGAAAGAGCAGAGGTGAGGCTCTGGAGGGCAGGGGCCAGCAGTGTTCACACAGGAGCTGGCGGGGACAGAGAGAGAATGAAAGAACAGACAAGCCCAGACAGACAGGTTTGGAGCCCCATGAACGGCCTTTAAATGGAGTGCATGACTCCTGCAACTGCTTTTACAAAACAGTTTCTTTGGCTGCATTCTGGAGAAAGGACTAAAGAGGAGCAGTCTGGCCACAGGAGTTGTGAGAAACCTATAGGCAAAGCCCAATCAAGGACAAGGAAGGGGGTCTCAGCAGGACACAGCAATAGGGCTGGGTGGGGTTCAAGAGGTACTAAGAAGAAGACATGAAGTTGGGAGGGAGGGTAGAAGTGGAGGTAGATCTGGGAGGAGTCGGAAGGATGCAGGGAGTGGGGAGATATGATCCAAAACCATTGAATGTATGTATGGAATTCTCAAAGAATTAACACAAATATTATTTATTTTTAAAAAATAAGTACTGAGACAAAAGGACTTGGAACCCAAAGAGGCAGATGGAGAGAACATAGGATGATGAGACAGGAAGTGAGGGAATCTTGCCAGCACCTCTTCTAGAATCCTCACTTTTTGCACCCTGTGCCTGCGAAAGACAAAGTCCCAGCACAGCACACAGGTCACATTACACAGGTCTCAGTGACTGCTTCCGATAGAAAGGGATGTCTGTGACGCTTCATCAGACACAGGCGATCTAATGTGAAATGGTGCTGGAGATGGTACTGGCAAGGCAGGAACGTGAATACTGAATGAGTGAGTTAGGGTGAGCAGATGAATGGTGCTGAGTGACTTATCAGAGGACGGACTCTGCCTGGTATGTCTAAATCCAAAGAGCACACACACACACACCACATCACACACCTCCTTTCTCACATACATGCCCAGGCTGTTCTGGCTGTCTGGACTCCTCTGGGATTCCCAGTCATTTGTCTAAAGTGACTTCTTTGATGACTGCAAGCCTAGGTCAGAGGTCGAGCTGTAGAGCCTGGAAGACAGAATGATGAAAACCTGTAAATTTCTCACCAGCTTATTGACTACCCCGAGAGAGACTGGAAAGTCATTCTGGGCGTGCTAAATGATCTCACCCCTTTGCCTAGAAACGACGGACATGACCTCCAAGCAGAGGCAGAAAGCAACCTGGAGCTGAGATTATGAAGGGATTAATTCCTCCATACAGAGCAATTTTTCTTCCTCTTTTTTTTTTTTTTTTGCACAAGCAGCAATTCAATAAATAATTAATGCTTGTTAATCTTTTAGCTATTTCTCCCACTGTAAAAAAATTAATTGGTCTTCCATCATCTATTGCACTGTAACCTGGAGGCATTTGGGCCCAGTCCACCACCCTGCCACAACACGCCCCTCTGATGCTGGCTGGTGTGTTAGCGACACTCGGCAACCAAGGGCAGCCTCTAGGTTCAGGGCTTGAATGTGAGTACACAGCCCTACGTGCTGGAGGTTCCTCTGGGAGCTTCCTGCAAACACAGCCTCTTTCTTCAAACCACCCGGGGAGTTTGCAAGCACTGGTTCTCAAACACCTACTGTAAAAGAGACAGGACCGGGTTGACGATGAGGAAAACTGTCTTTCTCCAGGACTTCAACTGGAAAGAGCAAGTGTCCTTAGGTGTCCTTCTGGCTTTTGCACTGGTTTAGGGGAAAAGACTATTAGATTCATAAGAAGTGACATAGGGAAGATTGGGGTGACAGAAAAGACCCTCCTCCCTGATGTCTTCATTCCTCCACGCCTACAATGATGAATGACTTTCTTTTAAGTCACAACCAAGTATACCACCTCCTCTGAGAAGCTCTCCTAGATTAAATCAGCCTGAATGCTTCTTCCAACATCCAACAAAGTTCCATGGATGGCTGCTCTGTTTCCACTGTTTCCTCATGCTAGAGCTGAAGCTCTGCAGCAATAATAGTACTTGAGCATTAGTAAACATTTCCAGCTCTAATATGGTGGGGGTCTTGTAGAAAGGACAAGGGAACTGCTGATTGGAGAAGCCAGAAAGCTCAGCAAGGCCAATGAGTCAGCTCCAGGGAACACTTGGATGTGTGTGGTTCAGGAACGCTAGGCAGCTGGACTTCGGCTCTTAGGGTCAAGCCTGACTGGGACTTGTGTCTGAGTCCCTCCCCTGCAACTTTTCCTGCTTCTAAGTGCTATGCCACTTAACTCCCTCCAGCCTCCGGGTCTCCTCTGGAAAGATGCATCCATGCCGAAGGGATTATATGGGAAGTGGGCGGTGCTTACAAACTGCAGGGCACAAGAAACATGGGCACTGTCAATTCTGCCATCTGTGTGGTCCTCTTTCTCTGGAACCATCCACAGACACTCTATGGCCATCCTGGGTGCAACCTGAATTCCAGTTCCCTAACTGCTGTCCCTCCCTGGAGCTTCTTCAGGAAGTCTGATGACAGAATACCACAATGTCAGAGTGAGGACATCCTCCCTTCACAGGTTGGGAAACAGGGCCAGGTGCAAATGGTGCAGGCTCTCTCAGCTGTGGGGTACAGCTGTGTCTCACCCCAGAGCCCCGATTCCTCTGCCCATTAGGAGATCCCTTGCTAATAACATTTCCATGGACGATTCTGCCAGTCTCTCATCTCATCCTCACACCAGTCTTTGGGGTCAACACAATTACCATCCACATCAGACAGGCAAGATAAACTGAGGCACTAAGAGGGCCACAGAACTAAAGCTCTCAACACTACTTGAAGTGAATCTACTCTTCATGAACTGCGTGTGCTACCTAGATCCCCAAGCCTTCTGAAAGCCGACTCTGTCTGGGGAAGACCTAATGTGAAAAGCACCCCACCAGCCATGAATCCACTGAAGAAGGACCCAGTCCTTGCCCTCAGAAGCCTCTGGCCACTCCCTTCCTTTTTTTCTTTTCCTTCTCTTCCTCTTATTTTCCAAAATAATTTGGTCCTGTGTACATTAGTGGGGCTGAGCAAGAGAGGCTTCTATGTCTGGGGTGGGATAAGATCCCCAGAATGGGGTGTCAGAACCCAAGAGCATCCATGCAGGGCTTTGCCTGTCAGTGGAGTGTTACAGCCTCAAATAGTCTAGAGTGTCCTTCTGGATGAGACATGAGAACTCAAGCCACACAAAGACAGAGAGCCACCGCACAGAGACAGACAGCCACGGCACAGAGACAGACAGAGACAGACAGCCACCGCACAGAGACAGCCACCTCACAGAGACAGACAGCCACCACACAGGGCAGGAGCAGCAAGGAATGCTGGGGACAGTGAGAGGAGGGATCTGACACAGGTGAAGACGACACTGCCTGTGGGAAGGGCTGAAAGCACGTCTGGGAGGTCGGTAATATGGAAGATGAACCGAATACCTCAGTCCATGAAAGATAACGGGAATCGAGGAAGTTTAAAATCTGGAGAGGCCACCATTGTCAGCCTAGTCTATGGGACCAACTCTTACAGATTCCGCATGAATGCGACCATACAGCACTTGTCTGTGTCTGACTTATTTTGCTTAATAGTTTCACCCATGTTGCAAATGACAAGATTTCACTCTTAGGGCTAAATAGTTCTCCACTGTGTGTATGTGCCACCTTTCCCTTATCCATCCTCCTTTGATGGACATTTTGGCTGACTGCATATGTGGCAGTTGTGAATAGTTCATGTGAGAGTACAAATGCCTCTTTGTTTCTTTTGTACAGATACCACTGACAGGCTTTCTGGTAGCTGTACTTCTCCCATTTTTTGAGGAATGTCCACACCGTTTTCCACAGTGACTATACCAACTTCCACTTCCATCAACAATACACAAGGTTCTCATTTCACCACCTTGTCACCGGCACTTGCTGTTATCGTTTGTCTTTTTTGATAATAGCCATGCTGACAGGAGCAAGGTGGTCATGTACTGTGGTTTGGCAGAATGGTGGTTACCAGAGGTTCAGCAGAGTAGGAAGGAAAAGTAACAGTGAAGGGTCATCAGAGCTTTTAAGTTACACAAGAGTGAGAAACACTACACAGTAGTTAGGCTTTGATAGCAGTAATTGACTATGTATCCTAAAAAGCTGGAAGAGACAGGGGTTTCTATATATTAGAACCTTGTATGTTTAATGTGTCAGTTAAAACTAAAAACTTTTTAAAGTTAATATGATCACTGTATGTTGGGCATAATGTAAGGTGGGCCTAGCCAGGCCACCTGCTAGGAGGAATAGAGGAATGGCTCCTGTGGGTGTGGCGTTCTGCTCTGGATAGTAGTGAGACCAGCACCTGGAAAGTACCTGCCTACCTGGGGACAGACTTACTATTGGCTGTATTTGGGACCCCACCCCATAAGGTCATTGGCTATCCAGACCTATAAGAGCTTGTGTACCTATTCAATGAACGAGTTGGTAGTGCCACGCGCTTGGCCTGCTTCCCGTCCAACTCCCGGAGTCTGCGGCTTGACTCTGTGTCTACTCACCTCCAGCCCCTTAGGCTGGCCCCTCGAAGTCCGAGTGGTAAGACACGATGGTAATGGACACGACTATAACTGTAAGCTAAAACAGGCCTTTACAGATGGAACATATCAGATCTGGCAACGTGGGTTTGCCCTTTTGCCTCTTGTTAAACCTGGAAAGAGTAAATGTTACAGTTCCTCATAGGGACAGCCATAGTGTTGGTGTTGTATCCTATCCGTTAATTCCTCCATATTCCGTATTCAACATTATTAACACGACTCGCTCTTTAATAGTAAATGGGTACATATTTTTCTATTAGAAGTTTTTATGTTTTATTAAAATGGGGAAATGGAAAACATTAGAATGAACCTGGAGTTGATGGGTTGCTTTTAAGGTAGCAGTGAGAACTCGTGGATTCAGTTCATGGCGCTGTTGCTTAGGGGAACCACGGTTATCTGGGAGAACTAGTTTAGTTTTTGTTTTGGGGAAAGTCCTATGTGTTCCAAGGATATGAGAAATCTGAGTTCAGGAGTTCAAGGAAACCTGACCTGTGTATCGAAAAGAGACTACATGATGGCCTACAACTCCTTCTTGCTCTTCAGGATACTATCCAGGGGCAGGAAGTGGCTCTACCATCTTCTCTCAGCTTCAGCACCATCCTCCAAAAGTTCCCTACCTTTTCATCAATGGGTATGTCTATGTGCCCATAGTCAGTCACAGGTTGGTAATTCCCTGGCTTGAGTGTTGCCCCGGAATTACCAGCATTTCAAACGCCTGAGAAGCCATATTCAGGATCTCCCAGAACATCCTGAGGATTACATTGGAAATCACTAGATTAGAAAATGCTGTGGATGCCTCATAGAATTTATAATTCTGAAGAAAGGAAGAAGGTGAAGGGAGAAAGCTGATCTGATCATGATCATGGCATGCCCCTTTTAAGCCTGGCTAAATAATCTGTTTAATTCTGTTTCCATCCACCTCAGGATAACACTATATAGTAGGTACCCCCTCTCAAATGGCAAGATGCCTACAGATTCCACTGCATCATCAAGTGGTTCAGATGTAGAAGTAGAAGAATTTCAAAAGTCTGAAAGACTTTTACAGACACCACACAATCATTCCACACCATTAACAGAATCCAACTCTCTCAACAGCTTGAAACATTTAACCATCCCCAAGAAAATCACCAACATCCAAGGACTACTGACATCTAATTGGTTGCTCCGAAGTGCATGAAACCTTTTCCTACAGATCCCTCCCAGATTCCTATCATGGATATCTGCTCACCATTATTTCCAACAATTACATACAAAGCTTGTGAATATTCAGATACAGTTTTGAGGTGGCCTTTTATGTCAAAGATGAAGAGTGTGGCCAAGAAGAAAGTACTCAAGCAGAGGCAAGGAGTTGAACTTCAGGGGCTGTATCCACAAGAGCAGATAGGTAACCCATGCTAATTAAAAAGCAGGACACGACACAGAACTTGCATCTGTATCTCTGAGAGAGAACAGTGCCGGATCAAGAAGCTGAAAGGCAGATACACGTCTGCACCTCTGAAGACCCTACCACTACAATCTAGCATCATACTCAAGGAATTACAATGGGCCACAGACTAGTGAACTTCACAATCTTTTATACGTTCCATTTTGCCTCTTTCTGGGACTCTGCTGGAAACAGGGCCTTTGCCTAAAAGGATGAGGCCATGGCAGGGCAGTGGGAGGTTCAGAAGACCAAACAGGCCAGCTTGTTAGCACCCGCAGGTACCATCACATTTTCTCATGGCAATCCCATCAAAGACGGGAGCAAGACAGTTGACATACAGCCTGGCCCTGGCCCTTGTTTGCTGTGAGGCTTTGGAAGACCACTTAACTTCTGTGAACCTTGAATTCCTCTTCTGTGAACTGGAGATCATAGCATCCGCCCTACTTAGCTCACAGGCTTCTGTGGGTGAGGTGTGCATGGGGTGCTGGGTCAGGTAGAAAGCGCTAGCGAAACACAATGAGCTATTGTTTTTCCTCTAGGTAAGCTTAGGCCTCCTCTGTCTTCTGCCTCTTGCCCTCTGCAGACTGACTACCTCTCCTATTCACAGGCCCTCAATGTCCTCCCCGCCCCCCCACAGTACTGGCTCATTGCCAGTTGGCGTGAGTCAACCATTGGGAGGTATCTCTGACTCTCATCCAGGCCCCCCTGGTTCAAAACACATGGATCTCACCCTTTTTGTTACCACGTATTATATGGAAGACAACGTGGTATATCTTACACATCTTCCTTTTGCCCCAAACCACAGAGCCAAGCCAACTGTAATGGGAACAAACTCCTGCTTGGTGACTTTCATTCTATTATAGAGTCTACAGGGCTATTGTTTATCCAGCCTATTAAGGTTCTGTTTTCTATAACACACTTTCTTTGTATCCTATCCAAAGCTAACTTGCCCAGAGCCCAGGACCGCTGAAGACATCAAGGCCAAGCCACAGACCTCCTAGATCCAGGGAAAACCAATTGCATGCTGAAAAGAGAACAGAGTCTGTTCTCATCCATCTCCCCTCACAGGCCCCAGGCCTGAGTTTCCCTTTTTCTCCAAAGAGGAGATCACAGGTTGTGAAATACCACGATGGAAAAACAGCCACAGGGTAGCAGCTTAATGGGATTGTGTCCAAAACCATTATGTCATGCAAAGTTTCTTTCCCCAAATACATACAGGCTGTTTTCCCGCAATTATCCCAAATCATTTTATAGGGAGATGGGGCTGAGGACAAGGGGAGACGAGTGTACATGTAAAGATGCACAATCTCCCATCGTGTCCTCCAGCTTCAGATTACCTCACATTCATAATGGGGTTCTTCCCCAGCCTGAGACACTGGGCTCTCGCCCATCTGTACCCTCACCGGCACTTCTACTCATCGGAAGGGATTTTGACATGAGATTTGCTAATTTATCATATTTAGAGAGTCTTGCCTGCTCTCTCAAGGCAGGAATGAAAACAATTTATCTCCCTGTAAAATAAGCGTAGACCTGGGCACCCCGGAATGGGGTCTTTGAACTGGGAGATGTTGTGTGATGGAACAGGATGAACACCAGTCTGAGTTCCATGATGAGTAGCAGGTCACATCCGAGGTCTGGCCACAGCACTGATGTGCTCTCCCGAGTTCCATTCACCTCAAAAAACCCAACTGATCTCTGAAAGGACTGCTCTGTGCCTCGGCCTGATTCTGCTGGGCAGAGTACCTGTGAGGCACGAAGGGAGCTAAGACACATTTTAGAAGCCAGAACTTCTTTGCTGTAGAAGAAAAGTGAGGAAGATAACTTCGAAGCTGTGTGGAGGGAGGGAGGGAGAGGCAGACCCAGAGGGTAATAGAAGATGGAAATGTTGTACAGTGATTCAAAGCAAAACCAGCTCAAGGATAGGATCAGCAGTGTGCAGCCAGTTCCAATGGCCTGGAAATAACCAATCAGAAACCCAAGGAAAGGAGACTGAAGTCACCACCTACTCACCTGGGGCAGGGAGGCTCAGCAGCAGCAATGGGCTCTGGGAAATCTGCGTGGGTGAAGAGTGGCCATGGCACATACATCTAAACATGACATTGACAGAGCTGGCACCTCAGTATCCCTCCAGGTCAAAGAATCTATGAATTGTTATCACAGTAACAGACAACACAGTCTCATTTCAATTGCTTTTACGGTGTATGATCAATAGTCTGTTTTAAGGCCTCTGTAGAGTTGGAGGAAAACCATGAATATTATTCATCTATAAAGAAGAACCTAAGTCTGTCATTTGCAGCAATAGGGAAGGAAACAGAGGGCAAAATGAGAATGAAATTAAGGCACATGCAAAGAGTCACATGTTTTCTCTCATAGTGGGAAACTATAAAAGAAAAATCAAACTTAAAAGTCGAAAGCAGGACCTGGAGAGATGGCTCAGTGCTTAAAAGTGCTGGCTACTCTTGCAGAGAACCCAAGTTACTGAACCCAGCACACACATGACAGCTAATAACTATTTCTAACTCCAGGTCCAGGGAATCTGATGCCCTCTTGTGACCTCCACAGGCATTGCATCATAGTGGCGCACTTAGATACATGCAGGCAACACACTCATACACATAAATAAAGGGATGTGGGGAGAGTTAAGTGGAGCTAGAAGGATGCGCAGATTGATCGACTCACATAAATTTCGATAATCTGTGAAAAAAACTAAAATAAGACACAAAGACAGGGGGAAATAGACTCACCTGGGTTTCAGGCAGCAAATATAAATAATTATGAAAGCCTCGGAAGAAGTCCACACTGCCTTAGAGCAAATTACAATTTGCTATTGTTCAATGTGAGGTGAGTTTTTAGTATTATGAAGCAATTTATAAAGACAGAACCAACACAACTTGATCTGACAAAGTTTGGGAGACAAAGGTCTGGTCCCTGGGGATTTATTGACCTGCGCAGGCGATTGCTTTGCTGGCCGTGTCCTTCCGGGACAGCGTCTATAGCAGTGGGGAATTCCCGCAGCTCTCCCAACCTCCTCATAGGATATTAATATTAATGTTTGTGTTGATACGGTATAGATACTCTTAATAAGTTTCCTGGTTTCAACGCTAAAGCAAAAACAGGGAAAGTCCCAGGAGTAGAACAAAGTTCAGCCTCTCTACTTCCCCATCTCAAGTTGTTCTCGATGATTCTCTAGTATCCACAGTTGGAGAACCCAAGCATTCTGCAGAGGCCCTCTCTCTGAGAGCCTTCCTTACAGACTGGAAGGACAGGGCCCAAGAGTCCATAAGACTATGAGCAAAGGGGACTGAGTCAAACACTTGGTCAGTTCAGTCCCAAGATTAACACTAATACTTTAATGTATATTTCCTATGAGCCAGGGTATTCTCTGGCATAATAATGAAGCCGTATAAAAACCCAGCAGTTAACATGTCTACATTCCCATCACCTAGTTGTCATTGCCATGTAGGTTGTGCTGACCATCCAAACAGGACCAGGGAGCTCATGCTATGCTTGTTCTGTCCCTTGGAATGTTGTTAGCTAGAACATTTTTTTTTCCAACTCTCCTTGACTTTCATGACTGAGGCATCTTTGAGAATGTGTGATGGTTGTTTTATGGTGTTCCTTGTGTCTGATTTAGGTGATGCTTTGGGCTCGGGAATGCACACAAGTGTTCTCATGGCACGCTCTTTAACGGATGTTACTGCAATTTGCCTCATGCCAGCTGATGTGAACTTGGATCATCTGCTGTCTTTCCAAGTTCTCCACTAAAAGTTGCTCTTTTTGCCTTTCAGAGACTAAGAAAATAAAACAACCCTTATCTAACTTTTATCTGCTCATTCTAGCATCCCTGACACTGTTTCCTGGATGAATTAACTGCTGTGATGGCTGCCAAGGGGTGATTCATTTACATTTATATTGGTTAGACTTGTAGATTCTATTTTATTCAATTAGATAGAATCCATTACTAACATTATTCATTTTCATGGCAAATAATGACAGACTTGGTCACTGGAAGCCCCTTCAGGCTGGCTCCTTTGGCCTTTGGCCATATCTCTATTATTCTTTGAATACTTTCTGACTTTGCAGCCCAAATATTCTAGCAACTTTCTGAACTTTCCAGTCATAGCCATAGAACCAGTCATTTTTCAAAGAGGTCCTGGCTCCTTTTAGTAGAAAGGAGGGACTAAGATCTAAGCACTAAGTCTGTTTATCACCATTGAGGTGTTCATACCTCCTGTCTTCTCTGTGGAATGAATATACATGCAAACACACATATACACACTCACACAAACACACAGAACAAACACAATGCATTCTGACAGAAAGTAGACCAATTGCCTTGGGATGGGACAGAAAATACATATGTCAAAACTTTATCAAAGTCTAAATATGCATGGCTCATATGTGAATCATACCGAAGCAAATCTATAAGGAAGGGAGCGTTCATTGTTTAGCTAGAATCAAACTGTCCTAGAAAAGTGTGGGGAGGCAAAGCTAGGTGACAAAAAGTTAATGTCTGATTTTGCTGTGGTCTTTCAGCAAAGGCCTCCAGAAACATATGTTTGTTTCATCACTTGCTGAGAAAGAAAGCTCCACTATAAGAACCATGGGGCCCCGCAGTAAACGGGTGAACTCTCTGTAGCAGTTCACGTGTGATTTTGGGGATGGCCCAAGGAAGTAGGGGCTCACCTGACGTCAAGTGCTTTCAGAAAGTGAGGGTGACTGGGCATGCTGACATATGCCTGTAATCCTAGTACCTGGGAAGCTGAGGTGGGGGAAACATGGGTTTGAGGCCAGCTTAGTCTATTTTGTGCAATTCAAGGCTATTGTGGACTATATAGTAAGACCTGGTTTGTAAAACATGAGATATACCACACAAACACACACACACACACACACACACACACACACACAGAGGGTGAGAGACAGAGACATTTTCTATGAGAGGTCTTGTCAACAACAAATCTTATCTGTGGGGAGCGGAATGGGAGTGAATGCGAAGCCATACTTGGAAAGAGTTCTAAGAGAGTGGCCATCAATCTCTTCAGCCAAGTAAGGCAGGTGTTTGACACTGTGTGTGAAGCATAGTAACTTGTTCATAAGCAGTGCCTTGGCTTTGCCTCAGTTATCATGACCTCGGCATGTCCTGAGGTTGGTATCCTGTACGGTTTGTGTGTATCCATAGGTCCATGTGTAAATGACAAGTCAGCTCTGAATGTTAGGCTTTCTCACCTCCCCCGGCCCCTTTTCATCTGTGTCTGCAGAGGTCTAGAGCTGGGAAAAGAAAGGTGTCAGTAGCTCCTCCTTCTAAAGAGACACGGATTCAGAACTTGCTACACTTGACCCAAGTACCCACCAACTGGAGGATATAGAAGAGACCTGGAGATTGACAGCCAGGGCCTGGAGAGGGTTTCTTCAGAGGCCTGGAGATTGACAGCCAGGGCCTGGAGAGGACTTCTTCAGTGAGCAGACCTTCTCTGCATTATCCCAGATGGTCGTGCTTACAGAAGGTGCCTCCTCTACATTATACCACAGACCATGAAAATCCGCAAAGGGGTAAATCTCAGAAACATGTTCAGGTGACAGAAAGGCCAGCCATCTCCATGCCTGCAGAAAGGTTGAGAAAGACAGGCCAGCAACATGCCATGGCCTAGAGCCATCAGCATCACCTTTGGAGCAAAAGAAACCAGCAGACACTATGTACCATGGTACAGATAGACTACTAGGAGTCAGGGTAAGTAACCAGACATTTGTGATAATTTTTGCCTTGATTCTTCCAGTAATATCCATCTGTCATAATAAACAGTGTATACCATTAACACAAAACTGGGGTGTTTGGTTCTTTCCATGGACCCCAAGGTCCTGGGTGACTGTGCTCAATCCACACATATAGACTGAATAGGAAAGCAGCATGCTGTGTTACAGCAAGACTGGGAGCTCCCCATGTTGCTGTTCTCTTCCCATTCTAGCACAGCGGGAGTCACGGTGAAGCACCTACTTCATCGACTCCCTGACAGTGGGTTCGGTTACTCACAGTGATGAGCTTGGGGCTAGTGGCAGGCAGATGGTGCATGGGAGTCTGTAAATATGGTCCAGACTGACTGATCAAAGTGCAGATAATAAAATCACTTTATGATATGGATTATGATATAAATGTGAACAGATTAACTGATTGAAGTGCAGATAATAAAATCACTTTATGATATGAATTATAAATTATTTATCTTTGATTCTTTTTGAGACAGGGTTTCATGTAACCCAGGCTGATCTCCAACTCATTGAATAGTTGAATATGACATTGAGCTCCTGATCCTCCTACCTCCAGCTTCTAAATTCTGGGATTGCAGGCATGAACCATCACATCCCGTTCATGTGGGGACCAAACCCTGTGCTTTGTGCATACTAGGCAAACACTCCACCATCTGAGCTATACCATCAGCTTCTAAACTAAAATTTAAAAGTAGCCAGACACAGGGGCACTGACCTGGGCCCAGAGATCCAGCACAAAGGCCAAACTGAGACAACCACCTTTCCTGGAGAGCATCAAAGGCAGACTGCAAACGCACATCAACCGCTCCTGCTCTTGGAGCCAGAGCAGAATTCTGAGTGCAGGAGAAAGGAAAGGAAAGGAAGTCAAATTCCTTCCTCATTGCTGATCTCTTGACCTGAGACAGGCCCAACCTCAGGTTGGAGGCTCATGTTTATAAAGCTCACTGAACTTGACTTTTTAATATTCATCAGTCAGCTTGGTAATTCCAACACTTGGGAGGCAGGGGGATCACAAGTTCCAGGATGAGGCTGGGCTGCCGAGCAAGGTGCTGCCTTGACAACAACAAAACAAGCGATGGTAAGGAGAAACGAAGCTTCTCTCTGAATGTGCAGCACATCCCACTGATTCAACTCCACAGACACAGTAATGGCATGCTGGTATGTGTTTTAATTAATTTTGCTTGGGCAGTTTTACACATCTAGAAAACATGGGTAGAAACTCTCTATTTCCACACATTTCCTGCCCCTCTCTACCCTCAGTTTTCCCTGTTATTAACATCTTGCCTTCAAGAGACACTAAGGAGCCAATATTCATATATCATTATTGACTAAAACTCATGTTTATATTAAGGGTAATTCTCTGATTCCAACTTCTGTATTCTGCAGATGCCCGATGCCATGCATTCACCCTTACAGTATCATGCAGGGTAAGTTCACTAAAAGTCTTAAAAATCTCTTTGCTATACCCACTCATCCTTCTCACCACCACCCCACATGGGGAACCACTGACATTTCTACTTTGTGCTGCTTTTTCTAGAATGTTGTATACTTGGAAATCACACAGTATGCTGCCTTTCCAGGCTAGCTGCTTTTATTTGCCAATATTCATTTAAATTTCTTGCATAGCTTTTTGCAGTATGATATCTCATTTCTTTT
This sequence comes from Eospalax fontanierii, assembly GCA_035773235.1. Taxonomy (NCBI): domain Eukaryota; kingdom Metazoa; phylum Chordata; class Mammalia; order Rodentia; family Spalacidae; genus Eospalax; species Eospalax fontanierii. The sequence continues at coordinate 33,262,901 of CM069539.1, forward strand.
CACCAGTGAATAATACTCCATTGCATAGATGCGCTACGGCCTATCCATTTATGTAGTGTAAGACATTTTGGTTGCTTCTGATTTGGGACAACTATAAATAAAACTGCTATAAACACTCACTTGCAGGTTTTTGTGTGAACTTAAGTTTTGAAGTCTTTTGAGTAAATACCAAGGAATGTGATGGCTGGAGATTATGGTAGGAGTATGTCAAATTTTGTAAGAAACTTCCCAATGGCCTTCCAGGTCATTTCACATTCCCACCAAATGAATGGGGGTTTCTGTCGCTCTGTTTCCTTGCCAGCATTTGATGTTGTTGGTACTGGATTTAGCCTTCCCATAAACGTGCAGTGGTATCTCATTTACTGTTTTGCTGATACATCTTTTAAACTGATTCTCCAAGAAAAGAAAAGTTTGGTTTACTTGTCAATTCTCATGGTGTAAACCCTCTTACCATGGGAATGGAAACAGTGTAGCCATTATGGAACAGTGTGGAGATTCCTGAGAAAATTAAAAATAGCAACCTTACTTCTGCATTTACCCAAAGAAACACAGTTACTCTCTCAAAGAAATACTTGCTCTCCCATATTCATTGCAGCTTTACCCACAAAAGCCAAGCCAGGGAAGCAGCCTTAAGGGGTAAATAGATAAAGTGTAAAGTGCTGAACATATTGAAAGATACATCATTGTATTTCACATAGGATGAAATACTGCTCAGCTTTGCAAAAGGCGGAAACTCTGCCATTTGTGAGAACACAAAGGAGCCTAGAAGACATTGTGCTAAGCAAATTAAGCCAGACACAGAAAGACAGATGCCGCCTGCTCTCATAGGTGGAATCTTAAAACCTCAGGCTCCCAAAAACAGAGAGCAGCAGGGTGGTTACATCACGGATATGAGGAAATGAGACGTTAGCCAAAAAGCATTAGCTTCAGCTTTCAGTGAGTATTATATACTGCAGTTACTGGAAACATAGACCCTCAGGATTCTCCTGACAGAGGAGGAATGAAATTATGCGATGGATGTGTCAGCTTGACTTCGCAAGGCAATGTGTGTTTACGAAAACATCACACTACACAGCTTAAATGTTTTCAATTTTTGTCAACTATAACCCAAAACAGCTGGAAAAAATAAAAATAAATTTTAATACTCCGCTTTAGCCAGTCTCAAGCCACCACGGTAATGTCACTGAATGCAAAGATGCTCCTATGTGGGCCTTACCTCCCTCTTACCTCCCCACCGCCCCGATCTTCTTGGCATTGCTATTGAGAAGGGTCCTTGGTCCCTCTTCCCTTTCACTTCTTGTTTCCTTTGCCCTAGGCAAAGACTTCAGCTGAAAACCATTTGGCAGTTTGTTTAGCTGTGTGACAGGCTCTTACTACATAGCAAAAGTTGGCCTCGAACTTGTAGTCCTCTTGCCTCAGCCTCTGGAGGACTGGCAATACAGACACGTGCTGCCCAGCTTGGAAATATAACTGAGATGAATAAATGCAGATCTAAGAGGCACAGGAAGATCCTCCCATCCCCACCCCCAGCCTCTCCCTCAGACCCCTAGCTCCCCTGCCCCCCATTCTGGGATCTGTCTCTAGATCCATAGCCCACGGGGCTTCTGTGGCACCTGCCAGGGCATGTGATACAGGTACTGAGCTTTCTGAAATAAGAAGGCAATTGGATACACCTAGGATTATCTTTCAGAACCTCCATGAGGTTCAACTATGTAGCTGATTGCCCTCTTCCTAGGGCATTTTTTTCTCAGTCACCAATAATTGGAGTTGGTAATGATCACTTGATGATTTACTGCTCAGCAACTATTTGACCAACACTAAATTTAGCCTTTTATGTGAGATTGTGCTTTGAAGTGTGACCAAATGAAACTGGGAACCACAAGAATGAAACAGGTGCAGCCATGAAGTCAAAGCAGGGATGTGAGAGCAGGACTCCTGGGTCCTGTGCCAGTTCTGTGGCTGTAATCCTTAATCCCACTACACAGAGGGGACATCAGCATAAACAGCAGATAAGATTAGCAGGGGCGATGGTCCCAGAGAAGTAATTTATGTGAAAGAAAAGCAATCACCCCTCAGCCCTGAAGATCCAGGCAGTGGCTGCCCACCATAAGTACCCTGCATAAACCCTGATCTGACCTTGGGCAGATTGCGCAAGTCCTGTGAGATTAATTTCCTCCTCTGTTACCTGAGACCAGAAGCCTTGCATGATGGACAGGTGGTCTGGCTCAGAGGGAACAGCCATGGAACAGGGAATTTAAAACCAGTCTTGTCTCCATTGGTTCCATGTGACCTTGACTAAGCAAAGTACTTCTCTTGAGCTGTTTCTCTCTCCCTACTAAATAAGGATGCTGAATAAGCAGAAGAAGAAACAGGAGGCAGAAGAGGAGGGAGAGGCGGAGGGAAGATCTAAGAAGTTACAGGATCGCTATTGTAGTTCCCGTCTACTAAAAATCCACATTTGGGCTGGCAAGATGGCTCAGTGAGTGAAGACCCTTGCTGCCAGGCCTCATGACTACATGGTAGAAGGAGAGAACTGATCCCCTAAAGATTTCTTCTAATTTCCATTTGCACACCCACACACACATACACACAACAAATAAGTAAATATTTTTAAATTTTAAAAGAAATAAACTCCATTAAATCTGACAAGCACAAGCCCCTTAGCCTTTGGTGATTCACAGCCTTCCAGCAAATCCTGGTGCGTACCCTTCCCTCGGGTAGCACATCTTCGAGGCTGCCTTTGTTCCTCCCTGCCCCCAACCTCAGCGATCACAAAACATTCACTTACGTGCAATCATGTTTTGAATTCAGAGAAACTGATTTGGAAAAGTGCCATGGTACATGGTCACTTTTCGCACCTCAAGCCTTCTACCTCCTTGTCTGTTCCCCTCTATGACCCTCACAGTTTTATTTTTTTGTTGTCGTTCTTGTGTTTGTTTTTATTTTATTTGTGGTTTAGGCCATGGAACCCATGACCCAAATATGCTGGACAAATGTTCTGCAGCTGAATCACACCCTGGCCCTGCCCTCACAGGAGAATGGGCCACCCCTTTCCAGATCTGCACAGCACACCTAAATTTCACCTTCTGATCAAAGTCTTTCTCTGACAAACCCTTTTCTCTCCAGAGAAACACTGGCACAAACTCATTTCTCCTCTGCTAACAGGATGGCTTCTATGATGTCCTTTCTTTGTGAGGCACTTTATTAACCTTCTTGCTTATGTCATGACAACTCTGAGAAGTGTGCTTTGGCAAGTGGGGAAACTAAGGCTTAGAAATAATGAGACCAACATTTCATACCTACCAGACTGACCTTCTTCTTCTTCCCATCCCTGTCTCTGATGCTAGGGAGCCCTTCAAGCCTGGTCCTAAGACGTTATTGCCTGCCACTCTTGTCTCACAGCAAGGGCAGAAAACTGGCCACCAAGGATTCATCAACTCTTCCAGACATCTTTTTCCGGAATAGCAAGACACAGCTACCTAACAGAGAGTCGGTGCAGGGAATGAGCCACGTGCTCTCTAATTCTTCTCACTGCCATACTTTCTATGTCTACTCCCCATCCCCACTGCCTCCTCCTTCAACTCCACCAGTTCCAAACCTGTGTATCTAACCCCTGATTGGCGAGTAGATAAAAACAACAAAGAAAGGGATGGGAAAGGGAACAGCAGAGAGTAAGTTGTAAAAAGACAAGTATGTGTGAGCTCATGGCAAGTGACAGGATTGAACGGAGCACCTGCAAGTGCATATTCTATGGGAAACTGTTTTAAAGATTTGCCAGTTGGGCTAGGGATGTGGCACAGTGGTCAAGCATTTGCCTTGTCCAACATGTGTCAAACCCTGGGCTCAAACCCCAGAAAATAAATGGTATATATATATATATATATATATATATATATATATATATATATATGGTGGTGCATACCTGTAATCCCAGCACTAGGGAGGTAGAGGCAGAAAACCAAGATTTTTAAAGAGTTCAAGATCAACCTGTCCTACATAGTGAATTCTGGGCTTATCTGGGCTACATAGACTTTAATATATATATTATTCTTATTATACATTGTCTTGTTGTTATTGTTGTTGTTGTATAATGAGGAGGAGGAGAAGAAATGAAGAAATGGTACTATATATCAGGAACAGATACCTCAAGACTCTTGCTTTGGAACTCAGCATGTCTGTTACAGGGCTTTCAACCTGTAGTGAAACATGACTTAGGCTGGTCACAAAACCCAGTGGTTCCCACTCTCCACCAGCAAACAGTGGGAGGAGGAGGTGGAGGATGTATTGGGGATCCCAGGATTAAAGAGTGGCTCTGGATCATTTAAAATGAACACTAGCAAAAAGTTGACAGTTGTCTTCCCTACATAAAACCAGAGGCCTGAGGCTGAGAGAGGGGGTGGTGAGATACAGAACAGTCAAATTTATGCTCAGGTGGCCAGGTGAGCAAAGGTGTGGTTATGAGAACCCCTTACACTTACACAGCTCATTCTGATGCATCCAGGGCTCTCATGTGCATCATTCCATTTAGTGTGCTGAGCAGAGCACATGTTACAGTTAAGTACTTTATTTGGTGGCCAGTACCATGTCCTGCTCCTCTGAGAATGTGTGAAATGATGCACTACCCCAAGTCTCAAAGTTGCCAAGTATATAACAGGGATGTTGATGGTAGACATCCCATAGGGCTGACATGAGGACTAAATAAGATTTATTATTTATTCATTTATTCATTCACACAAATCGGTGTAAAGGGAAGACAGGTAATGGACACAATAAGTATGCTCTATTGTATGTTACAGGGCCATGGTGCCTACACCTCAGAAATATCCACTAAACCGAAACTGGTACTGCTTGTGCCTCCAGCAACCTGTGAGACACACATGTTCCCAGCATGCATTTCACAGTTGCATAATCAGGAACTCAAAGAGATGACCTGATCTGGGCAATGCAGAGGGCAGAAGCCAAGCCAAACCACAGAACTGACTTTTGACTCCCTCTCCAGTGCTTTCTGCACACGTCCCACAGCTCTATGAGCTGGGAGAAACCAACTGTTGTGGAGGAGGGCTTGGTCTTGGAGAAGGGCTCACTCCCTCCAGGCTCAGAGAGCTGCAGGAGTTTGTTCCCAGAAGACCACGGACAACTGACAGCGGGACGGGGTCAGAAGGCTTCCCTGTACATCCTCCCAAGCCAGACCAGTCTTCTGCTAAAGATTCCCACAGTGCCTGGGCTGTCAGGACGCCAAGGACAGACAGATGGGCTTGTTTTATTGACTTTCCACTCAGCTGATTCCCGCAGGCCTGTGGCTAGGAGACAAAGAACAAGGACAGCAGAGAGGTAGCCTTGGCCCCTGCCTCGTCTCCGCCTGGGTCCTGCCACAGGCGTTCAGGACTGGAGGCACTGGGTGGGGTTCCACCAGCCAGGCCCTGCCCAGCCCCTCAGCCAAACGGGGAGGGGACAGACCTCCCAGGCACACCCCACTCTGCACAGAGCTCCAGCAAGCTTAGATGCCAGTATGGGCACCATTTCCGTTCCAGACAATGGAGGGCACCATCGGGCGGTCTGTTTCTGCGGGGTAGTAGCGCCTGCTCCTCTGCAACCGAGGCTTTCTGGCTCCTGGTTTTCCGTGAGGCCTGACCTGGCCACTGGAGTCAGAGTTACTCTGGATACGAGGTCCTGCCACCTTCCTGCACTCTGGCCACTGGCTCTTTACCTCTTTCTGAACTTGTTGAGCTTTCCAAAGAATCCTGATTCCCTGGGACTGGCAGCTTGCTCTGCTCTCTCATTCCTTCTACAAAAATGTGTAAGTAGGTGGGCTGAGACGGCAGCTCAGTGGGCGAGTGCATGTCTTGCAAATATAAGACCCTGAGTTCTGTCATTGGCACATAAAGCTAAATAAATTAAGAATTTAAATAATAAAATAAGTAACCACTCATAGCAGCTATCAACCCTGGCAAGGAGATGGAGGACTTGGTGACATCTTGACAGGCTTCTATACTGCCTGCTTACCTGTCTAGGTCTTGGAATGGAGATGCCTCTGGTGACAGGACCCTGAATCGCCCCCTGCATCACCTTAGGGTGACTGGGCAGAGCTCTACCCACTGAGGTCATGCTCTGTCTTGCTGGAGAGAAGTTCCACCCATGACTGTAAGACATGTCTGTTGCCCTCCTACAATTTTCCCCACCCCAGAGAACAGAATTAAGCAGGTCCTAGCCTGCATCCCATCCCAGACTCCCACAGCCAACTGGTCCCTACCACACCACGTCTTAGCTCTGTGAGAGTCAGTTCCCTAGCTCTCGAGAGAAGGATGGGAGCGGAGGTGAATATTGTGTTTTGTAAATATCCTCATTTCTTTTAAACCTTTATTAAATAATTTAAGCAATAAGGCACATACAGAGCAAAACTTAATGCCTCCTGATGCTCTTCTTCCTTAATCTCACGGGCCTGAAAAGGTGACTCTTACCAGTTGAGTGTGTTTACACACTCGCAAACTCACCAAAATTTTTTCACATAGAAACACGTTATACAAGTTGTTCTGTATCTTTTTCTGGTGTAGTAGAAATTTAAACTTAACCCCCTGTTCCACGGCATGTTCAGTTGTTCTCCTGAAACCCTGCATTTACGTCTCCTGCTATTCACTACTAAAACAGCCCTGCAATAAACATTTTTGGACACACATGTTTTGTCCTGGTGTTTTTCACATCTGGAATTCTCGTTATCTCATTTTAATTTGCATTTTCTAAATTACAGGAGATGTTGGGGAAAGTTCCTTCCTAGTTGGCTCTTTGCATTTCTTCTTTGATTTTATAAGACAGAGACTCACTCTGTAACCTTCTGCCTTAACCTTCCCAGTGCTAAACTTTCAAGCATACCTTACTTACCATGCCTGCCTTCTGTGGATTTCTTGCCTACCTCTTCAGATGTCTTTAGTAGAACTGAATTCTCTGCCTTTCGCTTCCATGAACCAGTCTCTCTGTCATAATTCTGATCCGCGACTGGATCAGCTCAACCCAGGGAAGACAGAATTTAGATAGAACAGGATTTCACTTCAGCCAACTGATGATGCAGGTGGTACACTCAGCACAGTTCACCGAGCAGGTCTCTGGGAGAGTGTCTCTACTGAAGAGGGTCTCAGGGGAAGCTCTTGGAGGAGCACAACAACGAGCTGGAGAGGTGTGGGGAATGAGAGTGATAGAGGAGTCATGCATGGCCATGTTTTGCAAATCCCCAAGGGATGAGATTCTGTCGCATCTCTCCCCCACCCCAACGACTGGGTAGTAAGAGGTGAGTGAGCTGAACAGCAGCACCATCCCTAAACCTCTGATGACCCTCCTGGAAGCCATTAGAAAGCAATGGGTCTGACTAGGGAAAGATGGTGGAATTTTGGATGAAGGGGCCATCCTATACTCTCTGAATAAGCATCATCCTTCTCCTGAGGAAGAGATGACTTGAATTCAAAGCCCCATTCCACTCCTCCATTCTATTTTCTACCTATAGCCCATGAGGACAACCTTCTCCAGTGTCGATGGCCCTGCTATTCAAGTTATATTATTGTTGTTACATAAAGTATAAAACCAGAGCCCTAAGGAAACTTTCAATCCTGCCATGATGATTCAATCTGGTGACATTCTTACAACTTCTGCTTGGTTCTCTTCAGTCCTGTCTCCTCAGAACCTTTCAGAGACCAGAAGATGGACTCTTGGATTGAATGACCAGCTGTCCTGGACTGTGGCTGGAACAGGGGCATACATGGGTTGGGTATCTCTTATAGTTTTATTTGGGGATCTTATTGACCATCCACTTGAGGGCTCAGTCCCCAGTACTACTCAGAGAGGAGGAAGCAAACTTGAATGGGGCTGCCACCTCCCTCCCTGCTCACGGCAGCAACTATTTTTAGGTTGGCTCACTGTGTCCCCCTTCTTTTTTTCTGTTACTTCTTAACCGTCATCTTACCATTTTTGTGAATTTCCAAAGTTCTCTCCCTCTTTTTTTGGAATAAAGTCTACTTTTTCTTGTTCTCACTATTTTCCCTCATCAAGTCTCACAGAGGAAGCCTCAGTAAGTTTGCCATCTTACTCAGAAATCACCAGATCTTTGGCATTGCTGGTAGGTCGGTGTGGGCAAGGTTAGGATTGTATGTCTTCACAGATGACCTCCGTTATTTCTTCACTATCACACATTAAATATCATGTTATGCTAGGGAGATAACCATGGCAGAGCACTTGCCTAGTACATACAGTTCCTGGTTCAACTCAAAGCATTGAAAAAACTGAAGTTACTGTACTTTTAGGCTGTATCTACAGGACGAAAGGAATTAATGAGGGTTAATGAGCTTCCGTGTTCAACCTGTAGGCTAACTTATGTTTTGTAAGATCACGACCCCTCACTGGCATCAGGGAATTCACAGTAGTCTCATGGAGGGTAAGTAGAAAGCAAGATGGCCCAGGTCTTCTATTCCATGTCTAGAACACTTCCATCACACCAAGCTGATCATACAATCTCAATTGTCTTCCATAGGGACAATTAATGAACAAAACTAATTTGTCTTACTTTCTACATCTTTTGTTCTAATACACAAGCATCCCGAGGCTACATGGGAGAAAGAACTGGAAGATACGCAGGAGTCGTTCCACAGGCTGAAGAGCGGCCTGTCCTAGAGGATGTGCACCAGAATGCCAGCCTGCAGTTGGGATAGAAGACAAAAGAAAGCCTGTCCCTTCCTCTCCAAAAGAGAGATACACTCATCCTCACTTAAATGTCCCTGTCTATGTTGCCTTAACAACACACTAGAGAATTAAGGTAGTTAGGAAAAGGATAGATAATTAAAAATTAGAGACAAGCTCAAAACTAGCCATAAGGAGATAGGGAGAAATGACAGGCCTCAGTGAACCAGGAGCTAAATACCATGGCAGAAACAGAAGCCCCTTACTATCTGTGAAGGCTTCCGGTGGCTAGCCTTCACTGCCAGTGATGGCCTGTCTCTGATTCCAGAGCTTGGGAGGCAGAGACAGGGGATCCCCGGAGCAGGCTGGCTATCTCAGCAGATGAAATATCATGTTCTGGTTCACCTGAGAGACTCTGCCTCAAAGAATAAGGTGGAACATGATCAAGGAAGTCTCCCACCATTAGCTTTGGGCCTTCACATGTGTGCGCGCATGCATATGCAAACATAGCCAAGCATACCATCCACAAAGACACATGCAGAAAGGGGGAAAAAGAGAATGTGATACATATACACAGTGCAATTTTATTCTGCCACAAAAAAAGAAGGAAATGTTGTCATTTGCAGGAAAATGGATGTAATTGGAGGTTATCAAACTAAGCTGCAGAAGTCAGACCCAGAAAGACAAATGTACAGTTTGCCATTTCTAGATTTTTATAGATACATAAAATCAAGTATGTCTTTATGAATGGCACAAAAGTAAAAATAAACCGTACAGGGGAATGAAAGGGATTAAGAGGGATGGGGTGCGGGTAGGAAGGGAAAGAAGTATAGGAAGAATGTGGTATAATCATTATATACTTGTATAAAAACGTCCTTATGAAACCCAGCACTATATACATAAGACAGTTAAGCATAGATCTTTTTAAATAGAATGGGCCCTTTTTCTTCTACTGCCTTGCCCTTCGTTCTGGACTCTAGATGAGCCAGGTTGTGCTTCTGGTGTGAGCTGACAGACCTTCTTCCATTATAGTTGGAATCCATCGTATTCCTCTAGTTTCCACTTTTACCTGTTCGTTCTTTCCCTCTGCCTGCCCTTCACAGGGGCCTTCTGTCTAACTAGGTCTGAGGATACGAATCTTTTCAGAAGAAAAATCTAATCGTGTCTCCCCTGCTTAACATCGCCCTCGCCCCACTGCGGTCTACTTACTCAACGTCTGTCTTCCCTACAAAAGGCTAAACTCCCTGAGGGAATGGACCGTGTCCACCTTGTTCAATGTGGTATTCTGCCTAGGATGGTGCTTGGCACACATAAGCACTCAATAAATATTTGTTAGATGACTCTCAAACTGCTATTTAATAATGTATTCATCAAATATTTTTAAGTACCTGGACATGCTAAGAACTGAATGAAGCCCAGGAGATTTAGAAATCAATGGGCATTGTTGATGCTGCCGAATGTGCCTTTCTCTCTGTGTGCAAAAGCATGAGCCACCTCGCTGATACTCCCACCACTCTCCTGGAAGGACAAACAGGTAAAAGTGGAAGCAAGAGGAAAACTATGGATTCCAGCTATAAATTATACAAACACATGGCATTAAAAATTATTTTAACACATCAAATATTAAGTCATTCGTACGCTCTGCAATTACTTTATCTGTCATCAGCACACTCGAGCTGTTTGAAGCGGTGACAGATGAGAAGAAGTCCGTGCCAACTTTTCCTGCAGGTGTTCATCTGGGCTAGAGGGGAGGGCTCTGTACGTGCAGCAAGGGAGGGAAAGGGAAGGGTGACTGAGGTTATGAAACTGGAGCTGATGTGAGAGGCTTGGCAAAAAATAAAAATTACCAATTTGCATCCTGGAGAGCTTCAGGGCACCACACTCCCTGAGAACTCAGAATGGGGGATTAACTGGGAAGCTCAGCAGAGGTGAACTTACATGTTACCTGCATTACAAAAGGGGACATTGAGTCCCCCCTTTACTAGACAGGGCTAGTAACTAGGCCCAGAGCATCTGATTCCTCCTGTTTTGTTGTGAGCCCTGATCCATGGTCCATTCCGAGGGCAGCCATGTAGAGGAAGTTTGGCAAATGGATGAGGTGAACGGGAAAAGCAAGCTCACCCAGACACAGCAGCACCTCAAGAGACCACCCACGGAACAATGTTCGGAGGATAAGGGGAGGGACAGACACAAAAGATTGAACTGAGATAAAGGTTTTCTAAAACATGAAGAGTAGAGTACTGGGCCTGAGAGCCACTGTGGCAGAGGCTCAAACGCAGCCCGCTGTAGGGTGTCTATGGTTAAGGCAGAAATGCACCTGAGATTTTGGCAGATCTGCCCAGATCCTCCCCCTGGATTCCCAGAACTCCAGGCTCTGCTCCAGGGCCAGCATCCTTGGCTGCTTCTGATGAGTGGGAACCTCTGTCGCCTACTTGGAGGGTTCGCCCATCTCTGCTGAGCTCACCCACTCCACGCTCAGTGACTGCGCCTGCCGCCGCCCTCTGCTACCTGTGCTTCCCCCAGCCGTGTTGATGCTGAGCCACGCTCTCAACTCTCTTCATTAGCTTTGGCATCACAGATCCCTCCTCCTTTCTTCCGCAGACTCTCTCAAATTCTGGAGAACTGAAGTGACTAGGGTGGGCTGACATCCTCCCCACGCTACCCATCCGAACCATGTAGTTGGAATGTGGCCAAATGTGAAAGCAAATGCACTCTGGGGGTTTCCTTCACTGAAGCATGAACACCACTGAGCACAAGATGAAGCTGGTTTTCTTCCATCTTCCCAGGCGGGAGTAAGGGAGTGACTTAAAACACATCATGAAAGAATGGAGATCATTATGAGACACAGATTCCTGCCCATGAAGCTATAGAGTCTGGGCTTAAAGAAGTTCTGACTGGGAGGGAGGTTTTCCAGGTGTGGAAAAACTTTGCAGGGCCTTGCCTGTGGAATCACAGGTGGAGATGGTTCCTTCCCCACACCCGAGGTACGCCTTCCGCCGTGAGGTAGTGGGCTATCTTAAGGAAAGCTGATTGTCAAGTGGCCAGAGTAAAGAGACTTTCAAGTGACTGGCATAGACCCCTGTAGCAGGAGTCTAAACAAGGTGACACCATCCAAGGCAGGAGGATTACCATGTCTGAAGACTGAATAAGCAAATGTGAGCTCCATTGCTTCAAGCTGGCAAGATCTGATTTGTTCTGAAATTTCAATAGCATTAAAGAAAGAAAAAAGAGTCTTATGTTTAATCTTAAAAAGGAATTTTTTTTTAAATTGTGAAACTTTCTCCTTAGATAACATACATCTTTATTGGAGCAAAGGCTATACTGAGATCAGGGCTTTATTCATCCCTTCATTTGTTCATTCCTGTAAGAAGTAGTCACTCTTTTCCTTTTGTGGGAAAAGCTCTCTGTGAGGCCCAGGATTAGGAAGATAAATAAGCCTAGTTCCCAACCTTGAGAAAGACATAATCCAATAGTCAGGAGCAAGCATGAAAGTACACCATAAATAATTCTCACACAGGACTGGTTCTGCTATGCAGAGGACTATGGGAGAAGGATGGGGAAGTGGACCTAGCATGAGTCAGGGATATTTATAGGCGGAGGAACACCGAAGCAGAAGAGGCATTTGCAACCCAGTAATAAAGGAAGAAAACAAAAGGTATAAAACTGTGGAGGCTAAAACACCATGTGTTTCAAATTTTTCTCAAATGACTATTTCTGAGTAGCAATGTGAGAGTGGTGGGAGCTGGCCTGGAGATGGGGAAGAGTGAGAACAAGGTCTTGGAGAACCTGCGTACCATAGAGAGTTACAACTTTGTTTTGCAAGTGACAGAAACCTAAAGACAGGGATGACATAAATTCACCGAGATCCGGAAAAATCACCCAAAGGATGAACTAGGGCAGGCTGCGTGCAGTGGGCAGAGGAGACAAACTAGGAGGGAACTGTGGTGAGACTAGGGTCCGTGTACTGAAACCTCTTCTATTCCATATTGGTGTGATTGACACACTTTCAATGTCTGTCACACCGAACTGAGTCTAACTTTGAGCTTCATAAGATTTCCAGCAAGTCAGGACTAAAACTGGGATAGAAATGCAGTACCCTGTTGTGGGGGTCAGGGGTGATCAGCTTCTACAAGACAGAGACATAGAAAGATAAAAATCAACTTTAAGAAACTCAAGGGCGGAGGATATAGTCAATGGTAGACTGCTTGCCTAACATGGGCAAGGGGCCTGGGTTCAATCTCCAGAACAGGAAAGAAAGGAAGAAGGAAGGAAAGGAAGGAGGGAGGGAGGGAGAGAGGGAGGGAGGAAAAGAAAGAACTCAAGAGAGAAGCAGAAAAAACATCTCTCCATTCCATGAAGAGCTTCGATCTGTATCTTGGCAGAACACTTTAGGATGTTCCAAGAAGTTAAATTTTCCAAGCCTCTGGTTGATGAGGCTCCAATCTGAAGTCCAGCTGGTATTTTGTCTTGGAAGCTACTCTCCTGGGGGTGCCTGGTCCCATGAGGGTTTCTGCAGTGGCTGGCTCTGCTTACTTCCATGCAGGTCATGAACAGAACTGACCTTCCTGCTTCAGCAGCCAGACAAGATCTCCGCCCCGAAGGTCAGGCTCCCTGGCAAGCCCAGCTCCCTTGCCACACCCGATGTCAAGAAAGAATGATGCATGTTCCTGAATGGATGGGGCTGAATGGGACGCCAAGCCCTTGTCAGTCAAACACCAACAGGGCAGTTCTGAACCTGCAGGTTGGGTTAGTCATCACCTTTATAAAACAAAATACTCCAATAATTAATACAGGGCAAATTAATTAAAGGAAGTGGGAGCATTGCAGGGCCCATTATGAACTGGGTGATAATTATTAACAAACACAGGAAGAGGTTGAGTAAGCACCCCGCTTCACTGGCAAGAAACTAAGTCCTGAAATCCCATCATCACAGGTCAGGAACAGAGCACTGCAGAGCTGAGTCCACCCCAGTGGGACTTCACCCATGTGACTGAAGCGACCAGGGACTGCCTGGCTCTGTCCTTTCTCTGATCATTCTACCCACTTGAGAATTTTCTAAACTTCTGTCCCTCGGTGATTTACAGCTCTAGACCTCCACGGGAATAATAAATAATGAGTTTTTTACTTTTATTGTGTGCAAAAGTCAAAAATAAAGGACTTTGACCCTCTAACAGTCAAACATTATTTCAACTTGTGCCTTCTCACCTTTTCAAGTAGCACTCTTAGTCCTGGGGTGAGACCCTACCCTTGGGGACATAGAGCCACATTTGATTGGACCAAATTTGTAAATGATTGGAAATAGTCACTGTATTTGGCATCTTTCTTTTATTTGAACATTAACTACTCAACATTATTTTAGAGGCTCGTAGTTAATGTCATTAACTACTCAACATTATTTTAGAGGCTCTATCCAAAGCAGTTAGGCAGGAAAAGGAAATAAAAAGCATACGAACTTGGGGGGAAAGGAAGTGAAACCATTGCTAGGTGCAGAGGACATTGTGCTGCTTTGCAGAGAATTGACAGAAATCAACTGGAAAGCTATTAAAACAACAATAGCTCTATCAGGTTGTAGGATCAACCTTCAATTTTGTTGTGTTGTTTTATTGGTGTTTTTGAAACAGGGTCTCCCCCTATAGTCCCAGCTAGCCTGGAGCTCACTGTGTAGACCAGGCTGGCCTTGAACTCACAGAGATCTGCCTGCCTCTGCCTCCCTAGTGCAGGGTTAAACGTGTGTGCCACCATGCCCCATTAACTTTCAAGTTTTAAATACAAGGTAATGAACCTCCGAAAATGAAAGCAAACCACTCCATTTACATTAGCATCAAAATAATAAGATTCCTAGAAATAAACTCATCAAAAGATATACAGGGCTTGTACTATGAAAGCTCAAAATAATATTGAAACAAGAGAAATCCTAAGTGAGTAGAAAGATATCTTGGATTCGCCAGTTAGTTAAAATGGTTATTAGTCTCATATGAACCTACAGATTCAGATCTGGAGTCTTCTTAATCGCCTCTATGGTTCTGTTTTTTCTTTACCTTGTTATGCACCTTCTTACATCCTTAGTGCATCAATTGCCTTGTGTATTTGTGAAACTACTCTTTCTCTGTCCTAGGTCAGAGTGTAACTCTCTCTGCACTGGAACATCTACCCTAGGAGGTGATATTCCCTCGCCACACCTGGCATTAGAGAGAATGAGGTATCCACCCAAATAGACCAGGCTGAATTTTGAGTCCAAAGCCTCCATAAGAGTCAAAATACCACAGCTATTGTTTCCCTTATCATACTCCACGGCAATGAAAGCTCCACAAGAGAAGAAGGCTTCACTTTATTTGAAAATGAGCCTCTGAACCCAGAATAGTGCCTGACACATAGTAGACAATGAATATTTTGTTGAGCGAGATGATAAGATTACTGCAGTCATTTTTCAGGAGTATGCTCTGTAAAACTCTGCAGAATTCTAGGGGTAAGACAGCACCCCAATCACTCTGTTTCCCGTCTGCATCACTGTTGTACTTGGTGCAGCAGGGACTACTGAGAAGCAGGAGGGGATGAGAACACAGCTCTCTCAGCAGGTGACTAGAGCAGGCTGGGTACATTTTGAGCCTCCAGGATTCCTTGGTATACTTATGAACTTGCCAGCAGCTGTAAAGAGATAAGAATAGACAGACCAAGCTCTGAACAGTCCTAGAGGGTCCCTTGAGGGCCCCAGACCACATCTACAGCACACTCAGGTTGCTCTAGTCTCAGTCCCCAGGCTTTCAGAGCACAGGCCAGCTAACCTTGTATCTTGGATGCAGTGAGCAGCATGTCCAAATTCTTCTGAAAAATCTTTTATTAGAAAGCCAGTCAGTACTCCTAGTTCCTACTCCTCTGATGGCCTATGACTCACTTCTGAGACTATATCTTCCTTACAAAAGGCAGTAAAGTCAGTTCTCTACTAGCAGAGAATTCTGTTCTTCCAATACGAGACTCTTAAGTGGAAAATTTGCTCTGCCCCTGTCTCTGCTGAGAACAGCTGGTCTGCTAAAGCTCACCAGATCCAGAAGAAAGTGATTCTTCAATGGAGTGGAGAGCCTTCTGCAACCTCTCCTGGTGACAGATACCACCACACTAATCCAGGTCTCTGGTTAGTGGCCAACTGGAGTTTTATCTCTTTCTTCAATGATACTGGAAGTGTCAGGGTATTTTAGCTGTGAAGCAAATGGAGTCCCCAAGATGGAGTGGGTCTCTGTAGCTACCTGTCCACATAGGTACTGCAGTTGGATTAGGTGAGGGAGGAGACTGTAGTTGGAAGGAGTATTTCTTCTCATTATCTACATTGCTCAAGGAGAACACAGCATTATTGGTTTTGTCAATAAAGTCACAGTGTTGGACACCGAATCTGGCTGCGTCCTGAGCATTTTTGTTCCTTCAGTTCCCTCCACACCACTTATCTTTCCCTCCTGTCCTAACTCGGGTCCCTGTCTACAGTCTTATTCTTTCCAATGCATGAGCCACTACAGCAGGGAAGTTCTCACCCAGCCCCTAAGCTTTCCAAAGGTTTTGATGGTCCTCAGGCTTGAGTTCAGGCTCTAAAATAGCCTGTCCCCTCAGTGCCCATCCAGCCCTTTTCTAACCACTCTTCCATCTCTCATCTAGTAAAACAGCCATCTCCATCTTTCCATCTCCCACACTCCATGCCTCTGCCCCACACGTCACCTCCTTTGAGGTGCCATCCCCCGCATATGGTTTTCTCCTTCGTGTCCACTGCTTTCAATCCCACCCCCGGACCCTTTACGTACTAATTCCTGTCATTACAATCAGCTGCCTTGTTATATTTTCTCTAACCCCCAGACCACGTTATATCTCTCTGCTATATATTGTCCTCTGTCTGAACTCAGTCCATTTTAACTCTTATAACATCTATGTGATGGCCAGATGCCCACAGGCCTGAGAGAACACCTGTATCTGTTTCGTCTGCTTTACCAATACCTAGTATGTTCCTGGATTATGCAGTGTTCACTGGATGGGAAAAGGTGGACTTGTTTTCAAAACAGCTATGAATTTCCCCTCTTCCCATCCCAAGCTCTTGTTCTTTTAGCCTTCAGCTCTTCATCCCCTCCTCTTTTGAGATCCTCCTTTGATTCAGTCTGTGGAAACCAGTTTACCTGTTCTCTTTACTCTGTGAAATGTTTGCTGTTCTCACCTTTTCTTAGCCCCTTATGAGTTCGGGCTCAGAGTTTTGCCCTGGGTAGTAAAGTCTCTTCCAATGAGGGATGTTGGAAATGATGATTGCCCACTTAACACTGTCAGAAGGCCTGGCATGCCCCCTAGAGGTTATGAGAGCAAAATAGTTTTATAAAATGATTAGCTCTGCCAGCAATCACCAGTGTCCCAAGAACTAACTGCCAACAAATCTAGAAAGATCATGAGCAGCCTCTTCATTCACAGTCGAAAATTCAAGACCCCAAGATGTAATGTGTCTTGACAACAACTGCACAGTGATGGTCCAGAACCCAACCCAACCCAACACTCTAGGTTTACTATGAAACGCGAATGACCTCCCTAAATAGAAATTCCTGGCCTCTCTACAGAATGCCAATATCCCCTTATCATCCCACTTGGCACTGTCTTCTGCTGTGAAGGCCAAAACTCCCAGAGGTTCTTGAAGAAGAGCAATGGGGACAGCATTGGCCAGATGTTCCTTCCAGCCACTCCTGGCATTCTAAATCCATCTGCTGTGGATTCAAAGATGGTCCCCCAAAACAAGTCTCTGGGGGTGGACTCAAGCCAGCTTTTCCTTCCTCTCTAACGGAGTTAAAGAAATGTCACCATGAAGTTTTTCTAAAGCAAAGGAGACAGGTCTAAGGTGACCAATGAGGCCTGGGCTCATTTTCATCAGAACATTCAGAAACTCTATTCCTGAATCTCCTTCCTAGAATTTGGCACAGTGGAATAGTATTACAAAACCTTATTTTATCAGGGTTTGATCACTGATAGAACACCTAAAATATTCTGCCTAAATTTAGTAATCATATGAAATAAAAAGTATTTACTCATAGCGTGGTACCTACACAATAAAAGTGTGATGTTCTCAATTGCTTTTAAGTCAGATGTGTCTCATCTCCCACTTCTGCTGAGTCTAAAGTGAGATCAACATATTTTACCATCAGCATTTCAGGGAAATGTTAGAGTTTGAGAAAGGTGGAGGAGGAATTCTGAATTTCATAGACATCAACGTGCAGCAAAGTGGTGAGTGTGCATGATCAGGTGAGGCTATCCAGGAGCAAGAGATTCCCCACAAGCCAAATTCATTAAACTGACTTGTTTTCCTAAAACAATACAACTCTTGAGTCAAGATATCTAATGTTTATGAGTTTCTGCTTTTCTAGTTGTTGTTTTTAGACAGGGTCTCCCTGGAGTCCCAGTTGGCCTGGCATGCTCTGTGTAGACCAGACTGGTCTTGATCTCAGCAGAGACATCTGCCTGTCTCTGCTCCCCGAGGATAGGGATTAAAGGAATGCACCACCATGCCCAGCTTAATGGTGATGAGTTTTGGGCACTCAGGAATCTGTAGCAGTGTTTCTCAGCTGATCCACAGATTACAAAGAGGGTCTCCAAAACTGTAACATGATCTTCAAAATAATACTAGCCTGGTATTTGTCTTTTCTACTATGTTCACACTTTTGCTGATGGGATACAAGCAATGGTGAACAAAACTGTTCATGCCTTAACATGAACCAAAGATCTAGATTCTTTCTGGCCATGCATTTCCAGTTAAAGAGAAAATGCCACTTTCACTGAATTTCACTTAAGACTGTCCATGATGAAACAGCAAAAAATATTAAATCTTATTAACTCTCAGTCCTTCACATACCTTTTAAAGATGTCACACACTAAAGCCAGATGTAGTGAAACATGTGCGTAATCCCAGTACTCAAGAGGCTGAGTCAGGAGGATCACAAATTCAAGGCTAGCCTGGGCTAACAGAGAGACCCTGTTTCAAAAAATAAATAAGTAAAACACCACATAACACATCAGTCACTTTGCCAAACAGAGTACCGTGGTTGTCTAGAGGGTAGGCAAGTGTATGTCTAAGCTGCAAGCTGAACTAGCCGTTGTTTTGTGGGGCATTGTATGTGGATTCAAAGATGGTCCCCCAAAACAAGTCTCTGGGGGTGGACCCAAGCCAGCTTTTCCTTCCTCTCTAATGGAGTTATCAAGCAAATGATGTTTATTTGATCATGAATGATTAGTAGTATTTTTTGAATAAATGAAATGAACTTGTCACTTTGATGAAAATAACAATGTTTGTTGCCAGTGACAAAACTTGATCTTTCAAGCAAAACAAAAATTTTGGAAAACTAGTTTTCTAACACTGTAAACTTGGCCATTTCTAAGCCATTAAATAAGACTTTTCCACTGAAATCAGTGGCATTATTTTAAAACAGGGTTATTTATTATATTTTATAATTTATAAATATTTTAAAAATCTGCTCAACTATTTTCCAAATGACCATTATAATCAAATCACACTATTATGCACCCAAATATGAAATTACCAATAATTTAATATAGGGACTGGGGATATAACTCAATCAGTAAAATGCTTGTCTTGCAGGCATGGGGACCTGAATTCAATTTCCAGAACCCACATAAAAATACTGGGCATAGTGGTGTGTGCTTATAATCCCAGAACCAGGGAGACGGAGACAGGAAGATCCCTGGAGCTCAGTGGCCAGTGAACTCTATGTCAACAAGAGACCCTGTCTCTAAAGGAAGTAGACAGTGTTTCTGAAGATGAACCCAAGGTTATCCTGGGGCCTCCACACACACACCTGCACACATTAAGGTACACACACGTATACACACACAAAGAATTTAATGTATGAAGTTAACTTACACAATTTCCATTCCATTTCTGTTAATGTCGTCCTGAGTAATTTTTCTTTCTTTTCAAATTCCTCCTTCATCCATAGCTTTTGTAGAAAACTCCTCTTTCTGACTAGACCCTGTAGTGGTTTGAATGAAAATGTCCCCCATAGGCTTCATGTATTTAACTACATGTCCCCAGTTGGTGATGTTGTTTGTGGAAGTTTAGGAGGTATAGCATTCTAGAGAAAGCGCATCACTGAGGGTGAGCTCTGAGAGTTATGTCCCATTTCCAGTTCATTCTCTCTGCTTCCGGAGCCTCGGCTTTCTCCTCCAGCCATGCTGTCTCCAGCCATGACTCCCCAACCATGAGGGAATCTTATCCCTCTGGAACTAGAAGCCAAATAAATTCCTCTTTGGTCCTGGGGTTTCATCATAGCAACAGAAAAGTAACTAATACACACCTTCTCACTGGTCATAATGGCTATTGAAATGGAATAGTCTGCTCTCCAAAAAAATTCTATCAAGACTTTTTCAGGAATATAAATGACACACCAGGAATTTTTCACCAAAATGTTCTACTTTTAATTTCTGCTGCTCCCAGTCCTCTTACTTCTGGAAAGCCTGAATCTTGGGAAGGAGCCTGACATATGCTTGGATTTGGGCTTCCTAAATTCATGAGATTGAATTTAGGAACCACACAGATTGATCCAGGTGGTTCATACACAGTACATTCATAGCTGAGTTATGTGCTAGGAGTTATGTGGCACCTCCTTGTGACACTGGACATCTTCCCGTAGGTCAGTGGTAGGATAGGTTCCACCTGACCAGCAAAGACAGTCATGTGGGCCACTTCATGCATTCTGGAAATGCCTGGCCCACTCCTCCTCTGAAGAAGTAAAGATCAAATAAAGGTGAATCATGTTAAAATTTTTAAGAAATTACTGCTGTGTGGACTAGGGAGACAGCTGGATGGTAGGGTATTTGCCCAATATGCCTGAGGCCCTGAGTTCAATTCCCAACGCTGAAAAAAAAAAAAGCCACAGACAAATAATACATCATTTCATTGATGTAAAAGAATAAAATCAAGCTATAGAACTGGGATATACGGCTCAGAGCAGAGCACTTACTTACTTGCCTTGCATTCAGAAGTTTGAGTCTGATCCCCAGTGCTTCAAACAAAATAACTTAAATAAACTATACTTGGGCTTAGTGGCACACTAATGTAAGACGGTGGTAAGTTTGACCCTAGCCTACATGTAACCTCACCACATAGAGTGAGCCTGTCCCCAAACACTATTGAAAGTATTTTTTTTATTGAGCTTTTCTACATTTCATATAAGAAATGGCTGTTGTTAATTAATCATAATATCCACAGCTATCTCCTAAATACTTCTCCTTTTTACACTGGGCGTGAAGCTGTGTGAGGGCCGCACTTAGACTGGGCACCCCTGCAAAGCTCTCTTTACATCACTTTTTCTTTTCTATTGTGCTGAGGACTGAACCAAGAAGCCTTGTGCCTGCTAGACAAGCACTCCACCACTACTGAGTCATTCCACCATCTCCTCTTCCTTCGCCTTAATACTTCCCTTATTTAGGATCTAATTTCAGTGTAGTGTACTAACTCTGTCCTACTGTATTGTTTCTCTCTTTTTCTTTATAGGCTGTCCCAAAGAACACACGTTAGTTCAGAGCCGAGATCGCCATGACTCAGCCTCCCTGGTGCTAGTTATTTTAGATTGCCTAGTTTCATTTCTCTCTTTCCTTTCCCTAATTTTAACTCAAGTCTTTATCTCCTCCCTTTCCTGCTACCCCTTTGTTATTAAAATTTCTCTTGGGAGAGGCAGACCAACTTAACCTGCCTCTCTCCCCAGGCCTTGCAACCCAAAAATCTCCCCAGGTCTTGCAACAAACACACATTTCTCCACTCACAGGCAAATTCTAGCTAGTTTACTTGGGCTTACTAACAGAGCAGTGGGTAGGGGATTACTTACAGAACACGGGCGCCCACCTCCCCTCCGCAAGTTACATCAGTAAATCCACGAGGCTTGGGTCTTGCGATTTCCCAGTGATCGGATCCAAATGGCCAATGGGGAAGAATAAAAGGCGCCAGTCTCCCTGCGCCCCCCAATTTAAATACATTTAGCCCCTCCTCTTCTCACATCCAAGGCCAATGGACAGGGTGGGTGGGGCATAGGACTTTCCCAGCTCCCGGTCTTTCTGGGCAAGGTGGTCCTGGGTGATACCACTCTGGGAGGGGTGTTTGTCCACAGCTCATCAGGCTTTTCCCTGGAGAAATGATCTACACTACACCCTTTCTGTTTACTTTCCCTACGCTTTCTTCTCTGTTGTCTGGGACCAACAGCTCTTCTTAGGAAGCTTGTCTCTTCACTCCTACCCATATTCGTGATCTCTTAGTACACACTTATTATCCTTGTTCCTTTATTCCCCCAAAATGATTGGAGTTCAAGGGGTGATTATTTTTATTGCTATTGTTTTATTTTTGTAGTCAGCCTACTCATCAGTTAGAGTTGCTTCTGCAGTTTGTATTCTACTCTCAGAGTAGGCCAGACATATAGGCAGAGGGATTAGCTACTGGGCCATGCCCCTAGTCCACTGGGGAACATTGATGTCTTAACCATACTACAGTCTAGTTCCACTGAAAGAATATGGGTATGTAAAAAAAATTCAACCAGGGACTGAATCCCAGATATACAAGTCTCAATGCAGAAACACAAAAAAAAAACATGAAAAATCAAGGCGACCTGACTCCTCTTTAATATCTTAATTCCTCAGAAATGGGATCCAATGAGATTGAGTTAGTTGAATTCCCAGACAAGGAATTAAACAGAATGTTTATGAGAATGCTCAATGAAATCAACAAACTCCTGTATGAATTCAAGGAGAACATAAACAACTGAATAAAATAAGGAAGTCAATACCAAATTTTGAAGGAAGAATTCAATAAAACTCAATTTGAAAAATCAAACTGACATTCTGGATATGAAAATCTCAAAAAGTCAAATTTTTTAAAACTCAGTAGAATGGATAAAGTAGGGCCTGAAGATAAGGTAGATGAATTAGAACCTTCAGACAATGACAAAGATAAGAAAGAAGTACAAATAGAACACATGAGCTCTACAGGACATGACTGAGAGATCACGGGCACTGGTGCCACATTGCATGTGCAGAGTCATGAATGATGTGTTCAACTCAACTTCTCCTTTACTCAGTCCAGAACACCATGGGATGGTGCTACCCACATTTAGGGTGGGTCTTCCCATCTCATTTAACCCAGTCTAGGAACTCCCTCATAGACAGGCCTAGAGATTTGTATTCATGGTGATTCTAAACTCCACCAAACTGACAATCAAGATTAATCATCACAAACATAACTCCGCACTCCTGTTGCCCCGCCTTCCCCACAACAATGGACTGAATCCTCTTGAACTATAAGCCTTTCTGGAACTATAAATCCTTTCTGCATTAAGGTTCTTCTTGTCAGGTATTTGGTCAGAGCAACAAGAAAAGTAATGAGCATATGTACTAAACGTCGGTACAGTTTCATGAAACATTACTAGATATAAAGGTACAGATTGGCCTCAACACAATAATAGTGGGTGACCTCAACACCCCGTTCTTACAACATAGAAAGATCAGAGCAGTGCCCATCCAAACTTGCCTTGGATTTGGGAGACCAGCCTTCTTCCCTGGCAAATCTGATCCTGCCCACACTGTGTATCTCTATCACCTCAGCACCTCCAAACTCCCCCACGTCACATCCTGTTCTCCACCTAGCCGGGGGCACACACACATCCTTACTCTTAGCCTCCCAGATCTCTGGCATACGCTCTTAGCTCTGCCTAGCTGTGAGGGCTCCAAATCACATCATGCCCACCCCCTACATTGGTACCCTCTGCAGCCTCTCTCACTTACTGCAGGACCCTTTAGTAGGGGCCCAGACCTTTGCATATTGCATGAGAATGCCTGAATTCAGCCCCTGCCTAGCAGTCTTCCCAAATTGTTCTATATCTGCTGGCTACAGCAGCCAAGTGCTTAACAGACAGAGAATCTGATTTCCCCTGATTTGTACCTCAGTGGGAACTCCTGAGCAGCTAGACTAGAGCCATCCAGTCCCTCCAAAATAAACTCAAAAGAGAAAACCTGAAGCCATGACCAACCAGCTTTTCGTACCTAATTAGAAAACAACCAAGTCACATTAAGTATACAAAAAGAATCAGACTTCAACTCAACAAAGGAAGGCTTGAGTCTCACATCAGAATCAAAAACAACAAAATAAATCTACAGGCTAAGGGAAGTAAAACACTCAATACACCAAACTGAAATGACAGGAGAAAGCCTCGCCAATAGAATAAATGAAATGGGAAACAGAATATCAAGACTGGATAATAAAGCTGAAAAATTGGAGCAAACAAAGATTATGAAAAAAAAATTAAAAACATAGGAATGGAATATACAGGAAATGTGGGACACCATGAAAAGATCAAATTTACACATCATAGGCACAGAATAAGGAGAATACCCTCAGGAAAATGGTGTTGAGCAGATCTTCAACAGGACTGAAGAAGAAAATTTCCCAAAATTAAGGAAAGACATTCCCATACAAATTCAGGCAGAACATAGGACGCCAAATAAATAGGACCAGAAAAGAAACTCCCCACGCATATCATAATAAAAACATTAAGTATACAGAACAAAGAGAGAATATTGAAAGTTGCAAAAGAAAAACAATGGGTCACATATAATGGAAAACCCATCAGAATTACAGCTGGCTTTTCAGTGCAAACTGTGAATGCCAGAAGCGTCTGGACCAAAGTACTCCCAGTTCTAAATGACCATAGATACCAACTCAGACAGAATACATGACCCAGCTAAAATGTCTTTTATAATGGAAGGGAAAAGAAAAATCTTCCCATGACATGAATAGGCTGAAAGAATTCATGTCCACAAAACCAGCCCTTCGGAGAATACTTAAACCAAAACAGACAGCTGAAGGAAGGAATGACTATAACCAAGGAGCAACAGAAAGAAACTAAATGAAGGTATAACTGTGGAGTTACAAAATTAGACCAGGAATGCGAAAGGAAATTAAAATGATGGGAACTAATGCACAACTTTTCAATGGTAAGTTTAAATATTAATAGACTGAACTCCCCAGCCAAAAGACATAGACTAATTGAATAGATCAAGAAACAAAATCCATCTTTTTGTTGTCTATGAGAAACCCATCTCACTTTCAAGAACAGACACTACCTTAATGTGAAAGGTTGAAAATAAATATTCCAAGCAAATGGCACTAAGAAACAAGTAGGAGTTACCATTCTGATACCTGACAAAGTAGACTTCAAACTAAAACCAATAAGAAGAGATAAAGAGGCTCACTTCATTCTGATCAAAGGAACAATTAACCAAGAAGATATAACAATCATTAACAAACATGTATGCACCAAACTCTGGTGGCCCCAACTTCATAAAAACAATACGACAGTACTTTAAGACACAGATTAATCCCAACTCACTAATACTAGGGGTCTTCAAATAGCCAACTGTCTCCATTAGACAGGTCAACCAGACATAGAAACATCTGAATTAAACAATACCATACATCAAATAGACCTAAAAGATATCTACCAAATATTCCACCGAAGTACCAAGCACACATTCTATCCAGCACTCCATGGAACTTTCTCCAAAACAAACCTCAACAAATTTAAAAAATGAAATAATTCCATGTATTCTATCAGACCATAGTGCAATAAAGTTTAAAATCAACACTTGAAGAAGCCCTAGTAACTTCACAAACACATGGAGACTAAACAACACAGTCCTGGATGATGAATGAGTCAAAGGAAAAATTAAGAAAGAAATAAAAGTATTCTTTGAATTAAACAAAAAGGACAATACAACACAACAAAACTTCGGGGACACTTTAAACACAGTTCTAAGAGGGAAATTTATAGATCTAAGTGTTTACTAAAAAATCAGAAAGAGCACAAATAAATGACTTAACATTACAACTCACGAATCTTCAAAGGCAATAACAAATGAAACCCAAACCCAGCAGACAAGAAGAAATAACAAAAATTAGAGCAGAAATTAATGGAATAGAAACAAAGAAAACAACACAAAGAATCAATGAATCCAAGAGTTGGTTCTTTGAAAAGATAACCAAGATAGACAGACCCTTAGGCCAGTTAACCAAAAGAAAGAAAGAGCAACTACAAATCAACAAAATCAGAGATGAAATGGGAAACATCACAAGAGACAACAAAAAGATCCAGAACATTATAAGGGTATACTTTAAAAACCTATATACTATTACATTTGAAAATCTTAAAGAAATGAATTCATATCTAAAATCATGGGAATCACCAAAGCTAAATCAAGAATAAATCAACAGCTTAAAAAGATTCATAACATATAAGGAAATAGAAACAATAAAAAAAAAAACCTCGAGACTAAAAAAAAAAAAACCCAGAGAGATGGATTCACAGCAGAATTCTACCAGACATTCAAAGAAGACCTTTATCCAATACTACTTAAATTGTTCAAAAAGATAGAAGCAAAGAGAGAACTCCCAAATTCCTTCTAAGAAGCCAGCATCACTCTAATACTAAAACCAGGTAAAAATACAACCAAAAAAGAAAACTATAGACACATATCCTTAATGAATATAGATGAAAAAATATTTGCAAACCCATACGGAATTACATCAAAAATATCATCCACCATGATTAAGTCAGCTTTGTTCCAGAAATGCAGGGGTGGTTCAATATACCTAAGTCAATAAATGTCATAAATCATATAAATGGACTCAAAGACAAAAAACACATGTTCATCTCAATAGATGTACTTAAGGCCTTTGACAAAATTCAGCATGAATTTATGTTAAAAGTCCAGGAGGGAACTGGACTAGAGGGAACATACCTCAACATAATTAAAGCTATATACAACAAACCCACATCATCATCATTCTAAATGGAGAAAAACTGGAAGCATTCCCCTTAAGATCAGGAACTGGACAGGGCTGTCTACTACCTCCATTCCTTTTTTAAATATAGTGCTTGAAACCCTTGCTAGAGTAATAGGACAAGAGAGAAAACTTAAAGGAGTATTCATTGGAAAGGAAGAGGTCAAATCATCCCGTTGTGCAGATGACATGATGTTATAAGTAAGACACGCCAAAAACTCCACCAGAAAACTAGAAATGATTAACGCTTCTAGTAAAGTGTCAGGCTACAAAATTAATCTACAAAAATCGGTTCCCTTTCTGTATACCAATAATAAGGAACTGGAGAAAGAGCACATAGAAACCCTACCGTTCACAATGGCCTCAAAAAAATAAATTTCAGAATAAGCCTGATAAAACACATTAGGAATCTCTACAATTAAATTTTTAAATCTTTAAAAAAAGAGATTGAGGAGGACTCCAGAAGATGGAAGGAACTCCCATGCTCATGGGTTGGAAGAATTAATATTGTGAAATTGACCATCCTACCAAAAGCAATATATAGATTCAATGTAATCTCCAAGCAAAATCCCCATGACATTCCTCACAGAATTAGAGAAAAAAATCTTAAAATTCATATAGAACCACAAAAGACCCCAGATAGCCAAAGTAACCCTGAGCATAAAGCTTTAGTCATAAAAACAGCATGATACTTGCACAGAAACAGACCCATAGATCAATGGAACATAACTGAAGACTCAAACATTAGTACATGCAATTTCAGTCACCTGATATTTGACAAAGGGGCCAAGAACACTCACTAAGGAAAAATAGCACCAATAGCAAATGGTACTGGCAAAACTTGATCGCCACCTGTAGAAGAATGAAACTAGACCCTTATCTCTCACCTTGCACAAAAGTCAACTCCAAATGGATCAAAGACTTCAATGTGAAACCTGAAACTCTGAAACTGTTAGAAAAAAAGGTAAGTGGTACTCTCTAGAAGGCATAGGAAAGGATTTTCTCAATCAGACATCAATTGCTCAGGAATTAAGGTCAACAATCAACAAGTGGGACCTCATTAAGCTAAATGGCTTCTGTATGGCAAAAGAAACAATTAAGAAAGTAAAGAGAAAGCCCACAGAGTAGAAGACAATCTTCACAAGTGACACATCTGACAGAGGTTTAACATCCAGAATATATAAAGAACTCAAAAAACACAGAATCAAGAAAACAAGTGACCCAATTAAAAGATGGGCTAAGGATCTGAACAGAGAGTTCTCAAAAGAAGAAATAAAGATGGTTAAGAAACATCTTTAAGTGTTCAGCATTGTTAGTAATTAGAGAAATGCATATTAAAACCATTTAGGATTTCATCTTATCCCAGTCACACTGGCTAAGATCAAGAGAACAAATGATACCAAATGCTGAAGAGGACATGGGGAAAGAGGAACACTCATTCACTGCTGGTAGGATTGTGAACTCAGGCAAACCCTACAGAAAGCAGTGTGGAAAACACTTAAAGAAACAAAAAATGAACCTACCATTTGACCCTGTTATACCACTCCTTGGCATATACCCAAAGGACTCATCCTGTTGCAGAGATACTTGTACATCCATGTTTGTTGCTACTCTCTTCACAATAGCTAAGGGATGGAAGGGGACTAAGCATCCCTCAGCTGACAAGTGGATAATGAAAATGTG
The DNA here is from genome assembly GCA_035773235.1 of Eospalax fontanierii. Taxonomy (NCBI): domain Eukaryota; kingdom Metazoa; phylum Chordata; class Mammalia; order Rodentia; family Spalacidae; genus Eospalax; species Eospalax fontanierii. The sequence continues at coordinate 33,291,087 of CM069539.1, forward strand.
ATACGTTTACACAATGGAGTTCTACTCAGTGGTAAAGAAAGATGAAATTATGAAATTTGCAGGTAATGGATGGAACTAGAAACTGATGCCAAGTGAAGTAACACAGACTCAGAAAAACAAACCATATGTGTTCTCCCTCATTTGTGGATCCTAGCACTAATTCCTTATGTGAGTCTGTATCCTGATGTAACTGCAGGAACCAGGAAAATGGAAAGGAACCGGGGAGGTAAAGAGAAGGAAGTAACCGAGAGAGAACAGTAGGAGACAGGTGTTACTAAGAAAGAAATAGATAAAATGGAGAGTATTTAAATGGGAGGGGAGAGGGAGGATAAAGGAAAAGGAGCTCAAGAGAGGTGGGGCCATGGGAGACTTGTATTATCAAGGGAGAAATGGGGAAATGAGGACATTTAAAATGGGGAAGCCATGGAGGGAAGGTTAGACAGGGAGAGAGAGAGGAGATAAATAATGCCTAGTTAGTGTAAAACACCAGAGGGAATCATATCAGTCTATCCACCTAATGACAAACCCCGCATACAATATCTCTACATGAATCCATGTGCATAGCTGAAGGCTACATAATAAGAAATAGTACCAGACAGCAGAAACTTTCCTTGATGTCTTTGGCCAGGGTAGTCCAAGAGACTCCCAAAACTGCACAGGCTATTTCCAAAGCCCTTGATTGCCTCCTAGAACTTGAAGGTAAGACTCATTGCTGAAGACAGGACAACATGCTTGAGAGAATGGATTTGCAGCAACAGAGATGGAACTGACCTGGAAGCCACTTCCCTGAAGGCTGGTCCTCATGCCTCTGGAGAGCACTGTGCAAGCTGCTAAGGGAGAACATCAATCGATGGCCCAACACCAGCTTCACGAGCAAATAACTGCGCCAATGGCATGCACAGCATTCAACACTGCTGCAGCAGGGACACTTTTATCTTAGAGGCAATCAACCTCTACCTGTAATTGGTCTTAGAGCCTACTCAGTGAGAGGAAACTCACATGTGGTACTGTAATCATAGCCAAGTACACATGGCTGAAGAGGTCATAGATCTTAGAGAAATCCCTGAGGCTGTCACATCCTTAGGTTAATGTAACTTCTTACTAAGTGCAAAATATGTATCCTTATATTTACAGTCAAGTATCCCAGTCACCACTCATCAAAGAAGCTTATTTTGCACCAGATGGAGAGTGCTACAGAGTACCACAACTGGTCACACACAGGCATTGTCTGTGAATTGCTGAAGCCTAAGCAACACGTTTACAATGCAACCTCTACACCTAAGCTTCATGCAACATAGGACACGGGATAAAAAGGACACTAATGAACCTCTCAGCTCTCTTTAATGAAGCTCCCTCATGCAACAGAGGGCCAGGAACACAAAAGGTCACAAATGGCCAAGGAGTGGAGATCAGGAGTCTGCAGAGTATGGGTCCCTAGACAGGACTCCTATATTAAGCTTCACTCACCCAGGGCTCAGACCACTGAAGAAGAGGGGGAGGAAAGGCTGTAAGAGCGAGGGAGGAGGTGTGTGACCATATAGAAACAGAACCCTACAAGCTCCAGGGACCCCGCTCATATGAACCTTCAGTAATAGTGTTGCATGCTCAAAACCCATGCAAACTCAAGCAGACAAAAACCCAGCATGGAACTGTGGAAATGGGCGGCAGACCCAATGTGATCTATACATCCAGTACAACAATCCCCACCAAAACTCTGAAGGCATTCTTCATAGAAATATGAAAAGCAATCCTAAAACCCATATGGAAGGCAAAAGACCCTGAACAGTCAAAGCAGTCCAAAGCAAAAGAGAGAAAAGCTGGAGGGGCAACCAAAGGGTCTTTATGGATAGAACTGGCAAAAAAATAGACACAGAAATTAATGGACTAGAATATGAAACTCAGAAATGAACCCTTACAGGCATAGAAGCCTGATTTTTAACAAAGGTACCAGACATGACTTCAACAAATGGTGCTGAATAAACTACAAACCCACATACAGAGGAATGAAACTATATTCCCTCACCCTGTACAAAAATCAGTTCAACATGGGTGGACCAAAAGTCCTTAATGAAAGACCCGAAACTCTAAATCTGTTAGCGAAATGCACGTCAAGATACAGACATAGGCAAGGACCATCTGGAAAGGACTCCAGGGCCAGGAAGATGGCTTCACAGTTAAAGGCACTTTGTATACAAATATGGCCACTTAGGTTTGCTCCCTAGGACCCACATTAAGGTGGAAAGAGAGAGCTCTGACTTCAGAAAGTTTTCCTCTGACCTTCACACACTCACTGTATGTGGGGCGTACTCATGCGCGTGTACACACACCCACACATTCTCCTCTCTCTCTCTCTCTCTTTTTCTCTCTCTCTCTCTCAGTGTTATAGTTTGCTTTCTCTTGCTGTGATAAACACCATAATGAAAAGCAATTTGGGGAGCAAAGGGTTTATTTCAGCTGACACTTTACAGTCAATCATCAAACCAGGCAGGAACCTGGAGGCAGAAACTGAAGCAGAGGCCATGGAAGAACACTGCTCACTGGCTTACTCAACTACCTTTCTTTTTTATAATGTTTTCTTATTTATTATTTTATTTTGTGTGTATGAGTGTGTTGCCTACATATATGTAAGTGCTCTCGTGTGATACAGTCTCCGTGGAAGTCAGAAGAGGGTGTCAGATTCCTCTGGAACTGGAGTTATGGATGGTTGTCAGCCACCATGTGAGTGATGGGAATCCAACCCAGGTCCTCTGCAAGAGCAGCCCCTGCTCTTAATCACTGAGCCATCTCTCCAGCCCTCAGCTACCTTTCTTATGCAGCTCAGGCCAGGGGTGGCACTGGAACAATTATCTGGACCCTCCTACATCAATCAACAATCCAGAAAATGCCCCACAGACACACGCACAGGTTAGTCTGGTGAAGTATATCTATCAAATGAAGTTCCCTGTTAAAGGTGACTCTTAATTTGTGTCAAACTGACAAAAACTAAGCAACACACACACAAATAATGATAATAATAATTGAAAATAAATATTACTCCAGTAACTTAGGAAACAATACCAAGAATTGAACAAATAGGATTGTGTGGAATTTAAAAACTTCTTTACCACAAGCAAAGAACACAATTAACTGAATGAAGAGATGGCCTATAAAACCAGGAAAAAAAAACTATTTGCTATCTCTATGTCTGACAGAGTATTGATATCTAAAATATATAAAGAACACGGCAATTCAGTCAATACCCAAACAAATAAAATGAACAAACGGTTCTCAAAAGATATAGTATAGACAGCTAAAAACACATTTAAAATTAACATCATTAGCCACTAGGGAAATGAAAATCAAAACTACATTGTGATTCCATTTCACTCCCATTAGAACAGATATCACAAAGAAAGTATATAACAAACATTATAGAGGTTGTGGTGAAAGAGAACCCTTATTCCTTGCTGATGGGAGAGTAAACTTGCCCAGTCACTCTGGAAACCAGTGTGGAGGTTCCTCAAAACACTGAAACTAAAATTACCACATAGCCCAGCTGACCACTCTGGGTGTACACCTGAGGTGCCGCACAGATGCCTGCGTGACCCTGTTTATAGCAGCACTGTTAGCAATAGCCAGGTTACAGAACCAGCCTAGGGGCCGTCAGCAGATGAGCGGATACGAAAAATGTGCTATATATTTTTATTCAACAATAATTTTTATCCAACCATAAAGAAGAATGAAATTGTATCATTTTCTGTAAAATGGATACAACTAGAAACCATCGTGTTAAGGAAAACAAGCCGTGTCGTGTGGATATGACGTGAAAACAAAAGGGAGACTGGGACAAGGGAGGAAGTAACAGGACCAGAGGAGAAGGGGAGGGCGTGGCAATGTGAGTGTCTTCTAATACTTGACACACCTGAAATCAGGAAGCCCAGTCTACAGTGGGTGGGCATGGTGGCCTACCTCTAAGTCCCGCTGCAGAGGTGGAGAGAGGCAACCCCAGAGCAAGCTTGACAGGGAGATTAGCCATATCAGTGGTCTCTGGATTTGACTGAGAGACCCTGCTCAACACACACACACACACACACACACACACACACACACACCTAATCCATTTTACCAGTATCTAGTATTATGTCTTTCTCGGGGCCTTTTTAAGCTCTAACAAGTAAAAACATTTCTATTCTCTGTTACTGACTCTATGCATGCTATTGCACCTTGAGGTTTTACCACTTAATATACTTTGGAAATCAGTGTCTAGAGAACTTTTCCATTCTTTTTTATAGCTGCATAGTATTCAATTTTAAGGAACTGCCATAACTGTTAAAATTAGTCCCCATGTGATGGATATACGGACAAATTCCACTATTTTGCTATTAACAACACCACCATTTAAATTGTACAATACCATTGTGCAAAATTGTAATATTTTATATGGTAAATCCACAAAGGTCTTATTTCTGGATCAAAGCATGCCTTTCAAATTTTGACAGCTATTTGACAGATACTGTTAAATTGCCCTCCAATTTCCTGCCAACTCTTCCTGTAAAAGAGTTGCAAATACCTCCATTTTTTTTGTATTTTCAAATGGTATTTTTGCCATTCAAAATGCGTGTGAATGGTTGGTACATGTATGTACACATGTGTGTGCAGATGCACCAGGTGTATATACCCCTGCACACTTCTGTGGAGGGAGGCCAGAAGAGGACATTGTCATTACAGGCACACTTGACCACAACTGGCCTTTTACACAGGCGCGGGGTAATCCAAACTCATGTCTTCGTGTACATACAGCAAGCACTCTACCCCTCTAAGCCATCCCTCCAGCACCTCACAATTTTTATATTGTTTATCAGCCTCCTTTGGCTTTGTGATTTCTGAATTTGAAGTCATAATTAGAAGCACATTGCTCACCTGGAGGTTATAAGATGGAAAGTCTCACAAGTTTTCATCTAGTACTTATATTTAAAAATAGATAAAGAAATAAATAAAGCTTTAGCTGATTTGGAGTTGTTTGTTTGTTTCATTTTCTGCCTCGGGGAGGTGGATTCCTGCGTCCTCTTCCTCCGCCACCACCCTCCTAATTTCTCTTTCATCCTACCCTGAACTTGGCCTGGCCCTGCGTAGACACAACAGCTGTGCAGTGCAGACTTCAGGAAAGGCAGCGGCCTCTCTCTCCCAGACCGACCAGAATCCCCACGTGAATCTGAGCTGTCTGGGATGAAATGCGTTTGGGGGTATTACAAGGAGACACAGAAAGCAACCCAGTGGTGGGGACCCCGAAGATGGTCGCCTTGGTCACTTAAAATTCTTGGAAGCCCTGGGCAGAGTTGCTTGGAAAGGGAGAGAAACGGCCTTTAAAAGGTGATGTCAGGGCTTCACCATGTGTTCTTGGCTGGTCGGATTCAGGGTGAGGATTTGGAGGCGCTGTGGGAGTATCCGTTCACTACTCTCCCCTAATCCCCTCCAAATCACCCGGCTCTACAGCTGTTGGTGCACCAGATAAACTATTTGTTCAATTATTCTTGGCCGGAATGAGGCGGCTGGCCTCAAAGGCTGTGGGCTCCATAATTCGGGCTACTTCAATCAGCCAGGCCTCCCTGGCTGCGGACGGGAGACGGGGCTCGTTTGAAGCCGGGGCGCTGGGGCTGCTGGTTTCCTCTCTTCTCATCTCCGCGCAGACGGCGGGGCGCGGGCACCTCCCCGCGGACCCGGACCCGAGCAGCGTCAGGCATGGGACCCGCGCCAACGCGCAGAATATCAAGGCGATAAAATAATTACAAATGAAAGGGAGATTAGCGGGCCCTGTGGAGACAAATGCTTCCAAAATGGTTCTAGAAATCTCCTGGGCGGCGTGATCTCAAAGGGGACTTCGCGGCAGCTGCCATCTCCATAGCAACGGGGCGGCAGATGCTGAGCTGGGGGCGCTCTGGGCACTTGTTAGAGCCACCGAACACCAGCCCCGGGAGCGAGACAGGCCGGTCACCTTTGCATCATGGAAATGGACTGGCCGTGAATAGTTTTATTTTCCCCATTTGTCGTGCCCCTCCCCTTCGCCTGGCTTCTGCAGAGTCCCACCGAGTGGTTGACAGCTGCTGAGAGACGGGTTCCGTCTGGCAGTTGCTCTGAGAAGTATTCTGTTTGGGGGTTTGAAGCCCCACACAGCTAAGGAGTCCTTTGCAGACAATATCACCTCTCACCAGTTAGTTAACTTTCCTCAAAATTTTATTTCAGTATCTCGGGAGATTCTGAGTCAGCACCATCAAATAACTCGGAATAACAGTCCTGTTTCCACACTATGATCTCCATCATGTTCCTCAGACTTCCTCCAACAGCAAAATCTAAGTCAGCCATAGACTGCTCTCTACGTGGGAGAACAGCATGCTACATCCTCCAAAGAAACCACCAGAATGTCTAGGAGAGCCTCTCTACCTAATGCAATGTAAGATCTGAAACTCAGTTGGTATATTCTGTGGGACACTTTTCTCGGAGGCTGTGCCAGGTACCTCAACAATCCAGGCTAGGGATATGAAGAAGTGACCTCTAAACATGCAACAAACGACCTGTTTTGAAATGCTTAATCCATCATATAGTGAGGTGCTGAGCACCCATAAGCCCAAACTTAAAATGCAAAACCAAAATTTAAATGCTCTGTAATCCAAAACTTACTGAGCACCAAGTTGATGCCACAGGTGAAAAAAATCCACATCTGACCTCGTGGGATAGAACAGAGTCAAAACACAGGTGCGTTTAGCATGGAGGCACAGCCTTTAAACCCATCACTCAGGAAGCTGAAGCAGGTGGATCTCTGTGAGATTGAGGCCAGCCTGCTCTACATAGTAAGTTCTAGGCTACAGAGAGACCCTGTCTCAAAAAATAAACAAATAAAATAAGAATAAAAAGGCAGGTGTAAGAGCAGCTCCAGCCCCCTCACTTCTCTCTCTTCAGCTCTCCTTGGTGTCTGCCTGTTTCCCGCACAGTACTCCCAAGTCCAGAAATTCACCGTGGCTATTTTCAAGGTCTGAGCCAGAGAGGCCTTTGACGCCCACTGGAATTCCACTGTTGAGACTGATCTCTACACCTCAAAGGTTTCTTCCAAGCTGCTGTCCCCAACAGTTCCTCAACTGGTATCTGTGAGGCCCAGAAAAACTCTGAGACAATGATAAGATGCACTCCATGCAAAGAAGGTCTCAAAAGCCATTGAGCAGATGCGCTCCATGCAAAGAGGGTCTTTGCATTGAGCACGTAGATCAATAAAATTATTGCATCTGCTCTCATTAACAAGAAACTGAATGTCATGGAGTAGGAGATCGACATGTGTGATCAAAACAGATGAGACTGAAATCTAAGTTTGGTGCAAGTACCATCCTGTGACTATCCCTTGCTGTCTGCAGATCTGATGTCACTGGGGGGAGGGGAGTTCCTGTACGGACCATTGTGGACTTGGCTGGTAACCCCACAGTCATCCTGCCAGCCACAGCTTTCAACATGATCAACAGTGGTTCCCAGCTGGCAATAAGCTAGCCATGCAGGAGTTCGTGATCCTCCCTGTGGGTGCGCCCAGTCATGCACATTAGAACAGAGGTGTACCACCACCTGAAGAATGTCACCTAAGAGAAATGGGGAAAGATGCTAGCAATATAGGTGACAATAGTGCCTAACATCCTGAAGAACAAAGAAGTCCTGGAGCTGCTGAAGAACACAGTTGGGAGGGCTGCCTTGACAAGGTTGCCTCAGCATAAATGTGGTTACCTCCAAGTTCTTCAGGTCTGGCAAATACAACCTGGACTTCAAGTCTCCTGATGAGCAGGTTCATCCGATCTGACCAGTTGACTGACCTGTATAAGTCGTTCGTCCAAGACTATCCAGTGGTGTCCATCAAAGACCCCTTTGATCAGCATGACTGAAAAGCTTGGCAAAAATTCACAACTGGTGCAGACATTCAGGATGTTGTCTCTCTCCTGCCAATTCTTCCTTAGAGCTCTGAAGAACTCTGAAGCCATGCCTGACCACCCGGAGCCCTGTTGGACACCCTAGCTCTGTGTTCTTGGTCCAGGTCATTGTTCCTGTTACCTCGCTTCCCATCTAGTAGCAGGAGCCCTTGTACGACCAGTGCAATCTCCAGAGTGACCGCACACAAGATCCCAGTGGTTCCATGTGCAAAATAAAAGCCTTAGTGACCCATAAAAATACTGCTTATAAGTTTGTAGAATAAGTCAGGGCTATTAGGAAAAAAAAAAAAAGCAAGTGAACTAAAATAACTTTCAGACTGTGTGTATAAGATGCACATAAAACAAATAAATTTCATGTTTGGACTTAGATCATCCCCATGATATCGCAATTACATATATATATATATATATATATATATATATATATATGTATAGATGTGCAAATATTCAACAAAAACCTGAAATCAAAACTCTTCTGGTCCCCAGCAATATGGATAAGGAATATGTGCTTATTTGGATTCACAGAAACCAGACTCAAACCCCAGCTCCTCTGTTCACAGCTAAGCATGTGCCATGTGCAATATTAAACGGCAAGCTCCCTGCAAGTAGGAAGGACATGATATCTTTATAAATCTCCAATTTTCAGCAAGATGCTAAAAGCATCAAAAGGAGGAAGGAAAGGGCTGTAAAGCAACCAGCTCCAAAACTTTAACACTGTGTGTCCTTATCAGTAAGTCCTGGCATTTGCCCCCAGAGTCTGCTTAAATTGTCCTAACTATTCAGATAATATAATGGCATTGTATAAATACAAAAACATGGGGCTGGAGAGATGACTCAGTTATTAAGAGCAGGCAGCGATCAGTTCAGCATGCAGTTTAGCTCCCAGCACCCATAGCAGGTAGCTCAGACCTATCTGTAACTCAGCTCCAGAGAAATCGTACATGTATGACCTCCAAAGGCACCTGTATTTATGTACACACACACACACACACACACTTAAAAAATAAATCTTAAGAAAAATTAAAAATTACAGAAAAAGAGAAATTAAAAACAGATGCTCTAATGTTTTCCTCCTGTGCTGTGGTGGATACTCGTTCCTTCCTGTGTTTCAGACCCCAGCACTGCCCTCAAGCAGCTTGCTGTCTGGTTGAGAAGAGTTAAACACTGGTACCACTTCAGGAAATAAATTTTAGAGGCGGGAGCCACCATCGAGTGTCCAGGTCCGTCTCACAGAGCCATGAGCCCCCTGAAAAAGAATGTGTCCATGTGCATTTTTTTAAAGAAAAAGTCCAAAGTTCTCACATGACTTTCAAATGGCCCTGAAACAGAAGTGGTAGAACAACTGACTTAAAGTGAGAAAAGGTCACAAGAACGAGACTGAATATGCAGATGTGCTGTTCATTGCTGGCCTGCTTATATAGATACAGCCCAATGCTCCCCAGGGAGACTGAACAGCTTCCAAAGACTGAAGTTTTGTCTGTGGGTTAGTGACATTTTCAGTCTTTCTTTAGCAGTAGAATCTTACATGGAACCCAGATACATAAAAGTTGATCAAAGTGAAGATGGTCGGTCTAGAGCAGGCTGACTCCAGAGCATCTTCCTTTGAGGTCCCCAACTTCAGCATCCCACACTGGACTAGAGGTCTCCTTTGGACGGAGCTGAAAGTCCTTGCCCTCAGCATTCTTGAGTCTGTGGTGTGATGGGTTTCCTCAATTTTACGTCCTCCCCAATCATATCATGAACTAGTCACAAGCTCTCCCCTGCTTCAGCTGCTGTTAGAAAGCTGTTTCCTCCAGGAAGCACATGACCGTCACCATCTCAACTCAGAGAAGCTGGAATGGCCTGCATGAATCCCTCATGAGCAACTAAGGAAGTCACAAGCAAGAGACCCTCATATGAGGTAATATAAGAGGTGGACAGGTGACAAGGGTGGGACTCTTCAGTAGTGTGGCCACCCAGACTTCTCACAGGGAGACTCTTTGGTGGTATGGATACCCATGTATCACTCAGGAGAGTCTCCAGTGGGGTAGCTATCCATGAGCTGCTCACAAGACTTACTAGTTTATATAGTTCCCTAGCTCTTGTAAGTATCCCCAGTAAACTGGTTGATTCACCAAGCTGGGTTTTGACAGTCTTTTCTTTGGTCTGTTGGCACCCTCTTATCTGGGGTGAATAGACATTTCTTTACATCCTCCCATGAAGGTCATGTGACAGCTATCATCCCTGGCTATTTTCTTTCCTCTACTTTCTTAAATTATCATAAGAATCACCTTCTTGTTTGTTTAGATCTTCATTTCAAAACTCACTGGCTCAGAATGGCTAAGCACAAGGTCCATCACAGGAAACTTCCATGAGTCATCAGGTATGACGACCACAGAGGATTCTGCCCTGGGTTCACACTGCACCAGTGGGACACCCAAATTCACTCCAGTTCATTTGACTCTACCCCAAAATTCAAGAGAGAGCCAAGAGGGGAGGAAAAATCCAGGACTATGTCTGTGGCATTGAGGTACATAGCAGCCGGCTGTCTTCTGAGGTGACAGTTATCCTTCTGCAGTTTGGATACATAGTAGCAGGCGTTTCCCTATTAGGCTAAGGTTAGATATAGTCTCTTGTGCTTTATAGACTTCTGAAGGAAGGCAAGGGCAGCTCAGGGGAGTGGCGTTTACTGACCCGGAAGTCAGTCCTGTGAAGCATGGCGTAGACAGACATCACAAGTCTAGGGGAAGCTAACCCCATTTGCTTCAGTGGAATGGGACAGTCCCTGAACATTGGGCTTGTTCCCTGCGGTTTAAAAGGCAGCTGTGGCCTAAGCTCACATGATCTACCTGCGAAGCACAAGACGCACCCCTGTTCTCAGTGGTGTAAGTTGCTTTTGCCATATTGATAGAAAGTAAAAGCAACTGAGGGCGTTAGAATTATCAGGGTTTAAAGTCATAAATCAGGTCTTCATATTCCGCCTTCTCTGGCCACAAACTAAGTTGTCATTCCTCCAGGAATCCTCCAGCTGGCCCCATGCCCTCCCGTTTCTGCTCTGATGGCTCTGATTCAGCAGTGGTATGGCCCTCAGCACACCTTGTTCTTTAGTTTAAACATTTCATTTCTGGCTCCACAATCTCAGGTCACAAGCCTTTGAGAACAGAAACCACACCTCATCTTGGTCAGTATCTCCCTGGATACCTGTCTCAGCAGTGAGTTTCCAAGCACCAATGAGAACCATTGAATGAGCAGAAGCTACATCAAAGGGAGCAGGCTGGGAGAGGAGAGACAGAAATGACCATCTCTTGCTGGCTAAGTACTTGACTACATGCCAGGTATGGTTGGAACCACATTGTCACAATCATCTTTCGGGGCGATCTGTGTCAGAGAAGAGGTGATTTAATTGCAAAAGTGAAGCAAACTTCTAAATATCATGTAGTAACCAACAGGCAAAGCCAGGATTTGAACCCATGGAGGGTAGCTCTCAGACCAAGTTCTTCCATGGGAAAGATTCCCCTGTGAGTAGAGGGAAGTAATGAGAACAGAGAGACAGAAGACATGTTCACCCACACCCCTAAAAGGTACTCTCTAACCTGAGCATCTTCTTATTTTTATGTGTATGAATGCTTTCCCTGCATGTATACGAGTGCACTCAGGTCATGCCATGCCTACGGAGGTCAGAAAAGGATGTCATCCCCTGGAACTGGAGTTTGGGACAGTCGTTAGTTACCATGGAGAGGTCCTCTGCATGAGTAGCCCATGCTCTTAACCACTGAGCCATCTCTCCAGCCCCAATCCTAGCATCTTTACCCAACTCAGTTCTCAAAGCCTAGCTAAGGCAGGACCTCCCCAGCATAAGGACAGTGTGCCCGGTCACTGAGCCCCAGCTGTGACCGTTTACTGATAAGCCCATCCATAGCATAGTGTTTCCTCTGCCATGCTGCCTACAGCACCATATTCTCTTCCGCCTCCCAGAGTGTGCACCCTGAATTAGCATGAACTGGGGAAAGGTGTGGGAGGAACAGAGTGTGGCATTTGCCATGGAGATTAACGGTGAATCAGAGAGCCTGAGCTGGCATTTGGGAATTGCCTGTTGGGGTGGACCCCCAGGCAAGTTGCTGGACCCATCTGACAAGAGAACTCTCCATCCTGGACAGTCAGTCCCCAAATTAAACACCCCACCTCGTGTGTCCTCTCTGCACTACAGACTTTAGAAACTTCTCAGTGCTAACTTATGAGAGGACCCTTCAGGTCCTGGAGACTTAGACCTACAAACATAATCCAAGCACCAGAGACAGGCACTCTCAGCTCTCCTCCATGGCCGGGGCTAGGATAGTATCCACAACCTAACAAGAAAGGACTCTGCTGCCAGGTGTGCTGGAACATTCCCGTAATCCCAGCACGTGGGAGGCTAAAGCAGGAAGGTCATGAGATCAAGACCATCCTGGTCTACATAGTGAGATCCTCTCTGGAGAAAAAAAAAAAAGAAGAGTGGGAGAGGAGGAGAGGAAACGGGAAGAAGTGAGCCCACCCTAAACAGCAGTCTAGCAGAGGAAAATGACATCTAAACTCTACTCTAACCTTGTCTTCTCTTGAGCACGGCAAACCACTCCTACGGAAAGAATGGGAATGAGGCAAATGAGCATTTGCAATACATAGCCCTAGAAGAACTTCCACTGGGGAGAGGAGGATTGTTTGTGGTTTGTTTGTTTGTTCAGTAGCAATTCAGTGTGTATAAAGAAAAAAAATGTATATAAAGAAAATCTTCAATACAGCAGCAAACTTGTAAGGCAAGCTGTACCATCCATGTACATGAGTAAGAAGCACCCTGTCAGTGCTGGAAGTACTTGCCGTGGTAGGGCCAGGACTGCAGTCTCCGAAGTACTCCTCTTGAGCTCTTCCTGGACATCCCAGGCTGTTGGCAAGGCTCACCCAAGACACAAACGCTGTCTAATGAGGGAGTTCGGTGACTGCTGCGTTTTCTCCCTTCCTACCCTTCTTTTATCCCCTGCCACTTCCTCCCCCCAACACACACACACACACAGAAGGGGCAGAGATTCAGGTAAGATACTTTATGGAGGGAAATCCTACCACGTGTGATATGTATGAGCGTGGAAGGCATTCTGCTCTATGAAGGAATTCAGCCACAGATAGGGTATGGTTGCATGACTCCACTTAGAAGAGGTGTTTATAGTTGTCAATCTCATGAAGACAGAAAAACAGAATGGTGGCCACTGGAGACTCTGGAGAAGGAAATTAATTGTTCATCGGCTGTAAGGCTGCGGATATACAAGATGGATAATTCCCGACATCTGCCCACCTATAATGCCTAAAGTTTTAAAATGTAATACTGTGCACTCAAAAATTTGTTAAAAGAGTGGATCTCTCGTTGTTTTTATCACACACCAAAAACATGATAAACGTAAGGAAATTCTGGGAGGTGATGGATAGGAACCTCGCCTGACTGTGGGGATGTCTCACAGGTGTATGCAAATACTCAAACACATCAGAGTATATACAGTAAACACGGGTGATAGTGTGTATCAATTATACCTCAATGAGCCTTTTGACATGATAACATTTTCCTGTATTTTCTTCCATCCAATAACTCCTTCAATCCTTCTCTAGCACTGCAACTGACCCAACCCCTACCTCATTCACAGCTGTTCCTGTTTGATATTGGATCTCCCTCTTCCTCGCTGCCCATGGGAGAAGTGAATTTCCCAATCAAAACTCTTTGGAGGTAAACAGAGCACCCCTTAGATGCCTGGTTCACAGCTAGAGAGGCTGTGGAGGGAAGATGTTGTCAGCCTGCCCCAGACAGGGCCCGCTGAAGAAGTCAGAGAGAAACCATCCTGGAAGCAACGTCTCACAGCACCAGCTTCCAGCGTCTGCTGAGGCCTGTGAAGCCCCGCTGAGGTAAGTGGATCGCGCAGGCTGTGACCTTCTGTGGGCAATTTAGTTCACCTAGCATAATGCTTCTCAGGTTTATCCATCTAACAAATGGTTTGCCAAAGCTCATGCTTGCGTTGTGATGACATGTTCACAGAATTCGGTTCTGTGTCTCAACAGCAGTCTTCTGCTGACAGATAAATAAATGCCAGGGTGGAGCGGGACGCCCCCATTGATCATTGTGCCTGGCTTGTTCGGAACGCCCTTCATGCCTCTGCTCTTCCAAAGCCTGCACCCTCTCTCCTTTCAGAGTGGAAAGGGCCTAAGAAGCTGGGATACAATACTGTTGTGAAATGATCTTGAACCTGGGGTGTGCAGGATCAAAGAATTATCTCAGAGGACAAGGGCAAGAAGAAGAACGATCTTTCCAGAGGCTGGAGCAAGAGGCTCAGGGCTTACTGTTGCAAGGGGAGCCAAGCACAGGCTGTAGAAAGTTCTTCATAAACTAAACTTACTCAAGAAACCTGGGAGCTTGGGACCCCGATCTGGAGGTCCACGGAGATGAGACTATATATAGTGTCCCATGTAGAGGATAGGAACATACTGGCTTAGGGACTCAAGTTCGGATCTGGCTTCTAATTCTCCAGGAGCAACACAGCGCGCTCTGGTGATCACATGACTGTGGCTCTCGTTACAACTGTATGCAAACAGCGCCACCTGCAGGAAAGTTTATAACATGCTGCCTTTCCAACTAACTTCTTTCAATTTGCTTACTTCCATTAGGTACTAAATCTACTGGAACTGTACTTGTGAACCAAAGAAGAAAATGAAAATAAAAAGCAATTATTTAACAATATGTGCTCCCTGTCGTATTGAAGTGTCACGGTAAGGCTGAGTTTTGTGGTGAACAAAGCTTGGATTGTGCAGTGAGAAAACATGTGGAACTCCTAACAGGTTTTTGAACTTGGGAAAATTAAACATCTCAGATCCTCGGTTTTCTTTATCTAAAGAGGGAAGGCATATTTGTCTTCAGAATTGTAGCAAACTTAAAATGGAATAATGTTCGTAAAATGAAATGTGTATAAAATAAAGCAGAGGCTATGTATAATATAAAAATTCATCTAGAATTTTGCCTGATTGTGGGAATTGTGAAATATCCCTAAAATGAGTTTATCAAATGATAAAACAGAATTCTGTGAGGCATTGTTTTAAAGACTGGAGACCTTTCATTCTCTAGAATGATTGATTCTAACCTTTCTCCAAAAGACAACCTACTTATGGCCACAAGATCTAGAAACAAAGTTCTGCCAAACTGAGAATAGGTAACATAGGTTGGTTGTCTGCCTGTGCTAGATACTCCCAGAGTGTTTTTCATCATGGGAGGCAAATCTAAAGCTCCACCAGAAAAGCTTTCACCAAGAACATAAGAATGCCTTCTTCGATAACTTCTCAAGCATTTTCCAGATTATGCAGAAAATCTCAGCACTGCAAAGCTCATGCCCATTAGCAGGAGAGTGGAATATGGTATATCCATACAGTGAAACAGCACTGAGTGAGAAAAAGAAGGAGTAGCCAGGTGAGCACGAGATGCATGGGTAGGGTCTGATCTGAAGGGGCAAAACATCCAGCTACAAACGCGTGTACTGTGTGTTCAGTATGTTCTAGGATAAGGAAATTTTCTTTATGGTGGTAGAAATCAGAAGAGTGCTTCGCACACCAAGGAGTCCAGGGCACGGGACCCTTCTGCCAAGTTTAACGGATCCTGTGTCCAATCTCTGAATCCCTGCCCATCACAAGCCAATCTTGCAGTGAAGCCATCCTCATCCGAAGGCTATGTTCTAGCCGTGGATAAGAAAGGAAGGCCACTCTGCCTTGCTGCCCGCATCCCACCTGCCAGCCTGAGCAGGGCTGGAAAACAATGCCTGGGACTCTCGGTTCTGCTCCTCGCAATGTCAGGAGGAACTTTGGATTTGCTCCAGTAACAGTTACCTGCAAGCACAAGTGTCTGAAACAGAATACTGCCTGTGTCAGTTGTGCAGTGTGAACACACAGGAACTGTTTCTGCCTATAAGGGACACCCCTAAAAGTCAGAGGAAGAATCTTCTAGTGCTGCCAAGACTTCAAAGCTCCCATTAGAACAGCTAAATAAGATGAGAGGAAACCCAGGTGAAGGCCACTTCTGACAGGTGGATCACATCAAGCCAGTGGATGAGGGAGAGGGGACAATGCTCCCGGGACAAGCTGCAGACTCTCTGTACAGCATGCCACAAGGAGAAAACTGCCCGACAAGCCAAGGAAAGAAGTCAGGTGGGAAGACACTGGCCAGCGTCAACCCACAGATCTGACATCACACAGTTTTGGTAAAGAAGCAGAGGAATTATATTAATGGATAGCAAATGGCTCACAGGTAGAAGGACTCAAGTTTCTTTTCAAGGTTTTGTACTAAGTACGTTTTGAAAGTACTTAACTGAAGTTGAGATATGATATGAAACATGTCTGTGACTTACTGACTTCATGCTGATCATCAGTTATGTTTTAGAAAGATTTTTGTTAAGCTTTCATTTGCCCTTGTACACCTTAATCAGATAATATCTGCTAACGATAACTATATTCTCAATCACTTGACCAGTGCTTCCTGCTTAGTATTGGTTCTGGAATACCATGGTATAATTGGAACATTCCAGAACAAGAAAAGAAAATTTGGAGATAAGTCTTCATTACTCAGGAATTCTGGGCAAAGCATGACTAGCCTGCTTCCTGTACAAGAGAGACCTCCTTTTTCACTAAATGCCTCAAAATAGGCTTTTGTACATGTTTAGGGGTGTCATCTTTGCTGCTTTGTTTCTGAGCCAATCATCTTTACTGTATGAATGGATATTTTCAAAATAAACTAATTGATAGCATGAAAAAAAAATTGAATGAAAACTGCGCAGTATAGATGGAGGTTGAAATTTGGTCATCGCTAGAGTATGCAGGGAAACTTAGAGACGGATTCCAAGCAGAACACGAGACATCAGGAAGGGATGACACAGAGGCCAGGCCAGGATTCACACTAGACTCCTGAAGGGCTTCCTAGAGGTGTGACCAGCATCTGCAACCTGACCTCCCAGAACAGAGCCTGGAGACAAGAACAGCATTCACATCCTGGCCTAGGAGGACCACCTAGAGGTATGACCTGACCTCACAAAGAAATGCCCAGGGGTGTGAAGGCACCTGGAATCCCAGAAAGGAATGCTCAGAGACTCAGACTGAAACGGACAGTACTCTACTTGCAGAGGCTTACTCACCAGTGAGCCCACCCCAAACACCAGTCTAGCTGAGGAAAATGACATCTAAACTCTACTATAACCTTGTCTTCTCTTGAGCACGGCAAACCACTCCTACTGAAAGAATGGGAATGAGTCAGAAACTTGGGAGATGGTTTAGTAACTCAAATGCTTGGTCCACAAGCATGAGTCTCAAGAACTCATGTAAAAAACCCAATGTGACAGGATGTGCCTGTAAACCCCAGCTCGAGATGGACAGGAGGATCTCAGGGACTCATTGACCAACCTGTCTGGCTGACGGGTGAGCTTTGGGTTCGCTGAAGACCTTGCATTCACACAAGCAAAGCACACACACACACACACACACACACACACACACACACTCACACTCTTTAAAAAATTAAATCAACAAATTAGCCCCAGATGTGCAAGTCTCCGTGCAAAATGCAAGAAACAAGGAAAATCAAGGGAACATAATTCTTTTAAAAATTACCAATCCATATAATGGCCTCCAATGAAAAGGAATTAGATGAAATTTTTAAATATTTTATTTATTGTATTTATCTTTTATGTATTGCCTGCATGTATGTAAGTGCACCAGTCAGAAGAGGGCATGAGATCCCCTGGAACTGGAATTACAGGTGATTGTTAGCTGCCATGTGGGTGCTGGGAGCCAAACCCAGGTCTTCTTCGAGAGCAGTCAGTACTCTTAACTGCTGAGCCATCTCTCCAGTCCAAAGACAAAAGAAAATTTCAAAAGACTGATTATAAATATGTTCAAAGAAATCAAAAGGTACAAAAGCAAAGTCCTGGATGAGTTCTAAGAGGACACAAAGAGCAGTTGAATGAAATAGTGAAGTCCATACAGGATGTGAAAGCACAATTCAGCAATGAGGTGCAGAACTGAAGAAAAACTCTATTGAAATACTGCAGATGACATTTTCGGCAAGTCAAATTAAAAACTCTGTGGAAAGCCTCAAAAGAGAATGGGTGAGAGGGAAGACAGAACACCAGGGACTGAAGAGAAGGTATAGAGCTGAAACATTAAGTCAATAACAAAGATAAACTAATTAGAATACACAAATGAAACATTCAAGAACTCTGGAACAACAAGGCCAAATCTGTGAACCATGAGCTACAGAGAGAACAATGTCATGCTAAGGGGACAGGAAACATTTTAAATAAAATGGTAGCAATTTCCCAAACATAGAAGAAAAGATACCCATTCAGGTACAGGATGCATTTGGAATGCCAAACAAACAAGACCAATGAAGAATCACCCAATGTCATATTATAGCTAAACAAAGTACATTTAAAACTGCAAGTAAGAAATGCCAAATCATAGATAAAGCAGGCCTATCAGAATAACAACAGATTTCTCAACAGAAGCTTTAAAAGCCAGGAGTGCTTGGAGTGATGCAGAGTGTTCTGAAAGATAACAGCTGCCAACCCTAAACTACTATACTCAACAAAACTACCTGTCATCATTGAACAGAAAGAAAACACTTTCCATGCTAAAAAAAAAAAAAAAAAAAGCTAGAGGAATTCATGAAATCTAAGCAATTTTTCAGAAGATACCTGAAGGAATCAGTCAGATGGAAGAGCAAAATAAACATGTCCACAAGGAAAGAATAAACCACATTAAACAACAATGATGCAAATAAGGGATAAGATAATGCTAAACACTACAATATTAACTAAATGACAGAAATTAATATACAGACCTTTCAATAATGACTCTAAATGTTAACAGTCTCAATTCTCCAATCAAAAGACAAAAACTAGAAGACTGGATTTAAAAAGCACTACTTGCTGCCTTCAGAAAACACATCTCACCATCAGAAGCAGGCACTACCTTTGGGTGAAAGGATAGAAAAAGGTATTCCAAACAAATGGAACTAGTAAACAAGCAGACAGTCACTGAACTGATATCTGACAAAATACACTTCAAATTAACGTTAGGCAGAAGAGATAAGATTACTCCAGATTGATTAAGGAAACAATCCACTAAGAGAATAGCATGATTCAAATAAATAGATATAGATTAGATATAGATAATAGATATAGATATAGATATGCCCTTGTCATATTTTAGCTTCAAATGTCAATTTGACACAACTCAGAAGAAGGTGAGGAATTTCCTCCATTGAAGAATTTCCTTCATTATATTCCCCTGAAGGAATGTCTGAGGGGCGTTTTCTTGATTGATAATTGATGTAGCTGACCCAGCCCACTGTGGATGATACCATCCCTAGGCATGTGGGCCTGGACTGTATAAGAAAGGTCGCTAGACAAGCCAGAAGAAGCAAGTCAGTAAGTGGCGTTCCTCCACAGGTTTCTGCTTCAAGCCCCTGCCTCCAAGTTCAGTTTTTGCCTTGGTTTCCATCAATAATAGATTGTAAAGATAAAATAAACCTTTTCTTCCCTGAGTTGTTTTCAGTACTGGTGTTTATGATGGCAATAGAAACAAAACTATAATGGCAATTGGTACCAGAAAGTAGGTATTGGTGTGAAGAACCTGACCATGTTGTTTTGGGGAGAGGATTGTGGAAGTGCTCAGAGATGAATGAATGGGATAACTTGGAAAATAAGAATGTTGAGAGAAATGCAGATAGTGAAGACCTGGCTTGGGAACTTTCAGAGGGAAGCTTGAGAGTCCCTCAAAGACTCTATCAGGGTTATTTATGTCATATTTCGAATTAAGAATCTGTGATTTCCAGTCAGCTGGGACTGAAGAATCAGCTGTGGTTAACAAGGGATCAACACCACTGATGTAAAACCCTTGCTTTACTGGGACAATTGATACTGGTTAGCTGGGACTGAAAAATCAGTTGAAAATAAGAGACCAGCAACACTTAGGTAAAATCTTCTGGAAAGTATATCCTCAGGAGTAGCACACAAAGCTGTGGTTCAGTGTGGGCCAAGGCTGCATATCAAGCTGTTAGCAGAACTTAGTAAATAATGTATAAGAGTTTCCCACATGTTACTGGTTTTGAAGGCATGAAGAGATCATGGCAAGCAGCTGAGACTTGGAATTATGTGACAGGGTCAGAGTCTCCCTGCAATTAGTGAAGGTGAAACTTCACTTGTAACAGAAATACTGGAGATTCCAGGACTGTGAGATAACCACCAAGGACAGCAGCAGATATGGAATGGAGATGGCCTGAGCCCATGAGACAAGCTGTGTGTGTTGCAGATGGCAGAGACAGAGAAGCGGGACTTGCTAAGCCTTTTGGAGCCCAGAAGATCAGGAATAAATCCCAGATGTTGGACATTGAGTTATTATCTTGTTGGATTTTGAACTTTCTTTGCTCTGATTGTGACTGCGTCCTGGTTCTTCTCTATTAGAATAAGAATGTATGTAACTTACTTTTGAATTTACAGAAACTCACAGTTAAGAGACCGGATTTTTAAAGATAACGTGAACTTTTAAAGTGTTGAACTTTTTAAAGACTGTGAGACTTTCAAAGTTGTACTGTATCTCATGATATTAATATTAACATCTTGGGGACACACAGGAAAGGAAAGGATGTGGTTTAAAGTGATGTGTTTGTGTGTCAAAGGTGACAAGGGGTAGAATGTCATAGTTTGCTACAGATGTCAACTTGACACACCTGGGAAGAGAGACCCTCAACTGAGGAATTTTGTCCATCAGATTGGCCTGTGAAGATGTCTATAGAGGTATTTTCTTGGCTATTAATTGATGTAAGTGGGCCCAACCCATTCTGGGCAGATCATCCCTTGGCAGGTGGGTCTTGGCTATATAATTGAGGTAGCTGAGCAACCCAGGGAGAGGTAGCCAGTGAGCAGTATTCCTCCACTGGCTTCTACTTCAAGCTCCTCCCTTGAGCTCCTGTCTTGGTTTGATGAGGGACTGTAAATTATAAGATAAAATAAACCCTTTCTCCCAAAGTTGCTTTGAGTAATGATGTTTGTCACAGCCACAGAAACCAAACTAGACTAACCCCAAACCAGATGCACTAATTTCATAAAACTGGTGTTGCTAAACGTGGAATCACAGATTAACCCAAACACAATAATAGTATGTGACTGAAATAACCCACTGTCATCAACAGACAGCTCCTTCAAATAAAGGAAACAGAGGAGCATCTGAGTTAAGGGACATTATAGATCAAATACAAAACAGGCATCTAAAGAACATTCTATCGACATACTTCAAAACACACATTCTCGGGGGCCCATGATACTGTGTCCAAAATAGATCGTATAATAGGACATAAAGCAAACCTTAGCAAATAGGAAAAATGAAGCACTTGCTTGTATTCTATCCAGTCACAATGGAATAAAGCTGGAAATCAATACCAAGGTAAAACATACAGTATCTGAAAACTCATGGATGTTAAACAGTACACTACTGAATGATGACTCTGTCACTGAAGAAACCAAGAAAGAATAGAATTTTCATAGACTCAAATGAAAATGAAGCCAGCTAAACACCAAAACTTATGAGATACAAAAAATGCAGAACTGTTAGGAGGGACATTTATAACTATAGTTATCTACATTAGGAAGCAAAAATATCCCAGGATAGCCAAACAATCCTGAACAATAAATGAAGAGCTGGGGGCATTGCCATCCCTGATTTCAAATTATACTACAGAGCTATAGTAATAGAAATGGCATGATACTGACAAAAAAAAACCCACATTGATCAATGGAATAAAATTGAGAACTCAGATTTATATCCATGCACTTAGAGCTAGCCACCATTTTTGTTTTGTTTGTTTTGGTTTTGGTTTTATTTTGTTGTTGTTGATGATGATGATATTTTTTTACAAAGGGACCAAAAGTACACATTGGAGAAAAAGACAACATCTTCAAGGTGCTGGGCAAACTGCATAGCTACAACAGAAGAATGAAACTAGATCCTATTTCCCACCCTGCACAATACTTAACATGGGACTGCAACATGGGACCTAATACCCTGAATCTTTTTGATTGATCTGTAATGTCCTTTAATTCAGCTTCTTTTCTGTTTCCTTTGTTTGAAGGAGCTGTCTATTGATGACAGCGGGCTATTTCAGTCATATACTATTATTCTGTTGCGTTAACCTGGGACTCTATATGTAGCAGTATCAGTTTTATGAAACTGGAGGCATTTGGATTTGGGGACTCACAGTCAAACCTTTTACGTGTGAATGGCTGTACCAGCTCCCCAGCCCTGATATCCTGAATCTGATAGAGGGGGAAATAGGGAACACACTGGAACTTACAAGCATGGGAAAGGACCTTCTGAACAGAACCCTGATAGCCAGGTATTAACATCAACCACTGACAAATGGAACCTCATGAAACTAAAACTTCTATACATCAAAGGACACCATGTGTGTTAACATTTCAGAAGTGATATATATATATATATATGTAGCTTACATTACTCATTCTCTCTGATCAATAACCTGCAAGGGCCAGTATCAAAGAATGTGGTTAGGGAAATGCATATAACCGAAATGGCACAGTCCTCTGGCTTAAGCCCACACTAGCAAAGAATGAAATTCCATTTTCTCCCTAAATCTTGCCTATTCCTGTCACAATTCCTGGGTGGTACAAGATGACCAGTCCAGGGGTGAGGGACACAGCACCCCGACTCCTCTGGAGAAGAAAGTGACAGTTGGTGGTTCCTGGGGGAAGGAGAAAGTTTCCTTTAAGGGTGTGGCCCTTGGTCAATCATGTGCTAGTGAATGGCCCACACCCATGTGTATATGGTCAGCACAAATTGAACTCCATGGGTTATAAAGAAATAAATTTGATGACATGACATGAAGTTGCAGGGGACGTAGGGGGTGGATCTGGGAGGAGTTAGGGTGTGCATGGGGGTTATATAAAAATACAATGTATTCATGTGTGAAATTCTCAAAGAAGTAATAAGAATGTTACATATATGTAACATATATATATATACATACATATATACATACATATTTGACCCCTCTAGGTCTAGATACCAACAATGGTTTCTGCAGACAATTCCTGGGGGAATTTCCAACTGACTTTGTGTGTGTGTTTGTGTGTGTGGGTGTGTGTGTGTGTGTGTGTGTGTGTGTGTGCGCGCGCGCGTCTAACTATGTATGTGTATGTGTCATTGTGACTGCGTATTATGAGACTGATCCTTTATAAACTTACTATGATTTCCTCCCTGTGAGGTGTACGGTATACTTTACTGACACACAACCCCCACCCTCACCTCTAATAAGCTCTACTGTGCCCTAGGCTGGAGCCACAGCTCTCCCAATCACTCCCCTCACATCCATCCCGTCTTCTGTCTGGAGCCTTGACCACCAGAAGCAAAGCTGGAGCCAGAGTTGGAGGCCGCGGCTCCAGGTACCGGCCAGTCTGCTTTCCCGACTGTAGCCACAAGAGGGAGCTTCGTGCCAGCGTTTGCAGCCTAGTGGGGACCAAGACACTTCCTCTTCTACTTCATCTCTAAATACATCACCATCCAGGTAAAACCCATGAAGCCTGAGCCCAACAAAAAGTTTAAGAGGTGAGCAAAAACAAGCATGTAACCCAAAATATGACGCAGTCTGTAGAATTAGGAGACACGGACATTAAAACAGTTACCATCATTAACTATAGTATATACTCGGGAAGCCAGAAAAAAGCCCACACAGGTTGGTAAAAAAAAAGAAGACATTTTCAGAATGAATTAAGTTCAAGAGCTAGGGATGTAGCCAGGTTAGTATGCACAAGGCCCTGAGTTTGACTCCCAGCAGAGGAAGAGGGAGGGGGAGGAGGAGGAAGAGGAGGAGGAGGAGGAGGAGGAGGAGGAGGAGGAGGAGGAGGAGGAGGAGGAGGAGGAGGAGGAGGAGGGAAAGGAGGAGGAGGAGAAGGAGGGGAAGGAAGGGAGGGAGGGACTGAGAGAGGGAGGAAGGGAGGGAGGGAGGGAGGGAGGGAGGGAAGGCAGACAATTCAAATTGAGACAGGTGTGGTGATCCATGCCTATTATTTGGCTACTCAGGAGGCTAAAACAGAAATCTGAAGAATTCAAGGCCAATTTGCAATGAATAGCAAAACAAGATTCTATCTCAAACTGAATGACTCAAAGAGTAAATAAATAAAATTGAACTTTGAGACTAAAACATAGTGTCTAAAAGGAAAACTACAATGATTATCATGAAAACACAATGGATGAGATTAACACATTAGACAGAAAAGAAAAAAAGTTCAAAGAACTTGAAAATGCAGTAATACAAACTTTGCAAATCAAAATAAGAGAAAAATGCTGATAATCAATAAAGAACATTAACACACTATGAACAACTTCAGTCAGTCTCAAATATAAAGAACTGAAAAGTCTTCCAAGTTTAAAAAAACAAAAAACAAAACAAAACAAAAAAAAACCTCTAAATTGTCAGGCAGACCATGACTTATTATGGACTTATTATGGAGCAGGGGCTCATTTTGCTGCCTACATAGGCCCTATAGGAAACTCTCTGTGACCACTTTTTGGATGCCATCATTCCAGACAAGCTGCTCATAGGTTGGTACAACTGACATTGAGACTTCAATCCCAATGACATCATTCCAATGACGTCAAACTTAGCACATCGTCCATTTGCTTTTTTTTTTCTAAATGACTCTGGCTGGCCTTAAACTTCCAATCCTCCTATCCTCTTGCTCTGGCCTCCTAAGTCTGTGAGATCACTAGTGTGTGCTACCAGACTCAGCTAATACTTTTTAATAGTATCAAATCAGTACCTGACCAAGAAGAATTCCTTCCGAAGATGAAAAAGTTATTCCACAAAAGAAGTCCTCTCTACATAAATCAGTATACCTGTAAATTTAAAAGAAAACCCATATGATTCTATGAGTCATTGCAAAAAAATTATTCATATTTAATCGTCTCTAATAAAAACACAAACTAAGACAGGAATGGAGAGAAACCACTGAGGCAACATGAAAACTGTTTATCAGAACAGAATTCTGCTTTCAACCATGAGAGAATAACAGAAACTGAATTTACCTTTCCTACTTTTCACAACAAAAACCTAGGAGAAATATGACTTTGGACACCAGCAGCAATGTGTGACAATCATCATGGAGGTAAAGAAAACAAATGTCTGGGCAACCCAGGTGCCACCTCGCTGCCTGGAGAACTTCCAGCTGACCACACAAGGCAGAAACTGAAACAGAGCCAAACATTTACCCGATAAAAGAAACAAAGTTCAGGGTTGCCGTGGAGCAGGGTAATGAAGCAAAGTGTCAGAGGAGGAGCTGCAGGAAAGGTCTACAGGGACCCAGAGGCAGGTCCCCTAGACTGTGCCTGGGAACTTAAGGCACACATGCAAAGAAGCTACCAAGACTGTGCAGACATGGGACAGGAATGGACAGAGCCATCTCACTTCACAGGATAGGGTCAAAACCAGGATTCTCACTAGCCAGACTGCCAAGATCCCCTATTATATGTGAGGTGCTGGTATGGCTCTCAAAGCACATTGCCCCCACAAGACTAAATTAGCCCTTGAAGAAAAGCTGCCTTAGATCTGTCCTGGCTGAGCAGTAAAGAAAGTCTCAAGAAGCGGGGTGTGGTGGTGCATGCCTTTAACCCCAGCACTTGGGAGGCAGGACAAGCAGGTCTCTGAGATTGAGGCCAGCCTGGCGATATCTTGAGTTCCGGGTCAGATGGAGCTACAGGGAAACATTGTGAAGGAAGGAAGGAAGGGAGGGAGGAAGAGAGGGAGGGAGAAAACCTCATGAGCCTCAAACTGTAACTTAGGTTCAAAGAAACAGAGCATCATAAAAGTGTGGAGAAATGATTAGTTACATGTAATCACAGTATCCAGAATAAAGGAAAGAAACAGCAGATGTGTTGGGGAGACAGCTGAGTCAGTAGACCTTGCCATGCAAGCATGAAGACTTGAATTTGATCCTCAGCACCCACATAACGCCAGATGTGACAATGCACATTTGTAAGCCCAGGACTGGGAAGATGGCTACAAACTGATCCCCGAAATTTGATGACCAGCCAGCTTAGCCTACTTGGCAAGAGCAGTGAGAGACCCTGTCTCAAGATGGATGGTGCTTGACTGTACTAGATTGCTTCAGTTGTCACTTGGCACACCCGGGTGGAGGAAACCTCAGCTGAGGAACTTCCTCCATTGGATTGGCCTGTGGTCCCGTGTGGGGGCATTTTCTTGATTGCTGGGTGATATGAATGGCCTATTCACTGTGGGTTGTGTCACCCCTGGGCTCATAGCCTATGTTGTATAAGAAAGCAAGCTGAACACAGGCCAGAGGAGTGAGTCAGTAAGCAGCAATCTTCCATGGTCTATGTTCCAGGTTCCTACCCTAAGTTCCTTCCTTGGCTTCCCTTATGATGGACTATGCTGTAAGCCAAATAAACCCTTTCCCCTGCAAGTTGTTTTTGGTCAATGTTTTTATCACAGCAATAGAAAGTAACTAGAGCACTAAGAAGCAACACCCAAGGTTGACCTCTGGTATCCACACACATGCACCTAAAACATATGAACACATGCATACACACGGAAGGAAGGAAGGAAGGAAGGAAGGAAGGAAGGAAGGAAGGAAGGAAGGAAGGAAGGAAGGGAGGGAGGGAGGGAGGGAGGGAGGGAGGGAGGGAGGGAGGGAGGGAGGGAGGGAGGGAGGGAGGGAGGGAGAGAGGGGAAGAAACAAGGGACTGTGGCACTGAGGAGATAGCTCAGTCAGTAAACTGCTTGCCTTGCAGCCATGAGGACTTGAATTCAATCCCTAAAACTCACATTTTTAAAGAAGTCAGACATGGTGGCCCATGTTTATAATCCAGATGCTGGGACAGTGACTGTCTCCGTGGAAGGTGGCACATCCATGGGACTTGCTAGCCAGCTAGCCTAGTCTACTGGGCAAACTCTATGCCAGTGAAAGATGCTGCCTTTGGTACCTGAAGAACACAAGAAGTTGTCCTCTGATCCACACATGCATGCTCACACATGTGCAAGTGTACCCCTATGCACACATCATGTACACACATACATAAACACACATATAAAAATATGACTCTATTTTTTCAAATTTAATAAAAATCATTAATCAATATATATTACACAGGACTCTCCAGAGAAGCAGAATTAGCATATCATGTATTTATATTACTAATGCACACATATCAAGTATATTTATAGTACATAAATGTATGGAGAGCTTGGTATGGTGGCACATGCCTAAAATTCTAGCACTTGGGAAGCTGAGGCAGGAGGATCAAACTTTGAGGCCATATTTGAGCTATTGTAGCCAATTAAGGCCAACCCAGGATACATGCTGAAATCTTGTCCCCAAAATAAATAATTAACCAATTAAAATGTGTGGCAAGAAGGAGAGAGAGAGATTTACCTTTATGAGGAATTGACTTATGCAGTCAAGAACTCTGAGAAACACCGTGACCTGGTCTAGACACCCAGGAAGGCCAGGACTATAATTCATTCTGAATCTGAGAGTCTGAGAGTCAGAGGAGCCAATCCGAAAACAGGGAGTGAACACCTTCCTCCTTTGTCCTTTGTCCTATTTGAGTGCTTGCTCAACAGACCGAATGATGCCTACATTCAAGAAGGCAATCTATCTTACTGAGTCTACCAATCCCATTGCTAATCTCATTCAGAAGCACTTACACCTAGGATGCCGAATGCTTCATCTGACCAGTCAAGTCAACATAAAATTTGCCATCACATGCTGGGCAAATGACTCAGTGGATAAGTACTTGCTACACAAGAAAGAGGGCTAGAGTTTGAATCTCCAGAAGCCATATAAAATCTGGCACAGTAGTGTATGTCTGTAACCCCAGTGCTGGGTAGGATAGAAACATGTGGGTCCCCTAGGCTTGCTGGTCAGCCATTCTAGCTGACATGATGAGCTCCAGGTTCCGTGAGAGATCTCAAGAAATAAGGTGGTGAATAATCAAAGAAAATACCTCACATTGAGTGGACTCCACATGCACATACATGGGTAAGCTCACCCACACACATATGTTCACACAAGCACACATGAATTAACCATCACAAATCTACCTGTTGCTATCTAGAAACTGTAGGAATCTACCTACACCATACATAGTCTACAAGAAAAATAAAAATGACATTATAATTCCACCTAATGATCTCTTCTAACACAGTTAGAAATGCACTAACATCTCCTCTAGAAAAGCAGGTGAAGACTTTGCATGATATCTCACTCTTTTCTTTAATATTCAATTGTGGGATCTGGGTCTATTGTAAAAGGTATTGAGCAAGCCAAGCAACCCCAGATACCCTGAAGGGATGGTAGGAGTCTGGTCTGCTCTGCCTAAAGTGATAACCTAGGTCCCAGGAACCCACTGCTGGCCTCAGCAGTTGCTATATCTTTCATTCCCCACCCAGCAAAGATCACCCCAGACCACAACCAGGTTTGGAGGTTTTGTTTCCTCATTCCTAATTTCTACATCAGCCCTACAACCTTCCCGCCTTTACCTAAAGACCCCACCTTTAACTTTCCCACCTTCTGTAACAGCCAGAAAGGCTTTACTATATAAACCCCTGCCTTGGTTTCAATAACTGAATTGCCCACTGACAGTCTCTGGGGAACTCCTCCCACTGCACTCTGAGCCACCTGAGGACCTGTTAGATGGTCCTCCATTCTCTGGGAAGGCGGGAGAGGAGATGGAGACTCACCCACACCCGATAACTTAATAATAGTATGTAAAATCAACAACACTTGAGCAGTGTGGCATAAAAGCAGTATATATCAACTACATGATTAGGGAAGAAGAGGAAGGAGAACAAAGATATACACACACACACATTCATAGTAAAATGAGGAAGAAACACTCCAGACAGTCACTAGCCTCTTTTCTGTTACTGGTCATGTGGCTGTGGTTGGTATTTATGACCTTCCTCCTCTTCACATCTTGTATTTTCAACTTTGGCAGGCATCTCAGCTGGTCCTGGTTTTTGCCTAGAAGAGTGATAAAAACCTCTGTTCCTGCAGGTGCCACACAGGACACTTGTGTTCTTAAGTCCACTGCTTCTTTTTCATTTCCTTTTATGATCATAATGGTGTGTGTATGGATACGCACACGAGTGAGTTCAGAGCCTGAGGGAGACAGATCCCTGGTATTAGGGTTTCAGGCAGCTGTATGCCACCCACTGTGAGTGCTGGGAGCTCAACTCCAGTCCTCTGGGAGAACAGTATGTGCTCTTAGCCACTGAGCCATCTCTCCCAGTCCACCCAGCCCACTGCTTCTTAAAAGAAATTAGAAGAAAATTGATAAAGAAAATAATGGATTTCTTTAGAATTTGACCAGGCTGGGAAGGAAAGACCTAGTCTGTTTCCTCCTTTTCCCTAGCAGTGTTACGGTTTTATAGAAACGGTGAGACAAAACTCAGAAACTACATACATTCTCTTCAGTTCTCAGAACTGTGTGCATTCTCTTCCAAAGAGTCAAGTTCACCTCTGGGAAGGCAGCAGGGCTTCGGTTTTTCCGGTCCTTCTGTTCCTCCAGGCGGGGATTCCTGGGAAGTTTTTAATTCTCTGGGGTCCATCATTTCAACAATCTAATAGACAAAGGGAAGGGTTCAAGAAGTACCCCCCTTCAGAATAGCTCCTCTCTAGCCAGAGCAATTACAGTCCCCTGGTTTGGGCCTCAGTCTTGAGAGATTTGGGGGATGCATCAGACTTAGTGTAGAAATTCCTGAAATATGCCTGCTCCCATGCCCTAGATATATATTCTGCTTGTCTGTGGCTAGTATCTTAGCATTAGAAAGTGTGCTTCCAGGGCTGGAGAGATGCTCAGCCGTTAAGAGCACTGGTTGCTCTTGCAGACGATGTGGATTCAGTTCCCAGCACCCATATGGTAGCTGGCGACTGTTCCAATTCCAAGGGATCCTACACCCTCTTCTGACCTCTGTGGCCATTGCATGACATGGGTGTACCTACCTACATGCAGGCATTACACTCATACACATAATATAAAAATAATAAATAAAATATTTTGAAAAAGAAATTGTACTTCTGCAGATTGCTGACAGAAAACAGCTGTGATGTTTTACAAGAAAAGTACAAACTAACAAGAGAAAATATTTAACGAAAACTAGTTTAAATATTGAACATTTCTCAGAGTCAGTTTTCACACGTTTGACTTACACAGAAGTCCTTCTGCTTTTTTTTAAAGCAAAGTTTAGAATTCTTAGCTTATTCAAATAGTAAGACTATAACATCAACAAAAATCAAAACTTTAGACATTTGTGGTGTGCGTGTGTGTGTGTGTATCGATGTGAGTATTTGTGTGTGTGCATACAAATAGATGCCATGGTGCAGATGTGGATGTCAAAGGAGTTACTTTTCTCCTTCCAGGGACCAAATATAGGTCAACAGTCTTGGCAGCAAGCACCGTGACCCACACTGAGCCATCTGAGTGCTCCCAAAACTTCAGACTTCTCAAAAATTTAGGGAATGGTGCCAGTAGCTGTGAATAGATTCCTTTTCTGATTTACAATAATGTCCCATATATACAATAACAGAATGTTTATTTAGTCAAAGCAAAGAAATGTAGACTGGGGTTTTAAATAGCATGACTGTTCAAATGGCAGGTTTTCATTTGACTGAGACTGATTAAGAACAGCAAAGATGTCGAAAATTTTTCCACTTTATATGTTGAAAGTCTAAATTGCTATACAATACTGTCTTGAAACTCTGATACTTCTAGAAGAAAGAATATAGAGCATACTTCAGAAAATAAGCCCAGGTAAGAACTTTCTGGATGGGACTTCAGTCTCCCAGGAAATAGGACCCATGATTAACAAGAGGGACTTCATGAAACAAAACAAAACAAAAAAATACTTCTGTACTGCAAAAGAAACTGTTAATCTAATAAAGAGGCAACCTACAGGATAGGAAAAGATCTTTGCCAGACATACATCTGACAGAGGATTTGTCTAGAATACACAAAGAACTCAAAATACTAAACACCAAGAAAACAAGCAACCCAATTAAAAAGTGGACTGCAGAAATGAACAGAAAGCCCTTAGAAGAAGAAATAAAATGACTAAAAAATCATTTTTAAAGTGATCGCCATCCTTGGCCATCAGGGAAAAAGCTACTTTGACATTTCATCTTACCCCAGTCAGAATGGTTAAGATCCAAGAAACAAATGAGGGCGAACGATGGGAACGAGTTCGGAACCCACTCTCATTGTGGTGGGAGTGCAAACTGGTGCAGCCACTATGGGAGTCAAGCGGCCGTTCCTCACACGACTAGAAACAGATCCAGCATATAATCCAGCCACATCACTCCCAGGCATATCCAAGGACCCTGCTTCCTACTATTAAAAATACTTGCCCATTCGTGTTCACTGCTGCTCTGCTCACAACAGTCAAGAAATGGAAACAGCCTAGATGTCCATCAGCTGACGAACAGATAAGGAAAATATGGTACTTATGCACAATGGAATTTTATTCAACTGTGAAGAAACATGAAATTAAGAAATTTGCTGCTAAATAGTTGGAACTGAAAAACATTACGTCAAAAAAAATTATATTGAGTGAGATAACCCAGACCCAGAAACACAAAAATCACATGTTTTTGCTTCTTAAAAAATATTTTATATTTTATTTGTTACTTTTATTTCATGTGTATGAGTTTATTGCCTATATGTATGCAAGTACACCTGTGTCATTCAATGCCTGAAGAGGTCAGAAGACAGCATTGGATCCCCACCATGTTGGTGCTGGGAATCGAACCCAGGTCCTCTGAAGAGCAGTCAGTACTCTTAACTGCTGAACCATCTCTCCAGCCTCAGATAGTCTCTCTTATATGGATGTTACTTGGCTGAGAATTGTAGGGCAGGTGGGCAGAGGAGGAAAGAATCTTTGGGTCTCAGGTATCTGGCTCCCCTAGACAGGAAGGGGAAGAGAAAGAGGTGTGGCTGAAGGAATTCTTGTAAGCTGGGTAAGTACTTTGGAAGTTTGTGGAATGTACATAGATTAGCTTTTAAAAAATAAATAAATAAAGGTCACTCAGGTGAGTCAGGTTCCGCTGGGCTCTAAGGAATAAGGAACTTTACATCCTAGTCTGAGTGTTATGGGGAGGAAAACATGGTTTTACATTAGCCACAAATCAGCAATGGGTGGCAGGATAGACGTAGGCTTACTATCTCGGAGGGGCTGAGTGTTTGAAGGTGGAGACAGCCATGGTGGGAGAGGCAGTAGCTGGTTACTTCATGCAGCCCTGGAGGCAGATCCAGGCAGGGTGCATGGTGAAAGAAACTTGTATGGTGAATGTTAGCAATAGGCCAGAGGGAAAAGGAGGGGAAGCAGAGAGAAATGGGAAGATTTGGCAGACTCCGTCTGAGAGGAGGAGGAGAAAGTCATGAGTCACTGTATGCAACAGAGCGGAAAAGGGGCCAAAGGCAAAGAAAGAGAATCTGAACACAGCCACTCTGGAGAAGCTGGAACTCTCATTATCTGATCAGAGCAGAGAGGGGCAGGGAAGGGGGTTGGACTGGGGAGGAAAGTAGTGTAAGACGATAGGTGTTCTCTAGCCAGCTACAGAAAGCTGGAACTCTCCATATCTGCTAAGGGCCGGAGTTGGGCTAGGAAGGAAAGCAAGAAGAGATAGCAGTTGCTCTCCAGCCAGCAGGAGAATGAGGTTTTTCAAGAGGAATGGATTTTTAGTTACAGTTCAGAAAGCAGCATGCAACTGGCAAAGAAAGTAGCAGTTTTTATGGCAAAAGAAAGGGAACGTGAACACAGCAAATCAGGACGGAATCAGATTTGTGAGAAGAGCAATCAGATTTAGGAGACTGGCAAGAATTTTTATGGAGAAGAAAAGGTTGAATAGGATGAGCAGAAAGAGAGAATCTGCAGGAACAGAGATGGATAAAAGGAATGCAGGAAACTTCAGACCATATTCCACTGTGCTGAAGGAAAGCTCAAGGTCTCTGAATCTGAAAGTCAAGCATGCTGTTCTCTGGCCAACAAGGGCCATTATCAGGGGATAATGCAGTCAGATAATGCAGTTACCACAGAACATGAGGTGTCCCCACATCCCTTAAAAAAAAAAAAAAAAAGATGGTTGCTCCATGGTCATTTGGTGGAGTGAGAAAAACTTCCTGACAGAGGCAGGACAGAAGGAAGGGCTCTGTATAGTGAAGGGGTCTCTCCCTAGAGAAAGAGGGATGACAGCTCTACGTCCAGTGAAGGATCAATAGTAGAATTTGAGGAAAACTCTCCACCCAATGCCAAAGTTTCTGGAGCACAATGGAGATGATCCCTATCTGAGTTGCGCAGAGGAAAGGGTTAGAATTGGGGGGCAGATCAATGGGAGGGAGAAAAGAACAGAAGGGGACTCCCGCTGGAGAGTACATACTCCAGCTCTCTGTACTGACCACCAATGTAAGATTGATGAAAAGGAAAAGCAGACAAGGGAATCAGCAACTCAACCATAGCAATGGCTTTTATTCAGAAGAAAAAAATGTGCAGAGGGGGCTCTCTAATGTAAGGGTGAGAGTGCAGCATCTGCTTGCAGGCTGGGATAGTTTATAGGGCAGACAAACAAGGAGAGAGATTTAAAAGTTTCCATTTGGGACTTACAGTTGGCTGATCCCAGGGGTAACCACTGAATCAGTTAAAGAATGTCAGGTGATCGATAAACATCTCTCATGGCAGGCCATTACTGAGGGCCACAGAGAACAGAGGATAAGAATCTAGAGAAACAAGTTTCTTTAATTCTGGAAACCGAATTGCTTTCATTTGGAGAACTGTTTGTTCAAAATGGAGGAGCTTTACAAAATGACAGTGGCTAACAAGTAGATTAGCAAAGCATAAAGTCACAAAAATAAAAAGTAAAAATTTTGTTAGTTGGTCACTGGAGGTAATGTTAGGTTCCTGGTGGACTCCGAAAATGGCAGCACAGCTCCCAATACTCTAAAATGGCAGGCCCGAGCTTAGCCTGGGCAAGTTCCTCTGCTTAATGGGACACCAACCAAGCCCAAGTTAAACCACCCCAGCCTAAGTCATGGAAAGTTACCCAACTCCCTAACTGCCTATAAAGGCTGCCTGAATTCTACTGTTGGTTGCTATCTCTCTGATCCCAGGAGGCAGCCCAGTGGTTTGATTCCCCCAATGAACTGCTGTTCCCATGGAGTTGTCTTGGTTGGTGGTCTTCACCGCCTACCTTTTCATTCAGTCGGTGCCGAAACTCAGAAGGGACTCCTGGGTCTCCAATGACCCAGTCCCTCCGCCCGAACCAAACAATGACCAAACACTCCTGCCTATGATTCTGACTGTCTTGCCCCTGCCAGTGCCTCCATTCACTAACTACATCAGGCCAGAAATTCTTGACTACTTTCCTCTGTCCTGCTCGCCCTCTGACAGAGTTTGGGTAAGTGTGGAGTGGCTGGTTGATTTCTCTGCTTTCTTGCTCTTCCCTCCATCTCTCACTCTCCCTCCTTCCTCTAGCTTCCTACCTAGAGGTCTGTCCTTCTCCCCAGAGTTGTTCACCTCAGTTTTAAGTTGAACATCTCTCCACACCCTGCTGGGGTCGTCCCTCACTTGTCCTCAGGATGCCAATGAGTGACTTGAGCACTATTTCATGGAGGAAAGGCAGGCGGCATGACAGGGACACTTCTCACGGTTGCCACTCCCCAGGGAGAGACATCACCTTTCCTTCCTTGTCCTGGACTTGGAGGGACGGGTCTCATGTTCTCTCACCACTCTAAGGATCAAGGTGGCTCAGAAAATGAGGAGAAACCCAATAGATGGATGCTTTTGGAAGCCCTCATCAAGAAACTGATTTGAACATTTAAAATTTACCCTGTTCTGATTTTCCTGGTTCCCTGCTGAGAATTTGAGCCTGACTACTCTTGCCTTTACTGCTCCTTCCCCTCCTCAGCACACTAATATCCGTCCTCCTCATGACGATTATTCTATGCCTTTTAAATTTTTTCAGGACAAATTCAGTGAGATGTGAACCAGATACTCTTAACTGAATTCCCCCTGGTCTCTTACTACTGCCAACGCTCCAGCCTCTTGAGACCACCCTTCTTTGTCAATGTCCCTGTCCATCAGGAAGTAGCTAAAGAAAGACTACTGTGACCCCTTATAATCCACAAAAGGGTGGAATGGTAGGTTCCTGGCAGATTCCTACAATGACAGCGCAGCTCCCAATATTCTAAAATGGCTGTTCCCAAGCTAAGTCCAGGCAAGTTCCTCTGCTTAATGGGAAACCAACCAATCCCAAGCTAAACTGCCTTAGCCTACGTCATGGAAAGTTACCCAACCTCCTAACTGCCTATAAAGGCTGCCTGACTTCTACTGCTGGTCACTGTCTCTCTGATCCTGGGAGGCGCCCAGAGGTTTGAGCCCCACCCCAATGAATTGCTGTCCCCATGGAGTTGTCTTGGTCTGTGGTCTTCACTGTCCCCCTTTCATTTAGGGGTGGTCATGCATTTCTAGCCTTTGATTCCTGAATTTGTGATTCCTAGCTATAGGAGAAATGGCAGCATACAGTGTGCCCACTCAGAACCTATTCAGCTTTCTGGAGGAACATTGTTTAAGACCTCCACAATACTGCTACCTGCCTGGCCACTGTAGCTACAGGTTTGCCTACTGGCTACAGGGCACCTAGGTTTATAAAGTGACAGCTACTTAAAAGTCTCCAAAAGGCCATTCTACCCTTATATGAAGCTAATTGCTTCAAGATGATGGGAACACAGTAAAACCAGGGATATCATGAGCATGGGCCCCTGTGGCACTTCATTTTTTGTAACATAATTTCCTACCTTGCTCAAAACAATGCTGTGTAGAACATCATGACAATGAATAGGGATTTGGGAAATCCAGAGATGGTAGTTTTTGCAAAAGCATGACATACAAGGAAAGCAAAACCATGTGGAGAGTAAAGGCTTATTCTAATAAGAATAAACTGTTTCCCCCTCTTTAATGGAAGGGGTCCAATGTAAATCAAGCTGGTTCCAGGTACTTGGCTAGCCACCCTGAATGCCATACGAGAGGTTGAATACTGATTTCTGTTGCTGACAGACTGGGCCCTCAGGTAGTAGCTATACTCAGGCTAGTTCTGATGAATAATAGTGAGTTGTTGCTTAGCTGATGCATAAGCTCCCGCCGTGTCATCATGATGTCTTTGCTTATAAGCCCACTTTACAAAGACAGATGTACCTGAGGAAAGACTCTCACTAGTATCAGCAGCACAAGTTGTGTGCTATCCATTTGATTATTAAAATCCCCTTTGATGAAGCTGATCTTGGACAGGTCTTGAGAATGCAGTCTCGGCCACTGTGAGTTCATATGTGCAATGTCCCTGTCATGTCTGACAAATACTGTTTCACTGCAGACATCCACCACCTCTGGTTCTTACAATCTTTCTGCCCTGCTCCTCTTCTGAGATGATCCCTGAGTCTTGGGAGAAGGGGTGTGATACAGATGCTCCATTTAGAGCTGAGAGTTCCATAGTCTCTTATTCTTCTCCATATGTTGACCAGTTGTGGGTCTCTGTGTTAACTGACATCTGCTGCAAAAAGAAGATTCTCTGAGGAGGACTGAGAGATGAACTAATCTATGAGTAGAAATATAAGAACTTAGGGGGAAGTGTGTTCCTGTGTCCCTTTGACAGAATGATAGTATCAGGTTCTCTCTTTGTGCCTATGTCTTAGCCAGCCAAAAGGTTTTAGCCCTGCTAATGATACCAAAAATGTGTTCCATATTGTGGAATGAACTTTAAAGCCAAATTTTTAAGTGGTTGGTTATTCCCATCACGGTAATGCCACTATTGCACCACTGAGACTATTTTTCTAGGCTCGTCATTATTGTGGCTCCCAGGATTCACAACTGGAAAAGACTACTGATGACTTTTCTCACCCAGTAAGGTGCATGCCAGTCTAGCACTGTAAAAGCTAGGCAAAAGGGGTGAAGCTTCTAGGTCAATACTATCTTGGTTTTTCCATGCTCTATGACTCAAGATTGTGGTATCTTCAGCAATAGAGTCTTACCATTAAGTTCTGGAGTGTAACCAAGAACAATGGTGTTGCTAAAATTCCCCTTAGGAGAGGCTGACTAAGCTTAGTCCCTCCCTTACCAGGGCCTACAACAAACACACAAATTTCCCAGCTCACAGTTAGGCAAATTCTACCTAACTTACTTGGGCTTACGACCAGAGCAGTGGGTAGGGGGTCACTTACAGAGTATGGGCGTCCTCCCGCCCCTCCATAAATTACATTAATAAACCCATAATGAGGCTTGACTCTTGTGACTTCCTGGTAGTCAGATCCAAAGGGCCAAAGGGGAGGCAAAAGGGCCTGCTTCCTGATGCTCTTATTTAAATGCTTTTAGCTCCTCCCCTTCTCACATCCAAGGCCAATGGACCGGTGGGGGAGGGGCACGGGATTTTCCCAGTTCCTTGTCTTTCCTTGCAAGGCTATCCTGGGTAAATACCAGTCTGCCTGGGAAGGGTGTTTGTCCACAGCTCATCAGGCTTGTCCCTCAGAGAATCAATTTACTCCACCAACGGCAACAGCCTACAATTGGGGGAGGGGCTATGAGACCTCATTGATCAACAACTTCAAAAGAGGTAACCCATACCTGGCAATAGGCTTCTAGTCTGATAGCCTATGTTGCCTGGGACAGGCATTGCCCTCCCTTTATAAAGTAACTCCATTTAAACCCCTTTATATGTGTAACGTTCTACATCAGTGCTTCTACAGTAATGTTTCCACAGGGCATTTTCGAAGGTCTTCAGTGCTGCTTGTCCCTTTCCACACTCCTTCCTCTACCCTGCTCTCCCATCCCCCACTCCATTTAACCATTTCTGTTCCTTTATTCCTCGTTCCCCTTCATACCACCTGTGTTCTATCCCCCTTCCCTTGAAATCCAACCCTCATGGTCCCTTACTAATTTCTTGTCTTCTATGGGCATTCCAATTTAGACAAACATACCCAAAGTTTCAAAAATAGCATTCATGTATGAGAAAGAACATGACATTTGTCTTTCTGGGTGTGGGTTATCTTATTCAGGAAGATTGTTTTCAATTGACCTGTAAATTTCATAATTTCTTTTCTGAGCAGTTTGCCATTGTGTATATGAACCAAATTTTCATTATCCATTCATCAGTTGATGGACATCTAGGCAGTTTCCATTTCCTGTCTATTGTGAAAAGAGCAGCAATGAACATGAATGAGCAAGTGTCTCTGTAGTAGGATACAAAGTCCTTTGGGAGCATGCCCAAAAGTGATGTAGCTGGATCATATGGTAGGTCTATTTCTATTGTTTTGAGGAATCACTACACTGATTTTGATAGTGGCTGTACCAGTTCACACTCCTTCCAGTGTATAAGTTTTGTGAATAAGTTTGCCTTTTGCCCCACATTCATGCCAGGATTTACTGTCATTTTTTTCCTTAGTCATTCTGATTTGGGTAAGATGAAACCTCAAAGTATTTTTAATATCCATTTCCCTGAAGGCTAAAGATGTTGAAAATGTAATAAAATATTTCTTAGCCATTTGTATCTATTCTTTTGAGAACTCTTATGTCCCATGCACAATCTTTAACTGGGTGTTTATTTTCTTGGTGTTTAGTTTTTTTCAGTTCTTTGTAGATTATAGACATTAGCCTATTGTCAGAAAGCAAAGTTTGTTCCCAGTCTGTAGGCTGCTCCTTCACTCAGATGTTGGTGTTCTTTGCTGTAAAGAAGCTTTTTAGTTTCATGAGATTCCATCTGTCAATTGTTAGTATTAATTGTGCTTCCAAAATGCTGTTCAGAAAGTTCAGAAGTTCACTCCTATGTCTGTAAGTTGAAGCATGTTCCCTGCTTTCTTCTCTGTCATATTCAGGGTGCCATGACTCATGTTGAGGTACTTGATCCATTTAGAGTTGAGCTTTGTACATAGTGACAGATAGAGATCAAGATTCATTCTTCTTCCTTTGTTTTTTTTTTTTTTCATTGTTTTATGTGTCCAAGTGCACCATGTCATGCAATGCCTGTGGAGGTCAAAAGTGGGCATTAGATCCCCTGGAACTGGAGTTAACAGACAGTTATTAGCTGCCATGTGGGTGCTGGGATTTGAACCCGGGTCCACTGCAAGAGCAACCAGTGATCTTAACCACTGAGCCATCTTTCCAGACCTAAGATTCATTCTTCTATACAGAGTGTCTGTTTTTATGCCAGTACCATTCTGTGTTTATTATTATAGCTCAGTAGTATAATTTGAAATCAGGGATGGTGCTACCTCCAGCTTTTCTTTTACTGCTCAGGATTGGTTTGGGTATCCTTTCTTTAGTATCTTCAGGGTTTATTTGTTTGTTGTCATTCACTTCCTTGATTGAATTTATTCCAAAATATATTTACTTATTGAGGCTACTGTGAATGAGATTGGTTCCCTGACTGTTTTCTTGGTACATTTGTTGCTGGTATATTGAAATGCTACTGATTTTTGTAGGTTAATTTTGTTGTCTGCTACTTTGCTGAATTTGGTTATTAGCTGTGTGAGCTTTCTGGCAAAACCTTTAAGGTGTTTTATGTATGGAATCATATCATCCATAAATAAGAATACTTTGACTTCTGCCTTTCCTGTATGCATTCACTGTATCTCCTCTTGACTTAGTGCTCTAGCTAAGACTTTAAGTGATATTTTGAACAAGATTGGAGAGAGTAGACATCCATGTCTTATTCCTTCTGACTTTAGTGAAACTGCTTCAAGTTTTTCACTATTTAGGATGATGATATCTATGGGCTTGTTGTATTATGTTGAGATTAGTCTGCTTTATCCCTACATTCTCCATAACTTATGAAGGGATGTTTCTTTTGTCAAAGTCCTTTTCTGAATCTAATGAAATGATTATATGGTTTCTGTCCTTGAGTCTATTTATGTGGAGGATTACACTTATTGATTTTTATGGCTTAACTATGCATGTATATCTCTGAGATGCAGCCAACTTGATCATGATGGACAATTTTTATGTGTTCTTAAATTCAATTTGCAAGTATTTTATCAAAAATTTTGCATTTATGCTTATCAAGAAGATTGACCTATAATTCTCTTCTCTTCTCTTCTCTCTCTCTCTCTCTCTCTCTCTCTCTCTTTCTCTCTCTCTGTTAGGTCTTCATTGAAAGTGTTCTGCTTTGAATCCTTCTATCCCTGGGCTTTTATTAGTTGGGAGATTTTCAGTTACTACTTCTGTCTCATTGATTGTTATGCTTCTGTTTAAATTATTTATTTCACCCTAGTTTAACTTTTGTAGGTCATATGTATCTAGAAAGTCATCCATTTCTTAGAGATTTTCCAGTCACTTGGAATATAATTTTTTAAATATGTCCTTATGATTCTTGGCAATTTCACAATGTCTATTGTAATTTCTCCCTTTTAATCTTTGATTTTCTTAATTTGGGTCCCATCTCTCTTTCTTTCGGTTAATTTAGCTAAAGATTTATCAGTCTGCTAATCTTTTCAAAGAACTATTTTTTCCATCATTTCTTTACATTGTTCTTCATTTCTATTTCTTTAAAAAATGGTTTTCCATTTGAGTGTTTGCCTGTATGTATATAAGTACATCCATGTCATGCAATGCCCACAGAGGAGAGATGATGTTGAATCCCCTAGAAGAGGTTATGAACTTTTGTAAGCCACCATAGTCTTCTGCAAAAGCAACCATTGCTCTAAACCACTGAACCATCTCTCCAGTCCCTCATTTCTATTTCATTAATTTCATCCCTAATTGTGACTATCCCTTTCTGTCTACTATTTAT
The DNA here is from genome assembly GCA_035773235.1 of Eospalax fontanierii. Classification (NCBI taxonomy): domain Eukaryota; kingdom Metazoa; phylum Chordata; class Mammalia; order Rodentia; family Spalacidae; genus Eospalax; species Eospalax fontanierii. Next base: position 33,331,900 of record CM069539.1, read on the forward strand.
CTATGAGTGCTATTTGTTCTTATTTTTGCAAGGCCTACATTAAGTTATTCATTTGAAATCTATTAATTTTTTGATGTGGCCACTTAGTGTTATAAACTTCCTCTTAGGACTGCCTTTGTTGTGTCCCATAGATCTTGATAGATGGTGTTTTCATTTTCATTCAGTTCTAGGAAGTTTTCAGTTTCCTTTTTTATTTCTTCCTTGATCCAACTTCCATTCTGTAGTGTGCTGTTTAGTTGTGTGTTTTCTGTAGTTTTCATTGCTGTTGATACTCAGCTCTATTTGGCTGTAGCCTCATAGAATATGGGATGTTATTTAATTTTCTTATATTTGTTGGCATTTACTTTGTGTCCTAATACATGACCAAGTATGAACTGCTGATAAGAATGTGCATTCTTCAGTGTTTGAGTGGAATGTTCTGTTAGATCCTTTTGATTTTCAAATTTCACTTAATTCTAGGGCTTCTCTGCTTAGTTTTTGTCTGGATGATCTGTCCATTGGTGAGAGTGTGGGGTTCATTTTGGTTTCAGATCTAATAGTATGTCTTTTAAGAAGGTAGGTGTAGGACTGGAGTGATGGCTCAACAGTTAAGATCACTGGTTGCTTTTGCAGAAGACTCGGGTTTGGTTCCCAGTACCCACATGGGGACTAACAACTGTCTGTAACTCCAGTTCAAGGGAATTCAGCACCCTCTTCTGGCCTCAGGGGTCAGTGCTTACATGTGGTACACCTACATACATGCAAACAAAACACTCTTAGACATAAAATAAAAACAAAGAAAATTTAAAAAGAAATTGGATGTTCCTGTGTTCTGTGCACATATGTTTATAATTGTAATATCCTCCTGTTAGATTATTCTTTAATGTGTATGAAGTGATCTTCCTTATCTCTTCTGACTAGTTTTGGTTTGAGTATATTTTGTTCTATATGAGAATAGCTATGCTTACTTGTTTCTTTGTTTTGTTTTTTGTTTGTTTATTTGTTTGTTTGTTTGGAAAGCCTTTTTCCATTCTTTAACCTTAATATGCGTCCATCATTCATGATTAAGTATGTTTCTTGGAGAGAATAAAAACATGGATCTTGCTTTCTAACTCAATATGCTAATCTGTGTCTTTTTGTTGAGGAATTGAGTCCATTAACATTGAGACTTACTATTGAAAAATATGTAATTCTGGATACTTTATTGATTTTGTGGTGTTTCCTTAGATCTCTTGATGAATTATCTTGGCATTATTTATTTATTCCCTGTCACCCCCTGGGTAAGTTTATCCTTCTGTTCAGACTGAAGTATTCCTTCCAATATTGTCTGTAGAACTAGCTTAATGGTCATAAATTCTTATAATTTGTTTTTAGCACATAGAGTTTTTATCTGTCCTTCAATTTTAATGGATAATTTTATTCTGAATAGTTGTCTGGGTTGACAGTTGCCATCTTTTTCAGAGCTGGAAGCTCATCTTTCCCTTCTGACTTTAAAAGTTTCTGTTGAATAATCAGGTGTTACTCTGGTAGGCTTGCTTTTATGAGACTTCATCATTCTTTCTTGCAGCTTCCAATACGCTTTCTTTATTCTGTGTTTTAATATTTTAAATATAATATGTCATGGCGAGTTTCTTTTCTGGTCCTGTCTATTTGGCGTTCTGAGGGCATCTTCTTCTCCAGGTCTGGGAAATTTTCTTCCGTGGTTTTATTGAAGATATTCTCTGTGTCTTTGATATGTTCTTCATCCTCCTCCCTTCTTCCCCCTCTCCTCCTCTTTTTCTTCTTCCTTGCCAATAATTCACAAGTTGGGTCTTTTCATAGTGTCCCAAAGCTTTCCCATGTTCTGTTCATATATTTTTAAATTTCTCATTGACCTTTAGTGAGTGATCTAATTCCTCTACTTTGCCTTCCAATCCTGACTCTCTGTTTTCCACATGATCCATTCTGTTGGTGACACTTTCCACTGAGGTTTTTATTTGGCTTACAGAGTTTTCCATTTCCAGCAGGAGGCCTGCCCTGCTCTGTCAAGACTCCCCTTCCCCACATCACCAGGACCACCAGGCTCCTGCAGGATTCTCCTTCACCTTGCTATCAGGCCTACCCAGCTCCTCTAGGTTTCCTTCCCTGCTTTAACAGGCCTCCTGACTATACACTCAGCTTCCCAAGGTCTCTATTCCCAAACTTTGATTGACCAGCGCTTACTAAAGGTAGAACACACCTCGGAGAGCCACAGCAGAAGAGAGAGGCAGTAAGCAGTGTACAGGAACACTGCAGGTCTTCAGGATGGAAAGAGGAGGACCAAACTGGTGGCACAGGGAAGAAATCCCAGAGAGGCCAGGTAGGGAGGGGCCTAGTGGTGTGGTGGAGTCTCACAGGACCCAAGTGGGCCTCATGGTACAATAAGAGGGAGCCCTTCAGGAGCACTGCAGACCTATGGGATGGAAGGAGAGGCCCTCACTGGCAGCATGGAAGAGGGAAGTCCCAGAGGAGACAGGCAGGCCTGTGGGCTAGGAAGGAACCGGGCTACTTCATAGTACAGACACCAGGAGTCCCAAGGGAGCCAGGCAGACCTTTATGATAGGAAGGAGCAGATTAGATGAAGAAGAATCAGAAGCCATGCAGGCAGTACACCCAGACACATAAAATTAATAAAAAATAAAATTTAAAAAGAACCTACATGATATGAAATTGGGAGGTGCTGGGGCTGAGAGATGACTCAGCAGTTAAGAGCACGGGCTGTTCTTGCAGAAGTCCCAGGTTTGATTCCCAGCACCCACATGGAGGCTAACAACTGTCTAAAACTCCAGTTCCAGGGGATCTGACACCATCTTCTGTCCTCCATGGGTACTGCATGACACAGTTGCACTTACATACATGCAGGTATAGCACTCATACACATAAAATAAAAATGAATTTTTAAAAATGAAAAAAAAAGAAATTGGGAAATGCTACCATTGTTTCCATTAAAATCAGGTACAAGCCATGGTGGCTGTTGTCACTAGGAGTATTTTACATTATTTTGGAGGGTTTAACTAATGCAATGAGGTATAAAAAAATAAATAACACAAATATTGGAAAATAAGAGACTTCTTTTTGTCTGTTGTTACTACAAGACTAAATAAGTTAAATCTGTACTTAATCACATTGATGTGGTCACATGAGCTATAGCTTGATTGGCATATATTTATAAGTTTTTATTTTAAATTATTTATTTAGTGGGATGGGAGTACATGATACAGCATGCATGTGAAGGTCAGAAGATAACTTGTAGGAGTTAGTTCTCTCCTTCCACCATGCAGGTTCTAGGGATGGAACTCAGGTCATCAGGTTTGCTGGCACTGAGCATCTTGCCAGCCATGACACGGATGCTGATTGACCTAGCTAAAATATACCGAGATGAAGTCGCAGTAGTGGCTTCTGACTTATCATTGCTTAGAACATGTTCATTACATCATATGTCTGATCTTGTTTTCTTGCTCTATTCTTCATAATGCACAGTTTAATAGCTTCCTGAGTAATTTGCTTTGATTATAATTGGAGTTGGGAAGTTATCTCATCTTTCTTGGAGGAGGCAACTTGAATCGTTTTAATTGCTTGCTGAATAGTTTCAATGTCGCTTTTCAGAATATAAAGAAACATATGATAAGACTTTAGGGAGCTTGTTTTGAGGTTCATCAAGTGTGTTGATGAGACATGCTACATCCTGTTATATGCCAGAACACCTCCCCGCTGCTCATCATTCCAGAGGAGCACAAGAACAACCTAGTTAGTTCCCATTTAGCTATGCTTTGACTAAGACTTCATACTCTTATTTCATTGAAGCTTTCAGAAGCAGATGTTGACTTAAGAATTAGAAAACATGAAGATTTCCTGTCCTTGAATCTTGGTGCTAATGAACTATAATGCTTTTAAGAAGAAAAAAATGAAAACTATATTGACACAGTATTTCCTCTGATTAATCCAATCTTCAATGTCATATCTCATTTCAGTTGATTTCTTTCCATTATTCCTACACCCGGTCATTTATTTCTTCCTGCTCTTTGAGAATTATATTTCTGTTTGTAATTCCAATGTTGAAAATCAAAATAAATGATATTATATCAATGTATGCATACCTACTTTGTTAAACAGATCTGATCATTTTGTTACTTTAACATTAGACCTCTTTAACAATGAATACTCTATATATACTTCCTGTATGCCAAGCACACTAAGTGCCATGTAAATATATAAATATTCACATATAAAATATGTGTGTTTTCATTATCCACAGCAACCATAATTTCCATTTTACACATGAAGAAGTGGAGGCCTACAGAGGCCTGTATTGTCATTTGAGGAAAATGACAGATGACACTCAAACACAATCTGCCACAGTCTTCAGGGAATAAACTGAGGAAACTGAATCACAGCTATTAGAAGAGGTGGGTGATCCCTAGATATCTCTAGTTTCAATAGCAAAGTAAAATAGGGAATTTACAAAGCAAGAAAGAAGGCCCAGAGTTCAGCTTGGAGAGAATAGCTCCATTTGGGAGAGCTCCCTGCTCCCAGTGATAGAGACCACCAACAGACTGTACAAAAGACATACTGACATGGGCTCCAAGAAGCATGCTAGACATCAGGAAGGATCACACAGAGGGGGACCCAGCCTCTCTACTGGATTCCAGAAGGACTGCCCAGGGGTGTGAGCAGCATCTGAAACTGCAAATGTGAATCATCACCCACCAGCATCTGTAACTTGATCTTCCAAAGGAAGACCTAGAGGCAGAAGCAACATTCCAAAATGACCCACAAAGATCACCCAGGGGTGTGACCAGCATCTGTGACCTGCATCACAAAAGAATATTCAGGAAATGAAAATTTCAGGAAGTGAAAAAAAAAAAAGTCCATGGAAAGCTTTCCCAACAGAATGAAGCACAGAGCGGACATGGAAGCCAAGAGAGAGGAGTCAGATCCCCCCGAGATTGTCCCACTGTCTGCTCAGCTCTCGTCATGCTGGTCTGAATGGCAGTCCATGCTGTCTACTCAAGATCTGCCCATAAGACTGCTGCATACAGATGTGTCCCCAGGGGACAGGACGGCGAATGTGGACTCTACAGGTCCTTCCTGAAACTGGTTGCGTGTGGACTTTGCTGCTGCGGAGACCTGGCAGGGAGGTCCCACCTTGAGACAGGGGATTAAGACTGTGACAGGTCACAGGGAAGGAGCTCTAGGGGATATAATATGGGAATTGACTATAGAAAAACCTCTTCTATGGGGAAGTTGTAACTTTGGGATAAGTTGGTATAACACAGGGACCCCTGTGTAAGGGACCCCCTACAAGCCCTGTGACTAGTGGTTACAGCAACCAACGTGATGGTACCAATCAGCAGAGTTAATACTTTAGACCCTTGGGCCCTGAAATTGAGTAGTGGTCCATCTCAGTTCAACTCCAATGCCCCTCTAATAAAGATGTTCAAGCTTATAAATACCAACTCTGAACTACTGGCCCAAGTCAACTCTGACCTGGGAGATGATTGCTGGATATGTTTAAGGGCAAGTCAAATGACCTACACTAGGGTAGGAGTCACCAATTTAACCGTAGTCAATGGAACAAAAAAGAGGCCTCTGTCTAGTTGAGACCCCAGTCCCAACCCTAAGAGAAGCTTTGTGCATTGGGGAATAGGAAAATTTTACTCTCTCTCCCATGAGTCCCCAGCTCCTGAGGGGACTATTTCACTTGGCCAAGTGGCACATGTACTTGCTACTCTGGGGAAGACTGCCTTCTAGTCTTCCTTGCCCTTGACTTGGATATTCTCCCAGGTGAGGAAGTACAGGCCTATCATTGTAGGCCAAAAAAGGATGTGATCCTACTTCCTATTCTCTTGGGGGCATCCCAGGCAGGCACACCAGCCATGGGAGCTATGGCAGTTGGACTCCAATAGGTTCAACATAGCCAGTTATCAGCTTAATCAGAGAAGACCTATGTCTAGTTCAACAAAGCATTATCACTCTATAGAATCAGATAGATTACCCAGCAACGGTACTACAGAATTGCAGAAGTTTGGACCTGATCACAGCAGTAAAGAGGAATTTGTGTCTCTTTAAGGGAAGAATATGGTTTCTATGCAAATCAGTTCAGCATAGTTAGAGAGAATGCAAGGCAACAGCTAGGGAGAATAAAGACCAGGGGAAGAGGAAATGAGTCTTAACGGAAAAGTACATGGAATATCTGGGTCCCCTGGCTGATCCCTCTGCACGACTAATAGTCAGAGTCCTCCTAGCCCTCTTGTTCTGATTCAGGCCTTGTTTGATAAACTTCCTTAACAGGTTTATCCAAAATCTGGTAAAGGCGGTTAAAGTCCAGGTGATTCATCAGAACTATCCAAGAATTCCTCTAGAATAAGACATAAGGGATTGTGTTGATGAAGAGGAGGGAATGTGATAGCAATGGAAATTTACTAATGATGAAATGGTTTCAAAGAACCTTGAACCATGAAAAGCCCCCGAGATAAGAAAAGAATGAGAAAGGTAAACAGGAATCTGCCCTGGTCCCCTGTGGTTTATTACTGGTTTACCCACCATACGAGGTTACACTGCATTGAAGTCTTTGTTCGCCAAACTGCTGCATTTTTGTGATTCTGGTAATCACTTGCTTATGTGTACCACTTGCTCAACTGCCATGTTTATGCTTCTGAAACTCCCTGTTTTCTTAACATCTGCAAATGAGTTGACTATAAATTTCTGTACAAACTTGAGCTTTGGGCTCGTGCCATCATGGAATGATGCAGGTATCAGCCCACTGGCATGAAACTTCCTCTCCTTCACCTGACTTGGCTGCTGGTTCCTTGACTCCCAGATGTTTCCACAACAAAAGCAGGCTCATTAGAATAACACATGACTTTTTAATGGAGAGTTTGAAAGCCAAGAGGGCATAGTCTGGTGTTCTACAGGTACTTGAAGACCACAGATGCCCAACCCAGCCTATTACATTCAGCAAAACTGTAAGTTGCAGTCCAAGAAGGAAGAAAAACTTTCGGTAACTAAAGCAGATTTAAGAAAATTATGACCTCTAAATTGGTATTACAGAGGCTACTAGAAGGACTACTTTAGTCTAAAGAGAAGGAAAGCACACCCAAAAGAGCACAAGAAATAAATAAATAAACAATTCCAGGACAGTTAATCAAAAGAGGACAAAGAAAGCTGGACATGGTTGCACAGATCCTTAATCCCAGCATTCAGGAAGCAGAGGCAGGTGGATCTCTGAGACATCAAGGCCAGCCTGATCTACATAACAAGTTCCAGTCCAGCTGAGGCTATAGGAAGATCCTATCTCAAAACAAACATACCAAAAAAAAAGGAGGTCAAAGAAAATAACAACAAAAATAGGCTAAAGGTATTTGTGACCACTAAGTTAGTTCTAAAGAAGATACTTGAAGAAATTACTCAAACTGAGGAGAGATAAATGCATCCACTGAGCTACAAGAACAAATAGACTACACTAGAATAGCCATGAAACAAATGGGAAAATACAAAATACAACTATTTCTCAAAATAATTTCAATAATAACTGAATATTAATGGTCTCAATTCTCCAAATCAAAAGACATAGATTAAAACAGGATCCATCTATTTGTTGCCTTTAAGAAAGCTATCTCACCATCAAAAACAGACACTACTTTAGGGTGAAAGGATAGAAAAATGTTTTCAAAATCCAAATGGAATTATGAAACAGGTATCACTTGCTCAAAGTAGGCTTTAAACCAAAACTAGTCAAAGTAGACAAAGAAGGTCACTTCATACTGATTAAGGGAATGGTTTATAAAAAGTACATTATAATTCTAAATATATACACTTAATCTGGGCACACCTATCTTCACTAGATGTTATCACAGATTAACACCAATATAAAAATATTGGGTGACTTCAGTACTCCATTCTCGACAATATATGAATTTCTTCCTGACAGGAAAAAATAAATAAGAAAATAACTGAGTTAAATGACATCATAGATCAAATGAACCTAACAGATATCTATAGAACATTTCATCTGAACCCTGCAAAATACACATTCCTCTTATCAGACCATGTAGCTCCCTATAAATAGATCGTGTCAAAGAACACAAAACAAGCTTTAACAAGCATGAAAAGAAACAATATCTTGTGTTTCATCTGATCACAATGAAATAAAAGTAGAAATCAACAGTAAGAGAAAGCTATAGAACATAAACTCCTGGACATTAAACAAAACATTATTGAATGGTGAATGAGTCATCAACAAAATTAAAAATAAAATCAAAATATTCTTAGAATTTAGTGAAAATTAAAGCCCAACATACTAAAATTTACAGGATACAGTAAAATAAGTCCTAAAATGAAAGTTTATATGTATAAGTACCTAGAGCTTAAAAAGCCATAGAAATCTCAAATAACTTAGCAATGTACTTTATGGCCTTGGGGAACAAGAACAAACCAATCCCAAAGGCAGTAGATGGAAAGAAATAATTAACATGATGGTAGAAATTAGTGGAACAGAAATTTAAAAATACAAAGAATCAATAAAACGAAGATTTGGTTCTTTGAAAAGCTAAATGATAGTGACAAATCTTTCTCTAAACTAAACAAAGAAACAGAGAAGACCCAAAAAGATCATTCATCATGATTAAGTTGACTTCATTCCAGACCTGCAGGTATGGTTCAACATATGTAAATCAATAAATGTAATTCATCACATAAATGGACTCAATACAGCAATCAATGGTCATCTCTACAGACACAGAAAGTACCATTGACAAAATCCTTTCATGATAAAAGTCATGGAAGGACTAGGGACAGATGATGCATGCCTCATCCCAATCAAGCCTATGTACGACAAGTTCTTAACTAACATTAAGTTAAACAGAGAAAAGATGAAAGCATTCTCACCAATATCAGGAACAAGACAATGGTGTCACTTCTCTCCAGTCCTATCCAATCCAGGGCTTGCAGTCTTGGAGCAATAAGACAAAAGAAGAAAATACAAGAGCTGCAACTAGGAAAAAAAATCAAAGTATCCCTATTTACAGATGGTATGATTCTATACAAATAAAACCCTAAAGACTCCACCAATAAAACTCATAGATCTGATAAACACTTTCAGCAAAGTGGCAGAATATAGAATTGACATATTAAAAACAGTAGCTTTCCTATGTATGGATGACAAACATACTGAAAAAGAAATCAGAAAAACAATCCCATTCACAGCACACACACACACCACACACACAATACCTAGGACCAAACCTAATGAAGGAAGTGAAAGGCCTTCACAGTGAAAATATTCAAACACTGAAAAAAGAAATTGAGGAAAATTCTAGAAGATAGATCTCCCATGCTGATGAATTAGAAGAATTAATATTGTTAAAGTGGACATCTTACTAAGAGCAATCTATAGATTTAATGAAATGCCAATTAAATTTCCAGGGCCATTCTTCAGAGCCATAGAAAACCAGTTTTAAAATGTATATGGAATCACAAGAGACCAAGGATTACTAAAGCAAAATGAACAAAAAGAATATTGCAGGAGATATCACCATACCTGATTCTATATTACAGAGGCATAGAAATAAAAACAGAAAGGTACTGATACAAAGCAGACACACAGATCAATAGAATAGACCAGAGGACCTGATAGAAGCCCACACAACTGCAGCTACTGAATTTTTTACAGAGATGCCAAAAATACATATTGAGGAAATGACATCTTTAACAAACAGTGTTGCAAAAACTGGTCATCCACATGTAAAGAATGGAACGACCCTTATCTCTCGTCCTGCAAAGAACTCAACTCCAAATTGATCAAGGGCCTCCAACCTAAGACCTAAAACTCTGAACCTGCTAAAGGAAAAAGTAAGGAGTACACTTCAACGTACAAGAACTTTATGCATGGATCTCTAGCAGTGCAAGAAATATGGCAAATAACTAATGGGATCTCAGGAAACTAAAAAGCCTTCTGAAGAGCAAAGGAAACCATCAGCTGAGTGACGAGGCAGTCCACAACATGGGAGAAAATCTTTGCCAACTATACACCTGACTGATGACTGGTGTCTAAAATATATAAAGAGGTCAAAAAACTAAACATCAAAACAAACAACTCAATCAAGAAACAGGCCGTGAACCTGAATAGGAATTCTCAAAAGAAGAAATACAAATGGTTGGTAAACGCTTCTAAAAAATATTCAGCATCCTTAGCCAGTGAAACGCAGATTAAAATTACTTTAAGATTCTATCTTCTCCTAGTCAGAATGACCATTGTCAAAACTACAAATGAAAATGAATGCTACTGTGGAGGTGGGAGAGGGAAACCTTTACACACTGCTGGTGGGAGAGCAAACTAGTGCAGCCACCTTGAGAGAGGTCTGCAGATTTCTCTTAACACTAGAACTAGGTCTATGATATGATCTGGCAATACCACTTCTGGGAATATATCCAAAGGACTCCACGTCCAAAGATGGATACTTGCTCATCCATATTTATTATTGCTCTATTCACAATAGCTAGGAAATAGAATCAACCTAGACATCCATCAGCTCATAAGAGGATAATGAAAATATAGTACATATGTACCGTGGGATTTTATTTAGCTGCACAGATAAAGGAAATGATGAATCTAGAAGTTAATAGATGAGCTGGAGAAATTTATACTAAGTGAGGTAACTCAAGACACAGCAAGACAAATGCCACATGTTCTCTCTCAAATGTGAATCCTAACCTCAACTCTTTAGTTTTTTTGTGTTTAGCTTGCAGGACCTATGGAAGCCAGGAAATCAGAAAGGGAACACTGGGGGATGGGGGTGCTTTAGGGAGGTAAGACAGTAGAACACAGCTAAAATCAAAGTCCAGAGGGGGAATCCTGGGATGGAACGACTGAAGCAGGAAATGCTGCACGAGATAGGGGCCATGAAAAGGAAAGCGCTAACAAAAGTGGAGGGCACGTGAAAATCCATGAGGAGCTTACCAAGTTGAAACCCAATTAAAAAATGTAATTTAAAATTAAGTTTTAAGGCAGATACTCTGCGTAGCTGAACAATGCTGATCTTAAAAGCTATGGGTTATTAAACAAAAATCCTAATGCCAGACGTGAGGTACCACCATGTGAGTTGGTCGGGAAGAGTCCAGAGTCTCCAAAAGAATATAGGCTTTTGTCACTCCATTTGGTTGCCCACCAGAACTAGATGGCAGGACTCTTGCTTCCAGATGTGATAGAACACGCCTTTAATCTCAGGATTCAGGAGGCAGAGGCAGGTGGATCTCTGTGAGTTTAAGGCCAATCTGGTCTTCACAGCAAGTTCTAGGTCAGCCAGGGTTACACAGTGAAATTCTGTCTCAAAAAGAAAAAAAAAACAAATCTCTATTTTTGAAGATACTATATAGTTTGATTGCAGGATATAGAGACATCAAGTTGGAACTGGGCTGGAAACTTCCTCTCTGCTGGCTTTCATAGTGCTTGAAGGTGCTATGCAGGCTATGGGGAAGAAAAGGCCAACATGACTAAGTTAGTAAGACCTTGTCTCAAAAACAAAAATATTTTTTTAAAAAAGACTGGGGATGTAGTTTGGTAGTGGAGTATTTACCTAGCCTACATGAGCTACTAGGTTCACTATATAGTACCACAATCAATCAATCAAATCAATCACTTTTACAGAAGACCTTGTCAAGGGAATGACAAGAAAACACAGACTGGAAAAAAACATTTACAAAAGGCAACTGAGCCTGCTGTGGTGGTTCATGCTTACAGCTCAGACTAGAAGATGAGCATGAATTTGAGGCCTGTCTGGACTACAGAGACATTATCTCAAACAACAATAACAGAAAAAACAGGCATATCTGATAAGAGCTGCTGTCAAGAAGGCACACAGACTTTTTTAGAACTCAAAAAATGTTTAAGCCAAGCATAGTGGTACACACCTTTAATCACAGCATTCAGGAGGCAGAGGCAGGTGAACCTTTGCGAAGTGGAGACGAGACCAGCCTGGTCTACATAGTAAGTTCTAGACCAACTGGGGCTATACAAAAATTCTTCTTTAAGCTTCGTTTTTTTAAATCATGTGTATGTGTGTGTCTACCACATATATACAGGTGCCCACGGAGGCCAAAAGAGAATGTTGGATCTCCGGGAACTGGAGTAACAAGCAGTTGTGAGTCACCTGATAATAGGTGCTGGGAACCAAACTCAGGTCCTCTGCGAGAGCAACAATCACTCTTAACTGCTGAGCTATCTTTCTAGCCCTTCAAAATGTCCTCTAATACTATATATCTGTATTGCTTGATCTTGAAATTTATATACGTAAGTGTATTAGTTACTTTTCTGTTGCTGTGATAGAAACACTGACCAAGAGGACTTATAAAAGGAAGAGTTTATTTAGCTTATCATTCCAAAGGGGCAAGAGTCCATCATGGTGAGGAGGCATGATGGCTGAGGTGGCTGGAGTGGGAGCAGAAGCTAAGCAGTCACATCTTCAAGCAGACACAGGAAGCAGAGTATGACTGGAGATCCAGCAAGACTTAGGAACTCTCTAAGCCCACCTCCAATGACATGCTTCCTGCAGCATGACCACACCTTCTAAAACCTCCCAGAACAGTGCCCCCATCTGTGGACAAAACGTCCAAATACTTAGAGCCTATGGGGGACATTCTCTTCAAGCCACCACAATAGGTTAACATATGATGCACCTTCTTGTATATTTTTTGCTGTTTTTCCTTTTAATCTAGTCTTGTTTCCTTCATTCAATGTATATTCTTATACATTATTGCAAATAGTAGTACTACATGATGTTCAACTGTATGAAGGCATAACACTTTATTGATCCTATCTATTATCAATGTTATCTAGATTCTATTCAGGTTGAGTTTTGATGAATAATGATGATTTGAACATTTTTTTGCTAGTATTTGGGGAGTCAGTTATTTTATTTCTTTGGGTATATTCTTAGACATAAGGATTACTGGATCATAAATATGTGTGTACACTCAAGATCAGCATATATATTTCTAAGTAATGTCAAAAGAGGTTTTCAACCAATGTGGTGGTTTGAATGAGAAATGTAATCCATAAGCTCAAGTATTTAACATTTGGTCCCAGGTTGGTGGTTCTATTTGGGCATCACTGGGGGCAGGCTTTGAGTTTTCTGCTCTTAGAAAGCAACAACATACAAAAGCTACTGAAAATATGACTCTAGGAGGAGAAGGCCCATCTCAAACTAATAGACCATTCTCGTGCTATTGGCTTTGGAATTATGAAAGATGCAAGAATGGGGATCCTGAGTCTCCCTCTGGAGTTTCAGAGAGCCGCTAGGGGCAGGCGGAGGCAGAGGAGTCTCTGTGAGAAGGCTCTGATAGGCCAGGAAGCCCTGAAATGAAGTGTGTGTGTGTGTGTGTGTGTGTGTGTGTTGTTGTTGTTGTTGTTGTTGTTGTTGTTGTTGTTCGACAACAGTGTTGATCATCACTGTGAAAAACTTTGAAACATGAAAAGAGAAAATATGGCAGTAGATCTAACAGTACATGCAGAACACTGTACTTAACAACAAACTCCTTATGCATAGCTTAGTGCATCTGGTATATTCTCCATGTAGACCATAAGTTGGGCACAAATCGTATCTCCATAGATTTTTTTTTTCAGGCACAGAACCTCATGTAGCCAAGGCTGACCTTAAACTCAACAAGGAGCTAAGGATGGCCTTGGATTCCTGATCCTCCTGCCTCTCCCTTCCAAACATTGGAATTATAGCCATATTGTAGCCACCACACCTGGCCACAAATTCTATCTCTGTAGATTTTTAAGTGATGTTTATCATACAAGATATTATTCCTAGCCACAATGAGATAAAGCTGGAAGCCTAGAGAGGTGTCACAAAGTTATGGAACTGTAAAAACACACGTTTATACAAGTGGGTTGCATTAACACAAGGTACACCCTGACCTAGAATGGCTCCTGGCTCCTCCTCCTCTAAATTCTCTTTGCCCCAGGGGATGGAGGCTGAGGTTAAAGAGATAACTAAAGCTGAAGTCAGTCAACCTAGACACAGTAGGATTTTCAGGAAAATCATCGAAAGAGTAATCTCAGTCACAATCTTTGCTTAGAAAAGAGAAAGAAAAAAAAAAGAAGGGTTGTGTTTTTCTGAAGAATTCAGAAGTGGACAGAGTTAGGAAGCCACAAGTCTATGACTCATAAACTACTGCGTTAGGGACAGGAATTCTGAGAAAGAAACATACAGCATCTCAGTAAAGAACTAATTATTCCACCTGTCTTCGGCATGGTTTAAGCTGAGCCCACCTTCCTAGGTTCCAGCTCAAATGGGATGCTACATCTCCCACCCGGCTCTCCAGGGGCCTTTCTTGCTACTGTAACATTTGTATTGTACTGATTAGAAGATAAACTGACCCCTGGATAAGTGTGTTTTAAGAATAATTTTCCTTTCCCTAGGCAATAATCAAGTTTACAAATTACATTACAGTAAACAGCACGTTTATTTTGCCTTTATAGGGAGAGACTGATTAAATGATTTTTAAAACCTATACATGATTTTAAAACATGGGTTTTTAAAAAATAAAAAGATGGAGCTAGAGAGACTGCACAGTGATTATGAGTACATGATGTCTGGAATTTGGTTGCCAGCAGCCACATAAAAGCTGGGTGAGATCTTATAAACTCCTGTAACTCCAGCACTGCAGGGTAGAGATACAGAGGAATTGCTGGGGTTTGCAGCTCCCAACCCAGGCAGAAAACAAGGCTCGGCTAGAGACCCTGCTTCAAAGACACAAGAATGATAGCGGACACCCAGCACTCCTCCTGCACATAGATGCACACATGTGCACACAGGTAATACAGTACACACACACATCTTATAAATGCACACAAAAGAAACCACAAGGAGTTTAGAAAATAATTAGATCTGATAAAAATGAGAGCAGAACATTCTGTCTCTCTCTCTCTGTCTCCATCTCTATCTCTCTCTGTCTCTCTCCCTCTCTGTCTCTGTCTCTCTGTGTCTCTGTCTCTCTCTGTCTTTCTCTCTGTCTCTGTGTGTGTGTGTGTGTGTCTGTGTGTGTGTGTTGCTAGGGATCAAACCCAGAGTCTCACACATGATAGGTAAGTAGTCTACCACTGAACTAGACACCAGGCCTGAGAATATAACATCCCACAACTTATGAGATACAACAAAAGCAGCATTAGCAAGGAGATTACAGCCGAGAGCACTTGCATTTAAGAAGAAAGATCTCAGAGCTGGAGAGATGGCTCAACAATTAAGAGCACTGGCTTGTCTTGCAGAGGATCCAGATTTGAATCCTAGCACGCACTGGTAGCTAACAACCATCTGTAACTCCAGTTCCAGGGGATCTGATGCCCTCTGCTAACCCCCATGGACACTGTATGACATGGGAGCACTTATATATACTCGGGCAATACACTCAATACACGTAAAATAAAAATAATAAATAAAATGTTTTTAAAAAAGAAGGTCTCAAATCAACAACCTCACACTACAATTCAAAGAATTAGAAGAACAGACTAAACTCAAGGTGTGCAAAAGGAAGAAAAATCCTAAAAATGTAATCAAATTAAAAACAAAATAGGGAGCAGAACGCATGGAGGAAATCTATAAATGTAAAACTAAACATAACATAAAACTAAACTTGGCTGCTTGAAAAGATTAATCAAATAGTATTGCCCAGCTGTGAACCCTGAATACTCCAAAACCAAACTGCCAAGCAAGATGTGTCCACTGGTGCAGTAGTAGCGTGAAAGCTATGGGGTAACCAGCTGCTTTCTGACTGCATTTGAGGCCCAGGCCACAGGATGAAATTCATGCCTGGTAACATAAACTTGGTCAAAAGCCCATAGTTCTGGAGCTCATAGGCCCCGGAGGAAAACCTGCTACAGTTGTTTTGCTAAATAAACACGTTATCAAACTGTAATCTGCATATCTGTCTAAACTGCTGCTCTCAACTTTGACTGGAGAATCTTCTTTAGCAGGGGGAAGCAGCTGATGCATAACTGGCCAGAGTGCTGATAATAAGTGACTTTTGAGTGCTCAGTCCTAAATGGAACATCTGTAACAACTTCCCAAGGCTCAGAGAACATTGAAAAAAGGGGTCAGAAAGAAGGTAAGAGCCAGAGGGTGGGGAGGAGGGCTGTGAGACACTGTCTTCTGGACATGACATCTTGCTGTACTCATGAACTCACTGCAGTTACAATCAAGCCAACAAGATCAGTCAGCATTCCAGCAGGCAGCACTAATTGGAATCAATAGGATATAAAAAAAAAAGGAAAAGAAGAGGGCACGAAAGTGAGAAGAGGGGCTGTTGTCTGAAGGGAGGGAAATAGGAGGGAGTTGGGACATTTACAATCAAGAGACACATATACATGTATGTCAAAGGACAGAAGGTTTATAAAAGCAGAACTCAGGCAATGCAGGATGAAAAGGATTAGATTAAGAAGGGAGAGGTGGAAGCTGGGAGTGGTAGCCACGCCTTTAATTCCCCTGTCTAAGAAAAAAAAGAAAAAGAATGGAGAAGTAGATAGAGTAGAGAGACATCTGATATGTGTCCATGATTTTAGGCTGTTGAAATGATTTTAGGCTGTTGAAAGAGACTTAAAGAACTGGGGACGGTGAGGAACTCCAAAGGAGGATCTAATACAAGCTTTGATTTTTGAAATTAGAGATATCTAGCAGAATGGTAAAGCTCAGAACTAAAGGTTGAGGAAAGGATCAAATGATCAGGACTGTACACATATGTTAGAAGCCTGTGGAGAGCTGAAGGGACAGGGCTGAATCATGCAGAGGAAGTGTTGGACAAGGAGAATAAAATTAAGTAACTAGTCTAAAGTCTTACTTGGGGCCTGTACCTCTTAGCAATGCAATAGAATTTTGTTTATTTCTTTATGAGCTCCATTTTCAGTGATGTAAGAATTATTTGCTAATGTGGAAACAGTTGCTGAATAATTTATGGCTACAGCCTTTACTAATATGCTCGTGAATCAACTCTGGGTAGGACAGGATGAACTGGTTTCAATATTTTCGTATGTCTTGCTCTCTCAAGGAGACAGGGATTATATAAACTGGAAATTCTAAATAAAGAGAACATTCCTCTTTTTCTGGAAAAAAAAATCAGTGCTGCTCTTTTGTTATAAAATATTCAACGAACTAGGAAAAGAAGAAAGCTAGCATAATAAAATCTGCATCTGAAAAAGTTCACAACTAACCTCAGACTCAGTGGATTCTGAAAGAATGAAGACCTTTCTGCCAAGATGAGGAGCAAAGTGAAAAGGCCTGGTTTTGTTACCTCTCTTCAGCATAGTTTCAGAGGAGAGACATACCACCAAAGAAATTAGGACAGTGGTATATCCACATTCAGAAAGGAAAAACAAAAAGACCTTTGATCACAGATGACATGGTGTTATACACAAATTTTTAGACTTCAGAAGACCCTAAACCATTCCACAAGAAAGAAAAGAAAAAATAGTAAAAGTAATAAATGAGTTCCACAACACAGCAGGATATGAAAATTAACACCCCCAAATCAGTTGTTTTATTCACTAACAGTTATTAAGCAGAAAGGAATTTCTTCCTCTTCCTTATGCATGTATGTGAATATGGGAGTAGGTGATGTGCACATGCACGTGGAGGCCAGAGGACAACTTCAAGTGTCATCTTCAGAAACTCTGTCACCTCCTTTGAAACAAGGTCTGTTATTGGCCTGGAGCTTACCAAGTAATAAATTAGACTGACTGGCCAGCAAGGCCCAGGAAGCCTCCTACCTCTGCTTCCTCAGTGCTAGGGTTAGAAAATAAGTATGTGTCACTAGTCCCATGGGTTCCAGGGATCAAATTCAGGTCTCAGGTCCTCATGTTTGTGAAGTAAGCACTTTATCAACTGAGCTATATCTCCCTCTCCCGCAACCACTTGAAAGAAATTTAAAAATTTTATTCACAATAGCATCCTGAGAATAATATATTAGGAAATAAATTTATGACCCAGGAGTATAGGTCAATGGTAGGACAAGCCCTAGCAGAAGAATGAAAGAAAGAAAGAGAAGAAGGAAGGAAGAAAAGAAGAAACAGAGAGAGAGAGAGAGACAAAGAGAAAAGAGAAAGATTGGACTGAGATACAACGCAATTGGTAGAATGTTTGCACAGATTCCTGGGTTCAGTTCCCAGAAGCACATACCACATAAACCAGACTACAACTGCAAATCAGCACTCAGGAAGTGGAGGTAGGAGGAATATAAATTCGAGGTCATCCTCAGCTACAGAGTTTGAGGCCAGCCTGGGGGGCTCGGGGGAGGGAAGGAGGGAGGGAAATTTGATTTGGGGTATCTTAACAAAAAATGAAAGCAATGACACGCATATTTGCATACCAATGTTCATAGTAACATTATCCCCAATAACCAAAATGTGGAATGCGGAAACAATCCAGATTTTCACCATGAGACGAATACATAAATGAACTATTGCATCAACACACAATAGAGCAAAACCAAGGGAAAGGAGTGAAATTCTGACACATGATACAGCGTGGATGAAATTTGGAAATATTATGTCAAGTGAAATAAGTCAAATACTCACACAAACAAATACCGTATGACTCCCTTTACAGAAGGTGCCTCCAGTAACCAAATTCATAGATTCAGGAAGTCAAACAGTTTTAAACAGAGGCTAAGGAGAGAGGAATGAGGAATTCCTGGTTAATGGGTAAGTTTTGCAGTGGAATCATGAAAAACTATGAAGGTGGGTAGCAAGGGTGGTTGCACAGCATCGTGAATACGCCACTAAACTCTATAATCAAAAATAGTTTAAATAGCAAATTTGATGTCCTATATATCCTACCACAATAAAGAAAGAGAAACAAAAATCCCTCACTACCCTGCAACTTTTTAATGTTAACATTACATCATAACTATTTTCCTGGTTAATAGATATAAAATTAATTCATCCTTCTGCAATATATCATAGAAATAAACATTTTATATTACCAAGGGCATGTTATAATATGTTTATCCCAATATTGACATATTTGCTTTTATAAACAATGCTGCAATAAGATGTGAGGTTGTTGGGTCTGGAGAGATAGTTCAGTGGTTAAGAATGCATACTGCTCTTACACGGAACCTGAGTTTGGTTCCCAGCAACTACTTCTGGCAGCTCACAACCATCTGTAACTTCAGCTCCATGGGATCCAATGCTGTCTTCTGGCCTCTGCAGGTACCCACATAGAGTCACACACACATACACACACAAAAAATACAAACAAATCTTTAAAAACTTTTATCACAAGTGACTTGTTATCCAGTCTCCCTAGGTCACCATGCCATTAGCTGAGCACATGACCACTCATAAGTACCACTTTTCCCAAGGAGGGTTTAGATAACTAAGTTCAGGCTAATGAGCTGAGGCTAGAAGACAGACAACTTCTGGTGGATGTCCTGAAAGGAAAGGATGAGCCCATCCTCCCTTCTTTCACCTATGACACAGTAGTTTGCTCTAGTGATCTTGCAGAGGACTTGGGTTTGGTCCCCAGCACCCTCATGAACACTAAGAACTTCCTGTAACTCCAGGTCCAGGGAGTTGGATGCCCTCTTCTGGCCTCCATGGGCACTGCATGCATGGGTGCACAAACATGCAGTCCAAACACACATACACGTAAAAAAATAATTTTTTAAGAAACAAGAACCTGGATGTTATAGTTTGAGGCAGAAATCCTTTTCTAAGTTCTGAGTTCTCGATATGAAGAAGTATCTTGGCTAGGGAGAAGACTCAGTTGGGAAAGTGATTACAGCACAAGCACAGAACCCATTTGAGAAACAGGATGTGGGAGTGACAGCATATACTTGTGATTCCAATGTTAAGAGGAAAGAAAAAGAAGATCTCCCAGGACTTGCTGGCCAGACAATCAAGATTAATCAGCAAGCAAGCTCCCGTTTCAGTGGGAGACCGTTCTCCAAAAAATCAGGTGGAGACTGATAGGAAAACACAGTCAACATCAACCTCTGACCTCTACAGGCACACACATGCACATGCATGCACATACAGGTAAACATGTATACACAAAAAAGTATCTCTGGGTCAAGATGAGCCCATCTATCAGAGTTGTCAAATGGGTGCCTAGCAGATTGGCTGGCTGCCTATATGGATGGTAGATTGCTTTCCTAACATGCACAAGCTCTGGGTTCAGTCCCTAGAACTATATACACCAGACATGGTGGTACATGCCTGTAACCCTAGCATTCAGGAGATAAGGACAGGAGGATCAGTGCCATCTGTGGCTACATAGCAAGTTCAAGTCCAGCTTAGTCTACATAAGACCCTGTCTCAATAAGTAAATAAAAAGGGACTGGAGAGATGGTTCAGCAGTTGAGAGCACTGAGCTGTTTTTGCAGAGGATCTGGGTTTGAATCCCAGCACCCACATGGCAGCTAACAACCACCCAAAACTCCAGTTCCAGAGGATCTGATGCCTTCTTCTGACCTCCATGGGCACTGCACACAAAAATAATAAATAAAATATTTTTAAATTAATAAAAAAAATCATCTTTTCTCCTCAGTGACTATAGAATTAAGAAGTCAAACACTTGTCTCATGATCTTAGCCTATGAGGAAAATAGAATATTAGTAGACAGAAACTCCACAGGAAGTATCCAGTGACAGAGAACAGCCTCTCCCAGAGGGATAGTCACCCAGGGTCCCACCCTTTCCTCGATTTCAAAATCTACAGCGGTGAGTAAATGCCAGGACGAAGCCTGATACTTTTCTCCAAGTACTAGTTCCCAAGCAGCAGATGTAGAATTTTGAAACAGAGGATAGGGTAGAACCCTGGGTGACTGGCGCTCTGAAAAATGCTGTTCTCTGTCACATGGGATCTTGAGTGCTGCTTCTTTCAAACAAATAGCTTCCCTTCTCTACGAAGTCAAAGAAAGGCACTTTGGACCAGAAGCCTAATTAACCCAGAGAATCTTCTCTCTGTAAAGCAGACGGTACTAGAGGGAAGGCTGTGCTATTGAAAGATAGTGGAACCATGCCGCGGTGTGCCAGAACCAAGAGCTCGGAGAAGGCCTTCTAAGTACCTGGAGAGGAAGCCTGTGCTCCAGTATGACTCTCTCACCTTGTTTAGCAACGTGAACAGAAATATCACCTAAGGTGACAAAAAGCATCTCAGAGATCGAGATCAATGGTGCTCAACCCTGACTTGCTCCCACCCATCACTTGAGCGGCTTTTCATAGGCACAACTGCCAGCGCTCCACCCTGGTTCTTATCAGCAGATCTGAAAATCCAGCCTTGCTGCTGGTGTTCTCTTAGTGTCTTTAAGGGATGGGAGCAACACATAGGCAGGACAAGGTCAGTCTCTTAGCCACAAGAGTTCCAAAGACTACTGAAAAGATTTGTTATCATCTCAGCTACTACAGGGAAGGCATGCATTCCAAGGTAGGAAGTGAACTTTTTCCCCATCCTTTGCCCATCTCTCAGATTTGTTGTCAATTGGGTACATGGCAGATGGAAGGAAGAAAGAAAGGGAAGGAGGAAGGGAGGGAACGAGGGATCTATGTGAGACTCCAAGTTGACTACCAGCTTTTCCTATAAAAAGTAGATTCGGATCACGCATGTTCCACAGGAGAATTCCTTTGCTGGAGAGCGATCTATGGGCACTTGTCAGGTGTGTTTTGTGGCTCCTTGACTGGAGAAGTGTCAGAGCTAGTGTCTCTTCGAGTAGTCCCCACCTCCCCGACCCAGTGTTTGCCTAGTAGGTTCAGGTCGGTTGATTGGTCGGTGGCCATCCATCTGGATAAGCCCGGACCCTGCAGCTGCTCTTAGGGCACTCCTTAGGAAGTGCCTGGGGCTGTCTCCAAAGAAGAGTCAGGAGCGCCCAGAGAAGTGCCGTGCGAGGAACAGGAGGCCCAACGCGTTGACAGGGACCGGGTGGGGCGATCAGGGGTTGCCCGGGAGGCCGGCTGGTGGGGCGGGGTGGGGCGGGGCGGGCTGCGGACGCTGGCACCTGGGCGCACCGCGGCTGCACTCGCAAAGGGCGCTAGCAGTGCACATCTCTGAGGCTCCGGCAGGTCAGGTGCTCAGTGTGGGCAGGGGACTTGGGCCGGAAGGGAGGCACGGCCTGGGACGGGGTCCACCTGGGACGGGAGGCACCGATGGGACGGGGGTCCGTCCGGAAGGGGACTGAGACCGAGAGGCGCGGGCGGGTCTGGAAGCGGCCGGGATGAGGACGAGTGCTGGCGTGCAGTCGGGCTCCCCCTCGGCTCGGCTCGGGGACCAGTCGGGGCACACCCCTCGGCTGAGTGATCTCCGCACATCCCAGAGGCCCTAGAATGAGTCGGTCCACAGCGGTGCTGTTCGCGGTAACTGGAAGGCGTGAAGTCTGGGTCTCCGTCCTGAACGAGGTGTGTGGGGGACCCAACCAACGTGTCGCCGGCCTGCCGGGGAGACCTGGAGTTGTTTTCAGGCTGCCTGCATGGCTTCTGGAGACTTGTAACCCCGACTGTCGCTCCTTGTTAACTCTGATCCACAAATAGCAGGAATCAGATGCGTTCTTTAGACCCGGAATTATGATAATACAGGCGGTTGATGGAGCCCCTTGAGCCGTCATGGCTAGGGCCTCTAAAACAAGAAGTAAAGCAGTAAGATTGGTCTTGAGGGGAGTTTGAAAGTGAGGAATCCGAGTCCGGAGGGATTTCCCTGCGATTTAACTCACCCTAAACGGAAGAAAACTTTGTGCTTCAGCCTGAGAAAGGTAGAGCTCTATGAAACGGAAATCATTTTGAATTTTTAAGGCAGCCCCCTCTCCTAAAGAGACAGCAACGGCCGTTTCCGTTCCGTTCTCCTTGGGGCCCACCGTTCTCTTTCCACGCACCATTTCCCGTGTTGCGCCACCCAGGGCTCTATTTGACTTCCAGCATAGCTTCCAAGCTGGAAAGCTGACCACATTTTATCTAACTACACACCCATTTTAATAGGCACCATGGCTTATTGTTTACAAGAAATGTGTACTTTGGTTTTAACTCCATGTGTACTTTCTGTACAATAGAGTCTGGATTTTGAATCCCGAGTAACAGGAAGGGAGAGAAATCATAACACAGGTGAGATGGGGGCCACTTCAGACAGTCTGTGGTCTTAATAATGATGTGGTCACTTGCTGTTCTCTGGAAAGGACGTGGAAGTGATATTAAGGCTCCACCGAATACGACCCATTGGCTTTACAAGGGAAGAGACTGTCTGGGCAAAGGGCAAGGCATTATCTGATTGCACATTATTTGTAATGGACCAAGCATTCTTCCTTCTTCCTACTTTCAAAAGAGCTTTGTATTCTGTGGGTTTTCTTCCCCTGCTTTTCTGGTGGATGTCGTTTGTGATGGCCAGGGTAAAGCTATTGAATCTCACATGTGGCACCCATTATTCTGTCTGGGGTCTTCCCTCATGTGCCTTTAGTTATGACTGTGGCTTAATCTGGGAAGTGGCACTTGGAGGTAAGTACTGGAGAGGAGTTAGGATGAGGACTCCTACCTCTTATCTCCCTGTCACTTCAAGAGGACACCAGCTGCATGCTTGGTTGTTCAAAATACAGATACAATCCATGTTGAGCATATTCAAAGGATTATCACTCTTCTGTTTGTTGAACGTGTGTAAGGACAGTTTTGCTACATCTAAAGCCACTCCCATAGCCAAAGTCCATGAGAGGTTGCAAAACTTTTTAATTGTAAGGAAATTAAAGTCACTGGTATGTCATCAATAAATAGTGCCTATGTAGACACATTTCCTGTCTATATTTGTATCTTTAGACGGTCTTAGACAAACACTAGATTATTCACAATGTTAGACCCCACTGAATGTGAACCGTTAGAAACCACACACAAGTGCTCTGAACCCCACACTTCATTTGAACTCTGAATTTCCACCCTTTTAACTAGCCAGCTCTCTTCCCCTAAACCATCACTAGAACTGGAAACAAACAAAACAGATAAAGTACAATGGTTTGGGTTTCTCTTACCTGTCCTCTTCTGTAAAACTTAGATGAGCAAAAGACACATTACTGGAGGCCAGAAGGAAATTCAGAATGTGATGCAGAGTTATACTAAAGATGTCAAGGCATGCCACAGTTAGAAATCATAAGGCATCATCAATATCTTTTTTGCCACCCACTTCAAAAAGAAGCTACTCTGGGGAGAGCTGAGAGCTGCACTGATTCGTGGGTATAAAGATAAGCATTTAGAAGACAGTTTGATACTATGTCCATTTAACAAAATAACTGTTGTAGTAGGTTCTCTCCTAAGGCTTATGACCTCCCCAGCCACAGGTTACTGCCTAGGTTTACAGTATCAAGCATGAGTTCCCTCCTGTGAAACTGGCCTTAAAAGCAATTGGTTAGACCCCTAAAATTCATGCCATTGATTGCATAATATATTATATATTATATATTTTTTATATATTATATTTTTTAAAATATATATATCTATCTTGCAAGGCCAGTCATTATTATAGCTCTCAGAGTTCACAACTGTGTAAGATTACTGATGGACTTTAATCTCCCAGCAGCCTGGATAGCAACTTCTGGCATTATAAAAGCTAGCCTGCAGTGAAGAAACTTCTAGTTCGGTACTGACTTGATTTCTCCATATCATGGAACAAAAGTGTGTGGTGTCTTCAGCAATAGGGTTTTACCATGAAATTCTGGTGGGAATCTAAGACCAATGGCAATGTACTATATTGTTTGGCAGGGAGCATCCTCTGGGACTCCTCTGATCAACAACTCAAAGGGAGCTATCCCACACCTGGCACTGAAATTTCTGTTTACTAACATGGTTTCTAGAAGGAGCACAATCCCTCCATGTAGGATAGCTCCATCCACTCTTTTTAATATTGTGTTTTGTAGTGAGCTTACAAAATAGGTTTCCATAGGGTTTTTCCAAGTCTCCTTAAGGTGAGTTTGCCCTCCTCCCACCCTTTCCTCTGCCTTACCCTCCCATCCCTGTCTACTTACCACCACCCCCCCATTTTCTCCTTTGCCCCCTTCATAATCTGTGTGCTAGTATCTCCTCTCCCTAAAGATTTTTCTGCTCACTGCCCAAGTGCCACTTTCTACTTTCCTGCCTTCTACAGTTATCCCCAAATTAAACACACATATCTAGGGGCTGGAGAGATGGTTCAGTGGTTAAATGTATATACTGCTCTTGCAAAGGACCAGACCTTTTTTTTTTTTTTTCTGTCTTTTTGAAACAGTGTCTCCCTATAGCCCCAACTGGCCTGGAACTTGCTATGTAGACCAGGCTGGCCTTGAACTCACAGAGATCCACCTGCCTCTACCTCCCAAGTGCTGGGATTAAAGATGTGCACCACCACACTCAGCCATTTAATTTCTAACACCAACACTGGATGATCCACAGAGAATCTGACACCTTCTGAACTCTGAGGGTAACTGCACGTGCACACATGTGCATGCACACACACACACACACACAGAGAGAGTTTTAAACTAAACCTTTAAGGAACCCACACAAATCTAAAGATGCGAAGCTAGGATTCACATATGGAAGGAAACATGCTTTCTAGGCTGGATTAGTTCACAGTGTACTTTGTTGCAGTTCCATTCATTTACTTGCACATTTCCTAATTTTGTTTTTCTTTACAGTGGAATAAAATCCCATTTGTGTATGTACCAAGTTTTCAGCATCCACTCATTAGCTAATGGGCATCCAGGCTGATTCAACTTCCTAGCTATATGAATAAAATAGCGATGACCATGGATAAGCAAGTATCTTTGTAGTAAAATATAGACTCCTTTGGGGATATGCCCGGGGTGGTATCGCTTGGTCATACGGTAGTTCTGGTTCTAGCTTTTTGAAGAACCTCCACATTGATTTCCAAAGTGGCTATCCCAATCTAAACCCCCCAACAGTGAATAAAACTTCCTCT
Source organism: Eospalax fontanierii (assembly GCA_035773235.1). Classification (NCBI taxonomy): domain Eukaryota; kingdom Metazoa; phylum Chordata; class Mammalia; order Rodentia; family Spalacidae; genus Eospalax; species Eospalax fontanierii. The sequence continues at coordinate 33,357,806 of CM069539.1, forward strand.
TTTCCCACATCCCAGCCATCATTTTGTTTTCCTAGGTTTTTGGTTGGTTGGTTGGTTTGGCTTGATTTTTTTCCTTTTGTTTTCATGATCTTAGCCATTCTGACTGGGGAAGATGAAATATCTTAAATTTGTGTTTCCCTGTTAGCTGAAGATGTTGAATACTTTAAAAAATGTTTATTATTCATTTGAATTTCTTTTTCTGACAACTCTGTGTTCAGTTCCATAGTCCATTTTTTAAATTGGGTTGTTTGCTTCTTTTGATTGTTTAGTTGCTTTGGGGTGTGTAATTTTTTTGTAAGAGATTATGGTTCCAGAACTTTTTCATACTGGGGATGGCATGGCATTGTGACAGGGGACAGAGAAAGAGAGAGAGGGAGAAAAAGAGAGAAAGAATAAATCCTCAAAGCCTGCCCCTAGTGATATATCTCACTCCAGCAAGGCTCCACCTCCTAAAGGTTCTATAACCTTCCCAAACAGCACCAACTAGGGACCAAGTGTTCAAATACATGAGCCTAAGGGAGACATTTCCATTTCAAACCACCACACCAGTCCCCCACAAATGTATAGCTGGCAAAGTTTTTTTTTTCCATTCTGTAGGCTGCCTCTTCAGTCAGTAAACAGTTTCCTTTGCAGCACAGAAACTTTTTAATTTCACAAGTGCATCTTCTTGGTTGTTGGTCTTATTTACTGCACAACTAGGATCCTATTAAGAAAGTCCTTACCTGAGTCTATATCCTGAAATGTATTCTCTGCTTTTTCCTATGGAGGTTTCAAAGTTTCATCTCTAACACTGAGTTCTTTCATATTTGGAATTGGTTTTTGTGCAGGATGAGAAATAAGAATCAACTTTCATTTTTCTACATGTAGACATCAAGTTTTCTCAGCATCATTTGTGGGAGGTACTGTCAGTTCTCCAGTATGTATTTTTGGAATCTTTGCCCAAAATCAGGTGGCTGTAGGTGGCTGAACTAATGCCTGAGTCCTCTGTTCTACTCTGTTGATCGGTGTGTCCGTTCTGTGCCAGCTGCCGTTTTTATGGTCACGCCCTTGTCGATAATTTGATGTCAGGAATGGAATATCTCCAGCGGTGCTTATTGCTCAGGATTGTTTTACTATCTGGGTTTTTGCATTTCCAGATGAACTTAAGATTTTTTTTCAGTTCCTGTGAAGAATTTGGTTGCAATTTTGATGGGGGTTGTATTCACAATATTAATCACACCAATCCTTGAATACGAGAGGTCTTTCCATCTTCTGGTGTCTTTAATTTAGTTCTTTGGTGTCTTGAAGTTTTCATTTTATGGATTATTCACTATCTTGACTAACTTTATTCCAAAGTATTTTCATTTTCATAGACTTTTTAAGTTTTAACTTTTATTTTTATGTGTATGAATGCTTTGCCTACGTGTGTATAAGTGCACCCATGTGATATAATGCCTGTGGAGGCCAAAAGAGGGCATTGGGTCACCTGGAACTGGAGGAATGGATGGTTATTAACTGCCATGTGGGTGCTAGGAACAGAACCTGGGCCCTCTGCAAGAGCAGCCAGTGGCTCTTAACCGATGAGCCATCTCTCCAGCCCTGGGCATTTTCTTCTTAAGCTCCTATGAGTAGGACTGCCACCTTGACTTCTTTCTCTGTGTGTTTGTCTTTGGTATATAGTAAGACTACTGATTGGGATATGCTGATTCTACAATCTGCTACTTTACTGAAAGTGTTTATCTGCTCTAGGAGTTTCCTAATGGAGGCTTTGGGGTCTCTGGTGTATAGAATCATGTCATCTGCAGGATAATTTAACTTCTTCCTTTCTTATTTTTATCCCTTTTATTTTATTGTTTTATTGCTTCAAGCATTACATTGACTGGGAGAGGCAAAAGTAGACACCCTTGTCCTGTTCCTGATATTAGTGGGAATGCTTTGAGGTTTTTTTTCCATTTAACATGATGGTAGCTAAAGATTTGCCATATATAATTTTATTGTGTTGAGATTTGCTCCCTCCTAGTCTCTCAAGGGTTTTTATTATGGGGGGATGTCAGTCGGATTTTGTCAAAGGCCTCTTCTATATCTAATGAGATAATCATGTGATTTCCATTTACATAATTAATTACAATTATTCATTTACATATATTGAACCATATCCCTGAATCTCTGGGACAAAGTCCAGTTGATCATAGTCGATGATCTTCTTGATGTGTTCTTGAATTTAGTTTGTATTATGTTGACAATCTTAGTGTCTATATTCATGATGGAGATTAACTTATAATTCTTTTTTGTTGAATCTTTACCTGGTTTTGGTATCAGGGTAATACTAACTTCATAAAAACGAGTTTGAAAATATTCCTTCCTTTTCTGTTTTACAAGATAATTTAAGGAGTGTTAGCTCTTCTCGGAAAATCTCGTAGAATTCTGCATTAAATCCACCTGGTCCTCAGATTCTTTTTAAATGGGAAATCTTTTAATTACTATTTTTATCTCAGCCTTTGTTATAGATCTTTTTAAGTTACTTACTTCACCTTAGTTTAACTTTGGTAGGTCATATGCATCTAGAAAATTATCCATTTCCTTTAGATCTTCCAGTTTACTGGAATATAAATTTTTAAAGTATAACCTCATGATTTTCTGAATTTCCTGGATATCTGTTGTAATGTTTCCCCTTTCATTTCTAACTTTATTAGTTTGGGTGTTCTCTTTCTTTTGGTTAGTTTGGCTAAGAATTTGTCAGTCTTGTATCCCTCTGCAAAGAACCAACCTGATTCTTTGCTTGCTTTTTTTCATCTTTATTTCATTAAATTCTGCCCTGATCGTCACTATTTTTCCTGCCTAGTTCTTCTGGGATCAGTTTTAGTTTGTTTCTTCTTGTTGTTTTCAGTACTTTGAAGTGAATTATCAAGTTGTTTATTTGAGATCTTTATGATTTCTTCTATTTTTACGTGTGTATGTGTGTGTGTGTGTGTGTGTGTGTGTGCCTACAGAGATCAGAAGAAAGGGGGCAAACACCCTAGAGCTGGAGTTAAAGGCAGTTATGAGCCACCTGACTTGGGTACTGGAAACCAAACCCCAGACCTCTTCATCAAGAGCAATAAGCACAGTTAATCACTGACGTAGTCCAAGCTGGCCTCAAACTTGCTGTGTAGCTGAGGGAGGATGAACTTGAGCGTCTGGTCCTCCTGCCTTGACTGTAATTTATAGAGGTCTGGGATTACTGTATACCACCACACCTAGTCTCTCTGATTTTTTTAATGTAGGCACTTAGAGCTATAAACTTCCTTATTAAGATTACTTTCAGGGCAGGAGAGATGGTTCAGTGTAAGAGCACTTCTTGATCTTCCAGAGAACCCAGTTCAAGTTCCAGAACCCACATCAGGTGACTCACAACTACCTGTAACTCCATCTCCAGAGGATCCAGTACCTTCTTCAGGCCTCTGTGGGTACCCACATGTATACACACACACATAAGCTGAAAATAAATCTTAAAAAAAAAAACTGCCTTCATTGTATCCCATAGGTTTTGGTATTTTGTGTTTTCTTTTTCATTTAATGCTAGGAATTTTTTTCTTCTTGAATTTTTTTTCAACTTCTTTTGTTTTGGATTATTTGCTTTTTGAGCCAGGTCTCATTATGTTGCCTGGCTGGCCTGGAACTTACCATGTAGACCAGGCTAGCCTTGAACTCACAGAGCTCTGCCAGCCTCCTCAGTGCTGGTATTGAAGATGTGTGCCACCATGCCCAGCTTTTTTTGATTTCTTCATTAAGGGAACTTCATTCAGTAATATGTCATTTAGTCTTCATGAGTTTGTGTATTTTCTGTACTTTCTCTTGATGTTGATTTCTTGCTTTACCCCACTGTGATCAGGTAGCATACAGGACATTATTTCTATTTTCAAATATTTATTGAGACTTGCTTTGTGTATTACTAAAATGTAATCTATTTTAGAGAAAGTTCTGTGGGTTTCTGAGAAGAATGTGTATTCTTTGATGTTTGGGTGCAAGGTTCTATAGATTTCTGTTAGGTTCATTTGAACGATGATATCATTTAAATCCAGTGTGCCTTTACTCACTTTTTTTGGTCTAGTTGATCAGTTTAATGTTGAGAGTGGGGAACAGAAGTCACCTACTGTTACTATGTGGGGGCTAATCTGTGACTTTAAATCTAGTAATATCTGTTTCAGGAAGCTGGATGAGTCTGTGATTGGTGTATATATATTTAGAATTGTGATTTCCTCCTAATGAATTATTCCCTTAATCAGTATGAAGTGATCCTCTTTATATCTTCTGACTGTTTGGTTTGAAGTTTATTTTTGGTTTTGAAATAACAATGCCTGCTTTGGATAGGACACAGAACAAGTAGTTTCATTTGTTTCAAATCCCTTTTCTCACCCTTTCACCCCAAGATAGTGTTCATCCTTGATGGTATGATGTGTTTCTTGCAGGCAGCAAAGAGAAAGATTCTGTTTTCTGATCCAATCTGACAGTCTGTGTTTTTCGATAAGGGAACTGAGGTCATTAATATTCTGAGTATTGATTCTTGTTATTTTGTTGGTTTTATAGTATTTGGGGATTTCTTAGCCCTCTCTTGCTTAATGAGGTCTTTGACATTGTTTTTTTTTTCCTCTGCTCACCTCTTGAGTGTGCTTAGCTTTCTCTTCAGTCTGAAGTATTCCCTCCAGTATCTTCCGTAGGGCTGGCTTCTGCTCATTGATTCCTTTAGTCTGCTTTTATCATGGAAAGCTTGTCTTTCACCATCACTTATGACAGTTTGGCCAGACATATTAGACTGAGTTAGCAGTTATCTTTCAGAATTTGAAATGTATCATTCCAAGCCCTTCTTGTCCTTAATGTTTCAAATTAAAAAGTCAGAGCTGGGCATGGTGGCACATTCCTCTAATATCAGCAACTTGGGAGGCAGAGGCAGGCAAATCTCTGTGAGTTCCAGGCCAGCCAGAGCTATATAGTGAGATTCTGTCTTTAAAAAAAAAAAGTTGTTGGGAATTATTCTGATGGGCCTGTTTGAATAAGTGACCTGGCCCTTCTCTCTTGCAGTTTTCAATATACCTTCTTTGCTCTTTACATTCATATTTTAACTACAGTAAGATAAGTTGAGTTTGTCACTGGTTCTATTTGATGTCCTGTGTGCCTCTTGTATCTAGATGGGCTTCTCTTTCCCTAGATTTGGGAAATTTTCTTCTATGGTTTTATTAAAAATATTTTCTATGGGGTTGGAGAGATGGCTCAGTGGTTAAAGAGCACTGCTGCTCTTGCAGAGGACCCAGGTTCAATTCCCAGCACCCACATGGCAGCCAACAACCATCTGTAACTCCAGTTCCAGGGGATTTGATACCCTCTTCTGACCTCCGTGGTCACTGCACAACATGGGTGCACCTACCTACATGCAGGCAATACACTCATACACATAAAATTAAAATAATAAAGAAAAAATTTAAAAAATACTTTCTATATTTTTTATGAGATCTTTTTCCTTCTTGTCTGCCCATAATTCATAAATATTGCTTTTTCGTGGTGTCCCAAAGGTCTTGCTTGCTCTGTTCATACATGTTTTTAAATTTATCATTAACTTTGACTGAATGATACAGTTCCTTTGTTTTGTCTTCAGACCTGACATTCTATCTTCTACATGCCTCATACTACTGATGAGGCATTCCACTTAGCCTTTACTTGATATATTCTGTTTTTCATTTTCATCATAATTTCTGGTTGGGTTTTCTTTAGTATTTCATTCTCTTTATTGAAATCCATTTTCATATCCTCAGTTGACTTTATTTCATTCAGTTGTTTGTGTTTTCCTTTAAATATTTGTGTCTCTTTGAGTGGTTGGAACATATTTATACTTAGGTTTAAAAATTTTGCACCTGGAATTTCAACCAAATAATGTCCATCAAGGGCCATTGCCATGGAATTGGTCATTTTTGAAAGACATCTGTTGTCTTAGTTTTTCATGTTACTTATGTTTTTGCACTGGGATCTACCCATCTGGGATTAAAATGTTAGTTGACTTTTTAGTCTTATTATTCCTTTTTTAATTCGGGTCACCTCTCTTCTGTCAGTGGAGGTGTTTGCAGGATTCAGAAGAGACTAGGTTGTAGTACATTTGTAGTTATGCCTTCCTCTGTTGATTTGGTGTTCTTCTTTATGGGTTGTGAACCATCTGCAGCAATAGTCACTCTCCAATGGTTAACCTAGCCTGATTAAATGACTGCACAACAGACATGTGTGAAATATCAATTGCTTTAGGAGAGATACCCTGCTAGTCCTGTGTATAGTTGTAAGTTAGTTCTTATGAATAGGAATCCAAAGGAAAGAACAGAAAAGGAAAACTAAATATTACACAGTGAGGCTGGTGATTAGTAGTAGGTGATTAGGTGGAAAGCAGAAGAGAGGCAAGGAAAAATGGGGGCAAGGTGTGGATTGGGAGTTGACAGTAGACTAAGAAGAAGGAAGTAAAGCAAGGTATTCAGGCATGGTAAGCAGGATGAGCAGCTGGGCTTTGAGGGATGGAACAGTAAGAGAAAATGGTATGGGAAAGGGGGAAGAAAAGAAAAGGAACAACAGAAAGGGAAAGAGCACATTATAAAAAGAAAATGACACTGAGCAATAGAGGAAAGTGCTGGCCTGTCACATTGGCCTAGAGTGCCATATAGATAGAGGATGGCCGGGGGTCGGGTAACTAAAGCGTGGTGGAGACAGAACAAAACATCACTGGACTGGCTCAGGAGTGCTTTTTTCTCCTCCCTAGCTGATCCCCTGACTACAATGGCTTCCTAACCCTGTTCCAGGCTATTCTCCATGTTTTTATTAGTTCTGTTCTTCTGCAGATTCCCAGTTCCCCTTCTTGAGGAGTTTTCTGTACGCTGAGTCAAGGCAAACTCTGCCCAGCCATGTTGCTGGGATCCTAATCAATGGCAGGTGCAAGTGGCTGTGTGGTTTCAAAGCACTTGTTTAGAGCTTGTGCTCTGTTTCCACAGCCTTGCAGCTCACCATCAGGATGCTGATGGCAGTCCTAGTGGGAAGCTGATGGGGCCCCCTTACAAAAATTCCCTATCGGTGTAGCTTTTGTAGATTTGTAGATTTACAAGACCTGGAAGAGGTCTTGTGGCGGACTGCACAGTCTGTCAGATTCTGCAGCTCCGTGGTGCTCTGTGTGCTGCCGTCTGGCTAAGTACAGTCTGACAGATAAAGAAGTTTGTTGGGGTCTGGATCAGGTGGCTCCTGGGCACTAGAGTAGCAGCTGACAGAGTGATAAAATATTCCCATTCCCTGGATTCCCCTAACTGTAGTCAGACACCCCTTCTGACACAGATGCTAATCCTTCATTTTACCAAGAAGCCTGTTTGGTTTCATATACATATATATATATATATATATATATATATATATATATATATATATATATATATCCGAAGCAAAACTCAAACTTTGAAACCTCTGGCTTTAACCTCCCAGGATTATACCACCACACCTGGCTTTCTCTTGAACACTTACTCTTTCTTTAATGAAGCAAAGTTGAGGCTTATTAAAAACATATTTTAATATAGGTTTTAAGCATGAAGATTAGAGAAAGAGAAGCATTTTAGGAAGAAAGTAAGATGCATCTAAGGGCCTCTGTAAGAGTTCGAACTCTTTTTCATTGTTTAAATTAACGATCTTTGAGATAACCGCATAATTAATGATGACAAATTCTGGAACATAAAATAAATCCACTTAAATATAGAGAAGGGGCTGAAGAGATGGCTGAGTGATTAAGAGCACTGGCTGCTCCTGCAGAGGACCTGGGTTCCATTCCCAGCACCTACATGGCAGCTAACAACCATGTGTAACTCCAGTTCCAGGGGAATCTGGAGCCCTCTTCTGATCTTTGTGGGCATTGCATGATATAGGTGCACTTACATGCAAGCAATACATACACATAAAATAAAAATAATAAATAAAATATTCTACTTTAAAAAAAAAAGAAATGTGGAGAAGGGGCTTGGAAAATAGCTTGGTGGGTAAGAGCACTTGCTGTGCAAAAATGAAGACCTGAGTTTGAACTCCCAGCTCCCAAATAAGTTTCATGGCCATGAGCCTCTGTAACCCAGTGCCAGGGGTAAGAGCAAGAGAAGAGGATCACAGGCTTGCTGGCCACCAGCCTAGCTGCAAGTTTCAAAGAAACTCTGTCTCAGAGGAATAAGGCAGAGAGTGACAAAGCAGGACACAACACACCTTTCTCTGGCTTTCACACGTACACAGGCACATACCCCCCACACACATGCATGCACACACAGGTACACAAAAAAGTACAGGGAAAATCATGCATTTTAAATTAATCATTTTGATTTTTTTTTTTTTTTAGAGACGGTCTTACTATGTGGCCTGGACTTGTAGATCAGGCTGGCCTTGAACTCACAGAGTTCACCTGCCTCTGCCCCCCTGAGTACTGGGTTAAAGGCGTGCACCACCCTGCTCAACCATTTTAAAATTCTTAGTGAACTAGATTCATGTAAAGTATTCAATGTATCAATTGAATTCAATCAATTGAATTCAATGTTGAAGAAAGCTTTTTAATGTAATACTGTGTATTTACTTTTTTCTCAGAAAGAGTCTCACTATGTAGCCCTGGCTAGTTTGGAACTTGCTCTGTAGACCAGGCTGGCCTCAAACTCAGAAATCTGTTTACTACCACACCTGGACCTTGACTTGAATTCCTAGAACCTGAGTCCAAGTTGCCCATCTTTGGATGTTTTCATAGAAATTTATGAAACTTAAATATGTGGCCCCAGCTGGCCTGGAACTCTTTATGTAGACAAGGCTGATCTTGATCTCACAGAAATCCACCTGCCTCTGCCTCCAGAGTGCTGGGCTAAAAGGCATGCACCACCACACCCATCTCATGTCACGTATTTTGATTTACTTTATTGGTCTGAGATAGCAAGCCATATCCTTCTTGAATTCTAGACTGAAATATAGATGCTCTTTGACTTATGATGTGGTTATATGTTCTAATAAACACATTGTAAATCTGAAATATTGTTAGGGCAAAATACATTTACTGCACTATCTCCTGAACATCCTCACTTAGCAATGCAGAACACTCTAGACTGTGGATTGTTTTCCCTTGTGATCACATGGCTGCCTGGGAGCTGTAACTTGCTGCTGCTGCTGCTGCTTAACATTGCAAGAGAAGATCTTACAATATGGTTAGCCCAGAAAAATCAAAATTTAGACCCTCGATTTCAGTGTCTACTCAATGTTTATAGCTTTCACACTATCATGAAGTCAAAAAAATACTGAGTCCAGAGTGAGACTCTTGTCTCAAAAAAGTAAATAGAGAAAAAGAAAAAATAAAGAAATCTATGTCAACTGACCAGGGTCCTTTTGTTCTAACTTGATAAGAATTGTGGGTTTCTGCCAGGCGTGGTGGCACATGCCTTTAATCTCAGCACTTGGGAGGCAGAGGCAGGTGGGTGGATCTCTGTGAATTCAACTTCAAGGCAGGGTCTATATAGCAAGCTCCAGGCCAGCTGGGGCTACAGGGAGACCCTATCTCAAAAAGAGACCAAAAAAAAAAAAAAAAAAAGAATTGTGGATTTGTAAGGAGGAAACTCTTCTGGATGGAGTCTTGAGCCCTTGAGTACTCAAGAGCTACCTAGGCCTGAAGACTTATCACTCCAAACCTGAGAGCCAGTGGCCTATAGATCCAGGATTTAGAAGCCAGAGATGTATAGTTCTAGGCACTCGGGTTGGAATTTTGTGGCTCTGGTCTTTAACTGACCTCAGCATTTGGCAACCGTTATACTCCATTGCCTTCAATGGCAGTGGCCCAGACAGCAGCAAGCAGCAAGCAGCAGTGAACAGTGCCTTCTAGAAGTATAGCTCTAATATAGGCTTCAGGTGCTGGGACCCTCTGATCCACAGTGACCCACCCGTTACAGCTCTCAGGCCAAAGGTGTCACGATCCCCAGCCTTGACAAGAGCTAGTGTTACAGCCCTTGGGTTCTGGTGTCTGAGACCCCTAGCCTTAAAGTTTGGCAGCACTCCAAAACGCTTCCACGGCCCACAGTGTCCCTTGTTCAGCTCATGACCTTCGCTGCCCATCATCCCTGCGCCAGCCCCTCTCTGCGACTCTTGAGCTGCCCTCCTGTCATTACTGCCACTGCATCTGCAGCTTCTAGAACTGCTCTTGCTCAGCTCCCACAGCTCCACATTCACTTCTGTCATCCTCTCTTGCTGCTCCCAGCTCAGTCTGCTCAACTGATGAACATCAAAAGCAGTCAAGGAAAGACCACCAGAGAGAAGCCTTTTATTGAGATGGATGTTGCAACACCAAGGGACAGCATAAGTGTCTCAACTTTGTGTGTGTGTGTGTGTGTGTGTGTGTGTGTGTGTGTGTGTGCAGGTGTACACAAGCCACAGCTCCTATGAAGATCGGGGGACAACAACCAGAAGACAACTCTGAGGAATCAGTTCTGTCCTATTATCTGTGGAATCCAGGGTCTGAACTCAGGTCGTCAGACTTGCATGCAAGCACCTCTGCCCACTGAGCCATTTCACTGGCCCTGTATTCATTTTCAAAGTGACATTTTTCCCTTCAGTTTGGTTTTGCCCTTCATAGTGGAAGCTTTATTGAAATGTTCATAACTAAGAATGGTGTGCTGCTCGTCGAAATGTTACACACTTGAATCCTAGCCCTTAAGAAGTTGAGGCAGGGGAATCATGAGTTTAAGGTCAGTCTAGGCCACATAGCAAGTTTCAGAATAGCCTGAGTAAAATATAAAGGCCCTGTCTCAGAGAAAAAAAGAAAGAGAAATAGGGAAAGAAGGAAGGGGAGAGGAATGGCGGAGGGAGGGAGGGGAAGAAAAGAGGCGGTCTATGAACCTGCCTTGAATATTGGTGGGCTTCTCTGCATGACAGTTGGAGCAGGCTTTGCTGGCGGCTTATCATCAAATGTCTCTAGGGGCTTTCTACTATAATCAGTTTCTCAGTAGAAAGACTACATCTCTAGCAGTTTATTCTTTTAACTTATTTTTAACATTTACTTATTTATTATGTATGCATGCATATGTATGCCACAACATATATGTGCCTTCGAAGAAGTCAGCTTTCAGGAGTCAGTTCTCTCCTGTCATGTGGGTCCCTGAACTCAGGTCATTAAGCTTGGTGGCAAGTTCCTTAATTTACTGAGCCATCTCACTGGTCCCAGAAGTTTACCTTGTTTAAGAAAAGACATTCATAATTTAGATCAGTAGCAGGTTGTGGTGGCACATGTTTGTAATCTCAGTTACTTGAGAGGATAAGGAAGGAAGTTTGCAAACTCAAGGTCAGCCTGGGAAATTTAAAAAGACCCTATCTCAAATAAAGAGCTAGAGAAGTAGCTTGGTGGTAGAGCAGCTCCCTACTGCGTGTAATACCTTGGTTCAATTCTCAGTAACACAAATAATAAGAACAAGAACAGCGTTACTTTTATATAACGTTGTTGGTAGTAGAGGTAGCTGTTGTGAGGTGGTGGGTTAGATTATTATAACAAATACCTGAGACTTACCCTTGCAAAAAAGTTCCTTTTGGCTCATGGTTTCAGCCCATGGTCAGTTGCACTGTGGCCTTGGGCCTCTAATAGCGCACCATGACCAGAGCATATGACAGAGCAAAACTGATGACCTTATAGCCTGGGTACAACAGGAAGGAAGAAGGGGCTGAGGTCCCTGGGAGATCCCACCCCATGACCTGCAGACCTCCCACTGGGCCTGGCCTCTTAAAATCCCCACCACCTCCCAGAGCCACCGCGCTGGCACTGGTACAGAGCCTTCAACACACACCTTTGGAGACACTACGGATTCAACTACAGCTGGTTGGGCGCAGAGTAGCGGGGGTTCTGTGCTTGACTCTGCTGCTACTTAAAGCTGCTGATGTGCTTTTGTGCAACTTCCTTCCTATTGAAAAATATAAATTTATATTTTAAAGCACCAAGACTTTCGAATAATAAAAGCCATTTGAACACATGAACAGCTAACTACTTTGGGAAAAACACATGTAAGAATTTTTCTTACTTATCTACAGTGAACTACTGACTGATCCTGAATAAATTAGGACTTGATGCTTCTCATCCTGTCCAAGGAAGATTAATTTAAATGGAAAAGTTTATTTAGCACAGTACTTTAAAGAGATTATACTGAAAAAATATTTTTCCTCAAACTTCGAGAGACTCTCTTGGCTATAGGGGTTGAGAAAGCATCTGCCTTTGAAAGTCATTCTCAGATGGGTACGGTGATGCATGCCTGTGACCCCAGGCTGAGGCAAGAGGTTAAAAATCTAAAACCTGTCTGAGACAGAGTGCATTCAAGGCTGGCCTGAGCAACTTAGTGAGACCCTGTCTCAAAACAAATAGGAAAAAGAGGACTAGACGGTCTCAAACTATAAGTCTCTAAGTTGAAATTTTAAAGGTCAAAACCTCGTAATACATTATTAAGCACATGATTATGTCTCGGGTTCTCACCAGACACCTTCCACATGCACCATCATTAACCACAATTCAGCTGAGATTCTTGTCTGGCCTGGGCTTCCCTTCCTTGACAGTGGTCCCTACATGCCCTTCCTCTCTCTTGGATCCAGATCTTCTCTCAAATCTGCTATAATGCTGTTTCATTCTTCTATCCTCCACTTTTATCTGCAACCTGATATATTTTATGCATGAAATACCTGCCCTGCCAATTGTGCAGACATCTTTCCAGACCTAAATTAAATTCAGTATGAAAGTCTCTCTTCTGTAACTTGACACCATTCTTGTTTGGTCTTATTGGGGCTGTTTGCTTTATATGGAGACTCAAGAACAATAACTACAGTGTTAACCAGTTTTTCTCAATCATTACCATTAGCAATATAACCTGCAGCCTCAAGGACATGGAAACTTGACTAAGAATCATCTGGCATAAGCTAGAATCTCTCTTTATGCCAATCAAGTTATACTAGTCCAAAATACATTTAGCGTCTGCTTCAATTTGAAAATCATTTTCCCAAAAATCTTTAGGTGAAATTTATATTGCAGAATGGTATATTGTATTGGTCCTGTGGTTTCAGATGACCTTTATAGGTGAGAGAGAGGTTCACTTACTATTGTGTGACTGACCTGAGGAAACGTGAACAAAAATCTATTCACTCCAGGTGGGGCACTGACAACTAAGCAAAGACATTACTCCACCCAGTCTAGCTTTGTAAACCAGTGAGTTTATTGGAGTTACTTACAGGAGCATGTGTAAGGGGTTATTTACAAGAGTATGGGCAAGGCAAGTCAGGCTATATCACCAAAAAAGTCCACCCTAGCATGAAAACTGCAACCCTAGATCTTCCTTAACAACTTCAGGCAGCTCCCGAGTCTCCTCGCCCTTGTGGTTGTTACTGCTTATTTAACCTTGGGGAGGGGCCTTGCAACTTTCTGAGCTTCCTGAGTTTTGTAAATTATATGGATTTTTCCCCATCCCTCTGGGAGGAAGTGTTTCAATTTGAAGGAAATGTCTATACCACACTCAGACTATGGCATTGTAGCAAATAAAAGACACACTAATAGCTACAAATTATGTGAAAGAGCAAATGGTATCTACAAATGGCTTAGGGTTAGATTTATGAAGCTGAATTACATCAGTCTGGCTCATTTCAAGAACTATCACTGTACATCAAGCTTGTACTAGATCATGAGTTTATAGTGAAGTAAGATTTCTTCTTTTGAGAAGCACATAGCCTAAGGGTAGAGACATTCTTAAGTTCGTAATTTAAAAATGACAGTATATTGATTCATTTTCTATTACCATCACAAAGCTAGAAATCTTGCAAAGTGGTTTACTTAGACCACAGTTCTGGTACCTCAAGGTCAGAACACTGAAACCAGCTCAGTTCTGGTAAGGTCACCAAAGTGCACCTGACCATGATGGTGGAGTGAGAACCCAAAGTGTAAGAGGGCCAAGTAACAGCCTCCCACCCAGCCTCACCCGAAAGGCCCTTTTATCATGACCACACTGAGGCCAAGCCTCCAATACGTGAACACGCGAGGGGCACACCCAAACCATATCCCAAACATAACACATGAACACATGGTACAAAGTACAAAGGCAGTACAGAGGTGGGGCACTCAGCCAGCCCTGGAGATTTCCAGGCTTCCTAGAGGAGATAAGCTGAGGTTTATTAAAAGCTGAGTTGAGGTGAGTCAGGTGGAGAGAAATGGAAAGGACGTGCAAGGTGATGGGAGTAACAAGAGCAAAGGTACGCGATGAGGTTCGTGGTCGGGAGAAAGTGGGAGGTGGAGCTGGGAAGGAGGCACATCCTGTGTACAGGCTGGGTAAGCTGTGCACACCACCTCGGGGGTCGGCCTCTAGATGAATTGTTTTACACTTCACTGTAGTATAGCCAGACTTGCATTGTAGGTGACAACTGGATGGAAGGAAGTTTCCTAGACATCGGGAATTGACGTACTGTAAGTAGTCAAGGTCAAACAGGGAAGAAGAAAAAAAGAACTAAGATTATTGTTGCAGGAATAGAAAAGAAAGAGAATGCTAATTAGGGAAACAAACTAAGTAGCATTTTGGGTGTCTGGGAGAAATGGGATGCTGGGGCATAGTAAGAAAAGGAGTCCAAGACTACTCCCAGGACCCTGGCTCTACGAGTTCCTGAGTCTGGGCTATAAAGAGAAGCCAGTTTGGTGATGAGGAAAGACAGTGAATTCGGTTCAGGACATACTGACTTTGAAGTGTCTGAAAAGCATCTATGTGCTTGTGTATATCTGTCAGATCAGCAGAGTACTGGGCTCTCTGACATGACCAAGGTGATAAAGTTATAGCAATTGTCAGTGTGAAAGTGATACCTTATCTATAGCTACACATCATTTTAAGGAGAACAAGAAACTGAAGAGTTTGTACATGATAAGACCATTGAGCAAAAGAAAACATTAGGAGAAGGAGCCTGAAGAATGAGAGAAAAATCTTTGTTAGCTATGTATCTGACAAGGAATCAATATACAAAATATACTTTTAAAAAACTCAAGAAAGTGAACTACAAAAGAACAAATGATGCACCAAATCTGCTGATACAAGTCTATGATTCCAGCCTCTGGGAGGCAAACGCAAGAGGATGCATCAAGTCAAAGCCAACTTGGTTTATATAGTGAATTCCAGACCCTGTCTCAAAACAGATCACAAAAATAGAATAACACAATTAATAAGTGGCCAAATGAACCGATGGTTCTTAAAATAAGAAGTAAAAATCACCAAGAAATAAATGAAAAACTGTTAACATCTTTAGCCATCAGAGAAAGGCAAATTAAAGCTATGCTGAGATTCCATCCCAGCCCAGTTCAAATGGCTGTCATCAAGAAAACGAGAGTGCTGACAAAGGTGCAGAGAAAAGGGACACGCACACTGCTAGTGGGAACGTGGACTAGAGCGCCTTCTGTGGAAACAGGCATGGAGGATCAGATGCTAACAGTAGAAATGCCATATGATCCAGCTACAGCATTCCCGGATATGCAGCTGGAGGAATCAAACCACGGAGATGCCCGCATGCCCATGCTTACTGTATCACCCTCGCAACAGCCAAGCCAGGGAGTCCATCAAGAGCTCCATGGTTAAAGAACATGTGGAGTTTTATCCAGTTATAAAGGACAGTAAAATTATGTCATTGGCAGGAAAAATGAATATAACTGGAGATCATCCTAGTAAACAAAATAATCCAGACCAGATGAAAAACAAATATTGTTTCCTCTCATCAGCAGACTCTTGGTTTAAAAGGAAAGACATGAAAGAGGAAGTGGGGCCTACAGGGGGAGACAATCAGTGGGGAGAGGAGTGGTGATTATTAAAGTCCATGAAATACACAGGTGACAGGTGATAATTAAACCCTTATTTTGCACAAATAATGTATGCTAATGAAAAGGACTAGTGAGTGAAGCAGAAACCCCAGCATCCACCCTGTTCAACAGGAAGTGCTGAACAAGCTCACTGATCATAAATGTTGAGGTAAAGAGGGGATGGAGGGAGGAAAAGAAGGCGAGGGGAAGAGGGTCTGCAAACTTGAAGAACTTTCTTAAGAACTGAGGGCAGAAAGAGCCTGGGCAGGCCTTGGAGGCGTGTGTGCTAGCAGCCCCAGACCTTGGAAATTTGACTTGATGATATGGAGATTTCTTTCTATTATCACTGCCCTTTCTGAATTCAGTGTAGTATTTTTCTTAGCTGAGTGAGTAACTGTGTGTGTGTGTGTGTGTGAGAGAGAGAGAGAGAGTGTGTGTAGAAAGGGAGAGAGAGAGAGAGAGAGAGAGAGAGAGAGAGAGAGAGAGAGAGAGAGAAAACGAACCAAGAACTAAGATCAAACTGGGTGGTAACTGAACTTGAGCCCTCCATGTTCATGATAGTTTTCCTCTGCATGATGAAAAACAGGTTCATACTCATTAGTCTGGTCTTAGTGTTGTTTTAAGAGGAGAGAGCAGTGATACTAGCGGCTGCCAAGTTGTAAAGGGCAGTGCACTCCAGACCTACTTAGGCATCTCAAGCTATTATAGAGCAGGGATGGGCCTGGGTGGACTTGGGACCACAGCCAAACATCATCCGTGAGCAAGCAATTCTTCGGACCACACCTGCACTCTGTTACTAAGCAGCTCTCAGAACAGAAAGAGGTATTAACCTCTTACAAGGTAACAAACAGCAGGACTGGCTGTATTCCAAAGCAAACTCAGAAAATATCAAGTGTTCCTGCTGAAAAAGGTAAAATCCAAGTATAAAAACCATGTTCTGAGGTTGAAGAAATGGCTCAGCAGTCAAGAGTGATCACTGCTCTTGAAGACCAGAATTCAGTTCCCAGCACCCATATCAGGAAGCTCACAAAATACTTGTAACCTTGGCTCCAGGGCATTTGATGCCATCTTCTGGCTTCCACAAACACCAGTACATGTCAGATATACTCACACAGACATATACACATTCACATAAACTAAAAGAAAAGAACATGTTCCGCAGCAACAGAATGTGATGACCATTTCTCCACCGATGAAATGTACACCCCATGCCCATTGTAACAATATACTCAACCTCCACCCTCTCAGACTTAGGTGACGGGAACAGTAATCTTTCTCTTTCGTGGGGTCAGCTACTCCAAAGCAGCAGACAATGGCTTTAGTTCAACAAGTATAATTAATTCTCTTAACATAGAAATCCAGGTTTCTCCTCCCCACCACCACCATTGATAATGGGACCAGGTATAAAATCACTAGATTAAAGTGGAAACTCCCATTTGTACAGTACTAGTCAGCTACTAGATACTTTCAGTTAAACCTTACAAGATCTCCCAAAGTGGGATGTGATAGATAATCTTCCTTGACAGACTGACCGGGTTTAGAAGCACCTGAGACAAGGCAGCACACTCCCACGAGGGCATTTCCATCAGAGTAAATAATAGGGGAAGAACGTCCTAAATGAGCATGGCACTATCCCATGGGCCAGAGCTCCCAGAGAATGAAACCGGAAAAGGAGAGCATTGCCAGCATTGCCCTGCTCTGCCAACACTACCTGGCGTGATGGATTGAGCCCCGCCCTCAGCAAAACAAACCTTTTCTCCCCTAAGTTGATGTCAGACATTCTAGCACTACAATATCGATAGTCCTCCTAAAAGGAAACTTTAGGAATCCATTTGCCCTTAGGAAAGAGAATGCACTATACTAAAATATCTTGTCTTTAAAATACTTTATTTTATGTCTATGAATGTTTTGCCTGCATGTATATAAGTGCACCCATGCCATGCAAAACCCAAAGCGGCCAGAAGAGGGTATCGGATCCCCTGGAACTGGAGTTCAGTTATTAGCCACCATGTCGGTGTTGGGAATTGAACCCAGATTCTCTAGAGGAACAGCAAGTAATCTTAACCCACTGAGCCATCTCTCCAGCCCCTGACTTAAGTCTTTTCTGTCTCAGCCTTTCTCAGGCCATGTATGAGTTGGTTTATATTCTTTTCTGGAGACTCTTGGGCATTTAGGGCCATGATGTATGTTTGATTTAACTTTTTAGTAACTCTATTGTTAAGTCTCAATCCAACACAATGTCAGTACTTGAAGGGCCCATGGAAGATGGACTCATGGTCTTTCTTGATAAATGAGGTGAGACAGACAGGATAAAGAAAACAGGTAATACTCTACAGCCTGGCTGTGCCACATTGGAGGATCAGCTGCTAGAGCTCTCAAATTGCCTGTGTTCTGTGTTCTTCCTGGACTCCCACCCACACCATCTGACTAATGCTGGCTTGTTTTTCCAGGAAGCTTTTAAAACATTTTCTCTCTGTTATTTTTCTGTCATTTCCTCTGACTGATCAGGAATCCTCCCTTTATTTTCACACATTCTATAGACTCTAGTAAGATTTTTATCTCTTGTGTCAGACTAGTTTAACTAATCTGGCTTCATCACAGCTCGAGCAGGTTAAAATCAAGGTCCTCCCTTGAAGACTCATGAAATCTATTTTCAAGAGTAGAAGTCTGGGGTTAGGGAGATGCTTCTGGGGGTAAAAGCACTTGCCATGCTCAGGACCTGAGTTCAGATCCCCAGAAATCCAGGCATGGTAGCACTTGTCTATACTCAGTGCTCCTATGGTGAGGTAGGAAGTGCAGACAAGAGAGTCCTCAGAAACTGGGGGCCAGCTAGCCTGGTGTACACAGCGGGGAACAGGAACCAGCTAGCCTGGTGTACACAGCAAGGAGCAGGAACCAGCTAGCTTGGTGTACACAACGGGGAGCAGGAACAAGAAGAAACCTTATCTCAAACAAGGTTGAAAGTAAAGACTGACACCTAAAGTTGTCCTCTGAAGACAGAGAGAGGGAGAGAGAAGAGATTTTTTTAAGGAGAGGGCTAGACAAGGTATCAAGATAATTCATTGGGAAAAAGGAATAGTCCTTTCAACAAATGGCTGGGAGGCACTTGGTATGTGAAAGAATAGAACTGAAGCCCTAGATTACATCATATGCAAAAGTGAATTCAAAATGAACCAGTCACATAAAATAAATGCTAAAACTCTAAAACTCTTAGAAAGCATAGAATTGAATTTTTCATGACCTTTGAGTAAATAGTGGTCTCTCATGGAGATGAGACTAAGCGTAAAGTGAAAATGGACAAATTAGATCATTAAATTTGTTCTGTATATTAGGACTAGAGAGATGACTCAGTGGTTAAGAGTGCTGGCTGCTCTTGCAGAGGACCCAGGTTGAGTTCCCAGCACTCACACGGCAGCTAACAACCATTATAACTGCAGTTTCAGAGATCCAGTACCCTACTCTGGCCTCTGTGGGCACTGCACACACATGGTGCACTTACATACATGTAAGCAAAACAAAATTTAAGAAAATGAGAACACTATTTATAGAATGGAAGAAAATATTTAGCACATTATTTCTCTGACTTGTATGTATACAGAGTACATATAAAACTATTAAAACCCGATAATAAAAAGACAACCCAATTAAAAATGGCAATGCATTTTTAGGACACCCCTCCCAAGCAGATATACACACTTGGAAAACACATGCAAGCACACAAAAAGATTCTCGGCATTCCTAGTCATTAGGGAAACAAAGTAAAAGCCATGGGATACCGGCCTCATACCCTCTATGATGGCAAAAATAAAAAAGACAAATGTAAGTATTGGCAAAGATGTGAAGAAACTGGAAACCTCACACACTGCTGGTGGGTTGTAACATGGTGAAGCCACTTTGGAAAAGTCTTGACTTTTTTGGAAAAGGTCCTCAAAATGTTAAATGTAGGACCAAGAGTATAGGTCAATGGCAACATGCATGCCTGGCCTACTCCAAGTCCTGGGTTCTCCAGCACCACTAAAACAAACAAACAAACGCACACAGAACTTCCACATGACCGTTACTGCTAGGTATATAACCATGAGAAATGAAAAGACATGCACACAAATGTCCATAACATCATTAATAACCAACACAAATGTCTATCCGCTGATGGATAGCAAAATATGGCGTGTCCATCCAATGGATTATTGTCAATAAAATGAATGAAATATTGACGCCTGCTTCAACATGGAAGGAGAGAAAACATTATGCTAAGCGAAAGCAGCTACAGGTGTATGATTCCTCCACAGGCATGCCCAGAGGCTTATGTAACCTAGATAATTCCTCATGGGCACGTATCCAGAGATGTCCTGGGTGATTCTAGAGCCTGTCAGTTGCCAACATTAACCATCACAACTCATAAAAAGTGGGACCTTAATCTGAAGTAAATGGAAGGGAGCCCGAGGGCAAGTACAAGAGTCAGGTGGACTTGTTGAATTCTGGGAAAATTCTCCAAGAATATGTTTTTGTTGTGGGGGGAGGTATTTGAGGATAAGTCAGAGACTAAAGGGTGGAACAGGCATCTTCAGTGGACGGAGTGCTGTACAACTGCAGCCAGGCTGCCTTGGGCCCTGACTGCCCGAGTGCTGACTAATAATGTGGCTTGCAGATTTTTTAATGTTTTACGTGTATACGTGTATTGCCTGCAATTGTGTTAGCACCCATGTCAGGCAATGCCTGTGGAGGTCAGAGGAGGATGTCGAATCCCTTGGAACTGGAGTTATGGACAGTTGTTAGCCTCCACGTGGGTGCTGGAAAGTGAACCACGGTCCTCTGTGAGAGCAGCCCGTGTTCTTAACCACTGAGCCATCTCTCCAGTTCCGTGACTTCCACATTTTCAGATACTTGCTAAGTCACATGCAGAGATAAACTGTCTATATTAAGAGGCTAAGGTAGTCCGAGATAATCTGGCTCTGGACCCGCAACGTAAGACCCAAGTGTTCTGTAGTATTTGATACCTGAAGACTATTTTTGGCAGGTAAACCATTTTTAAAATAGGTTGGAGGAGGTTGTGGGGGAGGCGTCAGAAAGTAAAGATGGTTTTTAATAAGGTTTTCACAGATATCTTTAGTTAATTCCAGTTGTATGATTAAGTAGCTTCAGAGTTCCTGTCAGAAAAAATAGATTGGCAGGATTAGTAGACAGGTGTTTTACCTATAGGTCAGAGCCTCTTGTATTTCACAATTAAACTATTTGAGTTGAGTTTGTACTGAATGGACCACATTTTTAGGTACTGTCTCAAGCCTTCCTTTTTCCTGACAGAGGACTGGAACAACTGGTCTTGCATGCTTTCCTGTAAGTGGGTGTCTCCCAAAGTTCACTTGTACAAGCCTGGAGTGGAGACATAGCCAGAAAGGGCAGGTGAAATTTTCCAAGAGAAGCTTGGTTGTTTAGGTCATAAGTGGTGCTTCATTGAATAGTTGTAACAAGGGAAGGAGTAGAAAAGTCAGAAGGAAGATTTTTAGGGTACTCATGATGTCTAAATGCAGAGGAAGGCTCAGATGAGTCCTCCCATACACCACCATATAAAAGAATGAGGCCACCTAGAGGAAGAAAAAAAAGCTTTCATGCCCAAATCCAGGAGTATGCCTCAGGAGACTATAACCCAGAACAGGGGTATCTCAGAGCATCTCAGTCAATCATCATTTATCTGTTTTGTTGACCGAAGAGGAATTTCAGGTATTTTATTCATTTATAGGCATACACGGTCTGAGCCAAGCTGTGAAGTTTTCCAGCATAGAAGTTCTTATCACTGGGATGTTAAGTCACACACAGGGATAAATTGTCTATGCAGGGCTAAGATAACCCAAAGCTGTGGATGTTCCAATTCCCCACAATCATGAGGTTCTAGTCAATTTTGAATGTTTAACACAGGTGTAGATTTTTTCTGGGAACATACGAGTGTTATACCTAAAGTTGAAATAATTAAGAACTCAGTGTGGCCTAAAGAACTAAAGGAAGATAAAGGGGGAATGATCAAAGTAGATTATACATGCATGAAATTGTGATTGAGGACGCCATTTTAAAAAAGAACTGAAGGCAGCAGGTGAGAGAAATGTGGATTTTAATCCGCTAAAAATGTTACTTAGGCATCAGTTTTAAAGTATTGAATTTTTTAATATTTTATCTATTACTTTTATTTAATGTGTATGAATGTATTGCCTGCGAGTATGTAAGTGCACTATGTCTGTGCAAGGCCAGAAGACAGTGTCAGATCCCCTGGAACTAGAGTTACAAATGGTTGTCAGCTGCCGAGTGGGTGCTGGGAATCAGGCCCAGGTCCCCTAGAAGAACAGCAAATGCTCTTAACCATTAAGCCATCTCTCGAGCCCCTAGAGCACTGAGTTTTCATTTAGGAATTTTGGATAATCTTTTAGTCAGCTTTGTTACATTCATATAATCTCTTTTTAAGTTTTAACTTTCATAACCCTTTAAAATTTTTCTTTTTTATTTCTCATATATGTGTGTCTATATGTGTGTATGGATGGGTAGGTAACCAATGGAGGTCAGTAGAGGGCCTCAGGTCCCCCTGGAGCTGGAATTACAGGTGGTTGTGAGCCACCTGACATGGGTGCTGGGATCTGAACTCAAGTCCTCTGGAAGAACAGTCAATGCTCTTGACCACAGAGCTGGTGTTCCAGCCCTCCCATAACCCTTTGATGGCACATTTCCACCTTCTGGCTTTGCCCTCATCTGTTATCATTTTCAATGATTCTTTATTTTAGGACAAAATCTTATTTTCACATATAAAATTTGTTCTTATCCAAATGCATTTCTCTTTTTCTTTAACCTTCCTTATCAAAAATACTCGTCAGCCAGGCATGGTGGTGTGTGTCTTTAATCCTAGCATTTGGGAGGCAGAGGCAGGCAGATCTCTCTGTGAGTTTGAGGCCAGTCTGGTCTACATAGCAACTCCTAGGCTAGCTGGGGCTACAGGGAGACTCTATCTCAAAAATCAAACAAACAATGTAAAATACACTTCAGATTTATGGCTTTATTTCTCTTTTTCTTATATGATGATTCCTTTCTGCCTTATTTTTGTTTATAAAATCCTGAAAATATCTTTTTCTCAACAACAGTTATATTTTAAATGAAAACCCAGGAAACTATACCTAAAACAAAGAAAATTTACATTGTTTCCCAAATATTTAATAATCATAAACAGATGCAAAACATATTAGACTTGAAGACCTAGAAATAAGTAATTATCTCAAATACATTGTAAAAAGAAATTATGTTTATGATGTAATGGAACACATTAGGATCATATGTAAATCTTAAAATATCTTTAGGCAGGTTAAGCAGGGGAGATGGCTCAGTGCTTATGAACACTGGCTGCTCTTGCAGAGGACTTGGGTTCAGTTCCCAGGCCCACCTTCAGCTAACAACCACTCATAACTGCAGTTTGAGGGGTATCTGATGCCCTCTTCTGGCTGCAGCAAGTGTCACACAACACAGGTTCATGTACATACATAGAATAAAAATAAATAAATAAAAGAAAAAAATTTAAGCAAATTAAGCAGTTTTTTAAAATGACCATTTTTAACTTGGTTTTAAATTTTAGAGCTGGGGCCAGAGAGATGGCTCAGCAAGTTAAGGTGCATGCAACCAAGGCTGACAACCTTGAGTTTCATCCCTAGGGCACAGCTGGTGGAAGGAGAGAACCATCTCCAGCAAGCTGTCCTCTGACTTCCACACACATGCTGTGGAACATGTGTTTGCATGCACATGCATGTGTACACACACAAATAAATGTAATGTTTTAATATTTAGAGTTGTATTTTATCTTGGCTTGACAAAAATAATGACCACGTAAAACTTGATTTTTAGCAGTCAAAACCATCTTAAAATTCTTATTATACATACACACCTATAACATATGCATTCATATATATATATATATATCTTATCTTAATATATATAAGATATATATCTTAAAATTAAGCATATGTCAATAGCATTTTAATTTTTAAATTTATTTATTTATTTATTCATTTTATGTGTATGTTTTCCATGCATGTATGTAAGTGTGCCACAGGTAAGCAATACCTACGGAGGTCAGAAGAGAGCATCACAGTCCCTGGTACTGGAATTAGGGATGGTTGTGAACTTCCATGTGGATGCTAGGACCAGAACCCAGATCCTCTGCAAGAGCAGCTAGTGCTCTTAACCACTGATCCATCTCTCCAGCCCTAACACAATAGCAATTATTCAAAGATGCATAAAGGGGACACAGACTTTGTTGTTCAGTTTCTTCTTAGAACATAAAGAGGCACATAAAGACAATTACATGAAAATGATTGCCATGAACACTTCTAACAGCTGGTCCACAGACAAAATAACATAAGCAGTTACTCAAAAACAAGTATGAACACTGTAACAAGAAACTCAAATTACACCTAACAGGATTACAGTTGAGAGGACAGAGAACTTTTCATCGTTGAACTCTCTGTATGAGGTTCCCAGGCAAGTGTGGAGGAAGAATGTTTGTGGGAAGTCCACCTAAGCACTTGGGGAGAGCGCCACCTGGAGAAAAGGAAGGGAGAGGGGAGAGAGGAAGAGCACTGCTGAGCAGGAGTGTGCTGGAGGCATTTCCATGAGGGGGGGGGGGTCCTGCAGATTGAATTTAGATGAGATTTCTTTAGAATGCATTTCTGGAGTGAGCTGTAGGGGTTGTTTCACAAAGTGAAATTTCCCACAAACTGGCTGTGAGGAAAAAGGAGACCGTGGTTCTAGAGAAACTTAAAAACTTGGCTACCTGCTCAGATCAGGAAGTCTGGCCAGGAAGGAAACTGCAGGTGTCCACACTGTCATCTGCCTCCCAGTCATTCCTCCTGTTGTGAAAAGTGTGATGGCAAAAGGGGCAGCAGCCGCAATAGTGGCCACAGCAAGTGCCAGACCAGGGGAAAAGACGACAAAGAAACCAGGAAGTCGGTACTGAGTGAGGGGAACTCCCAGAGAGAGGAGCAGTAGCCCTTTGTCTTAGAGAGGGGCCTGTAAGAACTCCTTGACTTGCAGGCAAGAAAACAAGAGGGTCTGATATACCAGACTTTAGACCATTTGCTACCGCAAAGAAGGCAATGTGTGTGCAAAGTAATCTTTAGCTGAGTGAGGTTGGAACCCACTATAAAGTTTTAGGTGAATCAAGTGGGCCTGGAAAAGAGAGAAAAGGAAGCAAACATCTTTATAACTTCAGGTTCCCATTTAGAAGTGTGGTCAAAGCCACAGAGAACAAAGCTGAAATCCTGGCATGCCAAGAAACCTGCAGGTCCGAGCAAAGCTCAGAAGAACCTTTGATCCAGCACAAGCGTTTCTGAGATATGGTCAGTAGAATGTGCAAACTATAGATCATCAAACCCAGAAGGACTGCTCTCCCCTAAAATCTAGTAGCTGTTTGCCTGGCTGCTTTTCAAACTTGCTTGGGATCCATGACAACTTTCTTCTTTCTGATTCTTCTTTGGAGATGGGAGTGCTTGTTCTATGCGTATTTTGGAAGCAGATAATGTGTTCTTTTGTTTTAAAACTTCACATCTTGAGTAGAGTTTTGCCCCAGAAAGAAACATGCCTTATGTCTTCTCCTACCTGACTGAGGTGATGCTTACCTGTGTTTTGGAGTTGATACTGTTATGGGTTAAGACTTTGACAGGGCTGACACAGAGCAAACATACCTTGTATGTGAGAAGACATGAATTTGAGGGGGAATTAGGCAGGGTGTGATGGGATTATGTCCCTCAAATCCGTATGCTGAAGTCCTGACTAAGATAGGCACATTTTTGGCACAATTTCTGCCATTATAATACCACATCCTTCTCTCTAACTTTAATATGACTTTTTTCTTACATTACTCCATAATATATGTTAAGATGCTGTAAATACATACAATTCAGAACAGGTTAGATTATGCTGGAACAAAATGGCCCATAAATCCCAGTGGTTTGCTACAACCATCATTTCTCTTCTGTACTCCATATTCATGGTTTCACTGGGGTTCTGCCTCATCTCTCCACTCTGGGAGTGATGAGTGCCAGCAGAACACTGCCAGCAGAGCCAAGGAGAGAGTTCTGTGGATGTTGGCTGGCAACTACAGGCTTAAGCTTAAAGGTGGCATATGGCACTTCTATTCAAAGCTCAGGGGCTGGAGCTACCATGTCTGGAAGTCGGAGAGCCAGAAAACCCCCTTAAGTCCTCCACATCACTTCCTTGTTGGTATAACCATGCAGTATGCGACACTTACTATTTCGTGAAATGGAGTCCTGCTAGTCTTATTCTTGCTTGTCTCAGCCAACACCTCATGAGGAATCATCTAAGAGACCTGGAAGAGGTCTAACTCATTCTATTTAGTGGTTATTTTGTATTCCATGGTGGTGATTAAATGCACCACCTGATTGGAAGGAAAGATTGTGACATTTTATGATCTATTCATTTTTTTAATCTGTCAACACAAAATTTGAATAACTGACTTTATCCCCTCCCAGTGCCATGAAAGCCAAGTCCCAGTTTTTATAATGTTGAACGTACTGATTGGTAAGCCTAGGTACATCAGGAAGAAAATACAGTTCACACATTCTCCCTTCTTCTTCTCACCAACTCAGCAGCCACATCCCCTCCTCAGACACTCTGGCATCCTCTGAAATGTGGGGAAATGGTGGCTTCCTCATTTTATAAATTTAATCCTTTTTTCAATAGGAAATTTTAAATTGTTCTTTCTCAATTTCATACATGTTCACTGTGCGCTTTGATTCCTCTCCCTACTCTGTCCCCTGTTCTCCTCTCTCCTGTCAGCGTCGTCTCCCCCACCCCCATTAACCACTTTCCTTTATTTACTGATGTTTGGCTTTGTTTAGTGTTCCACTGAGTTTAATGAGGGATTGGTCACTGTGATCCTGATTTTGGAACTAACCACCAGGGTGTGCTGGACTTACCAGTTTCATGGCTTAAAATGAAGCATCATACCGAGTTTTACTTTTAACTACAGACACATGCATTACCGATGCCTCCCCGGCACCACGCCATTCCCTCTCTCTACCTGTGTCTGGTCCCTACACTTCTTGCTTTTCCTCCCTTTTCTCTTTCATACTTTCTACATTTTTCTTCCATGAAGTTTGGGATTGTAGATTGAGGAAAAGGCTAAGAAGGAGTAAATGGAAAAATCAGGTGAAACATCCCACTCCAGTTACATCCTTCCAATGACCTTCCTGGATCTGAATGAAAAGGAGCAGCTACCCAGCCTGCAGGCTAGTTCTCACGGCTGCCACCTCTTGACAGTTACCCTTCCTGCTCCAGCCATGTTGTACATGAATATCAACTAACAGTAAATATATCGAAAGACAAAAGTTGAGGAATCTGTCTTTGCGAAAGCATTTCTCATGTCTGCGTTCCTATCTGTGGATTTTTCATTAGTGGGGAAAGTTTGCTGTGCAGTGGCCACTCTACTGTGTACATCAGCAAGCACATCATTGAAGTACTTTACTTTTTAAATATTTATTTTAAATAAATGCTTCACTTTTGAAGCTGACTCCTCAGGGCCTTAATTTATTTGGTTATCCAAATCATTAGAAGTCTAATTTTTTTTCTAGTTAATTATTGACTGGCTTCTCCTTTTACCCAAACTGACTCATCCTATAAATGCCAATATTTGTTCTACAATGTAGCTAATCTGATGAAGTAATCTATTAATTTATGAGTGGAAGAAATCCTTCTCCTTAACATCTTTCCACAACTAGATCGCTGTGCTTGGCCTTTCACAGAGCATGGTGGAATCTAAAAGCCTTCTTCAGTCTGGCAGGCTCTGCCAATCACTGGGTGAATGTAAAAGGTAATGACTGACCTAGGCAAACTAGTATCAAGTAAGCAGATGCAGATAAGGACTCAGCTTCTATAAGCTATTCAGAAAAATGAGGAAAGTCAGGGAGGAGGAGAAGTTGTCTATAAAGCTCTGACATGCATTTGCAAAGCTGGTTGTTCTGCACTTTTGACATCGGCAAAATGAAGGACTACTGCAGGCTCCATCTTAAAAAGAATCTGAGTAAATCATTAAGCAAAAGAATGAAGGGGGGCTTCAGACATAGCACTATAATAGACACCTTCTTTGTGCAAAACCAAAAATATATATACTGTATAAAACCAGACAAATCTATAAAGACTAACCATTTCACGGGACTAGGAATTTACCAATGCAAACAGCAAATTGGAAAGCTACTATCTTCGGGTAAGATCGTTTTTGCCATGGCTGTCCCCATCACCTGCTGTGCGGTCAGTGATTTCAGTAAGATGGACTACCTATGACAGTGCTGGTACATGACAGACTCAGTTCCGAGTGCTTCCAATCTTTGGCTCGATGACTCTGAGACATGAACATGTAATGAATTCTTGGAGACAAGAGGGAGAAATCTCCAGGTCTGCTAGCCTCATTATCGCAGTCCCACTTACGACAAGCATCACATTAACCAGATACATAGCAAGGAGCTTTGAAATGAGAAAATTATAGCAGGGTTAAGTTCATCTCTCCATACATCCCCTATGGACATAGAGAGACCTGAGTGATCCCAGCAATAAGTGAGGGACAAGGAAGACATAAGAGCCGGCTCCCCTCAACCCACAGACAGGGTGACACACGCTGGTTGCCATGGAGAATTAGGGTATTAAAGCAAACCTCTGCCCAAATAATTGGCTGAGTTCTCTAAATAATTGGTTATACAAATAAAGGAGTGGCCTTTATGAAACCAAGCTAAGAAACAAAAACAAGAATTAGAAAACTAAGCAAAGGCATCAGCATCTGCACATCATGTGAGAGACAGATTCCATGGTTCAGGTAAGTCACTAGAGTTAAAATCAAATAGGACAGGGGTCCAGAGCGGCTACAGCTAAAAATGATGAGAAATGGAAATAGCAAACTATGAACTATACCAAAGAGGAAGAATGCAGGAAGCAGAAACAAAATCCAAACGGGCTTGGATGTTGTGTTTAGTACCTGAAGACTTCAATGCAGTTATTTTAAATGTGTTCATAGAATTGAAACTGTTTAAAGAATTATGATGACAATGACTCAACAACAGGGTGTCTCAATGAAGAAATGCAAACCTCAAAAGGAATCAGAAATTCCAACACTGAAAACTAGTTGGGCATGGTGGCACACGCCTTTAATGCCAGCACTCAGGAGATGGGCAGATCCCTGAATTCAGGGACAGCCTGGTCTACATAGTGAGTTTCAGGCCAGCTGAGGCCACAGGGAGACTGTGTCTCAAAAAGAAAAAGACAAGAACAATTACCAAAGTTAAGAGCTCACTAGAGCAGAGCATGATGTGCACACCTGTGATCCTAACATCTGGAAGGCTGAGGCAGGAGGATCATAAGCTCAAGACTAATGCAGGGTGTGAGGGCATTCCCCTTTAATCCCAGCACTCAGTAGACAGAGGCAGACAGATCTTTGTTTGAGGCCAGGCTGGTCTATATAGTAAATTCAGGCCAGCCAAGGCTACATAGTGAGAACCTGTCTCAAAAAAAATTTTTTTTTAAGATCAGCCTGAGCTACATAGTGAGACCTATCTTTAAAAAAAAAAAAGAAAGAGAAATCAATCAACCAATCTCAGCAGATTCTGAGATAATAGAACAAAGAATTAACTTGAAAAAAATCAATAAAAGCAATCCACTTTGAAGGACAGAGACAAATGAGATGCAGATGATTAACAGTCTTCGACTCATGAGACAATGTTCAGTTTCCCTACATACATTTAACAGAGGCTCCGGAAGAGGAGAGAGGAAAATGCAAGAAACAGTAGCTGAAAGCCATCCTAATCTAATGGAAAATATTACACTGTAGACTGAAGATGCTCAACTAGCACTGAGTTAAAAAGATAAAGAACCAGGCAAAATGATGCACATTTGTAATCCTAACACTCAGAAAACAAGGCAAGAAAAGGATATTGCGTCCAAGGCCAGATTGACCTGCACAGCAAGACCCTGTCTCAAAGCAAAACAAAACCACACAGAGATCTTTACATAGATTTATGAACGTCAAATGGCTGAAAACTAAAGGCAACAAGGAAATTTTGAAACAGGAGAGAAATACTAAATTTAGGAGACTGATAATATGATTATGACTGAATTTTTTTTTTGTCAGTAACACAGGACACCAAAGGACAATGGAATAACATGCTGATAATTTTATATACAACTTAACTACAGTCAAGCATCACAAGGGTATGTTCTAGGAAATATGTCACTAGCCAGTTTCATATTGTTGGGCAAACATCAAGTGTATTGACACAAACTAAGAGAGTTACATGTCTCTAGGTAATATAATCTCATGGGACTACTATTGTCATTGACCAGATCATGGCTGTGCTATACATGACTATTCTTCATGCAAATGAGGGGCTGAGAAGATGGCTCAACCAGCAAAATGCTTGCTATGCAAACATGAGGATCTGAGTTTGAATTCCCAGCAAGTATGTAAAAGGATGGGTGAAGCAACATGCATTTGTAATCCCAGAGCTAGGACATAAAGACAGGAAGGTCCCTAGGGCTTGCTGGCCAACCAGTCCAGCTAAATTGGCAAGCTCCAGGTTCAGTGAGAGATTCTGCTTCAGAAGATAAAGTGGAGTATGACTGAGGAAGACATTTGACACAGAACTCTGGTATCAACACATGTTAGGCACACACATGCCTGTTCACCTGCGTGCAAGTGCCCATGCATGAGCATGTACACACATGTACACACCTTACATAAGTACATATTTCCAGAGAGGCAAAAATGAATTCCAATAGTAACAGAAAAAAAAGGGACGATGACAAACATCAACAAGGTAAGGTGATACTGGATTTCTATCATCATCTTCTCACAGAAGCATCATTCAGACAAGTATTCAGCCAAGGAGCGAAGTTCCAGCACATTCCTGAATAGTAAAATCCAATGATAGATATAATCAAGAGGCTCTCTGGTGAAGATAATATCCCCAAAGGTCTGTGCTTTAGAAGCTTAGTCTCCATGTGGAAGATAGAAGAACTTTTAGGTAAGGCCTAGTGAAAGGACCCTAGGCCACTGGGGGTGCCTTTAAACAAGACTATAGACCCCAACTTCTTTTTAGTGTGTTTCCTGGCTCCTGATGGAAGCAGTTTTGCTCTGCCATGTATCCTTACCAAAGTCATTTGGTACCCCACCCAGGCCAAAAGTAGGACAGTTACTTGATCATGAACTCAAACTTCCAAAACCATAAACTGAAGAAACCTTTTCTTCATCTTTAAGTTTGCTATCTTAAGTGTTTTGTTATAGTGACAGAAAGCTAAAATAAAGCTAAGAACAGTTTCACTGTATGCACCATAATCCTTCCTCCAAAACCATACACAGCCATGAGAGGTCCTAAGAGACTGCAATTTCACCCATGAGATGAATTATGAGTATACTGAGTAAGGCTGGAGAGATGGCTCAGTAGTTAAAAGCACTGGCTGCTTTTGCCGAGGACTCAGGTTCAGTTCCCAACATCTACATGGCAGCTAACAACTGCCTGCAACTCCAGTTTCCAGAGGGATCCAATGCTGTCTTCTGGCTTCCATGGGTATTACATGCATGTGGTGTACATACATACATGAAGGCAGAACACTCATCAAATAAAATAATCAATTAATAATTAAGTACAGTGAGTGAGTGAGCAGCCACTGCCTCTGCCTATAAGAAACACTGCCCAAGAGGCCCACTTCTTTCTATCACCCTAAGAATACTTGTTATCAGCATGACCAAATAGTTAAAATCTAGGAACAGGTTGACTAACTGTAGAACCCCCTCAGGCATGTCCAATTCTTGAAGTGACACGGTGCTGTCATCTACAAAGTTCATGCTTGAAAACTGTGCATTCAAGTTACAAAAAAAATTAGAAAATTTAGTTTAAAATTTCATGTTGGGCTACAGTGCATGCTGGACACACCTGACAGGAAGTCTACCCATAGGACACCTCACATGCTTCACCTGGGGACACCTCCCCACCAGCCCATAGACCTTCCAAGTGCTACTGCTGCATCACTATGCCCAGACCAGCTCCCCAAATGTGTCCCCACAGACAGCAAATCCGACTGTCTTCCTACTCTGCAGGACTGGATGAAGGCACGTATAAACATTAGCATTTCAGGCAAATGGGAAGCTTTCAATGCTGAGTCCGGCTTTGCAGGATAAAAAAAAATACAGGGCCTACCTGGGGCGATGGCTCGGTGGGTAAAGCGTTTGCTGTGCAGGCATGAGGACCTGAGTTTGAGCTTCAGTCCCCGTGGAAAAGCCAGGATTGGGGCATTTGTCTGTAGCCCTATGGAGGACAAAGAGAGGTGGATCATGGGAGCTTGCTGGCCAGCCAGTGTAGCCCAAACAGTGAGAGACCCTGTCTGAAACAATGAGGGGAGCACAACCGAGGAAGGCACCCACACTGACCCCTAGCTTCCACATGCACATGTTCGTACACATGCATGCAGCATACACAAGAGGAGAGGAAGGAGAGAACCAGGGAGGGGTACAGTCATGCAATCTTAATAATTCATCCCCAAGAGGAGTAAGAGCTAAAGTATGGTGCGGGAACATCACAGAGCCTCAGAATCCCTAACAAGGTTCTAAATACTGAGTTCAGTTCAGGCACCTTCCCTGTCCTGTGAATTAAACATTGAGGCATTGGAAAGTGATATAGGAGACTACTGAATAGAAAGTGTCACTACTCTGTTCATTTACCTTCAACCAGAGGGGGAGGAGAGACGGAGAGACAGACAGACAGAGAGACAGAGAGAAACTATAACTAGCCTGCTTCGTGAAGGCGTTCATCTCCCAAAGATGGACAATGAAGCCCGGAGGAGACTAATTCCTAACACAAGACAACATGAACAAGAAACCACACCACCACCCAAAGAGCACAGTAATACACAATAATCCATTCCAAAAAGTGGGGAGCTACGATTGCAACACAATTCAAAGTGATTGCTTTAAGGAAGCACAGCAAGCTATAAGAGAACAAACTAATAACTCAAGGAAATCAGAAAAATGACATAAGAACAAAGCAGTTATTTCAGTAAAAGGCCATTGGGTGGGAAGCAGCCTCACCACCTCAGCCACCACTCCTGATAGAGTAGGGAAAGCTACCAACATGAGCCAGGCATGTGCCATTTCACCATAGCTCCAATCTCGAACAAAATGGCAGAGCTGGTCAAAGGATCTATTTGACTAAAGGCTATGAAACTCAGAACTTCAAGAACCTGTATGAGACATGGAGAAATCTCCAGGTACCTGGATAGAAGAGCAGGCACAGAGGCACATCCAGCAGCATCCTGTCAATCACAGCCAAAGGAAAAAAAAGACTGTGATGCTGAAAGAAAAGCCTGGACCAGGATTTCACCACAGTGCTGAACTTTACTGCTGGTCCTGCAGTTTAAAGAGTCTAAGAATCATGCATCACAAACATGGCAGTATGTCCATATGTTCATGTCAAGGCAATTAAATAATTTTTCAAGTTCTTCTCCCATGCCCCATATTCTGTAGGTCACCACCAACTTCCTAGGGGGAAAATAATGATTTTGCTTCCGAATAGGTATTTAGATAGCATTCATAACTTTGACAAAGGGAATAAAAACAAATCATGTTTGAAATTTATTATTTTTATTTTATTATGTGTATGAGTGTATTGCCTGAATGTACGTAAGTGCACCTGTATTGTGCACTTACCCATGGAGATCAGAAGAGGCTGTCAGATTCCCCTGAAACTGGAGTCACAGATAGCGGTTAGCCACTATGTGGGTACTGGGAAACAAGCCCCATGGGTCTTCTGCAAGAGCAGCCAATGATCTTAACCACTAAGCCATCTCTCCAGCCCTAATGTTTGAAATTTTTAATGTGTGTACAATTGACTTTTACAGTACAGTGGCCATGTTCACCTGTGTGGATGCTGCACTGACCCTTTCCGCAATCATAGGGAAAGAGCATCATGCTTGCGCCTGTTCTCCTCTAGATTTATCTCATCAGTTTCTATTACGTTTCAAACTGTCCGTTCTTCTACGGCTTTTCCCTTATTAATGTCTAACAGCTATATAGTGATAGACATGTGCCACGGTGTGCATTTGGAGGTCAGAGGACACTTGCTAGAGTGGGTCCTCTCCTTCCACCATGTGGGTCTCCTACAGATGAAATCAAGTTGTCGGGCATGGAGGCAAACAGCCTTACTGGCTGAGCCATCTCACCAGACCCCTTTTGATTTTGTCATAAAAATGCTTACGTAGAGTTTTTTTCTAATTCTGTCCTTTTTATCTATACTTAGGGAGATTTCTCTCACTGAGTTCAATGGGTACTCACCTGTCCTCCACTTCCCTCATGCCAATTCTTTATGTTACAAAGCATCAGGGCCAGGAGGATAGTCCCTGCATCCTGTAACTTACTTGATAGACAAGATCACAGTGACATAAAGGCTATTTATGAAAATGAGCTAATCCTTCTTGGTATAGCTTATGATTTGAAATGTATTTTGCTTCTTGCCAAAATACATTTGGGCTTTTGTCTATTTGTTTTTGCTTTGTTTTATAGGCAGGGTCTCATGTAGCCCAGGCTAGCCTTGAACTAACTCCCTATGTAGCCAAGGGTGACCTTGAACTCCTAATCCTCCTGCCTCCACCTTCCAAGTACTGGGATTATAGGTGCACAATATACCACCATGCCTGATTCAATGTATTTACAGGGCTGTAGAAATATCTCATTAAGTACACTGTTTGCCTTGCAAGCACAAGGATCTGAGTTCAATCCCCAAGTAAAGAAGCTGAGTGTATTGATGCACACTTGGAATCACAGCACTAGGGAGGCAGAAACGGATAGATCCCTATAGCTCACTGGCCAGTCAGCCTAGCATATTTAGTGGGCTCCAGGACAATGAGAGAACCTGTCTCAAGGTAAGGTGGATAGCATCCCTGAGAAGCAACACTTGAGCGTATCTCTGGCATTCACAAGCATGTACCAACACACACACACACACACACACACATACACACACGGGTATGTGTGAATATGAATGCTTTTATGTCTTCATCATTCAGGCACCTAACAGCTGTCCCCAATTTTTCAGGTGTCCTAGAACACTGATGGCAAACTTCAAGGGCCATGCGCTTCCAGGGAGTTTCTTCCTGATATTTGGTCTGTGGTGGTCAGTGAAGTACCCACTCAAGTACTTCCACCAAAAGGACCTGAAGAAGAACAGACTCAGCCAGCAGCAACAGCGCATCGAGATCATTGAGGGTGCAGTCAAGACTGCTTTTGCAATCATTGGTAAGAACAGAAGTCATTTGGTGCATGGACTCTCCCTTACACACCCAGAACCTTTCATCTACTTCCTGGATGCCATGGAATAGATACCTTACTGGCAGAAATGATAAGACAAGATTATTAGGTGGCTACTATTTTATTTTAATATCCATTGTGTTCAAAGATCTATATTAACAGTTAATAGAACTCTACATTTTATATATATATATACATATATATATATACACTGTATACACTATATACTACACACACACTATAAAAAACTACCAAATGAAGTACTCTTTGCCCTACAAGAATTTGTAGGAAGAGAACTCATATTATGAAAAAAAGGAAAAATGCAAAAATAGGAAAAAAAGAACAAATTTCAAAGTAGGCTCATGAACAGCAATTAAAAGTACCAAGAGTTTAAGAGAAATCATCTTTTCTCCCAAGTTTCTCATTCTAGCCTAGAATCTCAGAGTGATGAATACCAAATTCACTGGCATATCTTCCATCCTTGAGTCTCATTCTGACAACCTCACCCTCACTGTTCCTCATCACCAGTTCCTTCCACTGATGGCCCTTGAAAATTAGCAGTGACAAGTGCTCTTCCTCAGGACCACACATACCTGAGGGTAGCAAGGAGTCTTATTCTTAGTGGCATTCTACCACTTGTCTTTGGCCCACCATTTTCCAGCAAAACACTCCTTCTGGAGCTAATGAACAACAGAGTCTTATGACTTAATGGCAAGGACAGCATCAACATGAGCTTTTCTAGAAAGCTAAATTTCATTTGGCATTTTAGCTGGAAAGTGTTTCTTCTTCAGTCTCTCTTGTGCTTGAACCAGAGGCCAGGAACTGTGTTATAAGTATTGGGAACACAGTCGGGACCACACAGTGTCACTAGCCCTTTTCCTGGACCACTTCCAAAACCTCCCCATCCTTTATCACCCCCATATATGTGAATTCCAATTTGAACATTTGGGTAACAGGATTCAGAACACTATCATGGGGCACAAGGCCTGAAAGCATACCTGCCTTCCAAAAGTGAAAAAAGTAAAAGGGACAAAAATCCAGGAGTGACAGTATAGGCTTGTAATCCGTGGGAGTCAGGATGGCACGTTCCTGACCAGCCAGAGCTACACAGTGACACATTCTAAAAGTCCAAAGGCAAAGCAAAAGCTGGAAAGACACAAAGCACGCGCAGCCCTGACACGCAGCTTCACTCTGGCCCCTCATGGCTCTCGATGCCCAGAAGCGGCAGAGCCTTCGCCTTGTTCACCAGTGTCTTAAACAGAGGGCTATGCTGAGGAAGGGCACCCGCTCAAAGCCAGCTCCAGCTCCCCTCCCTCAGGCCTGCATAGGGGTCATCAGTGCAGCCTCTGCCTCATCCTCTCTGGGGCAGCTACACTGCTCACTTGGTAGATCAGTCTCAGCTTCACTATCCTGAGAGGCAATGCTCTACTTTCTGTCTCTGTTGTGAGGCAGATTATCTGGAGACCAGCACACGCTGTTTCTATTTGCTACATCTTTCCCATTCTAGCCCCTAAAAGAGCATCTGGGGCCAGGTCTCTCCACAGGCTTCTTGGCAAACCCTTTTGTATGTTAGTGCGTCTTCCAAGGCAGCAAAGTCAGTCTGCTAAGCTGTCGGCCACTATCACCCTGGCTCACACCTTTAGGTTATTTTTTTCAGCTCATGTTTGTCTTGGGGCTACTTTTCCTTCTCAGTTTCCACTTCTGCTTCCTGACAGGGATCCTGGCAGAGCAGTTTGTTCCAGATGGGCCCCACCTCCACCTCTACCATGAAAACCAATGGATGAAGCTCATGAACTGGCAGCACAGCACCATGTACTTCTTCTTTGGTGTCTCAGGAGTCATTGACATGCTCACCTACCTTTACTCCAACATTGTGCCCCTGGGGCTAGACAGACTCGTTTTGGCTATGGCAGTATTCAATGAAGGTGACTTGTTTGGAGAAAGGGAAGGGAAGATGGACAAATTGAATTTATGAGATACAAATGTAAAAGAAAAAGTATTAAATATATTGATCTTCCTCAGAAAACCAACTCTTAAGACTTCCAAACCCTGAATAGGGCTGGGTTCTATGTTCTGGATGGTCTAGATTGTTCCATAAGTAGCCCAGGGAAGTTTGAGGCTTGTAGGCAATTTTCAAAGGCCCCAGTTTTCCACACAAACCTTTCCTACCTTCCTGCTGGCCCACTCCCACACATGTACACCTGGGCATGTGTGCAAATACACTCACATGCATACAACACACCCTAGACTATTGAACGCTACTGTGCAGGGAGTCAAATCCTTTCAGTTAGGAAACAAAGCTTTGCATCTTGACTCAGAACATTTCCTGGGTTGCCACTCTCTATCCCCATTACAAATCACTTTCCTTCCATATAATGAAATACTTCACACATGCTATTTATGAAAGAGGTTTATTTTGAGATTCAAATTCAAGACTGGGTGGCTCCGTTGGTTCAACTTCTGGTGAGGAAAGCTTTATAGCCAACGTATGTCAGAGCTAATGGTCACATTTTTAACCAGGAACAGAGTCTGAGAAAGGGATCCCCCAATCTTCTTTGAGGCCACACCACCAGTAACCTAAGGAACTTCCAATACACTCTTCCTCTGGTCCACAGTCTGACAACCACAGAATGTGAACCACAGAACCAGAACTTCCTCTGGTTCTCCCAATACTACCACTGTGGTGATATTTATATAGACACTCATATAAATAATGCTCACCTAACAAGGCAAGGGTATCAGTTACTTTCTGTTACTTGTGATAAAAACACTGTCCTGGTTAAGCTTCAGCTATCAACTTGACACACTTAGAAGAGGGAACCTCAACAGAGAAACTGCTTCCAGGAAAACTGCCTGTGGTCATGTCTGTGAAGTATTTTCTCAATTACTGAAAGATGTAGGAGGGTCTGGCCCACTGTGGGTGGTGCCATCCCTAGGCAGGTGGGTCTGGGCTTTATAAAAGTAGCTGAACAAGACAGTAAGCAGCGTTCCTCCATGATCTCTGCTTCAGGTTCCTGCCCTGAGTTCCTGACTGGTATACTTCAAATATAGACTGTGATCAGGACATGTAAACCAAATAAACCTTTTCCTCTCCACGTTGGTTTTGGGCAGTGTTTTAGAACAGAAAAAGAAAGCAAACTAGGACAAACACCATGACCAAAGCCTATAGAGGCAAGGCCACATCTCCTAAAGAACCCATGACACTCCCCAAACAGCGACACCAACTGACCAAAGGGTTCAGATGCTTGTGCCTGTAGGGGCTATTTCTCATTCAAACCACCATACCAAGCATTCCCACCTGTCTCATCTCACTAAAGCAGAAAAAAACATTTTTTAATCCAACAGCTTCACTTACTTCTGTAACGGAAGATGGTTAAATGAGGGCAAAACTGAACTTTATATATACGTGCAACTTCTTATAAATCAGCACCATGATGGACCTACTCCATCCACCCTGTATGGAATCCTACTGAGGAGCCTATACTGAGATACATTCTTTGATACTCTCTACAGATCCACAAAGTGAAGAATCTGTATGTGTTTGCTAAACAATTTAACTTTGAGACAAGTATAGGAAAACTTTCCAATAATTGGGAAAACCCAACATGAATCCTCCCAAATACAAAAAAGATTCTAATGGCTGTCATTGGTTTGGGGCAGGTTTTCTCTTCTACTACCACGTTCACAACCGACCCCCCCTGGACCAGCACATCCACTCACTCCTGCTGTTTGCTTTGTTTGGAGGGAGTATCAGTATCTCCCTAGAGGTGATCTTTCGGGACAATATCGTGCTGGAACTTTTCCGAACCAGTCTCCTTATTCTTCAGGGAACCTGGTTCTGGCAGGTAACTATTGACTCTCATTGCTTCTCGCATGGTCTGGGTTGAGAAATGGTACCCAAGAGAAGTCATGAAGATGACCTGCTGTCTGAAAATGCAACAGACATACCATGGGGATGGGTTTTGATGGCCATTTTCTCCCCACTCCTTGGTGTAAGTGGTTTTCTCCATTAACAGCCTGCTGGTGCACTGATTGGTAACTTGCACAGGCCCCATTTGCTGAATTACTCATATGTAGGCTTAAAGTTTTGCTATTTTAAAATCAGTCTCTACTAAAATCAGATATAACTAAGAGTAATTTTCCTAGTGGAAAAGGGCTTTCTATACTAACTCTAGTGTGAGAAGTGTGAGGCAGTGGAGTTATATACGAGCCACTCTGGCAGCCATGGGAGAAGGCTGGGTTGCTTCTCAGGACAACCAACCAATTTCTCCTCTACTCCTCCAGATTGGCTTTGTGCTGTTCCCTCCATTTGGAACACCTGAATGGGACCAGAAAGACATGGACAACATCATGTTCATT
Source organism: Eospalax fontanierii (assembly GCA_035773235.1). Classification (NCBI taxonomy): domain Eukaryota; kingdom Metazoa; phylum Chordata; class Mammalia; order Rodentia; family Spalacidae; genus Eospalax; species Eospalax fontanierii. Next base: position 33,397,306 of record CM069539.1, read on the forward strand.
ACCATGTGTTTCTGCTGGCACTATTTGGTTGCCCTTTGCATTACAGGCATCAACTACGCTCTTGTTTACTGGTAAGTTTAAAAGTAACTAAGTTTTTCTTCTCCCTAAGCATTAGTGGTTAGCTTCTGCTAATTAACAGGTGCCAACTTCATGCCAAACTCCACACAAGGCACTATTCATTTGCTGGCCAGGTATCACAACTCCTATTTGCCAATGAGTACAATGAGGCTTTGCTAAGTCAAATAAACTGAATGGATCACAGGTTTCAAATGCAGTTCTAAAAGATTTTAAGTTGGTGCATGATAGAAAAAGCAGTCTGGGCTAGAATCTGTGCTGTCACTGCTTACTGCTAAGTGTCTTTTAATGGCATATAAACTACAAGAACCATTAAGAACTATTTACTCCCTGCACTGACTGTATCCCACAGAAAACTTAAGAAATACTGACCCACTTAATCCTCATCACTGTATTATATACTGTTCGTTTTATACAAAAAACCAAGGTTTCAAAAGGCTAAGCAACTTAGCACAGTAATAAACAGCAAACAAGCCTGACTTTCAGCACGTACCTCCAAGGTCTACTACTGTGAGAGCTGCCCCTGCCTTGCTTTTCCAGCTCCTTATTTTCCTAGACCCAAAGCAGGTACATTTCACCCAGAAAAGGCCCCACGTAATCAAACAGAAGGGAGTTTCCTCCAACTCTACTTTCCGGTCAGTGAAATGGCTGAATGGCAGGAACCCTAAATTTAGTCTCAATAATATCTGAGTACCATGAATCCCTTCTTCTCTGTACTGGGAAAGATGTATAGACATGTATCACCATGTTTAAGAGGGATGTGAAGAAAAAGCGAGATTCTTGCACATCCTTGAGTGATAGAACAAAGGACTTCTGTGGCTAATCTAACGGCTCTTCTGATTTATCTATTACAGTTTTCTGACCCGGGTAAAGAGGCATGCAGGAGGAGAAATCATTGGGATTCAGAAGCTCAAGTCTGATCCCACTTACCAGTCAGCTCTTTTGAGTGGCTCAGATGAAGAGTGACATCAAGCCATGATGGATATCTCACGTCTTTTGGGCCACAAAAGGCTGGAATGAATGTAGTTTGTCCCCTCCATTTTAAGGCTTGCCTTAGTGTGCTCCTAGAGCTCCTTATGTTTGCACTCACTTAATACAAAGCTGAAGGCTCGAATACCGGAATTTAGACCTTGGGTGTTTTGTGAACCGTGCTGTTAAACGATTTAACTTAAAGTCTGAATAATGGTGTTCACACAGAAAATGAACAGCTTTCAAAAGCAAGCCTATCTTTGCAGGGAATTAAACTCTGAAAGTCTAGAACAGGAAGTGACCGCAGACTAGAATGTGAGAGACATCATGCTGTTTCTGATGCTTGCCCTCTTCTCTCAAGCAAACAGGTACTTTCTTCTTAGAAAGCTATCAGGTCTTAATGAGTGCCCTGCCCTCAATCAGAGCCACAACTCTAACTTAGATATTTTTTAAATAATAAAACAACTGACAAGTTTTGCATTTTAAGTGTTAACTTGAAACATCTTCTAATTAATCATACCAGAGTTCTGCAATTTATCCCTGACAGGGGATAAAATTAGGTGAAAGATAATACTCTTAAAACAATAGCTAGTTCATAGTACAGCTAAGAGTCAGAACTCAGTTATTCTGATTTCTCAAAATTATTCTACAGAGGAAAATGTCAGATTATGTAAGGCCTTGAACTTTAACAGAGCTGAAAGCAAAGGACATAGATTTTGAATTAGTAATATAGAGCTGTGATACTGTACTGTTGATTATGGATATATTTTGTGGGAGATTTTGTGTTTTTTAACCTTCCTCAACAAATATTTATTAAAAACCCACTTTGTGCTAGCACTAAAATGTTTGTAAGTATTAATGAGGTGCCCATTAAGGAGCTGACAGTGTTAAGGAGAGCTGTGGAAGCTATCACAGGCAGCGTGACGGGGTGCTGTATGATGTGCCAACCACACGGGGAGGGAAGGTCATCTCTGCTGTGACTTGAAAGTCTCTCTACCATATCCTACTCCTTCACAAACACCCAGCAAGGGACTACAATAAATCCTGCATGCTCAATGGAAGGTAAATTAAAATAAAAAACACTGAGCGTTCATGAAAGATTATCTGGTTTTGCATAGTTGAAGTCACATGTAGGGATTAAGACTGATCTGAAGGGGCTGGAGATGTGGCTCAGTGGTTAGGAACACTGACTGCTCTAGCAGAGGAACTGGGTTTGATTCCCGGAATCCACATGGCAGCTAACTGTATGTAACTCCAGTTCCAGGGGAATCCAACACTTTTCTGATCTCCGTTGCACTTACACACATACAGGCAATGCATTCGTACACATAGAATAAAAATAATAAAATATTTAAAATAAAAAAGAGTGATCTGAAAACACTAGATATCAAAGAACTCCATTTCAGGTTCCCTCAGTTTGCCAGCTGAGCAAGAACTTAATGTTCATTCAACAAGTCCTGCAGGACTTGTTAGCAGCAATGCAAGATGTCTTCTCTCCTTAGGAACTGGAGGTAGGGAGAGGAACCTACTTTCTGAATTACTTTCACAGAAACAATACACATTTGAGACTTTTTATATTGGCAGGAATAGTTTAAAGAACTGTAGTATTCTTACATGAGGAGTTGAGGTACAATGATCAAATATAAAATATTAAAATTTATTTTTGTATCTCTCACAGTGGTTTGGGATACTGTCACTAAAGCAATCAACCCTGTCAAAACATTCTTAGATGTGATGTTAAAGTATAAGTCATAGGGCTGGAGAGATCACTCAGAGGTTGAGAGTACTTTCTGCTCTTCCAGAAGATGAAAGCTCAGTCCCAGCACCCAAGTCAGGCAGCTCACAACCATCCATAACTTCTGCTCCAGTGCCTTCCTCAGGCACCCGTACACACATGGCATAAACTCACAGAAACACACATAACATAAATTAAAATGAAAATAAATCTTAAAGCACAAGTAAATCAGAATGATTTTCATTAAACCCTATCTTCAACACATGGTCTCAATAATTTTACCAATCTCTGTTCAGCAGAAGCTCAAGAGGCTTAGTAATTGCTACTGTTCTCTTCAGGAGCTGGTCCTGTAAAATATACACCAAAGCTGCCCCACTGCCTGCCCAGAACCCCCCAGGCCCACATATGAGAACGCACATGTGTTAAAAGCACAGTGCTGCTGCTGCGGACAACTTCAAGACAAGGCTTCCAATCTTTACCATCCTACCAACAGACTAGGGAGTGTCAAAATTGGGCTTTCCAAGGAGTCAACCCCACATACCAGCATCTTGAAATAAACATGTATCTTACATACCTGTTCTCTAGGATGTACACACTTGCATGTACAAAACAGAAAGGCATCCAGGTGACCTCAGCACATAAAAGCCTTGGATAGGGCTAAGACTTAATGCCCCACATAATTTATGAGATCTGTTAGAATTAGAAGGGGGTTTTAACCAGTGACATATCTAAAAGAGAATATCTTGTTTCTATCTTCTTTTTTCTTAGAAACTGTCACATTACTTTCTGTGTGAAATATGATATACAAATATATAAAACATGAATGACTCAGGTAATCGACCTTATTTCCCCTCACTACAGTCCCTACCTCTCACCATTGCAGTTTATTCCCACACAGTCCTCTAGGTACTCATGAAAAGTGCAACCTCAGGTCAGGTATGGTGGCCTGCACTTTTAATCCCAGCACTCAGAGGCACAGGGAGATGGAGCTCTGTGAGATCAAGGCCAGCCTGGTCAACATAGTGAGATCCAGGCCAGCTGGGTCTACAGGGAAACTCTGTCTCTTAGCCTGTCGCCTCTGTGCTTTGACAACCAGGCTTCCCACCTCCTATCTCTGATCACTCCAAGGCTCACCATGATACATCCCAGGCAGCCTTCCTTAAGAGCACCACACAAATTTAGGAAGGATCTCACTTTTCTTTGATTCTGAGACAGGGTCTAATGCAGTCCACCCAAGTAAGGTCAGCCAATCTGAAGTCCTGATCCTCCAGCTTCCGCTTCAAAGAGGCAGGGATTTCATTGCAGGTTGGTGTGCCTCCACCTCCTCATTTTTAGGGGATGCTAGGGATCAAAGCTGGAGCCTCTGATAAACTAAGTAAAGCTCTCCCCTCTGAGCTACACCCTCAACATCAGAACTTGACTTCGGAGCCCAAAAGACCGGGTGTTCATCTTGATTCTCTGTAGCTTCCACTCAGATTTCTATCTTCTCACAGCTAAGAGTGGACAAGTCCACTGGATGGAACTGCTGTAAGAATCAAGTAAGTTGGGCATGGTGGCACATGCCTTTAATCCCAGCACTCAGGAAGCAGAGGTAGGTGGATCTCTGTGAGTTCAAGGCCAGCCTGGTCTACATAGTGAGTTCCAGGCCAGCTGGGGCTACAAGGAGACCCTGTCTCAAAAAGACGCTCTCCCTGCAAAAGAAAACCAGTGTGTAACTAAAGCCACTCAACCCTTCTCTGCTCCTCTGCAACCTGCCAAATCACCCACCTTCAACCCAGCTACCAGTTAAACCATGCCAGCTCTACTTCCCCATGAAAGAGAACTACTAGAGAAGCAGAGATTAAAGATAAATTTTTAATAATTTGGATGCTTTCATGAAGAGAGAGAAGCCCTATCCCTGCAGAAAAGCTTTCCCACCCACCCCTACCCCATAAGAGACATATATAATAATGACCAGTGCTTTAAGTACTTAGGACTTTTAAAAATATCGTTCTGTCTGTCGTTGATGGCGGCTGAAAGTGTGAAATGGCGAGGAATAAACAACTTCAAACCCACAGTCATTTCTGAAGCTGGCACTGGCGGGAGGTGCCTGATCATGCTCCTACCCGGCCATCTCTTCTGTGTTTCCATCAGGCGGTCAGCACCAAGGGCCTGTTTTGCAATTCCTGCTCCACAGCAAACAGAACATGCCATCTCTAAGCTGCAGCTGAGTGTACTGTGAGAGCAGCATCCCCTTCCCTGTCCACCAGCTCTCAACCTCCGTGTGAACAGGCTTGTCAGGGACAATGCCACCAGGAGAAAGTACAGGCAATGAAGATCGATCCTGACATCCAACTTTGGAGACAGTGCCAAACAGTCCCACTTCAGGGGATCCATGCTCCCTCATGGCCGACATTTCCCCATTATGTAGCTTCTTGATTACTATGTAGGTATCAAGTAAGCCACCAATCGACTAAGAGTCTTACTACTCTCCTCTTCTGGTCAAGAGTAAGTCAGTTTAGGGGCACTAAAGCCCAGGTTTCTATTTGATAAAAGATGTACAATAAGTTCTTTAAAAAAATAAGTTACACAAAATTTTCTGGACACAAAACTCACATCCAGATCACGAGTCACAAAGAAAATCAGAAGCTAAAAAGTACAACCCTTACACAGAATGAGGCTCATCCACTGCCTGCCTGCTCTGCAAGGTCTTTCCCCTGGTGTCCTTCTCCCAGGAGGGAACTTTGGCTTGTGTGACTACCTGTGACCTCCCACAATTCTACTGTTCTCTCCTCCTGGACTAATACAGAGCAGTCCTGGAACCCTGGAGAGGACCCTTCACGGGGCTTCATTCTGGAGTGTGGCAGCAGAATCTAGGCCACAGGTGCCATCACCCTCCACCAGCCTGCCTCAAGCAGGAAAGCTCAGAGAAATGATGCAACCTCCCTGTTTTCTTCCTGTCAGCCAGGACACACCAGGCCTGGTCTCTGATAGAAGCCACTTTTTCTCAGTCACTGTTGTTCAGGTGCTTGTTTAGGAGATGGAGCTGTGGTCACAACGACAGTGGAGACCGCTTTGGAGGAACCAGAAGCTGTGCCCTGTTGAAGATGTGATGCTGGGACGGTCTGGATGCGCACCTGTTTGCAAAGAGAGGAAGTCTGATCAACAGACTGTGAAGTAGATTCATCGGTTAAGAACAGCAAAGGAAACAGACAAGCCTGAAGCAGTAACAGTTTGCGTTAGACCTTACCTGTGTGGCCTGACCTTGCTGCTGAAGCTGCTGTAACTGCTGGGCGGTGAGGAAACTCACGGGCTTATTGCCAGCAATGAGTTTAGTACCTGCTGGCATGGTCGTGAGGATGATGTTGCGGCCCAGCCCACTAAGGCTGTGAAGGAAAAGCAGGAATAAGATGTATGACTTTCCCAGGCCCAGGTTAAGGCTATATTCTTAACAAAGGACACCAGGGAAACCTGGGGCCCAGTAAGAATTCCAGTATTCTGGATTCACATGTAACCTGATAACCAAGACTACCTTTCTTCAAAACTTCTACACTTCCCACCTCCTCCAGGGCACTGGATAAAATGGCACTGAGCTCTACGCCCTGACCAGTGAGGCATGGCTGGGAAAGGTGTGTCCCGGGCAAGAATCCTTCTCAGTTGGACTTGGTGGCACCTGTGGGTCCAGAGCCAACAACCCAGCAAGACCACGTTTCTTTTTTTTTTTTTTAATTATTTTAATTTTATGTGTATGAGTGTATTGCCTGCAGGTAGGTAGCTGCACCCATGTCATACAATGCCCATGGAGGTCAGAAGAGGGCATCTGATCCCCTGGAACTAGAGTTACAGATGGTTCTTAGTCACCACGTGGGTGCTGGGAATCAAAACTGGGTCCTGTGCAAGAGCAGCCCATGCTCTTAAATGTCGAGTCATATCTCCAGCCCCCAAGACCCGTTTCTTAAGAAGCCCCTACCCCTACACATACACCCAAACAGCCTCATCACACACACTGCCTTGACAATTCCAAACCAAGCATCAGCTCTTTACTCCTGTCTGAGTCAGGGCAATAGGAAACCATCACTCTCTAAACTCTTAGATTCAGGGCTCAGATATTAAAGGAAGAATCTCTCATACCACCTGAGACCTAATTACCACTCCATCCCAATGGCAGCCTGAACCCTCTTCCTTATTTTCTACCACATATTACTGCTTGAGCTACACTATCATATAGGAAGGACACAGAATAGATTTTCTGTGTCTTAATCATTATACCTAAAACAGTTCAATAAATACTAATGAAGCTGATGAAAATGACAAGCATCAGCCATCTTCCGATTCTGCAACAAGGGTTGAGTTTGCTCCTCTACAGACAGCACTCACTTGGCTCCAAGGTTGCCTTTGATGATGGGGGCTGTGACCACGCTCTTCCCCTTCATTGGCTGGCTAATCACAGAAAGTGGAACTGTGATCCTTGTAGGTAGCTTCCCCTACAGAGAAAGAATTATCAGTTTTCATGAAATAGAAGACACAGAAAAAAATCACCACCAGCAGGGAACAGGAAGTCAGAGAATTAGTGACACTTTCAGTTCCCAGTCCCACCAGAGTTCCAATATTCCTATGGTCAGAGCCCAGGGACCTACAAAAATCATGGTTTATACAGCAGTTAGATGTCATTAGATCTGCTATCACTCTTTCATGTAACTTAAAGAGCAGAAAGTGCCTGTCTGTCTTGTCATGAGGGGCTCACAGCTAAGAGTCTGCCTTAAGTCTCAGAAAGACTATGAACTTGGAGGATCTGTTTTTGTTTATTTGGGGGTGGGGGGGAGTTTGAAACTGAGTCTCTCTAATAGCCCAGTCTAGCCCCCAACTTACAATCTTCCTGCCTCAGCTTCTAGAGTGCTCGGATTACAGGAATGCTACTGGACTGGGACTTTGAACAAGGTTGGGAACTGTATATTTTGCATTACGAGAGAGCCAGCAGCCTTTGGAGGTTGGGGATGCAGTTTGAAGGCTCACATGCTGTATTTCTCATCCTCAGCTGACAGCCATTTGGGGAAGTTATGGAAATTTGTAAGAGTTGAGGCCTGACTAGAAGAAGTAATCAGGGGCATGCCTTTGAAGGTTATGTCTGATTCCCTGGTTCCTGCCTCACTCACTGCTTCCTTTCATGAGGTGAGTAGCCTGAAACAAACTCCCACCACCATGATTTTCTTCCTCACCACTGGCCCAGAATGAAATAACCTAAAATAAATCCCTCCTCTCTTAAGTTGTTTACATCAGGCATTTTGCCACAGCAATATAAAATCTGACTAATGCAGTTAAAAGTATAATTTTTATACATTGTTAGATTTGTATTTTCATATCCAGATTCATGATAGATGTTGGTCTACAGTTTTTTTATTGCAATGTCTATATCTGGTTTTAGTATGAGGACAATGGCCTCACAGACGAATTAAGTGATCCTACTGCTTCAACTGCTTCTATTTTCCAGAAGAAATGTTGGGACTGTTATTTCTTCCTATAAACATTCAGTAGAATTCATCAGTAAAAACTCTAACCAGTTGCATTTCATACAGAAAGTATTGGTTCTTCTTCCTTTCTAGAGTATGTCTACTGAGATTACACAGTTCTTTCTCCCTTAGATAACTTTTCATAGTCTGTGTCTATCATGGAAACAACCAACCAACCAAACCCTGTACCTGAACCACAGTGTATATTCACCTAGCACAGATTCTGAGCCCCTGGGTATCTCATAACACACACAGTGTTGGGCATACAGCAAAGAACAAGTCATATTTCTACACTATAAGAGATTAGTTAGAGGACAGTATTAAACTCAGTCAAGTGACAAGTCCAGCTCCTAGGTTAGCCAAGAGAAAGAGAGAGGGAAAAAGGGAGGCAGGGAGAGAGAGAGAAGAAAAAATAGAGGAGAGTAAGAATACATGTGATAGCTCAAAAGCCAGGGGCCACAGGAGAGGTAAGATGGTCACTATACCACCTACCAGACTGCCCAATTTCTGATGCTTGGTTGGTAATATAATTATTTTTTCCCCATTGATGGGCTTCCCATATGCTAAGCAGATACTCTATCACTGAGCCACACTCCCTGGCCAGTCTTTTATAGTAAATAAAACCTGGTGTAAATTTTACCTGCTTCTGGATTTAAAAAGAGGGGGATGTGGCCATTTCCTTTTATGCAGGCTAATTATAGAAAAGCCAGGGACTCTGCCATAAACTGCTGAAGGGCCCCATACTGACTCAATAGTTAATTCACATTTGGGAGCCCACTAAAGAACACTGAAAGGTGTCACCAGATAGAATACCTGGAAACAGTGGCTCTACGTGGATCTACTCACGACTTCATACGTCTCAGACCACCAGCACACTGACTCAAACTAGTCTAACTAGCTGACTAGATGGGAGAAGCGCTATGCACTCTCTATTCCTGCCCCACAAATTTCTGTCAGCTCTATTTGCTTAGACTGAATATAGTAAGAAACTGCCACTGGGAAGGTCCTGCCTGTGTCAGGAAAAAGATCTAAGAAAGCCAAAAACAGCGCAGCTAGGCAGTTTCCTCACTTCTGTGATATGAAAATTGAAATAACTATTTTCTTTCTTTTTAAAGAAATTTTTTTTATCTTACGAGTGTTTTACTTGCATGTATGTTAAGTGTACCACATGTGTAGTGGCCTCAGAGGTCAGAAGAGGGCATCAGATGCCCTGGAACTGGAGTTACACATAGTAGTTAGCCACTGTGGTGCTGGGAACCCAAATGCTAAGCCATCTCTCCAGCCCCTTTTTAAAATTTGTAAAATTTTATTATTTTCTATGTAGGAGTGTTTTAACTGCCTGTATATATATATACATATATATGCTTTCATGCAAACAATGCTCACAGAGAAGAGCATCAGATATCCTGATACTGGAGTTACAGTTGTTAGCTGCTAGTGGGTGTTGGGAACCAAAACCAGGACCTTTACAAGAGTAGTCTGCACTCTTAACCATTGAGCCATTTCTCTAGCCCCCAATAATTATTTTCTTTATACCATACTATGTCTGAATTTTTTGGTTTCACATATCTATATCCTTCTCCCACTGGCCTGGCTTTTCTCTCAAATTACTGAGCTTTTCCTACATAATTTGCTGAAGCAGAAATGTGTTTTATTCTTTCCACACACATCCCACCACAGCGCTCAACATATATATATATATATATATATATATATATATACATACACACAAACAGATAAACAAGAATATTTGGTTTGTGTTTCAAGTCATTTGGAAAAGGAAAAACCTTTGGAGTAATTTGAAAAACATGAAATGAGATCCCTGTCTTATAAATTATACTTCAAATGGACTATCAAGTATACTTTCTCTTAGACTCAAACTTTTATGAAAATAAAGGCTAAAGTTTTTATAAAAACTAGAATAAGGAAGGCACAGGTACAAAAAACAAAAAAAAAAAAAAGGAAGAAAGGAAAATGGTGGTAGATGTAATCAGATAAAACTAAGTATCTGCAGAGGAAAAGGTTTCAAATACAAGGTTAAAAGATGACAGACTGGGCTGGGCATGGTGATAATCCCAGCACTCAGGAACCTGAGGCAGTCTAATCTAGATAAGAGTCTAAGACCAGCCAGGGAGACATAGAAAAACCATGCCTCAAAGAAACAAACAAAAAAACACAAGATGAGACTGAAGGAAAATATTTTCTCTTGCAATGCTGAGGATAAAAGCCAGGGCCTTGAGCCTGCTGGCAATTACTCTACCACTAAGCTACATACCCAGTCCCAAACCAGTAGAAAAGACTTACTGTGCTTTAACGAGATAAATGCTACGAAACTATACCCCCCCCCCCAAAACTAGCAAAGGATCTATCACTAAAGAGCATGTGCCAGTCTCTACATGAATGGGTACTCAGCCTTCCCTCATGACTAGGGGACACAAAACTGAAAAAGAACTCCCTTTCCTCTAGTAAGACAAGAACAAAGTCAAGCAGACTTTTCACTTGAACCAACTAGCACTGCTAGCATTTGGCAAAAGAAAAACAAAGCAAAAACCACTGATGGGACAGAAGCTGGTATATAGCCTTCTGGTAGCACAATTGGTGTCAAAATTTTCAATAAGCGTGTCTTCAAGACTCTCTAGGGATCTCTGCTTCAGAAACAAAGAAACACCTGTACTACAACATTATTTTGGCATTGGCAGCAGTGGAAAGAGAGCCTTCAATTGCATCTTTCCTATGTGTTACTCATCACTATAAAGGACACGGTCACTATTGAGTATGGCCTATGACTTGCATGATACCCTTTACAAATAAACTGGGGCTAGAGAGATTGCTCAGTGGTTAAGCACACTGGCTGCTCTTGTGGAGACCTGGGTTAGATTCCAGCACCCCAATGTAACAAATATTTCTAACTCCACTTAGAGAGAATTCAATACCTTCTTCTGGTCTCCATGGGCATTGCATTCATGTGATATACTCCCATACATGCAGGCAAAACACTCATTCATATACATAAAATAAAAATAACTAAAATAAATCATAGAATAATACAAAGTAAAGCATCTGATAGTTCAGATTTTCTTCATGGATATATATGAATATGCTGAGGAAAAGAACTGGAAGGAAAATCACCACATTACTGTTTAGGTGAGGGGAACACTGAAGAGAAGTTTCTATTTGACCAGGGACTTCTGATGTTGTTCTTTAACATTTTAAAAGAATGCATACAGTGGAGCTGAGGAGATAGTTCAGAGGTTAAGAGCACAGGCTGCTATTGCAAAGGACTCAGGTTCAGTTTCCAGCACCCATACAGTGGCTTAAAAACACCCATAATTCCGGTTCTAGGGGGTCCAACACCCTCTTCTGGCCTCTGAATACACATGGTACACATACAGACATGCAGACAAACACTCATAAAATAACAATAAATAAATCTATATTTTAAAAAAGAATGCATCCGTGTACTGCACTTTTCTAAACTGTGTTCCAAAAGCAAACAACCCCAACCCAAATCTATTGGGTCAAATGAGGTGATGTGGATAGGGCATCTAGCTTCCTAGTTCTGAAAGAATCTCCTGAGGGACAGGGGTTAACAACCTCAGGAAGTTTCTGGGTATGGTGGTACATACCTACGATCCCAACACCTAATAAGCTAAAGCAGGAGGACCAACAAATGAGAACTGAAGAGTTGGGACCAGCCCAAGCACATAGCAAGTTCTAAGCCAGCCTGGGCTATGTATTAAAACTAGAATCTTTATCACCATTACTCACAGCCTGAGATGTGGACACAACTGTGGTGCTGACAGGAACCTGCCGCACAGTGGGAGCTCCTGTCCCGATGCTGATGGGGGTGCTTGTGGCCCCAGAAGCCACGGCCACAGTCTTAGACACAGTGGCATTCATACTGGGCAAGGACACCGCTGAAGAATGAACAGTTCCGGATCCACCAGTAATAGAGCCTCCTTGCTTTGCATGGGCTGCAACAGTGATGGTCTGGCCTGCTTTCGGAGGCAGCACCCCCAGGCCCTGAACAATGCGGATGGTGGCAGCTGGTTTTGCTTCTGAAGAGGCCACTGTGTTCTTTCCCTTTTGATCTGCCACACTCACTCCAAGAGCTGGCATCAAGCGAAAACCTGAATTTGAGGCTTCTGTTGGCTTGAGATCAGGAGTTACTTTGACCACAGTGGTACCTGCTGGACCAGATGAAGGGCCGCTGACAGAAGGGGCCTTGGCAGGACTGTCGGTTGCGTGAACAGGATTGGAAGTGACATGTAGGGTAGCAGAGATGCCTTTGCCTGCAGTACCACTTCCTGTCCCAAAGAGGTCCTGAGTCAATTTGACTGTGGTAACCTGAGACTTGGCCAATGTGGCCATCATGTCCGGTGTGATTCGCAAAACTGTCTGGCCCTTGGCATCCGTGGTGATGGAAGAGGGTGGCAGACGCAGTACATCTTTACCCTGGATACGGAAGTTGGTGGCTGTGAGTGGAATGCTGTTGCCTGTCTGGGGTTTCACACCAAGCTGCCCAGTGATCGACACCTGGATGGGGAGAGGTAGTACCAATGAAGGGATTCACAGTGCTAAAGCTGGTCATGTAGCAAAATTAGGCAAATCTCTACTCGTGGGTTTACGCTTCATATATCTTTAACATTTTATCTTGAAAAATGATAAACAAAAGTAGAGAATATGACAAACCATATACCTCTGACTCAGCTTAAAATATAATTACTTTATCAGTCTTGTTTTATCTATCCTTCCTTGGTTTTATGAGGGAGTAGGAGAGAGGAGCTGGAATTTTGCAAGGGTTACTAGCAGCACAAATGAGGTTGGAAGTGAAGTATAAAGTAACAGAGACGCCTTACAAGGGTGCTGGGAATTAAATCCAAGGCCTCATAACTGAGCTACACATATGGCCTCAGTCCACAAGAATTGAAATACTTTAAACCAAGATACACTATATACACACACACACACACACACACACACACACATATATATATATATAAAATCTCTAACCTAGCAAAGGGCTTTTTAAGCTAAAAAACTCATCACAGTGCTATTGTTACTCAGTTTAAGTATTGTCAGTACATATCTGGATTTCCCCTCAGTATCTCAAATACTTCTATTTACAGTTAGGCCACCTCCACTTTGAGCAGCAGCAGTGTGGCATACAAGCTCCAAGCAGGGCCTCTGGAGTCATATGCCCTGGGTCCACTACCAGCTTCAGAGAAGGGCACGTTCCCCATGTGTAACAGCTCTACCCCTTTGGTCAACTCAATGCCTTCCTCTTGGTGGCCCTTCAACTGGATCACTGCCATAAAAAACAAACAAAGGAATACGGGCCATCCTAAAAATCATCATCTTATTGTCCCATGCCTACTGCCCCTGCCCCACTTCCTCTCAAATACCACTCCATTTAAAAGTCTCTGCTCTCTTTAAGCAACAAAATTCCTTTTAAAATTACTCATATGGAGCTAGAGAAATGGCTCAGTAGTTAAAAAGTACTTGTTGCTCTTGCAGAGGACTTGAATTCTATTCCCAGTACACAAGTCAGGCAGTTCACAATCACCTATAAATCCAGCTCCAGAAGGAGTATTCAATGACTCTGGCCTCTGCAGACAGCTACACTTGTATACACATACCTACACACAAACACACAAACATACACATAATTAAAAACAAGGTAAGTCTTTAAAAATAAAATTACGCATATGCAACTACCTCTGCTTCCTCACCTGACATGTCTTTCAACAATCTGGATCCTGGGTCCAGTCACATCTGCTCAACAGCTGAATCTCACTCAACTTTCATGACACCCCACACAGGTGCTGCCTACCCAACACGAACACACTAATCTGTCTGTCCCAGTCTCCACACCCCAATCTCCTTCCATCTCAGTAAATGACACTACTCTCTACTCAATGACTCCAGTCAGAGCCCACAGAGCCATATATTCAACCCCTTCCTTTCTTTCAGACTCACACTCGAACCACCAGTAAACCACAAATGCTACATTCACTTCTCACCACCTCCAACAAGTGCCCTCCACACCTTCCATCTGGACTGCAGCAGCTGCCCTACATGATCCTTCCTTCCACTCTGGTTCTCTGCAGTGCAGTATATCCAGGGATTTACCTATGAACCAGGTTCAGTCACTCTAGCCCATAATCTGCCATCAAAGCTCAAAACAATGTAATCAAAGCCTAAGTTTCAAACACAATGGTTTTTCCTGTCCTTCTTCAAACATGTTCCTACAAGGAATGCTTCATCTTTAGATCACCACTATGTGGCACAGCAACTTCAAATGTCATCTTCTCAAAGGAGTAGCCTTCTGTCACCATAGTTAAAATAGTTCATGATACTCCACACTTACCCTATTGACTCTCAGTTTCTTACTATCTGACACTTAGTTATTTGTTTGCTTGCCCTGTGGAATATGAACTCTACAAAGGCAGGTGCTTAGTCTGTTTAACCCACAACGAAATTCCACAAAGCCAATAAATGACTGGAATGAAAATGTTATTTCCAATTGTGTGGCTCCACTTCATCTACAAAGTAGGGATAACAACAATGCTACCCACAGCACCACGAGACTGACTGGCCTCAGCACTGCAAGGCAGAAGGAGGCACTGCCCTAGTTCTAGCTGTTCATACGCTTCACAAATGTTTCAGGTGCGGTAATTATCCCTGCACAGTCACCAAGAATGAACAAATGGATTCCACCTTTGCAAGTGACAAACTGAAAAGCCTGTGAAATATGCTACAGGAACCTAACTGCATAAATTTAGGGAATCTGTACCATATATCCAAAAACTCAGCTACCATATGCTCAAATACATGGAAACAGGAAGGGAATCCATAAAGACTACCCTGCCTTTAGGAGGTTAGTTTAATGTACCTCCAAGCTATGAGTCAAAGATGACAGATCTTTTCTCTATCGGTACCCAGTATGTTCAGGAACATACCACCCCAGTGGTCCTCTGTTTTAGCTTTAAGACACCAGAGTCAGAGTCAGGTCCACCTACCTGCTTGATGATGTTCTGTCCTGTGACATTCTGAATGACAGCTGTTGTGGAGGCACTTGGAGCAGAGCTCCCGGGAGAACTTGTGGCTGGCTTGCTCACTGGACTGACTGCTGCAGGGAGACTCGTCACTGTAAGACCTGTCTGCCCGGGTCCAGGCCGCTGCATAGTGGCTGCTGCAGTCTGCCCTTTGACTGGAACAGTTGCCATGACTGCCTAGTTCAGGACGTGAGGCCAAGAGCCCAATTAGAAATCAATACAGGACCAGGCAGGCAAGCAGGGGTCCTGCACATCTCTATCCAGAAGACATTCTGAAAGCACCCCTGCCATCAGGCTTGATGTTCACCATGCTCTGGAATGGACGCTCTAAATTTCTCATACTTGTATAATTTTTAGTGTCTTTACATTTAATATCTTATTTCATTTCCACATTCTGAAAATAAATCTGATTCTATCCATTTTACATGCAGAAAAGGAAAATGCAGCGGAGCCTGTGAATCTTCTCTAAGACTCACATAACCAGTCAGTGGCAGGGCTAGGGCACAACGGAAATTTACAGTCACTGGCTGTGGACTTACACCTTACCTCTACCAGGGCCTTAATGTAGAAGATCCTTAACGTAAGAAAGAAGATCCAGTTTCCAACAAGTAAAACAGAGTAAAGTGCTTTTCCCAGCTTTGAACATTAAGTGAGTTATTTCCATGAACCTCCTCATCAATGGCATCCATTTACCTGGGGTACTACTTTGGTCTGTGTGGCAGTGACTGGCACCCGGATCTGCGGTCCTGCTGTCATCTGTGGCAGTGTTTGTGCTGGCCCTGCTGACTGCTGGGAGACAGCAGGAAGGCTGGGCTGAGCCACCACACGAACCTGGGGCAGTCCAGCCGAGCCAGAGTGGCTCACAACCCGGGCAGTGGCCTGAGAACTAGGTGGAGTCTGGATGGAAGCTGGGGACAGCATTGTTCCTAGTTGTGGCATTGTTGGTGAAGACACCAGAAGAACACTATGAAGAAAATCAGGGAAAAAGAAAAGGCAAAAACTCAGGGCATGCATACAAAAGGACTTTGGAAGAAAAGAACTAGAGAAGAAACACAGATGCTTACCCTGAGTTAGACTTAGCTGGCTCTGAGATGGAGGAAGAGCCACTTCTGTTCACTGCCGACACAGGTGGAGGGGACAGGGGGGTGGTAGGCAATGCTGGTGTTGTGGGGGTTACAGGTGTGACTGGGGTGGGTGGCATGCTGGAGTCACTGAGGCTCATCTGGCTCTGCTCAGAAGGGCCACTGTTAAGGCCCTTCACGGAGCTCTCCTTATTACTGGACTTCTAGAAAAGAAAAAGAAATCCACCTCAGACATCATGAAGACTCAAAGAAGGCCCTCAGTCTCCTAGTACAATGAGTTAGGTGAAATATCTATGCCACCTTGCCTCACCCCAGAATCCCTAAGGTAAAAGCTCTCATGATATCATCTTACCACCTTGGATGGGGGCTTGGGTTTTTGCTGAAGGGCTTTTCTGGCTTTCGCTGCTGCTGCTTGAGCTTGATGAATCCGTTCTATAAATAAGGACGGTATAAAGTTTAGTAAGTTTGACCTTGGCATACTAAATGTGGAAGGCTTTTGTAAAACCCAAAGCCTCACCAGGTAGAGGCTGCAATTCCAGTGTCAGGAAGCTAAGGCAGGAAGACAGTAAGTTCAAGGTCAGTCTGGGCTACACAGGCTAGACCCTATCTCAAAACAAAAAAAGACTGGACAGGATGGTCACACCTATAAGCCCAGACCTGGGGAGACAGGAGCAGAAGGATCTCAAATATAAAGCTAGCCTGAACCACACAGCAAGTTCAAAGCCAACTAGCTACATGGCAAGATCCTGTCTCTAAAAAACAAGATAATCCAAGGCCTTGCTGGTGGACTGGATTCTACCTCCACAACCTGTCCTAACTGAATGCCAATTAATTAGGAAAGTAACAGAACTGGGACAGAAAGTCAGATGCTTCTGTCTAGTCAGCACACTCCTAAAGGCTCACATACCAAACTCCTCCTCACTCCGGTCACGATGCAGATAGATCCACAGCTTTCGTCCAACATCATACTTCACACAAGGGTCTTTTTCATAATGTAGTCGATCCAGTGCACCACTCACTACTGTGTTCACCTAAGAACAGAGCAAATGGAGTTAAGTGACAAGTCCAACCATTTCAAAACAAGTCACCCGGACTCCACAGAAAAACCAATGCAGTCCATAAAAAAGTCATAGAGAATAACACAGGAAAGATCCCAGCCTACCTGGGTCCTCCCAACAGTTCATTTCATCGTTTCAAAAAAAAAAAAGATAAAAAGCTTCTAAGATACTAATTTTTCTTCACTGTAAGGATATTGCAAATTCATTAATTATAGAGGCCTTTCCTTTACTGTAAGATGAAGGGGCTAGAGAGATGGTTAGAAAATGCTGCTCTTCCAGAGGATTGGAGCTCTGTCCCAGCACCCAAGTCAGGCAGCTCACAATCACCTACAACTCCAGTTCTGAGGGATCCCATACCCTGTTCTGGTCTCTGTGTGTAGCCAAACACACACGGCACACATTCACACAGACACATACACAAGAATTTTTAAATATAAAAACATAACAAACCAAGAATCAACATTGGAAAATTGTCCTCCAATATGCACACATGCCCCATGTGTACCTGCACTCACATTATACATACATACAACAATAATAAATTAAAATAAACTCATCAAAAAGCCCATAACCAAAACAAAAAAATGAGAAAAGGACCACCTAAAAAAAATGTAAGCAGTAATGATCCAAAACCACAGTTGTTGATGAAGTACAAATCTGGCTCTAAACTTTTCTTCATCTCTTTTTAAGATTTAAAAATTTTATATTTATATAAACTTATATTGTATAATATATTATTATATTAAATATAAAGCATTTATATTTTCTAAGTAAGTATATGTATATTTATATTTTATTTTATGCATATGACTGTATTGTCTACAGGTGTATAACTGCACCCATGTTGTACAATGCCTGTGGAGGCCAGAAGCAGACATCAGATCTGCTGGAACTTGAGTTATGGATGGTTGATAGCCACCATTGGGTGGCTTCTGTAAGAACAGCCAATGCTCTTAACTTCTGAGCCATCTCTCTAGCCCCTTTATATTTAAATATTTACAATAGCTAGTATTTTAGTTACATACTACCATGCCTAGCTTTTCTTTATTCATTTTTTAAAAATTTATGTTAAGTGCTATACACATAATTCAGTAGTAAAGAACTTGCCTAATGTATCTAAGGTCCTGGGCTCAATCCTCAGTAGCACAAGAAAAGAAAAGAAAAAAACCCAACTTATAATTCCTAATAGTTTTTCTCAAATATATGCTGAAATGAAGCCAAACACAACTATTTCTTTAACTTACCTGAGTGCTGGTAACATCTGGAGCAAGAAACTGAGAATCCTTGAGCAGTTCACAGATCTCCGCCCGAGTTCCTTCTCCATTTGGCAGCCGAGCTGCAGCATCCCGAACTAACAACAGAAAATGCAAAGTCCAGGGGTCAAACAAAGTTTCCTTTGAGGAATTATATTCTCTGACCTGTTCTGGTGGGGCAGTTTCCTGGGGTCATGGTTCCTGAGCCCTACATGACTACGAAGTCAGAGGCATGCTGCCCTCTAGCGGCCAGAAACACTGTCACTGGAATTTCCTACACTTAACACTCCTACAGGCAAAAGTCCATGGACTTTTTTAGAATACAGAGGTTCTCAAGTCCAAATGGTTATCTCTATCACACTCCCTCCCCGCAAGACTCAGGGAATGTAACAAAGAGGGTGAGAAAGACTGTAAGAGTCACAGGTTAGGGAGGACTGCTGTGAAAGTATCCTCTGGACATAGCTGAAAGTTAGCTGTACTCATGAACACTCAACAACTGTGGCTGCCTACACTAGACCTGCACAAGATCAATCCAGTCAACATTCCAGCATAGATGAGAAGGGTTCCAAAGGCCTCATTCCTAGCTGAAAAGCTACTGGCAGTCATGAGCTACCAGGTAAAACCATTTTCCTTGGGGTGGGGTAAGCAGTGCCCAATGCTGTGGACAGCCCTATACCTAGCATGTAGGCACCATAATTGGATTAAGTAAATTTTATATATGTATATATTATTTTATATTAAAAGGGAGCAGAAAGTTGGGAGGGAGCATACAGGAAGGGACCCAGAGTTGAGAGTGAGGAGAGGAGATCAAAATAAAGTTCATTCATGCATTAAAATAGAAAAAATTTCAGTCATTCTATGAACTTGGTAAGAGTAACTCAACATTTCCTTCAATTATCAATTTGTGAGACAGGAGCTCCATGTGGCCCCAACCAACCTGGAACTCACTATGTAGACCAAGCTGGCCTTGATCTCACAGAGATTTGCCTACTTCTAAGTGCTGTGATTAAAGTGTGCAGCAACACATCAAGCCAAAATACTTTTTATATATTACAGGTGCTAAAGACAATAACTCCAATCACTCAATATTATAACAAGAACTTATTTTATATATATATATATATGTGTGTGTGTGTGTATGTGTGTGTACATATATATACACACATATATACATACAAAGATGTATTTATTTAATGTTTGTGTGTGTGCGCACACTTAGTGTATATAACTGTACCATGTGCATGCCTCATGCCCTCAGAGGCTAAAAGAGGGAATCAGATCCTCTGGAATTAAAGTTACAGGCAGTTGTGAATTGCCATATGGGTGCTGAGAACCAAACCCAGGTCCTCTGTAACAACAGGTGCTCTCAATATCTCCAGCCTCAAAACATACATTTTTTGCACATAAACTTGTTTTAACACTTTAATAACTACTGAAACATGACTAGAATCTTTTGTAATGCTATTAATTTTGTCTTAAATATGCAAATACATAATTCTGGGAAGGTGCCCACAGGTCTCATAACTAAAGGGACTCATATCACAAAGAATACTTTGTTCTCATCATCTTATTTTTTGAGACAATTATCACTATGCAGGCTGGCCTCAAACTCGAGACAATCCCCCTGCCTCAGCCTCCCAAGCACTGGGATTACAGGCATGTACCACAATGCTCAGCAAAAAATTATTAAAAAAAAAGAAGTCCTACACTTTATATAACTTCGAACTTATGAGCCGTTCTTGAAAGATCATCGATATGAACATGAATTCAGGAAGCATGAATTCCTTGTATCTACCAGGACAGAACCCACTCAGTTATCTCTCAGATTCAAAAACGTACAAATACTATGCCTGACCCTCAATTCCATCACTGGATGGAGAGTACAAACAGCAGGGCTGACACAAGGAGTATAGAACTGATCCAAGAAAAGCTTTGGGGTAAAAATAAGAAATCCCTGGTAATAAATACATACTACATACCAAGAGACAGGATGGTGACATACGCAGGTCGGTCAGAGCGCAGCAGTGAATGTTCACGAGCCTTGTTGAGGGAGGTCTCCTTATCAAACACACCCTTCACTGGCCCCACCACAGACTCAAAGCCATGCATGCGGAAGGTAAATGCCTTATGGGGTTGGCTATACCTGTAACGCTCCTACCAAAAGAAAAGGCAGAAGTTGCCATGTCAGAATTAGGGTTCCCTCTAGAGCTCCCTTACAATAGTGGGGTCTTTACAGAGATAGTAAAACAAGAAAACAAGCAATCCCACTGAGAAAGATGACCCAACCACAGTGGGAAATGATGGTCCATGTAGCTGGTCACCCAAGAAAGATCAAGGAAGTAAAATGTATTTTGCTATCTGGAAGAAAAGATTATTAAAAATAATTTTTATCCTTTTCATCACACTGTTTCTACTCAACAAGCAACCTCAGTCAATGGACTGAAGCAAAGGATGTGAACGTCCAAGAAGCTGTGGTCAAGGAGAGCCAGGCTCAGTGCTTCTGTCTACACAGTCTTCACAGAGAGAGACACTAACTAAGTTCAAGAAAAATCTTACCTGCTCTTGAAAAACCCGTTTCTCTTCTCCTGTGCTGGGCCGCACTACATAATCAGTTCTTCTGGAACATAAAGAATTCTGTATCATCTCAAAGCATAGAAGTGTGTCACAGATCCATCACCCATTCTCAGCACCCAGAAATATTCCCCTGATCACATGGAAAACATCCCTTCCTAAGTACTTAACTCCTGCCAAGTCCACTCCCCAGCTCTTACCACCTAAGTCCTGAGTAGACAGAAAGGCTGGCATTTTTACTTACTCTTTTCACTATTACTGACAAGTCAATACAGTCGAATAGCAACAAAAATGTCAGCCTTAGAAGAACAAAGCACTTCACATATTTCTGATGACATGAGTATGTATTTTTGCCTTCTAAAGAAGTACTCTTGGGACTCAGTGGTTAAGAGCATTGGCTGCTCTCACAGAGGACCCAGGTTCAATTCCCAGCACCCATATGGTAGCTAACAACCTTCCAAAACCCCAGTTCCAGGGGATTTGACACCATCTTCTGACCTCCATGGGCACTGCATGACACGGGTATGCAGGCAATACACTCATACACATAAAATAAAAATTAAAAAGTACCCAGAACTTGCATTCTAAACCCCTTTGAACACATATGCTGGGCCACACTTCAGTTGGGCCTCTGCACTGTAGTTTGAACAACACATAGAAAACAAGAACATGAGAAGGCAGGCACAAAGAGCACAGAGCTGGGAGTCAAGGGACCTAAACTCTACCCTGGGGTCCTGCCTCTACCTTTTACCAAATAGCTAAACTCTACTGACTTCTTTAAGTAAAATGAGGAAGATGAATTAGATGAATCATTCTGCAGTGGAAACCAGGAATGCACACGTGGAAAGCTGCCCAGTTACAAGGCAGATCAGGGTCCCTCAGAGACTACTGCAAACAAGAGCCCCTTCCACAGGGAGTCACTCTGAAAGGTACATGTGCCTTTCTCGAGTATGCAAGGCAGGTAAATCCACGGACTTATAGGGTCTTTTAGGTCCATTACAAGTCTGGCAAACTAAGACACGTCAGTAAAAGCACAGCAGTATAGGAAGTCATGGTTTCATGGGACACCACCCACCACAAGAACATTATACTCACACGCGAGGGACAGGTGTCATGGCATCTGAGCTGTCTTCATTTTCTTGCTAAAGAAAAAGAAAAACATTAACAGGTAAATGGGCTACAGAATTTTCAATAACTTAAGGGCTCTGGAAACCCAGTGAGAAAGTAAGAAACATACCTTACAGAAGGCCTGGTCTTTGGTCTCTAGCCACAGGTGGAAGAGTGCAGCCAATTCCTTTTCATTGTCTTGAGACTGACCTATTGGACAAAGCAAGGGCACAAAAAAGTAAGAAATCTGATACTGTTTAGAACCTTGCTTTCTCTTTACCAGTTCTATCAATTCAGAAAGAAACTATGACTGGACCTGTCACATTCAGTCTCTAGACATGTCGATGCCATTCCCCTCAGTGCCTAGGCCACCTACCCCAGGATGTCACTTCTTTACATCATTCTTCCAAAAGTATTTACTAAGTAGCCACCGTGTGACAATTACTTAGATGAAGTTGGGACCACTTAGTGAATTTACTCTCTGCCTCATGGAGTTCACACGAAGTAAGAAAAGGGCTCATATTAAGAAAACCAGTTTTAAAAGGTAGGTGCCAATAAAAGATGCTTCAAAAGCTTACACCTGGAAAACGATCCTGTTCTTGCAGGTGAGGAAAGGCTTCTGGCTACTAGGGGCATAAAGGCACTCTCCACCCTGGCACAGCGGTGAGAAGACCGAGGGAGGAAGTCCACCCTGGCACAGCGGTGAGAAGACCGAGGGAGGGAGAAACTTAACTCTGTGACCTACCTAGAAAGAGAAAAGTACCCCCGGTGTCCTCTTGTCACTTTGTTCAGATTCCTACCGGGTGCCTGGACCGGCCCGTGAAGGCACCTAGATCTCCTGCCCAGTCTGGCACTACTGTAGGGTCAGCACCACACAGGTCAGCTATAGGAGAATGCAGCTCCATTTCACAAAGCAGCTGCGTGAGCATGTTCGCCAGCATGCTTACCTTTGTTTTCACTAGTCAATTCACAACACCACTAACACCATCACCTTCCAAACCTCCACACTCTTTTATCCGTAGGACACCCTTCCCTGCTCCCACTGCACCTTCCATAAAGACTATATCCTGAGTCTCCTGCACACCTGACTTCTAGATTCTTAGCCTTGGGGATGCTGTCTCCCCATCCTCTCATAGCTGTGTCCTAGAATCAGAAGGCAGAGATCAGTTCTTCCTTCACCCTAACTGGTTTCAGCTATTTGTTCCCCAGTTCTGCTAGGAAATATAAATAAAAACAATACAAAAGCCTGTTCTAAAATACAGTGCTCAGAAATAAAGACATCAATTCATTTTTGGTAGAGGTGCCAACATATCACAAGACAAGAGTTTCTGGGAAAAAAAAAAAAGCCAAGAAAACTGGATATCCACATTTAAGAATGAACTTAAACTCCTATATCAAAGCATACACAAAAATCAATTGGATTAAAGATTCAATTGCCAGGCTTGAACGGCAAGGAAGGTTCCATAGCAGTGCATTTGGCAATCTTCTTTTATATAACACCAAAAGCAAAGGCAACAAAGGTAAAAATAAATAAATAAATAAGTGGAATTGTGTTTGACTAAAAAGTTTGGCATAGTAGAGAGAAATATCAGAAAGAAAACACAACCCACAGAAGGAGAGAAAAACCAAAGATAAGGAGTTTATACCCCAAATTTATAAGGAACTCCTATAAGTCAATTACTTTAAAAACCAAATATTATAAAAATAGCTGAAGATCTGAATAAACATTTGACAAAGTTAACACACAATGGCCCACAGGACCCAGTATCATCATCAAGGAAATCAAAACCATTAGGAGATATCATCCCACAATGTCAGGATGGCTACTATTTATAAAGGCAAAAATTAAAAGTGCTGGCAAGGATATAAAAAGGGAACCCTTGTATGCAACTGGTGGAACCGTGAAATGGTGCAGCTATTACGCAAAGCAGTGGGAAAACTCCTCAAAAACCCAAACCCTCAAGATGGGTGTGGTATTATCCATGATCCAGCAATCCCACATCTTACTAAAAAACCTGAAATCAAGACCTCAACAAATTGAGCCATCTTTGTAATCTGGGAAATGGAGGCAAGTGAGTCAGTTCAAGATCATCCTCAGCCTCATAGCAAGTTGCTAATAAGAGACCCTACCTCAAAATAGAAACAAAAAGCAAACACATCTCAACTCCAGGGTTCACTGCAATTATTCATAATAGCTAAGATACTACAACAACCTAAATATATATCAATAAATTAGAATAAGTTTAAAAAATGTGTTGCAACATACAAAAGAGTACTACCTAGTCTTGACAAGGAGGAAATCCTGTCACAGGTAATAGCATATATGACAAGATGCTTAAAATAGTAAAACTCACAGAAGCTAGGAATAAAAATGGTGGTTCCCAAGGGCCAGGGGGGAGGGGAAGGGGCAAAAGTTATACAAGAGGAACAAGACCTGGAGCTCTGCATACAACGGTCTTCTCCTTAATAAACTCATACCATACACTGCAAGACAGACTCAAGTTCTTAATAAAACAAAAAACAAAAAACAAAAAAGCACAGGAAACCGGAGGTGCTGGATGGTGCCATTGGGTCTATTATCTTAAGCATGAGGATGGCTCACATGCACATGTCAAAATTCATCAAATTGTAGACATTAAATATGTGGACTTTTTGTGGGTTTGGCTTTGTTTCTGGTGCTTTGAGACCATCTTGCTGTGACTCCGTAACTCAGGGAGGAAGCACCCTGTTCCTTCCTCGCAGCTCTTGCTCCCATCTTACCCCTACTCCCATGTTCTCCTCCCCACTACACGTAAAGCCACACCCACATGGACAGTCTATCAAACACCTTCACCTCAGTTCTGATTTTAATGACTCTTCTCCACCCTAGGCACAAATAGACTCTGTTAGTACCTGAAACTGCTCCATCTTCAAATTGCCCAAACCAGCATTCCCGAACCCCAGTTGTGCTTAAGAATTAGCCAGGAACTTTTGAAAAAATACCAAGGCTCAAGATCTCACCTTAACCAATTAGTCAGAAATCCTTGTGGGTAAGGTCCAGGCATCAGGGCCTTTTAAATATTCCTCAACTCAGAAGGACATAGTGGTTCATACCTATCATCCCTACACTCAAAAAATGGAAGCAAAACGATCAAGAGTTAGAGGTAGCCTGGGCTATACAGGGAGTACAAGGGCAACCATGAGACCTTGTAGTAAAGAAACAAAACATGTTTCTTGACGAGCTGTATCACATACAAGGTTAGGAACCTGCAGTGTTCCTACTCTGTGGCCACAATCACCTGGACTTCCCTCTCTAGCTCACCAACTCCTCCCAAACTTCAGTTTGACCCAGCTGACACCTCTACATCTCCCCTCCCACACCCCACCCATCCCCTGCCCTGTTCTTCCTGTTCATTGCAAATTCTAAGCTCATCATTTTAATAACATGCTTCCCAGCCATGTGATGCCTCTGCCACTGCCCTCTGATCTTTGAATCATACTTATCTACCAAAATCACATAGTAAACTATCCAATCTCATGCTTCAAATCAGGCAGCTGATGGTTGCCAAAGAAACTAGCACAGGATAGGCAGAGCGTGTGCCACAACAAGAGAAGATAGCAGCAGTCACTGACCACCCAGCACTCCTAAGGCCCTCACTGATCACATGGGTGCACATACTCCATAATGACCATCTCTCTGTCCTCAAAACTCCCTTCTCACTTGCAGTAGATAATCCCGCTTCTCTTACCTTCTACTTTACTGAAAAGTCAACAGACCACTTACTGCAGAAAACCAATGAGCCCACTGCTGTGGATTCACTGTCTCCTCCTTTCAGTCTATAATGACAAGAAATATGTCATTTCCTGCCACCCAGACCACACTTTCCCCTTCTTAGAAATGTTATCACTTCTTCTTGCCTGTATTTTCAAGCTCCTCTTCTCCAAACTACCCTTCCCATCACTGCTTAAACACACCCAAGGCTTGTCCCATTAAAGAAAGAGTTTCTCTTGGGGGCTAGCAAGATGAGTTAGCATGTAAAGACACTGTTAAGCCTGGTAACTGGAGCTGGATCCCTGAGACCCACATGGTGGAAGGAGAAAACCAACTCTCACAAATTGTCTGGTGACCTTCACACACAAGCCGTGGCATTGGCACACCCACACCCACATCCCACCCCCCCCCCACATACACACAGAAATAAAATTTAAAAATCAACTACCCTCTTTGGGCTTAATTCTATAAAGTGTTTGCCACACAAGCATGAAGACCTGAGTTAAATCCTCAGCACTTGTGTAAAAAACCAAGTATGGAGCCAGACGTAGTGGCACATGCCTTTAATCCCAGCACTCAGGAGATAGAGGCAGGAAAATCTCTGAGTTCAAGGCCAGCCTGGTCTACAGAGCAAGTTCCAGGCCAGCTGGGGCTACAGGGAGTCCCTGTCTCAAAAAGACAAAAAAAAAAAAACAAGTGTGATGGTATATATTTGTAATCCCAGCTCTAGGGAGGCAGACAAATCCCCAGAGCTTATAATAAGCCAGCTAGCCTAGACTAGTCAGTGAGCCCCAAGTCCTAGTGAGACAGCTCCTGAGGAACAACATCTAAGGCTGACTTCTGGTCTCTACATGCACATACACCTATTCACATACACATGTGCACCCTCAACACACAAACCCACACATTTACAAAAAAATAATCTTCTCTTGGCCCCAAGTCTCCTATATTCCTCTCCCCAGCTAAGTAAACTTCTAGAAAGAGAAATACAGCAGGTATACTGGTCATTATTTAAGTGTTTATGGGGCAAGAGGCTAGATTAGAAGCATCTACAAATTTCCATGGTATGCATCACAAGAACACCTAACAGCCATTTGCTTTAGTAAATGCAGTTCTGTAAGCATACAGCCCCACCTGTTCATTTTCCTACTGTCCTGATGATGGGCATTACCAGCATTATGAGTCACCTTCTACTTAGTCCTCAACCCTCATCATTCACTACAGAATCACCCCCTAAAAAAACTCACAACTTCATCATGATTTTTATTTTACTGAATCTTTCTAAGAAAAAACCCAGGTTAATGGCCCTCCCCACTTCTGAAAAGGCTCTGTACAATCTGTACAACCCCAGGCTTCACTCAGCTCTGTGGCTGCTCCATCTCCACGTACACTGCACACAGCTGCCTCTACTGTAGGTTCCGCACTAACTTCTCAGCCCTCTCCTCTCCTCATCTGACACTTCCCCCTAGGTAATACCACCACCTGAGCCCTGTACTATAAGTCTGCCTGTTTCCAGAGGTTCCACATCTAAATACTAATAATGAATTTTTGTCTTATTACCAGGATCAGCTTAGCAACTACCAGGTTTGTTTAGATGAATATTATAACTAACACTAAGCAGGACTTTATAAACTTTAGACAAAAAAAGGACCCTGCCCTTCAGAAAATAGCTTTTGGGCTTATCTAATATCTTAATGCATATTATCCTCAATAACATAACCTTTAAGAAAAAAAAAGACTATAAGTTAATATAAAATTATTGGCATGACTAATACAAATGTTGATGCATTTCAATTCAGTTACCACCAGACTGTCCTAACAGTTGGGCTATTCCAAAAGTCCACCTGGGGGAGCAGATCAAATCCATATGTTTCAAGTACAATGAGTTTTGAAGGACTCCTTCACAGAGGAAAAAAGCTCTTACAAAGGCTTTCTTGCTAGTCTGCTACAATGTATTGACTGGAAGACAAAAGAAGCTACAGGGAGGAAGTGAGAGGGAAAGTGACAAGTTACTCACCAAGCAATTTCCACTGTTGAGTTTTCTCTTTGAATTCAACAAATGGAGAGAAACTGGAAGGAACCACTGCAAGAACGAGGCACACTGGTCAGAAGCGCTAAACTCAAGACAGCCTGAACCCTGAGCTCCAAGAGAGATTCTGAGTGTTTCTCGGTGTGTCGGGAAAGCAGACATCCAGGGTCAGGCTGATGCCAAGGCACAATGGGCCAAATGAACACAGCTACAGTTTACTGTACAAACTCTTTAGACAAAACAGGATGAACTCTCACAAAAAGACCTCACCTCGACTTTCTCCAGCAAGATACTGCAGAGCAGGCAACACCAACTCAGCCCAGCTGGGGGCAGCAGAGAACCAGCTGTTGAGGGAACTGGCTGGAGAAGATTGCCAATCCAAAACCCGATCCTCCAGCTGAGGGAAAGGAAAGACAGGCAGACCCCCAATCAGATTTCTCTTCTATATCAGCAATTCCAGGGATGTGCCAGGGCTTAAAGGCACATATATTTAGTTTGTCAAATTCCCAAAGCAAGTTAGCTGCAGAGCTTTGAGGGGAACCAGCAGAGTCCTGCTTCCCAAGCTAGAGATCACTAAAGATCTCAGCAATTTCAAAACTTTGGAAACTCTGTATTTTAATTTTTTTAATTGAATTTTTGTGCATTTCATACAAAACCATTTTAATCACCGTTATATTCCATCCCCCACAAAGACTCCTCCATAGCCCACCCCTCCAGATTTCATGCATTGTGTCATATATGTTACGGACCATCAAGTCAAGTTCGTGTACCCTGACACCTCTCAGTGCAACTTCATCCACTGGAGTCTCATCAGCCTGTCTACAGTGTCTCCCTTAAAGGAGATTAACTCTCCCGCACATAGCAGTAATCAGCTGCCAATAGTTCTTCAGCTAAGACTGGGGTCTGCTGCCCATTTCTCCAGTTCTTTTCTGGGTTTTTGTCGGATTGAGTTTGCATGGTCTTGTGCATGGTGACACCACTGCTGACGGTTCCAAGAGCCTGGAAGACTCTTATTTCCAAATGGTCATGCGCCTCCTCCCCTGGCTCTTGCAGTCCTCCCACCCTCTCTTCCACAATGGTCCCATGGGTGGGTAATTATTTTGATAGAGGAGTCCTCCCCAGGGACCCACACTCTGTAGTCTTACTCTCTACATTTTGAATGCTTACCATATGAAGACTAGCCTGATTCTCCAGTAGCAAGATCTCTAATAGAAGAGAGAAAAAACTGGAAGATATTTCATTGATTCCAAGGCAAGGCTTGAGGTCTTCCAAAGGCCTACGGAGGGGGGGCAGTGTAAGAATGGGCAGGGGAGAGGCTCAGAAGGCAAAGGTGCTCGCCACCAACTTGGCAGGCCTGACAATCTCAAGACCCACTTACAGAACCAATTCCTGAAAGCTTTCTCTGACCTCCACATGTGTAAGTTATGGCACAGATGCACATGTGCATGCACACGCGTACCCACGTGCGCGCGCACACACACACACACACAGTACATATCTAGATAACAGCTTAAGAAAAAAAATAAGAACAACCAAAATAACCAAGAATATATGCCAGATTGGTTCAGGTCTCCTGGACCTCCCTATAAGCAAAAAGCCACATGGCACACTTCCTAGCAAGATCCCCAGGGCTCAGATTTACACACACAATCAGCCACACAAGTCTGAAGCACTGGGTACAGCCTCAACTTAACTCCCTCCCAGAGCAGCAGGTAATCTCTGCGCCTCACTTACTCTTCCTTGATAGCAGACACTGCCAGTGGAGAGGGGGCTTGTGAGAGAGGTGGCATCCCCTCAGCATTATTGAGGGGTTCCGTCAGATCCTCTGCCTCAGACTTAATCAGCTTTATTTTCTTCTTCTTCTTTTCCTCCTTTTCCTTCACCTTTTTTTTAAGGACAGCCAAGTCATATAAGGCTAGGAAGAAGAAAAAAAACAAGTCAGAAATCTGAATTTTCTACATTAGGAATTGAGGGGTCCTATCTGCATATCCTTTCCCAAGGCCCATTAAAGACTCAGTAAAAGACATGTTTTTTGTTTGTTTGTTTTTAATTAAACTTAGGTGATGATTTATTAACTTGATTTTAACATATAATGATCTGTTGTATTCATTTCATTTGCATGTCCATGTGTGTGGTGAATGTGTACGTATGTTTGTGTGTGGGGATGCACATGTGTGCACATGCATGTGGAAGCCAGAAGTTGACATGGGATGTCTTCTTCAATCGCTCTCCACTTTATTTACTGAGGCAAGATCTCTCTAGTCTATCTAGCCAGCTTGTCCCAAGGATTCCATCTCCACCTACAGAGAGTTTGGATTATAGGCAAGCTGCCACATTCACCCAACTTTCACGTGGGTGCCGGGAATCCAAGCTCTTGTCCTCATGCTTGTGTATCCAGTGAGCCATCTCCCCAGTCAGTCTGTACTGACTTAAATTCTGAGGGCAATCACACAAGAGGTGTTTGGTATAGAGGAAGCTATGATTCCATTTATTTTTGTCACATATAGACAGACATGTCATACAATTTAATATCATAATCATGTGAAAGTACCTAGAAGGGACCCATAGTCTTTTACCTGCTAGAGAGCCCTTCCTGCCGGCATTTACTCGAGTCATGATGTCATTGAGGGTCAGGTCCCCTGTCAAAAGGTCTGGGTGGTCCTAGATGTGACATCAAAGATGTGATTACAGAGGTCTATCTAAAAAGGAACCCAAAATTGATGGTGCCTGTGTCAATTTACCTAACACACATGTATTAGAAGGACACCTGAGGTGATCATATTGAATTAAAATATACAGAAATAAAAACTACTGCTCTTCACAGTGGCACACAGGAGAAACCCAGTTCCCCCTTGTTGTAGGGCATCCTGGAGCTCCTCCACATTCCACACTTCCTGTGCTCCTCCAAAGAGTGTTATATTTACAACATCTGACAATAGGATTCTGAGGAGCTAAGAGATCTGCTTGGTGTCACCACATGTGGAAAAGACAGGAAGAACTCAGTTCTCCCTCCCCATGCAGACTCTTTCCACTAACCCCTCTGCCTCAGGTGGACTGACTTCTCTACTGATACTCTCCAGTCTGATGCTCCCTCAATTTATTCAAATGGAATAATGGAGTCAGTAAAAAGTGGAGGAGCATAAGGTTTGGTTCTTGGCTTTGCTACTTACTAGCTGCAGGACTAAGAATAAACTCAGCCTCTGAGCATGGAAGACACAGAGAGAATGACTCATTCATAAACCAATGTAAACACAAAGACTGAAGCAGACTCTGTGTAGCAAGCCAACACACTTGGGCCTCCCACATCTCTTATGCTAACTAGCTTCTCCTACGGCTCCTGTGGTAACACAGAATCACAACTGAGGCGGTGACTATCACCCTCAAGACACCCAAACTGGAAGCGGCTGACTGAAAACCACACATGGCCACTCCCATTGCAATCTTACTGGTTGATGTTTCCGCTTCTCATGGTGCTTCTTTAACATTATCTTCAGGTCACTGTCCCCCAGTTCTATTTTATCTGAAAGTAAATGAACCAAACCACATGGACCAGCATTCACTATGATGATGCCCTGGCTTAAATTTGCCTGCTCACTTATTCTTTCAAAGGTAAGATACTTCTGATTCTCCTTCTGACTCCTGTGCACTCTAAGGAGCAAAAATCTTCAGTCACAGGATCAGGAGTTCCACTGTTCTCTACGTTGGCCCATAAATGACTTCAGTTCCTTAGCAGATCTGAACACACAATGAAGTGACTTAACATTCTCCTCTTGTTCGTATTCCAAATCAAATTCTTCTTAGATTTTACAGTCTACAGAACTGCTATGGCTATCATTAGTATTCTACTGCTATTTCAAGATTTTGCTTCCTTTAACCCAACAGCAGCTGATCAGCTCCTGAGAACAATTTCAGAACAAAAGAAGGCCTGCCTCTAGATGTCAAAGTACTACGTGGTACACACACTTCTCCAAATCATCCACTGTGAGGAGCACTACTGTTTCATGGCCCACAGGGATCTAGCCTGCACCTCCCTGAGGAAGTTCTCACTTCTACACTGATTTCTCCCAAGAGCAGCAGCAGCAGCAGCAGCGCTCGGTTCTCACCTGCAGTTTTCATATCCGTGGTGGAAAGCGTGGGCACCACCCTCAGGGGCACCGCAGGACTAGGAGAACGTGCTGGAGAGCTTGGAAGCCATGAGCTGAGATCTTCAAAAGAAAATTTTTCTTGTAAATCCAACGTGGCTGTGGACTCCAATAGGGGAGATTGGGTAAGTGGCCATTTGGGTTCAACAGGGCTAAGCCAACAACATGGAGGCCAGGGTTCCACATTCCTTTCTGACCCTTCCCCAGATGAGCTGGAGCACACTTAGGTCATTTAAACGGCTCTTCCAGGAGAGAGACTTCAACAGAGTGATGGGGTCGCATTGCAGCAGGCCAACAGTCACTACTACTCTCCTGTAAGGGGAAAAGCAGTTCTCTCAAGTGGCACAATGGGACCAGAGGCCTACTGTGGAGAGACCCTGCTCCGCAGAGATCTGTCCAAGAGGTTTTCATCTAACTTGAGTGCCACATGAGCACAAGGGTAGAGGGGCACAGAGTCACACTAATAGTTGTGTCTACAACTCAACCACCAAGCGCTACACTGTCCCACTCGCCACCCCCAGACCACTCAGGAGGCTCTCAACTGGGAGACACATGGCTACCACTGGCTCCAACATCTCAGGCCCCAGGGCCCAAGGACACTCACCCTCTTCGTCAGAGGAAAGGGCAGTGTCACCACACTCCTCCTTCACTTCCCGCAAGACCTTCAAGTAGCGCTGCTGGGTCCGCCACTCGCGCTCCTCGGGACTTCGGGATGGTGAGGGGCGCTTGTGGCGGAAAGGGAGAGCCGGGCCACTGCTTCTTGCCATCTCCAGAAGATCCTAGCAAGAAACCACGGAGATACCGGGTCATCATCAAATCTTGCCCTCAGACAGTCCATGCTTTCTTCTCCTCAAGGTTAAACAAGTCCCATTCTCAACCTTCCGAATGATACAGATGCAGATATACGAATATGTACAAATAAAAAGGGTCTGTTTTAATTACAGGTCGAGCATTCTTGATACAGGAAAATCAAAATCTGAAATTTCATGAGTACCAACAAAACACCACAAGTGAAGAACCCGACCATGGACCTTGTGCAAGACTGAAGCCTAAACACAAACACACTAAACATACTGCATAAAATTCACTTCAGGCTACCTGTATAAGGCACATGTAAAACCTACGTTTACAACTGTGTCTCCTCAGGGCTGGAGAGATGGCTCAGCAATTAAGAGCACTGGCTGCTTTGGCAGAGGGCCTGAGTTTGATTCCCAGCACCCACATGGTGGCTAACAACCATGCATAACTCCAGTTCCAGCAGAATTCAATGCTCTCTTCTGATCTTTGCAGGCACTGCACAACACGGTGCACACATACATGCAGACGATACACTCATACACATAAAAAAAATTTTTAAAAAAATGGTGTCTCATCCCAAAAATACTGTGTAAATATTTCAAAATCTGAAGGAAAAACAAAACCTGAAATCTAAAACACTTCCATTTGCAAGAATTTCAGATTAGGAAAATACAACCTGAATTACATGGGGAAAATCTTCAATAAGAGTTTTGAATTACTTCATTCAGAAGGATTACTTTTAGTAAACATCCAATTTCCATACCAAAGATGAAAGAATTACTCAAAGAACTCTTAACAGAACTGGCGGAGATGGCTAAGAGGGTAAAGATACCTGCCCAAATCTGACAAACCTCAGTTTGATCCCTAGGACCTACATGGTAGAAAAGACTCCCCCAAGTTGTCTTACGACTCCACACCTACATTGCGGCACATGCAAGCCCATACATACATACATACATACATACATACATACATACATGCAAGGAAAAGCAGCCAGGTATGGTAGTGAGATGTGCCTGTCATCCCAACTACTTGGGAGGTAAGTCAGGAAGACCACACACATACACACTCAATTAAATGAAAACGTAATAAAAAAAAATAAAACTTCAGAGCCCATAACAACTTTGCCCCAGAGAATTATCGGACTGGAAAGCATCCTGAAGCCACCAAGCTCTACTTTCTACATATCTGCGACAGAATTCAGAAGCCAGTGTGCACTTACACATCGATTCCAAAGCATTCTAGCTATCCTCAATAACCCATGGTGAATATGAAATCCTTTTTCTTGGTAAATACAAAGCTACTCCATTTCACCAATTTTAGAAAATGCTTTGTTTTCCATGTTTTAACATCTATGAAATCAGGGTATATCTTTAAGAAATAGATCATAAGGACAATGCAAAGCCTGACTTTTCTTAATGGTTCCTCTGTTTTGCATCTGAACCACTAACTGATGTCATGAGACCAAGGTCATTGCCCTCGTTGCAAATCCAGGTCCCAGCATTACTTACACTCCTGGAAGCAAGGATCTGTTTTAGCAGCCGGTGGAAATACTGCTGTTGCGAGTTGAGATATCGCTTGTACTGTGACTTGAAGCATAGCTGCCGGTATTTGACCACCTCAGGGTTAAAGTGTCCATCTTTAAAACACAGAGGTACAACTGTATATGCATCAGTCCACACATACGTAATGAGTATGCAAGATGTGGTTGTAGCACTGAAGGCAAAAATTACTTAAAGAGAATCAAAAAAGAGAACCAAAAACAAAGGAATGGTAAAAACAATGATAGTTCAACTAAGACCAATAACCGTAACTAGAGCCAGACAATTATACTCTCAACAAAACTAGAACTGAAATACGGCACTAGTCAGTGAAATAAACAGCAATTTCTGCCTTAGACAGTCTTCGTTTGTATATTTACTACGCCGCATCGTGTGTGGGCGCACAGCAGTACTGCTCACCTACATGGGGCCCCTTACACAACCCTCTAAATCCCTCCAGGTTCCCCAGTCTATTCCATATGATCTCTGCCAACTGGAGAATTCCTCCTTTAAATTAGTAATACACGGAGGAGGAAAAGCAACCAGGTATGGTACTGAGGTGTGCCCATCATCCCAACTACTTGTGAGGTGAGGCAGGAGGACCACGAGTCCAGCTCAGGGCCAATCTGGGAAACAGTGAAATCAGTCTCTTCAAAGAAAGCAAGAGGGGCTTGGGCTGCAGTTCAGTCGCAGAGCACGTGCCTAGCACGTGCACGTGAGAAGCCTTGGGTTGGATCTCCAATACCAGTAAACAAGGAATGTTACTTTAAAACCCTTAGAATAACAAGAGATCTGAAATAGCAGGACTGTTCTCTCCAGTCTTTAGCCACTATCAAGTAGTTCAGTTTAACATGACTCAAGGAAATACACTGCCCTTTCAAGCCATCTAACAAAAAACAAGGTTACCTCAGAAACAAGGAACAGGCTTCCTCTGCTCCCCTCCACAGGTGAGAGAGCAAACTATGATCTAAGAGTGATGTTAAACTGTTCTGCAATGCATGAAGTACTACTAATTAATTCAAGCAAGGATCACTCATGGAAGCAAAAACCAGAGTAAAACAAAGGTTTCAGAGAAATAAGACTGGATCCCAAAGCATCACTCAACAGATGACTTCTTAATAATAAAAGAAAAGATGCCATTACAATCAAGTGTATCAAGGCAGAGTGGTACACACTTTTAACCCCAGCACTAGGGAGACAGAGGCAGGAGGATCTCAGAGTTTGAGGCCACCCCGATCTACTTAAGAGTTCAGGTCAGCCAGGGATACGTACTTGAGACTCTGTCTTGAAAAAGAAAATACAAAAGGACTATTTTATATAATTTGCTCAGTGTAAACATTCTTACAGTCAACTAATAGGATGTGTTTATGTGAAGGAATACCCTTGTAAAAAGCTATACGTTGTAAGCCAGGAAGGGATGCATGGTTGTAATCCCAGCAGCTGGCAAGCTGAAGTAAGAGAACTGTTAGGAATCCAAGGCCAGCCTGGGCTACAGTAAGACCCTTCTTTAAGAGTGAGAGGAGGCAGGGGAAAAGAGCATGGAAAAATGTCACTATTTTCTGCAAGAACAAAGCAAACAGAAAGTTTCTTCCTTTTTGTAGAAAATTTAGAGACTAGTCATGAAGAACTCTGGGATGCTGGTAACGTTTTATTTCTTGTGATGGTTATACAATTGAGATCTATTATATATTTTCTATACACATCAATACAATCTTTTCTTTTAAAAATAGCATAGACAACAAATAAATACATAAAACCACTCTCTTCAAGGACCGCATTGGTACATGAAAATAAAGAAGAAAACAAAGAAGGACATGCATAAGTGAATGTGTCCTCACCCTCCGCCCTATGGCAAACAGAACACTGAGCTACGGACCTCGGAAAAGCTTCTGGGCAATGTGCAAAGGGTTTCCAAAGCGGAAGTTCTCTCCACTGAACAGGGCGAGGATGAGCTCATTCTGCTGCTCCATGCTGTCTGTGGGAAACTGAGGCAGAAACTGCTGGAGGTGTTCACGCTGAGAGTCACTCAGTACTTCTTGCCACGTGGAGAGGCTGATGACATCAAAGAATATCTCGGGCTAAGAGAATTTAGAGAAAAAGTAAATAAAAGACAAATGTGCCTATATGCAGCAAAATATACAACAAAATCTACCCTTTCAGCACTATTACAGTTCAGAGGTTTTAAGTACATTCATATTTGTTATGCAGTCACCACTACTATCCTTATATTTTTTTAAACAGACAAAAATTCCAGTGATATTTACTCAATTCTCAAATATTGGAGATTAGCTGGACACAGCAGCACACTCCTGTAATCCCAGTACCCAGAGGCAGAGGCAGGACTGTGAGGTCAAGGACAGCCTAGGCTGCACTGCAAGACTCTATCTCAAAATAAAACAAGAGATCATTAGAGCCAGCACACAAACCACAATGTAGCACTACATAATAATCCAGAGGAAAATACTCTTCCAACAAGAGTATGACAGGAAGCCATGTGAATCCAATCTAAACTACGTAACAGGAAAAGATTAATGAGGTGCCAGATTAAGAAGCAAGAGAGATTTCATCTTTAACTCAAAATTACATATTGGATGTATATAACTACTGATAGATTAAATAGACAGACAGACAGATAAGTAGATAGCCAGTCTGGAGAAGGCAACAATGAAATAAACACACAGTTACAAAATAGTTTAAGAACTGTTAAGGTAACAGCCTGGTGTAGTGGCCCATGTCTTTAATCCCAGTACTGGGGAAGCAGAGGCAAGCAGATCTCTATGAGTTCCAAGCCAGTCTGGTCTACATAGCCAGTTCCAGGTCAGGCAAGAATACATAGTGAGACTTATCTACAAACAAACAAACAAAAACAAAAACTAGAACTGTTAACAGTCCATCTGCGATAATAAGTTAAAGGAATTTTAGAAAAGAAAAAAAAACATGCAGGAGGAGTTAGAGCAAAACCATAGAAGTTAAAACATTAGCAATTACCTAGGTGGGGAACTGAAGTCGGGTAAGACAGGGATACACATAGGGGCTTAAAAGGTACCAATGTTGTTTCACCCCTAGGTGGCAGCTACATACAGTTTTGAGGAAGGAGGAACTTCTTGTTTTATGGTGTTGATTTTGTTTTTAGAATGAGGTTTCACTCTTTTGCCCAACTTGGTCTTAAACTATTGAGCTCAACTGATCTTCCTGTCTCAGGCTTCTGAGTAGGTAAAAATAAGATGTGTGCTATTCACATCTGACTTACAAATACCTTTTATCTTTGCTTAAACTATATATATAGTACTTATATACTTAATATATTCTTATGTGTGATACATTTCCTTTTTTTTATTATTAACATCAGGCAATGTTTGACTGGAACAAGGACAAAGAGGGTAAGGCAGTAGACAGCAGAGAAAGGACAAACAAACCTGTTAGGTGATTGTGACTTTATCCTAACAACATAAGGAGCCATGGAGGGCTTAAGCAGGAAAACCAAACATCTTTATGTGAATGAATCAAAAACACCCCAGACTCAAGATCCAAAATCTTCCCCCTACAAACTTATTTTTGTACTCCACTTTATTTCTAGTATCTAACTCCATGTCTGGCATAGAACAGAAATATAATAAAATAAGCATTTGATGACTGAATATTATAAAGAAATTTCCTTGAAACAGTATGCAATGAAAATACAGAGGGGGGTGGAGACAGAGCTCAGTTGGTAGAATGCTTGCCTAGTATCATAATACTTTAGATTCAATCCCCAACACCAGATAAAATGTGTGGTGTCTGGGCTAGGGATGTAATTTAGCTAGCAGAGTGCTTGCCTAGCATGCACAAAGTCCTGGGTTCAATCCCCAGTACCATATAAACTTGACAAAGTGTTAAATAACTGTAATCTCAGTATCCCAGAGAAAGGAAGTAAGAAGTTCAAGACCATCCCTAACTACATAACTCAAGCTAGCCTGGAATGTAAGACCCTATCTTAGACTTATAAGACAGACAGACAGACAGATATACATACATACATATATACACACACACACAAGAGTAGGACAGGACTTGATAACTTGATTCATGGTAACCACATTAACAATGATGACTACAAACCAGGAGTGATGGCCCATGTTCAGCACTCTGGAAGCAGAGGCAGGTGGGTCTATATGAGATGGAGTCCAGTCTGGTCTACAAAGTGAGTTCCAGGCCAGCTGGAGCTACAGGGAGACTCTGTCTCAAAAAAAAACACCAAATGGTGACTACACATCTTGCCTACCAAAGCTGTCAAAGACATGCTAATGTTCTACCCCAAAGCACATACTATTACTTGACTAGAAGATTACCTTATGACAAAGG
Source organism: Eospalax fontanierii (assembly GCA_035773235.1). Classification (NCBI taxonomy): domain Eukaryota; kingdom Metazoa; phylum Chordata; class Mammalia; order Rodentia; family Spalacidae; genus Eospalax; species Eospalax fontanierii. The sequence continues at coordinate 33,436,302 of CM069539.1, forward strand.
CATGTCTGGGTTTCCTTAGTGATTCACAACAGGCTATTTTAAAGGAAAAATATGATTCCACTTTTAAATATACAACCTTTTGTTTCAATTAATAAAAATTACCTTGTTAGAATAAAATTCACTGGACTAGAGAGATAACAGTATTTAAAGACTGGCTACTCTTGCAGAGGACCTGGGTTCAGTTCCCAGCAACCACATGGCAGCTAACAACTGTTCCAGGGGATCCAACACCATCTTCTGACCTCCACAGGCACTGCATGAAGGTGGTGCACTTACATACACGCAGGAAAAACACTCATACACATAAAATAAAAATGACTAATTTTTTTTTTTAAAGAATAGAATTTACTTATGTTATCAAGTTATTCTGGCATGTTGTCAAACATGAAGAACATGTAGAATATAGCTTATACTATCATCCTTGATCAGAATACTAATTACAATGTACTTTTCAAAAAAAAGAGGGCTCATCTTCCTGAAAGGCAGGCATCAAAAGGGAGCAGGAAAGGCAAAACCTGCTGTGGAAAGGTTAGAAGGGTAGACGGTGGGAAGCAGACAGGGTGGTGATGCTGGCAACAATGTTACTACTCACATCCTCCAGAAGGTCCTCAGGCAGACTGACCCTGGTGCCGCCCAGAAGGCAATCCTCCATAATCCTAGTGCCATGACCATCTCCACATGGACCTAGCTCTAGGGGATCTGTCAGCATGTGATCCAAGGAATCCATTGTTTCTTCTTCACAGTATTCTAGACAAAAGTATATACTCTGAAACAGAAAGGCAGAAATCTGCTTAATGGTAATATTCAATCTCAAATCTTCTTTTGGGGGGAGGAGGAGGGGAGCAAGGACTCACTCTATAGCCCAGGCCACACTAGAACTTACTATATGTGGCCCAGTATGGCATCAAACATGCAGTAATCCTCTTGCCTCATACAACAATTTCTAAATTTCTAATTTCTCATATTTTCATTTTATAGAAAAATAAAATAAGACTCAGGAATTAAATAATACATACTATCCCAGCACTTGGGAGGCTGAAGCAGGAGGATTATCACCAAGTTCCAGGCCAGCCTGGGATATACTATGAGACTTTATCTCAAATAAAAGACAGATCTCAGTCCATAATTTTAAGTTCCCAGGTCAATAACCTATTAGAATATAATTTCTTTAGTAATTATTTTAGCAATTAATTATTAGAAAGTTGATTAGAAATTTACATACAGAGCTGATGAGATGGTCCAACAGGTAACAGTGCTTGTGATACAAGCCTGGTGACCTGAGTTTGATCCTTGGATCCTAGGGTGAAAGGAGAACTGACTTTTAAAATTGTCCTCTGACTTTCACACATATTGTGCTACATCCACACATGTGTGCACACAACATATGATAGCATTTAATGCTGGATTTTAAAAAACACACACACATATATTAGTAAAGCCATGACACTTACTGAGTTACTTCATGAAACCCACTAAGTGCCAGGTCTCATTTAAGTCTCACAACTGTACTTACTACAGATACAGATACTAAGAAGCAAGGTAGGTAACTAATATGCCAAACCCCAGAGGCAACACTTAGGTTGGCCTGCCTACAAATGCCCTTAACACAATGGCTTTTGTGTATACTCTCATTTTAAACTGAGAAAACTTCTTGGTATGATTTTATTAGTTCACATACACTTTTGGTGCTCCAAACATCAGACTACTATAACGAGTAGTCAGTAGCCAATCTGATCTTCAAATCCATGTAAAGTAATACAATTTTTCTCTTTTCTGTAATAACAAAACAGGGCTGTGCACCTTTAGAAAACTAAATGCAAGAACATTTTCAGAGAGTATCTCACAAAGCTTGACAGCTGGAATCAAATGTGAAGCTGAGGTCACAGTCTGAATAGTACCAAGAGGGCCACAGTGAACTTGAACTCATCACTCTATACTCACTAGAGCCACTCCATCACCTCCTTTCCCATCCAACAAGCTCACAAAAGTGGAGAGTTAAAAAAGGACCTAATCTGATGTTGGAGAGATGGCTAAGCAGTAAAGAGCACTGGCTGCTCTTGAAGAGGATGGAAGTTCGATTCCCAGCACCCACATGGCAGATAACTGTGCATAACTCAAGTTCCAAGGAATCCAACACTCTCTTTTGATCTCTTGGGCACTGTACAACATGGGTGCACTCACATACATGCAGGCAATATACTCATACACATAAAATAATAAATTAAAAAACTTTTTTAAAAAACTGGACCTAATCAAAACACCAGATTTCTAATTGGGCTGCCACTAAATCTGTGACATTCTGAAAATCTTATCTCACTAGCTGTCAGATTCCTTACCTGTAAGATAAAGAGAGCCTTCCTTCCTCCTTCGAGTTTCAATCTTGGAATTTTACAGTGAATAATCCCCAGCTAAATAACAGTTCATGTAACTTAATGTAGGTACTTCCCATTCCCCAAATTCTCAAACGATACAGAACAGGCCCGTAATACAGCTAAAATGAAGCACCTTCGCACTAAATTACTTCAAGTACTTTTCAGAAGACTTCAGATCTATAAAAGATACAGTGTTACAATGAGGTTGCTGGTAGGTCTCCAAGCAACCATGAGGTCGCATCATCTTCAGCACAAGGCCATATGAGGGTATCTGTGGGACCTAAATAACTGAGGCGTTTGAGAAATGGGTTCAACGCGAGCGTTTAAGAAAACTTCAAAACAAGAAAACCGCGGAAGCAACCTGATGCGTAGAATAAAATCCTCTTAACGAAGACTGTGAAGTCAGTACCTTGTCTGACAGGTGCACAACTTTCAAAGCTGACAGATACCATTCAGTGACATTTGTCCTGCCACTATTCTGCACAGGAACTCAAAATACGAAAAGCAGGCAGCTACTGGAGAGTTGGAACCCCGGAAGCCAGGCATTTCTACGCCTTGGGGTGTCCTGGACTTCCTAACTAAAACAGGAAGGCCTCTCCCATAGACTTTTTTTTTTTTTTTTTGCTGTGCACCTGGGCAATCCTCCCCTCCCAAACGTTCCCGAGGCCCAAGTTAAACCGTGAGCTGCTTCCGGTATCCGTCGCCCCTAGCGACCCGCCCCACCTGGGCACAGCCTGCCGCCCCTCCCCCACACCGTCCTAACCCTAACCCTCGCCCACTGGCGCACACGCGCTGAGCCCACCGCGTGCCCACGAGGGCGGCGACCTCGGAGCCCCACTTCCTTCTTCCGCCCCGCACCCTTCAATCCAGACGCAGGGGTCCGCCCTCACCTTCGCCGGGCCGCGGGTCTCCACACCCGCTACGCTTCCACGGCCGTGGGATCCCGGACGCGCTCGCTCCCGCAAACGTCTGGGAGCGTGCACGCTCCGGGGCCCGGCAGCGGAAGGGGCGGAGCCTTAGGGCGGGGCCTTAACGGCTTGGGCGGGGATGGACAGGGTGGGTGGGGCCTAGGCGGCCTGAGGCACGGCGGACCTGGTTGTGGTGTCCCGGCGGCCACCGAGCGTAGGGTGAAAGATCCAATCCGCTGTAAGCTCATCTGGTTAGGACCTTTTTGGGACAGAGCAATGTCGCTTTCGTCGACCGGGAGACCAGAGCACGGCCTGGCCGCTGCTGTGCTGACCACCCCATCCTGTAGGCTTCGTGCTGCGGCCAGAGGCGAAGTGCACTGTGCTCGCCGTCCGTACAGTGGAGGAAATCAGCTTTCTTGAAGGTTTGGTGAGAACAAACCTTAATCCGTGTCCCTGAGTCCTCACAACTTCCATGAAGTACAAGCACTGAAAAATTACATTTTAAATCAAATTCTGTAATGTTCTTCTCACTCAGTATTGAGGTCCCTTCTACAAACTAAACTGGGTTTTATTTGGAGTGACTTCATGTCACTTACCCTCTGGTCCTTCTTCAGAGACCATCTTCAGTTCTTTCGCTTGAATGGACATATGTCAGAGGAGCGGGACGTGCCAAGCTAATGGTCCTTCCAAATAAATCCAAATCTACGCCCTCACTCCCTCCGTGGATGCTCTTAGCTCTACTTGGACTGTTGGGAGGTTCTTGAGTTAGAAACCATCAGCATCATTCCTGGTGAGACAAGAGAGTCAAAACACGATCGATTGTCATTTCCAATAGACATGGTTTTTAGAGCTATTTTTTATTCACAGCAAAATTTAACAAATCATAGGTCTCCCACATACTCCCTGCCCCTCCATGCATGCATAACCCCCACCCATTACCAAAATCCTCTAAACCTACACAGATTCATCATTACCCACCATTGCTGTATGATGTTTCACTTCCCCCACCCCGTCATCTATGCTCCACCTATTTGTCCTAACTGCTACACTTAGCAAGCAGTGATCCTTCTTCTTCTTCTTTTTTTTTTTTTTTTTTTTTTTTTTTTGTCTTTTTGAGACAGAGTCTCCTTGTAGCCCCAGCTGGCCTAGAACTTGCTATGTAGTATGTAGACCAGGCTGCCCTTGAACTCACAGAGATCTGCCTGCCTCTGCTTCTTGAATGCTGGGGATTAAAGGTCTCACCACCACGCCCAGCGCAACCACTGAGTTTTTAACTATAAAAACTCATTTTTACTTTTCCAAGTTATATGTTTGAAATCATTCAATATATGTCATTTTTCCAGATCACTTCCTTCTCCTTCACTTAGTACTGTACATTTAGGTTTCCTCTGTCTTTTCATGATCTCATAACTCCTTTCTCTTTAGTGCTACATAATATTCCATTGCCTGAATGTACCAGACTTTACTCTCGCACACTGCAGCGACAGTTTACTCAATACCTGAAGGAATCTTGATTACATCCCAAAATTTAGCAGTTACAAATAAAGGTGCTATAATCATTCATTTGCAGGTTTTTGTGTGGTCATGTTTAGATCTGTAAGAAACAGCCAAGCCCTTTTGCAAAGTGCCTGTATCATTTTGTATTCCACCAGTAATGAACGAACTCTTGATTTCTTCACATTATTGACAGATTCAATGTTGTCATTCTTCTGGATATTGGCTATTCTAATAGCTCTGTAACGTTTATTCTGTTTTGATTCCAAGTAGGATCTTGCTGCACAGAGCAGGTGACTTCCAACTTGCTATCTTCCTGTCTCAGTCTTCCCACTTACTTGGCAGAGACTAACTCTTCCTTTTCCAACCAGATAGTAGATAATGGTTTTGTTTATTTGTTTGTTTTTAGTTTTGATGCTGGGGATTAAATGCAAGCACTCTGCCACTAGGCTACAGCCCCAGCCCTTTTATTGTTTTAATTTGAATTTCCCCATGACAACAAATGTGGAACATATTTTCGTACGTTCATCTGCCATTGGTATATATTCTTTGTTAAGTTGTCATCTTTTTAATAAGGTTTTTTTTATTGAGTTTGTATTCCTTTGTTTTTAGATAACAGGCCTTTATCCAACATGCCATTTGCAAATATATTCTCTCATTCTGTTTATATGTAGAAACAGAAATAGCTTATTAAAGAAAAACACACTTCCGTAGAAGTGAACTAGAGAAAAAGTTAGAAACTCAGACTTAATCTCTGTCCTTTTTTTGACAATTTTTTAAGTAGAAAATTTTAACTAACCAATGATTTATTTCATGAATTATGCCTTTGGTATTCATATAAAAAGTTGTTGGGCATAATGCAAGGTAGGCCTAGCCAGGCCACCTGCTAGGAGGAATAGAGGAATGGTTCCTGTGGCTGTGGTGTTCTGCTCTGGCTAGTTGTGAGACCAGCATCTGGAAAGTATCTGCCTACCTGGGGACAAACTTACTATTGGCTGTATTTGGGACCCCACCCCATAAGGTCATTGGCTATCCAGGCCTATAAGAGCTTGTGCACCTATTCAATGAACGAGTATGCAGTGCCATGCGCTTGGGCTGCTTCCCGTCCAACTGCCAGAGTCTGTGGCTTGACTCTGCGCCTGCTCACCCCCAATCCCTCCGGCTGGCCCGCCAAAGTCCACTCGGGCTGGCCCGGAGTGGTGAGACACGACGGTAACGGACAGGACTATAAAAAGTCATCATGAAACTCAATGAAAGTCATCTGAATTTCCCCTATGTTATCTCCTAGTCGTTCTGTATCTTACATTTAGGTCTATGATCCATTTTGAGTTACTTTCCATGAAAGATACTAAAGACTGGGTTGTTAGCCCCAGCTGGCCTGGAATTTGCTATGTAGATCAAGTTGGCCTTGATCTTTCAAGTTGGCCTTGATCTCACAGAGACCCACCTGCCTCTGCCTCCCAAGTGCTGGAATTAAAGGTGTGCACCGCCAGGCATTGGGTTCATTTCTTACAATTGGGTGTCGAAGTGTTCCAGCACCATTTCTTGAAAACACTGTGCTTTAACATACTGCCATTGCTCTGTCAAATATCAGTATTTGACCATATTGTCTTAGTTTCTTTTCTAATTGAATTTTGCAATTTTCATACAATATAATTTGATGGTATTTAGATCCCCTCCTTTATTCCCATGTCCCCTTATCATCCCCCACCCAATTTAGTATACTCTATTAAGTATATAATAAAGCCCATAAAGTCTAATTTGTATCTAGAAATATCCTTTGGTGTCAGTCCATCCACTGGAGCCTGTTTAACCTACCAAGAGTCCCATGCTTGAAAGAGACTATCTCTGCCCCTCCCAGCAGCCATTTGTTGCCACAGTTTCCTTAGGTGAGGCTGGAGCTCTTACCCACTTCCTTGTGTCTATGTTGGGATTTTGTTTGCTTTGAGCTTGTATGGGACTTGTGCATGCTGTCACCATTGCTGTGAGTTCACATGAGTAAGTGAACAGCTGTCTGGAAAACTCTTCCCTTGTGCCATCTACCTCCTTTGCCTCTTACAATATTTCTGTCCCCTCTTCTTCAATGATCCCTGAACCTTGGGAGGCAGAAGTTTGATATAGGTGTCCTATTCAGGAATAAGCTTTCTGAGTCTCTTGTTCTCTGCCTATTGGCCAATTGTGGGTTTCTTTGTTAATGGCCATCTGTTGCATAAGGGAACTTTGCTGGTGAGAGTTGTGAGATGCATTAATCTATGGGCATATCAATAAATCATTAAAAGTCAGTTTAATACTATAAATATTTATTAGAGAACTAATAGTAGGTTCTCCACTATGTCCTGTGATTTGTCTAACCTCAGGTTTCTAAGCCTGATATAAATGTCAGGTATGGGCTTTATCCTAGGAAGTGGACTTTAAATCCAATTACAGAGTGGTTGGGGGTGCTGGAGAGATGGTTCAGTAGTTAAGAGTACTTGCTACTCTTGCAAAGGGCTGGAAATCAGTTCCCAGTATCCACATGGTGTCTAACAACCATTGGTAACTCCAGTTCCAGAGAATCTGATGGCCTTTTTGGACCTCCAAGAACATTACATGACACAAATGCACTTACATATGTGCAGGCAATACACTCATACACATAAAAATTTTTAAATAATAAATATAGTTTTTTAAAAGAATGATTGTTTACTCCCATAATATTTATGCCACTGTTGCATCAGTGGGCATATCTTGCCAGGCCAATTGTTATAGTTCACAGAATTCACAGTTTGGTAGGTTGATTATTTTTTCCTTCTAGCACCTTCTAGCACTATGAATGCTACTAATGGAGGTGAGGCTCTGAAGTCAGCACCAGCTTGATTTCACCTTGTTTGTTCTACAGCTCATGTATGTAGAATCTTCAGTAATAGGGTCTTACCATGAAGTTCTTCTAGTGGGTAACCAAGAACAGGGGCAAAGACCAGTATTGTTTGAGGGTCTGTGGGACTTCTGATCAACAGCTTCTAGAGAGAAAAACCAGAGAATCTCTCTCTTCCTGAAGAGATTCCTTACAAAGCTTAAAAGTGTTCTACCATATGACCCTTCCATACCACTCTTGGGCATATACCCAAAAGACTCTATACCCTACTACGTATTTTCTTAATTTTTATTACTTTATTTATTGTACATGTGTGGGCATATGCGTGTGGAGGTCAGAGGACAGCTTTCAGGAGTCAGTTCTCTACTCCCACCATCTAGGTCTCAGGGATCAAAATCAGGACATCAAGCTTAGCACAAACACTTTTACCCATTGAACCATCTCCCTAGTCCTTTGAAAATATTTTTGTAGGGCCAGAACTGGGAGTATAGCTCAGCGATAGAGCACGTGCTTAGCATGCACTAAGACTTTGTTCAATAATCACCACCAAAACAAAACAAAACAAAAAATAGATCTATTTGTAGGTATATGTACTGTTCCATTGTTCTGTTTGTCTACATTTCATGAATACCACATTGTCTGATTGCTGCAACTTTACGTTAAGTTTTGGTTTGGTTTACTTCTTCTTCTTTGTTTGTTTGTTTTGCTGTTGCTGAGATAGGGTCTTCTCTGTAGCCCAGGCTGGCCTTGAACTCCTGATTCTCCTGCTTCTACCTCTCAAATATTGGAATTACAGACATATGCCACTGTATCCAAGAGAAAGGTCTTAAAAGTCAAAATGTGCAGGGTTACCTAAGATATCTTGAAATACTATTTGACCACAAGAATTACTAACCAGAGTGATGCCAGTCAAGGTTGAAAAGATAATTGCTGGGCAGGTGTTCTTGTAGAAGTATTTTCTAAAATAAGGTTGTAGCTGCCTTTGTGCAAGGATGTGGTTCTGGTAGTCTTTTGTGATGATTATTATCAACCAATAGTGTGTGAAGCTTTTCTTTTATAACCTCCCAACTTTACTTATTTTTCAAGGGTTGGGACAAATGATTCTATTTTTATTTTGACAACTTTCATATTGCTTATTTGATAATTTCAGTATCTTTGTCATATCTGTGATGCTTGCTCTTTACATTTTTTTATATTTTTACATTTTTATTTTGTGGATGTGTATGGGTGCATGTGTGCTGTAGAAGTCAGAAGACAACTTGCAGAAGTTGGTTCTTTCCTTCCACCTTGTGGATTCCAGGGATTGAACTCCTGTCATGAGACCTGGCAGCAGACACCTTTGCCCATTATGCCATCTCACGAACCTTCTCTCTACATCCTTTTTTAAAGAAAAACTTTTTGAGACAGGATCTCCCTATAGCCCCCAGCTGGCCTGGAACTTGCTATGTAGACCAAGCTGGCCTCGAACTCACAGAGATTCTCCTGCTTCTGCCTCCTGAGTGCTAGGATTAAAGGCCTGTGCCACCACACCCAGCCCCTCCTCTCTATATTTTTAAGGTGTGTTTTTTGCCTTATAATTTTTGTTTTTATTTTTGTTTTGCAATACTATGATAAAACTCAGGGCATCATGCATTCTAGGCAAGTGTTCTACACTCAAGCTACATTTCCACCTCAGGTAATTTTTTTCTTGATAGCTGGACATGTTGTACTGGTTTAAAAAGATCTCTGCAGGCAGGCTTTTAGTAATGTGGAAGTTACAGGGGCAGGGAAAGTACTCTAGGGATCAACAATTTGATTTTGGTCTATTTAATGAGCCTATGATTCTGAACAGTGACCTTCTAAGAGCTCCTCGGTTTTCTCTTATTTAGGGGTCAAAGAATGGCTATCTCAGGCTGGAATTGGATGTTCCCTTGCCCCAGGTCAGCAGGGGTCTGAGAAATTCTCAGGTAAGGCTCTAGCTAACTAATTTCTCCTAAGCACAGGCTTTGGTAAGAAGTGGGGTTGTTATAGGTGCTATGTGTAGAGAGATGAGATACTGAGGCTTTCTTTCCTCCAGGAAGCAGGTTATTAATACTATCTATCACCTGACTCCTGAGGTTTGTACACAAAAGACAAAGCCTTAAAGAAAGAAAGATCCCATCTTAAAAAAATTTTTATTTATTATTTTTATTTTGTGTGTATTGTCTGCATGTGTGTAAGTGTACCTGTGTTGTGCAATGCTCAAGGAGTCAGAAGAAGGCATATACTCCCTGGAACTGGAGTTAAGGGCAGTTGTTAGGTGCCATATGGGTGCTGGGAATTGAACCTAGGTCTTCTGCAAGAGTAGTCAGTGCTCTTCTTATTTATTTGTTTTTTTGTTTGTTTAATGTGTATGAGTGTATTGCCTGCATGTGTGTAAGTACACCTGTGTTGTGCAGTGCCTGTGAAGGTCAGAAGAGGTTGTCAGATCCCCTGGAAATGGACTTATGGACAGTTGTTAGCCATCATGCAGGTGCTGGGAATCGAACCCGGAACTTTTGCGAACACAACCAGTGCTCTTAATCGCTGAGCCATCTCTCTAGCCCCAAACTCAGTCTTTTACACCCTCCTTTACAGTTCAGTTTCTTTGTCTTATATCTTGATTGGGTGCTCTATATTACAAGGTCATGACAGGCAGGACTGTGTAGTGCACTCACCATAGACCACGCTGCATTCTTTTTTCTTTGTTCTGGGTGGAGAGAATGTTGATGCTTGGTAACCCCTTAGTGTCAAAGAGTAACATCTTGGTTTAGGAGTTGTGGGTGAGAAAACAAACCATAATAGGACATACTACAATAGACATGTTAAGAAACAAATACACCAAGGTAGTTCTTTAACAAGGATACTGAAGAGAAAGACAGGCACCCCATTTTTAAATGTTTTTGACAGAAGAGATTTCAGTCTGTCTTTTTATATTTTAATTAACATTGCCTGACTTTTCTGTTCTGAGGTACTCAGTAATAATATATTACAAGCTGGGCGTCATGGCACATGCCTGTATGTCAGCACTCCCAAGGCAGAGGCTGCCAGATCTCTGTGAGTTCAAGGTCAGCCTGGTCTACGCAGTGACTTCCAGGCCAGCTGGAGCTACAGAAAGACCCTGTCTCAAAAAGACTGAAAATAATAATAATATATTATGATAAGATGTAGGAATTTTTCTGGTTATTGTTGTTTTAATGAAGTGTTGAATTGGCCCTCACATACATGAGATTACACAACATCCAATTATAATTATAACTGCTAAGACTATAACCAATGGACTCTTTCCTTTTCAAACTATATTATAAGATTAGAAAAAGAGTCATTCCTGAATTTTTGGCTAACTCACAAACAAAGTAGTTCTTGAAAAGTCTTTGTAATTGTTTCATCTGAACTATATTACTGGGAATAAATGTGCAACATCTTCCATCAAGCATAACACGAATACCTTTCTTTTCTGCTAGCATTGTGTGTGATCTCATCCTTCCTAGTCATTTACCTGTGGCATCCAGCTGGCTAGATACTCCTTAAAGGAATTATTGATATAAGTAATAAATCTTTGTTGATTAATTTACATTTTTGTTTATTGTTATATATCAGAATATACTGTATTTGAGGGTCTGGAGATGTAGCTCAGTGATTAAGAGCACTGGTTGCTCTACTGGCCGCTCCTGCAAAGGACCTAAGTTCAGTTTCTAGCACCCACATGGTGGCTAATTCTAGTTGCAGGGGATCTGACACCCTCTTCTGAACTTCAACAGCATTGCACTCATGTAGTGCACTTACATACATGCAGATAAAACACTCATGCACATAAAATTAAATAAATAATAAATAATTTTGCAGGTGAGTGTGGTGGCGCACACCTTTAATCCCAGCATGCAGAAGACAGAGGCAGATGGATCTGCCAGCCTGTTCTATGCAATGAGTTCCAGGCCAATTGAAAGACCCTGTCTCAAAACAAAAATTAAAAAAAAAAATTTTAAAGAATATACTGTATTTGAAACCTATGGCTATTTGGTATCTAGTCTTGAATTCCCCTTGGGATTCCTATGAGGTCAACTTGGACATTAAAGGACCCTCTTAGCTCTGGGATTAGCTTTGCTAAAAGGAGAAGACTTGAAGACCAGGATAAAGTCAATTGAATTAGCACACAGGTCCTTTACCAGTCAGGTGGTAGGATTGAGCAAGGTTCCCCTGTTCACAGTACTACCAGATGTCAGCTCAGGAGACACTGAGTGCAGAGTAATTGCCATTTGCCTCTTTGTTGCTTAAGACATTTAAGATGTGTGTTTAGACTTCACAGTTCCCGTGGGCCAGCCTGTATAGCCAGGAACAGGAGCAATAGACTCTGGCAAGTCTTATTTCCCCGTGCATCCTTATCCTGTAACAGGCCAGTATGCATGTGGGGCCTGTGTGCCATCCAGGCAGAAGGATATTGCTAAAGCCTGGGATGTGGATGTCCTGTCACATAAGCCTAACAGTTATTCTTATGGAACATAAGTACTATAAATTTAACTAACATTACCCAAGTATTTGATTCTCCATATCCCATTTCTATTTCCAATATCAAATCCTTGATCTTAATTATATTTACATATAATTTACATATAATTATATTTACATATACAAGTATGCTCCTGATCTTTTAAAAAAAATTTCAATAATGTAAACTTGTCAGGCATTGAATTTTAGAATAAGGGGTGCTGAGGTTTCAGTTACATTAATCACTAAGATAATAGGAAAAATATGGAGTAATTTCCTGGAAAATTTTTAGCCTATTTGAAAATTCTCTATTTCCTTTATGACAGTAATTTATCTTCTATACATTAGACTTTAGAGATGGAGCCAACTGGGGATCCCCATCAAGAAATGGAAAGATGTAAGGCTGAACTGTTTTAATAGTTTTTCCTTTTGGATTTTGGACTAGAGATATTCTTTTAGATCAAGGTGTTACAGTTTCATAATAACACAAGCAAATTCTAAGCAGCACACATTTAGCAAAAGTAAAAACAAAAGGAATCCATTATGTTCATTAGGTAATAAGATGTGTCCACGCTCTTTGTTGAAATTAATTTCAAAGGCTCTTTAGATGACTCAATGAGGGAAAAACTCAGGACATGTGTATTTGTTGATTCAAGAAAATTTTCTTGGTTGTCATAAGCTTCCACAGAATAAGACTAGACATGTGTCAAACTGAACAATCAGACTGTTTTAGTTACATTAATTATCAAGTCAGCCATTATTTCTCTCCATAATAAGTAGACTAAAAACAATTCTTAGTCTCAAATTCAAGGGATAGCCTGGTGGTAAGATTGTCCATTTTTCCTGGTGCTGTTGTCATCAGCCTTCTTTATTTGGGTGCAATATGTCCAACCTCTTTCAGTCATTTGAACCACAGTTCCACACCAGAAACAGCCCCTCCAAAAGCTGTTTCAACTTGTTCTCTTTTCAACTTTTTAACAGCATTCAGTTCTCCGCAGCTGAAAAGGATGGGTTAGAAATTCAAGTGGAGGGATATGGATGGGAAAGCCTCGAAACCCAAGAGAAAAGAGATTGAGGAGGAGACCCAGCTCATAATTTCTGAGACATTGTTCTTTAGTTTTCATGGGGGGAGTGTCTGTGGACTTACTAAGCTCAGGCTTGGATCCTTTTTAGAGCTATTTTAGTCTTAAAGTTACTGGTAGGCATTTATTCCAGGGTAATCTTGTTTTAAGTACAAATTTAATTTTCTATGCACAAATATATTTTTAAGAGTTTGACTTACTCTTTTTATTTTCCTAGATGAGAGTGCCATGGAGGGCATGCAGTCCTAATTAATGGAGTCTTTATGTATAGTTTACAAGGTGAAATCATGCCATGACTTACTTCAAGTAAATTTTAATCACAATTATCAGCAATAGCAGCTGGCAGGGGAAAAGTCTCTATACATCTGTGGAGGTGGTTCGTCGTCAATGGTAAATATTTTAATTTTTCTACTGTAAGCAATTGTGTAGAGTCACCTGGATATTTTGAGAGGGTCTCAGTTTAGGAGGTCCCCCATCTGGGATCTGTTTTCTCATTATCACCTTTCTCCAATTTGACTAGTTACATGTCCCTTACACACCTTTTTAGTAATGGTATATGTAAGGTTTGGGTTCGAGAGACGCAGCAGAAATGGACCAGAGACTCTGCAAGGAGCCAACAGGACTGATTTATTAAGGGCTCGGGCACAGCTGGGACTGGCTTCCCAAGTCAGGGAGAGAGAGAAGAACAGCTGAAACTAGCTCCCTCCACACTCAAGAGTAAAGAGATGCTAGCCCCCTCATCTTGGGGGCTCAGGCTGGAGTGCCTGGCTTAACTTCTCCAGATCGGGATCAGGAAGTTCGCTCAGGGAGAGTAGGAGAGGCCAGCTCCCAGGGAGAGTGAGAGACTAGCCAGGCTGGAGAAGAGGGAGCTAGCTCACCCTAGCTGCCCAGTAGGCCTTTTTTTATGGGGAGGGGATCCCCATGACATCTGATTAATGTCCAAGGGAGATTGTAAACTCTTGGCCATGAAGCTTGTGAACTCTGGGTCAGGGACTCTATCTGGCCAGGGAGCTGTAAAAGTCAGTCTCTTTTACAGATGTTTGTGAACTCTGAGTCAGGAATTTTATCTGGCCAAGAAGCTGTAAAAGTCAGTCTCTTCTCATGGATGTTTATAAATTCTGGTCCAGGATTTTTGTCAGTCCTGAGTCCTGGAATTGCTGGGGGGTTTTCTTTTAGTCACACCTTACAATATAGATTGCTGTACAATTTTTTTATAACTTTTATACTGTATCGGAAGCTCTGTGTTTTGTAGGATGAATACCGGTTAGAGTCTAAACTCTGGATATTCCATGGCCTCAGGTTAAAAGAACAAGTGACTTATCAGAAGGGTCTGATCATCTTCTGGATTATGGCTGACCTTGGAAGGCAAAATATCGGGTGTCCTCTTTGATTCTCATATCCTCATTGGTCAAGGCTTCTGAGCTTTGTTGTACACCCAGAAGGACAGCTTTGCCCATCTGAAATTTTAACTTCTATGTAAATTTTAGATAAAGCCTAGACACCACAATCCAGTTTTAGATAAATCTTAGTTTTGTTATGACGGTTTTCCCCAAGTAGTTAAGTCTAACAAAATTAGCAAATGCATAAGTAATTATCTTAACTAGCTATACATTCTTTGTTCTTTTAAGTCAGTTTTTGCAACTGTTATTATGATTACATCAGTATAACTGTTAGAATGTTTTTGAGGAAAATCTCACAGAGATCCACCTTCCTCTGCCTCCTGAGTTATGACTTCAGGAATTTTAATCATCAACTATGCTTAAGTCCCATCATCCATAAACCTTGTACAACTTAAACCTTCTATAACTTGGCTTTGAGCTTTCATTGTTCTCACCTTTTCTTTTTTGTTCTTAGGACAAAATCTTATTTTATCATACAAAATTCATAACTTCATATTTACATCCTTCTCAACAATTCTCTCTTATACTTACTTAACAGTTTCTTTCTTATTTCATCTGCTTAATCAAGAATTGAACCCACATAACCTACATGGCACATTGCAGGCAAATCAAGATTATCTATCTGTACACGTACTTCTAACTACTAAGGTGGTTTTTGTTTTTGTTTTTGTTTTTTCCCATTTTAAGTCCCAAGCAAACTTTCTCTTTACTTGGTCTTTTTTTTTTTTTTTTTTCATTTTGAGTCAGGGTCTCCCTGTATCCCCAGCTGACCTGGAACTGGCTATGTAGACCAGGCTGGCCTTGAACTCACAGAAATCCTCCTGCCTCTGCCTCCCAAGTGCTGGGATTAAAGGTATGCACTAAACCTGGTTACTTATTATAAAATAAGTTTACATTTACCAAGAGCCTTGGAACCTTATCAAAATGACCTTGAAGTGAGAGTTTTTGTAAAGAAGAAAAGGCAGAAAAAAGAAATACAGAGAGTCAAAAGCCTTTACATGTTAAGCCTGTAATTTCAGATTTAGATAATAAAAGATATTTATTAACATTTTTTAGTGATCATCAAAATTCATGAGAGGTATTATTTCTTGTTTTCCCCACTTTTTTAAAAGATAGGGCATTTTCCTTTGTAACATCCCTTCTCCCTACATTATAGTATCTGCCCCTTCTGTCTCCCTGGAGACTCTTTCCTGTCTTATTCCCTTTGAAGGTTCTCTATTTAATGATTTGAACCTTGAATCCTTGGATTTTTGCCTACCCTCATTTGTTTGATTTATGGTTATTAATGTTATCTTAGCCTTTTTCCCTCCATCCCTTTTTATCTTTGTGGCTTCTTTTAATAACTCTTCTAGGATCCTTCCTGTCTTCCAGTCCTCGATCTTTTGTAACTTTCTTACTATGTTTGGTCAGCTGTTAGTTACAAAGTGTAATTTTAGAATCCATTATCCCGAGGGTTGTTTATAGTCATTCATTCTCATTCTCTCATTCTCTCTCTCTCTCTCTCTCTCTCTCTCTCTCTCTCTCTCTCTCTCTCTCTCATCTCTGGGGCAGGATTCCTGAGCGGTGGCCTTTTGCCCCGCCCATTGCTCTGAGGGAGTCTGAGGAGGAGCAGAGTAAGGACTGCCTGTGGAGGTCCTGCTTCCGCCTCAGGCACCCCCCCCCAGCGCCCCCCCCCCCCCCGCCGCCCCACTTTCATTAGCAAACCCAATTGGTGCACACAGCCTCTGAAGCCACTGAGCCCTAAGTCCTCTGCGGTGGGAACAAAGGTAGCCATCCCCACTCCTCCCACCTGCCCAGCTCCCGGCAACAGAGACCCTGGGGTCCTGCCCTGTGCTCTGCTTGCATACCCCCTCTTCAGGCACAGCCAGGACACTAGTTTTTGGCTCTTGGAACAAAAGCCAAGCCAGTCTTCACTGGATGACCGACACTCCTCCCTCTGTTGCCTTGGACCTCGCCCCATTTGCTCCCAGGCGTTAGTATCACCGACAGTTACTGCTTCCCGACCATGTACTGGTGCCTTGGTCCCAGATCTTCTGGCCTCTATTCATAACCCTATTCCAGCATGTCTGTGCTCTTTCTTTTCTTCCTCGAGCTACCTCACAAGGGGAAAAAAAATAGTAGCGGTGGTCACTTTTCTTCCCCAGAATCTTATTTTTTCCTTTTACCATCCAGGTTGCTTATATTTATACAATGCCTTCGAGATGGAGTTTCACCTCCTGTGAGATTACTAGGCCAACTCTGGTAGATGGTCAAACTCTCCTAGATCTAGGGGCAAGCTTCCAAAGCGAATGAACCAAGGTTCTTACCAGTTCAAGGTGGCAGCGCTCCTCAAAATGGTTCCTGAGCCTCCGGCTTCCTTTGTGCTCCTGGGTTCTTTACTCTGGCACACTGAGAGGACTTACTTCCCCATGGATCAAATAGCCCATTGGTGCTAGGCAAGGTCTCCACTCCAGGTGCCCTGAGAGAGCCAGGGACAAGGAAGGCAAAAACAACAACAACAACAACAAAAAAAACCCAAAACAACTGTCTTAATCTCTGGACAGAGCCCACAAGTACGTTGGAGCAGCTATGTATAAAGGGGTAAGCTACCAAGGCTTTCTTTCCTCCAGGAAGCAGATTATTCATGCTATCACCTGACTCCAGAGGTTCATACCCAAAAGACATAATCTTAAATGAAGGCCTAGCCTTTTATACCCTCCGTTAGTCCCCCTTTACAGTTCAGTTTGTTGCTCATATATAGTAACATGTATATTCTGATTGGGTGTTCTGTGCTACAAGGTCATGACAGGCAGAGCTGTGTAGTACACTCAGGCATGGACCACACTGCATTATTCCTTTTTCTTTGTTCTTATAGGGGAGTTCCTAGCACAGGGTCCTCTATATATGTCACAAGGACTTCTTTTCCTCTCCCCCTGTCAGAAGCATAAGGGGATCTTTCTCAGTGTTCACTATGAGGACCATCTCAAGTTCATGAAAATGGGGGACTCATCTTTCCCCAATAACTGGGTTTCCTGGAGGTTTTGTTTTAACTTAAAATTATATGTATGTGTATGTTTCTGTGAGGGTATACACACTCAAAAGCAGGTGATCAACAAGGGCAGAGGCATCAGATCATCTGGAGCTGGAGTTACAAGCAGTTGTAAGCCACCCAAAATGGAAGCTGAGAACTGGAGCACTGAAAGCAGCAACAGTATGAGCCATCTCTCCAGCCCCTCCCCTAGAGCTTTTATCTCTCAGACTTCTCCATGCTGAGCCTCCTCGTCAATTACAGTTCAGTTTTCCTATCCCTGCTCTGGTTCCCTTAAAGGTTTCTGGTAGTGGGTTTCTGCTCAGGAAGTTAAGATTCTCTGTTTGTCATTCTGAGGGCACTGATTTGTCCTATAACTTCAGTTCTCAATGGATCTAAAACTGATTTTCAGTTTGTTTGGCTTTCTACATGTAGTAGCAAAATGGAGGGACAACTTTCAAGATTCTTAAATGCCAGACTGGAACCAGAAACTAAGGTGTAATATTTCAGGGAGAAGAGTGTTGAGAGAGTTACACTCTATAGCTTAGGCTAGCCTGGAACTCACTATGTAGATGAGGCTGGCTTGTGCCCCAAGGAGCAATATTTAAAAGAAAAGGTTTAACCATATCAGTAGACCTTGTAGCTTCATATACACAAACCAAGGAACAGGTTTATTAAAAAAAATATTTATTAATTTTTACACTTGCTTGGTAGCACAAGACTATTAACACTATAACTCACTGAATATACATAAATGTTCACATTTAAATAACAGGATAGGGCCAACATTTTCAACCAATGGGTCAGCTTTAGCATCTCGTGAGGTGCTTTTTAGTTCTAGACATTAAAAAAAAAAATTTTTAAGGATAATTCCAGGTCAAAAAATAAGTCAAGTAAGTACATCAAACAGAAAGTCTTTCCAGAAAAAGAGGAATCTTACATGATGAAATGTTCATTTCTCTGGGAATAAACTAAAAAATAAAATTGTAAAAATCTATATCCAACCCACTCCAAAATATTCACACTGTACTGAATGCAATCTACAGTGTCAACATGTCTGAGGAGACCATCACATAAACATTAGCTACATACATGTTTTCCAAATTGGGTCTCAGAGGGATTAGACTCTGCCATCTCTTCTGTCCCCTTGGGACAAATGTGCAAAATATCTGATGGTGTTGTCTTCATGGCCACCTACATCTCTGGCTAATGATATATGTTACAGTATTTATTTATTCCACAGAAGAACCAAAAAAGGGAAACTTAGAAGGGAAAGAGACAAAGCGGTCCCTCAATATCTTCCTCTGTGTATTTTAAAACTTAAAAATAACTGACATAAAACGAACATTCCTTCAGTGATTAATTTGTTTTAATCACTGGGCTATTCCTGAGCAGAGGGAGATATCTTGCTGGTTCAAATTTAAAAGAATCCAAATGGCCACATTTAAGTTATAAAAACTAAAAGCTTTGGGACAAAATAATACTCTTCACCCTAGCAAGACTCTAGAACCTAGGAGATCACAGTCATTCTACTGTGGGACTTGGGGAACCAGAGTCTTGCATTTTGTGACTCAGGTCAACATTTTCTGTTGAAAACATTGTTACCTCTTTGTGGCCAAAGATACTGAGTCCATTTTCAGTTTCCACACATTTTTGAGGTAATTTTCTCAAGCTCTGTTAGTGCACAAATCTTCAGACAAAAGTCTATGAATGAGGTCTCCAAAATAAAGTGCAGGATCTATGTAAAAAAATTACTTCAAAGAAATTGTTTACTTTTCAGAAATGTATCATTACCATAAAGAAGTTCTTAAGTTCATAGAGCCAGCTTTTCTTCAAAAATGTAAATAAAACAAATTGGTTAACTTCATTTGAAATGAACTTAGGTCTTCTGATCTGGAGTGATAAATTTACTGTACCATAATTATTCTAAAAATGTATGTCACAAAAAGTTGTTAAAATACAGGCTGACTGTTAAGATGCTCTATGGGTACGACTGGAATGTACAGTAAAAAGAAGGGAAATACTTTTCCCTACTGTATTCACAGCAACCAAGACTCCTAAAGAGGAACACACAGAGACAAACTATCATTATGGAAAACTGTGTTTCCTCTTCCAACTAACAGTGTTAAGAGTCATTCAGATCCCTTTATTTTAATGTACTACAAATGGTCCCCATATTTTAATTTTTTTCCCTAAGTAGGAAGTTGGTCATCTTGCAACAAGGTCTGGGTGAGCTACAATATGCTTAAAGTTAAAAATACTTAGAAATAAGAAAGGCCACTTTCTTATTTATGCAACTTTTTGAAGAATGTTCATTTTAAGACAGTATTATAATATACTGAATGCTGTGAACAAGGGTTCAATGTAGGGGCTGGAGTTGTAGCTCAGTGGTGGAGAACCTGCCTAACACACAAAGGAAAAAAAAGTTAGACATATACCTGATGTGCCTGGTAAAAGCAAGGAGTTCAGCCCTTACTAATGAATGGCAAATGGATCCTGCATGGAACAAGGTTTCAGTTCTGTCTGTCTGTCCATATGTGTATGAGTTTTGGAGGCAAAGCTTTAATGTAAGGGCTTAAATTCTGCTGATATTATGCAACCTTTTCTCTTCCAAGGAGTCTGTGTTTGTGGAACACTAAAAATAAAAACTATCAGAACATGAGGTTCTGCCGAATCTACCTAGGGTTGGCATTTGTGGAAAGCACTACCAGTGTCCAACAGGTTTTCAAAAAATAGGAAAGTTTAAAAACAACCGTCATGGTAGTGGTGTGCGACTGGAGTCCCAGCTACTTAGAGGCAAGGCAGGAGGATCACATGAGCCCAGGAGTTTGGGTCCATAGTAGGCATTACAGTAAGACCCTATATGGGGGGTGGGATGGACAAAGGGGAAGGAGAGAGGGAGAGAGGGAAGAGGGGGAGGGAGAGAGGGAGAGAAAGAGAAACTGAATCAGCAATAAGAAAATTTAGGTAAGTGTTTCCTTCAGAACACCACCATCAAACTTTTGTCTCATCATTTTCATTTTTCATCCTATAAGCTGCCTTTGTTAAATTACTAGAAACTCAGATGCATGCGATAAAATGGTCCTGACCTAATCATGCCTATGAAATACTCCTCCTCCTTTGATGCCATGGCTTGGGTTTCAAAAGTCCAAGACTATGGATATGGTACATCCTGTCTCCACCTTTGGTATGAACATAATATGCCACTTTATATTTCCACAAAGGAAAAGTAAGGCTTGTCAGTGTGTTTAAAAACAAACAAAAAGCCAGCTCAAGAGCAAGGCAAAGTTTCTCCATCTTGAAATCTACATTCCCCTGAAAGAGCTGCATTCCATGGCAGAGATCGCAAGGGTTTGAAGAGTCAGTTTGGTAAAGATGACCTTGGCAAAATCATCCCTGACATATGTTTAAGTGTCAAAACTGTAGTTTCCAAATTCTTGAATGAATAATAATAATCTTAAAAAAAGAGGTTTGGATGTTAGAAGCTTCAGGTTATGATGACTGAGAGGACATGATGTGAGTGCTGGACTCCAGCTGCAGGATGCAGGCTAAGGCTTAGTGATATGCACTTCACTGCCACCATTCCCATTGGTGGTAGTCGTGATGATGTACTGTGTGGTCTGCTGTTGGCTGGAGGTCTGGGAGTCCAGCGCGTCACTGTGTGCAGTGGGCTGAACCTGGACTGCACCGGAGAGGGCGGATGTTTGCTTCTCCTCCAATTCTGCTTGACTTTCTGATAGCACATAATGACCCTAGAGAGTAGAAAAAAGATCTTTACAAACTCTGGGGTATAAAAGGGAGTGAGGGAACTACCAGAGAAGAGGAGGGAAGACGCCATGAAATGCTACAAGGGGACTCCAATAGGCGAGTGAGAGATGCTTTACCCATGTCTTCAGGGAACAGGTTTATATTACACTAACTGACTTTGTACAAAGGAGAAGCTCTGCTGTGTCATCAAATAGCATATCAAGGAACTGTGGGTACCGAAATTTGCAGTACAGTGGTAACTTACTTGGCAATTTTTTTTTAATTAAAAAAATGTCCTTTTTGTTTTGCTCCTAAGATTTCAGAAATTAAAAAAATATCGTCAATCAAATGTTAAGATTCAGACAAAATGAATAAAAAAAAAAGTGATAAGGTCTCCTTAAAGAGGTAGACCTCTTCCTAAGACAGGTCTCTAAGATTAATAGTTCCCAGACAATAGAGTTTTGAAGCCCAATAAAATAAAGAGATAGGTCAGTCACTTAAATGCTTACTGTAGAAGCATGAGGAGCTGAGTTCGATTCCCAGAACCACACCCCCCCATAAAAGAAACTAGATATGGTGACACACATTTGTAATACCATAGCTGGGAAGGTAGAGACAAACAGATGCCTGAGTTCCAGTGATCTCTGTGCCCCAAGACAATGAGAGACCTTGTCACAAAAAACAAGATGGATGGCTCCTGGGAATGACACTCAAGTTGACTTCTGGCCTCCTTCCACATGGTATACACAAAAATGCCCACACATACAAAAACCAAAACACTAGACGATCCCCAAATTTTATTTTGCCAAAGAATGACATTTAAAATATGCTACCACGATCAAATATGCACTTTACACTTGAAAGCATAGGAAGGAGGCAGTTCAGTGGAAGCTTGCATGAGGTCCTGCATTCAATCCACAGCACCATCAAAAACGTAGTAGCACAGGAAGAGCGCAGTCTTGGAATAAAGGCCCTTGCACTGGGTACATTTAAGGGAATTCTCGTATTGTCTTCATTTTTTTTTCCTCTGATCTTGAGAATTTTGTACACATACAAACTGGGCATTACAATACATTAATTTTTTTTTGAGATAAGGTCTCATATACCCCAAGCTGGCCTCAGATTCACTAAGTAGCTGAAGAATAACTTGACTCCTGATCTTCCTGCCTCTACCTCCAAAGTGCTCAGATTAGTGTATGTACCACCACACTTAGCTTTATATTGAAAGAAAGAATATGTCAGACAGAAGGGGAAATTTGTCTTCTATGGAAGGAAGATGCTATGATAGAGGTAGAAGGTCCGACACTCTTGGGTGGTAGAGGACCTTTAGGAGATGGGGCCCAGTGAGAGGCCCTAATGTCATTGGGGGCATGCTGTGAAGGAGATTCTCAGTCCCTTCCTTCTCTTTGCTTCCTGCCTGGTGAGGTGATGGTCTGCTTTGCCATGCGCTGCTGCCATAATATGCTGCCTTAACAGTGACCCAAAGCAAGAGGACCATGGGCCAAAACCATGACCAGAATAAACCTCAGATTTTAGTTAATTATCTCAGGTCATGTTTGTAGAAGCATGAAGTACAAAGGGGAAAAAAAGAAGTAACCGAATTTTCTGAATATTGTCCCGAAAAAAAGCTATAACTAAATAGCTACTTGATTCATCTAGGGCCTTATGTTCTTGCCCCAAGTAGATTGCTGACTATGATTTCTTCCCATCTGGCTCTTCCTCTAGGGGAGTGGGCTGCTTCTTAACCTAGGATCCACTAATCCGATCCATTTTAATTTTAATTTTAATCTGAGAAGATTTAAAATTTACCAAACATTATTATGATCTATACTCACCATGTCATACACCAGATCTTCAGAGTTTATTTCTCAAAAAGGTTTTGGTTGTAGTTTTATTTTTGGTTTTAATTTATTTTTGCAGTGCTAGGGACTAAACCCAGGGCCTTGTACCTATTAAATATGTCCTTTATTACTAAACTCCAGCCCCAAGTCCAAGAATATTTTTCATAAATGTATTTACTCTGTCCTCTAATAACTTAATAAACCAGCATGAACCCATGAAGAAAAAAGCATAGATAATAGATACAATCAACTTTGTATCTGCCAGTGGTGGTTTGACTGAGAAATGTTCCCATAGGCTCAAGTATCTGAACACTTGGGCCCGAGCTGGTGACTCTGTTCGGGGAGGTCACGGACTCTTTAGGAGGTGTGGCCATGCTGGAGGAAGTATGTCCCTGGGGCGACTTTGAAAGTTCATAGCCTCTCCCCACTTCCAGTTTGATCTCTGTTTTGTATTTGAGTTCAAGACATGAGCTCTCAGATTCCTGCTCCAGATGCCATGTCTGCTCCATCATTAGAGACTCTCCTTCTGGAGCCATAAGCTAAAATACACTCTTCCTTGTATAAGTTGCCTTTGGTCTTGGTATTTTATCACAGTAAGAGAAAACTAAGCCCAGCTTAAATATGATAATTTATGGCAATGTTTTTCTCAGTGGGTGGTTAAGTACTTAATCTAGCTCTGTAATAGCTAAGAATGGTTGCTCCTGACTGTAATCCCAGCACTCAGGAGAGTACAGTAAGACCCTTTTTCAACTCTCTCTTTTACCCCTAAAAGCACAATAGTAGTGTTGGTACACGGCACTCTAAGCACTAAGGAAGTGGAGGCAGAGGGTTGCAAGTTTAAGACCAATTTACCTCATACAGTGAAACCCTGCCTTACACACACATACACACAAACACACACGTGTGTGTGTGCACCGCATGTACACACCTCTCCCAAAACAAACCAAAACAAAACAAAACAAAAAAAAACCCAACTACCCTAATTGATTCACTATATTGTTTTCTACCAACTAAGGACTGATAGTCTTGAAGTATTATAAAAACGTACATTAAACTATGACTTAGTAGGTTCATTGTGCTGAATAGACATTCACTGAGCACTTGCTATAATCTAGCCTCCCAAGCAAGGCACTGAAGATAAAGCAGTAAAGATCCAAATTTCAAATCATTTACTATGAGAAAACAGAATAAACCAATCAATGAAAAACAAAAACAAAAAAACAAACAAACTAGAGGGCTAAGGAGGTAGCTCAACAGTAGATCACCTACCTAGAATACACAAGGCCTTAGGTTCCATCCCCAGAACTGCCAAAAAATACCCTGTGACAAAAGTCATTACCAACCAGGAGCAGGGTAACTTACCGGAGTCACTGCTTTCACTTGACCAGAAGTGACAGGTGTTGCCACACCACTGTCTGTGATCACAAACTGACCCGGCGGAAGTGTCATCATTTGAATCTCTGATGCTGAAAACAGGAAATAAACACAATTCAGTTGTCTCAGGTTTCAAACAAGTTCTAGAAACAAATGCTCCTTTACTTTTACTATCTCAATAAATTCATCAAAAGCCAAAATATAGTAAATGGATTTAATACATTTAAATTACTGAGTATTATAGTTTAGCCCAGCCTATACACATACTCAGAACCTGTTCATTAACTACAGTTGGGCAAACCATCAACACAAAACCTACACTGCAATAAAGTATTGACTATCTGATAGAAATTAGTGAATTTAGTGTGTGCTGTGTGGAAAAGAAGGCATGACAATTTCACATGAGTCTGAGGCAGAAGAATCACTTGAGCCCAGGAGTGGGTTCAAAGGGCAGGTAAATTGCCCAAGATGACCCTAGGTAAATAATGAGATTCCCTATCTCCAAAACAAAAGCAAAAATCCAGAATGGGTATATGGCTATGCTCTTACATCATCCATAAAGTAAAAAGTTCTATGCTGATGCACAAAACTCAACTCCAAGTGAATTAAAGACCTCAACATAAGACTCGATACCCTGAATCTGACAGAGGAGAAAGTAGGGAACACATTGGAACTTATAAGCACAGGAAAGGACTTTCTGAACAGGAGTCCTTAGTGTAAGCATTAAGTCCAACAACTAACAAATGGGACCACATGAAACTAAAAGCTTCTGTACATCAAAGGACATTATATCTGAGTGAAGAGGCAACCTACAAAATGGGAAAAAAAATCTTTACCAGATAGAGGGTTAGTATCTAGAATATACAAAGAACTCAAAAAACTAAACTTCAAAAACACAAACAACCCAATCAAGAAGTGGGGCAAGGAGAACAGAGTTCTCTGGAGATGAAATGCAAATGGCTGAGAAACCGTTTTTAAAATGTTCAACATCTTTAGTCATCAGGGAAATGCAAATTAAAACCACTTTGAACCAGGTGTGCTAGTGTACACTTTTAATCCCAGCACTAGGGAGGCAGAGGCAGGTGGATCTCTGTGAAAAGACCAGAAAAAAAAAAAAAAGAAATTTGCAGGTAAATGGAAGGAATTGAGGAACTTGGAACAATCATCCTGAGTGAGGTAACCCAGACCCAGAAAGACAAATGTCTCATGTTCTCTCTCATAGCTGCATGCTGGCTTTGAAATCCTAGATATGCATGTTTCAATTTGAAAATTCAGAGAAGCCAGGAAACTAACCAATGGCTATGGGGGAGGGGGCTCTTTGGGAGGGGCAGGCGCAGAATGCAGCGATATAAAGGCAGCGATATAAAGGGGAGTAAGCGTAGGAAGGCTCAGCGGGCTGGAGAGGGGCAGGGCAGAAGGAGGGAGCTTGGGGAGGGATAACCAGCACCAAAGGCCTTCTTCCTTTCTCCACTTCCTGAGTGCTAAGGTTACAGGTATGTGCCACCATGCCCAGTTTATGCCGTGCTGGGGATTAAACCCAGGGCTTTGAATGCTAGGCAAAAAGCTACCAACTGAGCCACACCTCCAGCCTCAAAGATTAAATCTTTGAGGCCACCCTGAGCTACATGTTCAGAACATGTCCAAAGGGAAAAAAAAAAGCTCCCCAAATAAAATTCTAAGTTAAACCATCCTATGTTGGAGATCATTCATATCTGCCAGTGTCCATATTCCCCTGAGACATTTCCAAAATTTTCATGTGCTCCAAGAGTCTTACAATGATGTGATTTCTTGAGAAGGTGAATAGATCTCTGACAAGAATCAACTATATGAGAAGAGGCTACGTATGGAAACAATGCCCCCACTCAAAAGTGGCTTCCAGATATTCACAAGGACAAATACTAAACTTTTTAACAAAGTAAGTTACAAAGACTTACCTTTGGCTCGATATTTTTTTAAATATCTTTACAGTTTCTTTTTCTTTTAAAAAAGTATTTTATTTTTATTTTACGCGTATGAATATTTTGCCCGCATATAAGGGCACCACGTGCGTGAGTGCCTGTGGGGCCAGAGGAGGGCATCGGGTCCTCTGGAACTGGACTTACGGACAGTTATGAACTACTATGTGGGTGCTGGGAACAAAACCTGGGTCCTCTGCAAGAACAGCCAGTGCTCTTAACCACTGAGCCATCTTGCCAGCTCCTTGGCTCAACGTGTTATCTTTTATACTCATATTTGAGTTCATGGCACAAATGCATCCACAGTTGCCTAATGATCACAGTTGAAGTTCAATTTCATTTTACTACCAGTGTTATTAAAGCAAATTAGAAACAAAATTTACCCTAGCACTCTGTTGATAATCTCTAATCAGTATTTTCTACAATGAATGAGAGATGCCTAGGAAAATGATTGATACCAGCTGTGGGCAGTCACAGACGATTAGCCTAGAACATCAAGTCTTCCCAGCACACAAAAGGGTCATGTGTGAAAGATGAGGGGGCAGTGTGAGGAGGACAGCTTGAGCCTCCATAAGAATAGAAGAGCGGTAGGTTCAAGCATGAGGTGTGTTACAATTCCTGAGTATAAAACAACACTAAGATACACATGCCCTTCCCTGGTCACCCTGTATAACACAACACATCAAGGAATTGACTTACTATTTTGAAACCTGGTAAATCAAAGTAATGAATCAGGCATTAAAGTATTTATTTTACATCTTCTATACAAAGTATCTTAGAATACTTGTAAGATAAGTTTTTCTTTTGTTGGCTTGTTTGAAACAGGATTTTACTATATAGCCCTGGCTGGCCTACTATCCTCTTGCCTCTACCTGCCAAGTGCTAAGATTACAGGTATGTACCATACACCAGGCACACTTTTTTTCTTTATAAAATTTTTCGATCTAACTAATGAGTAAGAATGATATAATCAGAGTATCACAACTTTGTGAGATCTAATCAAATAGTGGAGCTAGGGAATAAACATCAGAGGCTCCTAGCCCCACAAATAGAGAAACTGCCAAACCCACATATCAGCTAGGAGAATCTTCGGGGAAAGGGACAGAATCTGATTCTAACCAAGCCTCTACATGTGACTGCCTGCTTATAGGAAATAAATGGAAGCAGGTATGTCATCAAGTAATTCCACGAGGATGCCACCAGCAAAATCCAGAATGTGTGAACTAGAGATCTGTGACCCAACTTCTTCATAGAAGCGGCAGCTGAAAGGGAAGCAAGCACATGTGAACTCCAAAGGCACATACAACCTGCAATGAATGGCCTTTACTGCGAACTCAATTTGAACAATTTAAAAACCCTTCCCAGAGAGTCACAGAAATATGAAGATTGACTGGGTATCTGAACTATATTTGAAGGCATTAAACAATTACTGTCATCTATCTTTAGGCTGGATAATACTGTGATGATGTATTTGTTTGCTTTTTTTGAGACAAGTTCTCACTATGCAACTCTGGAACTCACTATGTAAGACAGGCTAACTTTGAACTCACAGAGAGCCATCTGCCTCTCCCTCCCAATGCTGGGATTGAAGGGAGGTGGCACCATGCCATGCCCAGCCTGAGATAATATTTTAAAATTGGTCTTTGGGGCTAGGGATGCAGTTCAGTGGTAGAGCATGTGCTTAGCACGTGCAAAGCCCTATGTTCAATCCTCAGCACCAAAAAACAAAAGGTCTTTTAATTTTATGATTTTTTTTTCATTTTTCTTTCTTTTTTGGTTTTAGTATGTGTGTGTATGTGTGTTACACATGTGTACCAATATCAATGACATGTATATACATGCACAGGCCAACAGAGGACATCAGATGTCCTCCTCTGTCCCTCTCTGCTTTATTCCTATGATAGGGTCTCTTGTCAAACCATAAATTGGCCTACCACTAGGCTGACTGGCTGGTGCACTGAGTTGGGGATCATATTGTCTCCATCCCTCAACTGAAGTTAAAGACATTCAAGGCTTTTTATAAGAGTGCTAGGGATTCAAACTCAGAACCTCATAATTGCACAGAAAGTGCTCTTACCCACTGAGCCATCTC
This sequence comes from Eospalax fontanierii, assembly GCA_035773235.1. Classification (NCBI taxonomy): domain Eukaryota; kingdom Metazoa; phylum Chordata; class Mammalia; order Rodentia; family Spalacidae; genus Eospalax; species Eospalax fontanierii. Next base: position 33,464,910 of record CM069539.1, read on the forward strand.
ACCAACCCATTCCACCCTTTTTTGAGACAGGGTTTCATGCAACCCAGGTTGACCTCAAACTTGGTATGTATATTTGGATGACCTTGAACTCCTGATCCTCTTGCCTTCACCTCCCACGTGCTGAGGTTACAGATGTGCACTACCACACCATGCTCAGTCTTTTCATTTTTAGATATATCATAATGTGTATTTAAGATAAAATGGTATGATGGGTCAATTACCCAGCTGGGGTATGAGAAAGAATGATGGGAAAGGGCAAGACAAGGCTGGGCAAAAGGTGGTCACTGGTGAAGCTGAATAAAGGGTACAGAGAGGTTGTTATTCTCTCTACCATGCATAATTCTGGATTCCAGAAACTTCTTTCCATATTATAATGCTAGCTTTTCAATATTCTTACTATAAATATCTTCATCATTTCATTTTCTTAAACTGAATATAAAGAGCAGTCTATTTGCCAGGATTCTACTGGTATTTACTATGAGTAAAAGAGTCTTCCCTTGACTAAAAACCAGGATTAGTCCTCACTGTAATCACCAAGATTTCAGTGAAAAGATTGTAACATAACTAAATGTAGAGTTTACACTTGACTACATGCTAAACATATGAAATCAAGCCAAGGATGATTATAACAAAGACAGTACCCCAAATAAGCAAATAATAAAAGATCAAAGCTGTAATTCCAGCTCTTGGAAGGCAGACTTGTAAGTTCAAGGCTAGCCTGGTCTACATAGAAGTTCCAAGGCTACATAGTGAGACTCTATCTCAAAAGGACAAAAGGAAGAAGAGGGAGAAGGAAAAGGAGGATTGATGCTTTCTTTCTCAGCTTCTAGTTCTCTTACTTGCTGCTACTGAGTTCTGGTAGCTGGATCCTGATCCTTCCCCATCTGCAGTGATAAAGGTCTTGTATTTGCCAACTTGTAACCAAGGTTTTCATCTCATCTGTTATTCCCTCCAGGGAGAAAAGAGGGAGGCTTACAAGACTGCAAGGAAAAGAAGCCAAGGAGTCTTACTAGGCTCAGAAAGCTCATAAAACCTACAAGGTTCAGAAAGCTTTGAAGTTAAAAGATTCCCAAGGCCCCTCCCCACCTAGAAAAGCAGTAAACAACTGCTGAACTGTGGAGCCCTCTCCCATGGAACTAACTGAAAACTGAGCCAGAAAGCCCTGGGGATGTTGTTTTCTTGAGATGGCATCCATCTGGGGGTTGACTTTTGGTGGTGAAGTTGCCTTTGAGTCACTCAATAAACTCACTGGTTCACCAAGACAGACTGGATGGAATCATTTCCTTGGTCTATTAGTGCTCTACATGTAGTGAACACACATTTGTTCACACCTTCCTTGGAAATGTCACACAACACAGCTGGCACCTGAACAGGGATGGTCAGAACCAGAGATGAGTTGGGGAGGAACGGTTGTATCACCCTTGCAATGGGCAATGAGTTATGCAACTAAAGCTGATCCATGTGAGAGTAGTACATCTGTAAAAGCAATCCCAGTATGGCTATCTTTCCCCTTGTTGTATGGGATGGCTGCCTCTTTGCTGTAGTGGCAACTGCATGCTGTCTGCAATGGATTATAAGATATGTAACCAAGGAAAGCTGTCTGAGAGCATAGCATCTGGGAGGAGAATCCCAGGGTGATCATCTTCCTCTACATGGTATGGAGTAGCATGTATTGATGATGAATGGGGTGCACCACACAAGTACAGTGATGTCCCCCAAAGAGATGACAGACTAAAGAACATACTGAAGTCCCTCAAAGTAGCATGTCTGGAATGATCACAAGTTCCCATAGCACCGGCTGCAGGTTATGCTGGGAGCTCCAGCTCTTGAGTCATCACGCATGCTGAGATTGGGCCTTTTATTGATATAGCTGCCTTTGAATCACTCATCTGCCTATAACCCCTCACATATTCCCCTGCAAATAATCCAAACAAACACACTGGTTTACTAAGCTAGTCTTTGGTGGATAGAAGTCTGTTAATGTCTTCCCAAGAAAAGTTTAACAACATCAACTAAGAATGTACCAACTCCTACCTCTAACAGCCAACCTGTTCATGCTTCCAGAGCATGAATTCTGGTTCCCAGACATACTATTCGTACATACCACCTCTGCTAGATGATGATCTCTGTGCCATTAGAAGAAACAGTATGGTGGAGTTGTTTAGAGTGTAAGGGCAGAGTGCCTGCATTCCAATCTTCTGTTGACTGGGTATATCTTTTAGACAAGTTATTGTGTCTAAACTGCCTTAACTATAAAATGTAAATAACAATTGTACTTATAGGTTGTTGTGAAGACTGATTGTGATATACTAATCTTTATATTTCCAGGGTCAAGTACAGTGATTGGTACCTAGGCATTTAACGAGGCCCTGGGTTTGATTTCCAATACAAAGAAAAAATTATTGGTAGAAGGGTGAGACATTATCGTTAAGACAACCTCTATCTATCTATTCTACTGCCCGAGTCACTACTTTACCTTCCTCCGTAACATACCTAGCATCTCCAAAAACACATCAGAATGGCATTCTGAGATCAGAACACTCGCTTGAGTTTGGTTATAAAACTCATTCAAATACATGTACCACAGAATACTGAAAATGGCCAGCTGATACTCTTGTTCAAAAATCTACTATAAAGCTAATGGAATTAAATCACATGGCTAGAAATCTCCCACACGTGAGTTGTTCCCCTTGTGCTTACAATAACCACGGAAGGAATTCCAAGCATTGGGGAGGTATGTGTGTTGCACAGAGGAATTCTGCTGCTGCTGCTGGGACTGCTGCTGCAGAGCCTGCCCTTGTGTGGAAGAACTGCCTTGGATATGGGAGGGGCTGAGCCCCTGCTGTGCGGGCTGAGCAGAGGGGCTCAATGGCTGCCCAGCTACCTAGGGAGAAAAAGAAAACAAAAGGAAGAAATCATGAATTTAACTCATAAATAACTGAAGAAAATAAAGTAGACTAATATGAATTTAAGGCTGAAAGTATAACTGTTAAAGTAATAATATTTTAAGTAAGAGTAGAATTAATGTAAAGCAATCATGATTCTGAAATTCTAATTTGTTTCCAAAGGATTACCTGTGAAGATGTCAAAACAATATCAATAAACTTGCTAGAAAGATAAACAAGGAGAAGCATAATTGCTTACATTATCTATCTTATGTTAACAAAATGAGGTGAAATAACTTGTTCCCATCACAAAGGAAATCTTGAACACAAATAGAAACAACCCAGAAGTCATGATTTCCACTGAACTACAGTGGCCAATACACCCTGGGTAGAGCTAAGCACAAGTGCACATCTGTCACCTGGTGGAGAGGCTTATGCCTGACTCCGTGATAAATCCACACTCCACTGTCTGCCATTCAAGGCACTGTCCAACTCCTAACTACCCTTTCTGATGCTTTCCAAATATCATTTCTGTTCCTAACAGAACAGCAGTTTCTTATAAATGTGTTAGCATTTCTCATCTCTTTCTTTAATCAAAATGTAAATTGATTTAGGTCATAATGCTTTCCCACCTATTGTGCCAAAACTGTAGGTTTCCTTCAAGACCTAGTTCAAAGACTAATGGACAAAAAATATCTTTGATTCTCTGCTAAACATAATTGTTTCCTCCTCTGAGCTCCCAGACCTCCCTCTATATCATATCCCAGTGACAGACTCAATCACCAACACAAAACCCCACAGTCATCATTCCAAGTCATAGAGGCAATTTACCTATTGCCCTTAGAATAGGAAGGCAGGAGTTTTTCTAGGATGTCGTTAACACAGCACTGTACTGGGAAGCTAGTAACTTAGCACAAATCTGTCTACAATAACAACATAAAAAGTAGAAGCAAATGTAAAAACTGATTAAGTCCAAATATAGTGATGTCATCTCAGTTGTCGATAATGTGTTCACTGTCAACTCTTGTGACCTCTGATGCCAACTTAGCACTCTGCATAGTCTATAGATGTACCTGGGATGGCGGTGGGGCTGCAGTGGTGGGCTCTGTGACCTGGATGTGCTGCACCTGGATGGCATGCTGTGTGTAGGTCTGAGGATCATGGAGCTGGCCAACATCCACTGTGGACTGCTGAGACTGGTGTGGAGAAGTGGCCTGGAGAGAGAAAAGACCAGGCAGGCTCCAGAACAAGTACATATTGATTGAGGTTAAAAGAAATGCTTTCAGAGAAAAAGTTCACTTAAAAACAAAATCCTGGGGCTGGAGAGATGGCTCAGCGGTTACGAACGCTGACTGCTCTTGCAGAAGGCCCGGGTTCAATTCACAGCACCCACATAGTAGCTAACAACTGTCCGTAACTCCAGTTCCAGGGGAACTGACGCCCTCTTCTGACCTCTGTCGGCACTGCATGACACGGGTGCACCTACCTACATGTAAGCAATATGCTTGTACACTTAAAATAAGATAAAAATAACAAATAAATAAAACCCAAATCCCTTGAGAGGCTGAAAATGGAGAGAGGATTTTGAGCTTGAGACCTAGGGCTATGTAGTAAGACTTCGTCTTCAAAAATTAAATCAATTAAGACTAGTCAATGACAGTAGTAACTACCAATGTCCATGCATTTAAAACCGTAGTGATTTAAAATTTTTTGAGACAAAATTATTTGAAAGTGACAATGTTCATTTCTGTCTTAAGTATACTTCTTTCTAGCACAACTAAAGGAAACAAAAGATCCAGTAGACATCTCTCTTTTAGCTCCCTGATGAACATGAATGAGTTATTATCTGGAAAAGGAACAACTATCTGTAACTCCAGTTCCAGGGGATCTGACATCCTCTTCTGGTCTCCAAGAGCATCAAACACATACACGGTGAACAAAATGCAGGGAAAACACTCATATGCATAAAATAAAAATAATACACCTTTTAAAAAGAAAAGGAGCTGACTGATATGAAGACTCAATCAAAATTACTCCTTTTAATTTCTCACTGGAATAAGGTACGTGATATCTATGTAAGCACTTATCAAACTGGTACATTATAAAGAAGTCAATCAGGACACTAAAGGACAAGATTCAGAAGCAGCTTAGAAAGGGGTGCCACTAGAACTGCACAGGGTGGCTGTACATACTGGAGTCTAGATCTCCTGACTACAGTAGAAAACTTCCTGAGTCCAGCGCCATCATGTGGAGACAGTGTTTTACTAACACCGGAGACTTAGAACTACCAAGCAGCTATACGCAGGCAGAGTGAAGGATGCTTTTATTGACTCCTACTACCATCTTGGCTAATGGCAACAAGGCATTCATAAAGGTAAAAGGAAATAAATGTCACACTACCGGAGCCACCTGCACCACTTGAAGCTGTATATGCTGAGGTTGCTGGAGACCAGATGCAGACTGAGACACTGGGATATACTGAATTCTCTGGTAGTCCCCCTGTGGCGTTCGGTAATCTGTTGTTAAGGTTTGGGACAATTCTGTCATTGCTTGGGTTAGCAGATCTGTTGTCTAGAAAAATCATAAAGCATATTAGTTGGCAACAAAAATGTATTTATCAATCTCAGGCTTCTTAAATCCTACTAAAATTCTGTTTCGCACACTAGTGGATCATGGAACTACAAATTGGCCCTGAAACCCTGCCTCTGACCCAGCAGGTCAGCTCTGGAGGTTTCTGATACCATCACAGTGACAGCATTAAATTTTCTCATTCCTCCTTTAGCATAGGGTTTTGGAAAGCACTGGTGAGGAGACCCAGTCTATGAGCTATATAAGCACAATGCCTTATGTAGCACACTGAAGGATATGTATATATATTTAGGGCTGAAGGAAGTGGCCCCATCTCTAGTCAATTAAATAATATGATTGGAATGGGTTTAGTGTTTAGAGAGAGGAGGGGAACTAACGGGAATGAAGGTTCTTCCTAGTCACTCACTTACCACCACAGTCTCTCCAGTGGCACTATCTGTTGTCAAGACAGCTGGGGTGGCGCTGATCACAGCTGTTGTCAGGGGTGTATGGATGGTGTTGGGGAGCTGGGCATATTCTGGATGCTTCTTTCGAATGTGTTGGACCATTTTGGTCTGAAAAATGAAGAAAAAATTAAGAACAACTACTTCAGCTGGGGCAGGAAAGGTACACATTTAAGGCCAGGTGTGGTCATACATACATTATATTGTGTGTATGTGTGTGTGTGTGTATCTTGTCTCAAAAAAAATTCAAAAAGGAAGAATTACCATAATTAGTAACTTTCTCATGTGCAAAAAAATCCTCCAAAGGGTATTGAAGTGTTTGATTTTGTGCCTTTAAAAAGGATTTTTTATTGTTATTTGTTTGTTTAAAAAAAGCCAAGCAGGATGGCTGTGGGCATTGTCCCACCTACTTGAGGTAGAACGATCACTTGAGTCCGGGAGTTTGAGGCCAACCTGGGAAACATACAGAGATCCTATTTCTTAAATTCAATTTTTAAAACATCAGAGCAACACTGACAACAGTTTGGAAGTGACTTCACTTCCAAGAGCAACACAAGGGTGTGAGTGGTGGAATAAGAGAAGAGAAAGGAAACACACATGACCCTCCGCCACCAGACAGCATCCAAACCCCTCACATTTATTCCCATTCCCCATGAATGCCTGCAGCAATCAGTCACTCTCTCCTCAGCAAAAAAATAACCCTCTTTTCAAGAACTATCTGCATGTACTTCTATAGGCCCGAGCTTATATACTGTGAGCAAAGAACTTTCAAATACAAGGCCCTGAGCAGGCCAAGGGGAAGGAAAGCAGACTGGTAGACGGCAGCAATTTGGAGAGGTCCACTATCTTCTCCTGTTCTTTGCTGCAGTCCCTGCTTGTTGGTCTCTTTCAGTCCCTCCCCCTTCCCCCCCGAACTAAGAAACAGCCATACAGGACACCTGGGTAAGAAGCCCTTATCTATTAAGACTTCCCCAAGTAAAGGTTTTGACATCAAATTTGATCAGAAACCAGGCAGCACCATACCTTACTGCTATACTGCTTGGAGCAGTGCGGGCAGCAGACAGGAGGGGTGGCGATGGTGCCAGTCAGCTGGGTGTGGGTACTCAACATAGGGTCTGGCTCTCCAGGGCCAGCAGGACGAAGTTTCCGAATGCTTGGTGGGAGCTCAGCTCCTGGGTGGTTCTTCAGAATATGGGCTTTACGCTTGCTGGCACTCTTATAAACCTGCAAGTTCAAATACTTTGCTATGAAAGCAATCTGTACTTTCACTTTATTGCTTCAAGAAAAATAGAGAATTTCATTCCAAGGAAAGGAGAAAATGTATTGTTGTAGTCTCAAATAAAACACATCAACAACTGGTACAGAGTGCACAGGCCTGTAATCTCAGTTCTCTGGAGTCTGTAGCAAGAGACTCGTAAGTTCAAGGCCATCTTGTGCTATGTGAACTACAGAGTGAGGTCCTGTCTTAGAAATAATAGGGGCTGCTGGGTGTAGTGGCCCATGCCTGCAATCCCAGATCTCAAGAGGCAATGGCAAAAATGCTGTTTCAAGACCAGCCCGAGCTACACAGTAAAACCATGTCCTAAAAAACTCAGGACTATGGATGTGGCTCAGTGGTAGAGAACTTGCCTAGTATGTCAAGGCCCTGGGTTTGAACTTATATATATATATATATATATATATATATATATATATATATATATATATATATATATATATTGTGTAAATATAGATATATACAGATATGTGACTATAACAGAAATTAGAATAAAATAAGAATGTAATACAGATATATGCTAGGCAATTTCCTTGAATTTTCTGTACAAAATATAATAACTTTACCCAAAAGTTTAAAAGGCATACAAGTAAAAAAATTTTTTTAAATATTTATTTTTTTATGTGTATTGCCTGAATCTGTGTAAGTGCACCCATGTCATACAGTGCCCTTGGAGGTCTGAAGGGGGCATCAGATCATGGATATGGAGTTATGGACAGTTGTTAGCTGCCAGGTCGGTGCTGGGAATTGAACTTGTATCTTCTGCAAGAGCAGCCAGTGGTCTTAAGTGCTCAGTCATCTCTCCAGCCAAGAAATTTTGTTTTTGGGTCTCATTGAGACAAGGTCTCTTTGGAGCCCTACCTGGCCTGGGACTATGTAGACCAGGCTGGCCTTGAACTCACAGAGCTCCACCTGCCTCTGCCTCCTGAGTGCTGGGATTAAAGGCATTCACTACCATAAATGGAGTTATAGATGGTTATTAGCTTCCATGTGGGTGCTGGGAACTGAACCCAGGTACTCTGCAAGAGCAAACAACGCTGTTAATCACTGAGGCATCTCTCCAGCCCTCATTATTTTTATTTCTGTGTATGTGTATATAGCTGCTTGTTTGTTTGTGCACCATGTGCACACAGTGCCTGTGGAGGACAAAAGAGGGCACTGGATACTCTGGAGCAGGGGTTAAAGGCAGCTGTGAGCCACCTAATGTGAGTTCTGGGAACTCAACCTGGTTGCTGCAAGCAGGCAGTAAGCACTCTTAACTGCTCAGCCATCTCTCCAGTCCTTGGTTTACAATGAGTCTGCCTTTACAGCCTTTCTTGTCAACATGGAAAACTACTAAAGGCAGAGGAGCTGCAACACCTTGATAGTGTCTATAGGTGATTTATGCGTAGCCTATTCTGGGCTCCCATGTGGCAGCCCAGCCAGGAAGGTTTTTCCTTTACCTTATCACAATACTGACAGAAGTAATCACGGTTGGGTTTTATGATGGGTAGAGTTAACTCAGGCACCTCTTCTATCTTCATGTCTGGATGTCTCTTTGATAAGTGATTTACCTGAAATGAGGAGGAGGGAGGAAGAGAGAGAGAGAGAGAATATGAATGAATGAATGAATGAATGAATGAATTATAAACAGAAGCTAAACTAACAAATGCTCCTGGCAATGAGTGCCAGAAGCTGAAACTCTGAAACAAAGGCTCACAACAGCAAGGCCTTTGCCCAGAGCCCCTGTGAGACACATGGGACACTAAAGTGCCAACAGTCTCTATTAACAGGAGTTTACAGTAATTCATTCAACAAATAACTAAAGGTAAGTTACTCAGCTGGGGTCCCATCAACAGGCTGAAAGAATGACCAGTAGAAAAAGGAAAATGGCCCAGCATGGATTTCTCTGGTGAGTTCTCCTCATGCAAACCTGGCTCCCACTGTTCAATGAACAAACTGCCTGATGCCACCACCGCCCTGGGACCATCCTCCCTGCTTTGACAGGAAGTCTCTTCCTATTTCTGTTTCCTGATGGGAAAAAGAGGCACTAATGGGGACAGTAGGGAAGGAGGTAAACACTCCACCAGAAAGAATACTCAACAAAGGAAAGGAGGGAAATAAAATAAGACCAGATCAGAGAGACCAAGCTAAAGAAAAACAAAAGTAGTGAAGAAAAATGGTAGAGGCCCAGGATGCAGCACAGAGGTGGAGGAGCAGGCCCCGGGATTGTCTGCGCACCAGAAGGGGAGGGAAGAAGGGGGGTGCAAAAGCTTTCTTTTAAGAGGTTACCCAAAAAGTGATTCAGAAGGACAAAGGGAGACAGGGAGAGCCCCAAATCAAGAGCTTGTTTCTTCTAGCCACTCACTGGCCCATGGACAAATCTAACTTGGTAAGCCTCATCCCCACCAACAGGAAAAGGTGGATCTGGAGACAGGAACCTGCTCATCTGGCACTGACCAGCATGCCTCGCCGCCGGAAGCCCATCATGCACAGACGACACTTGAACGTGAAGCTGTCATAGTCTGTCGATGTGATGCGTGGTTTGAAGGTCTTGGAGCGGCTGATGCGGTCCGCTTTCTTGGCCTCCCTTTCTGGGTTATGCATCCTTTGCATATGCTCCCGGAGTTTGTCTTTTCGCTATGTGGAGAGATTTTTTTTTTAAGAGATAGAAAAATTTAATTGAAGGAATCATTTTAACAACTAATACATATTAGTACATGCCACAGTGCCCACCCCTTTCTGTTGCTAAAGCTCAGGACATTCCTGTATGTCAATGGCTGGGAATCATTGTTCATATAGCAAAAAAGGGCCTATCAGTTGTCCTGCTTCGATATGGATCGTTAAATGTGAATGACACAGTCTCACAGGCAAGGTGGCTCATGCACTCAGAAGTCTACTCAGTAGGATCACAGCATGACTGAGATTTTGAGGCCTGCTGTGAAGCAAGATCTTGTCTCAAAAACTAAAACAAACAAACAAAAATCAGCTGGGCGTGAGGCATATGCCTTTAATACCAGCACTCAGGAGGCAGGGGTAGGCAGAATTCTATGAGCTTGAGGCCAGCCTGGTCCACATAGTGAGTTCCAGTGCTACACAGTGTGACCCTGCCTCAAAACAAACAGTCAGGCACGGTGGCACACACCTTCAATCCCAGCACTCCAGAGGCAGAGGCAGGTGGATCTCTGTGAGTTCAAGGCCAGCCTGGTCTACATAGCAAGTTCCAGGACAGCTGGGGCTACAGGGAGACCCCGTCTCAAAAAAACACCAAAAAACAACAAAGAAAAACCAAAACCAAACAACAAAACTGTATATATGAATGGTATATATTGTGTTTTGTTTTCTGGCTTTAATCCCTAATATTGGGACTAAAGGAACATACCACCACATCTGGTGACATACTCGTTTTCAAAAACGTTTTAAAATAATTTATGTGTATGAAAGTTTTGCCTGCATGTATGTACATCATATGCATGCCTGGTGCCCATGGAGGCCAGAGGTGGCATTGGATTCCCCCAAAACTAGAGTTATAGTCAGTTATGAACTGCCATGTGGGTCCTGGGAACCAAATGCAGGTCCTCTACAAGAATAGTAAGGGCTCTTATGTAATAAATAATTAGTCTGTAAGTAGTAATGTAAACCCACCATTTCATAAGTGTAAGGAGCATGTGTTATAAACCTATAGTTTATAAGTTAGAAGCCCGTGGCTGAACTCTTTGCTCAGAGCCTCCTCCTTATTGGGAAAGCCTGTGGCAGAGCTCTTTGAGGACAGGACCTCAGAGTACTCCTCCCCGCCCCCATCAGACCTCATAGTTACACTCAGGGGCTCTTCCCGTATTGGACCTCACAGTCACATACGCTGTTAGGTTGTGATAAGAACAGAGAAGTGCTCTGTTGGATTCCTTGGTGCTGGAGTTACAGGCAGTTGTGAATCACCCAATATGGGTGCTGGGAGCTAACCTTAGGTCCTCTGGAAGGGGAGCCAGTGCTCTTATTAACCACCGAGTCATCTCTTCAGCTCCTATATTTGTTTTTGAAAAGAAAGACTTTGCACTTATGTAGAAGAGATCAAAGGTATGTGGAATAAGTTTGGTATTGAGAACACCAAACATTATACAACATTGATAATGATTTTTAATACTGGATTTTCAAAGCCATGTGCTACTCAATTTCCACAGAATTTAACAAAGATTTTCTTATAAATATCAAGTGAATTGAAGTAAGGTTCTATCATATAATGGATTACAAATCTCTTGCTTTATGGATTTAGAAGTTCAAGTAAACTGGGGCCGGAGAGATGGCTTAGTAGTTAATGGCACTGGTTTCTCTTGAAGAGGACCTGGGTTTGTTTCTTAGGACCCACATGGCTGCTAACAGGGGATCTGATGCCTTCTTCTGGCCTCTGCAGGCATTGTAACACCTAGCTATGTAAAGCATGGGTACACTTGTATACATGCACACAAAACGCTCTTATATGTAAAATAAAAATAAAGAAATAAATTTAAGTTCAAGTAAACTACAGATGAAGCATGTGGCTTACAGCACAAGTTCTTTTCTTTTTCTTTCTTTCTTTCTTTTTTACTTTTTAGAGAAGGCTTTCTTATTTTGCAGAGGCTAACCTCAAAATCCTAGGTTCAAATGCTTTTCCCTTGTCAATCTCTGAGTTTCTGAAACTACAGGCACATACTACTGTACCTAACTTTGGTCCTACCCTGATCTAGTGATCAGTCCATGAGAGAGGATTAGGCAGAGGGCATCCCAAATAAAAAACAATTTTAAAAAATGCCAACTATCTTATCCAACAGGGTTCTTTGCTCTTGGCAAAGTAGTCAAACTGTTATTAGTCTTGGAAGGATTGTGTATCCTTCTATATGACTACTTCTTCTATATTTTTGGTATATTTTCTTCAACCACTTCAATTTTCAATACATTTACTCAACAAACTGCTTCTTGAGTGCCCACCAGGCATCAAGAGCCACAGTACCATAGCCCTCACCAACTACCTCTACTAAGGTAGGTACAGCTGCTCTTTCTTCCTGTTCCACCTGCCATCATACCTGAGGCACAGTGGAGAAAATACACAAGAGTTTCTCAGTCTGCAGTAAAATCTGGGTTGAGAACACTGTCCTTAACAATAGTACATCTCTGTCCAGATACAACAGTAAAGCTTCACTGCCTTTACAGTTTTTGCGGATCCCCAGTGTTCCCTAATTTTCTTCCATATATCCCTTTAAACAGAACAATTCACTCAAACTGAATCAATTCCTATGTCTCAAGGTCTTCCACTCATACTGCATCATGCTATGCATGCAGTGATAGACACACATTTGTTTGATGCTAAATCTCCATAAGGCCTCTTTAACCTAACGTCAAAACCGATTCAGTACCCCACTCTCGGTCCTGCAGCCCATGTCTAGCTCCTCGATGTCAGAGCATTCCCAGACATCCAACCACCCAAGCCACAGGTCTCAAGTGGAAATCTTTCACACTCATCCATGCCAAGGCTCTGAATTCCCCCCTACATGTGTCTTCTAGTTATAGCCTCTTGAGTTTAGGCACAGCTCCAGAAGGCCTCTGGCTCCCCTCATGAAAGTCAAATAGGACCAACCTACCTCTCTGGCTCTACCAATGTCCTCTCCCACACCCTTCATCCACTCACATCCCACTACCCCATCTCTGGAGTCCCTGCTGCTCCCTCTGTCCGGTGTCTCCCTCTCCGAGTCCCTGCCGCTCCCTCTGTCCGGTGTCTCCCTCTCCCAGTCCCTGCCGCTCCCTCTGTCCGGTGTCTCCCTCTCCGAGTCCCTGCCGCTCCCTCTGTCCGGTGTCTCCCTCTCCGAGTCCCTGCCGCTCCCTCTGTCCGGTGTCTCCCTCTCCGAGTCCCTGCTGCTCCCTCTGTCCGGTGTCTCCCTCTCCGAGTCCCTGCCGCTCCCTCTGTGTACGGTGTCTCCCCGCCTGCTTCATTCCTCATCCTCTCCCTTTATCCACCTGGCAAACTCTTCTCATCTCAGGGTAAAGTAAGCACTGATGCCTTGAGCTTGAGCTCAGCAGTATAGCACTTGCCTAGCATGTATAAGGCCTTGGGTTGATTCAATCCTCAGTCAAAATAAAACCAAAAGCATCACCTTACCTATAAATGCTCCTACTCCCCAAATCAAAGTCAACTGCTCTCCTACCACTTCACCCTTCTCTTACTGCAGTATCACTTTTTTGAGACAGGGTCTCACTAAGCCTAAGCTAGCCTTGAATTCAAGGTAACCTGACTTCAGCCTCTTGAGTACTGAGCCATCATATTTTGGATGTGTAATTTCCCAACTAAAGTATATATTCCCTAAAGTCACAGGTCCCACCTCATCTTTATTTATTTTTAACATTTTATTTATTATTTTTATTTTATATGTATGGGTGTAATGCCTATGTGTATGTAAGTGAAATGCCCATGGAGGTCAGAAATGGGTGTCAGATCCCTTGGAGCTGGAATTAAGGATGGTTGTTAGCCATCATGTGGGCAGTGGGAACTGAACCCTGGTTCTCTGTAAGAGCAGCCAATGCTACTAATCACTGAGCTATCACTTCAGCCCCCACCCCATCTTTCTGTCTGTTTTGCCTTCATGCAGCTTATCACTGGCAGGACATACAGCTGCAACACGTAGGAGCTATGATGGGGTCACCACCAAAAAGTCCTGTGGGAATTCATAACAGAAGCACTTCATTCAGGGATCAAGAAATGCTCCAGATGAACTGTGATCAGCCAGGTGAAATTACGTGAGTCTGAAGATTTATTTCAAACCAGGGATGAGGGGGAGCCCGAATGGAGAGATAGTATCTATCACTAAAGCTGGAGTGCCAAGTGGAAGAAGGAAGGGAAGGGCAAGAAGGAGTCAGAGCTTGTGTTGGCTTTTATGTGCTGAGAACTGTGGAGCTATCTATGTGGAGAACTACAAAGGGTTTTCCAGAAGGGCTACAACATCATATTTGTTCTCTAGAAAATTATTCTGGTTAGAGTCTGAAAAAAAGCATTGCTATTATATGGCAGTTGTGCAATACATCTGTTTGGCCAAGGCAAATGACATTTGTGCGGAATTCCCCCAGCACTGCTTTACATTAGAATCAGTCAAAAGAGGAACTGGCAGCAGCCTGGAAGGAAGGACCAAGGAAGCTGCCACACTGCTCTGCTGAGCTGGGCTGGGTCTGGAATGGTGTTGGGTGGGAAGTAGCTAGTGGATCCTTACCCCCTCTCACTTGATCTCCATCTCTATTCCTGGCTGTCAGACCTACGGGCCAACTCCAGTCCTGCCACCAGATACAGACCCGCTCTCCTTCATGGGTCCATAGTGCAGGTGCAGGAACTGGAGTCCTAGACTCCCAAGTAAGTTCTCACCTAGCCATCCAGATCAGTGCTTTGAAGGGTGTGCTAGTGACTTCTGATCCCAAGATTCTCTTTCTCCATCTTCTTCTATAATTAAGTTCTTAGCCCTATAAGGTGATCCCTTATTCTCTAATGGTCAAAGTAGTTTTGCTTCTCTGATTCAACCACCCTATCTAATACACTGAATGAAAATAACAGAAATTTGGGCTGGAGAGATGGCTCAGAGATTAAGAGTACAGGCTGCTCTTGCAGAAGACCCGCGTTTGAATCACAGCACCCACATGGCAGCTAACAACTGTAACTCTAGTTCAAGGGGATCTGTTGCCCCGTTCTTTCCTCCCTGGGCACTGCATGACATGGATGCACTTACATTCATACAGGCATAACACTCATACACATAAAATAAAAATAAATTAAAAAAAGAAAATAATGGAGAAAATGGAAGCAGAAAGGTTTTGTTAGTTTTAATTCTTTTTGCTTTTTAATTTTTTATTATTTATTTTATTTGGGGGAGGCACGTACATTCCACAGTATACATGTGGAAGTCAGAGACAACTTGGCCGAGTCAGTTCTCTCTTTCTACCATATAAGTACCAGCGATCCAACTCAGGTCAACAGCCTTAGCAGCAGGCACCTTTACCATGGAGCCATCTGGACAGCTCAATTCTTTCTGTTTTTGACCTTCTACATATTAAAACAATATCTGGCATAAAATAGATAATCATAACGTGTTGAGCCAGTCATGATGGAACACGCCTGTAATCCCAGCATTAAAGAAATGGGGGTAGGAGGACCAGGACAGTCTTAGTAACACATGGAGTTTGAGGTCCGCCTAAGCTACAGGAAAGTCTTTCTCAAAACAACAACAAGCTGGGCACAGGGGCTCATGCCTTTAATTCCAGCTCTTGGGAGGCAGGGCAGCAGCAGAGGCAGGGGCAGAGGGCAGATAGAGGAATCTCTGTGAGTTCAGACCCAGCCTGGTCTACATAGAGAGTTCCAGGCCAGTCAGGGCTACATAGTGAGACCCTGTCTCAAAAAATCAGAAACCAAACCAAAACAACAACAAACAAACAAAAAACCCCAAGAACAGCAAGGTGCTGAATAATAGGATGGATGGACAGTCAAATAGCATCACAACAAAGGATGCCTTTACATAGAAAGCTTTCCATGGGGCTTGGGCTGTAGCTTGGTGCTAGAGTCTATACTTAACATGCACAAAGCTCTGAGTTAAAGCCTCATGTCCAATGTAGAAGGTGGAGCAGATGGGGGCGGGGGGGAATAGGAAGGAAAAATGAAATGCAAAAAAAAAAAACACATGTAAGGGGGCTAAGGGAAGGGTTTAGACCACTTTGAAGACTGTTAATGACTTCAAAGATTACAGTAAAAACAAATAATTAATTGGACATGGTGGTGCACACCTATAACCCCATGAAAAGGAAGAAAAGAGAAGGAAAGGAGACAGGAAAAGGAAAGGGAGGGAAAGGGGAAGGAACATGTAATGGTACATGCCTAGAATCCCAGGACTCGGGGGGTGAAAGGAGAAAGTCTTTCGACCATGAGTTCAAGGCCATCCTGGGCTATATAGAAGCACGTTGAAAGAAAAAAACAAAAGAAGGAAGGAAAGGAGGGAGGGAAGTAGGTGGGCGGGGCGTGAGGGAAGAATGGAGAGAGAGGACCAAAAATCCAAACTTATACTTTTTAAATTGAAGTCCTTTAAATTTTTTTCCATTTATTTATTTATTTATTTATTTATTTATCATTTGTTTGTTCCTGTGTATATGTATGTATGTGTGTGTATGTGTGCAAGTGTGTACATCATGTAGAGTGCATGTGGAAGTCAGAGCACAATCTTTGGAAATTGGCTCTCTCTTTCTATTATGTGGGTTCCAAGGATACAATACAGGCTGTTATGCCCAGTGGCAAGTGCCCCTACCTACTAAGTCATCCTACCAGCTCTGTTTTGGTTTTTTATGATAAGGTCTCACTGTGTAGTGACTGACCTGGAACTTGCTAAGAAGACCAGGATGGCCTTTTTAAAGGCATATGCCACCATGCCTGATCTGCTCTTTTGCTTTTTGAGACAAGGTTCTCTAGATTGCCCAGGTTTGCCTAGAATTCACTATATAGCCAAGGCTGGCCTCAAACTCATAGCAATCTTCCTGCCCTAGTCTCCTAAGAACTGGGATTACAGGCCCACACCTCCACACAAGTTCACAGTGGAGATTTCAGTCATGACAATATACTAAAAGCCATCACAACTTCAATCTATAAACTATAATAAATGCACCACAAAGCTTAAGCTTTGAAAATTATTTCCTATTTGCCCTTAATGTTCAGTCTATACAAATATAACTCTTACTTTTCCTCTCCTAAGAATCTATTTCCAATTCTTTTCCAGTTTTTTATTTACATAATTTTATTATTATTAGCAATGTGTATGATGTATATGTTTAAATAAAGACATGTATGTACCATGATAGGCGTGTGGAGCTCTGCGGACAACTTTTAGAAGTTGGCTCTCTCCTTCCACTGTGGAATCTGGGTATCAAACTAGAATTCTCAGGTGAATGGCTAAGCCCCTTTACCCACTAAGCCATCTCTTACTGGCTCTTCTAGTTTCTATGTCAGTGTGATCTATAATCATGCTCAGCAAAGTCTCTCCATATTTATCTGAGTTTCTTGCAGACTTTCCCTTGGCTTCCCCACCCCAAGCTGGTTACTGGTTTTTGTTGTTGTTGATGGGTTAGCACACACTGGCTTGGAATTAACTATATAGCCTAGACTAGACCCAGACTCGAGATCCTTCTCAGGATGGGGATTGCAGGTCTGAACCTCCATGCCTAGCTTCTGATTTTTTAATTACAGTCCTTGAAATCATTATTCTCCCAAAGTAGTCTAAACCTTCTCTCGTTTTTCTTTACACGTCCCATCTTATTAAGAATAAGCATTATTTATCATTTGTTTGAGTATTTGATTTTGGGAAATGTAAGTTTTCCCCTCCAAATTTTTTTTTCGGGGGGGGGGGTCTTTTTAACACAGGGTCTCCTGTAGTCCGGGGTGGCCTGGAACTCACTATGTAGAACAGGCTGACCTTGAACTCACAGAGATCTGTTTGCCTCTGCTTACCATGCGCTGGTATTAAAGGCATGTACTACCACACCCGACCCCCCTTCCGATTTTAAAGCCAAGTCAAACATCATGTCCAAAGTGTATCCTAGGCCATTTCAGGGCAAGTGGGTGATAAACTATAAAGCAGGCAGGCATTTAATCTGCTTGTCTTGATTCTGAGCAAAGCCTGGCTTCCTACCTTAAACTGCTTCCCGCAGGTGGAGCACAGGAAGTCTTTGCGGTCCGAGTGCCGGAGCATGTGCAGTCTCAGTTTGTCGGGACGACAGAAGGCCTTGTCACACTCGGTGCACTGGTAGATCTTCTCTGAGTGGAAGCTGCGCACGTGCTTTTTCACCTGGCAGTGAAGACACGGGAAGCTCAGGCCCTGGTCGCCAAAGGAAAGGCTCACAGAGGCTACGACGCTAGAGGGAGCCAACGCACCACCGAGACCTGCAGGCTGCTCCTGCTGTCCAGTCACAGGGATGACTGCCCTCAGTTACACACGTCCTTGTCACAAAGAAGCCAAACAGTGGCCAGAAAGCGCTACAAATCTGAACCTCCCAGGTGACTTGAAGGGTGGAAGAAAGAAGATTTATTTGATCTTTTGTACTCGTTTTCTTCTTCTTTCTTTTTTTTTAAACTCAAAATGGAGTTGCTTTGGGTTTAAATGAATCATGATAAATACTATCTATAAGACAAAAAGCTATTCATCCTCATTTTCCCCTGTTTTTATACTTAAAAGCAATTTTTCTCCTTTTCATAACTGATCCTTTTATATCTTGCTATCAAATCAAGTCTGGGATTTAGCTCAGTGATACAGCAACCACCCTATCACCAAGCACGCCTGAGGTCAGAGGTTCAGCCTCAGCAATGGAAAGAGAAAAGGCTTCTGAAGAATGAAAGATATGAATCAGATGACACTGGAAATGTCATTCATTCATAATTAAAACTCTGGTGTCCTTTTTCCTCATTTGGGATGTATTCTTTTACTCTGGATAATTTGAATAAAAGAATATGGCTTCAGCCTGGATTCAATTCCAGTACAAAGGAAGAGGGGTAAAGAACACAGGTTCTGAACTCTTAGCCATGAAAAAGAACTCTGTGGACAACACCGAAGTGGGGGAAAAAAATGAAGCTATGAAGAAAGCATCAAACTACTCCTCTAAAGAAAGCACTTTTCTTCAATAATTTTGGAGTTCCTTTTGCCATTATATTGTATTTTATCAAACTTTCTAGCTGTGTGAAGTAAGAAACTTTCCAAGGCTCTCAACATTAGCAAAACTATGATTATGAGATACTGTGATTTAATTATTTACTGACTAGAATATAAAATATCACTGAAGTTCAAATGAAATCATGAACATTCTGGAATTTCTCTTCCCCAATTTTGCCCCCACAGAGAATGTACTACCAGAGAGACAGAATGTGCTTGACACAAGGGTATACTATATACCAACTCCCTCATTTCCTTTCAAGGGCAGAACCTTAGCAAAGCTAGACAGGAAACCAGAATGGGAGGGAGATGTCTCCAGTCCAAGAAGTTGAGGTATATGTTCTATAGACTCTAAATTATTTTATGAGTAATGGATATTTGACAAAGATTAAGAAAGACTTTTTAAAAAATAATAACCAGATCTGGTATTTAAAGATAACATTTTCTTTACATTTGTTTGTGTGTGTGTGTGTGTGTGTGTGTGTGTGTGTGTGTGTGTCTGTGTGTCTGTGTGTGTGTGTCCATCCATGCTTGAGTGCTATGGTACACATGTGGAGATCAGAGAACAACTTTCAAGAGTCAGTTCTTTCCTTCTACTATGTGAGTTCTGGGCCTTGGAATCAGATCACTGGGTTTGGCATCAAGCACCTTTACCCACTGACTTATCTCACTGGCCCAGATCTAGTGTTTATTACCTGAAATGGAACTTAAACTTTACATGACACTGATCTGGACAACTAAGGATAATAAAGCTCTATTCATGAAAAGTAGTCTGACTGAAAATTACTGCAAAGTTGTTTCAAAAAAGGGATGAAAATACAGGTGCTGGGCAGTCTGAATTTTCCAAAAATTGAAGGTTTTTTTGTTTTTATTTTTTTACCAAAAGAAGGAAGCAGACAGGAGTCTCAGTTGCAGACACTCACCTGGATAAAATCTGGGAACCGTTTCTTACAAGTTGGACAGGTGAAGTAGCCATCACTGATGTGAATGGCCACATGATCTTTCAACAAATCAAGGCGGTCAAAGGATTCTGGGCAAAAAATGCAAGAGTAAGTCTTCTGATCCGAATGGAGCTTCATGTGGCTCTCCAGGGAGGCGCTGCTGATGAAGCCCTTGTTACAGAGATCACAGGTCAATGGGCAGTTCCCCTCCCGCCCATGGAAGCGCAAGTGTTGGTCCAGTTTGTCCTTTTCCCGGAAGGCCTTCCCACACTGCAAGCATTTAAAAGGCCGGAAGGACTTCCGAATAAACAGATGCTGAAGAGCTGCATTCTGAAAGACACACACAAATAGGATCATGTGGTGAGGAAACAGAAGGGACCACATGTCCACAGGGAGAGGGTGACTCCTGCAAGGAAGCTGAACTCAAGGCCACGCAAGGGGAAGAAGACTTCAGAGACAATGTTGAGAAGGAAGCCATCCCAAGAGGTTTATCTTGAAGAGACACATTTTTGTGTATTTCATTTTCTATCTGTATATGTATATTTTCTTTTGAAATGATTTAAGGAAATTTCAAAACTGTTCAACAGAAGACTTCCAGTAAAAAAAAAAAAAAAAAAAAAAGAAATCCAGAGAGAAACAGGACAAAAATCAGAGATTTATAAGACTTGGTAAGCCATACAAGCATGAATTGAGTTGGAATGTGTCAGCCAAGTGCCACATCCCGAAGTCTTTAATGAAAGCATCTGAAGTATGATTATATTTCACAAAAAAGAAAAGGAACCAAAGGGCAGTTAGACCTTGCCAGGAAGGAGGCAGAGAAGAAATGGGGACGGGGTTTCTTGGGGGATTAAATTGTGCTATGTGAACAACAGATCTCAATTTGAGAAAGCTGAAAGGGAAATGATTTTATGTGAATGTGCTTTTCATGGGCCATAACTGATGAAAACACTAGAAATGTGTATGTATTTCAGTACTTCTACTTAGAGAATGGGGAGGACCAGTTCCCAAGGCAGCCACTTGGTTCTAGAGAAGACACCATGCTAACAAAGGTAAGCTTATTGCTGTGCTTCCTGTCTAGACAGGTCAATTTTGCTCTTCTTTTCCAGTTACAGATCGCCCTTCTAAGGCTGGTTAGTTGTCTTGTAAATCCACGGGACTGTTACAGGGACTCCAAGCAAGAGAAGATGATGTTCAATGAAATCTATCATGACTGCTGCACAAGCAAATCAAGCTTCACTGAGAGCAGATCCCACAGTACACACAGAGAACAGAGAAGTGATAGTCGGCTGTGCCATTCAGAACACTCAGTCCTAAGTTCCTCAAAGCATGGGGGGGGG
This sequence comes from Eospalax fontanierii, assembly GCA_035773235.1. Lineage (NCBI taxonomy): Eukaryota > Metazoa > Chordata > Mammalia > Rodentia > Spalacidae > Eospalax > Eospalax fontanierii. The sequence goes on from CM069539.1 coordinate 33,486,047, forward strand.
GTTGCTTTATGGTGGGAAAATCCCTAAGAAATGTACCTGTGCATGAGTGTGCCTGAGCGATGCTACAGGAAGAGGGACTGCAGAGTTAAGGGGGATTGTAATGCATTACTTATGCAATGAAGAAAATATACCAATCAAAAGTCTTCTGCTCGCTTGTAGAAGCATCTTGGAAATTAAATTTAACGTGAAAAAATCATGGGGGAAAGCAAAATATACTTTTCTTAACGCACTGAAATTTCTGAACACAGACTATTTCTTATAACAGGAAACTGTCTCTCAAGGTTTCTCTAACAAGGTATTAGAGGTATAGAAGAGGTATTTTAAGATGCTGCCTACTCATTTATTTCAAGTAGGTAAATAGCAATTCTGTTGTCTTCTTAAACTGACTGGGGCTATTTGAAGGATGGGGATGGGGCACCATATTTTTTTTCTTTTTTGTATCTAGATCCCTTAAAATATCGCTAAGTCACAGGGCTTGTCACATATAGTTTGAAAATCAACAAAATGTATTTCAAATGAAACTCAAGTTATTTCTCAGGTTTTTTTCCTACAACATCCATAAAGATCCTTAAGAACAGCTCATTTTAAATCAGCTGCCAAGCTTGTTCTCGGCTCCTAAGCTTGGCGGCCACCTAATGTTTTCACTTCATCTGGACACATACTTGTATACAGACTCTTCCTATTTTTTCTTTCAGAACTTTATGGAAAGATGCCAGATAAACAGATGCTATTCTAAGGTTCAGCGAAGATTCAGGATTTAGAGCATGTCTGCCCATAAGAATCATTTCCTTTATCCAACCTCGGTCAAGTTTCCAAGGACAGACTTGCTGCACAATAGCTGATGATCCCACAGAGGATTCCATTTCTCCTGGGCACCAAACCCAGAACTCAGCTTTGTTTTGGTCTATTATGCTAACCAGTCTCCTGTCACTGATGATTAGCATGAGTGCCTTCAGATACTTGATTTACACTGAGCGGCCACCTGGCTTCTGTTTCTTAGTCATACTGCAGCCCTTATCATCTCTGTCATTTCCTTGGAGCCCTGAATATTGTCTGCATGCTCAAAAACTGGCCTGCTTCTATCTGAGCTAATGCACTCACATTACAAGGTAGTATAAAAGTATTGAAACTGCCCCCCTCAGCTCGCTCTTGCTCTTGACACACTTGCAAACCAGACCTATTCTAAGGTAGCTTTCTTGTACACAGCCACACTTGGGCCACTTTCAAGAAGAAATTATGACAAGTGAGGCCACACACAATGCATTAGGGATCTTCTGATCCCTGAGCTCCCTTCAGTCAGTGATACTGTACTGTATGGAACATAAGCTGCTTGGAGGCCAACAAACAGTATCCGGAGTGCTAGATTTTGTTACATTGCAATGAATTCTGAGAAAAGATTCGATATTTCTAAAATGTCTCTGAAGTTTGATATTAATAGCTAAGGGAACCCACATTATTGATCTCATTTCTAAAAGAGACTAAAAATATACTAAAAGAACTTATTCAGTTTGTTAGTTGATGTTTGGTTATAGTAAAAAACCAAAACAACAAAAATTTCTTCAGGCGATCACACACCCAACTATCAAAACCTTTGGAGGGTTCACTCTGCTGAACGTACCTCACTCTTCACTATCCACTTGACACTCACATCAGGGCCAACCCACTATTTGCACTGTTCTATAACCATTCTAAGCACATCTGGGTCCCTGATCCTATGGCTGCCCTCCTTTGAAATAGTTTACCTTCCACAAGAGATTGTCTTCCAAGGATCAGTCTTCCCTTATCCCAGCTTTCTCTATCTTTCTTGGGCCTTTCACTCTAAGTTCCTAGCTCAATTGTAGGTTGTCCTTTTATATTTAATACATAGTTGTAAATGACCTTGCATTAGCACTGACTCCTTATTTAGATTATAAGCTCCTAAAGACAGAACTCAAGGCAAAGTTCTGTTGGATATCTGGACTGTGCAGACTGCATAGTTAGAAATCAATACCATGCCACAAATCACTGAAATAGTTTTAGAGCTGGAAGGACCTTGGAAACCACTTAATCCGATCTTTCATTTTGCTCAGAAGGAATCTACAGTCCACAATTTACTCATTTGTCTATTTGCAAATAAAATATCATTCATTAATTTGCATTTACTGTAGCAACCAAATTGTGTTTTCCATCTGGACTTAGTAAGTACAGATTGTAAAGAACAGCAGGTCAGCCAAACACTTAAATTTAACATTCTGTTATGTGAAACACAGGAAACAAACCTACCTGCAGCTCCAACTGAGCAGGCAGCATTAGAGGAGAGAAAAATAGTTACATTACCAATTGGATTGGAAGACTTCCCTTCAGATGGTCATTACCAATCTGGATAAAAAAAGATGAAAAAAAATCCCTACTTTTTAGAATATGTGAGAGGAAAAAACAAGATGAGTGAGATTGACTTCTGAAAGTCACACTTTTGCTTTGATACAAGAAACCCTGTACCGAAACCAGATCCCGCCTCATTCAATACACAAGTGCAAAAGTAGATCATGCTTGGATATTCGCTACAGGTGTGCACTTTGGGGTTTTGCTTTCCCCTTCAAAAAAAAAAGCATTTCTTCCAACTTACTAAAGATTAGAATTACCAAAGCACAAAAGACAGCAACTGGACAAGAAGATATGCAAAACTGAGAAAGGAGGCAGAAAACAGAAGGGAAGACATCAATTCACAGTCCTTTCTCTTTCTAGCCTGTATTTATATGTTTTTACCTATTCTTTAAATAATAGATATTGGGATGAAAGTTATATGTGTTTCAATTACAGGACCTTCATAAAGGCTATTTAGAATGACAGTTCTGAGTCTTTGAGGCTATCATGTGACTACAAATGCTTAATGTACATGAAGACATGCACTAGTCTACTTTTACATCCCTGCCAGCCTACAGGCAGATCAGTAACCTGAAAGAGCGATTAAACCCTGCCTCTTTAACCCAGAGCAAGACTCCAGGCCAGGAGCCCTATAACATCACCACTCTGAATGTGGTCTGACTATCTTATTTTAAAAAAAAGAAAGAAGGAAGGAAAGAAAGGAAAAAGACCAAAAGAAATCTGAGTTAGCACAATCAGGAATGTGTAAAGTCTAGGAAATTATTATATATATATATATTTTTTTTTTTTAAAAAGTCTCTTTTATGTACAAGTCAGGTATCAGCAAGTCTTCCTATACCTAGTTGCCACAAACAGGAATTTCCACCACTGTCTGTTGTCAGTACAGACATTGCATAGAACCACACTGCTTTCCACATACATCTGCTGAAGCTCCTAACTTAGACTCAGTTGCTGCCCACATAATAGAAACATGTCTGAAATGTCAGAGAAGCTCTGCAGTCACAGGGTCTAAAGCCAAGACACAGTTCATACAAGTGACATGCTAACCAGATCTAGAACACACCTCTACTTTAAGCTGTCCCCAGGTGTATGAACTATACCTGCCACATCAATTTGGACACAGTTCCTTTTGCAGCAACACTTGTTAGTCTCCCTTGCAAACCATAGATTAGCAAATTTAATTAGCCACAATTAACTTGAGAGCTATGACTAAACACAGATTAGCCTGGCTTAAAACATAAATAATTTGGGCTCGAAAGTGTAACTCAGTATAAGGGTGTCTGCTTAGTCTGTGCAAAGCCTTTGGTTCAATCTACAGCACCACAAAAATAAAACAAACAAATGAAAATATAAATAATTGTTGCAATTAAATGTACTTAATTCCCTATTTCTAATCTGTGAATTTACAGATGTGGAGAGGCATCCTATTGTAACTATTCTAGTCCATGAACTGCCAAAATCCAGGCCTCTGTGTGTCATTATTATGTTGACTGAATCAGGACAGCCGTGCCAGCTTGCTATAGGACAGAAACACTGAGAAATAGCTGACATTTTTATAAAGTAAGGAGATTGGGTATGTGAAAGGCCAGGTATAAGATTTCACAGTAGATGGCAAATACACAGGAACACAATGACCCACAAAAGCTGCCCAAAGGGAGGAAGGTGACCTGCCAGAGAGGGAGTTTACACTTTCCTACTTACTCTGATGCGTTTGGCCCTGCGCATGTCATCGGCTGTCAACGTGCTCTGGGAAGGCACTCCGCTCTCTTCATGCTGCGGCTGCAGATGCAGGGTGTGAGCCTCTGGTTCCTGCTCTAGAGAAGATGGGGCTTCCTGCGGCAGCTGAGGGAGTGGGATGGAGGTCTGTTCTGGCTGCTCCAGTCCATTCAGAGTAGCTGGTTCAGTCTCATCAAACTGTTCCTTTGTGGGGAAGTGTAGCAAGTCCTGAAATTTGCAAAATTCAGGAATTATTTTCCCATTTACATAAAGATCAGAGATAGAAAGACAATTGACTAGGATTTAGAATTGGTGCTATTTATTTATTTAAGAGATAGGGTGTTGCTGTTTCTTAGGCTAGCCACTAACTTCTGGGCTCAAGTGCTCTTCCTGTCTCAGCTTCTCAAGTACTTAGAACTAAGGAACATGCCACCATGTCCAGCTATGCATTAAAAAACAAGATTAGCATCATGATGCTGAAAAAAAATTCTCCCCCCAGGAAATAATAAATATGCACAAAACGTAAAAACTATGAGACACTCCTGATCACGGAACAAGGAGACTGACACAGTTTTTCTGGAGTATCAGTCATTTTAATGGTTTAAGTTAATTAAACAAAGACTTCCTATATTATCTCTGGTCAATCTCAAATCCTTAGGACAGCAAAGTTAAATTTTTATTACAAATAACACTTATTTTTGTCCTATTCCAATCACACTTCAATTAATAAGTGACATGGCTCTGGTATAGAATTTTATGCATCTGAAAGATAATTTGTACTTAAATCTAGTCAGGGTTGAGTACATTCCAGAAAGAACGAAGGAAGAAGGCGCTCCCTCCAGCTGCAGTACCTGTGTCCCATCGTCACTCTTTTCCCCATTTTCGCTGGTTATTTCCAAGCGGATAAATTTTGGAGGCCTCCCGGGCCGTCGACCTGGGCCAAATCGCCTCTTGCCTCGTCCCCTTCCTCTGCCTCTTGTTCTGGAGACAAGAGATTATGTCATAATTACATCACACCCCATTATATTATTCCCCTAACACCAGATTCTGGCTTCCTCTGTATTACTTTCTCTGGTTCCTTTCTCTCACAGAAACCAGTGTTTTGCTAATACATACTCACAACTTCTCATCTTTCCCTCTACTGGCCAAAAAGACAGTTAAAATTATTCTGGGGAGAAAAAAAATACTATAAAAATACAAAATAGTGACAACATTTTGCTTTTGAAAGGAGGTGAGAAAAGCGAAGGGAACAGAACGCGCTAAGCCCCCAGGAGACACCATCTTAGATGGGAAGCCACCCTTCCTCCCTTGCCTTGGCTCATCTTTCTTAGAAATGTGGCTAAATTCAAATAACTCTCTTATTTTCACCATAACTCTGAAAAGTCAGAACAAATTCCTAATTCAACGCTTCCAAAACAGGCCTAGTAAACACATATTAAAGTATATCTTCTTTAACTGATTACTAACATGAAAAAAAAAGTCTTTATTAGACGAGAGTCCTGGGCTGGGGTGGTAGCTCAGTTGGTAGAGTGCTCGTCTAGCATCTATAAGGCCCTGGGTTCAGTCCCCATAACTGCATAAACTAGGTATGCTGGTGCTTGCCTGTAATTCCAGCCCTTGGGAAGAAGAGGCAGGATGACCAGAAGTTTAAAGTTATCCCCAGCTGCATAATGTGTTCCAGGGTAGCCTGGACTACATAAAATCTTTGTTTCCAGAAAATAAATAAAAGATACTTCAAGGGGTTGGGTTATAGCCTAGTAGTAGAGTATTTGCCCAATGGGTGTGGGACCCTGGCTGAGGCAGATGTCGGGGGAGGATACTCAGAAAGAGCATAATAAAAATTTACCTTAGAAGATGTGTGTGATGGGTCAAGCTTGACTGTCCACTAGACTGAGAAGCACCTAGCATAGTAAAACACACCTTTACTGTGTGTGTATGAAGATATTTCCAGAGAGGATTAGCTAAGGAGGGGTGGGGATCTGTTCTAAATGTAAACAGCACTAACCCACAGGCTGAGGTCCCAGCTATAATAAAACAGAGAGGGAGCCCACTGCCACAGCATTCTCTCTGCTTTCTGGCCACCACAAGGGGAGCTGTTCTGCTCTGCCCTGCCCTCTCCACCACAACAGACTGAAGTTAGGAACAAAATGAACTTCTTTCCCTTAAATTATTTCCTCATTGATTTTGTCATGGCTAATACAATGTGTGTGGAGAATGTATATAATATTAATCAGATCATGTTTTACTCTTCTACACAGTCATTAACAAATGCATATTTTTCCTGGAAATTTTTTTTCTGAAATCGGGCTCACACTATGTTGCCCAGACTGGCCCCAAACTCCTAAGCCGAAGAGACTTTTCTACTTCTGTCTCCACAGGTAGTAGTAGTCCTACATCACACCTGGCTTCCAGGAACTTTTACAAGATTCTTTATTATGGAAAATTCTGAATATAGACAAATGCAGAGAGAAGATGATGATCCAATGTATCCATACCCAATTCTAGGGCTTATCAACTTAAGAGTCGATTTTATTCCATCTACCTCCCACACAGATACCCATTATGGCACTTTTTCATTTGTAAATATCTCAGTATGCATCTCTAAATCATAATAACTCTATAGATGTATACATGAATATAAAACAACAAAATGCCTTTATTATAGCTAAAAAAAAAAAAAAAAAAAACCTTCATAGTTTCTCAGTACTATTGTATGCAGCCAAAACTGAAACTTTCTTAATTGTGTCAAATTATTTTAACAGGTAGCTAATGGACATTTTATGTACTGTGTCATACTCTGTTCTAAGCACTGAAGATCTCAGCACTATGGGTGACAGTTCTTACTGTCAGAGATCTAGTAGATCCTGAAGGAATGCAAACCAAAAGTCACAATGGAGTATTTAAAAATGTTACAATGGGCTAGAGAGCTGGTGTGACCATTAACAGTTTCAGGCTCACAACCAGCTGCTACAATGGAACCATGAACAATTTTAGGGATACTCAAACATGAATGATTTTAGTCTTATTGTGCTGTCCTCTCCCAAGATATCCATGCCTGTGGTCATCCTTAGTATAAACTCCCCTTACCTTGATTCCAGGTATTGCCCACTCTTCTAGCCTCCAGCTCAATCCCTCTAGCACCCGGACTCGATCCCCGACACCCCCAGCCTGTATCTTCCACAGTAAGCACTCCAAGGTCAGTTATAATCACACTATTTGCTCTTGGTTCCCATCCCTACTGCAGCATCTTTATCCTCCCTGTGCTGCTGTGCACGGTGCTCTCGGAGCTGCATGAAGCTGGGGAACAACACATTGCCTTGCTGCTGTCTTGTTTTTTTTTTTTAATCTTGAGACCACGAACCCTAGGTGGGCACTTAGAATTTCAGGAATTCTAAGCTATTCCCTAGAACATTTTCTTTCCCATTTTCCTAAATGTGGTTTTATACCATAGCCTATCTTTCCAAAGTCTATAAAAGTGGATCTGTCCTATTAGTATCTCTCTATTCCAAATATTCCTCATCCTTCACTTGACCGCTAGAAATACTAGTATCCTGGTCTTCCTCCTACTCCAGTATAAACTAACCTGATGTTTTCAGTTTTAACCAGAGTGATCTTCTGAAAATACAATTATACCTCATAATACTCTTTAATCAGAATCCCCTAAAGAACTCCCATCACATTTAGAATAAAATTCAAATTTTGTACAGTCACCTCTAAGAACTGCTTGACCTGGCTCCTGCCTACTCCATCCTGTAAGACTTTACTTTTTCTCCCTTTTTAAAAAAATACTTAATTTTTATTTTATGAGCATGAGTGTATTGCCTGCATGCATATAAGTTCACTTGTGGCATACAATGCCCATGGAAGTCATAAGAAGATGTCAGATCTCCTGGAACTGGAGTTACAGATGGTTGTTAGCCATGATGTGCTGGGTGCTGGGAATCAAACTCAAGTCCTCTGCAAGAGTAATCAGTGCTCTTAACCATTGAGCCATCTCTCCAGCCCTCTTTTCTCCTTTTTATATATAGTGGAACCAAGCATATGATTTAGCCTGATGAAGGAATCATAGTGCCAAGGAAAGTATAAAGGTTAGAGATGTATATTATTTCAAATGTACATGCTGTCTCAAGAATTCTTGTTTCAGAATTTAGTTAAAGGAGATTTAACTAAGGTGAAAAACAATCTCTTAGTGTTGACTATTGGTTTTGCTGTGGGAGGTGGGGGGGACTAAACCAGCAAATAAAGAGGAAGGGGATAGAAAAAGAGAAGACATTTCCCTTGGTACGCAGTAGCTGACCTGGTCACCTGTGTGCATACACACACACACACATACACACATACACACACACACACACACACTCATTAGTTTACAGACATCCAAAAATGATTTTGTAACCACTGAGAACCAAGTTTGCAAGCCTTGCCTTACACACCCACCTGCTAAACACATCCAGTTTCTCATCATGGGAATTGAGGTGCTGCTGCAACTGCTCTGAGCTTATAAAGCGGCGATTACATTCGTAGCAGGGCCAGTTCTTCTCTTGCTCACGAAGAACTATAGTCACAGGAGAGAAATCATAATTTGTGACTGATGGTCAACAAACACCAGGAAAATGCAGCTCCTGCCATCTCCATCATTCTTACCTTACCACAGACAGTACTGTTATTTGCATTACTTTCTTGTTACAAAAGCAAAGGCTAAAGTTTGGCAGAGAAGTGGTTCTTAGGATCTTATTTTCTAATCTATTCATGCAAAACATCAAAGGAGCCACACCATCTCTCAGCCCTCAACACACACAGAAAGTGCTGCAAAGGAGATGTGTGCCTAGATAACTCTATGTTTCAGATCCAAGTTTCATAACCAAGGATATATTTCATCATAACTAAAAGTCAGTGTCCCATACAATTCCTTCAGCAAAATGTTCATCAGTGTCTCCTCAGGCTAAATGTATGCCCTATGACCCAGTAAGTTTGCTCCTAGCTGTACACCGAAACAGCGCCCTGCATAAATGCTGCCCAAAAGACATACACAAGAATGAGCACAGCTGCCCGCTTCAAGACAGCACAAACTCTTAACAATTCAGGTGTAAAACAACAAAAAATATGCGTGGTCGGTGGGACTTCCTGAGTGATAGGAGGCTCTTTGTTATTCACTGAGAGTCCCCCATTCTACCAGACTTTATTCAGAGATGACTCAGGGTGGGAGCTGGCCTGGTCAGAAAAAACGAAAAGGTTCGTGCTCTGAGCCAGCCGATACCAGGCAATGTTGGGAGGAAAAAGGAGAAAGACTGAGTTCATTCACATGGCCAACAATTCCATTAGTCATGCCTAAGTAATGAAGCCTCAATAAAAGCCCTGGACAACAAAAATGAGCTTCTACGGTTTGGAAGAACACATCAGTGTCCCAGGATGGACAGCGTCATGTCCTGAGGATACAGATGCTCCCAGACCGTACTTCTCTTCATTGAGTTAGTCCCGAAGTATAACCTTTATAACAAAACTGTAACCATTAAGTTTAGTACTTTCCTGAGTTCTATGAGTCATTCTAGTAAATTCCTGAGTCTGCAGAAGTACTGGAGTCTGCTAAATCATGGCCAGTTGGCTAGAAGGATGAGTGGTATGGGAATCACAGAATCTGAAGTGAGAGTCTTGTGGGAAGATTGTGCCTTTCACCTATGAAATGTTACCTAACTCTGAGTAGCAACCATCCTGAAACACTGCACAGCCAAATCTACAGTAAAGAAGACAAATTAACTGTTCTACGCTTATACAGCAGAATGCCAAACAGTACTGATAATACCCAAATTATAACTCTATGATAACAATGTGTATTAATCTAAAAAAATATATTCAGCTAGGGGTCGAGGGTTTAGGTCAGTGGTAGAATGTTGCCTAGAAAGCTTAAGGCCTTGATTTGTCCAGTTCCCAGCTCCAGAAAACAGAAAAAAAAAAATGTTTGGTAAAAGATGCTCAGACACAAAAAAGTGTTCGTAACATTTTTGTATTTATGTACAATTCGTTAATAAGCAATACATATGCGATACTAAAAATCAGGAGTGTACTCATGGAATTTACACAGGTGCATTTGCTGTGAAAATTCATAAAGCTGTATGAACTTTATTATTTGTGTAGGTAGATTACACTTCAATCTCATTTACATTAAAAACAAAGTCAATGCTTGCTTTGCTGTGTCCTCAGATATGATTAATTCCAGATAAGAATCTCCTTTGACTCTAAGGTTCTAATTTGATATCAGGAAGTTTTCATTATATTAAATACTATTTTCTAGTACCCATGAAAGATCTACAAACATGTCATTGAAATTTGATCCTAGAATTAAATGGAGATGTGTAGCTCTGAGAACCTGCTAGACTATTCTGAAGTACATTGAGATGGAAAAATTGGATATTTTATAATGGTATTATATTCACATCAAAAAGTACATGCAAAAGTTCAACCACCTTTCCTTTCTTCTTCAGATATATCATGAATTTTCTGGTTCACGAACTCAGCATAGGATGCAGCATACCACACCTGGAAGACCAAGGACATCATCAAGAACTGAGGACATCACCAGGTGTACTTTGCATGCTTAAATTAGTTCTCCTGCTTGCATGAAACAATTCAGGCTTCTCCTCATCCATTAATAACAACAATAAAATCACACTGTGAAATGCCCCCATAACAGCCACCTGGCAGATCACTTGTCTGGACATCTGTCTGTCAAAACACATTACCTGTTTTCTTCTTCCTCTTTGAAAATTGTTTTTGTTATTAAAATAAATCCACGGGAATCACACTTATAATGTCTTCATCTATTTAAACAGTCCCTTTTTATAAAGTGTACATTTAAATGTGGGTTTTTATATAGTTGTAACCACAGTAGCTGTCACCGGAGAGCCCACACCAGGATCCTAGATAGGGCTGCGTCAAGGGGCAACCCTCCACCCCCATTCTCTTGGGTTTTTCTTCCCTTTTTCCTGCATTGGCTGCCCTCCTGTTCATTCCCCCTAGCTGTCTCCTCTTCCTCTACCTAAGTTTGGTTTCTTTTTGGATTTATTATTTTTTGAAGTACGGGTCTATAGGAGGGGGAAGTGTGTGTTCATGTGAGTGCTGGTGCCAGAAGAGGGCATCCAATTGCCTGGAGTTGGAGTTACAATGGTTGTGAGCTGCCCTACATGGTGCTGGGAACCAAACGCAGGTTCTCTGGAAGAGCAGTAAGTGTTCTCAACCACTAAGTCATCTCTCTAGCCATCTCTCTGCCTAACTTCTAAACATTACTGTTCCTTAAGGCTTAGTTTAAGTCCTGGGCCTTCTTATTTTCTCTCTGGTAAACATACTGATTTCTAACTAACTCTGTACTAAAAACTCCTAAATCTCTTTCTTTTTTTCCCCCAGACAGGATCTTATGTATCCAAGTTGGTCTCAACCTCAGTATATAGCCGAGGATGACCTTGAATTTCTGATCTTCCTGCTTCTATCTCCTGAGAGATGGGATTACAGGCTTATTTGTATTACTTGAATTATCCAGTACCGAGGATCAATCCCAGGGCTTCGTGCATGTTAGACAAATACTCTACCAACTGAGCTACATCCCTAGCCACAACTCCCAAATCAACACATAAATCCCAGATATTCATTCTCTTTTCCCTTCAAAGCGCTTTACTGTGACTCTGATGCTCTGGGGGTCTCACCAGCAGCTCAGGCTTCATGTGCTCATAATGGAACTCTCGGTGCTTCCCAACTCACACCCCAACTTCTGCTTGTATTCTCCAGCTCAGATTTCTAAAAATGTATTATTTTTATTTAATGTGTATGACTACCTACATGCCTGTAGGTGCACCAATGTTGTGCAATGCCCACAGAGGTCAGAAGAGGGCGTTGAATCCCTGGAACTGGAGTTAGCCATCATATGGGTGCTGGGAATCAAACCTGGGTCCTCTGCAAGGGCAGTCAGTGCTCTTAACCACTGAGTCATCTCACTAGTCTCTCAGATTTTATTTTTTAATAAATTTCTTTTCTTTAAAGATTTATTTTTATGGGGCTGGAGAGATGTCTTGGTGGTTAAGAGTACTAGCTGCTCTTGCAGAAGACCCAGGTTTGATTCCCAGCACCCACATGTTGGCCAACAACTATCCCAAACTCCAGTTCCAGGGGGATTCAACATCCTCTTCTGACCTCTGTGGGCATTGCATGACACAGATGTACTCACAGACATTCAGGAAATACACTCATATACATACAATAAAAATAAGAAATAAATAAAAATAATAAAATTTAAAGAATATTTTATTTATGAGTGTACTGCCTGCACACAAGTGCGCCCAAGTCGTGCAATGCCTGCAGAGGTCAGAAGAGGATGTTGGATCCCCTGGAACTGGAGCTACAGACAGTTGTTAGCCACCATGTGGGTGCTGGAAATTGAACCTGGGTCTTCTGCAAGAGAAGCCAGTGCTCTTAACCACTGAGTCATTTCTCCAGTCCAAAAAAATAAGAAATAAAATACTCTTAAAAGATTTATTTTGATGTGCATGAGTGTCTTGCCTGGATATATATAACTGCACCATATGCATGCAGTGACTATGGAGACCAGAAGAGGGTGTCAGATCCCCTGAAACAGGAGTTAACCAAAGTTTGTGAGTCACCACCTAGGTGCTGAGAACCAAACCTGGATCTTCTGCAAGAGCAGCAAATGTTCTTAATCACTGAGCCATCTCTCCAGTCCCTAATTATTTTTCGTTACCTTTTAGAGTACTGAAGATTGATCCCAGGGTTTTGTGTATATTAGGAAAATGGTCTACAACTGAGCTACATTTCCCTCCCTTTTTATATTTTTATTTTGAGACAAGATCTCACTAAGTTGACCAGTCTGGCCTCCAACTTGCAATCCTCCTGACTCAGTGTGTTGAGTAGATAGGATTACAAGTATGCACCATCATCCTTAGTTTTAATCTCTAATATTTAGACAAGAAAGATTGGGGAGGGGAGTGGTGTCTGGAGAGATGGCCCAGCAGTTAAGAGCATAGACTGCTCTTGCAGGGTACCTGAATTAGATCCCAATACCCAGGTCAAGCAGTTTACAACTGTAACTCCAGTTCTAAAGGATCTGATGCCCTCTTCTGGCCTCCACAGGCATTACACACATGTTGAAATCCATACACAAGCACACATCTACACATAAGTAAAAATAATAAAACTAAGTCTTTATAAGAAAAAAAAAATGAAGGGCTTTTGTTGTCTTTGTGTTTTTATAGTTCTGGGACTCCTGTCCTTTGAGCATGCCGGTTAAGTTCTCTACCATTGTCAGTCCTTTCCATCTCAAATTTTAAATGACCTATCTTTAAACAATTACTCAGATTTAAAACCTAAAAGGTATTTTTTATATCTACATTTGCTTCAGAAATTGAGTCACCCAATGTGAGTGCTCGGAACTAAACTTTAGTAAGGACTGTCCTCAGATGTAACGCACATCTGAGTGCTTCAGTATTTCAGAGTTCAGTGCTTGAGCTACAGGGTTCATGCCAACATCATCTCTTGCTTAGATTATCACCTGGCCTTCCAACTAGCTTCTCCCTTTCCTTGCAACCACACTGGTCTCAAAACACAATTGGAAGTTGGGTGGGGTCTTTAACCCACCACTTTCCATGTGCTGGAACGCAGGCCGGCTCTCCATTCTGGGCACCTGTGTCTTGTATTTTTGTTATTTTTATTTTTATTTTATTTTATGGTCTTTTTGAGCAGGGTCTCCCAGATGTAACACCACTGGCCTGGAACTTGCTACATAGACCAGGCTGACCTTGAACTCACAGAGATGCACCTGCCTCTGCCTCCTGATTAAAGGCCTGTGCCACCGCCCCAGCTTCCTGTGGTATTTTCAAAGTAAGTGTTGAATCTTGCTTCTGAGATATTTTCCCCATATTACTGAGGGCCCTGTATGCCTGGACAGTGCACTTTCCCACTTGTTTGAATTTATCCATGTCTTTCTCTTGAATAGAATTGTGTCAGAAAGTTAAGTGGTTTCTGATCAAATCATGAGGAAATTTCTGATAATTCTTCTTGTTGCCTTAATGAGACCCTGCAAGATGCTCACCAGCTTTATATTGCTTTGAAATTTCTTGATTCTGAGGAGAATACCTGGGTTTTCAGCCTTCATTTGCATTGCTTGTCAAGTGCCTACAATTCCGAGCCCAGGAGGAGGTGAGGACAGTGCAAGCTGCCCAGACAAGCCTGAAGGGGAGAGTATATGGAGCAGGCCACCAGCAGGAACTGCGTCAAGACAGCCCCTTCCAAAATTAAACATGAGAGAGAGAATATAAATCTTGGTTTTTGAGACTGAATCTTTCTGTGTAGCTCAGGCCAGCCTGGAACATGATTCTTCTGTATCAGCCTCCCCAGTGCTGGGATCACTGACCTGTCCTACCACATCTGGCTGCCAACATTTTTGGTGGAACAGAAGGTGACAGCAGACAGACAGGCACAGACATAGGATAAAGTAAAACAGATTCAAGAGAAAGCCAGGACTGGAGAGATGGCTCAGTGGTTAAGGGCACTGGCTGCTCTTATAGAGGACCCAGATTAGGTTCCCAGCACCCACATGGCAGCTGACGACTGTTCCTAACTATGGTTCCAAGGGACCCAACACCCTCTTCTGGCCTCTGTGGGCACTGCATGCATACAGAGTACCTATATACATGCAGGCATAACACATAAACAAAATAAAATTAATTTTTTTAAAAAAAGAGGAGGTCAAAGGAACACCACACATGACTCATTTCACACTTAACCAACTTATTTGCTTAGGTGTACACCAGTATAGCATGAGTTTTAAATGAATTCTAAGCATGTCTAAAGTATTTCCTTCCTTATTTATAATTTGCTGATTTTATGAAAGAACTATAATAAGAGCTAAAATGATAGCATTTGTTTCTTAATGGAGCATCTTTAAAGTTAAGTCTTAGAGCCAGGACGTTTTTAATTCCAGCACCTGGGAGGAAGAGACAGATGAACTGCTGTGAGATGAGGGGGGCCAGCTTGGTCTACATAGGGAGTTCTAGGACAGCCAGGGCTACTAAAGGGAGACCAAGTCAAAAGAAAGAGAGAGAGGAAGGAAGGAAGGAGGGAAGGAAGGAGAGAATGGGAGGGAGGGAGGGAGGGAGGGAGGGAGGGAGGGAGGGAGGGAGGGAGGGAGGGAGGGAAGAAAGGAAAAGAAAAGTTGTTATGTCTTAAGAGTCAGGAAAATATGGTATTAGGCATTATCACATTCTAATATATCTAGTTCTATCTACAATTATTTTCTCAGATTACCTTTTGAAGATTTGGCTTACTTGGCCAAGAACATTTCTGATCTACTTCTCCAGAAATACTTCACAAAGTAATCTAATTCTGTACTCAGTATCTTTCTGAATTAATTTTAGTGTATGTGTGTTTGTGTATATGTGCAGGTCCATGTGTGCCACAGTGCATGTGTGGAGGTGAGAAGACAACTCTCAGGAGTTGGTTTTCTCTTGTTACCTGGTGGATCCAGGGACCGAGCTGAAGCAGTCAGGCCTGTGTGTAAATGCCCTACCTGCTGAGCCATCTTGCCAGCTTTCAATGTTTGCCTTTATTAGATCTTATCCATTTATTTTTGCTATTTTAAACTAACAAAGATTGTTAATTCACAGTTTTGGGTTTTAATTTTTGTTTTCTGCAGTGTTGAGGATTCAACCCAGAGTGCCACACTGAGGGGGCAGACATTCTACCACTGAGCTACACACTGACCATGTATTTCTTAAATTAGAGACATTATTTAAATGTTTCCTTATTATTTATTTCCTCCAAGTAGAGTCTATTCCTGCATTTATTCAGATGAGTCTAGTGAGGTCAGACATATGCTATGTAGATCAGGATGGCCTCAAATGCTTCCCAAGTGCTAAGATTAAAAGCATGTGCTACCATAGCAAGCTAAGTTTTGTTTTTGTAGTGCTAGGTACCAAATGTAGAGTATTGTACATGCTAGCTAAGTACTCTACTCTGAGCCAGGGTCCTCAGCCATGGTTGTTTATTATACTGAGCTATTATATTCTTATTTGATTCTGTCCATCATTGGACAATACCCCTATTGTTCTATTTGCTGTTTTCAAAGAGAAAACAGATACAGAGATGTAACTCAGTGGTTCTATCCCTAGCACAAAGGATAAAAAAAGAGACAGAGAGACATAGACTATTGCTCCATACTTAGGAAGTATTCGCTTCAGTATTTATTACTATTATAATTATTAAAAAATGTATTGAAGGGGATAAAGAGACGGCTTAGTGGTTAAGAGTACCTGATGCTCTTGCAAAGGACCCACATTGAGTGGCTCACAGCTACCTGTAGCTCCAGTTACAGATGATCTGATGCCTCTTCTGGCATCTGTGAACAACCTTACACATGGTGCATATACATACACTCAGGAACACATGCATAAAAAACGTATTAGAGGGCTGGATGTGGTGGCACACGCCTCTAATCTCAGCACTTAGGAGGCAGAGGCAGGTGAATCTCTGTGAGTTCAAGGCTAACCTGGTCTACACAGCGAATTCCAAGACAGCTGGGGCTATAAGGAGACCCTGTCTCAAAAAAAGACCAGGGGAAAAAAATGTATTAGAATCTGGACATAGTGGTATACACATGTAATCCTTGCAGTTGTGAGCTAGAGACAGGAGATCAAGAGTGTAAGATCACTCTTAGCTACATAACAAGCTCTCCAGGCCCCTGAGTTACATTTTATATTAAAAAAAGTCTTAGTACATACAAGTGACATCGACAACTACAGTCACTCCATCACCAATCCCAGTCTGCTCCAGCACAGTTAGTGCCTTACCTTGAACTCTGGCCTTTATGAAGGGCCACAGTGAACACAGAAGCGACCTGCTTCTTGTTCTGTTTCACTGACAGGATTATTAAAATCATATAGTGCATAGTATAGTCAGCCCTGCCTATCCATGGGTTCTATCAACCTCAGAATGAAAATACTCCTTAAAAACTACCATCTGTATTGAAGTGAAGATGCTGTTTGTCATGATTTCTTAAACTTTGAGTGTAACAACCATTTCAAGGTGTTCCTATTATAGCAGATATGATAAATAATCTAGAAATGATCTAAAATAAACGGGAGGGTTTACATAGGGTCTATGTATATACTACTCCATCTTACAGAAAGGATTTGAGCATCCATGGATTTTTTCTAAGTGTGAGAGAAAGGGGTTCCGAACCAAGTAGAAGGTTAAAACCACTCAATAATAAATGAATTATGAGGAACAGTCCCTTGTGTGGGTAAAATCCCCAGCAATCACTCTTGCTAGTAGCCAGCACTGCGGTACCAGCTCTGTACCTTCAGCTCCTGCTTGGGCTCCACGTTCTTTATTGTTGTATAATACACATGGTGGCCATACTGGTAAGCGACCAGGTTCTGCTCTAGGTGGTTCTGAGCTGGGCGCACAAACATCATCCAATTACAAAGGGATTCATCAGATAACTCAAACCACAGGTCTTCATGCAAATCTCTGTCTTTTCTGTCCCCTTTATCAAGAGAAACCTGCAATCAAAGAGAAGATAAAAAGCAAACCTAAAAATAACAAATAAAACCTTCAGCATGATATACATTCATCTATAAAATTGTTCCTTAAGTTAACCCCGACCCCTGCCCAGCTGCCTTCCTGTTTTATGCCTAGAAAGGTACCTGATTTGTGACCTGCCAAACCTAAGTGGGGGGAGGGACAACTTCTCGAAGCCTCACCTATAGAATTACCAGGAAAAAATTCAGTTTACATTGTAATTGTATCGTTTTAGTTAATATTCACAATCTAACATGACAAAAATGCTATAAATGAGCAGAAATGCAAGTATAATACTCTTCAGTTCATTACAACTGGCCTCCCTCGGAGATTCAGCTATATTCATTTATGACATACAATTCAAAGGCAGCTATTTCTCCTTGTTAGTAACATTCTTCCTTGGATATCTTGAAGACAAATCAGAGAAACCTCCCCATGACAGCAAGTAATTTCTCAAAAAACACATCCCAATTAGGCACTTTCTCCCACTGTCCTTTCATAACTCTCCAGGGAAGTTATTCAAAAGCCGAGAATCAGAGAAAAGCAAGAGCATCAAATGTGAAGAACAGCACACAAAATAAATTCATATCAATATATGATGACCTGTTCTTTGATTTGTTTGTTAATTTTTTGAGTATAAGTGTTTTGCCTGCATGTATGTAAATGTACTACATTCATGCAGTGCCCATAGAGGCCAGAAGAGGGTGTCAGATCCCCTGTTAAGGGGATAGGTTAAGTTAAGGATGGGTTGCTAGGCACCATGTGGGTGTTAGGAACCAAATCCAGGTGCTTTGCAAGAGCATCAAGTGCCCTTAACTGCTGAGCCATCTCTCTAGCCCCATAACAACTTTTTTCTTTTTCAGTCTTTTCTTTTTTTTTTTTGAGACTTGGTCTCCCTATAGTTCCATCTGTCCTGGAACTCGCTCTGTGGACCAGGCTAGCCTTGAACTCACAGAGATCCACCTGCCTCTGCCTCCAGAGTGCTGGGATTAAAGGTGTACGCCACCACACCTAGCACCAAACTACTCTTTAAGCCAAAAAATTCAACAGGTCTGTGGTGCTTTGAATGAGAATGTCCCTCATATGTCCAAGAACTTAAACACTTTGTCCCTGTTGGAGGCACTGGTTTGGGAGATTAGAAAGTGAGACCTTGCTGGAGGAAGCATGTGGGGGAGGGGAGGCTCTGAGAGTGACAGCCACATCCCATTTCCAGTGTGTCCCTCTGCTTCCTGTGCCTGCTTGAAGATGAGTGCTCAGCTTTCTGCTCCGGCTGCCTCCCTGACATGATAGACCCTCTGGAAACCTATGGCTCCTTCTTTCTATATGTTACTTTGGTCGTGGTATTTTACTATAGCAACAGGCAGAGGCAGGAGGATCTTGAGTTCAAGGACAGGTTCAAGCCTGGCTACATAATGAGTTCTAGGGCAGCTGGAGCTACAGGGAGATCCTGTCTCAAAAAGATTTTTTTTTTAAGTTTTCTTTTTTAACATAGAGTCTGGATGGGTAGCCCAGGCTGGCTTCAAACTCACAATCTCTTGCTTCAGCCTCAGCCTCACAAGTGCTGAGATCAAAGTTTCTCATGCAGCCCACACTGGCCTCACACTTACTATGCAGCCAAAGATGACATTGGACTCCTGATCCTCCTGTTTCTGTCCCCCAAGTGCTGGGAGACTGCAGGCTAAGCAAGCACTCTACCAAGTGAGCCATATCCCAACCCTCTTGAGCCATTTTGTAAAAGAGAAAGAAAGAGTGCTTAATTTTATGTCCCTAAATTCATGTGGGAACTCTATAAACCCAGTTCTTCAGAATGTGACTGCATTGGAGGTAAGACCTTTAACAAAGCGATTCAGTGAACACAGCATCATTCAGGCAGTCTATTATCCAGTAAGAGGAGGGGATATAAACACAAACACAGCGGGAAAACCCTGTGAAGATACATCGAGGTAACAGCCATCTGCAAGTCAAGGAGAGAGACTGTAGAAGAAACCAGTCCTGCCAACACCTTGATCATGGCCTGGCAGCCTCCAGAGCTACAAGAAATAAATTCCATTCTTTAAGTCACAAGTCAATGGTGTTTTATTTATTTGTGTATCAGAACATGTATGTGTATGTGGTGTGTACATGCATGTTTACCTGTGTGCAAGTGAACATGTGGAGGCCAGAGGTTGACGTTGGGTATTTTCTTAATAGCTCTTCATTTTATTTACTGAGGCAGGACCTCCAGTTGAACCCAGAACTCACTTATTCAACTAGTCCAGCTAGCCAGTTTGCCTGAGGGATCCGGTTTTCATTTTTGGATTGCTGGGATTATAGGTGGGCTGCCATACTCAATAAGCTTTCTACATGGGTGCTGGCTATCTTAACTCTGATGTTTGTATTTGCATGGAAAGTGCTTTATCCACTGGGCCATCTCCGCAGCAAGCTGTGGTGTTATTATGATAGTCCCAGTATATTACTAGAAATCCCAAGAAATATATATCTCCAAATCGTTTATACAATGCCTTAAGCAGCTAACATTAATTACCATCTCTAGTTTATTGAGGATAGAAAATAAATTTCCATAAAATCAAATTAAGTGTGAAAAAAAACCTCCTAGTAAACAATTTCTATGCGATGGAAAGAAGAGATTTGGTGGAAAATGAGTGTTTCTTGAGTCTTAACAGAAAAATAAAGGAGAACACCTAAGATACCTTGAGATGAATGTAGCAGTCTTTCAGCTCCGACCCCCTGACTAGGGGCCCCTCCACAGGACCAAACTGGGTACGCTTGGGAATTCGTCTCTTGGAGAATACTCCTCCGAGGAACCTGTCTATGTAGAGGACCAGTGGCAGACTTGCTCTCGCTCGGGTAAGCACAGGCCGGTTGGGGATCGGATGTAGTGGGCCGTGCTTCGGGCACACAGAAGAATGTGCATTGTTACATTCCTCACACCCTACAAGAGAGGGACATTTTGAAGAAAAGTCAAATGTCTTTAAGTTTCTTGATCCCAAGTGAAAACAATATCTGACCTTAAAAATCCCCAAATCCAAGTTTTGGGGGAAATATTCAGTCAGCTCCTACGAGGCACTGCCATTCCACTGTAAATCATTACCTTTCATAGACTAGCAAGAATACTGCAATTTTCCTCTAAAATCAAGCTAAACTCACTTTTGCCTGCTAACAGCTAACACTAAGCTATGACTTGTCTCTTTACTGGATAGTAATTTGAATAGTGGACACAAAATTTACAAATCAATTGTACGAAAAAAAGAAGAGTTTATCAGTTAAATGTTGCAAAATTATCTCAATAAAGCTATTAGGAGAAAGAAAGCCAGAAACTCTGCAATATTGTTCAAGCCATTTCCTCCTGAGGAGTCAGAGAAGCCTAAATTCGGGGTGAGCTGGGGCAGAGAGCACCGTCCACTGCAGGCCGAGAAAGCTACAATAGTAACCTCTGAATCTCCTCCTTTATACACTTAGCAGCACCAGAAGCTGGCCTGAGTGGAACGGACATTTTCAGCTCATTCTGGAATTCTCCATTTGCCTCAAGCTAGGCACACTCATACCCTTTGCCAGAAGAGCCCATCTGAAGGCTGACTGAGCAGAAGAGATAACTGGGACCACAAATCGTGGATGAGTAACCAGGCCAAAGAGAGTTCATGCTCATCACGTCCCACCCCTGGTGACCTAGTTTAGGTGTTTTCAATTTCTACAATTCTCAAGTAATGGAGAATGAATTTACATTAATATTTATATGATAAAGTGGACTTCAGTGCATTTGATTAAGGAGTTGCCTTGGAAATTTAAGAATTGAGGAAAAACAAAATGTTCTTTGTTGCATGGGGATTAGATGTGGGGCTGAGTACCCACCCTACATGACAAATTTTAGCGATATCAACCACAGAGAAGGCCTGTGAGGAGCGTGCAAAGCATCAACTCTGAACAGCCTTGGTCACTCGAGTGGGTGAAGCTAGTCTTTGCCGCATGAACATGAAAAGGCACAGAGAGAATGATTTGGTAGATGCAGAAGTCTGAGCAGGCAGGACAGAAGGACAATGAGAGGTGGTGGGACTAGCCCTCCAGCACTCAAGTCTAGATCTCAAGACTATAGTATGACTTTGAGAAACAGGCCAGTCTGGGAAGACTAGAGTGCATAAAATATGCTCGTTTGGTGCTCCGGTGCCTGGGACAGAACAAGTATTCTTCAAGAGATAAAGCAGCAAAGTGCACTTATTATTGCTGACATGGTCAAAGAGTCTGTACCTGGGCCAACTCATTATGTGGATTTCGTAGTGGAGACTCAGTGTAGAGATACCTGGTATCTCACTCACATGACCTAGGGCGGGTGCCTAACCTCTTCTGGGTTTCAGATTCAGATTCTTCATCAATAAAATCAAAGAACAAACACTAGGTTCATGGCCTCCCTCCCAATGGTTCCGGGAAGACTGAGGGAGATGATGCATGCAGTGCACATGCCAGTGTGTGGGGTTGACAGTCTCAGAGCCCATGACTACACTCACACACTCATGAGAAAGCGAACATCTACCTGACAGTCCAGTGCCTGCACTTACATAAATCGTGGGGGTCGAAAGGCCGGGGAGGGTCTGGCTCCCAGTCATCCAAGTCTGTGTCTTCAACATCTTCTTCTTCCTCTTCCTCTGTATCCTCATCCTCATCTTCATCTTCTTCCTCTTTTGCCTCTAGTCTGGCAATTGGGTTCTGCAGAGTTGCCAGAGGGTCGGAACCATCCACACTCTCAATGGAAGGTAGCACCTAGTTATGTATAAGCAATGAGGTTTGAATAGAAGCTTAAGGGACAAAGGCAGAGGGCACCTATTTTTAGCCAGCTGGGACCCAAATACATAGAAAACAGACACACTTGTGATAGAACATATATTCACACTAGTTCCTTGAAAGGCTCTGGGGAAATGACTTCTGCCTGAAGACTGCAAAGAAGAATCTGATTTCCATTTCAGATGTCTAATTAAAAGCTTTTCAGCCTAGCATTTAAGCTCAGTTCCCCTCTTCACCCTCTGCCTCATACCTGAGCAGACTGAGAAAACAGTCTTGGCCTTTCTCCTTTGACACCAGTTGACAGGTTCAGATCTAGCTTGTTTGCCCAATCCACTGGCCTGAGGAACCTCTCCTGTCTCCCCAGAGACTTCAAGTACACACCTCCTCCTGAACTAAATTTGGAGTATTTTGCTTTTTTTTTCTCAAGTTGTGTGGTGTTTGTGTGTGTGTGTGTATACTCTCTTGCGCATGTGTGGAGGCCACAGATAAAAATGAAGTGTCTCCTATCACTCTCCATTATACATTTTACATTTTTATTTATTTTATGTGTATGAATATTTTGCCTACATTTATGGAAGTACACCCATGTTGTGCAGTTCATACAGAGGCCAGGAGAGAGCATCAGATCCCCTGGACCAGGAGTTATGACAGATGTTAGCTGTCATGTCAATGCTGGGAACTGAACCTGGGTCTTCTGTAAGAGCAATCAGTGCTCTTAATCACTGAGCCATCTCTCCAGCTCTGAGGAAATGAAGTCCTGGGCTGTTGGAGAACCAGACTCCATCTCCAAGTACTAAAGATGCTCAGAGCACAGTAGGGTTAGGAGATCAGATGTTGCCCATTGGGAAACGAAACATGTTTCCACTTAGAATGCAGATGAGGAAAGAGCATTCTAGCAGAGAAAAATGGCACATGGGAAGACAGAAAACAAAAGGGACTGGGTATATTTAAAGTTGATTTATTGACTAAGAAAGGCATGGATTGAGTATGACTTATGGTCAGGAGATTGGCCAAAAGGAATCTAGGGTGGTTCATAACTCTCTAGCACTCACTTTGTAAGGCACCAGTTATTTCTGTCTGTGTGTTGAGCAATATTAAACCAGTATGTCACCCAAATCTTGACTTATTTGCAACATTGACTTGAGAAAGAGGAAACCAATAGTCATCTCTTTCATTCTTTCCTAAAAACCTTAATCTCAGGCTAACAACTGTGTGTAACTCCAGTTCCAGGGTATCTGACACCCTCTTCTGACCTCCTTGGAGATTGCACGACATGGGTATACTTATAGACATGCAGGCAATATACTCATACACATAAAATAAAACCAATATCTTAAAAAAACAGTTCCTGGGAGTTTTCCCAGATCTGCTGTGTGCACTCTTTCCCATACTGCCCTGCACCCTGCCATCTCTTCTCTTCTAGGACCCCTGGACTTCCAAATCTGGGGGCTTTCTCAGACCTGTCTTGATTAATGTATCTCTCAACTCTTATCAAAGAAGCTTTCTTATATAACAGATGGTACTTTACACAGAAAATCACAACTGGTCAACATGCAGAGAATTAGAGATTGCAGACTGCTTCTATCTGAATACGAAACATATATCAAACTTCAGCCTCCCAAAAGTCAGGGATCATTGCAGAAGATTGTAAGAGTCAGAGGATATGGATGATCACAAGAGAAGAGTTTTCCAGACAGCTGGTGAGTTACTTATATAAACTTATAGCAATAGTGACAACATGCAGAAGTCCCACGTAAGCTCAAGCCAGACAAATTCCAGCAAAGGCATGGGGAAACCAAAGGTTAGGGAAACCTAACCCTACCTGACGAACTATTGGCATCTGATGGCTGCTGAGAAGGGAGATTCAGTCTCATTTAAAGTGAAACTCTTGGTAGGTTGACCAGGCTCCAGTGAATGAATGAATGAACTTACATGGAAGGGCAATAGGTGTAAATATATATATACACACACATTCAGGAAAGTTGGTGGTGGATAGCAAGGCTGGTATGCAAATAGGGGAGAGGCTCTAAATATGATCAAAATATATTGTATGAAATATGCAAAATTCAATAAAAAGAAAAAAAAAACCAAAAAAGTAATAAAATGAAATTTCCCAGAGATAAATGCAAAATCTCCCATGTACGTAAAAATCAGCTATTTAAGTCCCAAGGAAAGAGAAAATAGTTTAATAGCACTTAGCACTCCACAAGTGGGGAAAATGACTCAGTGGTCTTAGTGATTTGCAAATTCAAGTAGGTTTCCATAGCGTGATGGCTGTCCTAGACACTTGAATGGACTGGTGCTGTATTCACAGACATAAGTAATTCACTAGGGGATCAATGAAGACAAGATGATCAAGCAGCCAGCAGTGTGGCTATATGAAAAATGATGGAATGAATTAAGAGTTTTTGGTCCTTGAATGTTTGTTTCATGTGATTTTTCTGAGGAAAATTCCCAAGGTTCTGACTAGTTCATGAAAGATATGGATAGGGAGGTGTCATCAGACTGTTCCCAAGTGATCCAGCTGCCCAGGGAAGATCCCCAGAGCTCTCTGGCTGGTCAGTCCAGCCAAGCCAGTGAGATCCAGGTTCAAGGATACACCTTCTCTCAAAAAGTAAGGTAGAAGGGAAGATGATGAGATGGCTCAGAGAGTAAAAGTGTTTGCCATGTCAATTTCATTGCACGAGTTCAAACTTTAGATCCCCGTGTCCTCTGACTTCCACATGCACACCACAGCAAGCACATAAGCATACAAGTACACACGCACACTAAAAAAAGGTGAAAAGCAATTAAGGAAGACACCAGGCACTGACCTCTGGCCTACACAACACATGTGCATTCACACATGTCCACACAAAGACAAGTATATGCATACATAGAGATTATGTGGAACATCGTACACAGGATAGCAGTAAAGTATTTGGCACTTAGAAAGTACTTGGTGTTAACAGGAGGCTATTGTAAATTTCTTCCTGATGTTGTCTGTTTTGTTTCAGTACTGGATTGGCATCTAGGCCCTTATATATACTAGGCAAGCACTACCTAACACTGGGTTACATTCCTAGCCCTTGATTTTTTTTTTTTTTTTAAGATGGGGTCTTGCTATGTAGTTTAGGCTAGCCTTGAACTAAAAGCCTCCTGCCTTCTGCCTCATAAGATCTGGGATTACAGGCATGTGTTGCCACACCTAGCAAGCTTTGCTGTTGTTTTATTTTAATTTTTACATTTTATTTTTATTTTAGGTATGAGCGTTTTGTCTCCATGTATGTGATTGTACCACAGGAATGCAGGACTCAAAGATTCCAGAAAAGGGCAGAAGATCTGCTAGAACTGGAGTTGCAGACAGTTGTTAGCCACCATACAGGTACTAGGAATTGAACCAAGGTCCTCTGCAAGAGCAGCTAGTGCTCTTAACCACTGAGCCATCTTTCCAGTCCCAAACTTTGTTTTAAGAGCCTTGTGTAGCACAGGATAGCCTTGAATTCTTGATTCTCTGGTCACCACTTCCTGGGTGGCAGGAGTTACAGGCATGCACCACCACACTCGGCAAGCATGTGTTTTAACAGGCGTTCATTTAACCCAAAGGCCCAGACTTTTACATGACATTGTATCTCTGTACTTTTTAAATAGGGGAAACATGATTCAGAAAGATACTCTGCCTTACCCTTAATAAAAAGGGGCCGGGCATGATTTGACACACCTTTAATCTCAGCACTCAGGAGACAGAGGCTGGTGGATCTCTGTGAGACAGAGACCAGCCTAGTCTACATAGCAAGTTCCAGGCCAGCTGGGAATACAGTGAGACCCTATCTCAAAACAAAACAAACAAACAAAAGAATAATAAGATGCTGACGAGGGAAAGGGTTCCACAAGAAGAAGAAAAGGGGACTTCATAACCGCCTCAGCCTCCTCACCGCATCCTGCAGAGATGCAAGTTCATTCCCACACATCATCTCTGAGCAGTTTGCTACATCACCCTTTAAGCATTAGTGATGAATGTTATCATACGTTGAACAAACCACAACATACATGTACCTCTGCCCCATAAAAACTCTTTATCTCTCTACAGAGACCACCTGAAAAGATGGATTCAGCCATTCAGCTATTCTGGTGAAGCGGCGGGGTGTGGATTTGTTTTGTTTTCAACAGAGGCTGTTACAAAGACTGTTTAGCAAGACTGCTGCTGCCTTCTCGCCACTGCTGAGAAAGGAGACGTGAAATGTACCAACAACTTCCCCTCCCCTCGCACGTCCATGGCAGCCTTCAGGACCAGTACGAAGGCAGAACAGAACACAGAATACCAGAATCATAAAAACTACTGTTGGAAAGACATAAAAAGGATTTAAGAGCTTTTCTAGGTAAGAATTGTCTACTTGTAGACATCATAGGCCTGGACACACAGTAGGATGCACCGCAAATGTTTTAATTCAAATTCCAACAATATTGAGTGCTGGACAGTCATCGGCACTCCTTTGAGATGGGGTGTATAACAGAGCTCCTAAGAGGTAGATGTGAAAGTCACGTTCTGCCACTATGCTGCTTTTCCACTATGTCACAGTGGCCCCTGTGGAATTTAGTCTATTCAAGGAAGGCAGCAGAGAAGGTAAACATTCCCTACCTCACCCCAACCTTGAATACCAACCAGTGCAACAAGATAATGAACACATGCTCCTGAGGTAACAGCCAAGCAGTGGGAAGGCGACCCATGTGTGCCTATTTTACTTAGAGGAAAAAAATTTTAAAGTAAACTACTTTAGTCTTGTACATTTTGCCACTGTACAATCAAGCACAGTAAAAGGAAAAAGAATTTCTTAAACTTCTGGCACACTTTTTCTTCCCACTTAATGCCACTCTAAATGAAATTACACAGTGCATTTCAGGATACGATTTTTCTGAGAAGTGGAATCTAAAATGCCACTGGACAGCAGCGAGCATGACAGAATGCTTTGTGGCTCCTACTGAGCCCAATTACCAGGGAAGCATATTTTCTTCTCTGAGTGTGGGGAGTCACACATGTTCACTTTCAGAAATGTCTGTGGACCACTGGTACCTTTCATGAAGACAAAGGAATGAATACACAAAAGGGCTTCAAACAGATCTTGCCACCACTAAAAACAACTGTAACAGAAACCTTTTAATTGAGGGAAAGGAAGGAGGGAGGGAGGGAAGAGGAAAAGGAAGAAGAAAGGAAACGAGAGAGGGAGGGATGCAATCATGATTTCTGTTAAACTCTTGCCCCAGCTTTCTATCCAGAATGTATCCAGGTCACTGAAAAAACTGACAACGGCTGAAGTGTGATATCCAGAAATAACAGTTAGGTTAGCTGAAAAGGAAGTTCAATAAGGAAAGATGCTGGACTGGGGAGGTAGTTCAGTTGGTAAAATGTTTCCACAGAGTCCTAGGCTGGATCCTCAGCTTAGCACAAACTGGGTATGGAAGATCAGAAGCTCAAAGCTATCCTCAGGTATAAGTCAAGTTCAAGGACAGTCTGGGGTTATATAAGATCCTGTCTCAGAAAGAGGGGAGGGAGGGAGGGAGGGGGAGAGGGAGAGAGAGAGAGAGAGAGAGAGAGAGAGAGAGAGAGAGAGAGAGAGAGATTGGGAATGTAGGTCAGTAGTAGAGTATTTGTTTAGCATGACTGAGGGCCTGAATTTGATTCCCAGCATAGAGAGGAAGAGGAGGAGGAAGAAGAAGAGGAGGAGGAGGAGGAGGAGGAGGAGGAGGAGGAGGATGAGGAGGAGGAGGAGGGACAGAGAGAGAGAGAGAGAGAAAACGCAAGGATGCTAAGCCAATAGTCACCATCTTCTAATGCCAGGGTTCATGGAGCTGTCTGAGTACAACTTTCCTTTCATACAAAACATGAGAGGATGAGATTGTCTCTGAAGACTGAAAAAGATGAAGGGTTCTTTGAGTTGCAAATGGAAACAAACCCCTTAATTAAAACCATGCCTTAATATTAAAATAACCAAATATTAACTTGTCTATCAGATTGGCAAAATTTGAAAAGAATGCAAATACACTAGTGGAAGGGTGTTGGAAAATGGGCATTTTCATATAGTTGGCAAGAATAGAATTTCTTTAATATCCCAGAATCAGTTTACAAAGAATTATTAAAATAGTTTTTCCTAAACCAGGCATGGTAGCTCACACTTGCATTCTCAGCCCATGAGAGGCTAAGGCAGGAGAATATATTTGAAGCAGTCTGTGCCACACAGCTAACATCCTGTCTCAAACAAACAGACAAACAGAATTGTTTTCTCAGGTATAAGGACAAATCTCAAACATATTAAATAAAACAGTACAACAAAGTTCATATACGTTTAGACTCAAAACAATACCAACCAATTTCTCACCCCTCCTTATCTCTCACCAGATAACTCTGAAGCAAAATCTACACATATTTTCATCTACATATAGTTCAATGTATATATATATATATAGACAGATATAATGATCTTTATAGTTTACATACTATAATTTCAAAAGAATAACTATTCCTTAGTATAATTAAAAATTCAGTACTGTTACTATTTTCCCAATTGTTGCACCATTTTTTTCTACATTTGATTTTATCTAATTGGGATCCAAATGAAAATCAATACTATACTGATTGTACAGCTGTAGCCCTTGACTTCTTTAATCTGTTAGTTCTTCTTCCTCTTCTCTTCCCTGTGATTTGTTTCTGGGAACAGTCAGGAGATATAGCTCAGTGATAGAATGCTTGCACAAGATAAAAATGAAAACAAAACCAGGCTATCTGGCTGAGGTGTAGCTCAGCTGACAGAATGCTTGCCTAGCACGCACAGAAGCATTGGGTTTGATCCCCAGGATCACATAAACTGAGTGTGATGGTGCGTGCCTGTTATCCCACCACGTGGCAGATGGGAGCAGGAAGATCAGATATTCAAAGTCATCCTTGGCTACATAGTGAGTGCAAGCCCAGCTTGGGCTCTGTAAGACAAGACCCTGTCTCAAGAACAAAATAAATAAGCAAAAGTCAGTATAAAAAAAAAGGGGGGGGGGGGTAAAAAACAGGGCTTTTGCCAGCATAACTTTAAATGTCTTTTAACTCATTCCATTTGTCTACAATGCTTCTGATCAGCTGCAGAATAATCTACAGACTTATAAGATTCAGGTTTGACTTTCTGGGATGAATACTTCACACATGGTAAGATACAATGGAGCGTATACAATACCAGGAGGCATACAATGCATGGCCATGCCTCTCTTAGTCACTCTAAAGCAGAAGGTTAAGCTGTTATCATCTGGGTTGTCCATCAAAAAGTTCCCATTAGTCTTTTTCAGGCTGCTACTGAAAACAGTTAACTAGAACTATATTTCATTAGGAATGAAAATGGTACTGTTTATTAGCTGGAATGTTTCTCCAAAACAAATTTCTCTCTCAAATAACTGATGGGAAACTCCCTGAGTGAGTCCAGGGAGAGAGGCCAACTTTGTAGAGAAGTCATTTGCCAGTATTCAGAAGCTGGCATGGTGGTCTTTTTTTTTCCTTCCTTCATTTTTTCCCTGAGACAGTATCTAGTTCCATAGCTCAGTCTGGTCTAGAATCTGTGATTCCCTGCGTTCACCTCCAAGTGCTAATATTATAAGTGTGCACCATGACAAAAGTCCCCAAGAGACACTTTCAAAGCTCATGATCATTCTCTTACTGGGAATGTGAAATCAATATCCTGTTTATATATCTGCTTGTTTGTTTGATAAAGAGTTTCATATATTGCTCAGGCTAATCTTGACCTCGTGAATGGGCTCAAGCAATCCTCCTGCCTCATCCTCCCCAGTGGTATATGCTTAGTTTTTTAAACTTCCCCAACAAACCACGTTTTATTACCAGGTTATTCTAACATATACTGGCCAGAACATGTCAGCATTATGCTATGTCTTGCTTTGTTCCCATTAAAGGAATTAGAGAATATTCTTAGTACATAAAAAAACAAACATTCAGAGAGAGAACAGGGTAGAGGGGTAGACAGACAATGCAGAAACCATGAGAGCCACTGTATAGTTCCCAAAGGGCAAAAAGAGGCTTTCATTACCTGCTGAGCTGTAGTATCCTGTTGGACATAAGCTACTTGGCCTGGATCTGTAAACAGAGTCTAGACAAAAAAAAAAAAAAGAAGAAGGAGGAGGAGGAGGAGGAGGAGGAGGAGGAGGAGGAGGAGGAGGAGGAGGAGAAGAAACATTATCAATAGATCTTTAAACCACTCACCTACACAGGAAAAATTATTCTAGTAAGCATCAACTCTTGGGAGAGTTATCTTGAATTATAACTAGTAATCCTTCATTAATAAAGAAGATAAAGATAGTAATCTTGTACTTGGCTAAAGCCTTTCATCCAAATGGCTCCACAGAGATTATATAAGCTAACCATCCAAAGGCTAACATATTTTACTATTTACTCTCAAGCAAAGCCTCTCTTGAGGTTGAATGTCACAGTTAATTAAAAAGGCATGTCATGAAATCATGAAAGACATTCCATGAATAGACACACAGCTTACATTGAACCCCACTCACAAGAGATTTGAGTCAGTGAAAATGGATGGAGATGCAGCAACATGCAGAAGAGCATTAAAAGCACAAGCTTGTAATCTTCTACAAATATATGTTTAACATCAGAAAAGTAGAAGGAACATAAATTGAATTTATATCCCATAGGCTGTTTCTTGGATAAAGCCAGCAGTTATAATAACAATAAAAAATATTAATCATTCCAAGCTCACAATAACTAGAAAAGGAGCATTTCCAACACTGTTAGAGCTAAAGTACCATGTTTAGTAACTCCAATCCAGAAAAATATTCTCTTTGCTAACACTTTTAAAAGATTTTGATTTGCCTAAGACTTTAAAAAACCTATAGGAATAAACGCTGGTCAAATTTGAATTCCAGAAGAATGTGAATGAAAAGTTCAGAAAGTATGAGATTTCTTCACTTTGACATTAAAAAATGATCAAAATTCAGATGTTTAGTTACACAATAAACTAAAAGTTGAGCACAGGACATTCTTTACATAAGCTATCTGACTGTATTTTAGTATAGAGGACTAAAACTAAACACTCCAAAATTACCATCTGAGCATTTGGCAATTTCATCTTTACATAGATTAGAAATGTGTTGATTAGGTAAGCCTCATTACTTCAGCCTCTTTGAATGAGAACAAATTTTTATGATAACGATCCTATGGTAAAAATATGTAATTTGGGGGCTGGAGAGATGGCTCAGTGGTGAAAAGCACTGTAGAGCACCTGTGGAGGACCCAGGTTCCATTCCTAGCACCCAGATGGTGGCTAAGAACTGTCCATAACTCCAGTTCCAAAGGAACTGGTGCTGTCTTCAGGCCAATGTGGGTACTGCAAACATGGGTGCTCTTACATACATGCAGGCCAGAGTCATACACAGAAAATAAAACTTTAAAAGATTCACTTTAAAAAAGATACGTAGATTTTTTATAAAAACAAGTATTTAGAGGCTGACAAAATAGATCTTGGGTACAGCATGCACTTAATATATATAAAGGCCCTGGTTTAAAAGGCAAAACACAGGGCCGGAGAGATGGCTTAGCAGTTAAGAGCACTAGTTGCTCTTGCAGAGGACCTGGGTTCCATTCCCGGCACCCACATGGCAGCTAACAGCTATCTATAACTCCAGTTCCAGGGGATCTGAAGTCTTCTGACTTTCATCGACTCTGCATGACATGGGTGCACTTACATACATGCAGGCAATGCATTCATACATGTAAAATAAAAAATAATAAAATATTTTTTAAAAGGCAAAATACAAAATGAGTAAGTAATACCAATAAAGCAATGTGTTGAATACTTACCACATCCTCTATATTCACTGTCTGTGTGAGTGGGAGGGGCTTGCACATGCACAATCTATACAATG
Source organism: Eospalax fontanierii (assembly GCA_035773235.1). Classification (NCBI taxonomy): domain Eukaryota; kingdom Metazoa; phylum Chordata; class Mammalia; order Rodentia; family Spalacidae; genus Eospalax; species Eospalax fontanierii. The sequence continues at coordinate 33,518,381 of CM069539.1, forward strand.
TTGCTCATTAAAAACACTGATGATAATCTGAATTCTCCAGAGAAGAATGAATTTCCCAGACGCTAAATAGCTTGAATTTTATTCCCAGTGCTCAAAAACAAATACCTATAAGCTTTAAAATACTTTATACATGAGCCCACCATGATGGCACATGCCTTTAGTCCCAATGCTCAGGAGGCAGAGGCAGGTGGATCTCTGTGAGTTCCAGACCAGCTGCTCTACACAGCAAATTTCAGGCCAGGTGTGGCTACAGGGAGACCCTTTCTCAAAAAGACAAAATAAATAAATAAATACAAATAAAAGTTTCTATATGTAAATGTTAAGAGAATATTTTGGAAATATATGTCACTCATTTGGAAACGCCAAGGAGCTATACTGCATAGCTTCTATCACAGTCCTATAAAACAGTACATTATTAATAAGCTAGCAGGCATCTTTGCTTACAAATTTAACTGAAATAATCTATATGCTTTCACTGGGCCATCTTTGATTAAGGTATATTCTGTGTAGTATACAGAACTAAATGCTTGCTCCTGTATACTGAGGAAAGATAACAAATTGATAATCACATCATTGGTCACTGGAGAGAAAGGCTGATACAAAACCGTGCTCTAACTCATTACTGTACATAATTTAAATAATGAACACTTCTTTCTCTGCCAAGTTGGTTATAAGTTCCCTGACAGTACAAATTGTAGATGAATGCTTCCTGCATCAGAATCTAGTACAACTGACCCACAGCAAACATAAATAACTGGTTTATGAATAAGCAAGTACAAAATAATCCTACACATGCCTGTGCAGCTTCCACTGGGTGGATGTACACCAGTGTGTGCTCTGGACCGTCCACTGATGTGTAGGAGGCACCATCTGCTGTGTACACCACCTGCTGGGGCTGACGGACCTGGTCGTCGGTGTATACAATCTGAGCCACAGTTCCAGCATCCGGCACAAAGTGTACCTGTAGCAAAAATCAGGGAAGTATGTAGCAGCTATCCTTAACAGCAAAATCAAACTCAAGGCATACAACAAACCAACACAGTTGAGCTTCCTCAATATCTCCAATGGAAGAAGGAAGGTGGATGTGCCTCTTCATCTACACTGGGCTGGAGACTAGGAGGCACGATGTGAGAACTTTGTCACTGATTGACTGCTTAATGTTAGAGAAGTGACTTGAATCCTTTGCTTTAAAAATCCAATGCTGATAAATAAATCTTCTGGGGAACAATGAGTACATTAATTGATCCTGGAAAAGCAACAGCAGATTTCTGCATGACACCACCACCAAAATACCAAAATACATATTGTTCTGTGATGATGACCGAAAGCCAACTGTTTAAATAAAAACTCTATTTTATAGCTTGGTGTGGTGGCACATACCTTTAATCCTAGCATGTAGGAGGCAGAGGCAGGTAGATCTCTGTGAGATAGAGACCAGGCTGGTCTATATAGCAAGTTCCAGGCCATCTGGGGCTACAGGAAGACCCTGTCTCAAAAAAAAAAAAAAAATCTAAACCAAAACCAAAACCAACAAACACTCTATTTTATAATTAACAGTGCTTTTCAGTGGACCCATTAAAATAAGGCCACTTTCTTTCCTACAAGGTCTTTCATATGTGAAGGACATACTAGAGGTGCATCAGGAAATGCCATTGCATCAATGGATGTGACATAACTCTTCCTTGCTAGATAGGTAATGAAGCAGAAAACCCCAACTTTTAAAAGTTTCTGACCAAGTATTCCAGCTGTCACCAAGAGAAATAACCTTCCATTTTCCAAGATGTACATAACTACAAGTAAAACTGAATTTTGTAAAATCCTCTCAGAGTGGTCAGCTCTGCAAGTTTGACTCTGTGGAGGTTCCAACATAGTTAATGTGCCTAATGCCTGAAATGGAAAGCCAGAAGCAGATGAGCAAAGCACACATTCGGGAGAGAAATCATGAATGTGGAAATTCGCCACTCTTAGGTTGGAATCCTCTTTCTTTCCCTGACTTAGTACTAGCCCTCATGTTTCTATGGAAGTTTTCTCCAATGGGAAATAACAGATTTCACAGATGACACACAAACTAACTTCATCCCCAGAAAGAAAGCTGGAGGCCAAGCGTAATTGAGCACCTAAGGAATACAGTAGATTTCACTTCTCTGCTAAGTGATTAGTGTGTCTTCTATATACATTTGATTTGCTCCTGAAGATAAAGCATACATACAGGGAAATGAAATGCACAGCATATTTTCACAACTTTCATTATTATACAACAATCTTGTGACTTCGGATTTCTCGTCTTCTAACTTTCAATTTGCTTGTTCACATCAAAGCCTTGAACTAGTTTCAGTGCTTAAAAGGAGGAGAAAGACACTTTCCTTAAGCAATGAGACATCCAAGCTTTTCCATTTGGCTTTCCTCATTTAGATTCTATAAACAAGAGTTGGCAGAATAGGAACTCCTAGCCAAAAGCATAAATGACTGAAAAGAAAGGGTGTGTCAGGGATTCCTAGCTTAGTTCCTTGCTTTCTGGTTACCCCTGGTCATGCCTATACACAGCCTCATAAACAGATTTCCTTTTTTGTTAAAATAAATAATTTCATGAAGACAGTCATCCACAAGAAAGGTGGCATTCTCAATTATTCTACCAAAAACATTTCTAGAACCCCTTTTTTTTGTAATTTTAGACTACAATCTTTAAAGCATACCAGATGATTGTTTACTAATTACAGTATCCATTATATTGCTTAAATTAGTAATGTTTGCATATTTAAATGTTTTATAGGTTTTGTTTGTTTTTGTTCTGTCTTTTTGAGACAGGGTCTCCCTATATGCCCAGCTGGCCTGGAACTCCCCATGTAAACCAGGCTGGTCTCAAACTCACAGAGATCTGCCTGCCTCTGCCTCCCAAGTGCTGGGATTAAAGGCATGTACCTCCACACTGTGCTCATGGGTCATACAATTTCATAAAAATTTCACATTTATCCTAATGTTTAAAAATGTGTTATGGGGCTGGAGAGATGGCACATCAATTAAGAGCACCGGCCGCTTTGCAGAGGACCAGGATTCAGTTCCTAGGACCTACAAGGTAGCTAACAACTGTCTGTAACTCCAATTCCAGGGGATCCAGCTCTCTCTTCTGGCCTCAAGGAATTACATGCACACTGTATACATTTACATACATGTGGAAAAAATACTCATACACATAAAATAAATAATGTTTTATATTTTGGCTGCATACAAAATATGGTTCCCATGACTGCTCACCTATCCCATAATTCAAATCTATATCTATATCTATATACATATCAAAGAGTTTCCTTTGCTAAGAAGAGACAAAAGAATGTGGAACTAGTTCTGATAGCAGTTAAAAAGGCAGAGATCATCATAACAGCAATGTCTGAATAAGTACCTAGCCACCAAAACTGATGGCTCCTACTGGGACAGCTTGCACCTAGGGCTTACAGTCTCAATTTTTAAAAAACAAGGCCACTCATTTTATAAACATACCTTGTGTTTCATTACTCAGAAAGACTTGAAACCCTAAACAAGTTAACATGAAAGATGCAAAAAATGGTTTGAGGTTTTTCAGGATCAAAAGCATAAAAGAAAGCAGGATGGTGAAACAGATTCCACCAGTTAAATGCAGAGAAGGTGATGCCTAAAGGTAGGAGATGAGTTCTTTTAACTCACAGGGAACCATGCCAGTGAAGCATTCAAAGTGTGTGCATTCCTAGTCCTGAGCAAGTTCTCAGGGCAGCTCCCTCCCAGCCATTGCTCATGACACATGCTTGGGTATTTCTTTAGCTGGCAGTGAACTACCCAATTAAAACACTACTATCAACAGCGAGCTGGGAGAGGGCACCCTTCACCTGTGCAGTGTTCTGTTCATGGTCTGCAGATGTCGGCCACACATGTGAGCTTTCATCTTTGGAATCCATCTTCTCCCTGCTGTACAGCTCCACGTCTGAGCCCACCTACAGCAGCAGCACAGGATGAAGAACACTCATCTGTCCAGCACACGTGTGTTCATGAAGGACTGAAAGGTTTCTGCAGCATGCCTGAGAAAAGATCAGAAATAAAAAACAAAATTTAAATGGATGACTACATTTTAATAAATTATAGTTTCAAGCACAAAGCAGGGACTGGGGGAGCCTTGTTAAAAGGCAGCACACCTAGGCAAAAGGGTAAAAATTCATTATTTGTGATAATAATACAGCACACTGCATACCTGCTTTATTCTGAGTAATCATTGGGTAGGTATGTGTATGCATGTATGCATGTGTGCATGTACACACAAATGCACTATGTATAGAATGTAACTCTCATTAAAAACACTGAAGGTAATCTTAGTTCTTTTGAGAAAAATAGGTTTCCTAGGTGTTAACTTCAGTAAATGCGGGCTCGGCCTCAATTCTGATTGCTGTGTCGCCCACGGGTCTTCACAGTAGGCATTGCCTTCATCTGTCACTACCACCGTTACTCAAAATGAACAGCAGAATAGCAAAAGTGACAAAACCAGGGAAAACAGCTGGTGGAAGGAACTGGATTTTCCAGATCACAGTCTGGTGAATGCAAACATAAGCCTTGTTTTCTGTTTGTCCAGTACAGGAGTGATCACTGAGTAAACAGAAGCCTTGCCAAACATCGACATGCACAAACCTTTTTCTCTTCCAAAACAGACTCTTTAAGGTGATGATCTTCCCTTCTGATGAGCATGATAAAACTCTGCCATCCTAAGACATGCCTGGTGCACTTCTGCCCTTCCCACACACAGACGGTGGGACAGACAGAGAAGACCACTAAAGACAGATTAGAAAGACTGCTAGCCAGAGCTTTCTTCATTAGAGGAAATATCCACACTTTTAGACCACACATATTCCAACCTCCAAACCAAAATAAAGCCCAAAGGTTACTGTAACTGTCCTGTCTATACCCAACTTCAGTTCAGGAACTTCTATGTCCAAACTGCAGAGCAACCATGTTCAGCACCTGTCAGAGCCTGTTCCTGTCCTCCTAGGCCCCACCTTCCAGTGCTCCCACCACATGCACTCACGCATGGGGCATACGTCTACTCTCTCTGTCCCCAATCAAGAGTACCTGAGACACTACCACATAGTTGAATTTAAAGGGGCATGAAGGAATGTTCTAGAGAAACGGAAATATCCTGTTTCTTAAATCAGGACTGGGGAAGTTGGGGAATATATGTGTCAAAAGTCATCAACTGCCAGGCATGGTAGCACACATCTTTAATCCCAGCCTTCGGGAAGCAGAGGATCTCTCTGAGTTCAAGGCCAGCCAGGTCTACATAGCGACTTCCAGGCCAGCTAGGGCTATAGGGAGACCCTGTCTCTTAAAGACCAATAAACAAACAAACAAACAAAAATGATCAACCAACCTGGTGGGTTTGGGGTTGCAGGCCTTCCTAATAACCCAGAGACTGCAGAGGCTGAAGAAGGAGGATCTCAAGTTCGAGGCCAGGCCACAACAAGGAAAAGAAAAGGAAAGGTAGACAGATGACTCAGTGGGTAAACTGCAAGCATGAAGACCTGAATTTTAATCCCTGAAACCCAAGTAACAGCCAGGGATGATGACACGTGTCTGTAACCCCAGCACTTGGGTGTCAAGTACAAGCAGATTCCTAGAGCTCTCTGGCTAGCCAGTCTAGTTGAAATGATGAGCTCCAGGCTCTGAGACCTTGTCTCAACAAAGAAGGTGGAGAAACACGCAGGAAGACACCCAATATCAATCTCTGGCCTTTCCATGTACTACATAGCTGAGCACACCTGTATATACTAGAAGGAACACGCACAGGAGAGAGGAAGAAAGGGAGAAGAGGCAATGAAGGGAGAAAGAAAGAAGGGAGGAAGAGTGAGAAAGAAGGGAGGAAGAGTGAGAAAGAAGGGAGGGAGAGTGAGAAAGAAGGGAGGGAGAGTGAGAAAGAAGGGAGGGAGAGAGAGAAAAGAAAAGCAAAATGGGGACTCTGAACAAGGGGATAAACAGGGCGGGGGACAGTGCACGGAGGAGGGGAGGGAGGAGCACCAACAAAACGCAGGAAAATGCCATAATGAAGGCCGGATGTGGTTCAGTTGATATAATGCTTGCCTAGCACACAGGAAGCCCTGGTACTCCATAAACCAGGGATGGTGATGCATGCCTGTAGTCCCAACACTGGGAAAATGGAGGCAGGAGCATCAGATAAGTTCAGGGGTTCAGGGTTACCTTTAGCTAAATAATGAGTTTAGGACCAGCCTGGGATACATGAGATGGAAAAAAACTGCTAATTAAAAAAAAAAAAAAACATTTTAAAGAAAAATGACGTCCTTATATAATGGTACTATGAAAAAAATACTAAGGGTGAATGTCATCTGGTCCATAAACTGCATTTCAACCAAGTTATTTTTTTTAAACCCACAAACATTAAGATATCTAGACCTAGGGCTGGACAGATGGCACAACAGTTAAGAACACTGGCTGCTCTTGCAAAGGACTTAGGTTCGATTCCCAGCACCCACATGGTGGCTAACAACAAACCATTCATAACTCCAGTTGCAGGGGATCTAATACCTTCTTCTGGTTTCTACAGGCATTTGAATGTACAGGTGTATTTACAAATGTGCAGGCAAAACAGCCATATATAGAGATTTTTTTTTTTAAAAAAAGATGTCTAGGAATAAAAATCCCAATAATATAAATATCTGTATGAGAAAACTACAAAATTATATGGAAGAATGTAAGACTTACTGACAGTCTTAATTACTTTTCTACTGCTGTCTACCCAGACAGAGGCAACTTAAGGGAGAAAGAGTTTATTTTGTCTTAAAAGTTGAGTGATAAGTTCATCATGGCAGGAAATGCAAGGCAGCACAAGCAGAGGGCTGACTGGTCACACTGCATCCACACTCAGGAAGCAAATGTGAACAGGAAGCCAAGCTAGGCAATAAAGCCTCTAGGTCTACCCTAGTGACCCAGTTCCTCCAGCAAAGCTCCATCTCCTAAAGTTTCCACAACCCTCCCAAACAATACCATTAGCTGTATGGGACCAATTGTTTGAATGAGACTCACATTCAGACTACAACATTCCATCACTGGCTCTCATAAACTAGTGACCACCTTTCATTCCAACTTCAAAAGTCCCCATAGTCATTACTGTTCCCAACACTGTTCAGAAGTCCAGAATCCAAAAATCTCTTCTGAGACTCAAAGTGATTTTTTAACTGTTAACATTCCCCCCAATAAAATTTTTTTTAAAACTATATTATTCAAACATAAAATGGCACAGAGTATTCATTCCCATTCCGAGAGCAGGAATAAGGATCAAACCAAAGCAAGACCAAAACCCAGCAGGGCAAATACCAAATCCTACAGATCCATGTCCAGTGATTGAAGATCATGCTGAAATTGGCTGGGCGGGCTCCAAAACGCTTGGGTAGCCCTATTCCACCAATTCTGCCACCTACAGTATACACAGCCTCTCTCTTGGGCCTGCTTAATTACATGCCCACAGCTCTCTTGACAGAATCTCCAATATTTTGGGGTCTCCATTGCAACTTGGGTTTCACCTTCACAGCTCCACACAAATGGCCTCTCACGTCCTCCTGGCAGGGACTGTGAACCTGCTACACACTGGTTCAGCTGCTCTCTGAAAGCAGAGAGCTGCATTCTGGAACAAGACTTCATGACCTCCTCAGTCTTAACATCTTTCATGCCTCCCAAATCAGTACCATGTGGATGACACTGCCAACTCCTTTTGCCAACTTGGAATGGAACCTAGCCCTTTGGATCGCAGTTCCATCGACTTCCGTGTACTGACCCTAGGGAAACACTTTCCTAAGTAGTTGCTTCTCAGGAGCAGTGAACCACTTCGAATTAGGCTTTCTTTATTTAAATGAACCTTGATCATGACAAGACCAGGCCTCTGAGAGGTAGGGTTTTACCCTCAGGACATCTTTCTTTTCTTTCTTTGAGACAGGGTGTCCCTGTAGCTCCAGCTGGCCTAAAACTCACATAGATCTGCCTGCCTCTGCTTTTTGAGTACTGGGATTAAAGGTGTATGCCACCTTTCTTATTATTCCAATACAGTACAGCAAATTTCTCTTTAATGGTGCTGATGTCTTTACCAAATACAGCTGTTTTCTTGGCACCAGCCTGAATGCTCTCCTGTCTTGAAATTTCCTGAGAAACAAATCAGTCCATTATCTTTAACCTCAACTTTACTCAGATTCTTAAGACATGAGCACAATGAAGCCAGGTTATAGGCCAAAATAGTGCAAGAATGGCCTCTATCCCAGTGCCTAACAGTCCACTGACTGTTTCTGTCAGAATTACTGTCTTCCAAGCTCCCATCAGAATGGCCTGCTAGGCTGTTAGAGTTTTTCTAGCCCAAAGTATCAAATTCTTCCACATTCTAATTACAAAACAGTTCTAAAGGCCTAAGTACCACACGGTCAGGTTTATCATGGCAACAACCAGCTTCAGGTACCAATTTCTCTCTTAGTTACTTTTTTATACCCCAACAAAAGCAATGTAAAGGAATAAGGGTTTATCTGGCCTATAGTTCCTAGGGTACAATCCATCCTGGTGGGGAAGGCATAGTAGAAAGGAGAGAAGGAAGCTGGCAGTGGCATCCACACTCAGTAAACAGAGCATGAACAGGAAGTCGGACTGGGCTATCAAGCCTCAAGGCTTTTTTAGTGCATTACTTCCTCCGTCTTGGCTCTACTTCCTAAAGGTTCCATGCCCTCACAAACAGCACCACCAGCTGTGGGCCAAGTGTTCAAACACAAGGGTTTGTGGGGAACATCTCACATTCAAATACTGAGCTAAAAAATTCATGAAGGAAGCTTTTTGTTCTTGATTATTTTTATTTTATGTGAATGTATGTATTGACTGCATGTATGTGAGTGCTCCTGTGTCATGCGGTGCCCAAGGAGGACAGAAGAGGACATTGGATCCCCTAGAAGTGGAGTTATGGACAGTTGTTAGCTGCCATGTAGGTGCTGAGATTTGAAGATGGGACTTCTGCAAGAACAGTCAGTGTTCTTATCCGCTGAGCCATCTTTCCAGCCCCAAAGGAAGCTTTTATTAAAATAATTTCAGACAGAAAAATGGTAAAACCAGTATAAAGAATTCTTGTATTTCTTCATCCATATTCCTCAAATGTCATCCACCATGCTTACTTTCCTTTTCTTACATGTGCATGTGCATATGCATGTTTGTATGTGTGTGGTACGTGTGCATGTGCATATGCATGTTTGCATGTGTGTGGTACGTGTGCATGTGCATATGCATGTTTGCATGTGTGTGGAGGTGCAAAGTTGACCTTGGGTGTCTTCCTTGATCACGATCCACCTTATTTACTGAGGCAGGGTCTCTCACTGAACCCAGAACACACCAATTCTGGCTAGTCTAGTTGGCCAACTTGCCCTGGGAATATCCTGTCTCTGACTCCCAAGTGCTGAGATTACAGGTGGCCACCATGCCTATCTGGCTTTTATGCAGTAAGTTCTGGAGACCAAAAGTCAGTCTTCCTGTTTACATGAAAGAGCTTTATCCAGTAAACCATCTCTCCAGTTTTTAGTACTCTCTTTCTTTCTCTCTCTCTGGAACCATTTCATTGTAAGCTGTAGATACTGCCTCTCTGTCCATCTTTGTTTGCTGTTTGACAAATGGTCTTGCAAAATTACCCAGGCTGGTCTCAAATTCCTGGCTCAAATGATCCTCTTGCTTTAGTCTCCTGAATTGCTAGAGACATAGGTGTGTGCCATCATTTGGCTTACTTCTAATTTCTTAAGTAACTCATACCTAAAACTAAGAACATATTCCTACAACCACAGTATGATTATCAAAATCACACAGATAACACAGATAAATGCTACTTTAGTCGTAGACCTTCTTGACATTTGTCAATTCTCTAATTACTGTCCTTGACAGCCAAAGGAACATTGTTCTTTCCGGCTCTGATGCAACCTGGCATCACACACTGTCCACCTCGCCTGCTCTCTATAATGTCCCTGTCTCCTTCAGTCCAGTAATCTCCTGCTCCTGGTCCTCAGTGACCTTGACATTTTTTAAAGGCATAGATCAGATCATTTATCTTATAGAATGGTCTTCAATTTCAGCCTGTCTGATGTTTCTTCATGATTAGATTTAGGATATGTATTTTCATCGGGAATATCTCAAAAGATATGTAGTATCTTTCCCACACAAGAATCAAAGGGTTTTTTTCAACCTGATTCCTCAAATACTCAAATGTACCTAGGCACATGGATATTGCACACATCAGGCAGTCACACCCAAGTCCTTGTAAAATGTACACAATGCAAAGTGTACATTCTCTTTGTTTTCATTTCTAGAAAGGTGCTTTATATTTATTTATTTTTATCACATATGCTAAACAAGCACTTTATACTGAGCTAAAGACCTGTCTTTTTATTTTTCTAAATTTTTTAGATATTTATTATTTTTATTTTATGTGTATGAGTGTATTGTCTGCATGTATATAAGTGTATCTGTGTCATGCAATGCCTGTGGAGGTCAGAAGAGGGCACTGGATCCCCTGAAACTGGAGTTTTAGATGGTGGTTAGCTGTCATGAGGGTGCTGAGATTTGAACCTAAGTCCTCTGGAAGAGTAGCCAGTGCTCTTAAAGGCTGAGCCCTCTCTCCAGTCCCCATCACCTTAATTTTATATGTCCTGTTTATAAGTAGTAAATTCAGTTATCTCAAAATTTAAAGGGCACAAGAAGACACAGACAGAAACCCAACCTCCCCAATCGTAGCCATTCTTCGGGAGCTATTCATAGGATTCGTTTTTTGTCTTTTCTTCCAAAGACATTTTATTTACATACAAGCAAATACATATCAGTATATTCTCTCACTTTCCAACCACAATGAATTATTGATTCCTTATAACTCTTCTACACTTGGGCTGGAAAGAGGACTCAGCAGTTAAGATCTCTGGCTGCTCTTGCAGAGGACCCAGCATCCATGTGACAGCTAAAATCCATTCATAACCACAGTTCCAGGAAATCCAGCACCCTCTTCTGGCCTCTGTGGGCATTGCATGACATGGGTGCACTTACATACATGCAGGTAATACTCTCAACTCATAAAATAAAATAATAAAGTATCTTTTAAAAATCTCTTCTATACTGGTTTGTTCTATGTACCATCTTACCTGTGTACTGCTTCATCCCTGTACATTTTCCTCATTATTTCAGCTGCATAATTTAATGTATGAATACGCCATAATTTATTTAACCACCCTTATATTAATAACTATTTAGGTTCTTGGGGCTGGGGAGATAGCTTAGTCAGAAGGTGGTAGCCTTGTTAGCATGAGGACCTGAGTCTAATTCCCAGAAACGACATAAAAAAAACTAGGTATGGTGGCACATACTTATAATCCCAGCACTGAGGAGGTAGAGACAACAGGATCTCTGGGGCTCACTGGCTAGCCAGCCTCGCTTAGCTTACTTGGCAAATTCCAGGCCAGTGAAAGACCTTATCTGAAAGAAAAGGGTGACAGAGTCTGAGAAATGACGCCCAAGGCTGTCCTCTGGTCTCCACAGGTTATGTACACATATAGGTAATGCACACCTGCACACATATCCACACACAACCTCCATTAACATTGAGGATTTTTTCCTAATCTATTACTACTACATTGTGACATTGTGGCAGTTGATTCTGGACATCTACTGGGATTAGGTAGGTTGTACCTTTATATTTATTTAGCATCTCCAAGAAGATACCGAAGCCACTGAAGTGGCTGCATGTGATGAAGTCAGTATTCGTTTCTGAACTCCTACTCTGCAGCTCACCTACCCCCCAAGTGCCTGGAGGACATCAGCTAGAAGAATGTGTAGGGCTTGGCCTCTCACCCTGGATTTCAGCAGCTACTTACATGACCTTGGGCACATCCCAAAAGGCCTCTAAGTTTCTCTTTTTACTGACATGACATGATAGGAAATAACAGGTAAAAAGTGCTTCAGCACAATGCCTGCTACATAACAACAATCACTCATCCTAAAGATATCCAATCTCCTGCTTGCCGGTCTCTCCTAAATTCTCTCCAGCTCAGGAGTATCCCCTAAATCTTGACACGGGGTAAGGCCTGGATGATTTTTGTTGAGTAGTTTAAAGATATCATGCTGTGCAGTGTGGGAACAAAGGCAAGGACACCTATAACAGAGGTGCCCAGAGATCACTTCCTGAACAAGATGAAACTTAATCCATGTCAGGAAGAAAGCAGAAAGAGGGAACAGGACAATCACTCCAAACTGAAGCATTTTTTCTCTAATCTTACCAGATTAGGAAACAGTGCATGATGTAAAACACCAGCAACTACGAAGCAAGGTTTGGGAGTGGCTGGGAAGGAAATAACTACTTAGCAAGTAATCTGATGCTCGAAAAGTACACCAGTAAACTTTAGCAATAAGGATGTGAATCACTGCCCATAATTCCAGTCCCCAGTAAATTCAGAACACTGGTAGCAAATAAAGTCTAGTGAGATATCATGAAATACATATTTGGTGTTTGTTCCCTTTACCTGCCAGGTAAGTCCTGAATCCTTGAACTCTCCAAAGGGAGTCTTATATGCTAATGGCACAAATGATAGCCGGCAACACAGGTAGCTTCTGGGGAGTGGCTACTTACCAAAAAGACCAAAGCAAGGCTAGAGGCTTCCAGCTTTCAGCCGTAACCCCTGAGAAAGGATGTACGGGATGAGACAGACAATAGATAAATAGTTTTTAAAAATATTTTCTTTATTACTTTTATTTTATGTGTATGAGTGTATTGCCTGCATGAGTTTAAGTGCCCCTGTGTTGTGCAATGCCCATGGAGGTTAGAAGATCCCCTGGAACTCAAGTTACAGATGGTTGTTAGCTACCATGTGGGTGCTGGGAATCAAATCCAGGTGTTCTGCAAGAGCAGCCAGTGTTCTTAACTGCTGAGCCTTGGCAAATGGTTTTCTTTTGTTTTGTTGTTTGTTTTGCTTTGTGAGACAGGGTCTCCCTGTAGCCTCAGCTGGCTTAGAACTCACTGTGTAGACCAGGCTACCCTCGATCTCATAGAGATCCAGCTGCCTCTGTATCCTGAGTGCTAGGATTAAAGGTGCATGCCACCTGCCCAGCTAACACATTTCTTAGTATGTGGTGAGCACTGAGGAGAAAAAGTTGAATATAACCTTGCCCCCTAGGGTATAGCATCTAATAGAAGAGCTGACAATTGACTTCTCAGGTCACTCTCAGGACCCCTGCAAGATAAGACTGGTTGGTGGTGTTGAATACAGAGATGACAAACTCCCACTTCTCCAGCAAGTTCAAATACAGAGCCAGGTAGCCAGAGACAATACCATATCCTAATATGTCGGGTCTCCCCAATGACCTCCTTCCCAGTTCATGAGTTCCATCCTGCCATTCACCCACAGCCCCACGCCTCAACATCTATCATCTTATTCCCACCATCCCTGGGCCCTTGGCAGCCATGCCACTACTAGAACTTCTAGGACTTAGGAGTCCAGAGCTCCTGTCCCACTGCCTGCAACTGTTAGAGAACGATTATGGGGAATCCATTCTATGGTGTAAAATAACAGCCAGTTTCAGTACTTAAGAAATTCCAAGGGTTTGGGGGAGTGTGACTCAGTTGAGTGCTTGCCTAACATGCACAAAAGCCTTGGGTTCAATTCTCAGCACCGCATAAAACACCAGATGTACATACCTGTAATCACAACACTAAGGAGGCAGAGACAGGAGTATCAGAGGTTCAAGGTCATCCTCCACTACACAGTGAGCCTGAGACCAGTCTAGGCTTCATGAGACCCTACCACAAAATAAAAAATAGGAAAGAAAAAAAGAAAAAGAAATTCAATACCCACAATTCTCAATTATGCTTAAATAAGAGAGTCCCTAAAGAGACAGCATCACAAAACACTAGTTTCCCTATATTAAAAAAAAAAAGTTTAAAAATCATTTAAAAGAGGGTGGGGCTCAGCAGGTAAAAGCACTTGGCATGCAATCCTCATGACTGAGTTCCAGCCTCAGGACCCACGTAAAGGGAAGAGAGAAAGAATCAGTTCTACAAAGTTGTCCTCTGACCTCTACATGTGCTTACACTGGCACATGCTCACTCATGTACATACACAAACATACACTCACTTATACAAAAAGTGTGGTTTTTGTAAAGATTTTTATTTTATGTGTGTGAGTGCTTTGTCTGCATGCATGTGTACCATGTCTGGTGCCCTTCAAGGCCAGAAGGTTGCACTGGATTCCCTGGAACTGGCGTGGGGGTGCAAGGAGTCCAACCCCGGTTCTTTGAAAGAGCAGCAAATGTTCTTAGTGCCTGAGCCATCTCTCAAGTTCAAATAATAATAAAAGTTTTTTTTAATTATCTAAAAAAAATAAAGACAGTGAGACTAGAGAGATGACTCAGCTAAGTAAGTGCCAGACCAGCAAGAGGACCCAAGTTTGGCTCCCCAGCACCCACAAAAAAGCTAGGTACAGCAGTACAAATCTGTAACTCTAGAGTTGAGGTAGTGGAAACCACAGATCCTTGGAGCTTGCTAGCCAGCCAATCTGATATAATCAGTGAGTTTCGGGTTGAATGAAAGACGCTGTCTGAAAAAATAAGGTAGAGGGCTAGGGATGTAGGTCAACTGGCAGAGTGCTTTCCTAGGATACATGAGAAAATGGGTTAGATCCTTGGCACTATACAGACTTGGTGGGAGGGTTGCACATCTGTAATCCCAGGACCTGGTGTGTGGGTACTAGAGATCAGAAGTTCAAGGTCATCCATTCTCAGCTATATATCAAATACGTGGCCAGCTTGGGCTCTGAGACCCTACATCAAAAATATTTTTTAAAAGACAGCAATCAAGGAAGACACCAAACATCAACCTCTGGCCTCTACATGCACACACACACATGTGCGTGCACACACACACCCACATACACCACACACAAATAAGGATAACTAACATCTGTGTAGCACTTACTCTGTGCCAAGCATGCTCTAACCTCGGCATGGGTACATTTAAACATCACAATAATCCCTGAAACAGGCATGTTTTATCTCCTGTTTAACTCAGAAAACTGCCTAACTTAAGCCTTTAATAGTAATTTTCTCCATCAACTTTTTTTTTTTTTGATGTGAAGATGATGGACTAAGAGAGAGTAAATGATTTGCTGTGGGTCAGAGCTGGGAAGTCATGGGGCTGCAGTGCTATATCCACACTACTTATTCCAATGACCAAGAGTTCTCGACCTGTGTCATGACTCTACTAAGGAGCTGTGTAAACGTCCTACCCAACCTCACTTTACTGTAAAGTTAAACAAGATTAGTTATTCCCACTTGTTCTTCCTATCACAGTGCTGACCAAGATGATTGCTGGCAACAGCGAAAAGGTTGTTAAAGCAATTCTACACATTGTGTTTCTCTAAATGAAAAAACATAAACAAACAAAAAAACTGGATCCAGCTTCAGAGGCAAAGTTTGAGAACCAATCACTTAGAGTAACTTCTCTTTCATGGATATGATGATTAATCTTAACTGTAAGCTGATGGAATTTATATAATCACCTAAGAGACAAGCCTTTAAGAATATCTATGAGAGCCTTTCCAGAGGGTTGAGATGGAGAGACCCAACCTGTATATGACCGGCATCTTTCCGTGGGCTAGGGATGCAGACTAAATAAGGAGAAAGCAAGAAGAGCATCAGCATTTATCTCTCTCTGCTTCCTAACTGCAGGTGCAATGTGATTGGCTGCTCACATTCCTGCCTTCTCCGCCATGAGGGACTGTGCCCTCACACCATGACACAAAACAAACCTTCCTTCCTCAACTTGCTTTTGTCAAGTATTTTGTCACAGAAAAGTAACTAGTATAATAGATAAAACCTAAGAACCAAAGAGATTGTGTGAATGAAACACTTCAGACACTCAGTGAAGATAAGCTGAAAGTCAGAGCAGGAAACTCCAAACACTCTTACCCCTCTGCTACTTTGTGGCCACTGGGTGGACTGTGGAAAGGATTTAGAGAGATCTTTAACAGGAGACTCCAGATATCATAAAACTGTTAATCTTTGCCTTGCTTTTATTTTTGAAACTTGTTGTCCTTAACTTTCTCTAGTTAGAAAAAGAAATCATTTTGTAGCCCAAGTCAAGAAAATAGCTCTCACAGCCATCACAACAGCCTAAAAGAACAGAGATGGACAGACTAGAAAAGTGAGTAACCTATTCCAAAAAGCTAATGTGATCTGAGAGATTTACACCCAGGAGCTGGACATGAACCCTCACAAGGTCTTTGAAGAGTGGCCATTCAGGAAGACACCAGCCCTCTCTGTTCCACTAATGTTTTTTCATTTATGGTCTTTCACTCCCCTTCCCTTTCTCCCTCCCTCCCTTCGTCCCTTCTTTCTCCTCTTCTAAGAGTTCTAGATAATTAGATCATTACAAAATGTTTACTTGGACAATTTTAGACCTAATCTAAGGCGATTATAAAACTTCAGAATAAAAATGATATAACAAAGAAAAATGTCAAGGCTGGAGAAGTGGCTCAGTGGTTAAGAACACTTGCTGCTCTTCCAGCAAACCTGAGCTTAATTCCCAGCAACCATGTTGGGTGGCTCACAACCACCTGTAACTCTAGTTCTTGAGGGATCCACCACCTCTGGCCTCCATGGGCACCTGCATTTACATGCACATACCCACACACAGATACACATAATTTTAAAAAAATAAGTAAAAATAAACCAAATAAAATCCCAGCATAGACATGAGAAAGTAGGTAAGAAATCCCAACCCAACCTAAGGAACTTTTGACAATTGATGTCTGCTGGGAGGGGGAGAGACAGTGTCTTACAAAGACTGGACTCCTGGTGGGCCAAGTGGATGGACCCACATTGAAGGACACATGAGGACACAGATCAGACTCTATAGGTCATGTTATGTATAAGAAAATATACTAAATTGGGGAAGGGTGGGGGTGTGGATAGGGAGAGGATCTAAATACCATCAAATTATATGAAAATTGCAAAATTCAATAGAAAATAAAAATTTTTAATGTATTTTAAAAATGAAGAAATGAAGGTAAAAAAGCAGTCTGAAACAAAGACCCAAATTACAGAGCCTGCTGAAGTAAAGAGTGGCCAAGACCAAGCAATATAAAAGTTTTAAGCAAATGTACAAGGTCTGTGAACCAAAAATGATAAATGAAGGTAAGCATCTCATCCATGAATGAAGAGGCTGGGGATATATCCCAGAGAGCACAGTGCCTGCCTGGCCTGAGCAAGGCACTGGGTTCAATCCCAAGTAGTGGCAGGTGGAGGAGGGTGTGGCTCAATTGATAGAGTGTTTGCCTCGCATGCATAAAGCTCTGGATTTGATCCACAGCATCTGAACTGAGTGTGGGGGTATACACACTTGTATTCACAGCACTCAAGAGATAGATGCAGGAGGATAAGAAGCTCAAGTTCACCTCATCTAGGATATATGAGACATCCATTGCAAAAAAAAAAAAGGTCGAGTCCCTACATAACTGATAAAGAACACAAGGTCAAAGGCACCAAGCTAAACTTCCCCCAGTAAGGATAGGTATAAGACAACAGATGGCTCAGATGTGGAATAAAAGGCAAAAGGTCTCACTCTAGAACAGGTAAGACTTGAACTCATACCAATCCTCCTGCCTCAGCTTCCTGAGTATTGAAATTATAGGCTGGAATCACCACACCCAGCTTTGAATGCTAATTAAAAATTTTTTAGACTTATTATCCTTATTATTATTAGACACATGTATGTAAGTACATCATGTGTGTACAAACCCTCAGAGACCAGAAAGGGGTATGGGATCCCCTGAAACTGGAATTACAGATGGTTGTTAGCTGTCATATGGGTGCTGGGAACCAAACCCAGGTCTTCTACAAGACCAGTCAATGCTCTTAACCATTAGCCATCTCTCTAGCCCCTCAAATGCTTATATGATGGCATTTTATACATATTTTGGTGTGTGAAGGTCAAAGGCTAGGTGTCTTTCTGGATCACTCTCCATCTTCTTGTTTGTCTCTGTGTGTGCACTCTTTTTTTCTTTTTGGTTTTTTAAGAGGAGGTCTCCCTAGAACCCTACAGCACCTGCTGGCTTGGTACTCGATGTATGAACCAGGCTGGACTTGATCTCACAGAGATCTACTTGCTTCTGCCTCCCCAGTACTGGGATTAAAGGTGTGCACCCCCACCTGTCTTGAGCTGTACTTACACAAGAGGTGGGGTCAGGGGAAAGGCAGTGAGAACTGGTTTTATAGAATACTACATTGACCTAAGGTACTTGCCTCTAAGCTGTTTCTAGGGAAAGAGGAGGAGGAAGGGAAAGGAGACAGCAGACAGCTATAACGGATGCTTCTGTGTGGGTCACTGATGAGGCTGCACAGGCCATTCTGTGACGCTAGTTCAACAGCCCACTTCTTCTACCTGCCCTGCTTTCTTACCTCATAAATTCTTAGGCTCTGGTTCTAGGTTTAATTCTCGGATCTCTGACCTGATTCACATGTTTTGTTGTTTCAAGATCTGGGAAACTCCTTGTCATGGTTTGAATGTAAAATGTCCTCAACAGGCCCATGTGTTTGATGCTTGGTCCCCAGTTGGTGGTGCTGTTCGGGGAGGTTGTGGAACCTTTAGGAAATGAGACCTAGCTAAAAGAAGTAGGTCACTGGGGACTAGAACTTAAGGTTTTATATCCTGACCCCACTTTCTTTTTTTGCTTTTGATCTGCTGTGAGCAAGCAACTGCTGTTCATTCCTGCCACCACGGAGCCATCTGCGCCACACCTGTCCTGCCATGATGTCCCTCCATAATGGACTGTATCCCCTCAAACCAGGAGCCCAAATACATCTTTCTATGTTGCTTCTTGTTAGGTACTTGGTAAACTAAGGAGAAAAGTGCCTAGTCACACTGGAGCCTCCCATCAAATGCAAGCCTTTCCTTTGTCACTGAACCCTGTGGGTGTGGACAGCAGGAAACAGTGGGCTCATAGCCAGTCACAAGGGCAGGACATGAAGACAGCTAACTCACATCTAGCACTCAGACTGGATCGAGGGGGCTTATATTGATCAATTCAGTTCATTAATTTAATGCCCAAACAATTTGTTTAAAACTCAGATTCAGAAAAAAAATAATAGTACAGATGAACAAGCCAGGCTGATGGTGACAACAGAATAAGTTAAGAAGAGACACATTAAAAGTATGAAAAGAGAAGAGGCAGAATGGAAATAAAGAGCTTTTGTTCTGTTCACATTTGGAATGCTAGGTGGAGATTTTTCATTTAACTGATTACTAAAACAAATAGCCTCAGGATTCAGGAGAAAAGAAAAAAGCACTGGGCTTAGTTCTAATTGGTGCACAGGAACTGGCAGCAGACGTACAATAGACAGAAAACAAAATAATACAAATTTCAGCAAATTCCCCATTCTTGCCAAGACATGGTCTACAATGACCTTTCATGATCTTTCAAATACGTTTCTCAGTTTTTAAAAGAATTAGAATGAATTGTTAGCATTGCTGTGAAAAAGTAAAAAGGAGTAGTTATATACATACAAAAAATACCACCACCCTCCTGCCTAGCAGGTTTTCCAAGCCTTCAGAGAGCCCATCAATACAGCTAAAAAGGTCTGGTCTTGGTGTGCTTTTGGAGAGAGGTGATGGAAGATCACCCACTGTCCATGTCTGATTAGCCTAATGTTGCTCCATCTATTATAGCATGGTATCCATCTCTTGAACCACTCTGAGCCCAGCTAATAAGCTACTGGAAACCTAGAAAGCAGGGTGAAAGAACATGGCTCAAGTATTTTTCTAAATGCAGCAGGAAGCAAAATGTAGACTATTTTAGCTAGGACATATGCCGAAGAAACTGAAGGTTTTCTGACAATATAAGTAAGCAGGGAGATCTGGTTTGTACAAACAGTTTCAGCAGATTTTAAAAAGAAATGAAAAAAGGGTTGGAGACTATTATTCAGAAGTAGAGCACTTACATAGAGGCATAGTGGTTTGATTCCCAGTGCTGACAGGAGAAGGGATATTAAGCCTTTCACTAACAAAATTGTTCATTGCTTGTTTCCTTTTATTTAAACCTTTATAGGCTTGGGGTATACTTAAACAGAGAGGTCTGAAGATGAGAATGAGTTAAGGAAGCAACAGTGTGGGGTGTCTTTTATCTACTAAGGGTGACAGTGTGAGGTACCTTGCATCTACTGAGGGTGACAGTGTGGGGTCTCCTGTATCTACTGAGGGTGACAGTGTGGGATGTACTAATGTCCTGGATCTATTGAGGATGACAGTATAGGATGTCTTGATGTCCTGTATCTACTAAGGGTGACAGTGTGGGGTATCCCTTATCTACTGAGGGTGACAATGTGGGGTGTCCTGATATCCTGGATCTATAGAGGCACATTTAACAACTGCTTTAAGCATCAACAATGAAAGCTCCAGATTGTAAAAAGAACGTGAGAGGGTTGGCGAGATGGCTTAGTAGTTAAGAGCACTTGCTATACCTGTAGAGGACCTAGGTTCAGTTCCCAGCACCCACATGGAGGCTCATAACTTCCTGGAACTGCAGTTCCAGGGGACCCAGCATCCTCTTCTGAACTCCACAAGCACCTGCATGCATGTGGTGTACGTACAAACATGCAGGCACACACACATACACATAAACAAAATTTTAGAATATTTTTAAACGGGGAAAAAAGAATAAAACAACAAAGCTTCTTCAGAAATAAAGTTTTATGCTGGGGGTTGGGAGAAATAACATTCAGAAAAGCCTTTAGATACTGGTGACCAGAAAAAGGCAGACCCATTTCACAGTACATAGTACTTGTAATTTATGAGATTAAGGCTGTTCAACCCAAAAATTGCTGCATAATACATCCTAATGAAATAGTTCTGATTTGTTTCTATATCAGCAAGAAAGATTGTATAACCAGAAGAGGGTTGATTAAGGCTTAAAAGCAAATAAACCAAAAACTGGGTTAGAGGGTGGAGGGCAGAAGCAGGACCGGGAGAGTCCGACAGGCCAGGCTCCGGAGAGAGCAGGACTTGCCTCTCCTCTGCTCGCAAGTCCTTCTGACCACCTGGCCAGGCAACAGCTCCTCTCCCTTTCCTTGGACACAAAAAAGACTTCCATGAAATAAGGCTCTTCTTCTATGAAAGAAAGTTCTTCTTCAGTTAGCATTGGGGCGCTCCTTTCTTCAAGCCTCAAAAGAGGACACAGAAAATCTTTCTTCAAGTTAACCCAGGGAACACGCACACTTTTCCTCTGGTTCAAATAAGAATTTTTCATGTACCAAAAACAAAGACAACTCCTCCCATTCTATCTGATAGTTTGCTCATGAGGCATTAGGGTCCAATCAGGTCCTTCAAAGGAGTCCTTGCCATTCATTCAAAGAAAAATGCAGGTGAAGAAACTTGTTGGAGGTCTGGGTCTGACAAGCCTCCATGAAAATCCTTGAGAGTTCAAAAGGACTCCATGTGAGTTCTAAGGAATGACAAACCTTGATGTCAGCCTTTGCCTTTTCATAAAGAATAGCTGCTTGGCTGATAAAATGTGAAGGCAAGTTCAAAGAGAAATCTGTCAGAGGGCCTCTGCTGTGCTTTACAAGATACTAGGTGCAGACCTCAAAGCACAGTGTATTCCAAGCCTATAGAAGAGCAGACAAACTATACTATCTGAGTTGGGACAAGTTCACAAAGTGCATCTAACTCCCAGAACAGACCACCACCATGCCTGGAAGCCTCCTGGCCCCCTCTCCCCAGGGAACACGCTCTCTTCCAGATCCACTGTCCTCTGGCAGGCCGCAGAGGCAGAGTACCTCGACACACTGAGCTGCTTTAGTCTTCAGTCTGGATGTGTCTGCCTTGGGGTCTGCCCTGCCAGTGTTGAGGAGCAACTTCACGGCATATTTGAGAGAACCTCCACCTCCACTGTGTGGACCTTGACATCAGCTTCTGTGTGTCCAGAGACATCCCAGGCTTCCATTCAGCTGTGTTCAGCTCACTGCAGCATCTCTAGCTCTGGAGTGTTGGCTCCTTTGTTCTGACTGCTTTTAGCAGCCCTTCAACTCTTAACTGCTGACATCCCCAGCCTGGGACATTGCCTGAAGCTCAGTAGGCTTCTCTGCATCAGAAACCCTGCTTACCGGCTGCCTAGGCCACAGTCGGAAAGCAGGTACAGGATGCTGGGCTTATTTTCCCAAGTATCCCCTCTCCAGGAGCTACCAAGATCGAGCTACCAGAAACAGACAGATTTCAAAGGTGTGCAGTTGTGGGAAATACTGCCATAACCTTATGATTGTTTACCAAAAACATGAGAACTCATGCACACCAATACAGTTAGCCCCTACTAAGAAAACACTGTTCTAGAGCATATCTGTCAGGATAATTTAATCTTGCATCAAGATACAACTGCAATCTTGGACTACTCTTTCTTGATAAAAGAAGTCAAAAAACAATGAGAAAGCTTTACAACAGAAGCAGTATCTGAAAATATCAGGCTATTATTAAAATATTCCATTAACTTTGAAATTAAATGTATTGAATAATATTTTCTACATGCATTATTTACCACATGCGCTTAAAAAACTATTTACACACCAGCAAGATGGCTCAGCAGGTGAAGGTGCTTTCCACCAAATCGGATGATCTGAGTTCAATCCCTGGGACACACATGGTAGAAGGAAAGAAGGAAAGAATCAACTCCTACAAGGTGTCCTCTGACCTCCATAAGTATGTATGCGTGCACACACACACACACACACACACACACACACTCCAATAAGTATAATTAAAAAAAAATACTACTTTTAGAATACAAATGAAATCTGGAGAGAAGGCTCAGCAGTTAAGAGCACTGGCTGTTCTTGCAGAGGACCTAGGTTTGATTCCCAGCACCCATATGGCAGCTAACAACGACCCGTAACTCCTGTTCCAGGGGATTCAACACCCTCTTCTGGCCTCTGTAGGGCACTGCACAACATGGCAGCACTTACATACATACAGGCAACACACTCATATACATAGAAAATAAATAAATACAAATTTTTAAAGAATGCAAATGAAATCCATTAATTTATTTGAAATAAATATCCACAAGTATCAATCATAATATACAAACAGGCTCTTTAGCACTCAAGAAACAAGGGGAACCAAGCTTTTTCACAGTTTTTTGCATGATCATTTTTGTTGTTATTGTTGCTTGCTTTTTGCTTTTGAAAGATTAATTTTTGTTTAGCATATAGGAGCATTTTGCCTGAATGTATTTATGTGCAACACATACATGCCTGGTTTCTGCAGAGGCGGGAAGAAGGCATCAGCGCCCCTGGACTGGAGTTACAGGCAGTTGTGAACTGCTATGTGGATGCTGGAAACCCAACCCAGATCCTCTGTAAGAGCAACTGATGCTCTGCCATCTCTCCAGTCCCTGGACTAGTGATTTGGGGAGCTTTATTTGTGCTGTTTTTTTTTTAAAGAGTGAATATGAATTACTTCTCTATAAACTTTCAAAATTCTGACAGGAATGTGAGGTTAGTTTAATATCTAAAAATCAATGTAGAAGACAATAAAAAATTCAAAAATAAATAAAATTCAAAGCAGTACATCATAACAATAGAATAAAAACAATATTCACATGAATTCACATGAACTCTAAGAGCAGAAAAAAAATGACAGACTTCAAAAACTCTTTCATTAAAAAAAAAAAAAAACTCAAAGGGCTGAAGAGATGGCTCTGTGTTTAAGGGCACATGCTACTACTGCAGAGGGCCTGAGTTCAGTTCTCAGCACCCATGTGAGGCAGTTCACAGCTCTGGGAGATCCTGCACCTCCACAAACATTTACACTCCCATGCATAGACACATAGGTACACACACACACACACACACACACACACACACACACTGAATTAAAAATAAAATAAAAATCTTTAAAAATAAAAATATCCAGGGCTAGGGAGATGGCTCGGTGATTAAGAGCACTGACTGCTCTTGCAGAGGACCTGAGTTTGGTTCCCAGCATCCATATCGCTGGTAATAACCCTCCTAACACCAATGGCAGGTGATCCCATGCACTCTTCTTACCTCTGTGGGCACTGCATGTGGTGCATGCACATACATACAGGTAAATATTCATACACATAAAATACAAATACAATACAAAATACAATTTAAAAAAAAAATCCCGAGTCCAATGAACAAGCGCAAATGATGAAAGTCCTTTGCCTCAGTTAATTTAATAACTTCACCTGTTTTTCCTTGTTCTTTATGAAGGATTTTTTTGGCTGTCTTCTCCCCTCTCCTCCCCCTCCTCCTCATCTCCTCCTCCTCATCATTCTCTCCTCCTTCTCGTCTTCTCCTCCCCCTCCTCTGCTCTTCCCCCTACTCCCTTCCTCCTCCTTCTCCTCTTTCTCTTCCTCTGCTAGCCCAGAGCTCAGGGTAGAACAGGAAGCCTGGGCAGCAAAGACAGCAATCCTGTATTTTTTGTTGTCTTTATTTTGATAAAATACTAACTTTTAATTGTTCATTGTCAGTGAACTGAGCTTTCTAGGGTTACTCAGCAGACACAGGAATGAAGGTAGTTTAGGAAGGATGAGACAAGGCGAAGTGGTAAACACGAGAAGATCTGCGTTTCTACTCACTGATGATGTAAACCCTCTCCTGAAGGCAGCCAGAACACTGCAGCAGTGTAAAGATCTGTACTGGATTCAGTTCCACAGTCCATCTCACACTACCTTCTTGTAAACTCCCAGAAAGTCCATGCCATACCTATTCAGAAGGAATCCTGCATGGAACTGACTGGTCTCGTTGTGTGTGTTTGTTTTGGGTGTTGGAGATCAAACTCAGTGCCTCAGTAATGCTAAGCATTAGCTCTACCCCAAGCCACACTCCCAGGCCCTTGTATCACAATATCTGAAGAGACTCAGATCTGCAGTGAGCGTTCAACGCTGGTCATGAAGTCTGCTCCACCTCTGTATTATATTTGGGCTCTTATTTTTATTTATTTTTACTGTTTTGTTGTTGTTGTTGCTATATTTAACTTATTTTTTATTTTATGTGTGTTTACCTGCATGATATGTGCACTTTCAATGCCCAAGGAAGCCAGAAGAGAGTATTGGATCCCCTGAAACTGGAGTTACATACAGTTGTTAGCTACCATGTGGGTGCTGGGAACTGAACCTGGGTCCTCTGTAAGAGTGGCAAGTGCTCTTAACTGCTGAGTCACTTCTCCAGACCGTCACTTTTAATATTATCTTGTGTATGTGGTGTGTATGTGCATGTGCATGTGCATGGTATGTGTCTACGCATGGTATGTGGAGACCTGTGATCATTATCCAGTGTCATCCTTTATCACCTTATTTGTTTTCTGAAACAGGGTCTCTTCACCGAAACTGTAACTCACGAACTAGCTAGACTGGCTGGCCAGTGAGCTCCAGGATCCTCCTGTCTGTTCTGTCCCAGCTCTAGGGTTATAGACTCGTACTGCTGTGCTGAACTTAGGTCCTCATGCTTGCTCAGCAATACTTTACCCACTAAGCCATCTCTCCAATCCAAAGGTTTTCACTTCTAAAACATACTATTTATTTCCTTCTTTGTCCTCAGATTTGCCTCTATCTCAACTCACAGGTGATGTCCTTGCCACACATGTCACTGGGAAAATAGACCCATTCCAGCAGATCCTCCTGCTTCCCCCAACCTACTGACCCTTCCAGTGACAACAGAGGAAATGTCCCCAGTTCAAACAAAGACCAGCCTCCCACCTTGGTAGCTCTGGAGCCAGACCTTGAGAGCCTGAAGACTTCATCTTTCCCTCCAGGAACATGCACATCAGCAAATACACACTAGAATCTCTTTATCAAAACTTAAAAGCCAGGGGCTAGAGAGGTAGCTCAGCAGTTAAGAGCACTGACTGCTCTTGCAGAGGACCCAGATTAGGTTCCCAGCACCCACATGGTGGCTAACAACTGTCCCTAACATTGGTTTCAGGGGATCCAATACCTTCTTCCAGCATCAACAGGCACTGCAGAACATAGGTGCACATACATAGAGGCAAAATACTCATACACATAAAATAAAAATAAATACTTTTTAAGTTGGGAACTATCTGTAACTTCAGTTCCAGGGGATCTGATGTTCTCTTCTGGCCACCACAGGCAATTCATGTACATGATGCACTTATATACATGCAGGCATAACACTTTCATACACATAAAAAATAATTAAAGCCAGGCATGGCGGCACACATGTTTAATACCAACACTCAGAGGCAGAGGAAGGCAGACCTATGTGTTCAAGGCCAGTCTGGTCTACACAGAGTTCTAGGCCAACCAGGGCTATATACTAGTCTAAAAACCAAAACCAAAACCATATACACAAAAGCCCTGCCTGGTACATGCTTGTGATGACAGAATTCAGGATGCTGAGAGAAGGATCTTGAGTTTGAAGCCAACCCGGATTACATAGTAAGACTCTGTCTTAAAGTGTGTGTGTGTGTGTGTGTGTGTGTGTGTGTGTGTGTGTGTCTGTGTGTGTCTGTGTGTGTGTGTCTCTGTCTGTGTGCAAGTATATATAAGAGCTGGGTTTTAGGTCAGTGATAGAGCATTTGTCTAGTATGCATAAGGTTCTTGGTCTGCTCTTCTGTACTGAAAAAACAAGTTTACAGTTTTCTAGACATAGGGTGTAGGTCAATAAAATATTTACATTGACCGAAATCTCCCTTAACCACTCTCCATCTCCTTCCCACTCTCCATCTCCTTCCCACCCTCTATCTCCTTCCCACTCTCCATCTCCTTCCCACTCTCCATCTCCCTCCGACTCTCCATCTCCTTCCCACTCTCCATCTCCTTCCCACTCTCCATCTCCTTCCCACTCTCCATCTCCCTCCGACTCTCCATCTCCTTCCCACTCTCCATCTCCTTCCCACCCTCCATCTCCCTCCGACTCTCCATCTCTTTCCCACTCTCCATCTCCCTTCCCACTCTCTGTCTGTGTATCTGTCCACTCTTTCTACATCTACTCAAAACTCTTAAGAGTTGCATACAGAACATCTTTCCACTGTCATTTCCCTCCTTGGTTCTCCCTGAAAATACTTATAAAACAAAAACAACAGGTCTCATATATCCCAGGCTGGCTTGGAGGTCACTATGCAGCTGAGGATGATCCTGAACTCCTAATCTTTGAACCTCCACCTCCCAAGTGCTGAGAGCATAGGCATGTGCCACCATACCTGGTTTGTGCAGTACTAAGGGCCATACCCAGGCCCTTGTGCATACTAGACAATCACTGTACCATGTCAAGGCTCACTCCATAGTTCTCATCCTACTGAGCTTTTCAATGGCATTCACATCCTCCTTAAAACTCTGTCCCTATGTCCCTAACACAGACCACCCTGGTCTTCCTCACATCTTAGAGCACCTCTGGAACAACCTTACCTCTTGTCTTGAGTCTTTTTATAACTGTACATCCTTACTTAACACTTGGTGCCTTAGCAAGCCCTTCCGATGGCCAGCCACTAACAAAACTTGCTCCTCCCTTACTGCCACATACCTCTGCTGAGGGAGGCAGCAGAGCTCCAGAGGGAGGGCCAGGGAAGATAAGTCACTCCTCACACTTAACTTCCATATCTACAAAATAACAGCGTAGTTATGCCTCAGGTAGAACATCAAAGTGAAACTATGAAATAGGTACAGCATGGGCTTAGTTAGTGTGCACAAGGGTTTAATCCCCAGCACCAAAATTAAAAAGTAAATTATGCCATACCTGATACATAGGAACCATTCAAAATGTTCGTTGTCATTACTGTGGTCGTAATTGCTAGAATACCCTAACAATTTATGCTTATCTAGGGTTAAAAAGAATGAGGAAAGCCATAAGAAAAACAAGCACCTCAGATTCTTGTCTCCTCTCATGTAGCCAAGACATACTTGAAATCCAAGGTAGACACGCTTACACACTGTAAACTCTCCACTAAAAATAAAGGTTTGTCCAGCTTCAGCAAAATAGCCAAAGAGATTGGGAGTGTAGCTCAGTGGTAGAGTACTTACCTAACTTGTGTGAGGTCCTGGGTTTGACCTCCAGAACAGGAAAAAGTTGAACATGGGTCTTGTGACCTCAATTTCAGCAAAGTATTGATATGTTCTTGTCTGGAGAGAGCTCCCATCTGACACCAGGCCACACCTTTCCTGCCATGCTGTTGCACTACACAAAACTGACTCTGTTAATGATATTCTAGTTTCTATTACAGAGTTGGAGATGGCTCAGAGGGTAAGAGCAGATACTGTTCTTCTAGAGGAGCAGAGCTCAGTTTCCAGCAGCCCTGTCAACTGGTTGCTGGCTCACAACTGCCTGTAACTCCAGCTCCTGGGGCTCTGATGCCCTCTTCTGGCCTTCCCAGGCACACACATGTGGCATACACTCACACAGATACACATGCAAATAAAAATAATTAAAACAAATCTGTTTTTAAAGCTTTTTGCAAACTAGT
The DNA here is from genome assembly GCA_035773235.1 of Eospalax fontanierii. Lineage (NCBI taxonomy): Eukaryota > Metazoa > Chordata > Mammalia > Rodentia > Spalacidae > Eospalax > Eospalax fontanierii. The sequence goes on from CM069539.1 coordinate 33,546,880, forward strand.
GTCTATTATGCTCACTTCTATAGAATGTTTTCATTTTCTCAATTTTACTCAAAATTATGACAGCAACAGACAAGAACAAGTGGCAGTGAAAAGACAGAGAAACTGGGGACTGGAAAGACAGCTCAGCAGTTAAGAGCACTGGCTGCTCTTACAGAAGACCTGAGTTCAAATCCCAAAACCTCTAGGTTCAAGGGGTCCAACACCCTTTTCTGACTCCACAGAAACTGCACAACATGGGTGCATTTACATACATGCAGGCCTAACAATCATACATATATAGGAATAAAAATAAATAAATAAAAATTTAAAACAGAGAAACTAAATACTTGTATGCTGTTGGTGAGTATGTATAATGTTGCAGACATTTTAGAAAAGAGCTTGGCAATTTATCAAAAGTCTAAACAGTTACCAAATGGCCCACCGATCTCTCATGAAGACATAATAAACCATAGTAAAGTAACATATTTCCCAAAGAACTTGTACATAAATATTCATAGCATTATTCATAAGAGCTAAAAACTGGAAACAATCCAAACACCCATCAACTAATAAAGGAATGCATAAAAGGATATATATATATATATATATATATACACACACACACACACACACACACACACACACACACACACACATCCCCATAAAAAGGAATGAAGCATTAATGGGAGGGTAAGGCAGAAGGATAACAAATTCAAGGACAGCCAGGACTTCATAGTGAATTCTGTCTCAAAAATAACCAAAAATTTATTCATGCTCATGTAAGAAAGCCTAATTAAACTCAGTGGATCACTGTTCCTCCCCACCCCTGAAAAAAGGGAAAAAGGACAAAACTCTGGCTAGGGAGAGAAAGGAAACCAGAGGAGGGGGTGGGCATGAGAAAGGATTACAGAAGTAAATATGGCCAAAATATTTTATATACAGGGACACAAATATCATAATGAAACTCATTGTTATATATGATTAGTATATATTAACAAAACAAAAGCAAGAATTGGAATGATTTTTACAATATGGAAATAATCTGGACTAAAGACCTATACCTAACCTTGCAACCAAAAAGTTACTATTTCTAATATAAACAAACTTACTGAGCCATATGCTCTTCTGAGCCCTCAGAACCCTCCACCCAAGATAATGAATGAAGATGTGTATGTTTTGCATATCAACAGAACTTCAATGAAAGCAGTGCTTTTCTCATTGGAAACAATGAGAAATCTGTTTTTTGTTTTCTGTGTGATATTCTAGGCCTAGGGATCAAAGGGCGAGAGTCTCCTATAAGATAAGGGTGGGTGCTAACTTCTACTTTCCCATTTCATGCTGGACACTATTTCAATAAAGAATGAGGGAGGCCATGGTTCTGAAGCACAATTTTAAGGAACAGGGTTCAGGAGTTCGGGTCTGCTCTTAGCCTTAAAAAGAAAGCTAAGAGTTAGGCTATAGTTACAATGTGACTTCGGAACACTATAATGAAGAACTGATAAACGAGCCCTGGAAGAGCTCATGGATAAATCCTGAAAACATTACTCTTAAGCAGAAGAAGCTAGTCACAAAAGGAAACATGAACAACTGCACTGATATGAAACATGCAAAATAGGGAAATAAGTAGAGAGAAAACAGATCGGTTGTCTAGGGCTTAGGAGCCCACAGAATCAATGGTGACAGTTCAGGGATATGGATTTCTTTGGGGAGTTATGAAAATGTCAAATTGATTGTGATGACAATTGAACAACTGTGAATATTTGAAAGTCATTAAATTATAATTTTAAATGAGAGGATTGTATAGTATGTGAATTATAGCTCACTAAAGCTTTATTTAAATTTTGTGGATGGAACCGTGGGCTGCGTTCATGCTAGGCAATGGCTGTATGACTGAGCTAATATCTAGCCCAAAACTTGTTTTGCTTTGTTTTGGGTCTTCTGAGACAGGGTCTACTATGAAAGAATCCACTATGTAGACCAAGCTGGCCTTGAATTCACACAGGTCTACCTTCTGGGACTAAAGGTGTATGCCACCACAATAGGCTTGTTTTGTTTTTTGAAACACATCTTTACTCTGTACATAACCCAGGCTAATCTGGAACTGGAACTAATCCTCCTAAATAAGCCTCCTAAGTGCCTGGATTATAGTCATGGCTAGCTCTGAGGCTATTTTTTTTTAAATATTAAAAAGATGGAAGTTTAAAACAATGTAAACTCTCTAGGAAGTAATTTGTCAATAATCAAGAGCCTTTACACAAAGAGAAAGTATACATTTGCCACCAGAACAAGCATGAGGGCATTGCTGATGGGTTTCTTGAGATAGTTCCAGACAAAAGAAACTGAGGGCATGCTTAGGGACTAGTAATTATGAGGTGATGGGGAAGGGGTGGAGAATTAGGAGTTGGGGTGACAGCCTAATGAGTAAAAGTTCTTGCTGTGCAAGCATGAGGACCAAATCCCTAGAATCCATGTGAAGTCTGTAATTCCAGTGCTTCCACTTCAACAGGGAAGCAAAGACAAGGGAATCCTGGAAGGCCCTGGGCCAGCCAGCCTGGGGAACAAGCAGCAAAACCAGAGAACAAGGCTCAAACAAGGTGGAAGGCTGTCCTCTGACTTCCACGTGTATGTTTTGTCTACAATGACATACACACGCACACACACACAGTTTTGTTTTTGTAAAGCATCAAACAGTGATTAGAACCAGCCTAAAAAGGCCATAAATGAAGGGTGAAAAATTTAAACTTCATTCAACCGGTCTACCCTACAGTTTTAAAGTTCAAGAACTAGTTTTACCGGTATCAAGCAGGGAGCTGAGGAAAGGCAAATTCCAGGGTCTGACCCCTGAAGAGTCTTTTGCAATCAATTGCACAGATAGGAGAAAGCAAAGAAATCTTTGTTTATAAGTCTCCTGGGTGATCCTGGTGTAAAGCAGATCTGGCTAGCTCCTGTGCAACAGAGAAAGAAAAATGTGAAATCATTCTAGAAGTAATTTGAGACTGATTACACTAAGACTAAGGCCTGATTTTGGCAATCACAGAGCAAGGGGTAGTGCTCAAAATTCTCAGTCATCTTAATGATGTGAATAAATATTCTTACATAAACTTTCATGGCCAAAGTCCCCACCTTAAAAACAAAACAAAACAAACTTGGGCTGGATAATGGCTCGGGAGATAAAGGCACTTGCCACCAAGCCTGACAATCTGAGTTAAATTCCAGAATTCACATGGTAGAGACACAGAACCAACTCCTGCAAGCTTTCTGACTTGATCACTTGTACACACACTCACATAATAAATAAATAAATAAATAAATAAATCTTCCTTCAAACTGATGCAACTCATCAATTCTCTAATATATATATATATATATGAGATCTAATTTATGTCTTGAAATTCTGGAATTTAAAGATGAACTCAGTGTTCTCTTTGCCAACTACATTGCTCCCTGGGGTATTTATTCCCAGCTTCCCCTTACTACATGGTCACAGCAAATCAGTACCAGACATCTGATAAGGATACATGACGATTATAAACAGTAGATTTACAAAGCTTCCAGCACTTTTCCTCCAACTCCCTTCTGAACAGCAGCATTGTTTGCCAACTGCACAAGGAAACAGATACCACTGTGGCACAGGCACACCTGTGCACGTGCTGCTATTCGGCCTGTGTCCCAAGCTCTTAGTCACAGTAACTAAGTAGAATTTCAAGTGTGTTCAGCAGCCTGAAAAGCTGTAGGTGGTTTTTGGAGGTAACTATGCCTCAAACTCAGGATAAAATCCTAGGTAATGTAGACAGAAGCACAGTAGAAGTAGTAAGCTGTTTCCTCAGTAAGTTCCCCCTACCTCAGCTCCTAAAAAGTATGATCTTTTGTTCAGAGACTGAACCATGATTCTGACTCAGGACTAAGAAGCTAATTGATGCTGGTTTGAAGTCATTCCCTTTAGAGCAGATTCATAGCCCCCGCAGACAGACTAATGAGGCCTCACCTGTTTTTCCTTACAAAATTCTCTTTCTTCAACCATAGTTAAATATAAAACACAGAATGCCAAAACAAGTATTGTATTAACAAGGTAATAAACCAAATAGATGACATGTTAAGGCACTTATTTAAAAAACTCTACCTTAGGTTAAGAATATAGCTCAGTGGTAGAGAATTTGCCTAAAATGTACTAGGCCCTAGATTCTACCTCTAGCACAGGGAAGAAAGAAAGAAAAAAAAAAAAAGAACAAAGAATAAACCAAACAATAAAAAGAATCCCCTCTATCTTGGAGGTTGGGAGATGGTTCAGTTGGTAAAGTGCTTGCCATGCAACCATGAAGACCTGAGTTTGGATCCCCAGCACCTGCACCCCAGGTGTGGTGGCATATCCCTATAATCCTGCATTGGGAAGGCAGAGACAGGAGGATTACTAGAATTTGCTGGGCAACTAGTTTTATCAAATTGGTGAGCTCAAGGTTCAGCAGGAAACCTTGTCTCAAAAAATAAGACTGAGAACATAGAGAAAGCCATACAACATTGACCTCTGGCTTTCACAAACATGTACACACACACACAAACACACACACAACCTTTATCTTGGACTGGAGATGCAGCTCAGAGGTACAGCATGTGCTTTGCATATGCAAAGCAATGTATTAATCATAACATTGCAAAAAATGCACACACACACACAAAACCTCTCTCTCTCTCTCTCTCTCTCTCTCTCTTTCTCTCTCTTTTACGGGCATATAATTAAGAGCTATAATACACCAAATTTCAACCTCCTCCATTTTAATAAACTATTACACTACTGAACACAATAGCAATCTCTGATCTAGTATTCAGACATGGTTTCATTTTGTAGCTAAGGCTATCCTGGAACTCCGGAGCATCCTGCCTTGGCCTCCCAAGGGCTGGAATAACAGGAGTGGACCACAACTCCTCGTTATAACAAGAACATTTCTTAAAGCGCCCTCTCAGCATGGAATAGTGGAAAATCAACAGATATGAAAACAAGTAAGATTTCATTATCTTGACAACTGAATAATTGGCTTACCCAACTCACAGGTCCTTTGTTAACAGAAAGTGGGATATTTGTTACTATACAACAAGAATATACAGTGTACTGTAGCCCCTAATTATGTTAAATTTACAGTATGGCTGCCACAGGCTATTAGATCATGAAATAGCTTATCCAGAAGTCTTATTTTCATTATTAAGCAATTGATTTGGGGACAAACACCTTTTGACTACAGGCATGAGTTTTCTCTTACTTGATGTATTTCACCAGAAAATATATTTACCTTCAAAATGATAGAATTTTAAAACCATGCAATTAGCTTTTTTTTTTTTTTTCTTCATAGAGAAATAAACACATTTGGAAATCTCAGCCCTCAGGGATAGCAAGATGGCTCAATGGGTAAAGACACTTGCTACCAAGTCTGACAACCTGGATTCAATCCCCAAGGCCCATGTGGTAGAAAGGAAGACAAAGTGACTTCTGCAAGCTGTCTGTCCTCTCAGCTCTACAAACATGCTATGCCATGAGTGTTCCAACCCACCTATACACATACACACACACATACATACACAAATAAATAAATAAATAACTTTTTGGTTTTGTTTTTTAATCTCAGCCCTAACTATTCTTTGGAAACGCTTAGCTAGATTATTTGTTTGGGTGGAGACTATAGGTTAGACTCATTTGCACATGCACTGAAGGAGTTAAATGAGATCACAGAATTGGAATCCCGTGACAGATGCTGCTCTTTATTTTAAAAATCAGCATAATCATAGTCCAACTGATTCAAAATGCAGACTGTGAACATTCAATGTTACTTAAGTAAACAAGTAGTGGAATAGTAATAATACAGCTGCTGCCATTTACTGAGCATCTCTCAGGTGCCAGGCACTGTGAAATGCCCTTTAAATACTAGCTTTCAAAAACGTCCTCACCACAGCCAAGAATGGCTACTTGTCCAAGGTCAAAGCACTAAGTGGAGTTTAACTCCAGACCCATTACCACAGAGCGTGGCCTCTTTCCCTTCCACAGCAACAACTTTCACTTGAGACAAAGCTGCAAGGACACAGCAGGGTGTGCGTTTGGTGCTGCCTCTTCATCTTCCATCAGATGATGCAATCAAAAGACTAGACTGTGTCTCAAGGGAACTAGACGAGGTTGTAATTTACTCAACCCACAAAGAGCTTTAATTGAGCAAATTGCTCAATAGCCAAATAGCTAGGTAACTACAAAGCCCTAGTGAAGGGTTCCCATCGGAGGAGGAGAGAAAGGAGAGAGAGAGAGAGAGTGTGTATTGGAGATAATATGTTAGTTGGTTTCTTGAGACAGTCTTTTGTTTTTTGAGATAGAGCCTAGGCCAGGTCAGACTTGAATTTGCAATCCTCCTGCCTCCACTTGGCCTTACAGTCTTGTGACACTAAGTCCACCTGACGCAAATGGTTCCCATTGTAAAAATTCAAATTGTTTTTGTTTTTGTTTTTGTTTTTTTAAAGCACAATGTTGAGGTCTTTGAATGATTCTCGGTCAGTAGAATGTTTGCCAACCATTCATGAAGCTCTGGGTCCAATCCCCAGCAGCACGTAAACTAGGTATAGTGGTGAAAGTCTGTAATCCCAGCCATTGGGGAGATAGAGGTAGAAGAATCAGAAACTCAGTGTCATCTTCGGCTACAAAGTATGTTCAAGCCCACACTGGGCTACATGAGACCCTGTCTCAAAAGAAACAAACCTCCCAGTATTAGCAAATGCCTCTTCTATATGTAGCATTGTTTTATATAGTAAAGAACACACTGGATGGAAGACTTCATTAAAAACTTCGGAGGAAAAAACATTCATCAGAAGAGGAAAACAAATACCATTTGTTCACCACTGTTCAACAAAAAGTTGTCTGTACATAGAATCTGTGTGTGTAGAATACAGTAGCCATCAAGGATTGAATCAATTCATAATGGGAGAATAATTTATTTTTTCTGGTTTTATTATGTGCAAGTCTTTCTCTAACAGTAGGACAGGGAGAATTAGGATTGGCTTTTTTACTGCTTGTGCGTGTGCTTATGAATGTGCAGGAGCACGTGCACATCTGTATGGGGACGAGTAGACGTCAGAGACAACTTTGCTTTTCAAGTGCTATCCACCCACCCCCACCCCCCCCCTTTTTTTTTTTCCTGAAACAGGGTCTCTCACTAGCCTGGAGCTCACCAAGCAGGCTAGGCTGGCCAGCCAGCAAGTCTCATAGATGTCCCATATCTCCCCAGTTTTTTTCTTTCTTCCTTTCTTTCTTTCTTCCTTCCTTCCTTTCTTTTTTTCTTTCCTTCTTTCTTTCCTTTTTTTTTTTTTGAGACAGGGTCTCATATGTATCTCTAATCAGCCTGGACTTGCTATGTGGATCTTGAACTAGCAGAGATCTGCCTGCCTCTGGCTCCTGAGTACTAGGATTAAAGGTTTACACCACCCCAACTGTTTTTGGTTTTTTTTTTAACTTTGTTAATAACATTGTTTTTCCAAAGCTGTCACACACTCCTACTAGCAAGGCATGAAGGTCATTACTATTGAGCAACCTTAGGATCTGGTATACAGGAATTTAGTACTGTGGTTTTAACTTACAGTTCCTTAGTTACTCACAAGGCTGTACATTTTTCCTTGTATTTCTCAGACATGGGCTTCTCATTTTCTAAAGAACCTGTTCTAGACTTTGGCCTGTCGTTCTATAAGCACATGCGGCATCTTGCTTGAGTCTCTCTCCACACAGAGCTCATGCAGATCCTCTTCTGTATTAACTTCCTAAAGCTTTCTAGTTTTGCTTTCTGCCAGCCGTGCTTCCTGGGTGTCTGAATAGGTCAAGCCTATTTCCCAGCTGCTCGTCGTGCTGTTAACCTGCTGAGAGCAATATAACATTAAGTATTAATTCCTGGGCTCTATCAGAGAAGTTTCTCAACTTCTCTTTCTTTTTCAAGAGTAGGCTGCCCTTTCCTAGGATTCTGCTGGTCTACATTAAGCCTATAAATCTATTTCCAAAGGACTGATACCTTTACAACATTGAATATCCAGTCCTTGAACTCCTGTAGTTGGGTTTTATTTAGTCACTTGGTAAATTTAGATTTTCTTTCTATAAAATCGTACACATATTTCCTTCAATTTAAAATATATCTGCAGAGCTAGGGCTATAGCACAGTAGTAGAAGGCTTGCCTAGTATGTATAAAGTGCTGCATTTGATCACTAGTATCTCAAATATACATATATATCTGCTACAATTTATAATTGTTGAAAACCATAGATCTGGGAGGGAGGGTATTTTTTAAGGATGCCTAAATCGATATTTTTTGGGGTGAACTACCTAATGGCTTAGTTTAATTTCCCCTCAAAGGCCAGGTTTAAGGCTTAGTCCCAGCTTAGCACTGCTGGGCGGTGTTCAAAACTTTAAGAAGTCCTTCAGGTCAGTGGGGGAGGGTGCCCTCCAGGAGAACTGAGAAACCTTAGACTCTTCTTTTTCACTTCCTGGTCATATGTACTGTACCAGTATGTTGCCACATCACTGGCCAAAAAGCAAAAGGGCAACCTACCATTGATCTGAACCTCCAAAACCATAAGCCAAAATAAACATTTTCTCTGTATGGAATGATTATCTAGGTATTTGTTCTAATGAAAAAAGCAAGCAGGACACCAGGAGCTTGTTGTAAGTATAATAAATTTATTTGTAAAGCTTCTAAATGAAACAAAAGTCCAGCAAAACACAATGACTTAATTTCATTTTAATTCTAGAATTATTTTGTATAATATTTTATTTCAATAGGTCTAAGGTATTTGAAAGACCTTGAATGTTACATAAAAGTGTCCTGAATAACAATATTTAATGGGTTTTTTTACTTATCAATGATGAAGTAATTAAGATCCAGGGGCTGGAAGGCTAGGGATGCAGCTCAGTGAGTGGTACATCACTTGTCTAGCATGGATTCTATTCTCAGCATCATATACACACAATCCAGGATAATTTTCAATCCATCAACTTTGAGAGAATAAAGAAAAATTAATATTCACACTACTACTGTCTAAGGTGAGAATCAAAACCTCTTGTTCCTCTCCCCCTCTTGTCTAAGTCACTAAATCTATCACCTTTTCCCTTTATAAAATTGAATACTGTTCTCTCAGTGTCACATTAAGAATTTAATGTAGGGGCTGGAAAGATGGTTCAGCAGTTAATAGCTCTGACAACTCTTCCAGGACCCAGATTCAGTTCCTAGCACCCACATGGTAGCTCACAACCATCTGTAACTGCAGTTCCAGGGGATCTGACACCCTCTTCTGGCCCGTGTGGGTATTGTACAACATGGGTACACTTACATACATGCAGGCAAGACACTTATATACATAGAAAGAATCCAATGTAAATAGGTACCTTGGAAAGTTAGTCAAACACACCACAAGCTTTGGTAACAGGACACAGTGGAATCAAGCTTGCATTAGGCTGGAAGCATCCTCCCTGGTCACTAGCTTTCATAGTGCTGAAAGGTACTATGTAGGCTGCTGGGAGAGAAGAGTCATCAACAGTCTTACTCATCTGTATGTCCTGAGAGCTATGCTATCAACCTGAGAGCGCAAGCCACTGGTGCAATAGTGTATGACTCTTAGGAGAGTAACAGATTTCTGGTTGGACTTGAGGCCTGCTCCACAAGAGGGAATTCCTGCCAGGTAGTGTAAATCTGGACAAAAGCCTGTGGCTGAAGAGATCATAGGCCCTAGTAGGGAAGCTACTATTGTCGTTTGCTAAATAGACATGTGAGTCCATCAGATCGCCTTCTAAATATTTATGCTTATGCACACAGACTACTGCTGCTACCAGCTTAGGTCAGAGAACTTCTTTTTGCAGTGGGTAGTGGTTACTGCAGAAATTCATAACTGGTCAAAGTGTAAAGAATAAGTGACTAAGTGACTACTGAATGTATCTTTAACACACACACACACACACACAACCCAATGCTCAGGGAACATTGGAAGAGGAAACAGAAAGAATGTAAGAGCCAGAAAGGGTAAGATGCTATGGAATTATGGAATGCCATATTCCCAGCATGACATTGTCACCACACTCATAAACTGTGATTACCTATTTCCTACACAAGATCACTCTCATGCACATCTTGTCATGGAGGGCGTAGGGAATCAAGAGGCCCCACTCACCCCTGAGGATGCATAAGCAGTTAACGGTGGCGAAGGGGAAAGGGCTCGCAAGAACCCTCTCCTTCCTGAAGACCTACACGCAGCTAATGGCTGCTGGGTGAGGAAGAGTCATTTTCTTCAGTACTGCAGCCACTGCTGAGCCCATGTTCCTGTAATAACCTCTTAGAAAACAACCCTCATTTTAAAGACATGAAAGTAGAAGAAGGGACAGCAGGAGTGGAAAAGGGACAAGAGAGGCTAAGGAGGGTGAATGTGATCAAAACACATTCCATATATCTATGAAAAGGTCATAATGAAACCCACCATCATTTATAATTACTATGTGCTGGTACAAATAATAACAAATAAGAAGTTAAACAAAAGGCAATAACTGGAGGAAATTTAGCCTTTCCTCTATCAGAAAGACATCATATTAAGGCTGACCAAAATTGTGGTTTTGCAACAAGACAAAAATAATCCCCAATAAATTGCATCAAATTCAGAATCTGCAAAGAATTTTAAAATCATGGTGGGGTTTGGTTTTAAAAGTAAGAATTTGGGGGGCTGGTGAGATGGCTGAGTGTTTAAGAACACTTGCTTCTCTTTTAGGGGAACAGAGCACAGTTCTCAGCACCCACATCTAGCAGCTCACAATGCCTACAACTCCAACTTCAGACGCTCCAAGCCCCTCTTCTGGTTTCTAGGGGTAACTGCACATATGTGCGCGTACCCACACACATAATAAAATGAATCTTAAAAAAAAAGAATTTTTGGTGTTGGGCCTGGTGGCATATGCCTTTAATTCCAGCACTCAGGAGGCAGGGGCAGGTAGATCTGGTGTACATAACGGGTGCCAGTACAGCCAGCACTACATAGTGAGACACTGTCTCCAAAACAGAAATTTTTAATAAAAAAATAATTTTTGGTCTCGCCATGTTATGCCTCCCACATGTTATGATTCGTTAAGGAGGCCCTCACCCAGTGCCAGCACCAAGCTCTTGCAATTTGTGCCTCTAGGACCATGAGCCAAATAAACTATACTCCCCACCCCTGAACTGTTGACAGAACCTAGGACCTCATACATGCTAAGCAAGGTTACAGAATCACATCCCTAGTCAACCTTTAAACTTAAAAACAATAATTTTTGAAAAAAAAAGAAAGAAAGATGACAGAAAACAGTTCGAATAGTCTTTAAAGTTAATTATATTTACTTCTTTGTTCTTCAAACATTTTAGAACCCAGAAAGTAAAAATATTCTTTTGCATTGCAGTATACATGAAGAAAGCTTTAAAATGTGTTGCTTTTAAGAATTTATAATCTGTTTAGGAAGCAAGAGAAAAGCAAAAATAATCACCATCCAAAGTAAAGCAGTTGATAACGTTCCTATTACTACAAACAGTACAAACTCCTACCTGGACCTCCTGAGACATAAAGGGCCATTCTGCAATGAAATGGTCAACAAGGCTCTGACCAGGGTGTGTGGCTTTAGCTTGCTCTGGTATAAGGGTGGCAAACCATAGACACAGGTGGTCCCTGACACCTGCTAACAATTAGCTTAACATTTTTAAATGGTTGGAAGGGCCCAAAAGTATATTTTATGAGACATGAAAGATGTATGAATTCTAATTTTAGGGTCCCAAATGAAGTTACTGGAACATAATCATACTTCCCAAGGCAGAGGAGTATTACTGTCAAAGACCACATCACACACAAGGTCAAAATATTTATTGCCTGGTCCTTCACCAAACTGTATCCATCTGAACCCTTGGCGAGTACCTATGGTCTCAACTACTGAGAAGTGGGGACAGGAGGATCACTAGAGCCCAGGAGTCCAAGACCAGCCTGGGCAGCATTGCTGAGACGTCTCTCAAAAACACAAAAAGAATTTAGTAATCACTGTTCTGAATGATGAGTGGGGTTTTGACTGGCAACACAAGGGAAGGAGGGAGAGGATTGATGAGAACAAAAGTTTTACTCAAGTGTGAAGAAGTGAAAATGTAGCCTGGGTTTATCCCCAACACCACAAAATACCAGAGCAGAAAAACAGAGAGAAAACAAAGGAAAATACACAGAGAAAATCTAAATGGTGATGGGTCCGTGGGAAGCAATCCGACTGAGCAGAAAGAAGTCCAAGTCAGGCAAACAATTACTAAACTACTTAGTACTACATGCTTTGCTACTGAGCCATTCTAGTGACTGATTAACAAGTATTCTTATAATAGTCTGAGATTGGTATTAATAAATGAGGACTGAGTTAAATTATTTAATAAGGAATCTAATATTTAGAGATGTTAACTTGCCACCATCACAGGCAGAAAACTGAGCAGTCATGAATCCGATTCCTTTGTTCCTGAGGCCCATGCTGTGAAATACTGCACTGGACCAACCTCCTGGAAGGGTAGGAAAAGGAAATGCAGCTGCAGAAGCAGATCAGGACTAAGCTTTCACCATTTTCAAATCCAGAAGTGAGAGCCAGAAACCACATAACCACTAGAAAAATCAAACACAACTACAAATTAATAATATCTATTAGTTGAAGCTATAGGAATCTAAAGATAATAAGTACATTACATCTTATTGCTACCTGAGAACACCCCACCCCATCAAACTAAAGCTGAGCTGTTCAATAAAAATATGGGAGTCACATAATTTTAAATGTTCCAGTAGCCACACTGTTTAACAGCAGGAACAGGTGAAATTATGTTATTTAACTATCTCACGTATCATTTCAACATTTTCAAAACTGAGATTTTTAATAGTAAATCTGAAAGTGTCTGATTATACACTGCATACTACTATATTTCATACAAGTCATATTTCAAAAGTTCAGTAGGCACAGGTGGCTGCTGGCCACACAAGATACCGAACAATGCCGATTTAAGGTAGCACAGCAAGAGAGGCTATTTAGATCATCAGGGTCCTGTCCCTGAGGCTGGAAGACAGGCAAGAAAGGCAGTGTTTATCTTCAATATTCTTATTTTTATTTTATGCATACCAGTGTTTTCCTGCATGGATATAAGTGTACCTGTGTCGTGCGACACCCACGGAGACCAGGGGAGGTATTGAATCCCCTGGAACTGGAGTTATAGTTAGCACCATGTGAGTGCTGGGAACTGAACCTGGGTCCTCTGCAAAAGCAGCCAGTATTCTTCACTGCTGAGCCATCTCTCCAGTCCCTTCAATATTCTAATTTTTAAAAAATTTTATACAAGGCTGCACACCTTTAATCCCAGGAGTCAGGAGGCAGAGGGAGGTGGACCTCTGTGAGTTGGAGGCGAGCCTGGTCCACATAGAGCCCACAGAGCCAGCCAACGCTACACAGTAAGATTGTCTCAAAAGACAACAACAGAAACAAAACAAATTTTTATTATAGGCCAAATGTGGTGGCACATGCCTTTAATCTCAAAACTCGGGGGGCAGTGGCAGGTAGACATCTTGTTTCAAGCCAGCCAGGACTACATAGTGAGACCCTGTCTCAAAAAAGAAAAAACCCAGGCTAAAAAGATACCTCAGCAGTTAAGAGCACTGGCTGCTCTTGCAAGGGACCTGGGTTCAATTCCCAGCACCCACATGGTAGCTACAATTGTCCATAACTCCAGTTCCAGGGGAATCCGACACCCTCTTCTGACCTCCACATATATTGCACAACACAGGTGCATTTACATGCATGCAGGCAATGCATACACATAAAATAAAAATATTTTAATCCATTTTATTTATTGGAGGGATGGGGCAGTGCATGCATGCTGGCGCATGCCAGGGGAGGTCAGAGGACAACCTGTAGGACTGAGCTCAGGTCATCAAGCTCAGCAGCAAGCACCTTTATCCTCTGAGCCATCATCTCACGGCCACTGTGACCTCCCCCGCCTAATGTTTGAAATAAATGAGCTAAACAAAAAAGTAACAAACAGTAACCTGGCAATCCTTGTTTGGAGTCAAAGATGTGTACAGTATTGATTTTATATCTACTTTTTTTCCACTATTTTTTTTATTGAATTCATACATTTAACTAGTCTTGCTGTAATTTTGAAATTATCCATAACCTCTTCTCTCCTCACCAGTTCCTCAAACATACATCCCCCTCAATTCACGAAACTGTTGCAAAATTATCCAAGAAGAATCACTTCCGGAGGGATGGAGAGACTACAAAGGATTAAAAGCTCTTGCTACTCCAGCAAAGGACCCAGGTTCATTTTCTAACATGCACAAAGTCCAGGGGATCTGATGCCCTCTTCTGGCCTCCTCAGATACCAGTGTCACACTGTACATACACACATGCAGGCAAACACTCATACACATAAAATAAATACAATCTGAAAAAAAAAAAAAAAAACAAGCTTTGGTTGGCCCAAGCTCCCTCATGTGCTATGCACTGGGGACTGAACCCAGAACCTAACACACACACACTGAGCTACATTTCTAACATTTCCTTTTTCTTAACTCACTAACCAAATCTTCCTTTGCTAATCTGACAGAGTACCTATCATAAGTTGAAACAAAAAGTTCTGCTTGTGGGAAAGCAAACTGCTGCCGGGTTGGGGTGGGGGTGTCTACAGGTTTAGAAGACTATTCAGATTGGCAAGAAGTACATCAGCATTCAAATTTAAAACAAACCAGCTGAACAAACTCTCCAAGAGAATGATTTTTCACCATATTATTTTTACCAAATGAAATAATTTACCCACTTGTTTACTAGCGCTAAAAACATAAACTTGAGAAAATAAAAATGACAACTCAGTGGTTCTCAGCCTTTTTTATCCAGAAACCTGTCCCTGTCGGTTAGGTTTTTGCTTTTATTTACTGTGTGTGGTGTAACCACGGGTGCACACAAATGTGTGTGCACTCGGGGAGGTCAGAGATCATCTTCCTCTATTACTCTCCACTTTACTTTGAGACAGGGTATCTCACCGAACCTGGAGCTCCTGAACCTGCTTAACTGACTGCCAGTGAGTTCCTAGGATCCATCTGTTTCAGTCCACACCCAAGCTCTGGGGTTACAGGAATGTTCCACTATGCCTGGCTTTCACACAGGTGCTAGGGATCAGAACTCAGGTTGTCATGCTTATGCAGCAAGCATTTACCAGCTACCACCTCTGCAGAACCAGGTTTTATGTTCTAAATTAGTGGGGGGATGAGGCACATGTGCCACAGTGAGCATAACAAGATAACTTTATGGAACTGGTTCCCTCCTTCCACCTTTATATGAATTCCTGGGTGTGCACTCACGTCACCAAGCTTCCCGGGCAGTAACTTTACCTTCCTGAGCCATCTCACCCACCATGATTTGCTTTTAAAAAGTAAAATGAGCTGGGTGTAGCGTAGGCCTTTAATCCCAGCACTCAGTAGGCAGTCTTCTGGTCTACATATCAAGTTCCAGGTCAGCCAAGGCAGCAGTGAGACCCTATCTCAAAAAACATAGAATGAATCAGAATTTTTTTTTGGTCTTTTTTTTAACACAGGGTCTCTCTGTAGTCCCAGATGTCCTGGAACTCACTATGTAGACCAGGCTGTCCTTGAACTCACAGAGATCTGCCTACCTCTGCCTCCCAAATGCTGGGATTAAATAAGGGCACGTGCACCCTGCCCGGCAAACTACTACTCTTCTTTTAGCGGAAAGGATTTCATAACACCACTTCTAATTAATGGAAGAAACACCCGGTGGCAAATCACC
The DNA here is from genome assembly GCA_035773235.1 of Eospalax fontanierii. Classification (NCBI taxonomy): domain Eukaryota; kingdom Metazoa; phylum Chordata; class Mammalia; order Rodentia; family Spalacidae; genus Eospalax; species Eospalax fontanierii. The sequence goes on from CM069539.1 coordinate 33,562,680, forward strand.
AGTAAAATCTCAAAAACAGATACTAAACGCACACAAGATGTTCAAATATTTTATGCACATACACACAGAAAGATCTGAAACACATCAAAATATTGGTAAGGTTTTCTCTGGTATTTACACTTTAGGACTTTTTTTAAAAACTTCTTATGCTGTTTTAAATATTTCGTTTTCTATAATGAAATGCATTAGTGTTAAAACCAGAAGAAAAAAACTACATAAGCAGAAAGCATCCAGTGCCAATTAACTGAGGTTAATACTGGACTGACATGCCACAATAACTAAGTAAAAAGCAGTTAGGGTCCTTGAAGATGGTCATGCTCACTTACATTCAGACGTGGAATACACAATGTATACATACTACTCGTGGAGCATGATATAAATCATTGGGAAAAATAAAAATGCTTTCCCTGGAATAAACAGGAAGACCCTTGCAAAATAAGAAACAGTATAACCAAAGGTGAATGCTGGTGGAATAACTGAGTCACGAGGTGGAGAAAAAAAAAAACATACTAAACAATACAGCTTCCTTTAAAATAGTCCATCTTATGGCAATTTCACCTGAATTTGCAAAAAATAAACCTTGTAAATATATCAGCTTGAATACTATTTACAAACATTGCTTGTCTGTAAACAATTATTTTCTCAATTCTAGAACAAGTACAGTACAGTCCATGAGGACAGACGCTATTGTGGCGACAGCGGTGGTCCGGATGTACAAAAGAACACAATGTAAAGTTGTCTGCCCGCCTGCCTTCAGAGAGCTTACAGCTGCAGTGGAGTGAGTGATGAGTCAAAAGAGAAAAAGAGGCCACAGGCATGAGCGATTTTGCTTTTAATGTAACAAGGAATCATTGGGTTTAAAGAGACTTGTGGGAGATGAACAGGCAAGATTTTAACAGGTGAAAGAGCAGGGCAACGGACTCAGTTGGGTGGAGCTCATCATGGTAGCACAAAGCCACGCCTTCCTTCTCTTGCTTAAGTGTACAAATAAATTAGCTGAAAATGGGTTGAAATCAACTAATCCACATAACAAAGTTCAAAGAAACAGCATCAAATTCAGCAGCCTTCGTGTGCCAGGAGGGCAGAGATAGCTATTCCATTTTACCTACTACAGTACCGAATACCAAAAGTCAAGTGAGCCTGGCTCAAGAATAAACCATCAGCTCCCGAGCGCAGACTGGCCTCACCAGCCTCCGCAGGGGCCCTGGTCGCAGGCGGACAGTCCAAGCATAACCTCGGCCTCCGCCCTCCCGAGCCCGGTATATACAGCACAACCCGCCCGGGCCAACCGCACACCCACCCAGGCACGGTCAGGCGGTCCACGGGACGCCGACACCAGAGGACCCGCCATCCTCGGCAGGTGGGCGGCGCGGTCTCGGCGCACAAAGCCGGGCGCCGCATCCCGAGCCGGAGGCCACGCGCGCACACCGCGGCCGGCCACCACCCCCAGCGCGCGGGCCCGGGTACCAGCTCGGGAAGACCGACCGCCGCAGCCCCCGCGCTGCCCAACCGCCGGCGCCGCCGCCACCGTCCGAGCGCGCAGGCAGCCCAACTGTCGTCCCGGCCCAACCAACGCGGGCAGAGGAGGAGAGGTGCGCGCGGCCGGCGAGGCGTGCGAGCAGCTCGGGGGTCGCGGGGGGCGGGCTGCGCACCGGGCAGACCAGGGCAACGAGGCGCCGCAGCCCGCGCGGGACGCGGGGCCAGGACGGCCTCCCGGTGCGGGCCGGGGCCCTTTCCCCTTAGAAGGTACAGATGGTTTGACCCCCCACCCCGAGCGAGGTGCCTTGTCCCAGCCCCGGCTGGACTGTACCATCGGGCGGTGCCGCCGGGATTTCTCCCCCCCACCACTACCATCAGTTTCCCCCCCCCACCCGGGTCCGCGGTCGGTTGGCCCCGGCCGGGCTCTGAGACGCGGAAAGAGCTGGGCGCCATTTTGGGTGGGACTAAGCAAAAACGAAACACTCTCCCAGTCGATGGGGTACTTTGGACCCTGCTTTATCCAGTTCCCTTAATCCTTTAGGTACTTACACGACGTTGGGTGAGGGGAGCTGGAAGATCAGCGGGTCCCCGATCCTCTCTCCCTAGGGGTGATGGAAATCAACCCCCCCCGCCGCCTCCAGGTGGTTCTTCCCGCCGCAGAGTGGGAGCAGCATAAAAGGCGGGGTCTTATTAGCATAATCTGCCTGGCAACCTGATCTCGATGTTATGTGATTGGTTAAACTCTGTAAGTCCCATGCTGCGCCTAGAGAGGAGAAACGCTGGGCCGAACTGTCGAGCCCAGATTTGAGAGTCATGACGAAAAGCCTGAGCCGCTACTTCACTCGGCAGAGAAGCCAAAAGGAGATTCACACAATGGCCCAATGACTGAAGTCCTTTTTATTTCGTGCTCTTGCTGTTCATGTAAAATCCAATAGAAGAGCGGGTCTCTGGCGGTGCTCGCCTGCGTTTGTACTCTAAGCCAATCAGAAAGCCCGACTTTTAGCATCCAGGGTCAAGGCCTTTCTGGGGATCTGGCGCGGAAGTGGAGGGAAACGGTCCAGCTTCCCCGGGTGTCTACCGTGGATGGACCACTGCGCACCCGTGTTCCCTGCCCACCTCCCTCCCATACGGAGGGCCTCTGAGGCCTCGAAGGTTCTGAAAGTGTGGGACGTGCGTCTTCCCGCCCCGGCACGTACTTGCATCCGATTCGGTTGGCCTACAGGACTCGGGCAGAACGGAATATTACACTCCGCGGTGGAGGGCTGGGCGCATCAGGGGTCTTGGATTTCTGAAACCACAGCGTCCAGTCTAATAGTCCCATCAGCTTCCTGACACAATGGGACTCTTCTGTAATCAGTCCTGTTGTCCCTTAGAACGCCTACACTGTGTCTCCTTTCAACCTTTTACTAGTCTGGAGCAGGATTTTCTCGAAACAGTCGAGGTGGAGATGTGGCTCAGTTGATAAGAGTCCTCGTCTAGTATGCATAAAGCTCTGGGTTTAATCCCCAGCGCCTCTTAAAACTAGCGTGGTGCGCTAGGCAGGTGGGAGCTTGAAGACTCGGAAGTGTAAGGCCAGTTTGAACTATATGAGACCCTGGGAGAGAGGGGGAGAGACTTTGGATATCCAAGTGACTTGCTTGTTTCCTAACCAGAGACCCACATCCTATTATTGGAAGGAGACATGCACCAGAGACCCACATCCTATTATTGGAAGGAGACATGCGGGTCCGACTTAGCCACTGACATCAGTAATGGCTGTACATGGCAGAGCCCTTAGACCTTTGACTACACGGAATAGTTTCACTAGCCACAATCTCTGTCTTACTCTTAGAAGAGTAAATGAGATCATACTTTAAAATATTAAGCAAAGTACTTTTTTAGCACAGTGTCTGGAACTTGAGTGTTAGTGATGTTAAAACCTGCAAAGTGATAGGTACACTTTGCAAGTACATAATGCTAGCTCTTGGGGAGCAAAAGCTGGAAGGAAGATTGTTTGAGGCTAACCTGGGTTATATAATGTAGTTCCAGGTCAGCCACGACTATAAAACAAGATTATGTTTCAGAACCACCAACCCTACCAAAGGCTAAATATTGACTAGCCAAGAAAAAGGAAGAAAGTGCTACAAGGCAAAAGGTAAGAGAATAGAAAACACATTTAGAAGAACTAAAGCCCCTTCAACTATATTGTTCTCAGTTTTTGAGTAACTGAAAACAGTGGAAAGTTGACGCCAGAAAACTATTTATTTATTTATTTGGTCTTTTTGAGACAGGGTTGCTCTGTAGTCCCAGCCCGCCTGCAACTTGCTAAGTAGACCAGGCTGGCCTCAATCTCACAGTGATCTCCCTGCCTCTGCCTCCCAAGTGCTGAGATTAAAAGTATGCTCCACCACACCCAGCCTGCAAACTGTTTTTAAAAATTCAAAGAGCTAGCCTGGGTAAGGTGACACGTGCTTTTAATGCCAGCACTCTGGAGGCAGAGGCAGGCAGCTCTCTTGAGTTTGGGACCAACCTGGTTTTCATATCAAGTTCCAGGCCAGCCAGGGATGCATAGTGAGACCCTGTCTCCAAATTAATAATAATTTTAAAGATAGGACAGCATGGGAAGGTAGCAGTACCTGATAAAGAGGCCACATCTTGTTCTTCCATAAACCCCTTTATTAGGAGCATCCTTGGATGTGGATTACAGGCTCTCAGAAATAAGCCTTGCTGAATTTAATTGAAAAGAAAGCATGAAAGCTGATGGGCAGACCCACATTTATGGTGAGCAGTGTTATTCACTCTGGGTATATGCAGAAGGAAGCAAGCCATTTGCTTTTAAAGGGTTATAGTGCTTAAGGAAGTTTTTGGAATGATCCCTCAGTGCTGTGAGTAGACAATGACAGAGGTGGACAGATCCTCTGTGGCCTGGGAAAGCTGACATCTTCTATATCATGGCCTCTAACAAGATGAGTCCTTTTGAGATTTAACTATATTACATCTTCACTGATTGTCTCTGAGGCTATCTTATCAGAAATGACCCAAAATAGAACTCACCAGGAGTATGGGGCTATCTGACTGAGACTAAAATAAGTGTTCTGAAGCCTTTTCTCCTCTTCCTCCTCCTCTTCCTCTTTTTCCTCCTCTTCTTCAGAGTGAGATTATCATAATATATGCTATAAGGAAGCCCGCTTTTATTGCTACATATTTCTTTTTGTTAATATCTTGGTTGTTACCACATTTACAGATGTCTTCATTACTGTTTGTGTGTGTGTATGTGTGTGCGTGTGTGTGTGCTGGTGTATGCACATGTGTGTGCGTGTGTGTGCCTGAGTGTGTGCTGGTGCATGCACATGTGTGGAGGCCAGAGGTCAACCTCAGGTCTGGCCCTCAGGATGGCTGTCCATCTTGTTTTCTCAAAGCAGTCTTTCTTTTTAACTTTATGTGTGTCTATGTCTGTGTGCTAACACCTGTGCACAGCATACACATGTACCATGTGTGTTCAGGTGCCCCCAGAGGCCAGAAGAGGATATCAGATCCTCTGGAGCTAGAATTACAGGGTGTTGTGAGCTGCCCAGTGTGGATGCTAGGAACCCAGCTCAGGTCCTCTGGAAGAGCACTAAGTACCTAACTGCTGAATCATCTCTTCAGTCCTTATCTTGTTTTTTTTAAAAAAAAGTTTTTAATTTTATGTATATGAGTGTATTGCCTGAATGTATGTAAAGACCCGTGTCATTAATTGCCCATGGAGGTCAGAAGAGGGCATTGAATCCTCTGGAGTTAAAGTTACAGATGGTTGTTTGCGTACATGTGGGTGGTGAGAATTGAACTCAGATCCTCTGCAAGAGCAGCCAGTGCCATCTCTCCAATCCTGTCTTATCGTTGTGTCAGTTATCGTCATGTCTCACCACTTGGGGCCAGCCCGAGTGGACTTTGAGGGGCCAGCCTGAGGGGTTGGAGGTGAGTAGATACAGAGCGAAGCCGCAGACTCCCGGGGTTGGACGGGAAGCAGGCCAGGCGCGTGGCACTGCCGACTCGTTTATTGAACAGGTGCACAAGCTCTTATAGGTCTGGATAGCCAATGACCTTATGGGGGGGGGTCCCAAATACAGCCAATAGTAAGTTTGTCCCCAGGTCGGCAGGTTCTTTCCAGGTGCTGATCTCACAACTTGCCAGAGCAGAACGCCACACCCATAGGAGCCATTCCTCTATTCCTCCTAGCAGGTGGCCTGGCTAGGCCCACCTTACATTATGCCCAACACCACCTATCTTGTTTTTTGAAATAAGTTCCCTCACTGGGATTTGGGGCTGATACATTAAATTAGGCAGGCCAGTGAACCCTAGGAATCCTCCTGTCTGTCTCCCCAGCACTGGGATTACAAGTGCATACCATCATGTCTAGCTTTTTATGTGGGTTCTGGGGATCAAACTGAAGTCCTCATGCTTGTGTATTTAGCAAGTGCTTTGTGGACTGAGCTATCTCCCCAGCCTTAAAGCTTTAGCATTTGTTTTTACGGTTCTGTGGATTGAACCCAGTACCTCATGCATGCTAAATAAAAGACTTACCACTGATCTGCATCCCCGGCCCTTGTTATAATTTTTTATTTGTAGGTGGGATCTCATTAAGTTGCCCAGACTGGCATTGAACCTTCTCTGTCACTGAGGTAGTCCCTGAATTTTTGATTCTCCTCCTGCAGCCTCCTGAGTAGCTAGAATTACAGGACTGCTTTGCCAGGCCTGTTCTAGAACTTTGAAGTGCATGACTATTTCAACAATATACCATTTTATCAACTTTTAAAAATTTAGATAGTCTGAACTGAATCTCAAAAATTTGGTTTTATGTGACTTAAGGTCTTTGTGTAGCCCCAGCTGCCCAGAACTCACTATGGAGAACAGGCTGGCCTCGATCTCAAAGAGATCTGCCTACCTTTGCCTCTCAAGTACTGGGATTAAAGGCATGTGTGGTGGTGGGCTGGGGGGTGAGACCAGGTCTCGCTTCATAGCCCTGGCTGTCCTGGACTTGCTATGTAGATCAGGCTGGCCTCCAGCTCACAGAGATATGCCTGCCTCTGCCTCCTGAGTGCTGGGATTAAAGGTGTGTACCACCACACCCAGCTAGATTGAACTATGCTTTCATTGAAAAAATATCCATCAAGGGCTTATGTTTGCCAGGCACTGTACATGGGTACTTTGGGACTCATCTACATATTTTGACATGTGGACATAAAAGCTCTTGTCTCTATGGAGCCTCCACTCTTACTTGGGGAATGAGAAAGGCCAAGATTGCTGGAACATGAGACAAAGATAAAATGACAGAAAGCAGCCTGAAGAAGTGGCAGGGACACTGCACAGGGCTTTGAGGCTCTAGACAGGAGCTGTTTTAAGTCTATTTTAAACAAGGGAAAAAACTTAAGCTCCTCCAAGGTGCTTATTTTGTTGGGGGTAGGAGTGAGAAATAAGACAAGGAGTCTGTCCCAATATGCTTTAAGCAGGAAGTGAGTGATCCTGACGAATGCAGCAGGGAAGTGTTTGCATACCATGTACACTTACACATGGATAAGATATGGGACAGGGTGGTGGTGGCCAATAATGACAAGACGGTGATCGAGAATGATTCATGAAGTTAGACTTGAGTGACTAAAGAGTGATACACTAACTGAGAGACAATGGGAAGAGTAGGAAAGAAATGGCTAGAAAAGTGAGAGTTCTGGAGCATGGAGGTGCTCACCTGTAATCATAATGCTCCAGAAGTGAAGACAGGAGATCAGGAATTCAAGGGTAGCCTGAGTTAGGTGGGATCCTGTCTCAAAGATAAATAAATGAATAAATATTTTCAGAATCTAAGGAAACAGCTGCTTTCTGGATTTCAATGGAGAGACTGAGACTGGAAACACAATTTTAGTATTCAACAGATTTTTTTTTTAAAGAAATGGTCTTTAGTGGGTTAGAGAGATGGCTGAATGGTTAAGAGTGCTGGATGCTCATGCAAAGGATCCACGGTCAGTTCCCAGCAGCCACATGGCAGCTGACTCCCACGGGTAACTCCAGTTCCAGGGACCCGACACCCTTTTCTAATCTCCAGAGGTATTGCACAACACAGGAAGTGTGTCGAAGTACAAAAGTTTAGAAGAGGTCTTATTAGATGCAGCCTTACACGGAAGACTAGAACAGGGAGGGGATGTGGGAAGACAAGAGCATCTAAAACTAATCTCTTTGGAGCTGAGTAGCAGGAGAGCCATTATATAAGAGGTTGAGCAGGGCCCTGTGCAGTGGTGTATGCCATCAATCCCAGCACTTGGGAGGCTGAAGCAGGAAGATTATTAGTTTGAGGCCAACAAGCCCCTGTCTCAAAAAGGAAAAGGAAGAGGAGGAAGAGGAGGGGGAAATCAAGGAGGAAAGCCTAGTGGCTAGGAGAGGCATTGTGTCTCTTGTCCTAGCTACTCAGGTGGATGAAGGAATCACTTGAGTTCAATTAAAGGCCTGCCTTTAATTCCAGCACTCAGGTGGCAGAGGCTTGTGGGTCTCTGTGAACCTGGTCCACATAGCAAGTTCTAGGCCAGCTGGAGCTACTACAAGAAGACTGTCTCAAAAGAAAAAAAAAAAAAACAAAGAATTCAATTAGAAGCTAGAGAGATGACTCCGAGTTAAGAGCTCTTGCTGCTCTTGCAGAGAACCAGAGTTCAATTCCCAACATCCATGTACAGTGGTTCACAACTGCCTATAACTCCAGCTCCAGGAAATGTCATCCTCTGGCCTCTGAGGGCACTTGTATTCATGTGCATATACACACAGACATACACAAATACATATAATTTAAGAAAATTTTAATTTAAGAAAAGAGGCTGAGTAGGCCAAAACAGGAGACCCAAGAGAGGATGGTACCTGGGAAACTAGGGGACAAAAGGGTTTCAAAGAAGATGTAACTGACAACTATACAAATGTTACTGAGAGGTAAAAAGGAAGACAAGGCCCTTGGATAAGGACAGCCTCAGGGGAGGATTAGGAAATACAGTAGGCGATCCGTAGGGAAAGCAGATAATGGTAAATGACATCTGTTGCCAACTATATAGCAGTTAAGACATACTACCAACAAATCAACCAACCTAGTTCAGTGTGCTGATGAAATAACTAACCTAACAGATATGGAGGCACCTACCTATAATACCAGGAGGTAGAGGCAGAAGGATAGCCCAAGCAGAGGACCAGCCAGGGTAACAAAGCAAGACCCCTACTTTAACAGGCTCAGGAACAGACAATAGATACTCTATGCTTCTGCATATGATCCTCTGAAAGCCACACAAGTTCATATCTTAGGCATGGCTACTGAAAATGAACAACTTGAATCTAATTAAAGGAAACAGCAGACAACCCAAAACTAAGGGGCAGTCTATACAATAACTGGCTTGATCTCTCCTTAAAAATATTAGTGGATCATTTTGTGCCTCATAACCTTAATGGTTAGGTTTTTATGTCACTTGTGATATTTCCTTGAAGCTTTATGATGGTGGTACATTATTCATCTGACATTAAAAAAATCATAAAAGGCAAAGCCTAAGGAACTGCTCCAGATTAGAGAGACTAGAAAGACACAGTAAATTTAATGCATTCTCTGGATTGAGTCAGTCCAGGAAAAAAAAAAAATACGCCCACAAAAGATGTTAGAAGAGTGAGTGGGTGGGTCACATTGGAATAAGATCTATAGATTAGACAGTGGTTCCATATAAATGTTAGTCTCTTGATTTTTTTTGACCATTGTTTTGTAAATATACACCCCCCCCCAAAAAAAGCATAACATTGCTTTTAGGAACTATATCTTTTTTTTTGGTCTTTGTGAGACATAGTCTTGTAGCCTCAGCTTGCCTGAAACTCTCAATGTAGATCAGTTTCACCCACAGAGCTGGGACTGCCTTTTGCCTCCTGAGTGCTGGGAGGAACCATATATTGAGTGAATTACACTCAACTAATTCAAAGAAGAAACCACAGATATTCATACAGCAAGGGAAAAGGAAAAACCAAACATGGCTAAAACATACAGAGAAATCATATGACAGGTATATGGAAATTCTCTTTTTTGGGCAGTTGAACCCAAGGCCTCTGACATGCAAGCCCAGGTTTGCCACTGAGCTGCACCTATAGCCATACACGGGAATTCTCACACTATTAATGCAACCTTTTGTGAGTTCAAAATGAAACAAGATTCTAGGAAGAATAAAAAAATTAGGGTTGGGGAGATGGCTCAGCGGTTAAGAGCACTGGCTGCTTTTGCAGAGGACCTGGGTTTGATTTCCAGTGCCCACGTGACAATCAAAACCATAACTCCAGTTCCAGGGGATCCGACACCCTCTTCTGTCCTCATCAGGCATTGTACAACCTGGGTGCGCTTACATGCACGCAATACACTCATACACGGGCCATGACCTGAATTTAATCCTCAGGTTCCACATGATGAGGAGGACAGAACTGACTCCTGAAAGTTGTCCTCTGACTTCCACATATGTGCTGTGGCATGAACCTGCATACACACACAAATTCATCAATCAAATGTAAACAAAATATTGAGCTTTTAAAAATATTTCATTATTTTTATTTTATATCTATAAATATATTGCCTGCATGTATGTATGTGCACCTGTGTCATGCAGTACCCAACATGGAGGAAAGAAGAGGGTGACTGATCCCCTGGAACTGGAGTTACAGATGGTTGTTAGCTACCATATGGGTGCTAGAAATCAAACTCAGGCCTGTGCAAGAGCAACCATGCTCTTAACTGATGAGCCATCTCTCCAGCCCACAAAAATTTTTTTAAAGAAGCTCAAACAGGGATGGAGAGATGTTTCAGTGATTAAGAGTACTTACAGCTCTTCTAAAGGACATGGGTTCAATTCCCAGCACCCAAATGGCAGCTAACACCCATCCTTCACTCCAGTTCCAGGGGATCTGACACCCTTTGCTGGCCTGTATGGTGCACTTACACTCATGCAGGCAAACACACACATACTCATAAAAATAATAACACCCCTTCTTCCAGCAAACTAGGAAACAAGGAGCTGGGAGGTACTTCAGTTGATAGATGTGTGCCTAGCATGCACAAAGCTCTAGGCTCCATCCTAGCATTGTATGAACAAGGCATGGTGGTGCACCCTGTAACCAAATACTTGGGAGGTGAGGCAAGAGGATCATAAATGCAGAATCATCCTCAGCTACAAAGTAAGTTTGAGTCTATCCTGAGATATAAGAGATTCTGAGGAGAAAGAGAGGGGTAGGAGAAGGAAGGGAGGGGGAGGGAAGGAGGGGGAGGGACAGAGAGAGATAATGACATGGACTCACAGACATGGACTTACAGACGGACCTGGTTTCAGACATTTAGCCTCTAGTACTCAGAGAATAAATTTCTGTTGTAAGCCACCCCATCTATGATATATTTTTTTGTCTGCCTTCAGTAACTAAGTCATTAGTAAGAGAAGGGGCTGGGGAGACAGCTTAGTGGGTAAAGGCACCAGCTGTCAAACCTGGGAACCCAAGTTCAAAATCCCTGGGACCCACAACATGGAAGGAGAAAAACAGCTCTCACAAGTTATCCTCTGACCTGTGTGCGCGCGCACACACACACATACACACACGCACGCAGAGTAAAATATGACAAAAATCATATTAAATAAGTGAGTGGACCTGGAGAGATGGATCAGCGTTTAAGAGCCCTGGCTGCTCTCACCGAGGCCCAGGCCAGGCTCAGTGCCTAGCACCCACAATCTGATGGCTAACAACCAAACGTAACTCAATTTCCAGGAAAGCTGACACCCTTTTCTGGCCTTTGCAGTCTTTGCATGACACAGGTGCATGTACATACATGTAGGCAAAACACTCATAAATTTTTAAAAAGCAAAAACTCTGTGGTACAGAGACAGATGGGGACAAGGGGATAAAATGATTAGACACTGAAAGGGGCCCCACAGGGATCACAGCTTGTTTTGTGTTTTCACAGCAAAGATAAACGATAATCCAGGGCTTGCAGGTCGCCCCATGGGCAAAAATCCATTGGCTATGAGGACACATTACAGGTGTGAAAAAAGGGTCAGCCTCCCTCTACTGACCCAATGAGCTGCCTGCAACTGAGCTCAGACACTAACCAATCAGGGCCAACATTCTACAAGACTGAATCCCTTATTTACATAGAAGATCTGGGAGCTAAAAGCCTGACTTGCTATTTACTCATCAGAACTGTATCTCCGGTGTGCTCAAGCAGATATCCCAATAAAACTTTGGCAGAATTTGTTTCTGTTTCTGGACCCAAGAATCTGGCCCTGTAACAGCACAAGATTGTGGATGGGGGAGGCAGAAATTATCTGAATGTAAGTGGTTGGGATGGAGTCTATTTGTATCTAGAAACATTTCTTTTCCTTCCTTCCTTCCTTCCTTCCTTCCTTCCTTCCTTCCTTCCTTCCTTTCTTCCTTCCATCCTTCCTCCTTCCATCCTTCTAGATTTGATAGATGTCTAAGCCACTAAAAATATTTTTTCAATGTGATTTTTATGTAACATCAGACATTCATTATGAAGTAGAAAATAGAATCACCATTTGTGTGTATGTGTACATTTGTGTGTACAGGTGCACGTGTGTGTACCTGTACATGTGTGCACATATGTGTGGACGCTGTAGGACATCCCCGGGTATCGTTCTTCAGATGCCTTCTTTGATTCTATTCTTTTCTTTTTCCGAGACAAAGTCTCTCACTGGCCTGGATCTGGCCTCTGCCTCCCCAGTACTGGGATTAAAGGTGCATGCCCCTATATCCAGTTTATTTATTTATTACTACATTTATTATCTTATGTGTGTGCAGCACACACGTACACATACCATAGTGTACCTGTGGTGATCAGAGAACAGCTTATGATTGTATCACAGTAGCAAGAGGCCCTAAGAGAAAACTGGTCAAGAGAATAAGAATCTCTGTCCTAAGTGAGCCTTAACTTTCCAGTTCTGCCAAGTCAATCACCCACCCCCAAGACTACCTCAAAGAAGGCAGATTCACCTTAAGCCATGCTAAAGAGAAAAGCAGAGCACCCAGTACATTAATGAAATGGCAAACTTTTCCTGCCTGAAGTCCCCTTTCCCTAGTGCAGTTGCTAATGGACCAGACCACAGTTAGGAAGTTTTCTATAAGTCTGCCTACTTTTCTGAATTCTTCAGAAAATTCTTCAGGAAACTGTTTACCTTACACTTTCTTCTTTTTTTTTTTTTTTAATTAAAAAAAAATTTTGGAGCTAACTGTGGTGGTGCATGCCTTTAATCCCAGTACTAGAGAGCAGAAGCAGGAGGATCTCCCAAGGTCAGCCTGGTGTACATAGCAAGTTCCAGGCAACCTGGGACTATAGGGAGACCTTGTCTCAAAAAAAACTGTGGGGGAGGGATTTTAAAAAATTGTATATGTATGAGTGCTTTTCCTGCATATATGTATGTATACCCATGCATGCAATGCCCTTGGAGGCCAGAAGAGGATGTTGGATCCCCTGAAAGTAGAGTTATGGACAGTTGTTAGCTGCCATGTAAGTGCTGGGAACCAAACCTGGGTCCCCTGAAGAGTAGTAAGTGGTCTTAACTCCTCAGCCATTTCCCCAGCCTCTCATTTTCTCCTTCCTCCTTCCTAACCATGCTTTCCCTAATGCTCTGGGCAACCCCAACACTTTGAGGTTTTACCAATGTGCCCCTCCCCTCCATGAAGCTTCTAGTTTTCCATTATCTGACTTCTGTGCTGGGTCTAAACACACATGACTCTGTGTTTTTGCTCTTCATGCCTCCGTTCTCCTCCTCAGGACAGCTGCTGAGATTTATACTTTGTCAGTTCTGACAACTTTTTTTTTAACTCTAATAAAATTGTCCTAAAGCTTCTATTTGAGTCCATTCTTTAATTCTTTTGTTAATGAGAACCCTAAAAGAGTGCCCCGTTTTCCCCTGTATCAGTCAGTTTCTCTCCTTCCAGTGTGTAGGTCCCAAAGATCAAACTCAGGCAGCTACCTTTACTTGATGTGCCATGTCACCTACCCACTGGCTTTTTTAACCTGGGTTTTGGGGATCAAATTCAGGGTTTCATGTTTGCAAAGTAAACACTTTACCAACTAACTTTGCTGACTGGTTATCTCTCCATTGTTTAATAATGGAAAAGATGACTGTTTGTAGCCCAGACCACCAGAGTTTTAACAGTCACTGTAAGATACAAATACCAAACTGTTTTTCCTGCTTTCATGAACTCAGTACACCAGATCTGGATGCAGGGGTATGTCTGCCTCACTCACCACCACCCCACCAATACGCCCAGCACTTCTTAGTAGAAACCAGCTGGGTATCCTCCATCTCGATTATGACCTGGAGATAGGGTCAGAATCCACAGGTTGAAGACTCAGTTCCTAAGATGTCTCCCACTTCAGACATCAACCAAGGTTTCCACAAATTATTGTTGAGTTCAACTTAAGATGGTTCACAGAACTCAGGAGGATTATAATCGATAGTTTAACACTTAGGAGCCTGAGGCAGGAGGATTACTCTGAGCTCCAGGCCAGCCTGAGCTACAGTGTGAGACCCTCTCTCAAACAATAGCATAAAAAATTGCTAGTTTATTATGAAGAACATTCCAAATGGTGCCAATATACAGCAGAAAGAACAGATGCATAGGTAGAGAACTTGGGTAAGGGTGGGGACTCCTGAACCCTCTCTTGATTCACAGCCCTCTAGTAACTTCTGTGTGTTCAGAAATCTGAAAACTCAGAACCAACCCTCTTAGGAGGGTTTTGTGGAGGATTCATCATGTAGGCAAGCTCGATTATTGATTGTATCATTGGCCATAAGTGACCAACTTAATCTTAAGTGGTGTAGTCCTTCATTCTTCCAGAGGCTGAGAAGTGGGGCTGAAAGTCCTAGCAACATAAGCAAATGTTGGTCTCTCCGGAGGCCAGTTCCCAGTCCCACTACTGAACCCCTAGGTTCTCCATTCATCTCGTTAGCATACATAACACATCACCACTCCACCTCCATACGCACACTCTGAGAGTTTTAGGAATAATGTGGCAAGAATTCGGGACAGAAACCAAGCACACGTTTATGTCACAATAGCAGATGACAAAACTGAATCATCTTCGCTACAGTCACAGATGTTGAGGGAGGTGAGAACTGTAAAGGAAATGGAGGCCAGAAAAAGCCTGGAAAATTAGTAAGCACAGAGAGAAGCCACACGAAGGGTTTCCAATCAAATCACATCTCTCCCTGTGAGATACAAGCAAAAAGAAAGAAAAGGAAATGCAGGAAATGGAAAGGTACTCTCCATCAAACGTTGTTACCCAAGAAACACCTCTGTGGGGACACTTACTCCATTTTATGAAATTAAGTGTTACCTGATTCTAGAATCACATTTGTAAAGAAAAAGAAAACAACTTCTTGATGTGATTCAATTTGAAAGATTTGGACCTTAAATTTAGATGTCGGTATAAAGAAAGTTGGGTTTTGGGTGGTTTTTTTTTTTTTGTATACTAATAATTTAGGGAGTGGGCACCAACAACCCTTAGTAGGGTTAGTTACCTGAAAAAGCAAAGCAGGAGCCAGGTGTGGCACACACCTTTAATCCCAGCACTTGGTGGGGGAGGGGAGGCAAAGACAGGCAGATCTGTGAGATGGAAGCCAGCCTGGTCTACAAAGCAAGTTCGAGGCCAACTGTGGCTACAGGAAGACCCTGTCACAAACAAACAAACAAACAAACAAAAAACCAAAGGGGGTGGAGAAAAAGCAAGACAGGATTAGAGAGGTGGGACTACCAGTTCCATCCCCTAAAAATTAAGCTAATCACCAGTGGCCAGTGGTCTAAATCAACCATGCCTCTAGAATATGACCTCATAAAAAACAAAAAAGACAGAATTTGGCTAACTTCAGGATAGGTGAGCCTGTGGAGGTTGCTGGAATTCAACATACCTGGAGAGGGCAGGAAGCTACAGCCTCCCCCACTCTGCCCTCTGTATGCGTGTCTTCTTAGGGTTCACTGGCATCCTTTGTAATATCCGTTATAAGAAGCCAATAGATATCAAGTGCTTCCCTGAGTTCTATGAGCCACTCTAGTACATGAATGGAACTCAGGGGCAGGGTTGTGGGAATCACAGGGAAAACAACCTGGGGCTGTAGTTGGTATCTAAAGTGGGCAGCAGCCTTGGGGACTGAGGCTTCAAGCTGTGGGATGGGACCTGCCTCCAGATGAATAGCATCCTAACTGGACTGGATTTAAAGATGTCACCTGGAATCTGGTGCTGCAGAACTGCTTGCTTGTTTGATGTGGTATGTGAAAAGTCCACATTTCATCACAGATGTCTGTGTTGCTGTATGAGTCCAGCAGGAGAAACTGAGTTTAGTGGTTTCCTCAATAAATCCTCAGACCTATGTTCATTCCTTTTGTAGTGATCTCATTTAAGGGTGAGATTCTAGAGAGAAACTGAGGCAGAATATATATGTTTAGGAATATACATAGAACCAGGGTCCCTTTCCTGGTTCTGATCTCTTGCTCTTGCTGGCTGACACCCAGGCATTTCCAACAAAACTAACTAAACCACCTGCAAAAGATCTCTACTCTCCTTTCTGAGAAACACCACAAATGAGAACGTTAAAAGAGGGCTCATGAACTTTGCCTTGGGTCCAATCTCCTAGTGACTTACATGGACAAGATGGTCCCTTTGATTGATATTTTATCTCTACTAGCATTCCCTGCTCCAAAAAAGTCTCCTCCTCAAGAACAGAACTCTGAGAATAGGAAAAAAAGAACAAACCAATATATACTTCCCCTGGTATCTAAATCTAGGTATAGATAGGTAGCTTCAAAGCCCCGAGATCACAAGGACAGCTACTGCTGGGCCCTTAGTATTTCTTTCCTAATATCTGTGCTTGACTGTATCCAAATGTGCCTCCCCTTTCTGCTTAATGACTAAACTCACCAGTTTTCCTTCACCCTGACTCATCCCAAAACTCTTTTCTGTGGCATCAGGAATCCAGCTTCACTTGAGTAGAGTTCTCTGTGTCTGAGGGAATTCCTCAGGCACCCAGCAGGCAACTGCCAGCTGAATTTCCTGCTGCTAGCCACAAAGCCTAGCCTATAAGGAATTCTGGAAAGCATTCGGTTGAAATAAAGTCTTTGGCATTTAAGAAAACTCACACAGAAATTTAGAATGTAGAAAACCTTTAGCTTAAGGCAACACTGTTTAGATTTGAGAAAAAATGTATATAGGAGAGAAATAACATCTGGGTACTGAGTGCAATAAACAAGACCTTCCCCCAGATGATGCTCTCTCTCTATTTTTTCTCCCCTGCCCCTCCTGATCTACGTCCCCAGACCCCTGACTGTTATCTTTAATCCAAGCAGTCATTTAATAATCTACACACAGCCTGGTGTGGTGGTCATACACCTTTAATTCCTGCACTCAGGAGGTAGAGGAGGGCAGATCTCTGGGAGGTTGTGGCCAGCCTGGTATACATAACAAGTTCCAGGCCATCGGGGCTATATATTGAGACCCTGTCTTAAAAAAAAAAAGCACACACACACACACACACACACACCCCAAAAAGCAATCAAATCAAACAAAAAAAAAACATAATTCACACACAAGTGATAAAAGTGAAGGTGTGGTCAGCTATAGTGGAACACTACATACCATCTAAGAAGCCTTGTGAATATAGGAAAGCTTCTATTCCAGTGTCAAGCCTCTTTAGCTAAAAGGAATACCTCATTAATGATCAAAACATTCTCATTGGAAAGAAACCCTATGAATGTAATATAATCAATGTGGGTTATTTTCAGCCCAAAGAAAAACATCATTGTTCATCAGCTAATCCACAGGAGGAAGTAATTTTGAGTGTAGTTAGTATGAAAAGACTTTTATATAGAAGTCAGGCCTATGGATGGGGATGTAGCTCAGTGGTAGAGTGCTTGCCTAGCATGTATGAGGCCTTGTGTTCAGTCCTCAGCAAAACACACACGAGAGAGAGAGAGAGAGAGAGAGAGAGAGAGAGAGAGAGAGAGAGAAAGTCATGGAGACAAACCCTGTGCATGTAGGGAAGTCAAAAAGCACTCAGAGTCAAATTTAATCTCATTTTGCATGAGAAAATTCCTATCTGTGGAAGGCCCTGTGTAAACAGTGATGTAAATTGTAAACATACCTATAATTCCAGCACTTGGAAGGTATAGGAAGGAACATATTGAGTTTAAGGCCAGCATGAGCAACATGAGACCCTTTCTCCAAATGAAGCAAAACAAATGTGCCACAATCTCAAATAAGTTATGCCTCATGAAATAGTACAACATGTGTCCAGAAGAAATGCTCCATGAATGTCCTGAGTGGAAAAGGCCTGCTTCAGTCACATTGCTTGCTGCAATGCAAGAACCCATACATGTACTACACACTACAATGGAAGATGTGTGATAAAGCCTTCTTTTAAGCAGTGTTCTGCAAATAAGAACTGTTATCAAAGGAAAAGCTTACTACAGTGAGCATGGGAAAACTCTGAGGAGTTGTGCCACATTAGATACATGTAAATTCATAGTCACTAAAACCTTACAATTATGTTGGTTAGAAAAAGTTTCAGCAGGAATTCATGTTTTACAGCACATCAGATAATTGATGTTAGAGCAAAATTCAATTATAGGAGAAAGCCTTAATCAGCAATTCAGTTTTATAAGATACTAGGATTTTGTTTTTTCTTTGTTTGGGTCTTTGAAACAGGGTCTTCCTATAATTCTAGCTGGCCTGGAACTTGCTATATAAACCAGGTTAGCCTTGTTCTCACAGAGCTCTGCCTGTCTCTGCCTCCTGTGAGGTAGATTAAAAGTGTGAACAATCATGTCTGAGTGATACTGGATATTTTTCTTCTCTCTCTCTCTCCCCTTCTCTCTTTATTTTTCTAGACAAGATCTCATGTAACCCAGGTTAGCCTCAAGGTTGGTATGTAGTTGAGGAGGATCTTGAACTTCTGATCCTCCTAACTCCACGTTCCATTTGCTGAGATTAGAAGCATAGGCCACCAAGAACCTAGGGCGTTGCGCATGCTAGGCAAGCTCTCTACCAACTAGCTAAATCCCTGTCCCCTAGATACTGTTTTGTATGTATGTATGTATGTATTTATTTATTTATTTTTGGTCTTTTGAGACAGGGTCTCCCTGTAGCCCCAGCTGGCCTGGAACTCACTATGTAGACCAGGCTGGCATTGAACTCTTAGACATCCACTTGCCTCTGCCTCCCAAGTGCTGGGATTAAAGGCATGCGCCACCAAGCCCCACTTCTGCTTTTTTTAAAAAGAAGTTTTATTTATTTTTATTCTAGTGTATGAATGTATTGCTTGTATCTATATAAGTGCATTCAAGTTGTGCAATGCCTGAGGAGGTCAAAAGAGGGCATCAGATTCTCCTGAAACAGGAATTATGGACAGTTGTTAACGGTCATGTGGGTGCTCGGAAAAGTACTCACATGCAAAAGCAGTCAGTGCTCTTAACCCATGAGCCATCTCTCTAGTCCCTTGTTTTGTTTTGTTTTGTTTTGTTTTTGAGACAGTTTCACTATGTAGCTCTGGCTGACTTGGAACATGTTATGTGGACCAGGTTGGTCTCGAACTCACAGAGATCTGCCTGCCTTTGCCTTGCCTTCCAAGTGCTGGCATTAAGGGCATGTACTCTATACCTGACTATTCCTATATAAGAAAAATAAGAGACTAAAAATTGGGTCAAAAAAGCTATCCCAACAAAGCAATATACTCATACACATAAAATAAAAATAAAACATTTTTAAAAAGAAAGAAAATTTAAGGTCAAAGAGGAAACCCTGTGCATCAAACCTAGCTTTATTGAGAGTTTCTGAAGAATACTAAGATATGGAGTTTCTATTTTAAAGAAGTTGAGAGAGCTGGGGCTATATTTTAGTTAGTAGCTGAGAGCACTTTTCCTGGCATGTGAGAGGCCCTGGATTCAGTCTCTAATACACACACACACACACACACACACACACACAAACATACAGAGTAGTAGGGCATAGGGCCAGATCCCTGAAGTCCCAGCACTAGGGAGACTGAGGCAGGATGAGTATAAGTTAGAGGATAGCCTGGGCTATGTAGTGAAACCCTGTTTCACGAAAACAAATTTTTCAAAAAAGATGTACAGAGTATGAAGAAGAGATAGGTGATTGAGTCTTAGCCAATTTAAATTATAAAGCAACGAAGGCACTTTCACAAAATTGAATTACATTAAGGCGAACACTGTTACATGAGGCAATTCAACTTTATGTGATTTTTATAAGCAATCAATCTGGAAGAAATTTGACACTTTCTTGAAACATGAAACGGTCACCTTTCATATACCTCAACCCTTCTACTCTTAAGTATTAACCAAATAAATGCCAGTCTAAATCCCTATAAAGACTTGTACATGGATGCTTGTGAGAGTTTTATTTATAGTAGCTCAAAACTTGAACAGCTGAATGAGAAGAAAAGAAATTTTCCTTTCTTTACAAAGGGTAAAATAAGAACATTACAGGGGTTGGGATGTAGCATGGTGATACAGCATGGGCTTAGTATGCATGCTTAGTCTGGTTTGATCTCTAAAAAGGATACATACATACACACACATATATTTAATAGTATGTAGGAATGACTTTTATAAAATGAACAGAATCTGGATTAATGACTTTTAATTTAGCTTGGCAAACTCACTGACAACGTGCTCTTGGGTTTTGTAAGACCTGGGTACCTGATGGTGTTTCCTTGGCAACCTCAATTTGGTACTCTACTCCCCCAAAATAATGAATAAATGTGGGTGTGTTTGAGAATTAACATATCAAAGTATTAAAAGATTGGCATACCTTTCTTTACTGAATACAGTGACGATTGGGAAGGACAACTGACCTTGGATGAATGAGATATTCTAGAACCAGGATGGTCTGCTAAGATAAGGATGGAGCCAATGAAGACAGAGAAACCTCTTTGAACAAAATCATGGGTGGGGCCTGACTCAAGGACTCAGTTCCAGAGACAGAGTTCCAGCAGGGCAGTTCCATGAGCTCAGTTTCCGGAGACAAGATGGTTTCAATAGATATCTGGGGGAAATGAATGTCCTCCAAGTTTGGATCCACTCTTTAAAAACAGAGTCAGGCTTCTTTCTTCAGGTAATTGTAATTTTGGCAAGTAGTAAACTACATATATTTTCTCCCCAAAAATGAAAATTAAGAGAATTGACCAGATTGCAGAGCAAGGTAAAAGGCTTAGGCAACTTTCCTGAATTGAGGATTCCTTAGGTGGGAGCAATGCTAGATAGACTGACCAGGCTCCAGTGGATGAACTTACACAGAGGAACAGCTGTGTACATAAACTTGACTCAATAGGCCTTAACATATATGACAGAATGCACGAAATCTGGTAAGGGGACTATGAGGAGGCTACGGATGGCGGAGGAGGTCTAAATATGATTCCGATGTATTATTATATGAAATGTGGAAAGAATCAATTTAAGAGAGAGAAAAAAGATTGCTTAGGCTTCAATTCAATTTTATGACACTAGACATATTTTAAAGCTTTATTTTTTTGGGTGTGTATGTGGGTGTGTATGTTCAACTGTGTTTGTGTATGTGTGCACTTATATAGAACGGAGGTTAACATTGGATGTCTTTCTCAATTGCTCTCCAACTTCTTTAACATCTTTTAAATATATTTATTTCTTTACTGGGGGAGGTCATATACTCCCCGGGGCATGTTTGGAGGTCAGAGGACAACTTTCAGGAGTTGAATCTCTCTTTCCACATGAGTCCCAGGAATCAAACTCAGGTTGTCAGTCTTGGCAGCAAATGCTGTTACCTGCTGAGCCATTTTGCGTGATTTCCACATTATTTTTTGAGACAGTACTCACTGAACCTGAAACTCATTGATTGGGTTAGACTAACTGGGGAGAGAGCCTCTGGGATTTATTTGTCTCCATCTCTCCAGTGCTGTGATTACAATTGTGCTTGGCTTTTTTACATGAACTTAGGGACTGAATTCAAATCCTCAAGTTTATATGGCAAGCACTTTACTGGCTAAGCTGCCTTCCTAGCAGCTAAGATATTAGATATTTTAATAAGAAGAAAGTTCATTAGATAATAGAAGTTGGGTCCAAAAGCTATAACAATAAACATGACACTAAACTTTTCTTTTTTAATTAAAACATTTTATTTATATGTTTATGTATATGAGTGTTATGCCTGTAAGTGTGGAAGTGCAATGCACATGAAGGACAAAAGAAGGCATCAGATCAGTTAAGAATGGTTGTTAGCCACCATATGAGTGTTGGGATTTGAACCTGGGTCTTCTACAAAAACAGTCAGTACTGTTAACTGCTGAGCCATCTCTTCAGACCTGATACTAAACTTTTTAAAGCAGTTTACTTGAATGTCAGTAACAAGTGATGCTGTTTAATAGCATAGGTACAGAAAGATTAAGCAACATAATATCTTTATGTTATTATTTTAAAACATAGAAATAAAGAAACTAAATTAAAGCTGGATGTGATGGTGTAGGCCTTCAACGTCAGCACTCAAGAGAGGCAGAGGCAGGCAAATTTCTGTAAGTGCAAGGCCGGACTCATCTATATAGTTAGTTCCTGGCCAGCCAGGGCCTCATAGTGAGACCGTGTCTCAAAAAACCAAACAAAACAGAAACACTAAATTAAAGAGAGACATATAAGAATAATTAACTTTATAAGATATCTAGGCTGGGGCTGGAAATATGGCTCAGCAGTTAAGAGCACTGACTGTTCTTCCAGAGGACCCACGTGGTGGCTAACAACCGTCATCTGTAACTCCAGTTCCAGGAGATCCAACACACTCTTCTGACCTCTGCAGGCACTGCATGACACAGGTGCGCTTATACACATGCAGGCAATACACTCGCACACATAAAATAAGAAATAATAATTAAAATATTTAAAAATATTTTATTTATTATTTTTTAATGTGTATGACTATTTTGTTTGTTTGTGAGTGTGCCCATGTTGTGCAATGCCCATGGAGGCCAGAAGAGGCGTCAAGTTCCCTGGAACTACAGTTACAGATGGTTGTTAGCTGCCATGTGGGTAATGGGAATCAAATCCAGGTCCTCTACAAGAGAAGTCAGCACTCTTAATCACTGAGCCATCTCTCCAGCCCCCATAAAATATTTTTAAAAAGATGTCTAGGATGTACTATCTCTCCTAGATATACTGATGACTTTTTCACCATGATTTGAAACCAAGGCACTAGAATGGGGTGGGCAGGGGGAGAAGTGTAAGCTAAATTAGATAAGGAATATTTTTAATTAAATGCAAATAGACATTTTGGCTATATATGTCCTAAACAAACTAGATGATAAATTATATTTTGTGATACAGAGATTAAATACTAATTTCTTTCTTAAAAAAAATAATTTGCACTGCTAGGAATTGAACCCAGGGCCTCATGCATTCTGATCACATACTCTGTCACTGAGTGAGAGCCCCAGCTCCCTGTCATTTCTTAAAAATGTTTACCCAGTGGGAAGGTAGACAATGAATGTTAAAAAGATGTCAAGAAGTAGCAAATCCAAATCTTCAGAGTCACATTAAAAGGTGCTCAGACTTTAAGCATCATGGAAATGGAAAATAAGGGAATTAGATGTCACATTATATTCATCAGAGAGAAGAAAATTAAGAACAGCAGCCACCATCAGAGTCCTTGCATACAATGTTGGCAGCAGCATGAACTGGTCCAGTCTGTTTGGAAAGCAAGGTAGTCACATCAGTTAAAATTAAATATGCTAATATTTAATATTTAATAAGATATTACAAGAGACCAGAAAATGATAGCAAGCTGATTATTTTAAATTAAAGGCCCTTGGGAGAGCAGCTGATCCCGGAAGAGGCTTTACCTTGACATTCCCTTATCTACTTAAAACCAGACTCTCCAAAGAATAAAATAATTACCTTTGGTTCTTTGCTTGAGTTTTCATTAACTAGCCCCACATCTACAGGAAGAGAGACTGAAGAGTATAATCACACCAGGACAGATTTTTCTCACAAGCCATTGGTCATCTCCTAGATCTATTCAAGTCCCAAAAGAGAAGCATCTACCAACTATTGTCTGGACATTGGGTCCATTCATTTATCTAAAATTCTCTCTCATCCCTCCAAATGTTCACTTTCCTCATCTACCTCTCCCCACAAAGCAGGCTATATAAGCATCTAGACTTCATTGGGTTATTGAGTAACTACCTCCTGTGGTTGCTCACCAGGAGCATAATAGATGTGTTTACTTTCTTCTTCTCTTAATCTCTCATTGTTGCTTCATTCCAGCAAATCTTTGGGAGGAGGCAGGGAAACTTTCCCTTTGCCTTACATCTATTTAATCATTCCATTCAACAGGTCCTATTCTGAGATTTTAGTTGGAAAAATATAAGAGCACCAATAGAAGACATTTAATGTATCATTTTTCCATAATGGGATGAAATTAAAGATAATCAAATGATAAATGCCATAAAATCATAGGCAGTGGTTAAAGACAATGATCTATAGCTTTCTCCATGGGGTTGGAATGACTTCCAAAAGAGATTATTGAATGAAAAGCGCCAAATGGGAAGCGTATAGTGTATCAATCAGGGCTCCACGGGAGAAACAGAGTTAGAGGGAGACATCCGAAATGACTTGCTGGCTTTCAGGATGGTGGGGACAAGTCTGAAGTGCCCAGACCAGGCATCTGATGCTCTCTGGCAAAGGCTGAAGCTCTTCTGTCCTCAGAAATTCTTTGTCTTCCCAGAAGTCTCAGCTCTGCTCTGAAGATTTGTTGATTGGTTGGTTGGTTGGTTGGTGCTGAGATAGACCCCGGGGCACCACGAATACTGTCAAGTACTCTGTCACTGTGCTGTACCCTCTGAACTTGCCTCCCAGCTCATTAAATAAGGGCCATAAAGATGATTTAGAATATTCTCCTTTATTTAAAGTCAGTGATTATTATTTCAATCACACATCCAAAACACCTTCACAGCAACACCAAAATGGAATAACTAAATTGACACATAAAAAAACTGGCCATCATATGTGCACTATTTTGTTTGTTTGATTGTATTTGATCTTAGCCACAAGGCAAAGAAGTGATCGTGTCATTTTTATAAAACAAATAATGAGAAAATCCAGTGTCATTCCTTCCACAGAATACCTTCCCCTTGTCCACTGTGCTAGTTTCTGAAGCTCTAGTCAACCGAGGCCACCTGAGAGCAGAGTTCACGGAGCTGCTTCCTCCTTTCTCGTTTTCACAGATAGAGGTGTCCTTAGTGTAGATCTTAGCAGCTTCAGCATATGACTATTTTTCTTTCCCAATTAAGTAGATAACTTTCACCTTTCCATTTAAAGGAAGCACCAAGTACAAACGAATTCTGTAAAGAGACAGTTTTGCCTAAATAGTGGCAATAATCATGGGAAACACCCTAGGAAAATATGTGTTTACTGTGCGTATATTGTACACTTAGGTGTGTGTGCAATGACCCAATTATGAAGGGTGGTTCCAGAGGGCAGCGGCTGGCATTTCTGACCAAGGTATGATCAGCTTTTGCCTGGGGTCTGTTCCCTTGCTAAGGTTACTTGGGATCGTCTCCATACCTCTCAGTGACAGCTGGAAACACAAATGAGCAATCTGTGATTCCCTTTCCTCTGATCTCATCCTTGGCTCCAAAGCAGTTCCTAGGCAGTGGCTCTGAGGCCCCTAGTTCTGCTTTTACTTGTGGCTAAAAACAAGAGGAGCTGCATTGCTGGTGGTTTATTGGAAGTCACATTCCATCCAGAGGTGCGCAGTGCTATTAAATACAAACTGTTTAAAACAAGGACCAGTGAGATGGCTCTATGGGTAGAAACATTTGCTGTACAACCTGATAACATGAGTTCAATTATCCAGAACCCAGGGTGGAAGGACAGAACCAGCTCCCCAAAGTTGTCCTCTGATCTCCATGTGCATGCTGTCCCACATACACAACAGTAAATGAAATGCAAATTACTTTGCAAAATAAAACTACCTGTGGTCCACTTCCACCTCTGTTTCTGATTTGGCTTCATCTCTAGGTGAACAATGACAGGGGACATGATAGAGGAAATGACAGGTAGGGAAGAGCAAGACAGTTGTTGGTTTTGAGTCTGTGACTTGACTCTTTCCTTCCTAAACAAGAGCAGAAAGGTAGTACTAGGAAGCAAATGGAAAACAACAGCAACTTCAGTTGGCTGAGAAAGTACAAATGAACTTCCTAGAGATGGCTGCCAGACCATTAAAGAACACACTTTCTAAGAATGTTCACCAATAAGACATACAGAAGTCTTTTTTTGGTTCACTTAAATTTTAGTTTTTGAAACTCAATGCAGGACAAGGTATGCCTATTTTGAGTAACTCCCCCGTTTTTGCATAAAGCCTTACAGCTTGCCCAGCCTTTCCTTTGCACATAGCGCTGCCTGATCCATGGGAGATTTCAAATACAGTGTTTGAACAAATGTTAAACAAGGGTGAATCGTAAGCTGAACAGGAGAAAAGAAATGGAATTTTTTTTTTTAGAAAATAAAACCCTAAGCCAAATATAGCAAAGATTAAGATCCATGGGAGCAGGGCTCTGAATATTTATGGGTAATCCATGGATAATCCTTAGAAATAGATATTGCTGATGCAAATCAAATGAAAAAAAAATTAGATGGATTTTTCCCATCACATATGGCAATAAAGCCTATTTGAAGACTAAAAAGACAGGCAGTGCTGTTGTTAGTAGGACCATGGGTGTGTAATTCAGAGACAGAGAGGAAATAAAATGTCATCAGTTACAGAAATAATTGCCTTGCACAAGGCCACATCCTCTGAACATTAGAAGCAGGAGGCAGAGCTGGGAAAGTTGCTCAGTTACAGCTCTTGCCCAGGATGCACAAGACCTGGGTTTGATGTCAGTGTTATGAAATAAAAGAGAGAAAGGAAACGCAAGAGACGGAAATGAGGGGGAGCCATTATGTTTATGCCTATAAGAGACTTCAGGTTTTGATTTTCAGTTGCTCAAGCTTCTTGCTCCTTCTCAGCTAGCAAGAGCCAGATCCGGCATGCCTCTAGCTTTGTTACTTATCTTACTCCAGTGGTCATAGAAAGCAAATATTCTCTTAATTGTCTGTCCTTTATCAAATTAAAATAACCCTCAGAGAGCTTGAGAACTCATTAAAAAGTTTTTTCTTGGCAAGTCTTTTCAAATTCCAGCATCCAATTAACATCTTTAAAAACTGATTAGAAACTTTCTTCTCCAGGAAGAAACATTAACCCCTAATACCTAAAAGTGTAATCACTGCTGATGACTAGGTATCTAGAGAAAGTATCTTTAGTTCTGTTTCTTCACAAAAAAAGTCCCATCATGAACATCTTCACTCTCTGTGCTCACAAGCTAGTCCTTCTTCCACTTGTCAGTGTGTGTCTAAGTCTAAACGTGCTCCCCCAGGTTAGAGAGGAAAAGAAGCCATGTGCTAGCCCTTCCGACAATGGGTCCCTCTAAAACTTACCAAAACCATGAAATTCACATGCACACCTCTTCTGAAGAGTGACTTCATAATTTCTAGCATATTCTTCAAGGAGTCTAAGATCCCATAAAGACTGAAAATCATTGCCTTATTACCTAAAAGCCTAAAAGCCACAGGACTTTTACTTTGAATTCCACAGATATTCAGGGATTTTTGTATTTCACTGTTGGTTTTTAAATTTTTTTATTGTTTGAAAAATTCATACATGTATACAATGTGTTTTTATCAAATCTCCCCCCATCCCCTCCCCTTGAATTCTTCCACTTATGTCCCCATGACCCCACCCCCAATTTCATGTGCTTTCGTTTTAAAAAAACAAACAAACCAGGAGTCCACTTCATACTATCAGTATGTGCAAGGATGTAGGATCATTTACTGGAGCATGGGAAGCTTTGTAGAGGCTACATCCATGAAGAAAGTTGACTTTCCCTCCCCCATCAACCATCAATTACCAATAGCTCCCAAGCTAAGGGTGGGCCTTCATGAGCCATTCCCCATACAGCCTGAATTGTACATGCAGTCATAGCCACTCTGAGCTCATATGCACACTGGCAAAGATCCATGAGCCCAGTGGCTTTTAAACTTTATTTTATTCATTATTATAATTATCATTGTGTATGCATGTGTGTATCTGTTACGTCTGTAGACACCACAGCACACATGGGGTTAGATAACTTTGTGGACTCACATTTTTCCTTCTGCCACGACCTGGGTTCTGGAGATCCAACTCTGGTCTTCAAACTTGTGCAGCAAGTACTTTACGGGCTGTACCATCTTACCAGCCCTATTTGTTTGTCTAACATCTTTCATTTTTATTTTGTGTGTGCATGTGTGTTTGCCACATGTATACAGGTTCTCTCAGAGGCCAGAGGAGGGCATTGGATCCCCTGGAGCTGGAGTTACAGGTTGCTGTGAGCTGCCCCTCATGAGTGCTAGGATCCAAACTGGGGTCCTATGGAAGATCAGCATGTACTCTCAAGCCTTGTTTGTTTTGTTTATTATTTCTAAAATATAATTCTAAAATAAAAAATTATTTCTAAAATTTATTTGTTATTTTTATTTTATGTGTATGAGTATATTGCTTGCATGTAGGTCGGTGCACCTGTGTTGTACAGGGCACACAAAGGTCAGAAGAGAGTGTTGGATCCCCTGGAACTAGAATTATGGATGGTTGTTAGCCACCATATGAGTACTGGGAATCAAACCCCGGTCCTCTGCAAGAGTAACCTGTGCTCTTAATTGCTGAGCCATCTCTCTAGACCCTGCTTTATTTTTTGTTTTGTTGGTTTGGTTTTTTGTGTTGCTGGGTTGTTTTGTTGTTGTTGTTCTTGTTCTTGTTTGAGACAGGGCTGTAGCCCCAGCTGGCCTCGAACTCACTATGTAGACAGGCTGGTCTCATCTCACAGAGATCTGCCTGCCTCTGCCTCCTCAGTGCTGGGATTAAAGGTGTGTGCCAGCAGGCCCAGACTTGGTTTGTTTTTGAGACCAAATATAAGTATGTAACCTAGACAGGCCATCAGTTTGCAACTCTCCTGCCCTAGCTTTCCAGAGTACTGGAATTATTAGGGAGTAGCACCATACCTGGCTCTGCTCACTTTCTTTGTAGAGCATAAGGATTTATCTATCCTCCCTTCTTCCCTCCTTCCTTTCCATCTTTCTTCATTTCTTTTTCTTCAGGGTCGTGGGGATAGTTGTTCTGCCCCATTTTGTTTTGAGACAGGTTTGTATGTAGCCCTTGTTGGTCCATGCTCTATAGCTGAGGGTGACCTTGAACTCACTCCCAATCCTTCTGCCTCTCCACCTCCCAAGTGTTGAGATTATAGTCACCACTCCTGGACTTATTTTTTATTTCCTTTGTGGTACTGGGGGTCAAACTGAGGACTTTTGTCCGTGATAGACAAGTGTTTTCTTCGCAAATTTTAGTTAGGATAGGATAGGATGTGGAATCCTGTTTAAAATGCAGATTTTGATTCTAAAGGTCTAGGCAAAAGTCTAGAATTTTGTGTTTCTAACAAACTCCAAAGTAGTGCTGTTGCTGCTGGCCCATGCAGGAGGAGGTATGAAGAGTTGAGAAAAACCATCCATTAACATCCCACAAAGTGGACAATGAGCACCAGCATTGGCACATGTGGGATAAATGTGGAGTGTGTTCATAAGAGAAATACACTTACAACTGTGTAGAAAACCAATGAAGACAGGCATGGTGGGTGCATGCCTTTAATCCTCAACACTCTGGAGGCAGAGGCAGGCAGATCTCTCTGTGAGATCAAGGCCTGCCGGGTCTACATAGTGAACTGCAGGCCAGCTGGGGTTATAGGGAGGCTCTATCTCAAAACAAACGCAAAAGAACCAGAAAACCAATGAAGCTGGTTGTTATATGATCTGGAGACTCTTTTTGTTTGTTTCTTTATTTCATCTTTTAACCCACAGATTTGGTGCTGTAGGAGTTTAATAAAGTGCTGTCTGTCCTTCAAGTACAGATGTAGATAGAAGCTGATGATGTTCTTGGTCATTTTGTTAAGGTCATTGTTGTAGCTAGATATGTTGGCATAGAGCTATAATCCCAGCACTTGGGAGGCTGAGGAAGGAGGATTGTTATGCCATCCTGTGTTCCAGTGAAAACAACCGTGTGAGTAAAAATGAATGTCAGGGTTAAAACAGTGAGGAATACTCGGGATGAGAAGTAAAAGGGCTTGGAGCTTGATAGCAAAGCTGACCAGAGAAGAGGAAGAACAGGACTCTGGAAAGAACAATAAAGCCATTTCTGGCATGTTCCAGCTGGCTTCCACAAAGTTCCCCTGAGGAACATATGCAGGGTACTGTGGCCTCCCCCTCCCCCTTCTTATTAATCAGTGGTTGGGGCCAGGGATGGTCGTTTCCAGGTTCCTTAGCTTCTTATCCAAATAATTGAAAATAAGGGCACACACAAATTTTTTAAAGTAGCCAGACCACTTTACTTGGAGTGATTTGACAGTATGGATTAGAAAGGGATACACTGTCAAGACTGGGAGTGGCCCACTGATTATTGTTCAGGGTTTCCTTTTATGGGGTTCAAAAGAAGTTTGGTTACTACGGGTCATAGGTTCTTTTCGATTGCTCGATTAGTCATATAATCATTTTTCTAATGCACATATCACTTCCCATAATGCCTCTGATATTAATCATATGGATATCTAACTATGCATAGGCAGAAGATGGTAAACAGGGGATTCTCTTGAAATGTTAACTTGAGGACACAGTTTCGTCTTATCTTGCATGCACCTGAAACCAGTTCAGGCTGGCTCACCCCCACCTTCCTGGACCTGAATGTATTGAAAATATATTGAATAGAAACTGTCTAATCAAGGACAAAGAATTTATCCCATTGTTGGAAAGGGACATATAGCCCAATGCAGTTGTGGATCTGAGATTGCTAGATCATTATTTGGAGAGGAGGGAGTGTGTAGATAAAAGATCAAGTATGTAGGTAAAGGCATTGATCCCAAAGAAATCTCCCTGCTTCTGCCTCAGGAGTGCTGGGATTAAAGGCATGTGCCACCACATCCAGCAAGACACATTAAAAATGTTTTATTATTTTTATTTTTATGTATACAAGTGTATTGTCTGAATGTATATAAGTGTACCCATCTAGTGCAATGCCCGTGGAGGTCAGAAGAGGTTGTCAGATTCCCTGGAACTGGAGATACAGACAGTTGTTAGCTGCCATGTGGATGCTGGGAACCTAACCTGGGGCCTTTGCAAGAGCAGCCTGCTCTTAACCACTGAGCAATCTCTCCAGAAGATTTTTTTTAATTAGGAAAAAAAAAACCTGGAAATTTGATGAAGAATTAGTATAGCTTTTTGTCAAGCTGGCTGAAAGCAAAAAAGGAAGCTCCTCCTCTCCCAAAGCTGAAGCCAAAGAGAAGACATTGAAAGTCAAGAAGGCAGTGTTGAAAGACATCCACAGCCTCAAAAGGAAGATGATCCACACTGTCACCCACCTTCCCTGGAGTTCTGGAGGCAGCCCAAATACCCTCACAAGAACAACAAGCTTGAACATTTTGCCATCAAGCTCCCCTTGACCATTGGGTCAGCCATGAAGAAGATATCAGTGCACTGTGTTCATTGTGGATGTCAAGGCCAACAAGCACCAGATCAAACAGGCTGTGAAGAAACTCTACAGCTTTGATGTGGCCAAAGTCAATACCTGACAGAGAGAAGGTTCGACTGGCTCCTGATTAGGATGCTTTGGATGTGGCCAACAAAATTGGAATCATCTAAGCAGTCTGGTTGGCTAATTCTAATTATAGATTTTTTTTACTGTTAAAAAAGAATTAGTGTAATTATCTAGGAACTATTCATTGCCATTTTCAGTAGACTGGCTGGCCAGCAAGCCACTGGGATCTGTCTCTGCTCCCCAGTACTAGAGTTATGGAAGGGATCCAAACTTAGGTCCTCAGGGTTGCACAATGAGCACTTTACACAACCATCTCCTCAGTCCTGTTTCTAGCATTCTTATGCTTCATTTTCCTCATCTGGGAATGAGGATCTCAGGGCTGGAGTATAGTTGTTAGTAGAGTGCTTGCCTGACATGCACAAAGTTCTAGGTTTGATGCCCAGCTCTGCATAAACCAGATATAGTAGCCTGTGTCTGTAATCCCAGTAATCCAGAGAAGAAAGCAGGAGGATTAACTTCAGGGTCCTTATCTGCTACATACTGAGCTTGAGGCCAGCTTGGGCTACATGAACCCTGTCTCAACAAATAACCTGGAAGAAATAATTTAAGGGAGGGAGGAAGAGATTGTGCTGGCTCACAGTTTAGGGGATACAGTCCATCACGGTGGGAAAGACATGGCAGGAACAACTAGAGCACAAGGCGGCTGCTTATTACATGGTTCCCACCAGGAATCAGAGAGTTCAAACAGAAGCCAAGCTGGGCCATAACCCACAAGACCAAGCCTTCCAGTAACCCACTTCCTCTAGTGGGGCCCAACCTCCCACAACCTTCCAAAACAGGTCCCCCACCATCTGCAGACCAAATGTTTAACTAAATGAATTTATTCTATGCTACATGCAATTACATGTCTCTTGGACTCCAGCCTAGATTACCCATAACTATCCTAAGAATCTGCACCAAGTATGGGAAGAATCTTGAGCAGCACCCTTGGCTCACCTGATTTCATCTGGCTTTGTCAACATCCTCAGGAGCCTGGTAGCCACACATCTCTCCAATCTGCCTCTCACAAATGACCTTCTGCTAAGCAGAGCATTAATTTATAATTAAATTGAAAGACTAGCACAAATGGTTCAATAACTAGCAAGTGTAACATGTCTATTTCTCTCACCGCTGCTCAGGCTGGTGCAGAATTCACTATATAGCTCAGACTACCCTCAAATTCACCATTTTCCTACCTCAGCTTTGGAAATGCTGCAATTACAGGTATGCACCACCATGTTCAGCTGAGTTTATTATTTTTCAATTACATTAGTAATGACAATCATAGTCAACCATAAAAAAGAATAAAACAAATATTTAAAAAGAACAAAGAGGGCCAGGTGTGGTGTGGCACATGGTTAATCCCAACACAGTAGAAGCAGGCAGATCTCTGTGAGATTGAGGCCAGCCTGATCTACATAGTGAGTTCCAGACCAACTAGTGCTATAGGGAGAACCTGTCTCAAACAAACAAACCAAAAAGAACAAGGAGATAGTAACATCAACATTCAAAGAGTAAACATATTAGCTCCTTTGGATATTTCTTTGCAAGGTTTTTTGGGTGGCTTCATGTAATGGGACTCTTCTGAATATGTAATTTGCTTAATTTAATGTCACAATATAGATATTGTCCATGCTATTTTATTGGCTTTCTGTGGAACTATTTGATAGTTTTTTTTTTTTTTTTTTTTTTTTGAGATGGTCTCACTATGTAGCTCCAGCTGGCCTGGAACTCTCTATGCAGACGAGCTTGCCCTCAAACTCACAGAGAACTCCAGTCCTCAGATAGAGCAATATATACTCTTGACTACTGAACAATCTCTCCAGCCCCCTAAATTTAATTTTTTAAACCAATTCATGAAAACATGAGAATTTGTATAATTTATGGGGTTCCAGGAGATGTTTGATTCATGTACCCATTTTGTAAAATTCAACAAGAAACAACCTACCTCCTTAAAACTTTATCATTTCCTTATTGTGAAAACCGTCAAAACCCCTTCTTTTGAGTACTTCGTATTTTATATTTGTCACGAAAGATTTAAGATGTGCAAAAAGATGTAAACAATAATAAAATGGACATCCATAATCACCACTGAGCTTACTAAATAAGACATTATGGGGTATAGTTCAGTGATAGTCTGACTTAGCACATGTAGGGTCTCAACTCCTGGCCAAGAGAGCAGAAGGAAGGGAGGGAGGGTGAATTACCAGTGTAACTCTTCCTCACTTGCAGTTTCTGCCTCCTCTATTTCACCACTTTCTGAAAGTTGGTGATGATTCAGCCATGCATATTTTCTTTTTGAGACAGGGTCTCCCTGTAGCCCCAGCTGGCCTGGAACTCCCTATGTAGACCAGGCTGGCCTGGAACTCACAAAGATCCATCTACCTCTGCCTCCTGAGTGCTGGGATTAAAGGTGTGCACCACCATGCCCAGCTATCAGTCATGCATTTTTTATACTTTCATCACATAATGTACATATATCTATATCCCTAAGTAATATGTAATATTTCCTACATTTCACACTTTATATCTTTAGTATCGTACAGTGTATATTCTATAATTTGCATTCCTAGCATGTTTATGAAATTGTCTACACTGATTCATATTTGCTATTTCAAATTCCATCAATTAAACATAAATTAATTTTATTCTTTTATTCTTCAATTGTTTAATATTTAGATGGTTTACAACCATAAATAAGTTTTGACAAATATCTTTTTGTTCGTTTTGTTTTGAGACAGGGTCTCACTATGTAGACCTAGCTGGCATGGAACTCACTATGTAGACCAGGCTGGCCTTGACCTCACAGAGATCTGCCAGCCTCTACCTCCTGAGAACTGGGATTAAAGATGTGTGCCACCACATCCAGCTCTTTAGTTTGTAAATAGTATCTATCTGTATATAATTAAAAAGTTTTTAGGGGCTGGAGAGACCAATCAGCAGTTAAGAGCACTGTCTGCTCTTGTTCTGTCAGTTCCCAGCACCCACATGATGGCTAACAACCATCTGTAAATCCAATTCCAGGGAATCCAACAATACATGCAGGCAGGCAAAACACTCATACACATAAAATAATAAAGGGCTTTAAATTCTGTGAATTGGCTAATATGGCTGGTAATAGACAATAGCATAGGAAATTGTGATTGTGAAATCATTAATACATCATTAAATTTATAAGTTGTATGCTGGTTATTTTCATTAAGTTTTATGATTCCCTAAGTAGTTTTACCCCACCCATACCCCAGAATAGCATTGATTGATAGAACTGCTAAATGTTTACCTGCTTGTGATTTGTGAATTACAGGCAACCTGAAATATCCCATGAAGAACTTTAAAGTATGCTTGTAGTCCATCCATTTTTTGTTGCCATAACAAAATATTCAAGCCTAGAACTTTTATTTATTTGTTTGTTTGTTTTATGTGTATGAGTGTTCTGCCAGATGTAAGCGTACCACATGTGTGCAGTGCTCACAGAGTCCAGAAGCCGGGGTCGGATCCCCTGAAACTGGAGTTACAGATGGTTTGTCAGATGTCATGTGGGTACTGGGAATCAAACCCAGGTCCTCTGCAAGAGTAGCCAGTGCTCTTAACTACTAAGGCATCTTTCTAGTCATCCAAGTCTAGGACTCTAAAAGCAAAAGAGGTTAATTTTGGTTATTAGTTTTGAAGGCTAAAAGTCCAAGCTTGGGTGATCACTTCTGGTGAGGGCCTTATATATGGCAATAACTAGTGATTCAATTTTAAATGGCCAGTAAAAACCTTTCAAATTACATTCATTAAACTGTCCAATGTTACAAAAACTGGCACTCAATTGCTTTTTGAGACAGGGTCTCCTTGTAGCCCCAGCTGTCCTGGAACTCCCTGTGTAGACCACATTGGCCTTGAACTCATAGAGGTTCTCCTGCGTCTGCCCTACAGGTGCCGGGACTAAGGGTGTGTACCATTACACCTGGGTTTCCTTCTTTTTTATTTAAATTACTTTGTTTGGTTTGGTTATTGTTTGGACAGGGTCCTGCTATGTGGGCAAGGCCAGCCTTGAATTTGTGATCCTCCTGCCTCAGCCTCCCAAGTGCTGGGATTATAGGCATACCACCACACCCAGCTTACTTGTTATTTCTCAATGACTTTCTCCTATTTGGAAGCATGGACACTTCTATAATCTTAAAATGAAGATTGACCTTTAAAAACATCCAAATGTAGGCTGAATGAATCAGTGACTCCACTTGAAGAAGAATAAAAATAGGTTGTAATTTATTTCCCCGTTCTTACATCTCCTCTGTCATGGAGAAAGTCCTAAGAATTAGCAGATATTTCTATGGAAGTCTTATAGAATTAATATTGCTCTTTGAAGGTTAAAAGCAGCTACCAGTGTAAATTACGAAGTCTATGTTGAATACTTCCCGTTCAGGCTCAAGGTATATGATAGAATACATAACAATGAATAAATGACATTTTCAAATAGAGGAGGAGGAGATTAGTGAGACACCAAGCTGCAGGTTATGAGTCAGGTTTTTAACAGTCTTTTATGATCTGCTAAAAAAAATGAATTTTGATGGATAGTAATTGACACCCTTAAATGTGAGTTTTTCTTTTTCTTTTTTTCACTCTAGCTATCCCATAAGTCAATAGACATTTTTTAAATAGAGAGGGCCGGGGACTGTAGTTCAGTGGTAAATAAAGCATTTGCATGCATGAGGCCCTGGATTTGAATCCCAGAACTGCAGATACAAAAATTTAAAAAGATCCATTTGGGGCTAGGCATGGTGGCCCACTCCTATAATGGTAGCATCTAGGATGCTGAGGCAGGAGAATCAGGAGTTCAAGGACAGTGTAGGCTGTATGGTGCAGGCTGTCTCAAAGCACAGACAAACAAACAAAAAATAAGTAGATTAAATAATTGAATAAAAAGAATTTTTAAAAGACTGACTTGGGATGGGGCTGTGACTCAGTAGTAGAGTGTTTCTTTGCCATGTACAACGACCCCTGGGTTTGATCCCTAGCCCTGTGAAAAGGAATAAATTACACAGGAATGTTTTGGATTACCTTTGTCTTATTTGTAGCACCATGAATCTACTTAAATAATAAATGTCATTTTTTTCATAAAACAAAACAAAATACATTAGAGTTAGGCATGGTGGTGAGTGCCTTAATCTAATCTCAACACTTGGGAGGCAGAGGCATGCAGATCTCTGTGAGAGCAAGGCCAGCCATAGGTCTACATTGTGAGTTCCTGGTCAGCTGGGGCTACAGGGAGACCCTGTCTCAAAAAAACAAAACAAAGTGCATGAGAAAGGTAATTCAGGAGGAGGCATAGGAACTGGTGTGGAGGGAGAAGTCGAGGGAGAGCAGGCACTGAGAGACTGATTGATTGTCCTACTCTAGGCAAGCACTGAGAAAGGTCTGATGTTACAAGACATCATGCCGTGCTCTGTGGGAAGACAAGACGGAACAAGACATGGCCCCTGCTGTCAAGGATGAATGAGTGAAGATGGCAGACTGCACACTCGCTTACCCCAACACCTCCGTTGGAGACAGTGCTGTAGAGAGATGTGAATAAGAGAGGATGGCTTCTATTAAAATCCTGGCAAAGATAACAGTTCAGAAAGTGATCGTTTTTATTCCATCTTTTCCGTTTGACTAAGTCATTTTTCATGTGTTTATAAAATCAGTTTGTACACCGCACCTGCTAATGTTTTGACCAACCATACACAAGGCAACAGGAACCATGCAGTCAGAGGTTGCCTGGACTTGTTAACAGATGTGATTTCAGAAATGACTTGCTGACTCACAGACAAGGGGGAAGCAAAAATCTCCCACAGTTCTGCAGCCAAGGAACTGCAAGACTGCCAAAGCCCACAGTGATGGGAGCCTCTTTCACTAGCCAGCCTGCTCACTCGCTGGGCTTGTAACTAGTCTAGACTGAAGTCTTACCCCAGTTTTAAAGAAATAAATGAGTCATGTAAACCATTTCTAGAGCTTGGTATCCTGAACTAGGTGACAAAAAAACAAAATCAGACACTCCTTCCCTAGCCCGAGGCCCCATTCACCTGATTTGTTACAAGGATTCAGACTGGGCTGGAAGAACGGCTACACAGCGTCCTCTTTACTCCCCACACCCATCTTTGTTCAAGAAAAAAAAAAAAATTCAGCAGAGCTTATCTCATGGTAGAAAGAGGATGGGATGTGGAATGAGATGGGGTTGAATCCTGGCTTTGTCAACGCACAATGACCTCCTACAAATTAGTTAACCCCTTGCAGACAGAGGCTTCTCACTTCTGAGATGATGTGACTCTATCGCACACACAGATCTACAACATCTGGCACCCTCACGTTTTTGTGGTAGGAGTGTAAATGGTGCAGCCATTTTGGGAAAACAGTTTGGCAGTTTCTTAAAAAGTTAAACACAAATTTCCCATACTTAAAACCCAGCAGTTCTACTCCTACACAGCTACCCAAGAGGAACAAAAACATATGTCCACACAAAGGCTTCTGTGTGAATGTTCATACCATTATTCATGGCTAAGCAGCAAAAACAGTATGCTAAGTGAAAAAAACCAGACAGGAAGATTGCACATTGCACAAATCCATTTACACAGAAGAGACAATGAGACAGAGATGGATAAAAATCTTTGGATTGCTTGGGGCTGGGGACAAGGGTCAGTGACCACAAATGGCAGTGAGGCATCATTCTGGGGTGTGGGAAATGCTCTAATTTTGGATTGTAGTGA
The DNA here is from genome assembly GCA_035773235.1 of Eospalax fontanierii. Lineage (NCBI taxonomy): Eukaryota > Metazoa > Chordata > Mammalia > Rodentia > Spalacidae > Eospalax > Eospalax fontanierii. The sequence goes on from CM069539.1 coordinate 33,600,624, forward strand.
TGTATGTAAAAATATAGTTTGCCAAAAATGGTGAGATACTATCATACATAATTTATACCTTAATAGAACTGTTAAAGGGGGTGGGGCAGCAAGATGGCTTAGTAGGCAAAGGCAATTGTCAACAAGCCTGATGACATGAGTTTGATTCCCCAATAAAGTAGGAGAGAACTGACTTCTGGAAGTTGCCCTCTGACTTCTACATGTGTACACACATGCACACTATAATAAAATGTAAAAACATTTTTAAACCCATAAGTACTTAGCACATGCTCAATGCTATGGTGACTAGTTAATATTTTATAAGCATTTATCTTTAAGCAAACACGGCTTTAAGTATGTTACATGCCCAATTTCACCCCTATCTCTCCTTCCTTCCTTCCTTCCTTCCTTCTTTCCTTCCTTCCTTCCCTGTGGTAACAGAAAAAAACAGTAACACGTAACACTTGTCATAAGTCACATACGTTGTGAAATGTGCAGAGGACTGAAGGATCTCACCTTAGGAAGGTTTGTTCCCTCTGCATGGACCTCAACTAGTAACAAGGGAGAATTTCTATTTGATGTCATCTTAACTAATGACAGCAACCCAAAAGTGAGGTCTCTTGTAGTCCTACCTTCTGCTCCGAGGTGAAAACAGTAGAGGTGGCTATCACCTGTGCCAAATAGCTTTAGCTGTCAACTTGGCACACCTGGTTAGAAGGACCCTCAGTTGAGGAATTTTCTCCATAGGATTGACCTATGGTCGCATTTAGTGGGCATTTTCTTGATTATTGAGTAATGTGGGAGGGCCCAGATCACTGTGGGCCCAGATCACTTTCTATATTATATAAGAAAGCAGGCAGAACACAGGCCAGGGGAGCAAGCCAGTAAGCAGCGTTTCTCTATGGTCTGTGCTCCAGATTCTTGGCCTGAGTTGGGCCCTCAGGCCTTGACAGTGGACTGTGCTGTAAGCCAAATAAACCCTTCCCTTCACAAGTCGGTTTGGGACAGTATTTTTATCATAGTAATAGAACGTAACTAAGACACCTCCTTAGGGCTTATCACGATGGCTGAGAAGGCTGCTGTGGCTCTATCATCTTCAACCAGAAGTCAGTCAGGCAGATGCCTGGAGAGCAGGGCTGGAGAGAGAACTCAGGATCCTGGCTTATCAGGTCTGAGCAGGCATGAAATAGGATGACTTGGAGGTTTGGAGCTGAAACTGGGGATAGTAAGAAAGATACCAATCTCCCAGAGAATGGGCTGGAGTATGTCTTGGGGGAACCCAATATGTGCCCCTAAAGTGAGAATTTATCTGAGATCCTAACTCTGGGCCCTGGAAATGGGACCTAAGGACAACTGATACAGTTAAGCTGGGGTGATCCTCCACATCAGGGAATTTAGAGGTCCTACTGAAGGCTTTGCCCTAACCCAGGAGAAAGCCTCAGAACCTGGATGCTGGGACAAGGAGACATCAAGAGTCACTGAGAGTGGACAAAGGAGGTGGCTCAGTTGGTAAAGTGCTTGTCATACAAGCATGAAGATCTGAGTTCATATCCCCAGCACCCATGTAAAAAGCCAGGCCTACAATCCTTTGGGGCTTGCTGTCCAACCACTCTAGGCAATCAGTGAGCTCCAGGTTGTAAGAAACCTTATCTCAAAGAAATAATGCAGAGAGCAATAGAGGAAGACATCCAACACAGAACTCTGGTCTCCACATGCATACATGCAGAGAGAGAGAGAGAGAGAGAGAGAGAGAGAGAGAGAGAGAGAGAGAGAGAGAAAGAGAGCGAGCCAATGAGAGGCCATAGAAACAAGAGAGGCCACACAGCACTTCTCTTAGAAGAGGAAATATTTAAGAAGAACACATTTGTCTCCTTTCCTTGAGAACAAAGGAGGCTAGAGGGATAGAGGAAAGCATGAGGCAAATATTAATCTGGATATGAGAATAAAATCTTAAACTAGGGCCTGGGAGTATAGCCCAATGATAGAGCACTATCCTAACAGGAGCAAAACCCTGGGTTCGATACACAAAAATATACTAACAACATTTTTATTTTTAATTAAATTTATTTTTGTGTGTGCCCTGGTGTGCATGTGTGAAGCTCAGAGGACAAAGAGCAGGAATGGATTGTCTCTTTCCATCATGTGAGTCCCTGGCTTCAAACTCAGGTTTTGAGGCTTAGTGGTAAGCTTTTACCCACTGAGCTGATATAGAAGCTCAACAATAAACAACAAGATTGGTGCTTTCATTTAAATTTTAGACAGAGTCTCACTACGTCGCTTTGGTTCGCCTGAAACTTGCTATATAATCAGACTGGCCTTGAATTCACATCAATCTTCCTGCCTCTACCTCCTGAGTGTTGGGATTACAGGCATGCAATACCACATGTAGCAACTGGCTTTTCCTTATATCCAAAAGTAATCAGATATGTATGGACTCTGTTCAAGGGGTGGCTGAGGAAAATTCATTTTTCTCTCTTTTTTTTCATTTTATTTTATGTGTATGAGTGTATTGCCTGCCCATGGAAGTCAGCAGAGGGTGTCAGAGTCCCTTGGAATGGTGGTTGTTAGCCACAATGTGGGTGCTGAGAATTGAACACAGCCAGGTCCTCTGCAAGAGCAGCCAATGTTCTTTAACTCCAGCCCCATTTTTCTCGTTAACAACTTCTCAGCAATGGAGGAAACATTGGGAAATGGAGAATAAACTTGCCTTCTCTGGTAAGGATTGTGCACTGCAGAGGTGGAAATGCCGGAACATATGTTTCGTTTTGTTCCTGTGCTTGATTCCAGCACTTCAACAAACTGAGTAAAGAAGGACTAAACAGTTTCAAAAGATCTCATGTTCAGACCCTGCCACTCGACGAATCTATCTCTGTGCCATCTAAAATTATTTTGGTGTCTGCTGTACTTGGAGAAACTCTGCTCTAGGTGAAGATCTGCTTGCAGCCCCACCCTCTTAACCCTGGAATTGCCAACTGGGATACTGAACCAGTTCAGCAGGCTGACAGCTAAGCTTTATTCTCTCAGGCTCCATAGGCCTTGGTCTGTCTTTTCCAAACTGTGGATATCTATAACTCGGCATGCCTGGCCCAAATGACTATCTGCTCTTCATTTAGTTTAGCCTCTCTTTCTATTTTCTGCTCTTGATCTATTTTTCTGTCCTCTTACTCATTTCTTTTCTTGAGACAAGGTCTTGCTATATTAGCCAGGCTGGCTTTGAGTTCTTGGGCTCAATCCACTCTCCTACTTTAGCCTCTCCAGGGCTGACCACAGAAGCACCACCATGCAGGCCTCTTACTCGTCTCTTGATCCTTTCCTTTGTTCAGCAAGGAACCATTCTGCCCAGTACTGTTGCTCTCCACTAAACGCAAACAGATGAAATGAAACTTTTGAGACACTGGGGAGATAGTTCAGTCAGTAAGGGCTTGCTTTGCAATCATGAGGACCTGAGTTCAGTCCCATGAATCCATGTAAAAACAAAAAGAAAGAAAGAAAAAAGCCAGGTGTGGTGGTGTGGGCTTATATCCCAGCCTCAGGGAGACAGAGACAGGTACATTGGAGTGTACTTGCCAGCCAGCCTAGCCTACTTGATGAGTTCCATGCCCATGAAAGATCCTGCCACAAAAATACAAAACAAAAACCTGACACCCCAGGTTGTTTTCTAGCCAACACACATACACACACACACACACACACACACACACACACACACACACACACACACACAGGGCTTGAGTTACCCAAGGCACTGTGGGAGGCAGTATAAAGATGCACAAACTACCTGCTGAGGACAACTTTAGTATAGCCTGTTTTCCAGGGTTTCTGTGGAGCTGAAATGACATGACATGAAGAAACATATCCAGAGTCAGTCTAGTCTCTCTCTCTCTCTCTCTCTCTCTCTCTCTCTCTCTCTCTCTCTCTCTCCCATTACAAATGCTAGGCAAGTGTTCTAGCACCCAGCTGCTCTTTAACCCTTACAGAGTTCTAAAAAACGTCACTTTTTGCTTCCTTTTGTTATTGTGGTTTATTCTTGGTTGGTTGGTGGCTTGTTTTTTGTTTGTTTTTGGAGACAGGGTCCCTCTGTAGCCACAGCTAGCCTGGAACTTGCTGTGTAGACCAGGCTGGCCTTGTGAGTTGCTCATCTGTCCGACACACCTGCCCCTCACCATGCTGAGATTAAAGGTGTGTATCACCAAGCCTGGCTTTTTAAAAGTTTTTATTATTACATACAAACATTTATTAATCATGTGTGTGTGTGTGTAATGTGATGTGCAGATGTCCACACCCTGGAATGCATGTAGAGATCAGAGAACAATCTGTGTGTCAGTTCTCTTCTGCTATGTGGGACCCAGGGATTGAACTCAGGTCATCAGGCTTGGCAGCAAGTCCCTTTACTGCTTAGCCTCCTAGTTGGCTTGGTAATGGTTTTTGATGGAACACTTTAAAAATAATTCTCCTGGGGCTAAAGAGATGGCTCAATGGTTAAGTGTACTGGCTGCTCTTGCAGAAGACCTGGGTTTGAATCCCAGCACCCAAATGGTGGCTAACAACTGTTCATAGCTCTAGTTCCAGGGGATCCAATGCCCACTTCTGACCTCCAAGAGCATTGCATGACACAGGTACACTTATATACATGCAAGCAATACACTTTTACACATAAAATAAAAAATGTTTAATTCTCCTAATATATATATATATGTATTTGAGCATCTCACAGACATAAAACTAAATGGGAAGAGCAATTTGCAAATATACATGTGATTAAGCCAGGCATAAGAGTACTTGCCTGTAATTTCAGCTACTTGGGAGTCAGAGGCAGGGGTCTCAAGAGTTTGAGGACAGTCTGGGCTCTATAGCAAGACTCCCACCTCAAAACAAACACACAACCCCCAAGGCCCCACATGCAATATAATTCTCTGTGAATCTCAAAGCACCATTCATTTTATATACACTTCAAAGTGCATGCATATGTCAGAGAGAAACAAAAATCGGTGGGAAAATACCAAATTCATGCTAATGTTTACTCCTGGCAGGAAGAGGCAGTGAGGCTGGGATGGGGACTTTAGATATAGATGAAGAGGGGTGGGGGGAGGGGGAGAAAGAAAGGAAAAAGATTATTTCAAGGCAAATAAAACAAATACTATTAAATGTGGCTGTTAAGTATTTGCTATATTATTCTCTGTGCTTTTCTTTATTGAAAAAAATGTGTGTGCGCGCACGTGTGTATAATGTATGCATTTGTGCGTATGTGGAGGCCAGAAGTTGATACTAGATGTCTTCTATTGCTCTCTACTTTATTTTTTGAGATAGGTTCTCTTACTGAACCTGGAGCTACCAATTGGCTATACTGGCTGGACAGTGAGCTTCAGGAATCCTCCTGGCTCTGCCTCCCCAGCACTGGGGTCATATGTACCAGCTGCCATACCTGTCTTTTTCTTTTATTTAACATGGGTGCTGAGAATTTGAATTCAGGTCCTCATGGTCGCAGAGCAAGCACTTTACCCACTAAACAATCCTCCTAGTCCAATCCTCCTCTACCCCCAAAAAATTGTTCTTAAAAAATGTTTCTGAGCTGAACATGGTGGTACATGCCTTTAACACTGGCCCTCTGGTGGTGGAAGCAACAGCAAGTTCAAGGTCAATGTGGGATCCATAGTGAAACTGTCTTAAAAACCATCAAAACAAGCTTCAGTTCAATGCTAAAAATCTGAAGAAAACAGAAAAGCTTTAGGACAATAGTAATAACAAGCATCCAACTTAAATAAGAGAAATAACCATTTCTAACCTGTTCAGCATATGCATTTTTTATCTTTTCTAATCACTTATAACACTTAAAAATAGTTGAATGACTGTTTTGGGATACTTCAGTTGCCTGATGAGTGCTGGGTTAGAATGCCTTTGGCTCACATGTCAAATGCGGGCTTCATACAAACAAAGCCATTCCCACCCTTTTATTATTGACACTTCTGGTTCATAACCTTGCCCTTCACAAAAGATCTGCTGTGTAGTGTGTAAATATTTAATTTAATCCACATCCACTTAGGCCTGCTGGTGTTTGTTATTCATTTATGGTTCACCATGCTACATAGTGCCAAATTTATCTGCCAATTCACTCTATTCCATTAAAAAGGAAGGAAAGAAGGAAGGAAAGAAGGAAGGAAGGAAGGAAGGAAGGAAGGAAGGAAGGAAGGGAGGGAGGGAGGGAGGAAGCAAACAGAATTGTTCATTCTTGCCATATGGATAGCAAATACTCAGGTGATCAACAATATTTTTCTTTTATCTACTAGGCTTACAGCTATATCTGTATTCCTCTGCCTACCTTAATAATAGATGAGGATATTTTTTCTCTGTATGTTCTTTCAGGTTTTAACTATCTACTTTCTTTACTTTGAGTGCAAACTCAACAACTAGTTTTGAATACTTGTCAGTTAAGAAGTGTGGATTTAGGGGCTGGAGAGATGGCTCAGTGGTTAAGAACACTGACTACTCTTGAAGAGGACCCAGATTGGATTCTCAACACCCACATGGTGGCTAACAACCATCCATAATTCCAGTTCCAGGGGAATCAACACCATCTTCTGACTTCTATAGGCATTGCGCAACACAGGTACACTTACACACATGCAGAAATACACTCATACACATAAAATAAAAATAATAAATAAAAACATTTTTTGGTCTCTTTTAAGACAGAGTCTCCCTGAAGCCCTAGCTGGCCTAGAACTCACTATATAGACCAGGCTGGCCTTAAACTCACAGAGTTCTGCGTGCCTCTGCCTCCCAAGTGCTGGGATTAAAGTCATGTGCCACCATGCCTGGCATAAATAAAATATTTTTTAAAAAGAAGTCTGACTTTGCTGCTTAACATTGGAAACATTATCTGAAAATGTAGAACCACCCTGTTCAGCAGAGCAGCCACTAGTCACACGTGGCTACAGAAGTTCAAATGCATGAAAATGAGACCAGAGGGTGTGGCTCTGCAGCACAGTTCCTGCTTAACATGCCCAAAGCCTTGTGCTTGATCTCTACTACCCTAAAATGAATTCATACATTCATTAAAAGAAAAGGAGATTCAAAATTCAACTCTTCAGTCATGTCAGGTCCATTTCTTTCCCTTTTTCTCTTTCTCTCTTGGTGTTGGACTCTGTGCCAGGGAATCACTTGTCCCAGGGTCTTGTGCATGCTCCTCTGAGCTACACTCCAGAGCATGCAATGTGCCATTCGAGTGCTCAGTAGTCGCTTAGTGTTGGCAGCAGATGCAGAACGTCTCCATCTCTACTGGGTAATGCAGGTGCAGCTATGTTCACTTTCTGCCCTTTCTGACTTTCCCACTTTTGTCTCATCCACCCGTGGTTGAGGACGCTGAACTATACATGGGAGATGAAGACAGGATGTCAGAGGCCCCTCTGCTCTTTCCTAGAGACCACTATTTTTATTTGTTATTTATTCTTATTTTTTGTTGGTACAGGAGATGGAATCCAGGGCCCAGGGTCATGAGTATGCTAGACAAGCACCCTGCCACTAGCTACATCCCAGCCCCACACTCAAAGTTTTGAACGCTGATCTTTTTCCAGCATTAACAATTCATGGCATGATCTTCTTTTATAAGTTTGGGCAGCACAGTGCAGCTCCTACTCAGTCTGAGATCAGCAAGGGAAACAGCTAGTACTGTGCAGTCTACCCTGCTGCTGACCTAGGCTGTACCATAAATTATTCAGACACTTTTTTTTGTTGTTGTTTTTTTGAGACAGGGTCTTCCTGTAGCCCCAGCTGGCCTGGAACTATGTGGACCAGGTTGGCCTTGAACTCAGAGATCTTTCTGCCTCCTGAGAACTGGGATTAAAGGTTTCACCTGGCATGATGCTTTCTTTTTGAGATATGGTCTTATTATGTAGGACATGCTGGCCTCAAACTTGAGTTCTTCCTGCCTCCACCTCCTGAGTGTTATTATAAGCATGCTCCAACATGCCTGCCCTTAAATGCATATTTTTTAAACATTTATTTGTTTAGTGTGTAGATGGGTACGTGAACATGACAGAACTCACGTGGAAGTTAAAGAACAACGTCCAAGCGTAAGTTCTCTCCTTCTTCCATGTGAGTTCCAGGGATAAAACTCAGGTCACTAAGCTATCTTGCTAGGCACCCCTTCCCTGTTTTTGAGACAGGTTCTCACTCTGTAGCCCTAAGTGGGCTGGTACTTATTATGTAGCCGAGGCTAGCCTGAAACAAGGCAATTCTCCTACTGAAGCCTAATGAATATTGGGATTACAATAGTGTGCCACCATGTCTGGCTCTAAATGCATTTGTGGCTGCTGTCTTATGAGATAAGGTCTGAAATAGCCCGAGTGCCCAGGCTGGCCCTGAACTCAATAAGTAGCTGAAGTGGATCTTGAACTCTTTGTTTTTCTGAGACAGAGTTTCATTATGTAGCCCTAGCTGGCCTAGAATTCAATACGTAGATCAGGCTGGCTTTGAACTCACAGAGATCCATCTGCCTCTGCCTCTTGAGTGCTGGTATCAAAGAGATGCACCATTATGCCAGCTGGTCTTGATCCCTTTATCCCTTGTCTCCACCTCCCAAGGGTTGGGATAAGTGTGCAATGCCATCTAGCCCTCTAAATATATTTTTTACTTATGGATGTGGTTTTGTTTTGTTTTTTACAGTTCTGAAACCCATGGTCTCACACATGCTAGGCAAGCACATCATCAGTGACTAAGTTACCCCTCCAGCTCTGATGATATTTTCAATTAATAGTAAATTTATGGGGACACATCCTGTTAAGGAGTATCTGTATTTTCTTTATAACAAAACGAATGACAATTAATGTGTAGAGTGTAGAAAGCAGGACTTGACCAATAGGCACTAAGTAACTCTATAAGGCTAATAAGGGGTCAGAGCCTGGAATCATTCTACAAGAATGTGTTCTATTGAAAAATGGAACAAGTCTATAATACCTGTTAATCCTTTCCTCAAGGAAAAACAATTAGTAAATCAAAGTTCCGGTGAAACTATCCTTCCAATGGGGCTGAACTAATGACTTTGTGGTTAAGAGCACTGGCTGCTCTGGCAAAGGACCTGGGTTTAATTCCCAGCACACACATGGCAGCTAACAACCATCTGTAATTCCAGTTCCAGGTGATACAATGCCCTTTCTGACCTTCGAGGGCCCTGCAGAAGACAGGTGCATCGACCTACATGCAAGCCATACATCATACACATAAAATAAAAATAATAAAGAAATTCTTCCAGTATGCAGGAGGGTTTGGAGTTGTAGCTCAGTGGCAGAAGGATTACTTAGCATGTGTGAGGGCCTGGGTTCTAAACCAAATGTCCAAGAAAACCAAAACAAAATTCCCAAGAAACACTCACAAGCATGCCAATGACCTCACTTCAGGTGCTGGTATTTAACTTTTCATTCTCCCTCTGGATTTTTCCATTGGCGTTTACCAATGTGGGTTCTGTTGCCATTCTAGAATGACTCAATATGCCATTTAAACCTTAAATCACCTCATTTTATTAGGACACCTACAAAGTATTTATGATTTCAATTAATAAAACTATATCCTTTGCAATAATTGCCTTGGATCAAAAGCACAAAGTTAAAAACACTCAGGAAGTTATGTAACATCGTAAAACCCTTCAACAAATGACAAATGTGTACTTTAGGCATTAAGCCATTTCAAATAATTTTAACACTGCCTTCAGAAAATACTCTCAGCAAGAGAGGTCAGCTGAAGAGAAAGAAATGTTGGGCTAAACTGTGAAAGAAGCCTGGTTGGAGCTTCCCCATGATCAAAGTGGAGAGGCAGTTATATAAATAAGGTTGTCCATGGTGAGGCTTCTGCAGGGGGATCTTGGGGACTGCAGGTAGATGTGCTGGCTCAGATCTCAGATGGCACAGCACTGCAGAGGGAGAAGGCAGTCACCGGGTAACCAAATCCCAAACCACCGAGGTCTCTAATTGACATGGCCAACACATAACAAATCTCCTTTGAAGCAAAGCGCGCCTGCTTCAGACCCTCAAGACAAGTTTGTAAGTTACATACTTACAAAATTTTAGAGGTAAAAGGAAGAAACATGGTTCATTTTGATTTTATCTTGTGCCTTCCTCTGGATGGTAGACACATACTAGCATGGTGTGCTGTTGCCACTGCCACGGCCTCTTCTCAGCTCTCTAGGGCCTAATCATCACCCGCTTCTCATCTTTGCCTTTTTATTAGCAGTAATGAGCTCAGGGAGAGGCTCCAAGAAGCCAAGTTGATTTTAATCAGCCATGTAGAGTCACTAGTTACACAGTCTCACTTGTTGAATATATTATTTATGGCTGCACTCAGATCACCTGCATATGAGCAGTTTTGCATGCTTATCAAAGGCACATTCCCAGGCCCCACTCAAGACCCACTGAATTAGAATCTTTAGAGAGAGGTGCCCAAAGTTTGCATTTTAATAAGCTTTCTTTGGGACTCTCAGGCACATTAAAATTTAAGATTGAGTTGATGGAAGATTTTGAAAAGGGTTTTACATGCTGTTTACTATGAAGAATCAAGTTAGAAATTCAGCAAAATCTCAGGACCAGAATAAAGAAAAAATGAATAATTACAATTCCAGGTTAGAAATAGCAGCAGCAGGTACATCTTAACAGTCTAAGTTCTTGTAGCCCGTCCAATGAATTGACAAGCCTTGATGATGACGTAGCTCTCATTTTTCAAGCTAGTCCCAGTTTCAAATATTATTCTGTAGAGAGGTTCAGAAGGCACTGGGTTCTGTTCCCAGAATGACAAAACAGTTTTGTATTCTAGGGGTCTCAGTGAGTTTTCATTTCTTGTTTTCATTTCATGCATGTCGTGTTGTGTGTGCACATGAGTTTGCAAATACACAGGCTTGTGCACCAGCATGCAGAAGCCAGAGCAGGACAGTGGGTTCCATCATTCTCCATCTTGCTGCCTTGAAACAGGGACTCTCCCTGAATCAGAAGCTCACCATTTTGTTAAGGCTGGCCACCTGTGAGCTCTCAGGATCCACCTGTCTCTTCCCCCAGTTGCTAGTTTTACAGGTACTTAAAGCCATGTTGACTTTTTACGTGGGCCTTGGGATTTGAACTCAAGTCCTCATGCCTCCAGAGCAAGTATTCTTACCCACTGAGCCATCTTCCCAGCCCTCTAATTTCTATTTCTTGTTTGTAACCTGAACATATACATTTCTATCCTATGGAGTAGAGAATGGTTTTTATAAAGATGGGTCAAATGAGATAATGTATGTGAAAACAGTTCACAAATAATAGTTTCACAATCATTATTAAGTCCAGGGAGTAGAGAATTATATCATTCTTTCATTGACTAGTTCTTTGTCGTTTTGAAAAAAATCAGCTACTAATTCAATATACTTCTTCATGAATTAGGCCCATGTCTTTGAATCATGAGCAAACTATACTGTGGCACAATCCATTCATTGTCTTTGCAATTGAGTTAACATGTGGTAATTCACACTGATTATGGAGATGCTCAGCTGAGTTATTTAGGGCCATTCAAAAGTGCAGACACAATTTAAATCCTCATCCCTCTCATCATTTTCATATTGTTTCTTTTTGTTATTCATTTAATGTCACTTATTTGGTGTTTTAAGATAAATAATACATTAGGAAAAGTTTTTTAAAAAAGCTTACAAAGCTATAAAACAGCACTTTATTTTCTATCACTCCTTCATCTAGTTCCTGTCACTCTTTATAGACAGTCACTATTACAGATCTCATGTGTATGCTTTCAGACATAATTTTATCTATAGACAAGAAGATAGAAATATATATACACTCCCCTTTTGACATTTTTCCCTCACACACTAGGCAAGGACCTTACCAATGAGATGGCCTTTTTAAATTTAAATTTTTCAAAAAAAGATTCATTTTTATTTTATGTGTATGACTTTCTGCCTGTATGCATGTAAGTGCACCACATGCATTCCTGGTGCCCTCGGAGGCCAGAAGAGGGCATCAGATCCCCTGGAACTGGAATTACAGCCAATTGTGAGCCGCTATGTAAGTGCTGGCAATTGAACCCAGGTCCTCTGAAAGAAGAGCAAATGCTCTTAACTGCTGAGCCATCTCTCTAGTCCTGATTTTTAAATTATATTGTGCGTGTGTGTGTGTGTGTGTGTGTGTGTGTGTGTGTGTTCATGTGCATATGCATGAGACGGGGGGGGAGGGAGAGAGAGAGAGGGGAAGAGGTCAGAAGACTACTTGCTGGAGTCAGTGCTGTCCTTTCACCATGTGGGTCCCTAGGGATGGAATTCCGGTTCTCAGGCTTGGTGGCAAGTGTCTTTTACTCATGAAGCCATCTCATAGGCTCTCTTTTAAATTTTTGTCTTAATAGTAACATATTATGTACAAGTTCTACACCTTCCTTGCATCATTTAAAGATTTTTATTTATTTTTATGTGTATGAGTACTTTGTCTGCATGTAAGTTCGCCTGTGTAATGCCACCATTGTGGAAATCAGAAGAGGGTATTGGATCCCTTGGAACCAGAGGTAAGGACTGTTGCTAGCTGCCATGTGGATGCTGGGAAATGAACCAGGGTCCTTTGTGAGAGCAGCCAGTGCCTTTAACTACTGTGCCATCTATCCAGCCCCATTTACTTATTTTATGTGTATGAGTGTTTTGCCTACATGTATGTGTTTTATCTGCATGCAGTAGTCATGGAGGTCAGAAGAAGGCCCTGCATCTCTTGGAACTAGAGTTACAGACAGTTGCTAGCTGCCATGTGGGTGCTGGGAATGGAACCCCAGGTCCTCTGTAAGAGCAGCAAGTGCTCTTAACTACTGGACTCCAGCTCTTTTCTTGCATTGTTTAACAATAAATCTTGGAGACCTTTCCATAAAAATCTTTTATTTTTTGGAAATAGGGACTTGATAGGTAGACTAAGCTGACCTTGAACCCTGGATTTTCCTGACTCGGCCTCTGAAGTGCTGGGGATTACAGATCTGCACCACCATGTCTTAGCTCCTCGGTTAAAAACTACTTTTTTACAGCTGAGGTGAGCTCATTGTATAGATATACCATTATTTATGAATGGATTCCAATCTTTTGCTTTTATAAGTGATATTATAATGAATAAATTCAAGCATTCATCATATGCAAAATCTGTATGTCTTGCTTCTTGAGCTCCGAATATTTTGGTTTATTTTTTAGGACTATTCCAAAGTTATGCACATCTTTCTTCTATTAGGGAATCCAAAATTGTTCACAATACTCTACATGTGATCTTCCCAGTACTGAATATAGCAAAATTACATTCCTGTCTTTTTGTTCTTGCAAATCAGATCTGCTAGAATTATAAAGCAGGTTTTATGGGAAGTTTCATTTTACTTTTTAATTATGTGTACATGTGTGTCTGTATGGGGGCATGTGCATGTGTACATGTGTGGGTCTGTGTGTGTTTCTGTTTGGGCATGTGCATGTAAGTGCATGTGTACATGTGTGGATCTGTGCATGTGTATGTGTGTGTTTGTGTGTGGGCATGTGCATGTAAGTGCATGCGTACATGTGTGGATCTGTGCATGTGTATGTGTGTGTTTGTGTGTGGGCATGTGCATGTAAGTGCATGCGTACATGTGTGGATCTGTGCATGTGTATGTGTGTGTTTGTGTGTGGGCATGTGCATGTAAGTGCATGTGTACATGTGTGGGTGTGTGTGGGCATGTCTCCACGGAGGCCAAGGGCAGTGGATCCCCCTGAAGGTAGAGTTACACAGGTGGTTGTGAGCTACCAGAAGTGTGTGCTGGGAATTGATGTCTGTTTCTTTGCCAAAACAGATTGTGCTCTTAACTGCTGAGCCAGTCTCCAGCCCCATATAGTTTTTAAAAATGGCCTAACTGCTCCCCAAAATAAGCTTTACTAAAAATAATGATCTAACATTAATGGAAGAATATTAAATATCTGAGCACTGTGATTTCCAGTTATTTTGCACCACATAGTTTTAGATTACTTTTATGTTCTTTGTGTTGATTCTCATCTTAGTGGAAGTGTTTGGTTAAGACCAAAGTTGCTGAATACACAATAATAAAAACAATTATTATAAACAAGGAGTAAGAAAAAGTTTTTATGTGCCAAGAATGCAGGGGGAGACCTGGTTGAGAGCATGTACTGCTCTTGCAGAGGATCAGAGTTTTGTTTCCAGCACCTACTTGGGGCATATCACAACTGCCTTGTGACTCCAACTCCAAGGGGATCTGACAACTCTGGCTTCCATGGATTCCTGTACTCACATACACATACCCCACACAAACACACATACATGTACATAATTTTAAAAATAACAAAAATAAACCCTCTCTTAAAAAGAATGCATGGTGTGCAAACATACTGATTTAAAACATTTGATCTCATTATCAGTGCATATGTCTCAATTTTAGCTTTAAAATATATAATCACACACACACACAAAATATAATCACAGCACAAGCAAGATCTTTGCTGTTTTTTGAGACAGGATTTCTTGAAGACCTGGCTGGCCTTGAACTTGCTGTGTAGCTGAGGAGATGACTTGAACTCTGGATTCTCCCAAGTGCTGGGATTGCAGTCATATGCCACCATACCCAACATCAAATAGAGAATATTTTTGGATTGAAATTTGGTAACTGCAACCTATCAGCATTTAAGGTGTCAGCAATTGCTTGAGAAATTTCACTTTCCCTCTATGTGGATTTTTTTTTTAATTGTGTCTTGCTGTGTAGTCCAGGCTGACCTCAAATTCACAATCCTCTTGCCTCAGTCTCTTGAGTGCACTATCATGCCCTGCCTTAATATTGATTAATTCCCAATGATTCAGGGAGACTAAGTGGCAAGAAGAAATAAACACTAACTCTAAGGCCATTTTGAGGTATTTATTGGGCCTACTCAAAACAAATGGCACTGGATTTGTTTTTGGTAAGAGGTGGCACTTCCATAATGGAAAACCACAATCAACCTCCAAACTTCACCTTAATTAATTGTTTCACTGTGATGTCTTCTGCCTGAGCTCTGTGTTCCTTCCTCAGGTCCAAGTGCCCTTTTACCAGGATTGCTCAAGCATGTTACAAATATACTTGGGGAAAAAAATGTATCTCTCTTGGCATTTTCTCGAGGGAATGGCTAAAAAGAGGGTTAGCAGCTTGAGAAAGTAAGACAGAAGTCTTGGACAGCACATAAAGTAGATGAATGGTTGAGTTTTTGTCAAGTGCAATCATCACAAAACATAATTCATAAAAAAAAACAACAAAATTCAGGATTGGATACTGAGTATTTGTCACAATTAAGCAAATTGGCATGTAGCTGAAGAATTGGGTACAAAGCTATTCTTTTATCAGTTTTTGAAAACAGAAATCCTTAGATCTGCTGCATCCTTTGTCACTGTAAATTCAACCTCATAGATCCTGAAAGCTTCAACCTTAATCTATCTAGGGCAGCAGCCAAGAGCACAAGATTAAAAACAACACTAAAGAATAACTCTTCTTTGCAAGGATGGACCATTGCCCCATGCATCAATCTTTATGACTCAGAAATGTGACCATCTTTTTATCTGGTGACATTAACTTGATCTTGTGATAGCCCAGGATCACTTATCTTCCTAATCTGACCTAATATGTCAGCTCTCTCTCTCTCCATGTGCCTTATAGTTTGCTTTACTGCTCTTCCATGTAAATAATTTCTAACAGATTTGAAAGAATATATATGTATATATAATATATATCATCAGAGTGATTAAGAAACAGGCATGCATTTTTAAATTACTTGTATTAAATATTCACTTGTCTCCCTTTCAAAGTTTCTTCTGTGTGCAGGTGTGTGTGTACTCATGGAGTCCAGAAGATATAAGGTGCCCTGATCTGTGTGTCTTCCTTACTCTCTTGAGACAAGGTCTCTCACTGAACCTGGACCTAGGATGGCCACCAGCAAGCCCTGGAGATCCTCCTGTCTCTTCCCTGTTTCAGTACTGGGCTGACAGGCACGTGCATCCATCCTTTTTATGGGGTTCTGGGATCGAAATTCAGTTCCTCATGCTTGTGCAGCAAGTGTTCTTAACCAGTGAGCCCTCTCCCTAGCTCCCCAAAGTTTCCTTTTCTGAAGGTAACCTCTTGCTTTTCATTGACACTCCTAACTGCTTTGCAGTATGCATTGCAAAGGGGAGAAGGGTATTTTATCATAAAATTTATCACATTATCATCTAATGAATTCCACTAAAATTCTCAAGATGCGGGGGCTGGAGAGATGATCCAGCAGTAAAGAGAGTCTTCGGCTCTTTCAGAGGACTGGAGTTTGGTCCTCAGCACTTATATCAGACACTGTACACATTTTCACAAGCATCTCTCCCCCCCGCACACACATACACATAATAAATTTAAAAAAATAGTTTGCTAGGCATAGTGGTGCACACCTTTAGCCCGATCGCTTGGGAGGCAGAGGCAGGAAGAACTGTATGAGACTGGGGTCAGCCTGATCTACATAGCAAGTTTCAGGCCAACTGGGGCTACAGAGAGACTCTGTCTCAAAACAAATAAAAAATTTTCAAGATGAGTCTTAATTCCATAATTTCCAGGCCTGTGTAATTTAGATCTGAGTATCAGTAAAACACAGGTGACAGTACCTCTGGTTTTCTAAAAAGTTCTGGAGAAAATCTGGGCATTCCAAGATTAGTAACATCTGAAGGGATGACAGCTCTGTTAGTCATCACAGAGTGACCACTGAATCCACGGCTCACAGTAGTAGGCCTGGAAGTGGCTCAAGCCTCCTGAAGCCCTAATCATGGACAATGTACCTAGAGATTTTAAAAGCTGATGTTAGAATATGTTTCTGGACAACTGGATGCTGAACTCTTTTTATCTCAAAATAGTACAGACATCATCAACATCTCTGTAGGGCAGACATCCAGGGGCTGCTTTGAATGCTGCTGACTGTGCTTTTGAGGAAGCATGCCAGCAAGGGTGATACTGGAGCAGTTCTCCTTAATAGCCAGGAGGGAGAGAGCCACAGGAAGGCCTCCAGAGCTTGGAGACAAGGCCACTGTTTGAAAATAACACTACTGAGGTTAAGTGTGCACTTTTTCAAGTAGCCACCTTTAGGGGTAATAGACTCTCATGAGTAAAAACCCAGGGAACACTCACTTCCAGCAAACGCAGCGTTCTGTGGTGTTTACGGAACATGTGTCTAGTCTGCTACTTACAAAAGAGGCAATTCTAGAAAGTGGTAGAACTGAGTTCAGACCCTGGGTTTTACTTATTTTCTATGCAATGTAAAATACATTATTTCATTTAAGCCTCAGAGTGTTTTGTGAATATGAAACTAACAATGAAGAGACGGCTCGGTGGTTAGCAGTCCTTACTGCTTGTTCTTGCAGAGGTCTTGGGTTCAGTTCCCAGCACCCACATGGGTGACTCCCACACTATGTGACTGCACTTCTAGGGGAGCTGACACCCTGTTCTGGCCTCTGTAGGCACCAGGTACACATGTGGTACATGCAGGCAAAACACTTGTACATATAAAATAAAAATAAGTAACTCTTAAAAGTCCGTGTATCCATTCTACATCTTATCTTCAACTTGAAGATTTTCTAACCTACTATCAAATTTCAAAGTAATTGAAAACTTAGAGATTTCATAAACCCTATTTAATCCACATATATTCAATGATCACAGAGTAACAAATAGGGTACTATTTTTTTTTTTATTTTTATAAAGATGGCAGAAGTAACATTTGGGAATGAGGAGTTATGAAACTTTTGGTTAACCTGGCAGGGTTAGCCAAACTAAAGCTAATGAGAGATACATTGAGCATAGTCTGTGGCCTGTTTAGCATCATTTTCCCAGTTCATCCTTCCTGTTTGCTATCTATCCATTCATTCACCTACTCCTCCCCCACACTGTCTCCTCCAATTTCAGAAGGATCTTAGATGGCTTAAGATATGCAGTGTTTTTTATTTACACCTTCTTCTCCCACTCCAACCCCTGGCTATTGATTTAGGAGAGAGTATGTGACCTAAGTTGTTCAATCAGGGAATCTTAGGATTCTTGCTTTAAGGCTGGGCAGAAGCTGTCTCTGCTATTTAGTTTCCTGTGGGAATATAGACTGGAACCTGAAACTGCACTTAGCCTACCACACCAGGAGGACCAAGAGGATCATAATAAAGATGTGAATGGGCTGGCAAGATGGCTCGGAGTAAAGCGCTTGCTGCTGAGGCTCCCAACCTAAGTTTGACTCCCAGAACCCACATGGTGGAAGAGAACCCACTCCAAGTTGTCTTCCGACTTTCATGTGTCTGCTGTGGCATGTGGATATGTATGTGTGTATACATACACAAAATAAGTAAATAAATGTAATAAATTTTTAAAATAGAGGAGAACAGAAGTCCTGATTGGAACCATGCCTGGTTTCTTCCCCTTCAAGTAAGATTCCTCCAATAAGAAAGTCAATGAATACTATTTCTTTTATATTTTTCCCGAATACTGGGAATGGAACCCAGGTCTTGGTCTACCACTGAGCTATACCTCCAATATGTATTCTTGCTTAAGTCAGTTTGAATGAAGCGTTCTATTATTTATAGCTGAAACAGCTAATGAAACAAGGTCTAGTTATAACTCTAATAAATTCATTTCAAATGTGTTACTATCTCATAGGACACTTAGGACAATGGCTGGCATGAGAGAGTTCTAATAAGAGTTATAGTTATTATCACTAATGGAAGCATTAGCATTTTAAAGTGAAGATAATAGTATTTATGCTATCTCCTTAATAAAATGTTGTCAATAAAAGCAAAAGAAAAGTAAACCATTATTCTTCACATTATTTAGTTAATTAGTTTTTTTTCTGTCTTTTTGAGACAGGGTCTCCCTGTAGCTCCAGCTGGCCTGGAACTTACTATGTAGACCTGGCTAACCTTGAACTCACAGAGATCTGCCTGCCTCTGCCTCCCTGGTGCTAGGACTAAAGGCATGCACCACCATGCCCAGTTTTAAAAAATATTTTATTTATTATTTTTATTTTGTATGTATGAATGTATTGCCTGCATGTGTGTAAGTGCACCTGTGTTGTGCAATGCCTGTAGAGGTCAAAAGAAGGCATATAATCACCTGGAACTTGAGTTATAGACTGTTGTTGGCCACCATGTGGGTGCTGGGAATCAAACCTGAATCCTCTGCAAGAGCAGTCAGTGGTCTTAACCACTGAGTTATCTTCCCTGCCCCTACTCTTCACATTATAACAGTAATATTTTGTCCATTATAGAAAATAGAATATATTAAGACTAAAGCAACTGTTTATAATCTCAGTATCCAAAAGATTAATATGTTGGTCTATTTTCTCCTAATCTATTTAAAATATAGAGTTAAAATTATTCTACATATGCAGTTTGCATTACATTTTAAAATAATTTATCGTATCTCCCCAGGTGTGGTAACTCACTCCTATAATCCTAGCACTAGGAGGCAGAAGTAGGAGGACTGTAAGACTGAGGACAGACTGGGCTACACAGAAATCTCAAAGCCAGCCTAGCTACACAGTAAGTCCCTACCTCAGGGAAACCAAGGACTATGGAGGTAGTTAATTAACATTGCGCTTGCCTAGCATACAGAAGGCCCTGGGTTCCATCCTCAGAACTGCAAAATAACTTCTCAAATGCATTTTTCATCATTTATTCTCATCCTGGATTATACGCTGTATACTGAGCTAAACACATAAGTCCTTTCTCCATCACCATGTTTAGTCTTCATAAAACCTTAGTTGAAAGGTGATATCATTCGATTTTACAAAGAAGAATGGTGACCTTTGATGAAGACAGAGTACCTAAGGGCATGCAGCCAGGAATGACAGAGCAGGGACGGAAATTCTGAACCGACCTGAATCTGAAGTTCATGATGTTACCTGCTGTCCCACACTGTATTCTGCACAGTTCCCAGCCCTTGCACTTCCTCTGCCTCCTTGGAGACATCAGTAGAGGTAGTTTCTAACCCCTGTCACTGGCAGGACTACTTTCCCCATCCTGATTCAGACTCTTGAGTATCCCCTAGATTCCTGCAATCTCTCATCTGGCTAATCCTTAATCTATCCTTTAGCCCAGAGTGATCTATCTAACTACACACCTGAGAGTCGTTTAATGGTTTTCCATAGCTGTCAAAATCTTCATCTATCAAACTTCTTCCTGCGTACCCAGTGTGGCGTTCTGCTGCTTCCCGCCCCGTGCCGGTGCCTAGACCAACGCCTTCCTGCTGTCTGGGCTCCCAGAGTTTTAAAAATCAAAATACTTCATTTATTATTTTTATTTTATGTGTATGAGTGTATTGCCTGCATGTGTGTAAGTGCTCCCAAGCTGAGCAGTGTCCTTGGAGGTCAGAAGGAGGCATTGGATCCCCTGGAACTAGAGTTACAGACTTTGTTAGCCGCCATGTGGGTGCTGGGAACGGAACCCAGGTTCTCTGTAAGAGCAGTCAGTGTTCTTAACTGCTGATCCAGCTCTCCAGACCCAGGCTTCCAGATTTTTAAGGGCATGGTTGGTAAGCTGGAAAGCATATAGAGATATAACGATGCTCAGAGTATCTGGAAACACTGTCACAATCGGAATAGTTAAAGAGCAGGGCATATCTGCAGCAAAGGAAAGCCTTTGAGAGTGAGGAGGCCAAATGGAGAATGACAGCACCTTCAGATATGTGAGGGAGATTTGCTCAATAGAAGACAAAATACGGAGGTTAGGGTTGTAGCTCAGCTGGTAGAATGCTGGCCTACCACATACATCCCTGGGTTTGATCCCCGCACTGCATACCAGGTATGGTGGCATATGCCTGTTATTCCAGCACATAAGAGATAGAGACAAGGTCAAAAGCTCAAGGTTATCCTCAGTTACATAGACAGTTCTAGGTTAGCTGAAGATATATAAACCTGTCTCAAAATTTAAAAAAGAAGGAAGGAAGCTGGGCATGGAAGTACATGCCTTTAATCCCAGTATTCAGGAGGCAGAGGCAGGCAGATCTCTGTGAATTCAAGGCCAGCTGGCTCTACATAGTGAGCTCCAGACCCCTATAGCTGGGGCTATAGGGAGACCCTGCCTCAAAAGACAAAAAGCAGGAAAAAAGAAAATTTTCTAGCTGGTAGAGCTATCAGTGTCTCCATCTTTTCATTATGGATATTGTAGTTTCACTTTTTAAAAAGTTTAAATACTTTATTTTATTTTTTTTATTTTATATGTATGCATGTATTGCATGCATGCATGTAAGTGCACCTGTATTGTGCAATGCCCATGAAGTTCAGAAGAGGGCTGAGCCATCTCTCCAGTTCCCAGTAGTTTTGCTTTTTGTTTTCAGTTGGGGAGCTCACAACATTGCCCAGGATAGTCTCAAACTTCTGGGATCAAGTGATTATCCTGCCCGACTCTTCCTACTGACTGAGACTGTCAGTGTGTAACACTGACCCCAGCTTCATTATAGATATTGTAGCAAGGACTTCTGATGACTTAAATGTCTTGAAAGTCTTTGATTTGGGGCATCTCAATCTGAGTGATTTCACATTAGCATTTCTGAAAAGCAAGTACCATGTAGAAATCACCAACAATAACAACTTATAGTGTACGCAGTTTCTGGCACTAAAGCTTTCATCGTTGTTTGATATTTCTGTACTGGAGGCAGAAGAAGCATTCTAAGAAAGACCAAACAATAAACAAAAAAACCCACTTAAAAAATCATGGCATTATTATGGGCATTAAAAAAAAAACACAACATGGAGGCAGGCAGAACAAACCAATTAAGGTACAAGTCATGGTATGGCTTTTTTCAAAGAAGACTTGGGAACAACAGTAGATATAGGAAGCCAACTAAGCCAGCTCACACACACTGACCACTTCTCCACACAGCATTCACAGATTTGCAGCAAGAGACAGCTTTTCTTCAGAGCTAGTGAGTAATAAGTCTCCAGGCTACTTTTTGCCTCAGTTCCTTCCAAAGCCTTGGTGAAAACAGAACTCTAGCAGGCTGCTTGCCCAAGATGCTCTTAAAACGCACATACACAACAGACAGACACACACACACACACACACACACACACACACACACACACACACGGCTGGAGAGATGGCTCAATGGTTAAGAGCACTGGCTGCTCTTGCAGAGGACCCAGGTTCAATTCCCAGCACCCACTGCTAACAGCCATTGTTACCAACACCCTCTTCTATCCTCTGCAGGCACTGCACAGCATGGGTGTACTTACATACATACATGCATAACATTCATCCACACAAAATAAAAATAAGTACATAAAATAATTTTTGAAAACCACAAAACCTGTTTATGGGATTGGCTCCCAGTGAAGAACACTGTTCTTGAAGAAGACCCAGGTTTTGTTCCCGTCACCCACATGGCGGCTAGCAACAGTCTTTAATTTCAATTCCAGGGATCCAGTGCCCTCTTCTGACCTCTGTGGGCATTGCATGGCATGGGTGTACTTAAATACATGCAGGCAAACATTTGTATACAATCAATCAATCAATCGATCGATGATAAAAAATTTGAAAACCTGTTTGCTTCAAGCCTACAAGCCAGTTTACTTGCAAAACAAAATAGCATATGCACAGTATGTTTAAAGGGTTTTTGTTTTTTTTTGCTGGGCGCAGTGGTGCATATCTTTAAACCGAGTGCTTGAGAGGCCAAACCTGGTGGATCACAGTGAGTTTGAGGCTAGCCTTGGATAGAGAGTTTCAGACCACCTGGGTACTACAGGGAAACCTGTCTCAAAAAAAAAAAAAAAAAGCATATTGTCGGGCATTTGATTCGACATGCCTACATACCTAGATTGTACTCAGATTGTAATCAGTTCAAGCAATGTTATTGTTGGAAGCAAACAATGTTTACATGCTTACTTTGGGGCCACAAATTTGGGGGTTCTACATCGATATAAGTACATTATGTTTTTGTCTATTTGACTTGTTTGAAAATCTTCATTTTAGTTTTAGACCAGCAGGAATTAGAAGAAAGGCTTTGTAAATTAAAATCTTCAGATCTTAATTATCCATTCATGTGGTAAAGCTGTGACTCACATAAGGTTAAACCTGTTTTTGCTTTAAATGGCTCCACTGATTCCCTGAGAAGTGATTCCACCTGCTCAGCCTCCGTGGCAGGCAGAACACAGAAGCCCCCTGAGCTGGAGAGAAAGATGGGGCTAGCTAGATAACTTTCTAACTCCTCTGGAGTCCCAATTTTAATTAGCGGTAATCACGCCTGGGAGACACTTCATTCGCTGTGATACTGCCACTGTGCAAAGCTATGAGTCACATCTTCATAGGGGTTTCTGTGTTTATTATTAGAAGTGTGATTTTTTTACAGAATATCACAAAGCCATATTAAAATGCAAGAGAAAGAAAAGGCAGCCATTGATGCAAGTTTACGTGCCCATTGAGGGATTTATCAAAGCATCTTCTGACAAATCAAAGACCAAGCAGGGAACATTTTAAAGAGATGACTGCACTTGTTAGCTTTCCTCTTGAAGAGCCACTTACACCTTCATTTCCTACAAGTAGTTCTTATCTTTTCAAAGAAATGGCTAATGACCAAGTCTTCAAGTTCGGTGGTCTATTCTCCGTCTTCACACTATTTGCTTGTCTAGTTTTCTATTCTTTGTTGCCATGCCAGATATTTATTGGATAGAAAAAATAACATATCCTGATTTCTATCTATTCTTTTAGTTTCAGCACGCCCCGCCCCCACTGGCTGGCTCATGGGTTTAACTGATAAACTTTGGGTAGACAGCTCCCTCAATTGTAATCTTGATTCCAACTTCTCTCAGAGCATTTCCCAAAGCATTCTCTAAGCATCTCCTATGGGTAATATCCCTGGAATTTCTCACCGACTTCCTTCCATCCCATAAGCTCATGTCCCTATTTCTGCCAATGGCATCATCACTAGGCACCATGTCTGGGCATTTTACGTTCTTTTCTTCCTCTTCTCTCTTCTCTATGTCTGCTATACTCCATGGATTTCCCAGGCCAGCACCTGGCCAAGACAAGAGATTTTACTGTTGTTCCTGTCTCCATCCAATCCTACTGCATTGCTTTCAGATTTCCCCATAATTCTTTCCCAGAATCATAGTGGATGTTTCTCCTTTTTTGCCACTCCTGACTTTCCACTGGGTATGATACTTATGCAGGCATGACCGTTTTCCTCTCTGCTAGATTTTTAAAACATTTTTTTTTATTTGTGAGTGTCTGCATATATGTATGTGTACCATATGCATTCCTGGTATTCACAGAGGCCAGAAGAGGGCATCAGATTCCCTGGGACTGGAATTACAGGGGGTTGTGAGCCACCATATGGGTGCTAAGAACTGAACCCAAATCCTCTGGAAGAGTAGCAAGTGGTCTTAACTATAGAGCCATCTCTCTAGCCCTCTTCTCTGCCAGATTTTAAAGTTCATTTAGTTATGTATTCATTCAGTAACATTTGGGGAGTGTTGGGGATGGAACATGGGGCTAAGTATATGTTCTTCCACTACACCACACCTCTGGTCCAGCAAATATTCTTTGAATGCTCATTAAGAGTAATCCCTACATTAGACTGTGGAAGTAACTACCCTCAAGGTCTCACGTTATGAATATATGGTTATACTTAGTTAGTATAATATAACAGGGATGTGCACACAGAATATTCTTGGGTACACAAAGGTGATCTAAATTCAACCAGGAAGAAGCAGAAGACCAGCACATTACCAGAGAGGCAAGAATACACGAACCAAGTCTTAAATACTGAGGCAGCCAAAGATAATCAGGGGGAAGGCAATGCATAGAAAGAAACAGGTCTGTGCAGGCTACCAGCATTAGCCAAGAACAAAATGATTTCACATTCATTTCCCCAATTGCAATGATTCCAACACCTGTTAAACAGGAACTATTCTATTAGAATGTTGACCAGTATGATTTGTAATGAGAATAAGAGGAGCACTGTAAGGAGTTATCCAAAAACATATTTTATCTGATTATAAAATTCTGAATTCATTATTATTCTGACCTTTTGGTTATTAGAAGCTCTTTTATGAAATGGTAGTAAAAACATGGCTGTATCTTATTTATAAAAAATATTTTTTCCTAGAGGCAGGGTCTCTTGAACCTGATCAGGTTGATCAAGCTGTCCCTGAACTCCAGGGTCAAGGAAGGCCTGCGTCAGCCTTCTGAGTGACAGCAACTGTAGGAGGTGACCCCATGTTCAAGTTATGCATCTTAATTAATGCTTTAATTTGGAATATTAAAAAAAGTTCCCAATTAAAGGTATTTTTCTGAGTTTGATAGTACAGGCCTATAATCTCAGCACTTAGGAAGTAAAGGCAGAAGAGTCAAAAGTTCAAGGCCAGCTTGAGCTGCATAGAAAGACTCTATCTCAACAAAGCAACATTTTCCCCCGTCCACGATAACTGTGGGTCAAACAATCACAACTTTAGAGCACTGATTCTCAAAAGAACTAGCAGACTGGAGATGTAGCTGAGGGTGGAGTAGTTGCCTAGTTTGCTCACTGTCCTGGGTTCAATGACTAGAACTACCAAAAAGAAAAAAACAACACTCAAAACAAGCAAACAACAAAACCAGTGAACTAGAATTTCCTAAAGAACCTTACAAGTAAGTATATGTGCTAATTCCCTTAGACCATTCCAGCCTTAGAGAGCTAGAATTTCATAGGTTTGGGTTCTTTTTAATAAACTTCTTAAATGATTCTGAAAAGCTTCTTAGTTTGGGAGCTACTGTCACAGACAGTCTGCACTCCCCATAGGTGTTGGCTACACACACATGCCAGAGGAGAGGAGGAGGATGCTCATGTAAAAACAGTGGAAGGATAGCGTCTCTGTGAGTTTCAGGTCAGCCTGGTCTATATGGCAAGTTCCAGGCCAGCCAAGGCTACACCATGAGTCCCTGTTTCAAAAAAAGTGGTAGCAAGATGAGTTTCACTTTTTTTTCCAAAGAAGAATTGCACATATCTTTAATGTACTTTTAAACTTTGGTCATTGCCATGAACCTTTTTTTCTTTTTGAGACAGAAAGAGAATCTTATGTAGCCCAGTCTGGCCTCTGGGTTATATGTTTATATGCATAGTAACATATGTATACATGTTATATGTATATATGTATAGTCAAGGATAACTCCTGATCTTCCTGCCTCCACTGGCCAAGCGCTAGGATTACAGGTGTGTGCCACTGTCCTTGGTTATACTTGGAAAACTCTACCTTCAGTTTTCATTGAATCACATAAATTGGTGCAATGACATAAGCTTTAATATTCACTTTTTTTTTTTTTTACCTAGGTTCTCATTAATCCAAGTTGACCTGAAACTCAGCCTTGAATCTCTAATCCTCCTGCCTTGCCCAGTGCTGGGATTATAGGCCTGTGTACCATAACTGCTTTATGTGATTTTTGAAACTGGTGTTTTTTTGTGCATTCTAAGCAAGCACTGTTTCAGCTGATCTATATCCTCAGACCCAATTAGTCACTCTTGACAGAGTCTCAAGCAATGAAAAAAAAAAACTGCTTATTGTTGAAAAGGTGTATTAGCACCAACTACTGTAATAAAATACTATATACCATGTGTCTTAAATGACAGGACTTATCTCTCATAGTTCTAAAGTATGAGGTCTAAGATAAAGGTGTCACATTGGCTACTTAGTGATAGCCCACTTCTTGGCTTGCAGGTGGCTGACTTTTTTTTTTTTCTTCTTTCTGTCTTTCCAAAGAGGTGGGGTAGAGGGACAGAAAAGAGAAGGAAGGAGCTAGAGAGCAGACGGCAAGCTCTCTCGTGCCCTTGTCTCTTCTAAGGGCCCCTAATTCCATCAAGAAATGCCTCCCTAACCCCATGACCTCATCTAAACGTACTTACCTCCCCAAAGGCCACACTGAAAAACACCAACATTTGTTAAACCTATAAGTGGGAGAGGACAAATTCATCATCAGACTCTTGCCAGTGCTAGAACTTGGATTAGCACTGGACTCCACTGGGTTCAGTAACACTGAATAGATATTTGCTGAGGCATCCACTGTGAGAGGTACGCAGCATATTACACCCAAGGCTTGTCAGTGGTATAAGAGAAGTAGAAACCAACTAGGGGAAAGTGCCACAGGGTGAAATGATATCTACACGAGCAAAAAGTGAAACTGTTTCTAGTGGCTGGAGCATGGAGCAGGGACGGAACACAGTCAGGAAGGGCTGTGCATGGAAAGGTGCCCATCGTCCTTGGAGAACGAGGCAGAGCCAGTTTAATGTGGGAAACTGTTCATGGAGGCGTGTGGCACAGAATACGACTGGAAAATCTAGGGTTCTCACTGCCCCACTCTTCCCACTGTGGGCACTATCTCTTCCTTTCCATTATCAGTTTCCTGTGGGGAAGGATCTGGTTCTCTATTTGGTTGAACCAAAAAAAAAGGAGTCCAGATCTCTGCAGAGGGTGGTGCATAAATCACAGGCTATGGAAAGGAAATAAAGCCAGCAAAGCCCACGTGATGGCGAAGACAAGGTGCCAGTTGTGAAATGGGACAGCAGGACGCTTTCCCAGGAGTGGAAATGCAGAGGAACAAGAAAAACAAAAAAAATAAGAAAGTGGGTCTTTTGCTCTAGTGATCTTCATCTGACGAAGTCAGAATTCTCCCCTGAAACACGCGAGGAAGGGGGCCTAGCTTTTCAGTGGTCCCCGCATCACCCGCCTCTGCGAAAGGCTATTTGGCACGGCAGGGGCAGGACAAGCAGGAAAGAGACCTAAGGAGCAGAGGTCAACAGTATGGAGACATGATGGGATTCAGGGGCGAGGCAAGGGCACAGCGGGCTCGGGGAGAAGCGCGTCCCGCGCAGCGCTGGGAAGCAAAGAGGCTGCGGGCTTTGGTCCTTTCAGGCCTGGGGGACCGGCTTCCGCAAATCGTCCAGGACTACCAACAATTTATCCTGTTTTTATTAAAACATTTTCCAGAACCCCCAAAGAGGGCGGTACCCAAAGGAATAAGAAAAATACCCAGCAGGGGTAGGGGAGCGGGACGTTCTCGAATCCTGAGGCTGAGGGCGGATAAACCAGCGCAGCACCCACAGATAACCGGGCGGGCGCCTCCCGCCCTCCGAGCGGCGGTCCCGGGTCCAGCCAGCGTACTGGTCCCAGGTCCGAGACGGGGGCGGGGCTAGCCACGGCGGGGGCGGGGCCAGGCAGGGGGCGCGCGGCTGGGCCTGGAGGAGGAGCTGGCGCTTCCGTGTCCTGATTGGATCTGGGCTGCCCAGGGGGCGGTGTCTTTGGGGGAAGGGGGACAGTTCTGTAGGTCGGTATTGGGCACCGCCGGAGGAGGGCGTGGTTCTGTGAAGTCAGTTCCGGTTGGTGTAAAACCCCCGGGGCGGCGGCGAACGGGCTTCAGATGCTTCTGGGTCGCAGTGGGAAAGGCGCTCCAGTCTGGGTGTGTGTGCGTGTGAGCGAGCGCCTGAGAGCCCCGCGTTAGAGCGACCCGGAGAGGGATGGCGGCCTTCCGGACGGCGGCCGCTGCCGCCACGGGCAAGCTCCTCATCCTGTTACTGCTCGGGCTCACGGCGCCCGCCGCGGCGCTAGCCGGGTACATCGAGGTGAGGATCGGTCGAGCGGCGTCTCATTTGGCCGCTGGGCAGCGCGGCCTGCGGGCGGCGACGGGGTCCGCATTGGACCGGGGGCGCGGCGCGGGATTCCGGCGCTGCGGCGGGACTGGCGCGCCCTCCCCCGCTTGGCGCAGAGCTTAGCGCTGGAGGTCGGGCCGCCTCCGTCGCCGCAGAGGCCAAATGAAAGGCGTCGGGGCTGCGGGGCGCGGGGCCCCCCTGCCCTACCCGCCCGCGGCGGCGGCGCCGCATCCTCGGGGACCCCGCGCAGCGGGCCGCGCGCCCCGCCCTCCCCCGGGACGCCGCGCGCTTGGGCTGTGCTCCCTGCGGCCCCGCGGGGTCGGGGCCGCGCGCCTGGCCCCGCAGCGCGGATCCCGGTTGGCGGGAGCACGCCCCCTCGTTCCCGGCTGCGGCCCGGGCTCCGGAGTCGCACCGGTGGCCGCCGCACAGCCTTTGTTGGCCAGGTGGACTTGGCAGCGGAGATGCGGCTCCGGCGCTTGGCGAGCGGCCGAGATGCCGAGGGAGCCCGGTAAGGAGGGGACCGCGGGGTGCTCTGCGCGTCCGCCGCCTCCGAGTCGTTTGCGCACGCCTGGTGAAAGAGGGAACCTGCTCTGCTGCTTGTGGGGAGCATTCAGCCATTTGGGAAGGTACCTTGGAATACCTTGGGAAAACTGCCTTTCAGGAGTACTTTCTCGAGATCAGAGTCTCAGTGGTTACTGGGCACCAGAGGTGATCCCTGTAAGGCATTTCTGTACTTGGCCGGGTGGAGTGGCCGGGGTCTCTGGCGATGTCGGGAGTTAGGGCCGCCGGACCTGGCCGGGTGGCCGGGTCGGGTGTGGATCGGGCTCTGCCGCATGGTTTGCTCCTAGCGGCTCCGCAGGAACCCTCCGTGGTCGAGGGAGACCTAGGACTTTATTTTTACTTGCTTTCTCGAAATAGTGCTTGAACTGTTGGACTGTGTTTCTTGTGTAGTTTATTTCTTGTGCCTACTCGTTATTTTCAAAAATCATTATTGGATTCTGCGTGTTGAGTTAATGTCAGAGAGATTGTGTATTTGGTTCAGAGATACTCCCTGAAAACTTTATGATTTTAAAAGACCCTGGCTTAGAATATGTTAATTTTTACAGAATGTGTAAATTTTTATTCATGTAGAAGGAATCTAACTAGGGGAGGAAAAAACCTCTCTGATGAGACAACTTAAAACCTTTTTATTGATCCTGAAGGACTGAAGTAAAAATAATTAATGCTTATATACACGGACTTTTAGAATATTTTAGCCTCCATGTGGTGGATAGTGCTCTGTCTGATCCCGGATAAGATGTCTCCTGAAATCAGCTAAATAAACAGGATGAGAAGAGGTGGGGGTAGGGTTTTATATATAAGGTGGATCTTAATTGGTCAGGGGATCAGAAACCATTTTTCACAATCAACCTCACTTCCCAGTGGTATGTGAAACTTGAGCACTAGTGAGTTCACGAAAAAGAATTCATCCAAAGTGGGGGAGGGAATAGGAAAAATCAGAAGTTGTTATGAATTAAATTCGAAGGTTAGGCATACACTGCTCAGTTGAAAGTCTGACTAAACAAGAGAAGAATCAAATATTTCTGCAAAATGCTTTTAAAATAGGGTTTTGGGGTGATTTCTGCTCGTTGGAACTGTATTTTTGTCCACACAAAGCTATCTTGCAAGTGCTCTTTCCTTTTGCCAACTGACAGAATTGTATTCGCATGTGTATAATTTGATTTTGTTTATCTGTTGTCAGGCTAAGTATGGCTTAAGCCTTAATTTAGGTGAGAATGCCCTAAATCAGGATGCCTTTGGGAGGCTCTCATTGAGATTAGCCAAGGGGATTCTGGCCAAATCCCTGATCAAGTTGCTTGGCACAGAATTATTGATTGGCAAATCTTTAGTGTTGCTTGGTGTTGACTAAATTAATCTCTTACACCTGTTTAAAAAGAAAAAAAAACGCTACCTCTGTATTCATGGTCACTTCCTTTCATAAATCCCAAGACAAGCTCTCCTCTGTGCACCCTCCTGTTTAGGAAAAGTATCTGGGCTAAAATGGACATTTAAGCTTCTGAGATCTAGAACTCAAATTTGTTCTGGTGCATCTGAAAGAGAATTCCTTCATTGCAATTTTCAGGAAACTGAAAAGTATGACAAGAAGGCAGAAGAGACTTTGCATTGATATTTGTAATAGGTGGTTTGGGGCATGTCTAGTTGTACCTGAATAATACTTTTGTTACAACTATGTTTTTAAAACTGCTGATTATAGTAGAATTAAACTTAGTTTTATCTATTGGGTCTTCCTTTTATAGAGGGAATTTGTTCCATTCTCATCTGAAATGGAGCAGCCCCATACTGTGGCCACTAGCCACATGTAACTTTACATGCTTGCCATGTGCTTGATGTGGCTGAAGGATGAATTTTTCATTAATTAATGTTTACATTTGAACACTTGAAAAAACTGTTAAAAATTTATTATTTTATATGTGTGGATGCATATGGTAGTCACAAGATAATTTTGGGAAGTCTGTTCTCTCCTTCCACATTGATCACTCAAGCCATTAGATGAGAGGGCAAGCGCCTTTATCCATTGGGCATCTTGCTGACTGGGGAAAAAAGTTGCTCTGAAGCAACTTTGTTTTGTGAATCTACTTTTTAAAGGTCATTTTTAAAAATAAAATGCAAAACAAGTGTTTGCTATGGAAGTTTAGCTTCTGGATTGAGATGTGCTGTGCTATGAAGTATAAAATACATGCCAGGATTTGAAGAGGGTGTGAAAAAAAATCTCAATTTTATATCAATACATTGGCTAACTTAAATGCATTTAAATTATTTTCCCTGTTTTGTTGAATTCTGGTGTGACTACTAGAAAATTTAACATTTTAAAGTTTTACCTCTGCGGGTCTCATATTTCTCTTGGACAGTGCTGGCTTCAAACTTTGCTCCCTGTGGGTCCTGCATGTGTTGTTATTTGCATACTATTTTAATATGTTGCTCTCTTCTTCCCAGTGGTCTTGTTTCAGGTTGTTGAGTGTTAGCCTCAGTGGGTTTTTTTGTTTGCTTGTTT
Source organism: Eospalax fontanierii (assembly GCA_035773235.1). Taxonomy (NCBI): domain Eukaryota; kingdom Metazoa; phylum Chordata; class Mammalia; order Rodentia; family Spalacidae; genus Eospalax; species Eospalax fontanierii. Next base: position 33,632,248 of record CM069539.1, read on the forward strand.
TTTAAAGCACAGGTTTGAACGTTATTTTTCCCTTGTTACTTTTTTCAGTTCTAATTATATTATTTAGAAAATAAGCTTACCAAAATTCCACATGGTACAAACAACTCTCATAGACTAACCTTCATTGGCCATTAGCATTTCCCGTATTTCACGGGAAAAATATTTCACCTGTGTGCTCGTAGCGCAGCAGCAGATCACCCAGCATCCTGGAGCTGAGAAGAGAATTTATTTTATCACGTGTTTCTTTATCATTATTATTATCGTTATCATATTGCTGAACAATATGAAAGTTGCATACATTATCTCCTTTGTCCCTGAAAACCGAATATGTATTTTTCAGAACAAAGGCATTGTCTTATGTAACAGTACAGTTACCATTCTTGGGAAGTTTAACATTGATATAATACTTGAATCAAGTGTTCTGTATATCAGGTCAGTTTATCTAGTCTTTAAAAAAAAATCTAATGAGCTTTTGAACTCTCATTGGCAATAATGTAGAAGGTTATATAATTTTTTCCAAATATAAAGGTCAGACTTTTGTCTGATAACTGTTTTGACTCTGGAAAATCAAAACATAACTTTCTAAATTCTTTATTCACTTTTATTGAATTCTCAGATTTTTCACAGTTTTTGCTTATTTGAGATAGAGTCTTGCTACTTTGTGGCCCAGGCTGGCCCCAAGTCATGCTTTCCTGCCTTAGCCTGTCTAGTGCTGGGATTACTAACTAGCATGTACTACTATACCTGTGTTGCTTTTTTTTTTTTTCATTTTAAAATAACAAAAGAAAAATTGTATAGGTAATGCATAATCATTATAGGCTTTTTAAAAATGTTATGAGTGTAATGCCTGCATGTGTGTAAGTGCACCTGTGTTGTGCAGTGCCCATGGAGGTCAGAAGAAGGCATCTGATCCCCTGAAACTGGAGTTAATGAATGGTGTTAGCCACCATGAGAGTACTGGGAACAGAACCAGGTCCTCTGCAAGAGCAGTCAGTGCTCTTAACTGCTGAGCCATCTCTCCAACCCCTCACTGTAAGATTTTTGAAAAGCAGATAACAACTGAAAATTAACCTGAAATCATATCATTTATGGAGCCCCACTAGAAACATTTTAGTGGTGTGTATCCTTGTAGATTGATAATGTCCAGAAACTATAAACAAAAAAAAAAAGGTACATACTGCACATTAAAGCTGGAATCAGCAATTCAGTTGTGTTAAACTACTGAAAGTTCAGGTTTGTGACATGTGTCTTTAATTCCAGCACTTAGGAGTCAGAGATAGATAAGTCTCTGTATTTGAGGCCAGCCTGGTCTACATAGGGTGTTCCAGACCAGCTGGAGCTACATAGGTATACCCTGTCTCAAAAAACAAAACTTAGCTAAAATCTGAAAGAATTTTACTGTGTGACTAAAAGGTAGAAGCCAATCTTGGTTCAGTAACTGCAATTGCTATGGAAAGTGGTGGTTGAAAGAATTCTAAATTGTTACTAATTCAATTTTCATGAGTTGTTTTTTAGTGAGATAAACTAGATTACCTTGATGCTTAATTAAGTTTAGTATACTATTCTTTGATTTATGGCCTAAAATGGGAAGTAGACCATGTAAGGTGCATTCAAATAGAACTGGATTCCAGTCCTATCACTACAGTTAATAATTACTTTCGCTGAGGGAATTTTTCAACATAACCACCATGAAGGATTTTATTCTAGTTTTTACTGTTTTGAGGAGTGACTCTCAAGACCATACACGAGCATCCTTGGCATGGACTCACCCTCAGCTTACATCTCCAGCTGAAGTTTTTTATTTTTAAATGAAGTTGTATTATCTGTTTCTAACAGAAAGATTGGGAAGATTAGAAAACTGACTTTTCATTTGTTTTTGTTTGGCTAGTACCAACTCCTTCATGGTTCTGTGCTGGGTGCCAAACAGTGCCACAATGAAAGCATGCATTTGGTACTTTCTACTCTACCAAGCAATTCTAGGTTCATCATTGACAGAGCTCTTTCAAAAGCTCCCCAGTAATGATATACCAATAGAGAAGCAACACGGCAAACGAGAACCCCCCCCACACACATAGTATTCTTTTGTGTGTGTGTGTATTTCACACTGAACATCCCGATTGTCTCTATACCCTCTTCCCACAGCCCCCCATCACCGCTGGAATTCATACATTCTGTGTCATCTGTGAAATAGGTATTCCCACGACGTAAAAATTGGGTTCGTGACTAGAAAGATGGCACAGCAGTTAAGAGCACTGGCTGCTCTTGCAGAGGACTAAGGTTCAGTTCCCAGCACCCACATGGTGCCTAACAACCATGCGTCCCTTCAGTTCCAGGCAATCCAACACCCTCTTCTGACCTCCATGGACGGTGCATGACACAGGTGCACTTATATGCAGGCAATATACTCACACATAAAATAAAAATGAGATAAAATATTTTAAAAGGTGGGTCCCACATGGGTTGAAGGTCATTTAGATTGGTCAGTGCTGGAGTCTTGTCTGTCTTATTATAAATCCACTGCTCTTATAATTATAAATCCACTGCTCTTTCCTTCCGCTCTGTCAGTTTCCTGTTGTTTACTTTTTTGGTAGTAGATTTCTATAATTTCATACACATGATATTATGAACTGATACAGACCAAACTTAACAATGACTTCAAAGAGTCATTGTTATATTGCAGAGGACTTTGCCATTTTATAGTTTTCCACTGATTTAAATAACAGAAAAACTTTTATGACTTTTCCTATAATATGTAAACCCTCTGTAATAAACTTTTTTTTTTTTACTTTGTATTCTGACAAAATTAAAAAAAAAAAATTAAAGACATGCCCTGTGGATTTTTATCCATATCAGTACGGCATTATTTGGAGAAAAGATTGCCATCATCAGATATATTTTACAAATAGTAGCCAGTGACAAACATGATTAGTAAGAGATTGGGGTTCAGAAAAAGTTATTCAGTGTTTGGTGTGGGACACCTGTAAGGTTGGGCATTGAGAAGCTCACCAGCCAGCTTTCTACTCTGCCTTCCTCAGACGAATTCCCTGGTGACGGTGATGTCCAGAGGAAGAGATTGTCTTGTTTATCCCCTTTTGGGGTGAAGAAACATTTCTCAAAGTACACAGATATAAGACTCCTTTGGCCAAAATTTGTATTGTGTTTCTAACTAAAGCAAGGCTCTGCAGAGGAGGACTAGTCCACTTCAACAGTCTCAGATCCATGGAACCTGCTTTCTGAAACAGGAGGCCCAGAGGAGGGTGCAGCCTTGGGCTTGGTTTCAAAAGAGGATGTGGGTGTTGGGGATTGCAACCCAGTGTCTGCGACATGGGCACTCTACATTGGAAGCTGTGGAGGGGAGTTGACCGAAAGAGAAACAAGTAAATTCTTACTTGAACTACCTCTGGGTTAAAAGGGAGCCAGCAAGTTTGAGACATTAGAAGAGACAATTGCATGTTAAATTTCTCTGTTTCACTTTTTTTCTCTTTTTTGTATGTGTGCCTCTGTGTATATGTATATCTGTGTAGTATGTGGGGGTGCATGTGTTGTGTGGAAACCAGAGGTCAGTGTCAGTTGTTTTCCTTTTTTCCTCTCCATCTTAGTTTTTGAGAGACAGGGTCTCTGACTGAACCTGGAGCTCACTAGTTGGCTAGAGTGTCTGGACAACAATCTCTGGAGGTCCTTCTGTCTCTGCTCCCCTCCCAAGCTGGGGATCCTCAAGCTGGCAAGACAGGCACTTTACTGACTCAGCCAAGAGATAAATTGATATTTTTTAAATATTTTACTATTTTTGTTTTATGTGTGTGAGTGTATTGCCTGCATATGTGTAAGTGCTCCTGTGTCGTGCAATGCCTGAGGAGGTCAGAAGAGGGTGTCGGATCCCTTGGAACTGGAGTTTCAGACAGGTGTTGGCTGCCAGGTGGGTGCTGGGAGCTGAACCTAGGTCCTCTGTAAGAGTAACTGGTGCTCTTAACCACTGAGTCATCTCTCCAGCCCTAGAAACACTTTTTTTCACCCCCTTTAATTATGAATCTTATAGTAAAGTATCTTTAAATATCCAGCTTTGTTCATCTTAACACTTACCATGATTGCTTTAGCCTTAAAAACAGAACACTCTCTAGCCAGGTATGGTAGCTTGTTCCCACAGTCTCAGCACTCGGCTGAGGCAGGAGGATAGAAACTTCAAAGCCAAAAAGCCAGCTATAGCACACCTTTTTGATCCCAGCCCTGGGGAGTTAGAGGCAGGAGGATCAGGCACTCAAGGCTGCAAACAAACAGTAAAACAAAAAGAAACTAACACACTCAAGATGTAAAAACCATAGTAAATGAAGTCCTCCTTCAGCTTCTGTAAGTGACTCTTCCCTTGAGAATTGAGCATTCCTATTCCCATTAATGATTTCATGAGACTTGCTGGGGCTCTTCTTAGGGTTTTATGAAGTAATTTGTTCATTAATACCGAGATCATTACCTGAGCCTACTGGGGTGATTTCATAACATAAGAATGTGAATATACCTGAGATGAAGTTGAGAGAGTCACATGTCAAGGTGCCCAGCACCCGTGCTACCTTCCCTAACCAACATGGAGAGCCTTTGCTTATCATATTTACGTGTGTGTGCATGTGCGTGTGTGTGCGTACATAAGAGTATGTGTGTTCTCATGCTCAGAAGTCACAGGACAACTTGCAGGAGTTCGTTCTTACAATGTAGGCCTCAGAGATGGAAAGTTGTCAGCCCCACCTACACCACCCCTCTTTTTTGGAGACAGAGTCTCATAGCCCAGGCTGTCCTTGAGCTCCCTGTGTAAGAGGATAAACCTGAACTCCTGATCCTCCTGCCTTCAACTCTCCAAGTGCAGCAATTATGGCCATGTACCACCATGCCTGGCTTATTCTGTGGTGGGGATAAAACTTGGGGCCTCTTGCCTGCTATAGCCCCAGCTGCCCTTTGCTTATTTTGAGCTTTTTAAAGTTGCGGTTTCATAAAAGAAAATAGCCCAGTGTGTTTTCATGAATCATCACCAAGGTTAAAGAGAACATGACAGTGTTTGTGTCTGTCCTTTGGAGGTGACTGTTGCCCTGACCTTTATGGTGTTTACTCCTTGCTTTTCTTTATAGTCTTACACTCTGGCTTCCTCACTAACCACCGTATTTTTGGTTTCCTTTTTTTCCCCCCCCTTAGATTCATATAAATGGAATCATTCAGTATATTCCTAAGTATTCAGTGTCTTTCACTAAACATGCTTTTGAGAGTTGTTGTGTTGAGCATAGCTATGGTTCCTTTGTTTCTGTTGCTGTATTGTATGAATAGACCACAACTTGGTCTGCCCTTTGGACATTTGAGTTGTTTCCACTTTAAGGTTAAGATAATGCTGTTCTCTCTGTGGCTTTGCTGAAAACCTCTTTGTTTTCTCAGGCTCTGGGAATTGAACCCAGGGCCTCTGGCATACTAAGCGCATGTTCTGCTGCTGAAGTAATCAAACCTTTTACTGTCATAATGACATCTTTTGAAGAAATTCCAGGTTTTCCCCATATCATGTACATTCTCAGTCTGCTTTGTTCATTGCCAAGGTTGGGCATCTCTTTTCCTTTGGTGGTATTGGCATTGAATCCAGGGCCTTAGACATGGTAGGCAAGTACTCTTGTCATTTGAGCTATATCACTAACTCTTTCATTTTTAATTTTGAGACAGGGTCTTGATAAGGTATCCAGGCATGCCTTGAACTGAGTAGCTGGAATTTAAACCTGTGCCATCAGGTGTCTTTTTCCTTCACTCAGTCCTGCCTCTTAATGTAAATGCAAGTATCTATTTTTATGAATCCATTTAAGTTTCTTATATCCTTGTGACCTCTCTGTTATTATACTAAATAAGATTTACATCTTCTAAAACAACTTGGCTATTCTTTATCTGTTCCTTAAACCATTTCTTTCTTTGTAAGTTTGCCATTTGTCATCAAAAACATACTTGTTGGAATTTGTTTGGGATTGCATTGGGTTTATAGATCAGTTGAAGAAAATAGGCATTTTTCTAACTGTGGCTTCCAATCTAGGAAAAAAGCATATGCTTTAAGTTAGGTCCTTTGTGGTCAGTTTTTACAGCTTTCTGTGTAGAGATTTGCACATCTCTTGTTGTAGATTATTATTTTATGTACATGAGTGTTTTGCCTGTATGTAAGTGCACCCGTGTCATGCAATGCTCATGCAAGTCAGAATAGGAGTTAAGGACAGGTATTATCTGCCATGTGGGTGCTGGAAACCAAACAAACCTATGTCTTCTGCAAGAGCAGCCAGCTCTCTTAACCACCGAGCTATCTCTGCAGCTCCATTGTTAGATTATCAGTAGGTATGTTTGTTTTTTTGGGGGGTGGTGGTGGATAGGGGTTGGGTTTTTAATTGAATTTTTGTGATTTTTTTTCATACAACACAATTTGATCGTAGATTCCCTCCTCTATCCATAGAGTCAGATTTGTATCTCCAAATGTTCTTCAGTGTGTGGGTCCATCCATTGGAGCCTCATTAACCTACCAAGAATCTCATGCTTGAAAGAGACTCTGCCCCCCTAGCAGCCATCAGTTGCCAAAATGTCCTTAGATGGGGTTGGAGCTTCTTACCAACTTCCTCCTGTCTATTTTAGGATTTTTTTTTCTGGTTTGAGCTTGCATGGAACTTGTTTATGCTGTCACCGTTGCTGTGAGTTCATATGAGTAGCTGACCAGCTCACTGGAAAGCTCTATGTTTCCTTGTGGTCACCCCCACCTCTAGCTTGTGCAATCTTTCTACCCCCTCTTTTGAAATGATCTCTGAGCCTTGGGAGGCAGAATTTTGATATAGGCATCCTATGCAAGGATAAGCAGTCTACAGCCTCTTGTTCTCTGCATGTTGGCCTGTTCTGGGTTTTTGTGTTAATCACCATCTGTTACACAAAGAATCTTCTCTAGTGAAAGTTGAGAGCTGAATTAATCTATGAGTATAACAATAAGTCATTAGGAGTCAGTTTAGTATGATAACAATTTAGTAGTAAACCAGTATTAGGTTCTCCCATGTTCTGTGACCTGTCTAGCTATAGCCTCTTCTAGCCTGGAACTATGTAGACAGACCAGACTGGCCTTGATCTCAAAGACACCCACCTGCCTCTGCTTCCTGAGTACTGGGTTTAAAGGCATGCACCACCATGTCTGGCTGTCTTCTAGTTCAAGCTTAATTGCATTGTGATCAGAGTGTTGGTCTGACTTCAGTCTTTGAAATTTCTTGAAACATATAGTATTGATAATAAAATTTTTGTCGTGTGCATGAAGGGAATGTGTCTTTTGTAGTTGTTTCTAGTATTTTGTTCTGATCTTGTTTTCATGTTTTGATTATTCTAATGGCTTTTCTTCTTAAAATTATTTATTTATATTTCATGTGTATTAGTGTTTTGCCTGCATTTATGTTACTGCACCACATGTGTTCAGTACTCGCAGAGGTCAGAAGAGGGCATTGGATCCCCTGGAACTGGAGTTACAGATGTTTGTTAGCTGTCATGTAGGTGCTGGGAACTGAATCTGGGTCCTCTGCAAGAGCAGCCACTTAACCAATGAGCATCTCTCCAGCTCCCCCAATGGTTTTTCAATTTTTTTTTCAATTACTGAGAAAGATTTAAATTGTCTCATTTTTTAAAAAAGATGTGGGGGGGGGTGGTATAGGTGTGCGCATGCACACACTTCTTTTAGGCATTGGAGTTCCCTGGAGTTGGAGTTAAAGGCAGTTTAAGCTGATGAATTGGGTGCTAGAACTGAACTCAGATTGTCTGGAACAGAGCAGCAAACGTTTTTAATCACCAAGCCATCTCTCCAGCCCTTCTCCCCCAGTGATTTGTATGTACACTTTTTTTCCCTCTTAGTTCCAATAAGTTTTACTCTGAGTCTTTTCATATCTCTTCCTGGAAAACAAACAAAATTCTTATAGTTTTCAAATATATCCAGTTTTACCTTTGCCACTTAAAATATTCATTGTGTGTATGCATGTGTATGTGCATATTCATGTATGTTCAAGAGATGAGTATAGGTATGGATGGAGGCCAAAGGTCAGCCTCAAGTGTCATTCCTTAGAAGCTGTCCATTGACTGGCAGTAACCAGAGAAAAGGGCCACAGGTGATCTTCAAAGAATTAACTACACTAACAGCTAACTCCAGTAGGTGATTTATAATGTTCAGTACCAGAAATGAAATGATCATTAAAATGATAAGAGAGCTGACAAGATGCCTCCGTGAGTAAAGCACTTGCTGGGCAAGCCTGACACCTGAGGTAGGTCCCTAGAACCTACGTAAAAGTGGAAAGAGAAAACCAACCCTACAAAATTGTTCTTGGACCTTCAGACATTCCGTGGCATGTGCATGCCCTCCTGACATTATTCACACAGAATAGTAGTAGTAATAATAATGTAAAACAATAAAGCAGATTCTATTCCCAACCTGTTTTGTTATCTGCAGCAAAAAGGTAGTGCTGGTGAGATGGTACCACTGTTAAAAGTGCTTGATGTCAAACTTATGCCCTGAGTTTGATCCTTGGGACCCACGTGGTAGAATGAGAGAATGGATTCCTGCAGGTTGTTCTCTGACCTCCACACCTGCACTGTGCCACACCCACACACCCACATATATGCAAAATAAATAAAATGTAAAAAAAAGTAATATAGTAAAAAGGCTGTTTGGCACCAGATATGGTATCTCTTTTGAAGATTATATTCCATTCCTTGTATTGAATGTTACAAACACTTATATAAATCACTTTACTGACAGAGCCATCTGCCCAGCCTCTTTATCAATATTTTTGCCTAATATTTCCATTCTTAAAAAAAATTGTTGAAGTCAGGCATGGTGGCAAACAAGGCAGAGACGGGCAGATTTCTGTGAGTTCAAAGCCAGCCTGGTCTACGGAGTGAGTTCCAGGCCATCTCAAAAAGACCAAAAAAAAAAAGTTGAGGTTTTTTTTCAGTCAGGGTTTCACTATATAGCTCAGACTAGTCTTGATTGATCTCTTGATCCTATTGCACTAACCTCCCGAGTGCTGAGATTACAAGAATGCTGGGATTATAGGAAGAATGTTCCACCATGTCTAGCTTCCATCTTTATATTTTAGATTTTTTATTTTCTAGAGTAGCCTTTGTCTTTTAGTTAGAATATGTAGTCCACTTATGTATAATCTGGTTAATAACATTTGAGTTTTCATGAGTATATTTATATAACCTTTTATTATCCTGTTAGTGGTTACTTTAGACATTTCAGTATCCTGGGACTGGGGAGATAGTTTAGTAAAGTGCTTGCCACACAAGCGTGAGGATCCAAGTTTGATTCCCCAAAACCCATGTTAAAAAAGCTGGGTGTGGTAGTATGCACTTGTAATCTCAGTACTGGGGAGGTGGAGACAGGCTGACCTCAAATTCCCTAAGTATCCAAGGATGACCTTGGACAACTGGTCCTCCTGCCCCACTATGTCCTGCTCTGTTGGTATTTCCTAGAAGCTCTTCAGGTAATCCAATTGAGAGCCTTCAGCTTAGGTTTTCATATACAATTCTTTGTGTCATTCATTCCTTTTGCATCTTTCATCATCTTTGTGGTATAAATTTCTATCAGTTAAAAAAACACCTTTTAAAATTGTCTTAAGAGGGACTGGAGAGATGGCTCAGCGCTTAAGAGCACTGGCTGCTCTTGCAGAAAGACCCAAGTCTGAATCCCAGAACCCATATGGCAGCTGTAGCTTCAGTTCTGGGGATCTGACACCCTCTTCTGTCCTCCACAGGCATTGCATGACAGAGGTGCACTTACATGCCGGCATAACGCTCATACCTATAAAATAAAAATAAATTTAAAAAATTGTTTTAAGAGTAAGCTTAGCTGTTGACGTTGTAGGAGATATTTTTACAGTTCATTTCATGATTTTTCACCAATCTAAACAGATCTCATTTTATGCTCCCTTTCTTTGAGGCGATCTTTTTGTGGGTTTTGGGTTTTTGTTGTTGTTTTGAGACAGGCTCTCCCTGTAGCTTCAGCTGGCTTGGAATTTACTGTGTGGACCAGGCTGGCCTTGAACTCACAGAGATTGCTTGCTTCTGCCTCGAGTGTTGGGATGCCCTGCTTTTGAGGCAGTATTGATAAGTAGCCCAGGCTGCCCTGGAACTTGCAGTCTGTCTCTGCCTGCTGCCCAATGCTGAGGCTGCAGTTCTGAGCTACCAAATAGCTCAGTAGCCTTCCAAATAGCCTTTTTTGCTGAATATTTTTTCTCTTGGTGACAAAATAGGTTGGAAATAGAATTTCTTTTATCACTTAAAAAAATCGTATTACTTTTTTGGTATTGAATGTTATATACCACCACTGGAGTTAGCTCTTAGTCTGGTTGTTAATTCTTTGAAGATCATCTGTGACCCTTTTCTCTGATTACTTTTAAGCTTATTGAATCTTGTTTTCAGAAATTTTGCTACTGCATATTTAGATGTGAATTTTTTTTTTTAACAGTGACTCATGTAGGCCAGGCTGATTGTGAACTCCCTTTGTAGCTGAGGGTAACTTTAAACTCCTAATCTTCCTCTACTCCCCTAGTGCTAGGGTTCCAAGTGTCCACCATGCCTGGCTTTTAGATGTGGGTTCTTAAAACACGTGTTCTGCTTGGGAGTTCTTTCACTTGGTGTGATTTGATGTCTTTTATTGCTTTTAGGAAGTTCTCAACCAGTATCTCTTTAAAAATCTTTTAATATCTAAATATTTTTGCCTGATTCTTTTCCCATAGGACTCTAAAAATACCTTAAAGCATTGCCCCACTGTATCTTGAAATTTCTTCTCCCTTATTTAATGATATTCTTTAGACTCATCATCTTTCTACCTACTGACAACTTCTTCATCCTCCATTAAGTTCTTTTACTGAATGTTTTTGAGACAGAGTGAGCTATCACCCAGGGTAGCCTCATAGTCTTTATGTAGCCAGAGATGAGCTTACCTTCTCATCTTCTGCCTCCACCTCCTGAGTGGCTGTGCTTAGTTTATGCAGTGCTGGCGTGAACCCTGTTGCATACTAGTCAAGCGCTCTGCCAGCTGAGGGCTGCCCCACCCTACCCATTGCATTCTTCATTTGTTGTGGGTTTCAGTTAGATAATTTAAAATTTGTTCTTTTTCTTACGTCACAGCCAAGTTCTCAATATATATATTCTGTCTTTGGATATGTTAAGAGTACTTGAAAAGTCTGTGTCTAAAATTCTGGTATCTGAGGTTCCTGTGAATACTTTCCTATTGTCTTTACAACTAGCTTTTATTCATGTAATTAGCAGATATCAGGTAGAGTCTTGTGTTGGTAGGAGGAGGAATAGGGGAATAGGAGTAACCGTGCAGATACTGTGTCTAGTGTTTGTGTTTTCATGAATGTACAGCACAGCTCTCTTGAGACAGGAATTAAAATCATCGCTGTTTTACAAGAACTGAAGCTTATACAGATAAAGTTACTTAACCAGTCTCCAGTGAGTGAGGAACTTGCTCTGAATTTCGTGCTAACTGGAGAACAGATGGCCCTGGAGGGCAAGATATCTCTGAGCAACATGGGGTAGCAAAGACATATGGAGAAGGGTAACCATTTGGGCACTCATTATTTAGACAGAAATTTGGAATAGGCACTCACTAATCACAAAATAAAGGGAAAACTATGCAGTTTTTCACTGTTTTCCCATCACCGAGTTACTAGCACATATTGGAATGTACATTTCCAGTAGCAGAATATGACTTGAATGTGTATGATATACCTCACTAATTTATTCGCTGCTTCTTAAAATGTCTTATTAGAAATATCCTTGAAGGGTCTCAGAGTTGAAGCTCAGTGATAGAATGTGTGCTGAGCATGCTTAAGGTCCTGGTGCCTGTAGGTGTTCATGTGTTTACACACTCACATGTGAAGTTTTTTTTTTAATGTGTATGAGTGTTTTAACTGTTAGGTATGTAAGTGCACCATGTGTCTACAGTGCCCATGAAAGCCAGAAGAGAGTGTTGGATCCCCTAGGACTGGCGTTCTCTGGCTTCTCTGCAAGAGCAGTCAGTGCTCTTAACCAATGATCCATCTCTCCAGCTCCTCCTCCCTTTTGAAGTTTTTTCTAAATTGACTCTTTACAAATGATTATTGTGATGGCTCTTGCCATAAATCCTGTTAAAGAAGAAATGTGTAGTCATTGTGAACAATTAAAATATTGGTAAGCCAAAAAATTTACTATACAGCTAAACATCTATTTTTTTTTACATCTTCTCATAGAGTAGATCCCCTTTATATATCTATAATTCATTTTTTCCACCTAACATATTGAATAACTTTACAGGGTATTGAATATTTTATAGCATCTCTTTTTAAATGACCGTTCGTGGTTTGGTACTTTGAGACTTGCTGGTTTTGTTGTTGTTGTTTTGGTCTTTTGGGAGACAGGGTCTCCCTGTAACTCCAACTGGCCGGAAGCTCATTATGTAGCCCAGGCTGGCCTTGAACTCACCTGTCTCTGTCTTCTTGAGTGCTGGGATTAAAGGCGTACACTACCACACTTGGCGACTTTGGGCACTTACACGGTTCCAAAAACATTTTTAATGCATTTGGGGTGCTTACTACTATTTGCAAGGTATTTGCAGCAGGATTGGAACCTTTTGAACTATTTTGATGTATTTTGCCAAGATTTTTATAGGAATGCATTATGGGAGAGAAAAATTATTATTTTTACCAATAAAAGCACATAGTTTGGTAGATTTTTGCTTTTTTGGTGCTTTCTAGGTAAAGATTCTTTGAACTTTGGTGATCACACTCTGAGGGGTCAATTATATAGGAATGTATTAAATGCTAGAAATGAGTAGTCAAGTATGATTTCCTTCTCCCAAACTCTAGAACTGATTGAGACTTGATATGAATATCATGCTAGTAGCAGAACACCTAAATGATATGCACATCTTTGTAGCTTGCGCATGTGGTGTTTGGTTTTGTGTATGTAGCGTGTGTGTTCACAGGTGTGGAGGCCCAAGATTGATGGGTCCTCCTCAATCTTTTTCTTATTTTTTGAGACAGGGTCTCTCATTGAGCCTGCAGTGCTCAGATTCAGATAGACAGGCTGGCCAGTGAGCTCCAGGAACCTGCCTTTCTCTTCCTCCTTATTATTGGGTTATAGATGCCTGCCACTGTGTCCAGCTTTTTAATTTTTTTCAATTGAATTTTTGTGTATTTCATACAGAACATCTTAATCAACTTTATATCCCCTTCTCACTGACACCCACCTGTAGCCCCCCCCCCCAGAATTGATACATTCTGTCATTTGTGTTAAGGCCAGTTAATGTCCCCAGATGTCTCTCAGTGCAGGTTCATCCACTCAGGTCTAGTCAGCCTATATGGAATCCCTCCCTTTAAGAACAGGTCTTCCTCATCCAGCAGTAATTTTCGACTAAGACTGGAGCCTGTTGTCCATTTCCACAGCTCTGTGCTGAGTGTCTGTCTGTCTGAGTTGGCATGGGACCTGTGCACACTGACACCACTGCTGATGGTTCCTATGAGCGGGGTCCCAGGAGCCTGTAGGACTCTTCTTTCCATATGGTTATGCTTCTCCTCCCTGGCTCTTAGAATCCTTCTGCCCCCTCTTCTGCAATGGTTCCTGAGCCCTGGGTGGATGGATTTTGATAAAGGAGCCCTATCCAAGTTCCCACACTCTGTAGACTCTTATTCTCTATGTTTTGGCCATTTGTGACCTTTTCTGTTCCAGGTCCTCTGTTGCATGAGGGAACTTCATTGATGAGAGTTGGAAGATTCATTAGTGTTCTCTTTATTCCTTTATCCCTAGTGTTCTATGTTCTGTGAACCTTGGGTGTAGAGCTTGTATCATAGATGTGATGGGAATCTAAACTCCAGTCCTCATGATTATACAGCAAGTGTTCTTATTTAGTAAACCCTCTCTCCATTCCCATGTGTTTCTAATATTTCTCTAATAAAAACAGCATGCAGTGGAATTTTTAAAAATCTTTTAGCTATAACCCAGATTGGGATTGGAGAAATAACTCAGTGGTTAAGAGCATTTGCTGGGTTTGCAGAGAACATAGATTTGATTACTAGCACCTACATTGGACAGTTCACAATCACTTGTAACTCTAGTCCCAGGGGATCCTACCGGTCTTCATGGTGTACATAGAGAAGAGCAAGTGTTCCCACATGTTCACATGTGAGCCCATATGCACACGTATGCGTGCATGCACACGCACACACACAACAAAAAACCTGGATATAATTTGTTCAAAAGGTAAGATGTTCCATGGTAATTGGTTTGTTTGATGTTCTTCATAGTCATTATTAGTAAACATTGGCTGAATTGCTATGCCAAGTATTGGGACAGGATAAATAGCACTGTAGCTGAAGGCACTATCTAGTTCCTGAGATGATAAGTGGAAATGATAGTCAACACTTGTCCAGTGTTCTAATATAAGATATTTTTATCTAGCTTATCTATTTCCTTTCTGATTTTATAGTTTATTTCATGATAGCTTGCATTATGTCAAGCTGAAGATAAAAAATACCCTAAATCACACAATTTAAAACCCACCAATCCTTTTTGAATTTGTAGTAAAATATTTGTAATAAGAAATGTATCATTTTAGCATGTAACTTTTTATTGTGGTAAGAACATTAATATAAGATTTACTCTCAAATTTTTGTGTATATATGTATGGATAGATGTCTCAAGTAGGGACGTGTGTATTTATGCAGATGTTTGTATACCTATATGTGCATACAATGGGAGGCCAGGTGACTTCCTTGGATGCCATCCACCTTGTTTTGCTTTTGTTTTTTGAGACAGGATTTCACTGTATATCCCTGGTTAACCTGGAACTTACTCCATGAACGAGACTGTTTGAACTAACAGATCTTCCTGCCTCTGCCTCCAAGTACTGGCATTAAAGGTGTATACCACCACACCTGACCCACCTTGTTTTTTTGACACAGGGTCTCTCTTTGACCTGGAGCTGGCAAGACATGCTGGCCAGCTAAGCCACAGGAATCTGCCTGTCCTCATCTCTGCTGCAGCATGATTTATATGTGTGTCACCATACCTGGTGTTTTTTTTATGTGGGTTCTGGAGATTGAACTCAGGTCCTTAAGCTTGTGCAATAAACACTTTACTGACTGAGCCGGCTCCTGACCCTACCCTTTTTTTATGTACACAGTGTACTGCTGTAGGCTATAGGCATCGTGTCATACAGCAGATTTCTAGCACTTACGCTTATTGTATAAATACAACTTTATATAGCAACTTTTCCTCCTTCCCACCAGCCCCTGGCCACCCCACTTCTTCCCTCTTCCTACGATTTGACTATTTTATATAACTCATACTGGTGGATCATTCAGCATTTGTCCTGTGACTAGTTTATTTTCGTTGCATAATGTCCTCTGAGTTCATTAATGTTGTTACATATGGCAGGATTTCCTCCCTCTCTTCATTTTTCTTTTTTTTTGTTTTATTTTTAAAGCTATTCTTGCTTCCTTCTCCCTTCCCCCAGGATCTCATGTAGCCCAAACTGAGCCCAAACCTAGTACTGGAATTATAGGCGTGTACCACCATTGTTGGTGCCATCTTTCTTTAAGCCTTGAACAGAACACCATTTAAAAATGTATCCCCCCTCTTCCTGTTTTTACAGTCTCATTGTATAGCCCAGGCTGGCCTCTTAACTTAGGATCTTTCTGTCCCAACCTCCCCAATGCTAGGATTATGAGAGTGCTTGGCCCCACCCAGTAGTACATTTTATTTGTTCATCTCTTGGTAATTTAGTTTGCTTCCATTTCTCTTGTTTGTTTTTCAGTGTTGGGCATTGAAACAGGGCTTTGAACATGCTAAGAAAGCTCTTTTTAGTACTGTTTATGTAAATTGGCTATATAAGTAATTCTGTAGAGAACACGGGAGTTATGTTATTTCTTTGAGATCAGGATTTCCATTCCTTCGGTCATATACCTGTGAGTGGGGTTGCTGGATCATGTGGCAGTTCTGTTTTTGAGGAGTTGCCAGGCTGTTTTAGATAGTGACTGTACATTTCATATTCTCCTCAGTGATGTGTTAGTTTCCCCGTATTCCTTGCCAACAGTTCTTTTCCCCTCAAAATTATTACCAGTAATAGGCATCCTAATTGTGTGGAACAGTATCTTGTTAACAGTTTGGTTTGCATTAACCCTACTGCCTGGTGATGTTGAACATCTTTTCATGTTGGCTCTTTGCTAGTTTTTGAACTAGATGGTTTTTCATACTGTTTAATTGTAGGAGTTCTTTATATATCCTGGATGTTAATCAGAGAGGTGACTTGCAAATACTGTTTTCCATCTTGTGAGCTGTCTTTTCACTCTTGATGTCCTTTGATGTACAGTTTTTAATTTCAAGAAAGTGCAGTTTTTCCTCCTTTTTTCATGGTTACCTGTGGTTTTGATAGCATATCTGAGAAATAATTGTCAAGTCCATTTTCCATGAAGCTTTTCCCTTATGATTTCTGAGAGTTTTAAAGTTTTAGCTTTTAAACTTAGGCATTCCATTCTTTTGAGTTCATTTGAGTGTGTGTACATGTGTGTAAGTTTGTGCATGTGCCTGTGTAGGCCAAAGAAAGATGTTCAGTGCCTTCCTCCATCTCTGTCCACCTTTATTTTTTTTTTTTTGAGAGGGTCTCTCACCAAATCTGAAGCTCCCAGTGACTCATCTCCGCAGCCTCTGAGTTAACTTTTGGTTTATGGTCACATTTCATTCTTTGACAGGTTGCTATCTGGTTTTCCTAGCACCATTTATTTTGAAGGTTCTGTCTTTATTTTATGGTCTTGACATCCTTGTCAAAAATCAATTGGGCCAGATGTGGTGCATGCCTTTAATCTTAGCACTTAATAGGCAGAGGAAGGTGGATCTCTAAATTGGAGGGAAGCCTGGTCTACAGGCTACACAGTAAGTTCCAGGCCAGCCAGGGTTACAAAAAACAACAACTGCCCATATATGAGGGTCTGTTTCTGAGCTGGCTATCCTGTGTGTCTGTTATGCTACCACCACACTGTTTTCTTTGGTTTCAAGACAGGGTTTCTCTGTGTAGGCCAGGCTGGTCCTCCAGCTTCAGCCTTTGGCATGTTGAGATTGAAGGTGTGTTCCGACATATCTGGCATCCCATTGTTTTGATTACTATACTCAGGAAGTGTCTTCTACATTTAATCTTTTCCAAGATTGTGAGATTCCATAATGACTTTTATGGTTCCTTTTCTATTTCTTTAAAAAAACAAACAACAAAAATCACAAAACATCTGTGGGAATTTTGCTAGGAATTACACTCAATCTGCAAATTGCTTTAGGCAATAGATTTTACAATTGGACACCCCCCTTCCCTATGAGCCTAGGACTTCGTGCATTCTAAGCATATACACTGCCATGGAGTTACATCCTAAGCACAAATGCCAAGATATTTAATTATTATAGTAAATTTGTAATTGACAGGATCAATCAATTTTAATTTATACTCTGTTTTGGGTTTAGTGAGTTTTGTTCTTTTCCTTGTCAACTCTTTACTCTGGTGCCTGCTATATTAAAATACTTATTTCCATTTCCAAATAATATGAGTTTCAGTGTAAACATTCCTGGTTTTGAAGAAATGAGGCTGTCTGACCACGTAGCAGCAGGCTTTTAGTTGGTAAACAGATTCTGGTCTCCGAGGCGACTCAAGCCACTCCTGCCTATACTAACTCTACCTTCCCTTGTTCCTGTTTGTTACATATAGGCATTTGAGTTTTCAGCTCTTGAGGAGGAAAAGAGAAAGTTGAGTTGAAGTGGTGTCTTGAAATAACTATTTATAATGGCCCCCTCATCAAGATATGCAGTGGATTCCAGAAAACACACAGAATTCTCATCTTCATGTATATTACGGTTTTTTCCCATACATTCATACCTATGACAAAGTTTAATATATAAACTAGGCTCAGTAATTCATAACAGTTGTAACAATGTTCTATGATTAGGTCATATTATTGTATCTTACTGTATTTTATTTACCCCTTGTGATAGTATCAGATGGTACATAAAAGAAACATCTTACCAGGAGCATGCCTATCATATTCAGGGCCCTGGGTTTAATTCTTAGCACCTCAAAGCCACACCAAAAAGGAACTAAGAGTGGGAGGAAGAGAAAAGGAGTGAGGGAGCAAGCAAGCATTTTCTGGCTGCTCTTCGACAGGCTTGAGTTGCCAGTATCACCACTTCTGTGTTTGGGGACCATTTATTAAGTGGAATAAAAGTTATTTGAATGCAGGTGCTGTGGGCCAGAACAGTTTAAGTTTAGGCTACTAAATGACATAACAAGCAGGTAGCATGTCCAATGTGGACAAAAAAGTGATGATTTGTGTCCTAGATGGGAGAGAGTGAAATTGTATTTTGTAACCCAGAGTGGTATACAATTCAAAACTTAGCAATTGTTTATTTCTAGAATTTTCTATTCAATATTTTTAGGCCACAGTTGACTATAGATAAAAGAAACTATAGAAAATGAAAATTCAAGTAATAAACTACTGGCATTTCTTTAAAAATATTTAATTAAAAAAAAGTTTATGTATATGAGTATATTGCCTACATGTATGTAAGCACACCCGTGCCAGTTCCTGTGCAGGTCAGAAGAGAGTGTTGGATCACCTAGAACCATCTGTAACTCCAGTTCTAGGCGATGCAACACCCTCTTCTGACCTGCCCTTCTTTTTCTTCTTCTTGCAGTACTCTGGGTTGAATCTAAGATCTTGTATATCCATATCAGTGCTCTATCACTGAGATACACCTCCCAGCCATGGCCTTTTTTTTTTTTTTTTATGTATATGGGTGTATTGCCTGCATGTGTGTAAGTGTACCTGTGTCATGAAATGCCTGCAAAGGTTAGAGAAGGGCGTCAGATCCCTGGAAGTGGAGTTAGGATGATTGTTAGCCACCATGTGGGTGCTGGGACTCAAACCCAGATTCTCTGCAAGTGCAGCCAGTGCTCTTCTTAACTGCTAAGCCAACTGGCATATTTTAAGAAACCTAACAACCATGATTTATAGCAGAGTTTTGGTTAGACTCCTTTTTCCCCTTCTCACCAGGATTTCTGCTTAACCTTGCATGCTTTTTTTTTTTTTTTCTTACATCAACCCTGTCCTAGTTAGTTTTAACTGTCATCTTGACACAGACTAGGGTCACACAAGATAGGAGTCTTGATTGAGAGATTTCCCAGAACAGACTGTCCTCCGGGCATCTCTATTGGGGAATTGGCTTGATTGCCTACTGTGGGCAACACCATCCCTGGGCAGGTAGTCCTGTGCCCTATAAGAAATCTAGCTTAAGCATGAGCCTGAGAGTGGGTTGTCAAGCACTGTTCCTTCATGATTTCTGCTGTACTTCCTTGTGAGCTCCACAGCTAGAGGTAATAATGCTCCCTAGAAAGGCAAGCATTCCAGCCTTCAGGTTTCTGCTTTGAATTCTTGCCATGATTTCCTTCAGTGATAGACTGTAATCTGACATTGTAAGCCAGATCTTTTGTCAGGTTTTTTTTCTTTTCTTTCCTTTTTTTTTTAATCACAGCAACAGAAAGGAAACGAACTAACTTTCCCCCCTCTGTCTTTTATACAAGTTATTTATTAGAAAGACAGTTATTTAAGGCTTTGTTAACTTCCTTAGGATCTGTATTAATAAACATCGTGCTGGATGTTATGTTGAAAGATTAATCTTTTGAATTAATAAAAGTCATTGACTGAATGATGTTTAGTTTTTTTTTTTACACAGTAGAAATAATAGGACAGATTAGGATATTTTACATATTGTTCTTAAAAGATTAAATATGGGACTGAAGAGATGGCTCAACAT
Source organism: Eospalax fontanierii (assembly GCA_035773235.1). NCBI lineage: Eukaryota > Metazoa > Chordata > Mammalia > Rodentia > Spalacidae > Eospalax > Eospalax fontanierii. The sequence continues at coordinate 33,652,099 of CM069539.1, forward strand.
TTAAGAGCACTGACTGCGCTTGCAGAGGATGTAGGTTCAGGTCCCAGCACCCACATGGCAGCTAACAACTGTCTGTAACTCCAGTTCCAGAGGATCTGACACCCTCTGTGGGCATTGCATACATATGGTAGCCAAACAATCATACACATGAAATAAAAATCAATAAACCAAAAAAAGTTTTAAGAAGCATTAAATACAAAGTATCAATTCAAACCTGGTAAGTTCCTCACCCGAACAGAGCCATTACATCTGAGTTTATGTGTGTATATGATATGTAGTGCACAAAGAAGCTGAGCCTGCCACAGAATATATATGAATGAGGCATCCATTGTAGACCATCACTGCCAGTTTCAACAGGGCAAATTAGAAATTACCAGAACTTTTAAAAATTGTTTCCAGTGCTAGGGATGGAACCCAGGGCCTCGTACATACTAAGTATGTATTCTGCCACAGAGGAAAAAAATTCAGTATTATTGAACTGTAAGAAGAGAGAAAACAAAAGAAACTGGAAAGACAAAAAGTAAGTAGCGGTTCAGTCTGGGCAGTCTAAGGTACAGCTAATAAGAAGTAGAGAGTGGAGTGGAATGTGTATGGAAAGTTGCTTAGCCTACTGAAAGCTAGGGCTGGTGAGGGACACAGAGACTGCATTAAGACACATCAAGTTGAAGTTAAACAATACCAGAGCTTGGGAAGATAGGTAAAACATAGGCTTACATAAAGGATTAGGAATCAGATTGGCATTGGATTTATCAACAGCAGTGCCAGGAGACCTCAAATTCTGAGGGAAAAATTTCCAGCCTGCAATTTACTGCTTATGCATATGACCAATTAAGTGTGTATACAATAAAAACTTTTTGAAGATCTGTGTTTGAAATGTTCTATTCTTAGCCCTTTACTGAGGATTCTGTGCTACTAAACTCAGAAGTAAGTCAAGAAAGGCAAAATAGTCAGGAAACCATAGAAAAGGGGAAGGAATTCTCCGGACTAATGACCTCAGGCCTAGAGAAGAGTTAGGTTCCAATGAAGCTGGAGGTGAAAAGCTGGAAGAACGTTGTCTTCTAGGAAGAAGGGAGTAAGACCAGTAGGCTTCCTGTGTGTCTGCACTGCAGGGGTTCATAGGTCTTTTCACAGTTAGGGATAGTGACAATCTATATATGGGACACCCAGCAGGTAAAAGAAAAGAGAAATTGTTAATTCTAGGAGGAATAGATACCTAAGAAAGGATTGTAATTTCATATGTATTTGTGTTATGATTTGACAAACAGGGCAAAACAGTGGATGGCTTAAGATCTAAGTATGATGGTTTAAGAGTTCAAACATTTTGAAGAAAGTTTAGGGCCATCAAGATGGCTCAGCAGGAAAAGGAAGTAATTGGGACTACACCTGACAACTTGGGTCAAGTGGAAGTGAGCAGCAGAGGGCTGACAGTCTTAAAGTGCCACTAAGGACTGTGCTTCTGTTGGACTGGGGACTGTTCCAGTGTTGCCAGTACATTACTCTTGTCTTTATGTAGCTTTCAGAATTGAAGCTTGCCATCATGCATGTATTTCTTTCTTAAAAGATTTTATTTTTATTTATGTGTATGTGAGTGTTTATATGTATGTCACATGCATGTAGGGACCTGAAGGGGCCAAAGAGTGTCAGATCCCCTGGAATTGGAGTTACAGGCAGCTGTGAGCTGCCCAGTATGGGTTCTGGGAACCAAACTCAGGTCCTCTTCAAGAACAGCAAGTGCTTTTAATATCTGAGCCATCTCTCCTGCCCCCTGCATATACTTTTTATTTTTTGAGACAGAGTCTCAGTGTGTAACCCTGGCTGACCCACTATATAGACCAGGTTAATCTTGAATTCATAGAGGTACACCTGCCTCTGCCTCCAGAGTGCTGGGATTAAAGGTGTGGGCCACCCCGCCCAACAACACAGTTTTAAAAAAAAATGTATTTGTGTATGACTGTTTTGTCTGCATGTATGTAAGTGCACTATGTGCTTGCAGTATCATAGAGGCCAGAAGAGGAGGTTGGATCCCATGGAACTAGAGTTATGGTTGTTAGCCACTATGTGGGTCTGGGAATTGAACTTAGGTCCTGTGCAAAAACAGCAAGTGTTCTTAACCACTGAGCAATCTCTCCAGCTCTCAGCAATACATTTCTTAATCTTCTTTTGTGATTGTTTTTGGATCTGCTTATATAAAAGCTAATGTTTTGTTGACTTAGAAATCACTGTTAATTGATGCTAGTTTAGGGAAATATATTGATAAAAACCAAGAACTCAGGCTTTAGAACTTGAGAGTGTCTCTGAGAATAATTAATTGCCTACTATGTTTTAGGTATTGTTGCTAGTTTGCGTTTAGAAAAAGGAATTTAAGTTCTGGTAGTGTGAGATGAACCTGGCAGGTGAATGAGCAAGGCTAAGGAGGAGCCTTTTCAAAGGCAGGATTATCAGAAAGCCTGGAAGATGAAAACACACCTTGTTGAGGAGGAGCCAGCCAGTGAAAAAGAACTGAGAGGTGGAGAACCTAGGGTGGGCCTGACTTTGAGCGTGGACCCAATCAGAGGCTGCCCCATTGTGGACTTTACAGACTCTGCCAACCACCTTGAATCCTTTGGAACGGAAGAATAGTGTGTTCTGGCTGGAGGTGACTCAATGTTGGGTGGAGACAGGATCCTGGAGGGCAAAAGCTGATGCAGCTCCCCAGCCACCTGATTAGCAGAAAGCGTTGTACTTTGCGCTGTGTGGGTATGTGTTCATCCACCTTCATCCTTATGCTTTTTACTTGCATGTAGCTTTCCCTGGTGCCCTTTATGCTTTTATTTAATAGTTAGGTGGCTTGAACCAAGAAAGGCTAATTAATGGCCCATGTAGCAAGCAGTAAACATTCTGACTTGTGAAGTGTATTAGCTTTATTACTTTATTTTTTTAAATTGCTGATAATTACAGTAATGCACATGGGCGGCGGTCCAAGACAGGAAGAATTATTGTTTGAAAGCCGATCTGGTGCACGCTGATAGTGCAGTCTGTTTGCTTTTAAATTTAAATGCTACATAAATCATAAGAAAGACGCCATTTGACTTGCTTTGAACCTGTCAAGGGTGCAGCACTTTCATATTTTTCTTATTTTTACAGTTTTAATGGACATTAGAAGCTAAAATAATTTGTTAATCAAGATTGGTATCTGAATTTTGCTTGCACTTAATAAAGTTCCACAGAACTGTTTGAACATTCTAATTTTTGATATAAAATACAGACTTGCTCTCCCTGCCTTATGAAAATCATTTCATCAGTTTTAAAATTTTTTTCCAGTTTAGAGAAAGAAATAGGTTAGTCACCTAAGAATTTCTTGCCCGTCGGCATCACAGAATTTAGAAATAAAGAGATAAGTCTATGGCTTCCAGAGTTTGCTTTAAATAATTTTTTAACATTTATTTTTTGGGGAGGGCACAGATGGCAGTCAGGACAATTTGGAGAGTTGGTTCTATCACTCATTCCTGTGGGTCCTCAGCTTGGTAGCAAGCCGCTTTATCACTGAGCCATCGCACCAACTCAGTGAGGAAAGTTTGGGGTAGATAAAGTTGCCACTATTTCATATTACAAAAATAATATTTATTTTTAAAACAGATTATTCATTTACCATTGCTGCCATTTTATGAGAGACTTTAATGACACAGGTAAAAAGACGGTCTTAGAATTCAAGGCAATCATTCCCAAGAGAAGACAGTAAATCTGTGCCCGTTTTCACGTGTGTGCACACACGCACTGATTCCAGAAACACACCCAAGCTTTGTTTTTGGAGGGGGCGGGCCTGAAGTTCGAACCCAGAGCCTGATGCAGTCTAGGAAAGCAGTCTGCCACTGAGGTACACCACCAGCCTTCCAGCCCTATAGTTCCTACTTTTCATGATGCCACCACAAACCTGCTGTAGACCTTGCTAGCCCCTTAATAGGTGACAGAGGAACCCCTGCTTTAAAACATTAGTAAAAATGTTCCTATGTATGAAGTCATGAGTGTTCTACAGTTACAAGGAATGGTTCTCTTACCATTTCCAAACTGTAAAGGGTAAGTAAGCCAGTGTAGAATCAATTTCAAGTCTTTGACATATTGTCTATTTATATTTGAAGTCTTCATGCCACAGTTGGTGTGTTTCAGCCAAAATGGAATGTTGGCTAGTCTTTCAATATTGGTAAAATTACTAGGTAAAGACTTATTTCAGTAAAATTGTCTGGTAAAGAGAATATTTGAAGAAGTACAATTTTGTCTAAGAATGTAAGATATTTAAAATATGCATAAAATTACTTAACAGTAATTTGATGCATCTGAAAACAAAACAGCATCAGATTGGCCGAAGGTGCTTATAATTTGAGAGTTTGGATATTCTGTAGAAAACCCTCCATCATTTTGTTGCTATCATCTGTGGCTTACTAAAAATGATTTGGATTGAACATATTTCACTATAAATATTTAACCAATATTTCCTGGGTGTTTGGTACTTGAAGTCATTTCCCCCTCTTTAAGATTTACATAAATTCATTACTGTACACTCTTCTTAACTGAGCACATGCTACTTAGTAACTACCTAAGTAGTGTTAGTGAGTTCAAAGATTAAGTCCAAGTTCACATGATTTAGATCATATTATATTAATGCAGAAGCCTCTTGGTGTTCTGACCGCTGCACTAGTGAGCACGCCTTGCCAAGTATGACAAATGACTGCTGTGGAGCCGTGGTGAAATGCAGGGCAGTGGGAACTGTCTTTGGCTCCTGGAGTATTTCTCTTTCAGTGCATTGGGGACTGTCTTTGGTTCAAGGGTGTTTTTCTCATTCAGTGTTAGTTTTGGGAAAGTAGACTTTTATCTGTTATAGTATGAACCAGAGTCTCACCCTTGATGTTTTTCTCATTTATTGTAATAAACTAAAATTTGTTTAGGTTGTACAGAAGTAAAAAGTATTAGACTATCAAGAGCGATTAACTTCCATAACGTTATGGAATGCTATCGACAAAACAAATGGGGGGTGTATGTGTGTGATTGTGATCAGAGTACATGATATTCATGTATGAAAGAACTTCTGTAATACTGTTTTGTTTTATTAATACTGTCAGAGGACACATACCACAGAGCTCATGTGGAGTTGGTTTTCTCTCCCCACCTTTATGTGGGTTTTAGAGGTTGAAGGTAGGTCATCAGACAACTTCAGCTGCTGAGCTGTATTGCTGACCCTTACAATACTCTGATAGAAGTGCCTCAGTAGTAACAGCAGATTCATCTTGACCTCACTTCTGAGCCCAGTGGAAAGTGTTTCAGAGCCAGGAAACCAGCAGCCTCTGGCAGTTTTCTTTTAAATGGTAGAGCTGTTCATATAAACATTTGATGACTGAGTTCCCACAGAATAAAATATGAAGTATTGATGCAACTTGCTTTATCCATGTCCAAGTTTAATATGAAAAGAAATTGTGCACAGTCTTTTAAACCTGTTTCCTGCCATGCTGGATTTTGGAAAGATGAATATAGTCACGTGGGATCTTCATGTGTTCTTCACTTGAGTGCCTATAATTTGAGCCCGGTTCTGTGTAATTGCAGCCAGAGAGAATTAAATCTTCAGGAGCCAGCTCAATGATAATGATGCTTGTTCTGCAGCAGGAATTGCACTTAGTGCTTCTGTGCATTATCTTAATTTAATCCCCACAACAGGCCTGAGAGGGATAGATATGTTAGTAGCTTTGTTTTTACAGATGGAGAAATTTAAATCCTGATAATAACAATGGCCACCAGCAGTTGAAAAGTGCCTTCTATGTGAATAACACTGTTTCAAACACTTCATTATTAAAATTTATTTTAAAGCCATTGTTTACTAAAGGTCTATCAGTGCTTTTGGTAAATATTTTACATAAGCTCATGTGTCACAAAACTTAATTTTTTAAAATGTGTGTTTGTGTAGGGGAGAGGAGCATGTGCATGTGTGTCATGTGTGTGTGCCTGAGCATTTGTGTGCGTGCATCATGGAGTTCAGCAGACAGCCTTGGGTATTGATTCTCAGAAGTTGTCTACCCTTTTTTTTTTTTTTTTTTTTTTTGGTCTTTCTAAGACAGGGTCTCCTGGTAGCCCCAGCTGGCCTGGAACTCAATAAGTGGACCAGGCTGGCCTTCATCTCCCAGAGATCTACCTTCCTCTGCCTCCTAAATGCTAGAATTAAAGGTATGGGCCACCACCCCTGGCTTTTTTCTTTTCTTTTTTTCCTGTCTCTACTTTCCTAGCACTGGGATTATAAGCATTATACTGATTATACTCAGCTTTTTACATGGTAGTATTGAACTCAGATCCTCATGTTTATACAGCAAGCACTTCATTAATTTAAGCCATCTCCCACAAAACTTAATTTTTTTTTTTTTTTAGATAGGGTCTCACAATAGCCTACATTGGTCTTGAACTTGTAATGCTCCTCTTTCGTCAGCCTCCCAAGTCCTACAGATATGTGCTACCATGCCCAGCTTACCTTCTCTCTTTTTAACAGTCTAGAGTTGTAAGACTGAAATTCTGCCCTCCAGCGTACAGTCTAGGCCATAGAACAGAACTAAAAAAAAAAACCACTTTATTATTCTGGTGGTGCTAGAGTTTTAACCCATTATCATTCGTGATAGGCAAGTGCTGTACTGGTAAACTGCATCAGCCCTCTTGAACTTTATTTTGATTCAATTTTATGTGTTAAGTAAAAGTTGACTATACTGCAGAATTTTCCTATGCCTGTCGTTTGAATTAATGTCTTATGTAACCCACAGAGCATTTACAGAAGATTATGTTGGCGTGGCTTATGCAAATGATTGCTCTAGTTTCCCCACTGATGTCCTTTTCCTGTTTCAGGATCCTGTTCAAGCTCCCACATTGCACTCAGTTGTCATTTGTGCATAGTACTTTCCAATTTATAACTGTTCCTTGCTTGTTTTTTTTTCTGAGCAGTTAAAACTATATTGTTGCTGATGAAATTCACAGTAGTGTCTGATGGGTATCTTCATGCTAAAGTAATTGTCTTCCATTTGCAGTTACTGAAATAGCTGGAGAATATAAGAACAGAATCCATTTCACTTTGCTCAGTTAAGTAAATTTTAGCGAAAGTTTGTGGACACAGATTTGCATCCTTATAATTTAAGAATTGTGACTTTTTATTTAGCACTAGAACAAACAGAAATGAAACTGCTGTATAGGATCTTCAAATTTTGAGAGATTAGTGACTTTTTCTTTAAAAAAAAAAAAAGGAAAAGAGAGGGCCTTTGAGTTAGGTTGTATCTTTTCTCTCTTTTTAAGGTTGTATCTTTTCTGTCTCTAGCTGGTAGGGGCTAGGGAGATGCTGCAGAGGACTACTTCATTCAGTGTTTATTAGAGCTGGACTATTGGCTTGCTTTCACAGGGCAGGTTGCCACTGTGTCTTTCCATCCAAGGAAAAGCCATTTTCCTGTAGCAGGAGAAAACTTGCTCTGTGAAAGATGCTACCACTTGAATATTACCACTTTTAACAAAGCCTGGACCAGGTTTGATTCTGAGGCAGCAGCTTTCGTGAAGAAAGAAATAACCTTCCCCTGTGGGGTCAGAGAGTTGCTCTGGTCCTGAGCAGCTTTGTGAAGGCACGTAAAGCTTACATGGCCCCAGGAGGTGCACATTTTGAAATGATGATTAAAGGTCCTGACTTACTGTAGGTGGATTCAGGTTTAGTATATTTACTATTTATTTCTTTAAACTGTTTCAAAGTTTCACGTTATTAGAAACATTTTTTTACCAAGTTGAATTCTTTGCCTTGGATAGCTGAACTCTTTTTCCTCGAGCCAAATTAATAAAATGGAATTTCTTATTAAGAATGAATTATTAAGTGGAAGCACTGGCTAGGAAAGCAATTGATGCAGTTTGTTTTCAAAGCCTTGAAAGTGCTGCAGTGTGCATAGATCACAGGGATGGGCTTAAGTGCCAACACATGGGGCATTAATTTTCTTTCATAGAGGATTCTAGGTTCACAGGATATCAGGAGTGCTGACTTGGCAGTGAAGTCCCATTTGTAACATGTTAGATTAGGAGGCAGATTGATTTATATGTTGATGTAATGGATCAAGGCAGGGTCGGTGCTTAAGGAAATGGAGAGCACATTAAATAAGAGCATTTCCAAGTAAAGAAGTACAAACATTATAGAAAAAAATGACCCTATCATACTCTAGGTTAGGTTGGGGTATGTTTGATTAGTTGATTCCTAGACATGGTCCATAGAGGCTTTTTATATTTAGAGGATACCTTCTTTAGAGTCTCTTATGACCACAAGGATTAATCTTTCTGAACTCAGAAGTGAATCACTGTAGCCTATTAGCTGTCTGGATTGATTCCAACTACTCTCCTTTTTCTTGGTGTGGTAACTGATAGGAGACTCTGTTGCTGTTTTGCTCTTTCTTCCTGTTGCTTTAACCTCTGATATTTTAGATTCTCTTTAGGGAAGGTAACACTGACCATTTCAGTGTAGAAATCAAAAGCACTTACCACTCATGTATTGACCTCCGTGGTTGACCCATAAACTGCACATTTATTCAGTTGAAACTCTTGTGGTCTTTTAGCCAACAACCATAATGAGTAACATGTGGAACATAATCTTTGGTGTTGATGAATGACTGCCTGCACTGAAATTGGACATTTCAAAGTTGTGGCTCAGTGAGCCACATTCAGCATTGTTTCTTAGCTATGTTCATTTGGGGAACTAAAAGGGCACATGCTCTCCCCTCTCCTCTCAACTGGCCTGGAACTCAGAGAGAGATCCGTCTTCCTCCACTTCCCAGGTGCTGGGATTAGAGGCTGCAACAAAACTGGCTCCTCTCTTTCTTCTGAATGGTTAGATATGGCACTCCATATCCTATTTGTTTAGTAGCTGCCTTTAATACTAAAGGATACATGCAAGATCACACAGAGTTAGGAAACATTGCTGAGAACCCTGTAAGTTTTGCTCTGTCGCTCATGTGTAGTGGTTTTAGGAAACATGTTCCTTCTACTGTGTTTTTCATTTATACATTTATCCTATCCACCTGGATGCCCCCTTTCCCTCTCTCTGCCCTGTCTTCCTCTCCCTCTTCTTGGTCTCCCTACAGTCCCTCTACCCGCTCCCTTCTCCATCTGTTTCCTTTCCCTAGCCATCCTCCTGCCTCAACTTCCCGAGTGCTGAAATTACAGGTGGATACTGTCATGTCTAGCTCCTTCATTTATTTCTATCTGGGCTTTTGAAGTAGAAAGCAAAGAATTCAGGAAGAAACTAGTTTGTATTTACACATACATGCACACACTCTTAGCACTATAGAAACACATGTTCCTCTGTTACAGTCTTTCATTTCTAGCCACACTTCTATGGATTGTTTGAATAAAGCATCATTATTACCTAAAATGTGCTTTCATTTTTCCAGATGCCTTTAAGAGTTGGAATTCACTTCACTGTCCAACTTTAGTGAAGGCATAGGACATCTTTTCTTTTATAAGTGATTTTATTTGTTGTTAGTTAATAAAGGTGTTAATTCTTTGAATATGAGATGTTTTCCAATAGCAGAATATGTTGGCTTAGCTTTCTCCTATAGATCCAATAAATCTTTGTGCTTTCTTCTTTTGTAGTAGTAGAAAGCAGGAAGATATCAATAAACTTCTATTTTGTTATTAATTATTGGTGTTTCTTACTATGTTAAATTATACATTAAACTTTCTCATAGTGTGGACGTGTAGGAAAAAACCATATATATAGCTCAGCATGTTCTATGACTTTAGGCAGCTGCTGGGGGTCTTGGGCATCCCCATGCATAAAGGAGGATTGGTGTAACACGGAATACATAGATGTCTGTGTTCTTCAGGGACACTGTGCTTGTAGGAGCCTTGCCTGTACAACTCCTCAGGGCTGTTTTTTGCTTATTTTTGAACTGTTACTAGTTAGTATATCATCACAAAACAAGAGGATGCTGCCAAAGAATGAATGGAATAGTTCTTTTTACCCAACATAAGATAAAATTGTCTATGAAACCTCCCCCCACTCCCCTTTATCCTTTTTAAAAGAGGTAAGGTCTTGAATTGCTGCCCAGGCTGGTCCCAAACTCCTGGTCTCACATGATCTTCCTGCCTCAGACTTCTGGTGAACCGGGACTATAGGCACATACTTAACTCACGGAATCACTCCAGTGTTCTGTTTCTATGAATGAGGCCACCACATACTGAGTATTGTAAACTGTGTTAGTTATCTTGGTGGTATTATATAACAAAATACTTGAGATAATCCACCAAGATAAAAATGATTATATTGCCTCACAAATTTTGTGGTTTTGTTCATGCTCTGTTAGCCCTGTAGCTTTTGAACTATATATATCTATAGATATATATATATATATGAAAAAGCTGATTACCTTCTGTCCCATTATCCCCGTTAGGGGCACACTGCAAATAACTTGACCCCTTCCTTCTCATTCTCCAAATCTGATGTCATCAAGTCTTGCCCATTTTCTCTTACGATTGTGAGCCTTTCTCCTGTTTGCCCTACTTTAGCCCAAGCTGCTGTTACCCTCCCCTTGTCTGTACATCTCCAGCTTTCTGAGCCCTTGGCCTGCAATCTTTACCATACTTAGCAGCCATCCTGCAACCAGAACAAACACCAGCTGCATCTTGGGAGTAGTCATTTTGTGCATAAGAGCTTTCAACACTTGCAGTGATGAAGGCTTAGGTCCTTTAGGTCCTTAATACCTGGAATCTGAACCTGGCTCTGCTGCAGAGCTGCTCAGTTCCCTCCATCACTATCTGCAGAACTCCACAAGTATCACTTTCCTTGATCATCTCTCTATCCAAACTAAGGTCACGTGTGTGTGTGTGTGTGTGTGTGTGTGTGTGTGTGTGTGTGTGTTTTTCACTTACTGTGTTCTCTTCTTCTTAAAAACTTGGAACCCAGTCATACTTTTTTGTATGAATTTTGACTTGGCTCTAGACTAGCAGCCCTAAGAAAGTAGGGTCATGACTTTTTGCTCCTTCTTGGATCCTGAGCTTTTAGCACTTCACTTTATTCAATATAGTTGCTTGATATAGATATTTTTGTTGTATGACTGATTTAGTAAACCTGTTGAGAGTTTAGCCATTCTCTACTTTAATGATTTGGTATGTGAAGGAAGAAGTAGACTCACTGGTATTAGAAGAGACTGCAGTCAGGTTAGAGGCATCCCAAGTTGGGAGTAGAGGCTAGCTTTCCCATGAGTATTGTACTTCATCATTTGCGTTCAAAGATTCTTTTAAAATTCTAATACACTTCCCAGGACAAGGATTTGTTTGTGTGAAGATAGTGTGTCATAGGCCTATCACCGCAACCATGAGAAGCTGAGGTAGGAGGAGTTCAAGAACAGCCTGGGTATCTTAGTGAGACCTTATCTCAGAGTTTTAAAATGCAAAAAGAAAGGCTGGGATGTGAAAAGAGAGATGGATCAGGGGTTAAGAGCACTGGCTGCTCTTGCAGAGAGAGGATCCTGGTTTGGTTCCCAGCATGTACATGGTAGCTAATGCTCCAGGTTCATGAGTGGATGTCTGGGGTGAGGGTCCTGTGTCCCCTTCTGGCCTCTGCAGGCATTGTGTGCATCTTTGCACTTAGATATATGCAGGCAAAATACATCCATATGTATAAAATAAGAATAAGTGATTTTTAATATCTAAAAACTGTAAAAAGAAATGAGGGCATAGTTCCGTGGTAAAATGCAGGCCTGGGATCACGAGGCCCCAAAGTCAGCCCTAGCACCGCCAGAGACACACACAGAAGAAAGGAAAACATATATCTAAGATTATGAGACAGTTCCTTTTTTTTTAAATATTCAAGAACTGGGAAAGATGACACGTGCCTTTAATCTCAGCACTTGGGAGGCAGAGGCAGACAGCTCTCTGGGAGTTTGAAGATGGCCTGGTGAGACCTTGCCTCAAAACAAAGGTAGGGAGAAAGAGAGAGGGAGGGGAAGAAAGAAAATAACCAAGAAAAGTTTGTATTAGTCCATACCTTTTCCCACCCAGTTCAGTTTGAAATAGACCAAGAGAGGCACTTCTAGAGACTATGGCTATCTTCCTTGATACTTAGATACCCAGGTTTCCTGTAGGCTGTCATGAATCTATTAACTCATGAGGCTATATAAACTATTCATATTTAGGGCTTAGTGTCCACAAACACAAAGTTGGATTTCCTTTTGTCCTGAAATGCTTGTTTTCACACTTGAAGGCACTTTAATTCCATGTAGTTTTTGCTAACTGTATGGCACACATGTGGAGGACAGGGGAAACTTGCATGAGTCAGTTCTCACCTTCCACTATGTGGGTCCTGGGGATCAAACTTAGCTCATCAGGCTTGATAGTGAGTGCCTTTGCCTACTGAGCCCTCTTGCCAGCTTGGTGATTCTATTTTTCAGACCACAGTCAAGGTGTTCCTGCTATATTCATATAGCAGTGCCTGCCACCCACCCTTTCCACCCTTTGGTTCATTTTTCACTTTGATATCTTTCTTGAAGTGTATTAATCAACTGTACTAGATATTCCAGCTGTAAATTATTGATTCTGTGTGTACCATCGAATGGTTGTGCCTGTCTACAAGTCTTTTTGTAAGCTGGATTTTTTTTTTTTTTTTCATTTGGTAGGCTCTTGCAGCCAATGCTGGAACAAGATTTGCTGTTGCTGAGCCACAAATTGCAATGTTTTGTGGGAAGTTGAATATGCATGTGAACATTCAGACTGGGAAGTGGGAACCTGACCCATCCGGCACCAAGAGCTGCTTTGGAACAAAGGAGGAAGTTCTTCAGTACTGTCAGGAGGTAAGAGTGTTGCCAGAACGTTAATTCACTTTTTTTCTGAGTCAAAGTTGTATATGCTTTACTTTTTTTTTGACTCAAGAAGAAAGTACTAAAAACTAGAGCTTTTAAATGCCTGGTATGATTGACATGTTGCAGAGGTTTTGCCTGTTTATGTTGAGTTCCCAGTTCTTTGCAGAAGGAATATTCCAGAAGCTTGGCAAGTACAGAGTTATTTTGTCTTACTGTCTTAGGACCATGGAAAACAAAATATGTGTGTTTGTGCTTTTTACTTATTCTTAGAAAGCTGCCAGTATTGTGAAGGATCATCTCGAATCTGATTCAGCTTACCTTTTGGTTCAGTAAAAAAAGAATATGAAGTATTTTAACTTCTTATTGAGACTAGCAAATAGAGCCAAACATGGTGACATATGCCTTTAAATCCCAGTAGAGGCAGAGGCATGCAGATCTCTCTGAGATTAGGGCCAGCTTGGTTTGCATAGTGAGTTCCAGGCCAGCTGGGGCCCCAGGGAGACCCTGCCTCAAAACAACAGCAAACACTAGCAAATAAGGCAGAAATACTATTCTACATATTCATTAGCAGGTCCTTTGATAGACTTGCCTCTTCAGTGTTTTATTTTGAGAACTCAGCAATCTACACATATCCTATATGTGAACTTGATACCTAATCAGATTTGTTTTATATTAAAAACCTGCTTCTTGCATTTGCCCTTAAATACAGTTATCTTTTTAAAGTGAACTCTACAGGAAGAGTCAGAAATATAAGCTGTCAAAAGAAAACTAACAATGCAGTGTATTTTTACTTGATTATTGCACTTAGAATGAGTAATAGCAGAGTGGAATTTGAGGTTTATATAGGACAAGGCTGGAGGCTGAGCATGCCTACCTGTTTCTCCTTACTTGACATTGTCTGTCTACAGGATTGTTTACTGTGTGGATCCCCCCTTCCCCCTTTTTAACAGATATATCCAGAGCTGCAGATCACAAATGTAATGGAAGCAAACCAGCCCGTCAATATTGACAGTTGGTGCCGAAAGGACAAAAAACAATGCAAGAGTCACATTGTTATACCTTTCAAGTGTCTTGGTAAGTGTTCTTGGTTGCTTTTCAGAGGTGGTCTTCCTCCTTTTAAACTTTGTTCTTGGCTCACAGTAAAGGATCTACATCTGTTAAGATCAATTTTTTCAGTTCCTCCAGTGAGTACTTTCTTGTGCCAGGACTAGACTTCTTCTGTGGTCCTAATTCTTTCTGTCCTGTTGGGAACATCTTTCTGTCTCTGAAAGATAAGCATTTTCCAAGGTACCAAGCAGGAGCGTTACCTGAAAAAAGCAATCCATCCTTGTTCTCTTTAACCATTTGAAATCAGTGCTAAGAGATAGTTAAGAAACAGCGCTAAAGAAAGCAGCCCAAGAAAGAGACTTGTTCTGTTACTTGTAGTTCATCCTGTACACATTTGCACTGTTAGTCAGATCAGGCATTGGTAGTTCTTGATGGAAGGAAAAGTGACTCATAGCACGTGGCCAGGTGGAAGGCCAGATGCCATGGGACCCACCATCTGAAGGGCTAGGGGTCTGAGTGTTGACACCTCTTTGCTGGTGCTGACGACTAGATGCTAACTTGAATAAAGCTGTGACAGTGTGTTCCTTAGAAGTATCTGTACTTTGGATGTATCATCTTCACCATTCCCGGTCTGCATTGTCTGGATCTGGGCAGCTTACCAGCGGTGCTTAGAGACGGAAAACCAGCCGGTTTTAGATGATCCACGATAACATTAATACCTATGAGGGATTAGTGTTGACTTCTCAGTAGGCTCTGTCACTCTGATTTGAGCCATCAGTGAACCTCCCTCACTTCATTAAAACCTTTCCTTAAACTACAGGCCGCAGCAAAATGGAGTATGCTGATTTTCTTAGGCTCCTAAGCAGTAAGGAAAGATGGCCAAGTAGGAGGAAGAACCAGCACTTGTAGAACCATGTTTAAATATGCATCAGTTAATTTTGCTGTAAAAGCTTTCGGCAGAGGAAGGAGGAACACTGTGTGTGCTTAACACCATCTCCTTTAAATTTGAACATCTTGTGTTAGTGTGAAGTGTGTTAAAATCTTTGTGATGTGGTGTGAGGATGTTCTTCTTTTCTATTTGGCTCCAGAAATCTGTCTTTAAAATTCTCAAACTGGGAGCTAGAGAGATGGCTCAGCAGTTGAGAGCACTGGCAACTCTTAGAGAGGGCCTGAGTTTGTTTTCCAACACACACGTGGAAGCTAACAACCATCGGTAACTCCAGTTCCAGGGGATCCGATGCCCTCTTCTGACTCCCAGAAGCAGTGCATGACACTGGTACACATACATCCATGCAGGCAATACACTCATACACATACAATAAAAACAATAAAATAAAATATTTAAAAGTAAATTCTTAAACTGTAACTCTCTCTCTGTTTGTCTCTCTCTCTGAACCCACTAGCCTTATAGGTTATTTTTGAACATTTTTTTGACAATAAATAGAAAGTTCTCAGTTCTTTTGTGTTCATCCCCATGTACTTTTGCAGCCTGGTGTTCCTGCTCCCAATTGTCCTTGTTATTTGCTAGCTGTACCACACACCTAACATCTGAGTAGGGTCTGAGAGACCCCTGTGGCCCATGCCTCCACACAGACATTTCATTTTTCAAGGCAGCTTGCTTTTTACCTCTTGAATATGGCTTGTGTCCATGATTCCCATAGTTGCACATAGATACCCAAGGATTTTACAACAATGTCAAAGGTATTTTGGATAAATTTTATTTGCAAGTTAAGCATGGTGACATCTGTCTGTGTTCTGCAAACTCTTAGCTGGAGGTAGTTTCCAGATCCAGCATTCTTTAGTCTTTCTATGACCCCATGTCTTTGTGAAGCTGTTTTCAGTGGTTTCTGTGATTAAAAAGTGAGTATTCCACGAAAAGCACCAGAGAAGCAATAGTGTTCCATCTGAGTGCAGTGTGGGGGAGTTGTACAGTGCCTGGCATGCACTAAGCTTGGAGGCCCCAATCATAAGCTGCTACTGGACCCAGCTTCTTTACTTAAAAAATTATTATTATTGTTATTGTTGTTATTAATACTAGCCCTTACCATACAACCTACAGTGAAGGGGAGAACCTACTCCTGAAAGTTGTCCTCTGACCTTCATAAGTGTACCTGCTCTCACACACATATCGTACATGAAACACACAACATAATAATAAATTTAAAATGTTTAAAAAGCCTCTGTTGCCTTGTAAACCTGAAGTATAGGCCTACCTGAGAAAGGGTAAGGGGATGTAGAACAGATGAAAATGAACTGTATATTGATTAGGTGCCTCTGTTAATTGACAGATATCTTACAGTTCTTACTCGATCTTTTTTTTTTTTTAATTTAAAATTTTTATTTTTGTGTGTGTCTTATCTATGTCTGGAAGCAGGTATGTGCATGTCAGTGCAGGTACCCATGGAATCCAGAGGATCCCTCTGGAGCTAGAGTTACAGATGGTTGTGAACCATCAGACATGGGTGCTAGGAACAGAACTTGAGGTCTTAACCACTGCACCATCACTCCAGCCTACCTCTGTCTTTAAGTACTATTCTATTATTGCTTTTCTCTTTTTGGTTATGATTGTGGTGGTGGTTTGTGTGTGTGTGTGTGTGTGTGTGTGTTTGTTTGTTGTGGATCTGAGAGTTCTGTATGGATTTGGATATTCACACAGTGCAATAAGCATCCAGCAGATTAAGGAAGT
This sequence comes from Eospalax fontanierii, assembly GCA_035773235.1. NCBI lineage: Eukaryota > Metazoa > Chordata > Mammalia > Rodentia > Spalacidae > Eospalax > Eospalax fontanierii. The sequence continues at coordinate 33,668,650 of CM069539.1, forward strand.
ACTTGTTACTGCTTTTGTTAGGTGAGGTCAAGGATGTTTTTTGGTTTGGTTGTTTTTATTACAGGGTGTTGTATAGCCCAGACTGGCCTCAGACTCTTCTGTGTAACCAAGAATGACCTTGAATTTGTAGTCCTTTGCCTCTACCTCCTGGGTGTTGGAATTACAGGCAAAAGCTGCCACACCTAGTTTTACAATACTGGGGTTCGAACCCAGGGCCTCCTTCATGTTAAGCAAGTGCTTGACCATCCTCAACAAGGGTATTGATCACAAATTTGAGAGTAAGTTGCTAGCTGAATTTCATCAAGTACAGTGTTATGCTGTCTGTAGGTATGTGTTCACTCTTTTATCCCTACCACGTTCTGAGCGTACACTGCCATCATTGTGACTCAATTAAGTGATATTGGTAAGGAGGTACAGTTAGTCTTCTCTGTCCTCAAAAGTCCTAAATCAAAGTGAGCTTTCTGGTTATCTATACAACTTTATTTAATAGAGTGACCCAGGAGGGCAGAATTGGTGGTGTTCATGTGAAGTAAGGGTGCAGGCATTTGCAGAGAGGAGTTCCTTCTCTCTGTATTTGCATTTAAACTGACCCAGGACAGAGAGAAAGCTGTGAACCCTGCTTGACTATATATTCATGTATTTTTGGACACAGAGTGTACTATGGTTTCAGAAGACTACCAGAGTTTCTGTTTATTATCTCAATTAGACTAGTCTGAGACTTTGAGGTATAGGCTACTTAGAGCAGTTGTTCTTAGTGTTAGCTGGAATGACTTGCTCTACATTACAGATGTTTCTTTTAGACTTTGAATTCACTATTGTCCCCAAACATTCATCGTGTACACAGTTGGTGTTTCTGCTCATGAGAATTAGTTCAGGAGCCTTGTCTTCATGAAACCCTTTTTTACCTGAAAGATGTCGTCTACTAGAGATAGCTGTCATACAGATAGTCTATGCTGTTTTGCTGCCACCTGGTTATAGCTTCTAGTGCCTTAAGTGACACAGGGCTCTTGCTCGCAGCTGGAATACTTTTGCAGTAGGTTTATTTACACGTGTAGTCCTGTTAGGGGCTTCCCCAAGTGGAAAAACAGCCTTTATTTTTCTGAAAGGAATTGTAGCCTTGCCTGGCTGGAGTGAGAGGATATGAAAAGAAAACTGAGTTTGGAGGTGAAGCATAACTACAGCTTATCTGAAATCAGAGTAGGTTTTGTGCTTTGCCCTGTTTGTTGGGGCACCCAAAACAGTATAGTTCTGTTTGTACAGTCCAGTGATCAGAGGACTACCAGAAACTTGGATATAGATTTTTAAATTAAGATCAGAGACTTTCAGTATTTGTAAAACTTGACAAATAATGAGCTGCCTGGGTAATTTTTCCTCCATAGAGGCTTCTAGCAAACAATTGTACGAGCAGAGTCCATCAATAAAACCTCAGACTTGACTTGGCATGGTGATGTATGCCTTTAATTCCAGCACAGGTGGATCTGTGAGTTCAAGGCCAACCTGGTCTACATAGTGAGTTCCAGGCTAGGCGAGGCTATAGGGAGACCCTGTCTGAAAAAGAACAACAACAAGAAAAAGACAAAGTGGCACGTTCACATGTACTTCCTGCTATAAGTTTAGTTTATTTTTTGTTTGTTTGGTTTTGGTTTTTGTTTTTTGAGACTAGGTCTATCTCCCACAGCTGGCCCAGAACCCACTATGTAGACCAGTCTGGCCTTGATCTTACAGAGATCCACCTGCCCTTGCCTCTCAAGTGCTGCTGGGACTAAGGGAATGTGACACCCACGCTTGGCTTGAGTCATTTTTTACTAAAAGGTGCTTGCAGGTAGGGAAAGGAGTAAAAATTTTTCTTCAGATACACAGGGAAATTTGTGTGTTTTAGTTTTTTTCTAAACGGGATCAGACTCTGTGTGTGTGTATGCGTGCGTGCGTGTGTGTGTGCGCACGTGCGTGCGCGCTCGCACTCCTTTAAAGTTGACATTGGGGAGTTATTATATATGTGCTGCTTTTAGGATTACACATCATTGAATAAGAGACAGACTTAACTTCAAGTTAACCACCCTGAATGAAGAGGGATTAGGAATACAGGGCATGTATATTGCTTTTGTTTAATGGTTTGTTTATTTAGTTTTGTTTTTTTGACATAGGGTCTCCTTGTAGCTCCAGCTGGCCTGGAACTTGATTGTAGACCAGACTGGCCTCATTCTTACTGAGATCCATCTGCTTCTACCTCCTGAGTGCTGAGACTAAAGATGTGTGCCACCACCCCCAGCTTTATTTTTTGAGACAAGGTCTCACTGTATAACCCTGACTATCCTGGAACTCAATATGTAGACCAGGCTGGCTATGAACTCACAAAAGATCTGTCTGCCTTTGCCTCCTGTGTACTGGGATTAAAGGGCTATACCACCAAGTCCAGAATTTGTTTAATGATTTCTTAATTATCAAAGCACAGTGGAAATACACATTAAGTACAACTGTATTTCTTTTTAAATTTTTATTTATTTTTATTTTACATGTATGACTCTTTTGCCTGCATGTAGGTACACCTATATCATGCAGTGCCCTCAGAGGTCAGAAGAGGTGGTTGAGATCCCCTAGAAACTGGAGTTAGACAGTTGTGAGTGACCATCTGGGTAGTGTGAACTGAACCCCACTCCTCTGCTAGAGCAGCCATCTTAAGCACTGAGCCATCTCTCCTGTCCCCACAACTGTATTTCTTACAATGGTAGTATTCTCTCTTGTGTTCATATTATCATTTAATTCCCTCTTGATGACTGTTGAAGTTGGTTCTTTTTTTTCAGTATTACTAACACTATAACATATATTTGTTCGCTTATTTTATTTCTGAAGCTAAAATTTTTAGTAGGAATTATTGACTAGTAATACTTGTATTTTTTGTTAAATTTTTGATATTTACAAAACATCTTTTTATTTTAAATGTTAATACTGAAAGGCTTTAAACATTCTGAAAATTTAAAACATAAAATTATTATGCTCAGGGGCTTCCCATCCACATTTAATTTTTTTACTGTTTTGCTGGACTTGCTTCATCTTTCTTTCTTTTCTTTTCTTAATAAAGTGTTTCCAAGCGCAGTCCCTCCACGGGGCTTCCGCCTTACCCATTCCCTCTGAATGTAACTACCACCACCACTATGCATCATTCTGTTGCATATATTATTTTTATATTTCTGCAATGTTTGTGTGTGTGTGTGTGTGTGTTTATATTTACATTAATTGGAGCCTGGGGATGCGGGTCAGTGGTAGAGTACTTGCCTGCTTTACACAAGGCCCTGGGTTTCAGTACCCATCATCACAAAAAAGAAATTAACATTCTGTACCTAATCTTATACCACAAGATTTCACTTGATGTCATTTTAGAGTTTATCCAAGATGTTATGAGTAGATTAAGTTAATTCAGTTACATCTGATACATAGTATTGTATTATATATAAAATATATGTTTGTTTAGGGTTTCTATAATATATAGTATATGATACATATATATGGTGATAGCTAATTTTTTCTGGTGTTGAAACTGTATATTAAAAATACAGGTTTAGAAGAGGGCATGGTGGTGTACGCCTTTAATCCCAGCACTCAAGAGGTAGAGGCAGGCAGATCTTTGTGAGATCAAGGCCAGCCTGGTCTACATAGCAAATTGCAGGCCAGCTGGGGCTACAGGGACCCAAAAAAGGGTCTCAAAAAGACCAAAAAAATAAAAAGGGCTTAAAAATTAAGGTACATAACTGTTGCTTCATTTAGATTTCTTTGTAATGGTATAAATCTAGTTACTCAAGACTTTAAAAATAACCTTTCACATCAGTAGTCAGCAAACAATTACAGAGCGCTCACTGTACTGGTGACTGTTTTTAGTTTTTCATCTGTTATGTAAATTAGATCATTTAATCTTCACAAAAGCAAGGTAAGGAAACTGAGGTACAGAGAGATTAAATAACTTGCCTTTCATAGACAGTGCTGAAATTGAGCTTTGGTCTGTACTGCCCTGTAAGTATATACTTTTGTTAATTTTGTCATAAACTAACAAATAGAAAAATGCCCAGTTGATACAAAGTAATCATATTAAATAGTGTGAGTTAGTGATTGGCTGTTAGAATTGCTTTGGGGAGGTGATTTACTACTTTTTTGGAGACAGAGTCTTAATGGGGAATAGCCCTGAATTTGAGATCCTCCTGGATAAACGCTGGAATTACAAGAATACCAGGGTTACTACAGCCAGTTTCCTATGGCACGGGGGTTCTCCAACCCAGGGTCTTGTTTGAGCTGTGCACTCCTCGAACTGAGTTATATCCCTGGCTCTAAGATTGTTTTCCTAGTAAAGGAGATGCTACTCTCGGGGAAAATTACCATTGAAGGTTGGTTTGTTGGTTTTTGGTCTTTGAAACAAGGTCTCCCTGTAGCCCCAGCTGTCCTGGAACTTGCTGTGTAGACCAAGCTGGCCTTGAACTCACAGAGATCCGCCTGCCTCTGCCTCTTGTGTGCTGGGATTCACCCCTGCATGCCCCTCTTGGTAGATCAGTGACTCTCCCTTTCTTCCCTGAGAGGCCTGTGCATACCATCAGAGTTGACTGTGGCTCTGCATGCTCTTTCCAGTAGCTGAGTCCTAAAACCTTCTTTTGTTATTTTGTTGGTCTATTGTATTTTTATTTTCTATTTTATTTTGTTTATTTTATTTTATTTTTGAGACAGGGTCTCTCTGCAGCCTGAGCAGGTCTGGAACTCATTATGATTGAATTTGTTTGCTAACATCAATCTCATAGGGATCTGCCTATCCCAGCCTCCCAAGTGCTGGGGGATTAAAAGCATGTACTATCACACTTGACTACTTTTACTTTTGATTATAGAAAATTAACAAACATGTCTGTCTTAGTTTCTGTGACAAAACACTCTGATCAATACCAACTTAGGGAAGAAAGAATTTATTTCATCTTCACCTTACATCACTGTCTTTCATCAAGGGAAGCCAGGGCAGGAGCCTCAGCAGGAACTGAAGCACAGACCATGGAGGTACACTGCTTACTGGCTTGCTTGCCTGGCCTGTGCTCAGTCTGCTTTCTTATTCAACTCAGGACCATTTGCCTAGGGGTGTCACCACCCACAGTGGGCTGAGACCTCCCGCATAATTCAACAATCAAGAAAATGCCCTACAGACATGACCACAAGCTAACCCAAAGAGGAAAATTCCTCAATTGAGGTTCCCTCTACCTAGTGTGTCAGATTTACAACTATAGCTATCGAGCACAGTATGCAAATATGTGAATTAGTGATAACATTAGTCTACACACTGCTGTTTCTCAGTTATGTAGCAATCTATGCAAGAGCTACTCTCAGTGTATCTGGAAACAAGTCAGCCTTCTCTCCCTCCCTTCAAAGTATAAACCTAAAGAAGAAAAATTAAGTGAATAAACTATACCCTTTACCTAGGTTTTCCAGTTTGCCTCGCCCACCATGCACACTTTTTTATTTGCTAAACCATTTGAAAGTAAATTGGGACATTAAAACAGTTCATTTCCAACATTTTGGCTGATTTCTTGGGTGATCTGCTTATAATGATAATGTAATTATCACACTTTAGGAATTTCTCTAATATTTAAAGAACGTCCTTTATACCTTCCTTTACAAAGGAATCAGACATTGAATTTGATCTTGGAAAGTTTATCAGACTTTTAAGTCTTCAGTGACAATAATGTTTTTTTGAGTCTGGGTCATTTTGTTTAATAGAATATTTCCAGAGGCTGGAGAGTTGACTTAGCCCTTACGAGCACTTGCTGCTCTTGCAGAGGACTGGAGTTTGGTACCCAGAGCCCATATTGGTTGACTCACAACTGTCTACATGTACTTCTAGCTCTAAGGAATCCAAGGGGTCCTGTACACACAAAGGTGTATATACACACTTAGACACACATACACATTTTAAAAAATCTTTTAAAAAATAGGATAGTCCTAAATTTGGATTTATTTTATTATGATTGCATTCAAGTAATTTATTTGGCAGAAATACTGTAGATAATATTGTTATTTTCTTAGAACATTGCATATGTCAGCTTGTGCCTTATTGAGACATTAGTTTGGTTGCTAGCTCAAGTGATTTCGATGGTTTCCCGTTGTAAAGGCATCTTTACCCCATTTGCAATTAATCATCCATTTATAATTCTTACCTACATCAATTGTTCTAATGGTGGTCTAAAATAAGATTCGGCACACAGGTCATGGGGGTGGTTATATATGCATTTGAGGTGGTCCTGGAGGGGGATCCTGTTTATATCATCCCAAAAATATATTGCTATATTTCCTACAAGGGGTTGTAGTCAAGAAACATTACTAGCAAAGTTCCTGGCATCATGTCCTGGGTAGAAATGGTGAATTTTTTTGGTGCCCTCATCTGCTCATGGACACTGGAGATTGCTCTTCACACCTGGCTGTATAGCTGTCAGTATACAATGATCATGGTAATTTGCAATGAAGGTTTGTTTTCACCCTGAATCATAATCAGGTTTTCTTCTGACAAAGGTACTTTTTTTCTAGTGGGTGAATTTGTAAGTGATGTTCTGCTGGTTCCAGAAAAGTGCCAGTTTTTCCACAAAGAATGGATGGAGGTATGCGAGAATCATCAGCATTGGCACAATGTAGTCAAAGAGGTAAGAGAATGAGCAGTGACAAGGTGGGCTTTGTATCTTTTGAAGAGAAAGTAGCATTGGTTTTCCACCCATACAACGTTGTTTAGTTACTTTCATTGTTTTTTGGTTTTAATATATTTATTTTTACATTATGTGCATGGGTGTTTTGCCTGCATTTATGTATAAGTACCATGTGAGTGCACAGTGCTCGCAGAAGCCAGAAGTGGGTGTGGGATCCCATGGAACTGGAGTTACAGATAGACATGAGCTGACAGATGGATACTGAGCACCAAACCCAAGTCCTCTGCAAGAGCAGCCAGTGCTCTTAATTGCTGAGCCATCTTTCTAGCCCTTTGTTGTTATTTTGTGACAAGGTCTTGCTATGTAGCTCTGCCTAACTGGGTACTGCTATGTATATGTTACCCAGGCTGCCCGGATCCCTCTGCAATCCTACCTCAGCCTCCTGAATGCTAGAGGTGCACCACTGCACGTAGATATTCCTATCTTTTAAATAAAAAATACTAGAGGGAAGAATAGGTGTTTTTGTAGGGAAGTACAGCATGAACAGTCTTGTTCCTAAAGATAAAGCTATTATGGGTATAGGAATATAAATCAGTGGTGGAGCTCTGGTATAGCTTCATTAGTGAAGTCCTGGGTTCTATTCCCCGCACTGCCAAAAAGGAAAAGAAAATAGTGGTATTTCCTCCATCATTTGGGCTGGAGTATAACTTAATAACAGAGCAGTTGTCCAGCATGTGTGAGCCTTGGGTTTGATCTCCATCATCACACAAAAAACTGAGGTGGTGGGGTAGAAAAGAATATTAAAAAGTAGTTGAGCAAGGGGACTGTGTGCTGTTAGCAAGACTTCCAAGAAAGCATCCTAGCCCCTAGGGACAGTATAGAAATAGTCAACTCTGGAAAACCTGGGTCTGGACATGCACACAGCAGAGTGTGCATTCTTGTGGTGGAGAGGAAGAACATTTCTTACTTTGATCCTGATCCTCCAGAGCTAAGGTAGCTCTCCAGTAGTAGTCTTTTCTTTGGCCAATTTCTCAAGCAGTGGCAGTACCAAGATAATAGGCACTATCAGTGGTCTCCTTTAACTGACGTTAATTTCTGAAACTCTAAATTGTTCCTTAAATTTTTATATTTTGGCTTTCAATTGCTTTTGGCTCGAATGAGGTTGTAAGTTAAGTGGAAATTTCAAGTCTTCTTCAAATAGTAGCATAAGTTTATGGCAGAACAGTTAATGTGTCCATGAGAGAATGTATTACCTGGTGATTTTATTATGGTTTCTTTTGGATAAAGCCAGGGATGCAAAGTCTTGTGGGAAGTGTTGTGATTTAGCCTGTGGATTTCTTTCAGGCATGTCTGACTGAGGGAATGACCTTATATAGCTATGGCATGCTGCTGCCCTGTGGAGTAGACCAGTTCCATGGCACTGAGTATGTATGCTGCCCTCAGACAAAGGTAGTTGACTCTGACTCTACTATGTCAAAAGAAGAAGAGGAAGAGGAAGAAGAGGAGGAAGAAGAGGAGGAAGAAGAAGACTATGATATTTATAAAAGGTAAACTCTTGTCCGGAGTGTTGGAATCATTTTGCCTGTTTTTTGAGCCCTTCTGTAAAGTGGCTGTTGGTCCTTCACTACTGGGTCAGGCGGGTATTCCCTTGTACTGCATTTCATCCAGCTAGCCTTTTATTCTAGTTATATCTACTCACAGAAGAGCCTGTGACTTTGCTCTTTCTGTTCTGGGCCACATTATTTTCTGCAGATTAATGTAGTCCATGTTTGTTAACTTCCCTTTTGAGGATAGAGCTGGGCTGAGGGCCTTAGTGGCATAGTTACATGTGAATTGAGCTTATTTCCTGTCTCTGTTTTTGTGTTCAGAGTAGAGAGGGAACCATTGTTGTGCTTTGTGCATAGAAATTGGTGCTGACCTTCCTTTTTTGCTTGTGGCCTTTAGCGAATTTCCTACTGAAGCAGATTTAGAAGACTTTACAGAAGCAGCTGTGGATGAGGAGGATGAGGATGAGGAAGAAGGAGAGGAAGTGGTGGAAGATCGTGATTACTACTATGACACTTTTAAAGGAGATGACTACAACGAGGAGAACCCAACAGAACCCAGTAGCGAGGGCTCTATCTCAGACAAGGAAATTGCTCATGATGTTAAAGGTAACCCTCAGTAAAAGCCATGGCTTTAAAGTTCACATGTATTTGTTTGGAATTTGTGTTGCATTTATCCCTCATGACAGGTAAGTCTCAGAAAGCAAAGCAGCCTCTGCACCAAAGAGAATGCAGCTCTCTCCAGTGCGGTGATGGAGTTATCTCAACAGTGAGCAGGTGGGCATGTCTGAGATTCGGAGTGAAACCAAAAGGCAGAGTTCAGCATTCTAAGGACTTAATTAGGGCGTATTGACAATATAGGCTACCCTTCAGGATTCTTCCACATCCAGTCTAAGATGGTCTCTCCTCCCCGGGGGAGCTCTCATTTCCATACTGCTTTCTAGAATGGAATAACTTTCTTGGTTTTTCTTTCCCTGCATGTTTCCAGTATATAGGCTACTCTTTCTGCCCAGACATTTGTAGCTGGTAGGCAGAAACTGAGTCTTGCCAATTAAAAACAAAGGGCCAGACAGGCAGGGAGATCTGAGTTCAAGGCCAGCCTGGGCTGCATTGTGAGTTCTAAGCCGGCCAGGGCTACATAGTATGACCCTGCCTCAAAAAAAAGAAAAGGCTATAATATATAATAGTTCCAAAATGATTTACATAAAGTCTCTGCTAATTGTGTATTTGAAACAAACTGAGATCTGAAGCATTGTTTAGGACCCAGCTGAAGGAAATGACTTAGCTGGGCTAGAAGTATGCCATTCGCCATGGGGAGTGTGACAGTGGAAACGCTGGTCCGTTGCAAGTGCTTTAGTCCTCGCCGTAGGCATCACCACTTAAAATGGCCTTTCTACTCATACTGACTCCTTTGATCCTGGAAGCCATCAAAATAGTCAGAGCAGGCATCTGTCACCACTGTAGAGATCAGAAGTTTAAGGCTCATGGAATTGAGACTAGGACCTCCTCTAAGCCTGTGTATTAATCTAGACTCAGTGCAAAACAGAAAAGAAGAAAATCTTTGTCCCTAAGTGTGTTCATTACATGGAAGGTGATTCTGTCCACTCACATTAGTTAACGAGGTTAGGCAGAGCCTGGAGGTCTGGTGTGGTCCCTGCCTTGCCTTGGCCGACCTGTAGCACTGTGAAGCATTTGAAGCACTGCCTCTGCCCTGCTGACACTCTGACCGTTTTCACACAGCTGTCTGCTCCCAGGAGGCGATGACGGGGCCCTGCCGGGCTGTGATGCCTCGTTGGTACTTCGACCTCTCCAAGGGAAAGTGCGTGCGCTTTATATATGGCGGCTGCGGCGGCAACAGGAACAATTTTGAGTCTGAGGATTATTGTATGGCTGTGTGTAAAGCGATGAGTAAGTCCCGCCTTGTGCTGGCCCTGCATGGCAGTGCCTCCCTGCCCGGCCTTCTGTCTCTCCCGGCTGTCCTCGTGACTGCACCTGTGTCATGTTTTTGCTGATTCAGGTGTTCGCTGTCAGTCGTTTTCCCCTCATCTTTGTGCTTTCTAGGTGAAGGCTTTGCTTTCCTGTGGACAGTTGTAAGCTTAGTTTTTTGGTGTCCCGTTCTCCTTGTGTGTCTTCTGATGGTTGTTGCTGGTGGTGTGTCTGCCCTGGTGCAGAGGGTGGCCTAGCCAGGGTCTTTTTCCTTCTCCTGGGTCTTGGAGTCTGAGGGCTGGATGGGTGTGGGGTGTCAGGGAAGGCAGGCATGTTTTCAGATTGTCTCTGGTTGAAAGGCACCATAGAGTCATGGTATAATAACACAGAAGTCTGCTCATGCATGTGCTCTGGTCCGTGCCTCTTTGTATCATCTTTGACCTGACCATTGCTGACGGCTGTGCTGCATGCCACCTGTCAGGACTCCCACTGTCAAAAAGAATGACAACAGGAATACTTGCACAATTCCAGAATGCTTAAACATCTTGCTTCACGTACTCTAGTGAGGAGGGTCCTGCAGCCAGAACATCTTGACTCTGTTTCTCTGGTATTTTGGCCACATTGGCTTGTGTAGGACTTTAGGAAATGAGTGAATTTCAGATGGTTTTTCATCTCAGGAAGGGCAGTGCTTCAGGGGAGTTGGGTTTATGTTAAATATAGAAAAAGAGTTTTTCTTTCTTTTCTTTTCTAAGACTCTATCTTATAGTGCTAATTCATGTGCTAAGGAAACCCTTGGACCAGGCAGTTTTCCTTGGTTCTTGCTCAGGAATTGGTCAGCATGAGGAGTTGCTGCCTGTCCCTGGTGTTTGCTATAGCTTCTCACAGTTTTTCATTCAGATACCTTCACATGCTCTCTTCTTCCTCTCACCAAAGAGGTTTAAAATCTTAATCTAATTTAGTATACTTTTATTGCATCCACTCCAGCTGCTGCCCTATGGAAAGACTCTTCTTATTTGATAGCATTGAAAAGGTAAAAAAAGAACGAGCCATGGGGAACTTCCGTCCATGAGTTTTGTTTATTCAAGAAAAATTTAGAGATAAGAATTGTTGTGATATTTACTGCTTTGTAAAATGACTCATACTAAGGATTAAGCAAAATATTTTTGGCTTATGCTTAAGGAACTGGGGCCTTTTAACCATCTCCGGAAGTACTGTCTCTACCCAAAGCTCAGATAATGTTCTGAGACTAGATGAATGACAAGTCTGCAGGATTGCTTCCTGTGACTGAAGAGAGATTTGTTGAAGAGGTGTGTGTGAATGGCTAGGGGGCTTTTGGCTGAAGGGCCTTAAAGATCTAGAAGCATCAGGTTTCAAGTGGTCACATTTGTGTCCCATTTCAAGGCGGGAGGTGAGGGGGTGTGTTGGTTTCATGAGTCTGCCGTATTCTGACCTGACCCTCCATGTCTCTAGAAGGAAATCTCCAGGATGCCATGTTTTTTCCCTGCTTGTGTCCAGGGAGTGTTTCAATATACTGTTTTGCATGGTTGCAGTCCAGCACAGGGACTGGAACCATTCACAGTACCGAATCCTTTACACTTCTGATGTATGTTGTTGATGACCATTGGCACAAATAAATTCGAAATTCTTCATGAACTTTGAGTCAACTCCTGAGGAATGTGATCTGAAAGTTGGGTATTGAAATGCTTTTTAAACTTATGGAGAGACCAGATGTTCTTCACAAGATTTTAGTTATAGTTTTTAGGTTTATTAAAGGGAGCAAGAAAAGATGCCTATGATAGATAAACTTTGTTGTGTGATTGGCTACTTTCTAGCTATAGTTATCAGTTACACACTTGTTCCAGTGGATTAAAATTTTGCATTAGGACCAAGTGAGCTTGCCCTCTTGGTCCTTTTCCTAGAAAGTAGACTCCATTAGGTACACATGCCACTTGCTTTGGGGTCTCTTACTTCATATCTGGCCAGCAGTGAGGTGAGAAGTGTCTGCTTTAATGGACTTGGGCTCTGGGGGACACCTGGAAGCCCCCTTAGTATCATAAACCAAATGAGACTAAGCAAGCGTCTTCCCGTCAGTGGGAAGTGTCCTCATCAAATATAGAAACTTAACTTTAATAACATTGCTAGCCTTGTTAGTTGATAGTAGGTAGAAGAGTCCTTCAGTGACACTGAAAATTTAGGGTTATAACTAGAGTGTCTTGGACTTTCTCTACTCAGTCCATATAAAATGAATGCTCAATTGAACCAGTTTCTGCAAATTAAGGCCTAAAGATTGCCATAAGAGAGATAGGAGTTTCTTCCTTAAAGGTGGAGATATTTGTGGGAAGTGTCTCCATGATGTCTAATTTCAACCCTGTTTCCCATTTAGGCGTCATTAGTAACAGACGTTAGGGTGGTTGTTTCTTAGATTTTCAGGATTTAAGCACTGAAGGGAAGGTGTGTTGGCAGCAATCTGTCTTTCTGCCCTGCAGTCCTAAGAAAATGCCTCTTGGTGCTGAAGATGCCAGGGGGTAAAGCTGCCAATAAATAGCTGCATTAGCATGGACTGACATAGTCAGTGAATATTATGTAAAGAAAATTGCACAGTGTAATCTAACAAAGTGAAGTCTTGGCAGACAGCAGCACCCTGCATTGTGTAGCAAACCACAAGACAAATTGCGCCCCTTCTGCAGGTCCTGAGCTTGATTTTCTTCCTAAAGCACTGTGCAGTGTTAGCAGTGTGCCTGGCTCACAGAGAGAACTTCCTCTGTAATTTTGTTTCAGTTCCCCCAACTCCTCTGCCAACCAATGATGTCGATGTGTATTTTGAGACCTCGGCTGATGATAATGAACATGCTCGCTTCCAGAAGGCTAAGGAACAGTTGGAAATTCGGCATCGCAACCGTATGGACCGGGTAAACCTCGCCAGTTCCCTTATCACAGTGGTTTTGTTTTTCGGAGCTAAGGATTGTCGTGGGGCCTGACATATATTAGGCAAGCACCTTCCAGCATGGTTTTTATAGGTGAAGAAAGTGGTGTCCCTAGAATGTCATGGGTGTCTTTCATGATGATGTCATTATTTAAATGGTCTTGCAGACATTCTGATCACTTCTAGTAGCTAATTCAAAAAATTTTGTGTCACTACCCAAATTGAATACTTTTATCATGAAACTGAAAGTAGATGAGATGAAGGCAAACAAGTAATGCATTCTAGTTGTGAACCATTGCATGGGGTGGCTTCTCAGGGAGACCACAGTGTAGCTACCTCCCAGACTAACCTAGAGTTGAAAAGAAATGGACCTGAGAATTCCTTGCTGGGGACTAAGGACATAGCTCAGCTGAAAGAATGCTTACCTAGCATGGACAAAGCCCTGGATTCAGTCTCCAGCACTGTATAAACGAGGATGGTAGGGTACACCTGAAATCTCAGCCCTTGGAGGTGAAGGCAGGAAGAAGAATAAAAAAGTTCAAGGTTATACCTTGAACTATTTCAAAACAAGGATAGCAAGAAGAAAGACTTGCAGGCTTTCTGTCCACCCAGCCCTGTGCATTACCTACATGGGACTTATTCTTGGGACTATGCTTGTTATTTTATTTATCTGCATCAGTTCTGAAAAATAGGTATTAATCTTTTTAATGTAGGCAGGGGGAGATAAGACACTAAGAATTCTAAGTAACTTGCCCAAGGTTATATAACAAAGAGGGACTGGAATTGAGGTTTCAACTGGGAATGACTGAGGCCTAGAACTTTCCAAGTAACAGCCCTGAACTCAAAGGATCATATGATGTGGTTTCCTTTTGCACAATTTCCGACATTGGATTCAGTGCCTGGCAGTATTTTTAGAAAATGGGGGAGCTGTTTCAGGGGATTATTCTCTGATGTTTTTGATCTTTGTTGTAGGTAAAGAAAGAATGGGAAGAGGCAGAGCTTCAAGCCAAGAACCTCCCGAAAGCAGAGAGACAGACCCTCATTCAGGTAAGATGCCTTTTCCAGGGACAAAGCATCCAGCCTGGCCTATTGAAAACATAGTCAGAGCCAAACTCTCAGGGAATTTGAATTCGACACCTCCTTCAGGTCAAGGACTTAAATTACGAGGAAGTTGTAACTGAACTCTTTTTTTTTTTTTTCCCTCCTTTTTTTTTCACCACTCATACCGCTCACCTATGTAGAAGGAACCAAACTCTCCCAGAGCACACCTAATTCATGCAGGAAGTAACCTTGGCTCAGCTGTTGTCAGTTAATTCTACTTTCCTGGCAGAAGCCCTCCGTCATCTTGTTCATGAGTTGTGACTTGCTTTTCAACACTACTGAATTAAAAAACAAACTAGCAGACTAATTGATAAGTCAAAAGGCAGAAAACAGAGCTCTGTAATGCAGGTTTATCTCTTAACTTTGTAAAAAGATAACCCTAATGTCATAGCAACAAATTGTATCCCCCTTCAGTGAATGGGAGTTGCTAGCAATTTATTAGACTGATTTGGTTTTGAAAACCTGATTACTTTTTTTTTTTTTTTTTGGTACTGGGAACTGAACCAGAAGCTTCACTCAGGCTAAGCATGCACTGATTATATTTTAAATCAGTTTATATTTAGCTGAACTCTCTCCTGGTGGTGTCTTTCCTGGAGGACCTTTACTTTTTTGAAAACAGTCACTCAGAAAATCTTGGGGCCCTAGTTCTTACACAAGGAGATGCATCGTATATAGAGGTTTTTTAGTTCAACACCTTAAATTTTGCCATGAACATGGCCAGGCATCTTACAGATAGCTTGTCCTTCCCAACTGTAATAGGCATGATTCAGTGTTACCTACCACATTAAATTATGCTTCAAATGTATCTCCTGTTGGCTTCAGAATTTAGAGACTGACATCCTACCAGAACATGGAAGAAGACTATAGTAAACTTTGAAATTGCAGACCTAGTAATTTCAGTTACAGAAATGTTAGCATCCCTCTAATACTAAACCTTAATTGACTTTTTTTGGATAAGTAAGCATCCTGGTTGAAATCAGAGAAAATACATCTTGACCTTCCTTTTTGGCACTTTGACTGTCTTACATAGGTGCTAAGCAGAGAAAAGCATTGGATTCTGAGCATGCCTGCTT
Organism: Eospalax fontanierii; assembly: GCA_035773235.1. Classification (NCBI taxonomy): domain Eukaryota; kingdom Metazoa; phylum Chordata; class Mammalia; order Rodentia; family Spalacidae; genus Eospalax; species Eospalax fontanierii. The sequence goes on from CM069539.1 coordinate 33,683,873, forward strand.
AGACTTCTTGCGGGTGCCATGTATTATGTGGTGTTCCTCTTTTCTTGGCTTAGCATTTCCAAGCTATGGTTAAAGCTTTAGAGAAGGAAGCAGCCAGTGAGAAGCAGCAGCTGGTAGAAACCCACTTGGCTCGAGTGGAAGCCATGCTGAATGACCGTCGACGGATGGCTCTGGAGAACTACCTGGCTGCCTTACAGTCTGACCCACCTCGGGTAAGTGGCAGTCAGAGCCGGCTCACTTCATGTTGCCTATTCCTAAAGCATATACTTAATGAAACCCCAATGTATGGCAAATACATTGATAAAAATTGCATTTTTATGATTAGGTTTTGCAAAAATGAATGTAAAGAAAGATGAGGAAGAGGAACTAAATTCTACCATTTTATGTATGGGCTTATTGTTGTTACATCACTATGGCTACATTTGCCTTCTATGATATGCAAGCATTTTATATTGGACAAACATAATCTCAGGATACTAATCAGTTAGACAATTACTGAATTTTCTGTAGTAGATAGCCTTACTTTCAAAGAACAAAAACATACCTTCTATGAATAAAAGCTTTTGAACCAGTTCCATTTAATGTATAAGAAAAAAGAAAGATGGCTGTGATAATGTGTACTTGTAATCCCAGAACTTGGGAGGCAGAGATGGGAGGATCTCAAGCTTGAAGTCAGTCAAATAGACAAAAAGGCAAAAATAATTTATATTGAATAACATAAGTAACTGGTCTCAGCGTTTGTCTTATGCTGATGACTAAGCTGCCTTGAGGAGGGTAGAAAGTATTGGATAGGGACTGGTGCGATCACTCAAGATAAAGGCCCTTGCTGCACAGGTCTGGAAACCAGAGTTCCATCATCCAAACCCACAAAAAGGTGGAAAGAGAGAGTTGTATTCACTCTGACCTCTAGATGCATGCTGTAGCATGCAGCCCCCATCATGTATGTATGCTAAATAAAATATGTACTGGACAGGAGACTATTTGTGTCCTTGATTAAGCCATTGAAGTGTTTCTCTTTGGGGTGACAAAGGACACTACCTACTCACCATTCAGGTATTAGGCCGAGCCAGGAGAAAAGATCAGAGGAGCACTGTAGATTGGAGATTCTGGAGAGTACTTTAGTTCCTGCTGTTTTACCTAGAGAGATATTTCTCTACTTCTTTTCCAAAGCTGTAACTTTCATTCTTTGTTTTTGTTTTGAGACAGGCCTTGGTCTCACAGAGATCTGCCTGCCTCTGCCTCCTTAGTGCTAGGATTAAAGACCTGCACCACCATACTCAGCTATAGCTGTCATTCTTACATGAACTTTCAAGCTCTTGTTTTTCTTACTGATTTTGTAGCCTCTGGGTATTAAAACAATTGTACTTCCTTACAGCCTCACCGCATTCTCCAAGCCTTGAGGCGTTATGTTCGTGCTGAGAACAAGGATCGCCTGCATACCATTCGTCATTACCAACATGTGCTGGCTGTTGACCCAGAAAAGGCTGCCCAGATGAAATCTCAGGTATACTAGGCATAGAAATTGCTGCCTAGAAAGAATTTCTAATGGATGATGAGATAGCACTGCCAGCTGTGCTTATACTTAGTTCTTAGAAAACAATTTTTGAAGACATTTGATACATGAGTTGGTTTTTGCAAAGAAAAGTCTGTTCTGATTTAGTGTTCATCTGAAATAATATTTGAGATCCTTTTCTAGGCAGATATGTCATGTAGGTCTTAAAAATTGTTCTCAAGCTCACTGGTAGGAGCACTTGACTAGAATATCTGAGACTCAGGATTTGATCTCAAGTACCACAAAACAAACCACACAAAACACTGGCTTTCCTTTCTGTTTTTTCCTTACACTTTTTGTTCAGACAGACACATTTCTGGGTTTTGTCCCATGCCAGGTCTGACTGTACTCCACCGTCATTTAAGCCAAAAGTCAGTGACTCAGCCAGTTAGATTTCCAAGGGCCTGGTAATAACATCACTGATCTTGGTTGATTTCCTTCCATATTTTAAATATAATAATTACAAATACTTACAGTGTCGGCCCACAAATTCTCTCTCCCTACGTCTTGCATTAGGATCATAAAATAATTTGCCTAGGGGTCTTGGAAATACTGAAACTGAGTTTCACTTCATTTGTTGACCAGAAGTTTGTGTGGCACCATCTACCAAATTCTATAGTAGCATCTAACGATAGAAAGTTAAGTCCCTTAAGTACAGCTCACAGGCTAATATAAAATTAATTTTAGTAATTACAAAGGTGAAGAATTATGTTCCTCAAAAGTACAGAGTTCACATTACAAGTTTGATGTTGGAGGGAATAAAAGACCTCTAGTGCCTGAAGAGTGGGGCTGTAGTTCTGAGGCCCTGGACGCTTCTGGTATGGGCCTAGAATTACCGCCTCACTTCACACTAGTTGGAGTAGAAGAGGGAAAACAAAAGTTTTGAACTACCTCTAGGAAGACAGAAAAATGGTAGAGAAAGATTATTCTTTGTGGTGCTGGGCATGGAGTTCAGGGCCTTACTCCTGCTAGGCAGGCACTCTGCCACTGGGCTCCAGATTCCTGGGCCTCATCGGTACATTAAATAAGTTATTAGAAAATCCCTACAACAAAGATACCATTGCCGTACCAAGTAAATGAAGAAGTAGAATTGTTCCATCATGGAATTTTTATAGGGAGTCCTAGCTTTCTTATGAGCTGTTTACTGTCTGCTTTCACTTTGTGATTCTAACAAGTGGGGTCACTGAATTATGTTAATCTTTGTCTGATTCCTGTTCTCTCTGAACATGTAAAAAATGTAAGAGTCTCAGCCTATTACATGTTAAGTAATCTTTATTCAGAATGCTGAAAACCAAAAGGACTTCTGACTTAAAAATTTAAAACTATTTACTATGTATACAGTAAGATATTCTTGGAGGGGACCCAGGTTTAAACCTGATCCCATTTATGTTTAATGCGTATCTTATACACAATTCTGAAAGTATCTTCAGGCAGTATGTTTAGAGCTCTTCTGTCCATTTATATTTGTGGTATCACGTCAGCACGGAGAATTGAAAACACTCAGCCTGGGGTACCATTTGCCTTGCTTGCTTCCCAGAGAATCAGTGCTTCTACCTGTCCCTCATGCTCTGCAGGTCAAAGGTTTCTAGAAAGACACTCATTTTCACTGTTCCCGTGTGGGTTTTGTCCTCCTCTGGGTGTAAGAAGCACTTTCTCTCTCATATGACTCTGTAATTCATCTGAGGAAGTATAATAGATAGTGTCAGCACATGCTTAGACTCTGGGCGATACATTGCAGTTCCATTTACATTTTTTGCCAAGACACTCACTCTTCCACTTTATCAATTTATTTGATTGACAGAATGGCAAATATAAAATTAAATTGATTTCATATTGCCTTTAAAGCTCAGGGGCACATCAATCTATAGTAAAAGCATCTTTATTTATTTATTTTTCTTTATTTTGACCCTTTTTGTTAATGGCTTCAAGGCCACATAGTCTATTGACTTTGAGCGCCCTCTTTAGAAAAAGCTCAGTAGCTGCAAGCCTGGGCAGAAAGGATACTGTAGTTTGTGTTGAGCTGCAGCCGCATGCTTCTGTTTGGGGCAAATCACCTTTCATTTCTACCTTGGATGCTTTTGTTGTTATCATTGGATAAATAACCTTTGCATCCAGGAAAGTAATAAGCTAGCATCAGCAAATCTTCCTTTCAACATTCTCTTTAAAATCAGTTTTATGCCTCAGCACGATTCTTTTTTTTTTTTTAAAGAATAGTGTTTTAGTAAATAAGAATAAGTTCTGGTCTTAACAATAATAGTTTTAATCAGCTGCTGCTTCACTAAGTATAATCCATAAATGGTCTCGTTTTCTCATGAACCTACTTTTTAGCCAGTGATTTCATGTTTGTTTATGTACTCGAATCTAGTGGTTAAAGTGATCATGACATTTTTGCTCTTTCACTCAGCAAAACTTGAATAAAGTCTAGCACTATACAAAGTAGGGCTCTTGGACCCAATATAGTTGTTGGCAATCATCCACAGACATTATATATTGCCTTATATTTTAGAAATTATTAAATATGGCCAAAAGAAATAGATTTCCTTTCACCAACTTCTCTGCTGTATTCTGCAGAAAATATGCCCTTGGAGTCTCTCTGTATTTGGGTATTTGGTGTGTGGTTTCCTCCTGGCTGATAGTTCTAATGATAATGACAAGGCTTCTCCACCATACTTGTGCTTCTAGGTGATGACACACCTTCATGTGATTGAAGAAAGAAGGAACCAAAGCCTTTCTCTGCTTTACAAAGTTCCTTTTGTGGCCCAAGAAATTCAAGAAGAAATTGGTGGGTACTAACCATATCAAGGCCAGGTGGGACCTCTTGATGAGGCAAGAAGTGAAATAAATAAAAGCAAGCAAGGCTGATGAGGTAGAATATTAGCACACAAAGATTTCAGAAGCTTGTAATTGACTGGAACTCATGACAAGGTCAAGGAGTCTCCAAAGACAGATGTACTGGCGTGGAGCCCCAGAGCCTTGAATTTCCTTGCCCTTCACTCTTGTTAGCGGAAGAAACTCTAGAGTGTGAAATTGCAGGGACCTAGGAAGTTTCCTGTTACCATTTTACTGCTTAGTTGCTAATATCTATTATGTATTCTACTGTGTATCCCAGAGTAAAATGGTACACCAGTGGACAGTGTCTGCTAGAGTTCCTGTTATGGCGGTAGAGAAACAGTAAGACAAGGTGGTCATAGGGACTAGGCGGAGCCTTCTAACCAAGGTGGAAGAGTGCTGTGTGGCCCACGATCTCTGGGGTGTGATGACCTGAGATCTGAACAAACTGTCTGCAAAAACCACAAGGGAAAGTATATTGTTAGCAGATGAAGGGTGGCTGCGGAGTCCCAAAGTTGGTGTCAAGCAGTGCAGTGGAGTAGAACTGTGTGGCGGGGACACAGTGCGGGAGAAGCAGGACAGAGTAGGCAGGCCCAGATCAAAGGGAGCTTAGACTTCAGAATAGTGGGGAGCTTTCCACAAAGGCTGTAAGCTAGAATTATGCTTTAAAAACTAATATGAACTGGGCATGGTGGCACATGCCTTTTATCCTAGCACTGGGAGGCAGAGGCAGGTGGATCTCTGTGAGATCGAGGCCAGCTTGGTCTAATAGTAAGTTCTTAGTCTTGGTCTTAATAGTAAGTTCTAGGCCAGCTGGGGCTAATAAGGAAGGAGACTCGTCTCAAAAAAGACCAAAAAAAAAAAAAAAAAAAAAAACCCTAATATGATTTTAAAATACATACAGCTGTACTCTTGAAAAATCATGTGACTGATTAAAATTGGAAACTAGCCTTGAAGCATTTATGCATCCAGGAAGATGGTGGTGATATGTGCTGGGGCTTGTAAAAGAAGTATGAGAGGTCTTTGAAATGTGTTCTAAAAAAAGGTACAGAACCAGACATGGTGGCAAACACCTTTAATCCCAGCACACGGGAGGTAGAGGCAGGCAAACTGAGTTTGAGACCAGTCTGGTCTATATAATCAAGTTCCAGACCAACCAGGGTTACACAGTGAAACTCTGTCTCAAAAGGAAAAAAAAAATTTGCCAATGTCCAGAATTCTCTATACAGAGTAAGGTAGGAATATCACTCCAGATAGCACAAAGTAAGGGCCCATTGAAGTCAGGCTTGGGGAACCCAGTGAGTTCACTTACAAGAGCATGGGTGTCTCAACAGGTGCTACCCTGTGAAGCAGTCCCACTCTAGTCCATTGTTTACCTCTTCTGTAATGGTGATTGACATCTGTGGAAGGGGTGGGACCTCAAAAGGTTCTAATGAATCTTTTCACCCTCCCGATCTCCTGAGGGTCTGGTGTGGATCATCTCAGCTCCTTTGCTTCAGGATAGTGATGGTCATGCCAAGCCCAAGGAAATAACTGTACTACAGTGCTGTTGGACAGTAAATGTGGAATTTTCAGATAAGGCAAAATTTGGTTGCCTACAGAGATACAGGTGTGAGAGTCAGAATACTTTAATTTTTGTTTTTTAAATTTAAAAATATTTATGTGTATAAGCGTATTGCCTACATGTATTAAGTGGACCCATGTCATGGGTCAGAAGACCCATGGAGGTCAGAAGAGGGCATTGGATCCCTTGGAACTGGAGTTACAGGTGGTTGTCTGCCGCCGTGTGGGTGGGTGCTAGGAACTAGACCTGAGTCCTCTGCAAGACCAGCCAGTGCTCTTAACCACTGAGCCATCTCCAGCCCAGTCATGATATTTTAAAAACAAGCATTGAGAAGTAGGTCCAAACGATATGAAATTGCAATTATGCATGAGTGATGGGTAAGGGGTGCTGCAGAGCCAAAGGGCAGCCTCGGGCTGGTAATGCAGACTGATGGAATCTCCTCAGGTCTTGAGTTCTGGAATGACAAGAATTATCCTTCTTTCTGAGTACTGGTCCTGTGTCTAGACCTGTTTCTGAAAGCTGCCTATTTCCTGTTATCTTGTCATCAGATGAGCTCCTTCAGGAACAGCGAGCAGACATGGACCAGTTTACTGCCTCCATCTCAGAGAGCCCTGTGGACGTCCGGGTGAGCTCTGAGGAGAGTGAGGAGATCCCGCCGTTCCACCCCTTCCATCCCTTCCCATCCTTATCTGAAAATGAAGGTATGTATGGTCCTGAGAGCCACTCCTGGTAGCCAGACAGAGGAGAATGAAATTAGAAAATTAAAGTTGTTTTTTTTTTTTTTTTTTAAACCTGGTCATGTTGGGATGGTTGTAGACTAGCGAGAGGCAGGTGAAAGGAAACTCAGATTCCACAAGTGCTCACTCTGTGCAGGATTGTGCTGAGTCCTACAGAGTAGTTGGCTTCAGTATCACCAGGAAATCAGGAATATACCTCCCATTTAATAGATTATATTAAGCCCTCTGCTTGTGTGATGCCCCTTATATATGGGACTGACTTTGTGGGTTAAGCAGAACCTTCATGTAATGTTATTTCATTACTTTTCCCTAACAGTCTTGGGAGGGAGATTGAATGGGGCAGGGAGGGATGAAGATGCTTTATTGGCTCAGGGTCACATCTCTGATGTAGGTTGGATTAGAAGCTGTATCCTTTGATTCCTAGTTGGGTGTGCTTTCCTTTAGTCTCTTGCTGGTTCTTGGTATCTAACAGTGTCTCTAAAAACCATGGACCTGTACCAGAAATAAACAAGCTGCTGAGACTCATGCCCAGAGACCAGTATGTATAATCAGATTCTGTATGCTGCTGCTGGTGGTGGTGAAGGTGGTAATGATACAAATGGCCCATAGCTTTGAAGTCCTGATTAGGTATCCTCTTTAGTTAATTAAGCATTGGGCCAGGGTGCTTTTCATTCAGTCCCCTGAACAATCTTCTAAGGTAGGTACTATGAGTGTCCCATTTAGGGATTCTGTAGTCTGTACAAGGTCAGTAACTTAGCTTATAGGTGAATTTGAACCCAAGCTGACAGGTCCTACACTTCTAAGCTACAGTCACACACCTCTCATAGATGTAATAGCAGGTGAAGGTGCCAAACCAGCAGAAAGGTATGTATCCAACTTACCTTTTAGACCTTAATTAAAATGCCTTCTAACTGGTTACCTCAGATATATACACTTGGAGCAGCTGACCATCCAATACTAAAATAAGACCTAAGAAAGCAGGGGGTCAAGTGATGACGCCTCATTCTTAATTCTTATCCTACAAATTTCAAACCTGTGGGACTGTAGGGTGGCCATGCATGGACAACTTCTCTACACTTCTTTTGGATCGGGGCATTTTATGCATAGCTCAACTTGAACCTTGTTTCTTTGTCAACAAACCACAATACTAACTTCATTTTTTGCTATTTCCTAAAAAAAAAATAATAATAATAATAATTTGGGGGGATAAGTTAAATAATTGGGAATCTTCTAAAGTTTCTGTAACAGCCTGAGCCTCACCCACTACTTCCCTCTCATCAGGGATCCATCTAGGGATTTGCTATTCAGATTACTGTTGGTTTGTTAATGGGATATTTCAGGCATAGTTTTTAAGGAAAATGCCTTTTGTTCACATTGTAGAGAAATTCTAAGACAGGAACTTAGAAGGAAACCATTTTCTTTCTTAATCTCCTTTTGTGCTATTTTGTTTTTTATTGTTTTCCTTTCTGCTAGACACTCAGCCGGAGTTGTACCACCCAATGAAAAAAGGTTGGTTTGTCAAAGCTGTTCCCTTAAGACCTCCATTCCTTTTCACTTCCCCAGTGCATTGGAAGTTTCATTTTATGTTTCATGCCACCATCTGATTTCCCCGCCTCATTTCTTCAGCCATGGCTGTGAGTGGAGATAGAGTAGACCTGCTTCTGTGTCACTAACGAGCTCCCTGTCTTTCCAGTGTGCAGAGTCTAGTCACTGTGTGGCCACCCTAAGCTTTCCTTCTGGGTTGCCCTGAAAAACAGATGCTGTCCTAAATCCTTTCAGTCTGGGTCAGTTTCTAAAAACATGTGTTCAGTTTAACAAGTTTGTTGTGATTAGCTGAAACACATAATAAGATGCATAACTTATACCAGGTGGACTGTTCTTTTCCTCTTCACTCTTTTTTCTCTGCTTTTCCCAGTTCCCTTTCCCCTGCTTTTCTAGTTGTCTTTATCTTCTGTCTTGTCTTCTGTGTTGTAGCATTTCTCAAACACAAGAAGCTGATGATGAAAGAGGTAGACACAGGTGAACTCTTGGTACAGTCAGTCTCCAGTCTTCCAAGGCAGTGCATGTTATGAAAAGCATCCTGCCAGCTGCCTTGTGTATTTGATCTTATTTAACCCACGAACCTCCCTCCTGGGCAGTGTTTTTGGCTCAGTTTTACAGATTAGGCAGTTGAAAAAGGTTCTTAGGTTACACGACTTGCTTCCCAAATTTGTGAATTTGAGTAGAGGTCCCAGGGCTCTGTCCTCAGAGCCCATGTGGTTTCTGCTGCCTAAGTTGCCAGTGACAGCTGCTGAGTCCCTTAAGTGGTTGGGCAATCCCCCTGTGGAATCACTGACAGTAATGGATGTTCTTAGTGTATTTTATGAGCTTTCTCTTTTGGCTTTGACAGTCTGATCATGAGTGGACCAAGTGGAATTCCGTGGATCAGAATTTGATGTTCTGATTTATGTCATAATTTACTTTTAGAAGTGAAAAATGTGTGTTAATACTTCAGAAAATTTTTTGCATGTTAATATTCAGCTTTGCCTCTTCCTAAGATCACTACTCTAACATTCCCAAGTGCACATCTTAGATGCTAAGTTTAACTGGCTTTTGCTTTCATACTTAATCTTACGCGTGGGGACAATATATAACCACTAACTCTTGGTCTCTTGAAGACACTTGTATGCGTTTTATGAAACCAGAGTAACCAACATGGGTTATAGCACTGAAAAGTCTTAAGACAGTCTGGACTGGTGGTAGGCCTTTACATGAGTACTTGTAAAGTTGGTTCAGTACTACCTGATATTTCTAAGAGTCTTGCCCTTACAACTTATACTCTAAAGAGAGTGTGAAGTGGAAAGAAATCAGCATTTATTGGGTTTAGCAATGAGCATCTGTGCTGAGTCAGTACCCTTCTGGAGTCCTCTTTCTTGAACGGCTGGCAGGCAGTATTGGTTCACTGGCATTTTGAGACACAAAAGCCAGCACTGATTTAACTAGTAGAAAGTCATGCTTTTTTTTTTTTTTAAAGCAAAAGCTTTAGAAAAAATGGCATCACTTTTGGCCGCAGTGTAATGAACTAATGAATTAGCTAGCCTGCAAACTCAGCAGCTGCAGAGACTGTCATTAATTATTCTTGTTGCTCTTGTTAAAAACAAGTCTAGCTGTGAGCTGGAAAGCTTTGCTGTGGCTGGGCCATATTGACATAGCCATCCTTTCAGAACTCTGGGGAGAGCAGTGCTGTGTATAGATTCACACTGGACTCTCTTTACTTTAGCATGCTAAGTAAGTTATCAGGTTGATCTGTTTATAAAATGTTCAAATCACAGATATGTATGTAGAGCTGTATATATTGTTATTAATAAGAAATTTGTGGTAGCTAGATATCACATGCTTTAGAGCTGATGATGATATAGAGGACTTTCCCTTTTTTCCCCTCTCTGGGTCTATGCTGAGTCCAGTCATGCTGTGTATTTGGAGGCTGTCATTCCATGTGCCATGCATGAGTGATGTTAGCTCAGGCCATGTACGACCTTGGAAAAAGGACAGTTGCTATTCCTGTACTTTGCTTGGAATTCTCGTGTTGATGGACTTCTTTCTTTCTGCTCACCTGTGCTCCCCATTTTAGGGTGTAACTTTCTTAGCATCCAAATCTGAGAAGAATACACAGTCCAGTGGGAACACAGGATATTGATAATCATAAATTGTGATTTTAAGTGCTATAACCTGGGAGTATCTCCCAAGAGGAACTGAAGCTTGAAGGACCAATAAGAGAACTTGAGGTTAGGGAAGGTATTTGAGGCAGAAAGAATTGCTTGTGCAACAAACTGTTCTGCTCAAGTACACACATGGAATATTGCTGGGTGACTGTCTTTCATCTATGCAGAAGGATCTAGGTACCAAAGACTAGAGCTGTGGGATAGCAAGTGTGCATCAAGGTCACATATGAGGATTGGAACACATTTTCCATCCTAGAATACTCTGGGACTCTGCTTCTCTCCCAAGGCTTACATTCCATTTCTCCAAGTGGGAGACAAGTAAACATTTTGTCTTCCTTCATTTTATACATCGGTTCTTTGAAAATGCCTGTATCATTCATCCTTGTAGAGCAAAGTGCATCCTCAGACACAACAGGGCAGTAGCTCATGGAGCCTTGGGGGGAGTGTTGAATGAGGGTTCTCTGGCCCTCAGGCAGGAGTTGGCTACTTTCTATGAGATTGACCTGAGGTGTGCTGCCTAGAAACTCAGCTGTAATCTTTCTCTACACAGGGTCTGGAATAGGAGAGCAAGACGGGGGACTGATTGGTGCGGAAGAAAAAGTGATTAACAGTAAGAATAAGATGGATGAAAACATGGTAAGCCTGTTGTCTTCTGCATAGCACGTTTCCATTTGGTATGCTGGAGTGAGAGGCCTGGTGGCTCGTACTTCCAGTTTCATATCTACGTTTGAATTTCCCATGTGGCAAGAGATAAGGTACCAGCTGTTCTGCTTCTCGGTTCAATGCTAAGCTGTGCTGCTTAGCATCTTCGGAGGAGGAGATGGGTCGGGCCTTTTTTCTCCAGTAGCTCATCTCTTATTATACAGTAGAAAAATATATTTGTAACTGAAGGTTTAAATAGCATATCGGGGGCCATTTTCAAGTGAGAATTGATTTATTAAGTGAAAAATAAAATTGAGCTTGGTTCTTGCAGTTAAGAGTTTCTACCTCCTTGCCTTCGTCTGGTATTTTCTCTCACTTAAGTTTTTAGATTGTCTTCAGCTGATTTAAATTACTTTTGTATTTTTGGGGAGTGTTACATGCATGCATGGCCACTGTTCATGTGTACAGGTCAAGGGACAATTTGCAGTAGTGTTTCTCTCCTGCCATCATGTGGGTCCCAGCAGCTAAACTCAAACTGTCAAGCTTGTGAGCACCTCTACCCACAAAGCCACCTCCCTGGCCCGAGTCTGATGTTTAAATGCAGCTTGTTGGGAGTCAGTTACCTCAAGGAAAGAACAAGTGACCCTCACTGTGGACCGGTCGTCACGCGGTGCTTTTGTATCCGTACTTACCCTTCACTCAAGGATTTAGTGAGTGGATTTAGATCAGTGTGACAAAAGTAACTGGTCTGTAGGTATCTGCTTCCACCTATAGAAACCATCAAGTGGAATAAAAAGAAATGATGTTTAATTATCTCTCCCCTCCCACCCAGCAGTAGGTGCTGACATTCCTAACTGTTTCAGGTGATTGATGAGACTCTGGATGTTAAGGAAATGATTTTCAATGCTGAGAGAGTTGGAGGCCTTGAGGAAGAGCCGGTATGTGTTCAGTGCCAGATCTTAGGCCAGTCTTCATGTCTGTGTTCTCCTTTGCCCTTCTCAGTTCAATTAGAAAATGAAAGGTTCCTGGTATTTTCAGTTGATAAGGGACTCTCATTCCCATTTCCCATATTTCTGAATAAGAAAGCAAAAATGAAAGTTTCCATGAAGATTGGAAAAGCTAGGCATTGTCCCCATATGGATGATGTCTACAAAGCAGGGATCGGGATGTTGCCCTGGGTTTTTGAACAGGCTGAGAGGTACTTGCCCCTCCTTGAGTTTCCTGACTCAGGTTGCCAGGTGGTCACTAGGACTTTCATCCCTGTTTACTTTGTTGTTTTAGGAATCTGTGGGACCTCTGAGGGAGGACTTCAGCTTGAGCAGCAGTGCCCTTATTGGTCTGCTGGTCATTGCAGTGGCCATTGCTACAGTCATTGTCATCAGCCTGGTGATGCTGAGGAAGAGGCAATATGGCACCATTAGCCACGGGATTGTGGAGGTGAGGAGTGGCCGGAGCTGGTGAGGGTTCGCTCTGCGCTGTTAACGGGGAACTGGGAGGAGAGGTCTGGAACCGTACGGACAAAGATCTTGACTTCTTGCTTGCTGGACTTGCTGCTATCATCAGTGATGTTACTCGTTGACTAATTAGGTTGTTTTAGAAGTCAGCCATAACTGAATTATGTTACACTTGTTTCAAGGAACTGTCACCAACTTTCAACATCAATGTGGGTTTTAATCAGATTAAGTGGTTAAATATCAGAAGGTTATAAAAACGGTCTGTGCTTCAGAAAGTAAAAATAATTTTCTCCCCAGAATATTTTCTTTTTTCAGGGGTGTGTGTGTGTGTGTGTGTGTGTGTGTGTGTGTGTGTGTGTCACCGGGATCAAGCTAGTAGCCTTGAGCTGAACAGGTATTGCTACGTTCTTTGCTCCTTTGCTCTTTCATAGTGGTTGGGAGATGGGACCAAAAAGCAACTGGAAATTTAGAAAGAGCCAAGGCAGCCTATTTCTATTCTGTCTTCTGCTAATATTGGAGTGGTTTACCATTCCTTTTTTAGTGGATAGTGGGAGATGTTTAGTCTTTTGTTCTAGGTTATAAGTACGTTAAGGAATGCAATATTCTCTTGAAGAGTGGTTTAGAGAAACTAGTCTTGGTGGTTTGCTTTTTTTTTCCCCCTGGAGTCTAGCCTTAGCCGTAGAGTTTCAAAACTGGACAAGACTAGAGATTGTCTAGCCTCTTTTCTTAATGAATAACATGACATGACTTGTCTCCACTATCCCAAAAACTAAGTGGCAGAGCTGAGAGTCATAGTCACTGTGACGCTAGGAAATCCAGTGGACTGTTTCTCCCACTTAGACTCAGCTTTCAGGTCTCTTGTTTCAGAAGAAAGGATTACCTCTGACTTCTTTTCTTACTCCCTTGCTGGTGCCCTTGACACCAGTTCTGGTTTAGTCTGTCCAGCGGAAAAAGGATGCGGGCCTGCTTTGATCCCAGAGGATTATGCAGTGAACAACTTGGTCTCCTGACACTCTGTCTTCAGTCTCCTGCAGTGACCTGTAATCCTTGTTCCTCCAGGTTGACCCAATGCTCACCCCAGAAGAGCGTCACCTGAACAAGATGCAGAACCATGGGTATGAAAACCCGACCTACAAGTACCTGGAGCAGATGCAGATTTAAGGGCAGCAAGTGTGGCACCCTGGTTGGAGGGTACTGCAGGTGGGCCAGAAGAGGTCCAGCATTTATGTCTGACTGCTAACCACCCATGGCCAGAAGATCTCATCTTTCATCCTGCCCTCCTGGATCGTTAAGACTATAAAGTACTACTGTAGGATTGTAATTTCCATTCTTTTAAATGGGTGAAAAATGTTAATATAACAATATATGATATATAAACCTTAAAAGAAAAAATGATCTATTGCAGATGTCTGATGGATGTAGTTTTCTTTTTTAAATGAATTAGAAATGCCCCTTCTATTGCATTGTCTCACACACGCTCTATATAAACGGAAAATGTTGATTTTTCGATGATAGATTGTATACACAGGCTGTTTGTTCTAGTTATATAAGTCAGTTCTTATAGGCCCATTTGCTGTCTTGGTTTTTAGTTTATTTTTTAATGTAAAAAGGCAGTATTTCCTTTTTAAAGTTGCTGAGAAACAAGTGGACCTGAAGCACACCATGCTATACTTGCTAAGCTGTTTCAGAGGACCAGTTTCTTGGAAGCCTTGTGTTTCCAGTGCTGGGTACCTGGGTGTTTCCATACTTGCCCTGTCACCAAGTAGGGATTAAGACATTTCACTCTGGCATCTTCAGTGAGCCTAATGCATACAGACGAGGGTGTTCACTGCTGCTTCCCTTGAAATCCAGTTCTTCCACAGCAACTGGCCTGTAGCTGGTGTGTGCTGTTCTTCCACTCTGTTTACTGAGCTTTTCATTATCCACTTCCCCTTACAGAGTGTGTCCCAGTGTGCAGCCTCTTCCTCTTTGGACATCTCCTGCCAAAGGCACTGACCCTCTGCCCTCACTTGCACCCCCACCCCTCTCACCAGCCCCTTTGCTGTTCACTCAGAGAAGACCACAATAAGGAGGTGTCTGAGGACCCAGGAGCGTGCATGGGAGGCTTCTTCATGTGAAAGGAGAATGTTCTAGGTTGTACTTGAAACTGGATCTTTAGACACTGTAGAATTCTTCAGGATTTTTTGTTTCCTTCACATGAGTCTTTGTAACACTTATGTAGCTGATGTTGATGCTCACAACTTTTAGGGTTTTTGTTGTTGTTGTTATTTGTTTTGTTTTGTTTTGTTTTAATCTGAAGGTTCTGGTAACCTGTGGTGTATTTTTTTTCCTCTTCTCCTTCCTCCCCTTGGCCCTAGCCATGCATCTTCCCACTATGCACAGATTAAACTTCACCTACAGACTCCTTAATATGATCTGTGGAGAATGTACAGAACTTAAACACATCAATAAATACTTTAACTTCCACCAAGACACCTTGTTTTATTGACCCTGGCATTGATCTGTGATGGTGTTTTCACTCCAGCCTTTGAGGATGGTGGGTATCTTCCTTCTCTGACCTGTTAACCAGCCTGTACAACAGAGGCCATAATAAGTCAACTCAAAGGCTGCGTTCTTCATTTAAAGATGAATGTGGCGGTGTGCCACTATGTCCTAGCCCTCGGGAGGCAGGGACAAGACTGTTGTTGAGAGCAGGGCCAGCCTTATAGCAAGACCCTGTCTCAAAAGCAAAAAAATTGAAGGAAAGCCTGCCTAGGGTGTTTGGCAAAATTTAAATGAGGCTACCAATACCAGTCCAAAGTAAATTCCCACTGCTGAAAACAATGACTAGCGCTTGGGGCTGAATTTTCAGGGTAATATTCACAGCCTCAGTTTCTGATTTTCTTAAGTAAACCACTAGGAGGCCCTGTCTCCTCACCGGAGTCTGTTGCTGCTTACAGGACTTTGTGCCTGGGGGATATTTGTATCCAGTCTTTAAGGCTAATCTGAATCTTTAGTTTACCGGTCAGCAGGGTCATACAGGTATGTAGGTACACACAGGTATATATGAGAGGACTCTCTCAGAACACCAGAATAGGAAGTGACTATTCCATGAGCCTTTAACCAGGATGCAGCGTGGGTAAGCCCATCAACAGTCTGGATCACTGTAAAAATCACTTCCTAGCCGCTTCCCCTCCAGGGCCACCCCCGTGGTAACCCCTCAGGTTGGTGCCCAAGAGAGTCATGAAGAAGAAACTTCTTATTTGAAGTAAATGTCATGTAGTGCTCTGAAGAGTGGTCACTGGACCCTCCATTACTGTCTGGGAAGTAGCTTTGCCGGTCATCTGATTCTAGATGTAGTACAGCAGCTTATTTAATACTTAACTACCATCTGCTCACCATTTCTCAAGCAGCGTGTGGCTTAGTCATCTCAGCCTTTGGAAGTATAGTACGGGTCTTCTTGTCCCAGAAAGCTGAGGTCTTGCAAACCTGGCATCATGCTCCCTCCTTCCGCCACACTCCCCTGCAGCGTACACCACCCCGCATGATCGTCTCTGAGGCCTGCTTTAGAAGCTAGCCTCTTGACAGTTCTAACTGGTCAGCTCTCAGGACTGTGTTCTTACCAGCACTCTGTTGACCATGAGATGGTCCCAGAAGTTCAGAGCTGATGGGAGTACTGTGGTTTCCACTTACGCATGTGTGGCCCAAATGGCTCAGCACAGCTGCGGAAGAGGTTGGATCAGAGTGCAAGAATTGTTGTAGCCAGGCCTGTGTCTCTCCTCCCAAGACAGATTTGCTTTGCACTGAACAGGGCATGGTCCCATCTAATTGAGTTCTCCTTAAGCTGTAGAGGTAGCTGTGTTTATGGTAGCCATATAGTGATTAAATTTTGTAAGGAAACACCCACAAAAATGTAAGGCAACTGCACTTTGGCCTCAGCCCAGGCTGGCTCCACTCTGCCTCCTACAGCACAGCTCCCTCATGAGTACAGACAGAAACTTACTCATCTCGGTTTCTGCCTCCGTGACTCAGCTGTGACCTCTGGGGAATGTGGCCCCACCCACCCCACAGTGAGCTCAGGTGCTGGCTGCTGTCAGGTGCAAAGGGCCTACCTGCCTGCCTGTTCATCATTGCAAATCCAAGTCCAGCAGCTGAGGTCTGGGCCAGACCCCAGTGTCCAGATGATCTGCTCTGGGTTTAGTTGCTGTGACAACTGATACCCTTATTTTAGGAGACACAGAAATAAGTCCCTAAGATTTGGGGAGATCCAGAGGTCCACTAGGAACATACTGCCCCATATTTCTCATGGAAAGTCATAGACCAAGGACAAAATAGAAGGAACTAAAAGGAACCTCATGTCTTTAGTCAAAACTTGACTGTGAAGTCACTTGTTAGTGCAGAACCAAAGTCTGCTTATGAGCACTGGGCTGTTCTGAGAAAAGCTGAAAGGGGTCCTCATACAACAGAGACTAGTTTCTTGCCTTGTTCCCTATGGAATCATGTCTTTTCTGTCCCCTCTGGGTTTTTAACCATAGACTTCATTAGTTCTACTGTGAAACAGCCCAGATAGCCAGAGAATAGACCTGAGCTTCATTTTCCCTAGAATCTTTGAGGTGGATGAGATGAGACATGACTTGAGAGGTCTTCAGGGAGTTTTATCTCCCCCAACCTCCTCAAAAAAGATGAAAATAATTTTAGTCAGATGCTGTTCATGTTAGTGCATACCTGTAGACCCCAGCAATTGAGAGGCTAGGGAGAGAGGACCACTTCAAATTCAAAGCCAACTTGAACTTCACAGGGAGACTGTCTCAAGAAAAATGGGAGAGGGGAAGACTAGAGAGATGACTCAGCAGTTAAGAGTTCTAGCTGCTATTGTAGAGGTTCAGTTCCTGGCACCCATGTGCTGACTGACAACCATCCAGAAATCCAGTTCCTAGGGAATCCAGCGCCCGCCTCACCTCCACGGGCATTGCACAACACAGCTGCACTTACATACATGCAGGCAATCCACTCATACACACAAAATAAAAAATAGAAGAAATGTGGTGTGTTCATATGTAAATGAGTATGCATGTACAAGTGCATATACATGTGTGCGCATGTATGTAGAGACCAGCAGTCAATGTCAAGTGTCTTAATAACTCCACCTTATTTTTTTTTATGTCAGACATTGTGCTAACAGGCTTTATTAGTCTAAACTTCTAAGACTGTAAATATAATCATTTTGAGTGGAGGTTTTTATAGTACATTGACAAACCTGATCCCCCGCCAAAATCTCCCAACCTATCGCCGACCCTCTCCTGAGGGTCTAAGCTATTCACTTGAGCTAGACTATCTTCCTACAAATTATCCCACGAAATGTTCTTATTTCCTTCAGTTCCTGCTCAAATGCTACTTTGCATGAGAACATTCACTTCACACTATTTGTTTTTGAGACGGGGTCCCCCTGTAGCTCCAGCTGGCCCAGAACTTACTATGTGGAGCAGGCTGGCCTCGATCTCATGGAGATCCACCTGCCTCTGCTTCCCTGGTGCTGGATTAAAGGCGTATGCCATCACACTGCTTTCTGAGACTCACTGAACCTGAAGCCCGTCGGTGTGGCTAGACTGGTCTGCAAGCCCTGGAGGTCCTGGCTCCGACTCCTCAGCACTGGGATTGCAAATGCATTCCTTTTTATGTGGGTGCTGGGATCGAGTCAGGTCTTCATCTATAAAGCGCCTTTGCTGACATTCATCTTCCCAGCACCCTCCCCGCTTTTGTTTTGAAGTCAGCACCACTGTCTAGACCTGTGCTTTCCATCAATGGAATTTTTAGTACACCACATGCATATTTATATGTTATTTTAAATGTATGCCTGTGTACTATCCAAAGCAGAAACCCAAGGCCTTGTGCACACCCAAATGCTTTTGCCCTCACTGAGCTATACCCATGGCCTCTGGAGTTACATATCACTGGAGGACCACAGACATGTCAGATTTTCATGACTCATCACTGGAGGTAGTAATCTTGATCACCTGGCTAGGGTGATGGTACAGATTTATCAAAGTCAGCTTGCTGTGTCTTCTTTGGCTTCTTGGAAAGCTATCGTGTACCTCACTTTTAAAGAGTGAAGTTAAGTCTTCCTATTCTGGTTTGATTTTTTTTTTTTTTTTTTTTGACAGAGTCTCATGTAGTTCAGACTGGCATCAGACTTGCTATGTAGCTGAGAAGGATGTTAACAAGGATTCTTGTTCTCCGCATGTGAAGTACTAGAATCATAGGTGTGTGCCTCCATTCCTGGCTTATGTAGTTCTAGGGATCAAATGCAGAGCTTTATGCATGCTAGGTGAGTACTCATCAAAATTAGCTACATCTGAAGCCCTAGTTTGGGTCCTAAATGTATCCCTAAGACTCATGTACTGAAGACTTGTTCTCCAACATGAGGTACTGTTGGGGAGTTGGTGGGATCTTCAGGAGATGAGATCAAGCAGGAGGAAGTTGAGTCACTGGGAAAGTGCCCTCAGGAGATACAGTGGCCCTTCGTCTTCCTCTTCGTTTGCTTCTTGGCCTCCAGAAGGATAACAGACCTCTTCTGGCCCATGGCTTCCCACCAAGATGGGCTGTCTCACCACAGGATCAAAAGCAATAGGGCTTAGTGACCATGGACTGAAACCATGAACAAAAATGGCTCAGTGGTTAAGAGCACTGACAGCTCTTGGAGAGGACCCAGATATTCGTTCCCAGCACCCACGTGGCCGCTAACAACCATCCATAATTCCAGTTCCAGGTGATCTGATGCCCTCTTTTATATTCTGAGGACACTGCACAGACATGGTGTACTTGCATATAAGTAACACTCATACACCTAAGATAAAATATTTATAAATAAATGAATTTTTCCTCATTTTAAATTGTTTACCTCAGTATTTTGTCTCAATGATGGAGTGTTGACTAATGCACCTTATCTTACTGTCCTTTAAATTATGATTTGGCATCTTGAACAACTAGTCTGGCTCTAAGGTCAGTTTGTTGCAATGCTGTACTTAATGATCATCAAAACTGAAAGAGCTTCGGGATTGTGGTTGTTCCACAGGTTTATATGTCAAAACTTAGATGAACACATGCCCGTTTTATTATGTATCAGTAACATCGGTGAATCAGTTTCTTTTCTGCTACTGTGATAAAATACCCTGACAAAAAGCACCTTTGAAGAATACTGTGGCTCAGTTCCAGAGGGGATACAGTCCTTCATGACAGGGAAGGCCCAGAAGTCAGGAAGTAAAGAGTGAACAGGAAGTGAGGCCAAGCTATAAAACCCCTAACTCCAATTCAGGGATTAAGAGCATCTGTAGAGGACCTGGATTTGGTTTCCAGCACCATATCTGGCAGCATATAACTGCCCATAGCTCCTGCTCAAGGGATCTGATTTCCTCTTCTGACCTCTTCATGCACATGTAAAGACACATATACATAAATAAAATAAATCTTAAAAAAAAAGCCCACACCTCAGGGACCTATTTCCTGTAGCAAAGCACTACATCCCTAAACTTCCCATAACCTTCCCAAATACTGCCACCAGCTGAGGAACAAAATTAAATCCGGAGCTGGCCATCTCTGCTCTATTAAGTGTCTTGTGGACCCCTAGATCAGGATGCTTTCCAAGACCTACCTTGTCATGTCACCTCATAAGATGTTTGCTATGGTTCTCTCAGGTCAGATCCTGGTCATATAATCGTTCTAACAGGAAGGGTTTCTGGGGAGAACCAACTTCTTCCTGCTTCCGGGGTAGACTGAAGGCCACAGCAGCTCTCCAGAAATTCTCCAGGCCTTCCATACCAGATTGGAACTGCTGAGACATCCTGCCTCAAGGACTGAGCAACTACAGGATTCTTGGCCTTGCTAGTGTGAGACAGTCAATTGTCAGATTACCTGGACCACATTGTGACTGATGTCACCAAGCCGCTTCTACGCATTTACACAAACAACACGGCAATCCTTAAGTACAAATTATTAACTGAGTCAACTCAGTATCATTTAGAATTCTCTACTTGTGTGGCTGCTATATTCACCTGCTATGAAGAACTCTCTGTCACTGTGTGCAAGGTAGCTCCTGTGTACACTCAAAATCCACTGTGCGATGTGGCCGGTGACAAGAGGACTCAGCAGTGTTGTTCATAAGCTGGTCTTTATCTCTCTGAGAAGCTTCTGTTTGAAATGAGTGAGGTGGGTGAGTGTTGGCTTCAAACACACACAACCTCCTCTGGGCTTCTCCTGTCTCAGGCAGCACTCTTATTCCATGTACAGAGAATAAAAAGTGAATCTGAGGCAAGCTGCAGGCTTCCCGTGCTGGGAATTCACACCTGGACTCAGCCGGGACTGCCTAGCATTGCCTTTGCTCTCTGGATTTGAGTCTGTGAGGTCTAATTTCTTCCTAACAACTGTGTTTAAAAGTTGCATAAGCTTCCCTTGCTGAGCACCTCGCTTCGAAGCTGCCTCCGCTCTGCCAGCTCCTCTTACGGGTATCATTGCTGGAAGGAGCCGCCATCCCTGCGTTGCCCTGGCTTCTGCTTTGAACCACAGGATCAGCTTATCCTGGACCCATCTCTTCCCCCAAGTCCCCATCTCCTCTGCAGTGAGAGGCCCCCTTGTCCCTTCATCTTCTTTGTCAGTCTGAGCACACAGCTGCCCATGACTCCTCTGTCACTTCTTGATGACTCTAACATCAATAAGGACCTAACATTTGGGGCTAGTGGAAAAGTTAAAACACCAAGACTAGATAGAAGATCATCTTAGTTATTGGCTTGAGGCTCATCACCTTCATTGAACAGTATGTACTGATGTACAGTTTTGGTTATAAAAACACAATAAGCTGGTGTGATAGTTCACACCTTTAATCCCAGCAGAGGCAGGCGGATCTCTGTGAGATTGAGGCCAGGCTGGTCAATGCAGTGACCAGACCAGCCAGGGGTACAGGGAGACTTGCCTCAAAAAACCCCAAAATTAAATTAAAATAAGGGCTGGAGAGATGGCTCAACAATTGAGAACACTGGCTGCTCTTGCAGAAGAATCAGGTTTGATTTCTAGCACCTATATGATGGCGAACAACTGTTAGTAACTCCAGTTCCAGGAGATCTGACACCCTCTTCTGGCCTCTTAGAACATGGTGTGCTTACATGCATGTAGGCCAAACACTCATATACACAAACTATTTTAAATATTAAAAAATAAAATCAGAAGAGGAGCTAGTGATGTACAGTTGGTAATGTGTGCATAGCAAGCATGAAACCGTAGAGAGTCCCCAGCACCATATAAAATCAGATATGGTGGCCCACTACTGCCATCCCAGCACTCAGGATAGAGGCAGGAGGATCACAAGTTCAAGGTCATCCTCAGCTGTGTAGGGAGTTTGAGGCTAGCCTGAGCTAGAGAGCCTGTCTCAAGAGAGCAAACAAAATGGGGAGTAGTGCCTCACGAAGACTAGAAGGCAGGCGGGCAGGGCCCACCAGCTCTGCTGCTTATAGCATGATGCTGAATTTTAGTCTGTCCACTACACAGAGAGGTCTTTCAGTGAGGCATAACTGTTTTTTTTTAATGTATATGGCTGTATTGCCTGCATGTGTGTAAGTGCACCTGTGTCATTCAATGCCTGAGGGGGTCAAAAGAGGACATTGGATCCCCTGGAACTGGAGTTATGAAATAAATGGTTGTTAACCACCATGTGGGTGCTGAGAATCTAACTCAGATCCTCTGCAAGAACAGCGAGTGCTCTTAACTGCTGAGCATCTCTCCAGGGCCCTAGAGACATCGCCTTTGAGAGCAAGGTTTCCCAGGAATGGAACCTTTGCAGAGAGGCAGTCACAACATCTGTTGTCAAATGTGTTAACATGAGCTTTTTTAGAAAAGAATGGTACCTTTCAATTTTAAAAAGGCATGTAGGACCTCTAAGTTCAACAACCTTAAATACGTTGCCACATGTTGAATCTCTGTATAATAGAAAGTGTTTTCTTGGTCGAGCCCAATTTAGTTTTAAAAATGCAATGAATGAGGCTGGAGAGATGTCTCAGTGGTTAAGAGCACTTGCTGCTCTTGCTGAGGACCCAGGTTTGGGTCTCAGCTCCCACACTGGCTTACAACCACCTGTAACTCAAGTCCCAGAGGATCTGATGCTCTCTTCTGGCCTCCACAGGCTCCTGCTTATGTGTGGTACACACATATTCATTCAGATAAATAAATGCACATCAAAAAATAGAGATTAAAGATGTTTACTTAAAAATATTATAAAGCTGGCAGGAGGTGGCCAGAGCAGGAGCAGGAAGCAGAGGCTCACGTCTTCAAGCTGGCACAGGAAGCAGAGAAACTGGACAGCTTGCCAGGCTTAAGAACTCTCTAAGTCCACTCCCAGTGGCATGCTTCCTCCAGCGTGGCCACACCTTCTAAGGCCTCCTGAAACAGTATCACCAACTGGGGACAAAATGACTCCAAAGGCCATATAAAATGCAAAATGCATTTAGTCCAACTTTAAGAGTCCCCATAGTCTTTACAAGATTATTCAAAAGTCCTGTCCAAAGTCCCTTCTGAGACTTAAGGCAATCTCTTAACTGTAAGCCTCTGTAAAATCAAAACTGTTACAAACTTCCGATATACAATAGAACTGAATACACATTCCCATTCCAAAAGGGAGAAATGGAGCGTTAGCGAGGAAACACTGGACCAAAATAAGATCAAAAGTCAGCAGGGCAAACATCAAATCTAGTAGCTCCACGTCTGAATTCTGGGACTTTTACTTCCAAAGGGCTCAGATGGCTCAGCCCCTTCTGCAACGTACGTGTCTCTTGGACTGATACCACTCCCTGTACAGTTTTCCTTGGCTGATCTCTCACAGCTCTGGCATCTCAAACATCTTCTTGGGTCTCCGCTGACCACCAGGCTTCACCTTCACAGCTTCATGAAATGGCCTATCAGGGCCTCTTGCCCTGTTAAGGCTGCCTTTGTACAAGGATGCCCCTGCTGCAAGCTGCCTGGCCTCTGTGACTCTCTAAAATGGTGGAAGAAGAACTGATGACTCCTTTACTTCTAAATCTTAAAAGTCACCACCAGGTGAACGACAATGCCAACTCTGACTGCAAGCCTCCTTCATCCACATTCCTAGTTTTTCTCTACAGTGATTTTTCACCTTTGTTCTTCAATTAAGAAACCTCAAACTTCAAATTCATCATTCTAGTCCATGGTCACCTGGCCATGATGCTCTGAACCTGAGGCGGTACAGAGCATCATGGTGAGAGCGTGTGGTAGAAGAGGACTGTTCGCCACCTGGTGACTAGAGAGTGAAAGAGAGTCAGGAAGGAGTTGGGGGCCCAGATCCTCTTCAAGGGCATGCCCCCAATAACCTAACTTCCACTACGCTCCACATCCCAAGAGTTTAACTTTGGTGCCACAGAGTGGTGCCAAGCCTTCAACA
The DNA here is from genome assembly GCA_035773235.1 of Eospalax fontanierii. Classification (NCBI taxonomy): domain Eukaryota; kingdom Metazoa; phylum Chordata; class Mammalia; order Rodentia; family Spalacidae; genus Eospalax; species Eospalax fontanierii. The sequence continues at coordinate 33,707,768 of CM069539.1, forward strand.
CGTGGGCCTTTGGGAACATTTGAGATCCAACCCAAGGATCTGCACATGTGCATTTATGCAGTGTGTGGACTCCTTGTCTTTCCAGCAGACCTCCTCAATTTGGAGAATTTCCATCAGATTAAACAAAGCAGAAGCCAGACTTCCATTCCCTCTTTGCCTTGCTTGGAGGTAGGGCACAAATGGCAAACTAGGACCTGAGGAGACACGCCCACAAGAGACTTTCAAGAGGGCACAAAGAAGGGTCCAGGTGCTCAAGGAGCCCACTGCGGGAAAATGAAGGAGGAGGCATCCAGCTGTGGCAGCAGGCAGCTGTGCAGTCCTAGTGGGTGTCCAGGATCTGGTCTCTGGGTGGTGAGTTGTAGTGGAGGAGCAGCGAAGGCTTCCGTGTAGCTGGCCCTCGCTCCTGGCTGTTTGGGCCTTTCTTGCCTCTCTGCCCCCCACCTCCCCGCCCCCTCCCATGAGTCTTAGAACACTTAAGGACTCCACCTTCCCCTGCTCTTTTCCTCTCCTCAAATTACAATGTTCTGTTCATTGCTAACTGGCAAATGGGCAAAAACTCTAAGACAAATTCACTGATCTCCACTGGAAAAATCATATTTGTTGCCTTTATTTCAAGAAATGAAAAAGGACTAGCAAGATGGCTCAGTGGGTCAGGACACTTGCAGCCAAGTCTATTAACCTGAGTTCAATCCCCAGGATCCACATGGTGAAAAGAGAGAACTGACTCTAGCCAAGCTGTCCTCTAACCACACATGCGCGCCCCCACACACACGCACACAGATATATATATATATATATATATATATATATATATATATATATATATATAAAATATTTAAAAATTTAAAACAGATATAATCAAAACCAAAGCAAGGCTGGGGCTGTAGCTCAGTGGATCGAGTACTTGTCTAACATGCAGGAGGCCCTAGGTTCCCAATCTCTAGTATTCCTGGGGGAGAAAAAAAACAAAGCAAAACTAAGGATGTGAGGAGTCTCTCTGCGTGTTGGGTGGGGGACACAGATATAGGATACAATAAGTCAGCACCACGTGGTCTTAAGTTATAATTGGACGTATCGATAGGAACAAAATGAGAATGTTATTTCCTCTAAAAATTGCAGCTTTCTGAGACCAGGGATGGAGCTCAGAGGTAGAGCTGGTATGAGTGAGGCCCTGGGTTTGATCTCCAGCACCAAAATAAATGCATAAATACCCTAGCTCCTAACCAAAACCCCAGAAACAATGAGCAAGGGACGACCTTCTGCCCAGATTAAGACCCTGACATCTCACTATACTCTAAGTAAAATTAGAATGTATTAAAGAAATGGCTAGGGGCTGGAGAATTAGATAGCCCAATGGTTAAGAGTGCTGACTGCTCTTGCAGAGGGCCCAGGTTCAGTTCCCAGCACCCACATGGCAGCTGTCTGGAAGTCCCCAAGGCCCTTTTCTAGTCTCCACAGGCATTGTACAACAGGTGTGTTTACATATATGTAGGCAAAACACTCATGTACATAAAATAAAAATAAATAAATAAAAATTGTAAAGAAATGGTTGGCTGCTAGTGGGAGCAATGTACAAGATGAATGTGGAACATACCAGAAAGCAAAAAGATAAAGATGCCTGGATTGAGTCAAAGGACTCAGCAGGCTGAAGGAGGCTCCCATTAATGAAAAGGGAGACTTTAAACATCAATATGCTTAAAAATGGCAAAGAACCAAAATGTATCAAATATGCTTAAAGCCCCAGAGTGCTTAATAATATAAAAGCAAACAGGGGGCTGGAAAATTGCTCAGCAGTTAAGAGCATTTGCTGCTGTTCCAGAGGATCTGGGTTCGATTCCCAGCACCCACATTGTAGCTGACATCCATGCACACACTATGTTTGTGCAATGCCATGGAGACCAGAAGTGAACATTGTAGACTCTGGAACTAAAATTATGGATGATTGTTAGCCACCTTGTGGGTGCTGGGACCTGAACCCAGGTCTGCTGCAAGAACAGCCAGAACTCTTAACCTCTGAGCCAGCTCTCTAGCACCAATATGGTGGAAATTTTGAGATAGGGTCTATCAGGCAATCCTCCACTCACCAGGGACATGCTCTGGAGGGGAACTGTGGGAACTTCTTTCTGGCCCTGAGGTGAACAGCTCCTGCTACATGCCTATTCCATGATGCTTCAGGCTACCACAGGCCCCAAAGCAACACAGTCAACCAACTATGTACTGGAATTCTAAGTCAAAAATAAAATTTTCCTCTTTTTAAGTCGATTATGTCAGATATTTTGTCATAATGTCAGAAAGCTGACTAATACCTTTGAAAGATATCAAGGAATTAACATTTTAAACAAGCTTAATGGGGTTAGAGAGATGGCTCAGGGGTTAAAGAGCACTGGCTGCTCTTGCAGAGGGCCCAGGTTCAATTCGCAGCACCCACATGTAAGCTAACAGCCATCCTAACTCCAGCTCCGTGGAAACCAGCGCCCTCTTCTGACATCTGCAGCACAGTGCAACAGAGGTGCACTTACACACGTGCGGGCAATACACTCACACACAGAAAAAATATTTTCTAAAAACAAAGCTTAATGAAGGGAAAGACAAGCAGTTTTTCTTCTTGTGTTTATGTTATCACTGGATAACTAAACAGATCTTGAAATATCACCTTCTAGATATATTCTAACAAAGGGCTGGAGAGATGGCTCAGTGGTTAAGAGCACTAGCTACTCTTGCAGAGGACCTGATTTGATTTGCAGAGTTTTGATTCCCAGCACCCATATAGAGGCTAACAACCACCCATAACTCCAGTTCCAGAGGAATCCAATCGCCTCCTCTGACTTCTGTGGGCATTTCACGACACCAATACACTTATGCACATTCAGGCAATACACTCATACATATAAAATAAAAATAAATAAATAAGACATATCCCAACAAGTAAATAAATAAAGAATGATTAGTTGAATTTTTACTGTTCCCTCTTCCTAATGAATTTAGAATTGAAGTTTAGAGCTTACAATATGAAACAAGAGATAATCAGATAGGAATTTCATGTTAAACACACACATACACACACACACACACTCACGCACACACACAAAACCTGATCTGGAGAGATGGCTTGGTAGTGAAGAGTGAGTACTGTTCTTCCAGAGGACCTGAATTCAATTCCCAGCATGCATGTTGGTCTGCTTACAAGTTGCCATAATTCCAACTTCAGAGGGATTATCTGATTCCTCTTGCCTCTTGGGGTACCTGCACTCAGGTACACAGACAGACATACACATACACACAGTTTTTAAAAAATATCTTTAAAAAGCCCCACACAACCCTGAAAAAATAATTTGTCTCTAAAAAGAAGCATAAAGTAGGGGCAGGTGTGATGGTGCATGCCTCTAATCCCGGTACTTGGGAGGTAGAGACAGGAGGATGATAAGTTTGAGTCTAGCCTGGGGTACATATAAAGATCTTGTGTCAAAAAAATATATATCCTAAGATAGACTTTCATGTGCAGAGATTCAGGCCCATATTTTTAAACTGAATAAAACTAAAGAAGTAACTACAGAAATCAGAGAAATCTCTGTCCCGATTTCTCATAGTTGTGAGATGAGAGATTGCTTTGGGGACAGGCACATGGTTTGGGGTGAAGTTGACAAAATTCTACAGTTTGAGCTCAACTTTAATAGAAAAGCTTTTTTTTTTTTAAATAAACTTTTTGAGTGCCAATATGCAACAGGTTAAACTTGCATACCTGTTGCGGGCCACAGTCAAAAGGCAGACACATTGGAAACTGTGGAATAGGCTATCTTCAGCTAGGTAAGGGAGGTGTACAAGAAAAGTGAGAGAATTTAGCTGGGCGTGGTGGTGCACATCTTTACTCCCAGCAAGGTAGATGCAGGTGGATCTGAGTTCAGGGGTAGCCTGATCTACACAGCGAGTTCCAGGCCTGCTGGAGCTACAAGAAGACCATGTCTCAAAAATACCAAAAAAAAAAAAAAAAAAAAGTGAGAGACTTTTGTAGGTTAGATTATTTAGTCCTACCCCAAAGATATCATTATGTATATATAAATATTAGGTATGCATATATTACATATATTCCAAAATCCAAAACAATCCCAAATTCAAAATATTTCTGGCCCAAGTATTATAGCTAATGGGGACAACCTGCATTTCCTCTCTCAGTTGACCATCACAAGAGTGTTCCCTTACAATTAGCCAGTGGAGTGTATACAGTATCATTTTGATGCCATCTTCTGCCTCTCTATCTCTGTCTCTCCATATATATACATATATATGTATATGTATATATTTATGTATTATATATACTTGGAGATAGCTTTTTTGTTTATTGATTTATTTATTTTCTGTTTTGTTTTGAGACAGGATCTCTCCATAGCCCTGCCTAGCCTGGAACTCACTATGTAGACCAGCCTGGCTTTGAACTCACAGAAATCCTCCTGCCTCTGCCTCCCAAGTGCTAGGATTAAAGGCCTGCCTCATCACGCCTGGCTCACTGTCTTAAATAATAAAAAATAAGGTGATAACAGAAAACTGAAAAGTGTTTACTTGTTCATTTTGACTCTTAATAACAATGACTCACTGTGTGTGTGCTGGGGAAACAGGCACAATCCCTGCATTTGGGAGAAGGGAGTAAGTAACTGGATGCATTTAATCTTACACTGCCATCCTAATGGACTGGAATTGGGATGGGGATGTGACGAACTGGTGGAATGCTTGCCTATAGTGCAAGAGACACCGAGTTTGATCCCAGTACCACAAAAGAAGCAAACATATGGATTGAAGTGGGGGGGGGGCAAAGTGAATGAAGAAGAGCTTTCGGGAGTGATGATTAGTTTAGGCAGATGGTGATGGCCTGCAATAGGCGAGGTGGCAGAAAAGAGGAGTAGCTCGATAGCAAGCATATTTTGGAGACAGAACTGACAGACTGGTTATCTGTGTGTTTGCTGTGTTTGGGTGGGATAAGTAAAGGCAGAAGTCAGCTTTCCTTCTAGAACTGGTTGGCCTAATAGATGATGGAAACATACACTGAGATGGCCAATCTGAAGTTCTGTAAATGAGATGGCGCTCAGAACTGCTATTCTGCTATAAAAGGAGTGATTCACATTCTGTCGTAGGTTCCTAGAGCTTTCTCTTTGCTCTCATAAGCTAAATAAGTGTCTTGCCTGTGGAAGGCATGCATGTAGTCTTTGAGCACAATGTATTTCTTGCAAATCTAGCTGAAGAGATGCCTGCCAAGATCCTCTGGAGGGATCACTGTACATCATCAAGGTATTGAGTATACTCTGTGCATGACAGAAGTTTAGCCATATGCTATTAAGTTCAAGCCATTTGACTTAATCCTCATAAAATTACCACATGCATTTGTTTCTAAATTGTAAGTGAAGAAACTTGACAGCAAACAGCCTGAGCAAGGGCTTAATGTACAGATACTCAGCTTCTTGGACTCTCATCACCCGCTCGGTTTCACAACACCTTGAGAGCCTTATATGTAGCAGGCAGGAAAACGAATATATGCTAGATTAGAAGGTGTGCGGCAATCTCAGGAAGAGGGATTTGTTATGCCTGGGAAGAATTTCACAGATGTGATGCGCTAGCTGAACTAGGGTCTCACCAGGAGGAGGCAAAGTAGTTGTGGTGAGTAAGGGAAGGGTTTCAGACAGATGGAGAGGTTTGTCAAAGCAGACAACTGTGTGGAGGAACAGGCAGAGTTACTGCAAGGATGCTTACACACTTGGTACTTAGTGCATTTTACCATAAAGCAACTTCCACAGAGAAGCACAATAGCTAGGTGTCAGATAGATATGCTTCTTGTTCCAGGAAACTTAAGGCATTCATGGATGAAGGTCCCTTAATGGATTCATCCTACTTTATTCTGCACATTCTGAATCTCTCCCATTCATACCTCTTGCTCTTGCAGGCTTTTCCTCCTCTTTGCAGTGGCCTTCAGCCCTCCTAGTCTCACGGTCTTGAATAATCATTGAGTTCTGATAATTTTAAACTTGAGCTAAGTCTGTATGACATGACTCCAACTTCCCATGTTACCACCAGCTAAAGCAGGTGCTTTACTCTGGGTCATGTTCACATGTATCCGCCTCTAAGGGCTGGCCCCAAGGACATCAGTGAGTTGGAGAAGCTCTTGAAGGTTCTCACGGACATAGATGCAACTTTCCTAGAAGGTAGAATCATCTGAAAAACCCAGGGAGAAATGGAGGATGACAGCTTTGGAATGTCTAGGACAGGAAGAGGCACAGTGCTAGAGGTGTAAAAGACTGGCTAATTTGGTTAGGAGTTACCCTCACAGAGTGAGGGATAACAGGAACTTCAGGCTAAAAGCTGGGCTTGGCTGGATAAACACACACTCACATGTAATTTGCAATGCTAGACATCAAATGCTTGACCCTCATGTGCTAAACAAACAGTCTCCCACTGAGCTACACCCCCTAGGCTTTTCTGTGGCTGTATTACTTAAGCTGTCTGTTCCTGGGTTTCTTCACTGACAGGTTAGGAGCAAAAGCACTTAACCTCACATATACTTTTATAGAGATTAAACCAAATGAGTTTAAGATGATAGCATAGAGTTTGCTTTGTATTGTCATAGGAATACACATGAGAACCTCACATACACTTTTATAGAGATTAAACCAAATGAGTTTAAGATGATAGCATAGAGTTTGCTTTGTATTGTCATAGGAATACACATGAGAACATCATAGGTGTGCATATAGGGTGTACTTAATATAGTGACCTGGCTCTCTTGCCCTGGATTTGCAGCAAATCCCAGTATTGCATTGCATTCAAATGACCACATGCACTGATGCCTTCCATGGACAAAATGTTCAGTTAGCTTGCGTGCGTGTGTGTGTGTGTGTGTGTGTGTGTGTGTGTGTGATAAAAGATGAAACTCCAGCAACATGGAAGAGAATATGAGTCCTTTTTCAGCACAACAGCAGGCTCAGTACTATGAGCATTGCATCTCTGCTACATTGGATCTGTTTTACTTTCAGTCACTAACTAGTTAAAGGATGTTGTGACACTGATAAATCAAAGTAGGAAATGATTTTTTAATATCCTCTATTTGGTTTTAGAATGCTTTATATGATGGATGGTAGCTGCTTTCTTTTCCTGTGCATTAAATTGACACAATGTCATGTGTTAGACTTTGAGGACTCAAAGTTCAGTAAGACACAGACATGCAATGAAAAGGTTACTGATTCCATAAAAAGAGGCACAAATAGATCTAGTTCTGGCTCATTGGTGGAGCTGGTCTGTCAGTCAAGATACAACAGGTCTATGGCAACACAACCATCAACTTTAAGTGGCTTAATATCCCCAAACCACCATTACCTATATCCAGAGCACATCAGCAGGAAGTTTCAAGCCTTTTTGGTCACTGTATTTTAGGAAGAAGGTCAAGTCCAGGAAGGAAATTCTCATGGGGCTTGTTGACTTCAAAGCAAAGGTTTAAATTTTGTTCCGTCTAGTTTCCCAGTACCCAGGACAGTGTTCAGCACTAGTAGTTCTGGCTTACTATGCAATTCTGGTGGAGAAATTCCCAGGCGATTGCTAATGCGTACTGAGCACCTCTGACGTCTGTGCTGGGAAGGCAAGTTTCTTTATCCGAGATGAGCTGTCAAAAAAGTAAGTGTAGGTGCTACCGCTAAAGGTTCTTTCTGTCAAGCCTGACCACCCAAGGAGTTCGTCGCCAGGACCCACCCGGTGGAAAAAGAGGCTTCAGTAACTTCTTCTCTGACCTCCACACGCGTGTGACCCCGGGTACGCATACCAAATAAATAAATAAATAAATAAATGAATAAACAGAAAACTTTTAGAGAAAAAAAAAGGAGGAGGTTGAAGGGCGAAGACAGGAAACGGTGGCTTCTAGGGGTCAGAAAGGATCACACAAATACAGCGAAGGAGCGTATTTGAAGAAGGGCTCTGTCAGTGTCTGATGCCAAGAAAGGCTGGAGAACGCCACTGATGACCTACCCAGGGATCTCTGGGCACAGGCCAGTGAGAATGCCTCCGACTGCAAAGAAGCTGCCACGGTGAGAGCGGTGGCATGGGGAAAGGCTGGGTGAGGGAGCCGCAGGTTCTGTTTTGGGTTTGGTTTTGGAGGGCTGCTAATTGAGGCACAGGTATGTAGCAAAAGTCCCCACGGGGAAAGACGGATGGGGAGAGAACGAAGTTGCATGAGGGAGGGAGAAAAGAAGAGGATTGGCATCGAAGGGCTGTCTTCCAGCAGAGAAGGAGCCACCAGAAGGAGAGGAAGCGCAAAACTTGTGCCTTGGGTGGCCTGGTTTTCTTTTCGGGCTCTGGCCGGAGGGGGCGGAGCTTCCCTCGAAGGGCGTGGCGGAAGGCGGGGCCGGGCCTGGGCCAGGTGCGGAGATCGCAGCGGGCAGGCTGGGGGGGCGGAGCGGGCCCGGAGGCCCCACCCTGAAACTACCTGCGCGGGGAGGAAGAATGAGATTGAGTGCCACCGCCGCCGGCCAGGCGCGCTGGGCCTGCCCCGGAACTCGGCCCGCGCCGCACCTCGCGCCCCGCGCCCCTGGTGTCCCCCGCGCCTCGCGGGCCATGGGAGCAGGCTGTCTGCAGGGAGCACGTTCCTGAGACCACGGTCGTGCGGCCGAGACCATGAAGAGCGATCGGGCCCGCAAGGCCGGAGGGAGTTCGAAGGACTTCGGCGCGGGACTCAAGTACAGCTCCCGGCTGGAGGTGGGCAGGGACCGGGACCCGGGGACCCACGGCCCGGGCCACGCGCCGGGGACCCTGCGCGGCGCTGGGTTTCGGCCGGGCTGGGCTTTGTTGCCGGCTGGTGGCCCGACTCCGGGCGCACAGGTGGAATTTCCTGTTTGGTGGGTGCTTGGCGGCCCGCAGCAGGGCGGGGCTGGCCGGACCTTGGTACCGGAGCTGGGCCGCCGGCCCCCGAGGAGGCGGTAAGGCCGGGGGCGTGGGGGCGCTTCTCCCACTTCCTGCCTCTCGGTTTTCTCTGGCTTTAGCCGAGAACTTCCCTGGGATACCCTGTTACCCCGAGTCATGAAAGCCCGGAATGAGGTGATCTGGGCGGCGGACCTCTGTGTCTTTGGCCTTTGCAAAAACTCGTTTTCTACCTGGTCAAAACGCGCTTCGGGGGCCGGTGAGATGGCTTGGTGAGTAAAGGCAACTGCGGCCAAGCCTGATGACCGGAGTTTGATCCCTGGGACCCACATGGTGAAAGGCGAGATTCAACTCCTGCAGGTTGTCCTTAGATCTCCACACCCACATATATACACATACTAAATAAATAAATAAGATAAATAATTTTAAAAGGCACTTTGAAAAGTAGACCAGAGAGCAGAGGTTTGGCTACATAGAACGTGAAGCTGAGGGTCTTCAGGCCTGGTTTTGCCTGGGCTTCTCCAAAAGGGAATGGAGGGAGGCTGTTGAGAAGGTGCTGGGCAGCGATGTAGGAACCAGTGTGCTGAGCCTTCTGGAAAATACTGAAACGGGAAGCCGAACGAGGTCTCTTGAAAGAGCCCAAAAACTACATTTTACAGCGTGAGGGAGGGCGTCAGTCTCTGTATTGGAGGACACGCCTGAGTGACAGTGCTTGGTGGGACTAGCAGCCAGGCTATGCTCTCTGTCCTGAGATACCGTAGGTTTCCTGGAAGGCAGCGAGAGACTGTTTGCGAGGTTTGCTGCTGCGCCAGCGACCACTTTCTGGGAGCCTGGCTCCGGTGTCTCCAGATTATCATGCAGACTGGTTTAAGGAGACTAGGATCTTGCAGAAGACCAGATTTGGGGGCGCTTGTGGGTGCCTCCACCACACACAACCGCGGACCCTAGACACCGCTGTCTCCACCCTCCCTCGGTCTTTGGCAGGAGCCACTGCAGCCTGAGCGTCTACCCTGCTGTGAGATGCGTCCCCGCACCTGCCACCTGTTGCGGCTTTCTCTTCCTTCAGTAATTGGGGTGTTTGTGAGTCCTTAGTGATTGCCTGCTGGGGGCTCCTGCCTGAGCAGATAGCCTGATGTTTGGTTTGGGGGCCTGTTTTTCTTCAAGTTTGCCCGGCCTTCCCCTTCTGGGACTATTGTTGCTGTTGGAAGTGAGTCCTCAGGAGTCAGCGCTGTCCCCTCTCTGGGCCACCTCTGGGGGTTACAAACTACCCCTCCCAGGGCGGCCTATCTGTTCGCTGGGCTCCGGCTCCCCGTCATCTGTAACCCCACATTTTCTTCTCTCTCGCTCCTCACATCTCTTCTCTTCCTATTGAGTTACCCCTGCTTCTTTTCTGCCCATTTCCTTTCCTGTGTGGCTCACGCAGTCTTTTCTCCTGCTGAGTTTAGTTAAACCAACCCAGGCACTGCCCAAGCGGGGGCTCTCAGAGACCAGTATGATGTGTGATTGATTCCTTTAAGAAAACAGTTATGGGAGCCATGGGTTACAGACAAGCACAAAGTCTGACACGAGGCAGTGTGTCCACAAGGAAGTTGCCACAACTCACTTTTATTTCTCCAGGAAATTTTCACATATTTCTCCCACCAGCGGCTGTGGTGGTCCTCCCTGGGATGCTCCAGGTTCCAGCAGTGTTTGTTTACAGTTGGAATCTGCAAATGGGCCTTGGTATGTTCTGTGACCAGGCTGTGCTGCCCCTTGTTAGCTCTCTTCCACAGATCCTGGCTCAGGTCCTTTGGGTCCCAGGGGCACCATTGCTTCGGGTTCCTTGTCCCTTGCTTGCTTGCTTCATTCCTGCTTCCCTATTCAGTGTTACTTGTATATGGCTGCCTCCTTCTCAAGACTGGCAACGCCGGTCGGGCCCTGCTTTAAACCCATGATTCCTATCAAGTAGGAGTGGCTCTGCCTTGCTGTTGTCCTTGTTGCATGAACCCTGTCGGGATTGTGTGTACCCTGCCTATGTGTGAGCAGGTGTGCAGATGTCAGTTGTTATGGCCACTAATTACAACTGGGAAGTCTATCGCACTGAGCAGTTGAATCCCTGTAGAGTGTTTGATGGTGGCTATGAAGCTGCCCTGACAGGTTCTTATATGATCATTAATGATTTACTTGGGCAAGACTCAGTGTCCCCTTGCTATAGAGAGACAGCTTGAGAAATCAAGTGCTGTTGGTCCAAATCAAGTGCCTGGGAGTTGGGTTGTACAACTCTGAATATTTAGAGTCATCTGTTAATTGATCAAACCTTTACCCATTCATTCAGTCACTCATTCATATAACAGGTATTAACTAAGTAGTCACGGACTGAGCACGTGCCAGGTACTGAGAGGGATCCAAGTCACAGTCCTTGCCCTCGGGGCCACTTGTGTAGTTCTACTAACATTTGGTGTCATGAGTATGAAGTTCTGGACAAGCCTAGAGTGGGCACCTAGAAGGGACCTGTCTAACCCAGATTGGAAGTGCCAGGGCAGATGTACTGGGCCATGAGCACTTGTGGTGTGGTGATGGGGTGGGCAACATGGAGCAAAGGCCCAGGGCTACCACTGTCTAACCAGGTGATCTGAGATGTTATCCAGTCTCTCTAAACCTCCGTTTTCCTGTGTGAAATAGGATAACATGTATGTTCCAGGTTTGTTGCAAAGATTCAAAGGGGTGCCTTGTATGGAAGCCTTATAAGTCACAGGGAAGTGTTCAGATCATGCCATTAGAGTTTTTGAGTTGGAAAAGGCCCTGAAATCAACAGGAATGTGATGTGTGAGGGGATGCAAGTCAGGAGACTGAAAGTTCCTGCTCTAATTGGGATCCTGACATTGCTGGGCTTCCTGACTGAACATGGGGCAGTGCTCCCAAAGGTGCGAGTGCTGGGGAGCCACACCCCCAGCACTCTGCAGTCTAGACTGTCTTCCTGTATGCTTTCAGTTTTCACTTCTGTCTCTCTCCCCAGCTTCCAAGACAAGGAAATGAGTGGCCCAAACTCCTCTCTGACTCTCCCATCCCTTCCTTCTCCCACCAGGCAAAATGTATCTCAGAAACCTTTCTTTGTTCTAGGCCCTGGGTACTGGGTGAGGGAGAGAGGGGAGGCAGTAACGGTGGGAGTCAGGGAGTGCTGTGCAGGCGGTGAGCAAGGGGTGAGCAAGGGGTGAGCAAGGGGTGCTGCGAGTGGAGGACAGCGTTGTTTTCTCCTGTGGACGTGAAAAGATCCCCCCTCCGTGCCCAGGACCTGGGAACTTCTGTAAATTGCCAACCTTGCAAAGCCTTGAGAGCGGCTTCTGTGGCCAGAAGCCCAAGTCTCCTGCTACCAGTGGGAGTTGTTAAAGGTTGGGTCTGCTCAGAGACATCCTGGCTAAGCGGTCATTTGTCACAGTCTACAGAAGGAGAAGCGGTGTTGCTCCCCCCGCCACCTGAGCACTGTGGATAGAGTGCCTCTTTCCTCAGAACGCTGTGGTCCCGGAGTTCCTCTGGTGTCTGTTCCACTAGAGATGTGTGATTCTGCCCAGGCTGCTGGCTCTTCTCTCCTAAGGCACAAAGTGTCTTCTTGGAATGAGAGGGGAAATGTGACAGGATCTCCGGTAGCCCAGGTCTCAAGATGTGGCTCCCGATGGTGTGTGATCACTGCAAGCACTTAGAAGCATGTGTGGTCCATTCCCTCTCAGGAGTTAGCACAGTGCCTCTCTGTGCCCCAGGGGGATTGCTTCTAGCACTGTTCATGAATACCAGCATCTGATGTGCTCAAGTCCCTAAGGTAATATGGCATCATACAGCCTTGTGTTAACTTTATGGTAGGGATGCGTTATTTATTATTTTATTTCTAGAACTTTATTATTAGGTGGTCTGGTCAGTGTGCAAACATCCCACAGTCTACTTATACAAGCTGACATGGGGTAGCCTGCCACATTCCTGGGCTCTATGGTATATGCTGTTGTTTGTGCTGTTCCTTCTTGTTTTGTGGTATATGACTATTTACATATAACACATACACTTCTTCTGTGCATTTTGAGTCATCTCCGGATTACTTACATCTAATACAATGTAACTGCCAGGTGAAACAGTTGTTTTGCTATTTGTTTAGGGAATAATGATAGAAGTCTGCACCTGTTCATTATAGGCATAATTTTTATTTATTTATCATTTCTATTTGTTAGTAGTTTTGCGGTGCTGATGTTGAAACCCAGGGCTTCATGACTATAAGACTACTGCTCTGTCCCTGAGCAATGCCCCAGTCCTTGTCAACTTTTCTAGAAGCAGATCCATACTAAAATTCTGTCTGCAGAATGACTTTGTCCATTCTGTTTGGGTTTAGTGATATATCAGGTTTTCTCTGGAATCTTTGTGACTGTTATCTAACTGGTCAAAATCTCGATCCCTCTGTCTCTGTGGTTCCCACTGATGACGCTACTGTGTAATAGTTATCATGATGGTCAGTGGAGAAAAGGTGGAGAGTACAAGAGCCCTTTCTGCTCTTCTCCAAATGCGTGTGCTTCTGTTCACTATCTGACTCCCTGGAGTCGACATGGAATAAAAATTAAAAAAAAAAAAAAAAAAAAGCCTAGTTTACAGGTGAAAACTCCAGGGCTCAAAGGCCTTGTATAAACTGCCCAAAGGCAGTAGGAGGTAGAGCGAGATTTCAAACCTTGATCTGTATGACTTCAAAGCCCATACACTTAACCACAATGCTATTATAAAATTGTATTCCAAAGACAGTGGTGATTGAGGCATATCCCCAGCAAATCCCAGAACACATCATTAGGGAGTTGTGAGCAAATAAAAAAAAAAGAAGTGGTGATCACCAGGCGCCAACATGAGTGTACCCAAGTCATCTCTCTCCAAACCTGTCTGGTTTTCCTTTTGATGAGCTGACTGAGCTGGGAGATTCAGAGCAGAGCAGATGTGCCTTCAGCAAGGCTTTCAACAAAATGTAGCTTCATTTAATATGTACATACTTAAACATCATGGTTTTAAATTGAAGAACAGTTCCCCCATCTCAAGCTGGGAAATCACACTGGCTCTGTTTCTTGTGTGTCCTTCCATTCCTCACTCTCCGCATGCATTTTGTCTAGTGTGTTGTACACAAACTATTTGTCTTCTGGCAAAGGTATAGCAGTGTCCTGTCTGCTGGACACCGTGGAGGACTGGGGGTTGGGAGTCATAAGGTCTGGTAAATTTGTGAATGCTTGAACAGTTGTGCCTCAGACAGTCCCTTTGGGTGGTAGGTGACCTTCGGGCTGCCCCTCATTTCCTCTTGGGTGCCGTGCCATTTCCTCTTTGGTTACAATTCAGATGGGGACTTGGAGCATTTGCCTGTTGCCTTCTGAGAGGGAAAGGCCGATACTGATGGTTTAATGATGAGTCAGAAGGAGCTAAAAAACCCTCTGGATAGGTTGCTGAAACAGAGCATGTCCATCTGGACTGTACCACTCTCAGAGATTGAAACAGGAGCCATCTCCTTCCTGTGTGCAGGGTGAGGAGCTGCCTTACCACGCTACATTCAGAGTTTTGAGCTGACAGTGATCTCAGTGAAGACCAGACTTGTCATGTGGTTGCCCCAATCTAAAGTGAGTCTTCCTATCACTAGCTGTTTATGTAGCTATAATTAAAAATACATTATTAAGGCTAGGTTGATGGCTCAGCAGGTAAAAGTGATTGCCGCACAAGCCTGATGATCTGAATTCCAACCCCGGCACATGCAAAAAGCTGGATGTGGAAGAATGCAGAGTCTTCTGTCTGTAATCTCAGCACTCCTACTTTGAGATAGGAGACGAAGACAGGAGAATTTTCTGGAAATTCAAAGGCCAGCCAGCCTGGAGTACACAGAGTGGCAGAAACAAGGTGGAAGGAGAGGACCAACTCTCAAAAGTTGTGTTCTGATATTCCACATATGCACCCACACATCACACACACACACACACACATGCACAAAACAATACATAGATAAAATGGATTTTAAAAATATTATGAAAAGGCTAATAAAAATATATTCAGAGAAAATTTGCTCAACCCAGATAAGTAATCAGAATTTTTTAAATGGAGAAAAAAGTACCCAGGCTGAGGTATTGTAGCAATTTGCTATTGCCTATATATATATATGTATATACATATATATATATATATATATATATATATATATATATATATGAAGTTTGTTTGTGATTATAAAAGTTAGGGAAGACTTTTAAGTCAAGCAATGTAGAAAAGTATAGATTAGAAAGTGCAGAAATTCATCTGGAATTCATTCCTCAAGGTTTTAATCCTGTACACAGTGCTATAGTTTGAACTGTTCATGTCCTCCAAAGGCATGTGCTGAAAGGCTTGGTCTCCAGGGTGACTGTCCTGGGAGCTGGGTGGGGCTTAGTGGGAAGTCTTTAGGTCCTTGGGGCAGCCCCTTAAAGGATCCTGTGGAATAGCAGTCTCTTCCTGTTTGCTTTTTCAGGTAGTTGCCATATAGTGTGTGGTTTTGCTTTGCTGCCTGCTGTTGCCATGGTGTCCTACTACAGGCCCAAAGGAAGGGGGCCAGTGGGTTATGACCTAAAGCCTCCGAAGCTGTGAATCAAATTGAACCTTTCTTCTTTATAAGTTGATTATCTATGGTATTCCATGATGGTAACAGAAAGTTGACTAACAGAGTTTAATGCTCATTATTCTACAAGTCTTCTATACATATGTTATGTCTATGTGGATATTCATTTACATGTGAACAAATATTCTCCCCCAAATGGAATCATAATGTAATCCCATTCTTCAGGCAGACTTGGTTATCACAAATTAATTCAAACATTTATTAAATATCTTAATCCATGCTGAGATCATAGATCTGTGCTGGTCTCTCTCCATCCTTCCTTTCAGGTTGAGAGGCTGGGAGGAAGTCTGTCCTGAGAGAATTCTTGCAGGAAACATCTGTTAGGTTATAAAGGATAGGAATTAGTTGTAACCCTCCATATCTGTTCTGCATTTAAGGATCCAGCAGACCACAAACTGAAAATACTTGAAAAGAAAATGCATCTGTACAGGCTTTTTTCTTGTCTTTATTTCCTGAATTATATATATATATATATATATATATATATATATATATATATATATATTTACATTGTACTTGTAATCTAGTGGTGATTTGAAGTGTACAGGAGGATGTGTAAAAGTTCTATGCAAACACTACTGCATTTTATATCAGTGAGTTGTGCATTTTATGTTTGTAACCTGAACACCTGCAGATTCTGCCATCCATTGAAACCTGGAGCCAGTCTTTTGTGGATATGGATGAGTGACGATTGTAGACAAATATGGCCCTTGTTTCTGTCTTAGTTTTTCTTTGTCAATTACCTACCTTTCAGAAAAGCCATTTTGGCTTACTATATAAGCTTTCATCGAGTAGCTATGTTTTTTTTTGATTGCTTGAGTGTGCTATTTGCATTACTGGACAATTAATGAAAATGCTACAGTCTGGAGAGTACAATAACTGACTACAGGCAGCTCCAAGGAACCCATCAGGTTCACCTCTTGTGAGTTCTGCCACTGAATATAGATTGTGTTCACGGGAATATGGTGAGGTTACCAGGTGACCAGAAGTTCAGAAAACATTCTGTGTGACCAATCAGAGGAACCAAGCATGGTGAGCTAGAGAAAGCAGAGCAAGAAAGCACATGAACAAGGGTGCATTTCCTGAACTGCCCTGAGCCGGAGACATTAGACTGGTTTGGTTGCCATGCTAATTAGTGCAGAGGTCTTTTTGAAGCTGATCACACTTAGAGGAAGAACTTGTTGATACTGGTGCTTAGTGAGAATACTGTTTCTTCCAGAATGATGCCTCTGGGGGAATGGGAGGTGAGAAGCTCTCCAGATCTGTCCAGTTCTGAGAACAGAGCTCCAAAGGTTGTATCCTGCAGTCCCTTCCTCCTTTCTATCATCTTACTTTCACCCCCTGAGATTCTGGTTTGTAATTAGAGTCAGAGCCAGAGGTTTTCCTGTTTGTATGTTCAATCTTTTCACCCAAACACTCTCTTACATTTGTTGTTTAGTTAGGGGCCTGGGAGCCACAGAAAAGATGTCTCAGAATCTGTCAATTCCTGGAGGTTTGGGGTTTTCCCAGTAACTTCTGTAAACCTTTGGGTTCTCAAGGCAGAAACATATTATAATATCTACACATCACCAGCCATTCTTCAATCATAGAAAAGAGTAACATTGATCTATTGATATAAGCCATGCCTTGAATGATTCTCTAGGGAACTTTGCATAGTAAAAATGCCAATAGCTCTGAAAACCTACATGCTATTTAGATAACTTTTTTATTGTTGTTGTTTTGTTTTTTTGAGAAAGGGTCTCCCTGTAGACACAGCTGGCCTGGAACTTTCTATGTAGACAGGCTGACCTCACTTTGACAGAGAGCCACTAGCTTCTGCCTCCCAAGTGCTGGGATTAAAGGCATGCACCACCATGCCTGGCTTATATAACATTTAAAAAATGATCCAGTATTGGAACTGAAACAGATTAGCGGTTGTGGGACAGGGAGTGGGGTACTGAAGGAAAGCAGATGTGGTTTTAAAAGGCTACAGAGGAGCCCCTGTGTTACAGCAATACACTGGCCTTGACCACTAGCAGATACTGGAAGCTGCCTGCCATAGAGATCATGGAAACTAATACACACACATGCATACAACACTCACGTACGAGTAGGGCGGGAGATCTGAATAAGGTCTGTGGATTATGCCAGTGGCTTGGTACACTAATACAGCTTTATAACACCGTTGGGGGAAAGTGGGCAAAGGCTACAAAATGTCTCATTATATCTTATGATGGCATGGTAATCTCAACTATCTCAGTAAAAATTACAATAAAAATATGCTAATCCATGAAATCAGAATCTAGGTTCAGAGAAAAGTAAAAAAAAAAAAATGAATGAAAAGAAATTAGAACTGCTGACCACTCCTTTCATTTCTGTTGTTTAGTTTTGGGAGAATCTACCAGGTTGTGCTGCTACAGGAGGTGACTCTGGGCAGGATGGTGAAGTCGTTGGGCTAGGAAGAGGGTCTGTGGTAAATAAAGATGAGATAAATGTGTACTTAGTGAATTCAGAGAGCCAGAGACAGAATTCTTGGTTGAAATTTAGCAAAATAGTTTGTTCCTGGGCTGGGAGTTCTGAACTGGAGGGCCAGGAGAGGAAGAGACCAGGCAGAGGTCGATTTGAATTGTTACAGGGACAGAGATGCTTAGAGGGGGGGCTGCATTTTTTTCTCTTTTCAGTGTGAAGAAAGCACCTTAGAGACTCGGGATGGAAACTGCCTGGGCCCCTGACTCCTGCAGGATAATGCCATTCTGCCTCAGGAGGCTGCCCAAATGTGCATGTGGAGAGAGCATTCCTTCAGTCAGTCAACCAGTCAGTACTCAGCCAGCTAACTATTATGCTTAGAGGTTTCAATCCCTGGTTCCTCCTGTTTCATTCCACCCCCACCCCTCCCCCAAAATCACAGCCAAATGAAAAGTCTGGGGATTGAGGATGGAGGGCACGTGTGGCGGAGGATGTCTGGATGATATTGTGGCTCAGGCAGGTGCATTGGGCTGACCTTGATGCAACCTCCTGTATACCATGCCTGTGGGCAGGGGTGGAGAGGTGGGGGGATGGTGTAGTGTGAGGTTGGGGTGGAGCAGTGGAAGGCCAAGACCTGCCAGGGCTGCTCTGGGTACTTGGATGGAGGGTGGATGGGGAAATAAAAATCAAAGGGACACAGTAGGGAGGCCCCTGTCATTAGCAGGAATTAGCTAATTATGTTCTCTAAGGGGTCATTAGCACAGTTTTGAGAGAGACAGACTGAGGTCCAATGAGAAGTATTTGCCCAGGGGCTCAGGGGGCTCAGTTCAGGACCTTTTCTAGGTCACACCCACTCCACCCCACAAAAAGGAAAAAAAGAAATTTGTATCACACAGCCCGCCACACAGTGTGTTCTTTGTCTTCTACGGGGAAGGTGTCTTGTGGCTGGGATGTGTGGCTCCTGTCCCCAGGCTGTGCTAGCAGTAACCCTGGGCCTTACTGGAGGTGGTGACAGCACAGGCAAGATACTAGGAGGAGCTGAGTGCCCTCTGGCAGAGAGCCTCGTTTCTGTGTGTCATGGACAGCCAGGTCCCTGGGGACTTTCCCTTATGATCTGTTCAGGTTTGGAGACTTTTGGTTTATTTCCTTCAGTGGGAATTATTGGCTTTGGTTGACTTTCTGTTCCACTGGGCTGCAGTAGGAATTCTGTATCCACCCATTTCCCAGCAGCTCTGTCTGATGGGACAACGAGGTTAGTATCAGAGTCAGAGAGCAAAGATGAGAAGACTAGGTGACAAAAGTGGTGGAAGGGTTTAGAGAGGTCATCTGACAAAGCCTGACACTCGCTGGGAGAGGAAGAGCAGACTCCCTGTTTGTTTCAAACTTCCTGTGTGTTTCTGGGGAAACTGATGACAGCACCAGAGTTTGGGGATGATGCCCTAACTATTGTGGGAGGGTCCCCAGAGCAGGAAGTGAAGCCCAACCCCACATCACAAATACCTGGCATTCCAGGTGGTTGCTTAAAATAGACTGGCTAGGGCTGGCAGACCTACTTGGCTGCTTCCTCTCCTGGTAATGAGAAGTGGGTGAGCCGGGCTGCCTGGGTACTGGAAAGGGTAGGTGGAGTTTCTCATCAGCTTCCTACGAGTGCCTGTTAAAACCTTTCTAGTTCTAAACTCTGATGTGACCAATACACCGGGGGCTGGAGACTGGGGAGCGGTTGGGGAATTCAGATGCTGCTGGATGAACACTGTGCTTGTTCTAATTCATTTTTTACCATCCAAGCTTGGAAGGGCTGGCTGGTGTGCTCAACAAGGACTACTTGAGACTCTGGCTTTTCAGTTGATTAAGTGCAGGAGGTTTCCAGCATGTGCTTTCTTTTCTTTTCTCACATGTCCCCTTGTTTAACAACAAGGGGTTCTTTCTGCATTAGAGCTTGGACCGCAGTGGTGACTGGTTGGGTAAAGTCCCTGCTCCCAGGGACTTCCAGGTAGCTGGACAATACCTGTGGCTGCTGGTTCACTGGAGAGAGCCGATCTAAGCAGGAGACCACTATCTTTTATGTAGGGAAAAACCCTCAGGGATATTGTAGGTTTGGTTCAGACTCCTGCAAAACTCAGAATTCTCAGAGTTCTTGGTTTCCCAGTATGAAAGTTAATGTTAACCCTATACTGTCTTCCGTTGAGGGTTCTCTTTGTTGTATTCTGTTGAGTGTTCCATAGCATTGTATAAAAAAACAACAGCGAAACAAACAAAGAAAGTATCTATCTTAATTAATTAAGAATTTACTCTTGAGAGGTGAGGCTGGTTAAGAGCACTGGCTGCTGGTAAAGAGGACCAGAGGACCCATATTCAATTCCCAGCACCCACATGGCCTCCTAACAACCATCTATAACTAGTTCTAGGGGTTCTGATGCCCTCTTCTGACCTTCACAGGCAGTACACACCTGGATGAACTTACATAAATGGAGGCAAAACACTCATGCACAGAAAATAAAAATAAATAATTTTGAACCATTTTTAAAAAGAATACCCCCTTGCTAAAAAACACTAATGATCATCTGATCTGCTGTAAAATGCTGCCCACAGATCGCCTTACCTTCAATTTATAAATAACATATCTTTGATATGCAATAAAATGTAGTGCAATTAAATGAGATGTGCCAGTAATCAATACTTTGACCAAGAGGCCTTTCTCTGGCTCCACCTCTGTTGTCTAGCTCAAGGCTGCCTGTGTCCTCATTGCTCAGCTCTGCCCATCCAGATGACAAACAGGGTTCTATTTTGGGGTCATTCTTGGCTCTTGTCTGAGGTGGCCTCTGGCTGTGTGGCATTTCTGGGGACTCTGGGCAGGATTTGACTAGAGCTGGCTGGCAGGGTTATACAGGCTGGGTCATTCTCCTGGAGCAGGTAGATAGATGTTTTCAGAATGTCTCAGAAAGCCTTCTCACTTTGCCAAGCCATCGCCAGTGCTCAGGCTGTACTTTCCTTTCTTGCTTGAACAGTCACAAGGGTGTCTTACAGTCTCATGCCCCCTGTGGTAGTGACATCATAGGATTGAAATCCGTCCCACCAGGTGGGTGGACACACTGAGTCACTAGTCTTGTAAGTGAGGAGGGCCTGTCACATATCAGTGACGGTTGGCAGTGAGTGGCTCATACATCCAGCCACCCTTGTCCTAGTCTAAGGTCTGGGCCACACACCTGTCCCCAGCAGATGACATCACCTCTGACCCTTGACCTTGATCTCTAGCAGCAAGAGGAGGTTTCTGTTTGTCCTGTGACTGTCCTTCACAGTCTCTCCCTGGGATTCTAGGTGATCTCCTCGGGTTTCCGTGATCATCCTCTGCCTTCACCAGTGGGTCACAGTCAATTTGTGAAAAATGAGTTTGCAGTGAGGGTGTTTATTTTTCCCTATATGCTTTGGTGTTTGCTATAAAAATAAAAGGATCTGCGTTTGAATCCTCAGCACCCACGTAATAAACTAATTATTGGCACTCTTTGGCCAACCAGTGTAGTGGAATTGGTAAATTCCGGGTTCAGTGAGCGATCTTGTCTTACAAAATAAGGTAGAAAGGGACCGAGGGAGACACCTACTCTTGACCTCTGACCTCCCATGCACATGTGCACCCACAGGCATGTGCACCTACATGCACATGTGTTCAGACATATATGGAAAGAGAGAGAGAGAGAGAGAGAGAGAGAGAGAGAGAGAAAGAAGAAAGAAATACGGAAAAGAGAAAACATGATTTCCTCCAGAGTTCCTGGTTTCTATATCCTTCCTTCTTTACTGGGTTTCTGGACCTGACTCCCTCTCCCTTCAGGAAGTTGAGCGGGAATGGCAATAATCTGATGTTATCCTTGCAACCTGAGCCTGGACTTTTCCCTTTCGCCTTCCCCCTTCCCCTTAGGGTGTGTACAGAATTGTACACTTCAAGCCCTTCCATTCTGTCCATCTTCCTGGAATTCATCCCATTCTCTTTTGTCTCAGTGCCCTGGAGCCAAGTTGGGTTTCTGGTCTCTGTAGTAAGCAAGCACCTGGCGTCACAGCACGGTTTTGTATGTGCACCTGCAGATAGATATGTTTACTTTTAAGGAAGGGAAGCAGGGACAGGCATAGATGTACTTTCTCTTCCTTGGCTCTGGCTGGGTGGAGATTATGTGTGAATTAAACCAGGGTGGATGGGGCTCTGTTGCCTTCCTCGTTCCTCCCCACCTACCCCCTGCACTGGGTTCTGGGGCCAAACGCATGCCTGAAACCCTACCCTGGGGCTAGAAGAAATTGGCTCTTGCCCCAGCTTCCCTGCTTTACTAAGTTTACTGTCATTGAGACCTTGGACAGGTCACTCCCTCTTGTTCAGCCTCAGTTTCCTTATCAATAAAATGGTGAGCTTATGTAACTCAGTCTCTTATTACACCTGAAAACACACTCAAAGAGCTAGAGCTATAAAAGGGAGCAGGCAAGTTACTGATTAAACAGTTGTTCTGGGTTGAGTAGAGCCCAGACTCTTAGTTGCTCCTTGAGTAGAGCCCAGACTCTTAGTTGCTCCTTGAGTTCTGGAAGGTGACCATACCGGGAGGCAGAAAATAAGAGTAAATACTGGATCTCCTCCCCCCGCGCCCCCGTCCCCCGCAAGTATTATGTGACTTTGCAGAAGCACCATTTCATCTCTGCTTTCTCTAAACTGGGCTGAACGGTTCTCAGGATTGCTGGGAGGATTAAGGAGGGAAATAGTTGGAAAACTACTCTACAACTTGAAAGCACATCTAACCGTAATGGCTGTTCTAAATAATATTTCTTATACACATTCACAGTCTGTTCAGATAGTGTTTTCTTGTGTGTGCGTATTTGTATGTGTGTTGTATATGTGTGCGCGTGCGCGTGTGCGTGGGGAGGGACAGCGGTCAGTGTAGGTGACTTTCTTAGACCCTCTCTGCTTTAGTTGTTTTTTCTGAGACAGACTTTCACTGAACCTGGAGCTCACAGACTCTGCTAGATTAGCTGACCATTGAGCCTCAAGGCTCTTCCTGTCTTCACCCTATTGTGCCTGGCTTTCCTGTGGGTGCTGGGGATCCAGATTCAGTGTTGTTGCGTATGCAGCAGACACTTTACCCCCTGAGTCATCTTCCCAGCCCTGTTTTCTCATTCTGAAATGTTGTTAGACATTTAAGATCTATTATAGTTCTAAAGAAAGCTGACATTCTGAAAGAGAAAAGTAAACTAAAAATAAGCTACATAAAAACCAGTTCTCCTGAGAAGAGCAAGAAAAGAACACCTTCAGAAAATAAAAAAAAGGCACTTGATCGGGTATCCTTCAAGGAATAAAATATTCTTGGAAATGAGTGACTTTTGAAATAAAATTGTTGCTTTTGTGATTTGGGTTTTTTTTGTAAATTTTAAATTGAATTTTTGTGTATTTCATACAGAACATCTTAATCATCTTTATACGCCCACTGGCACCCTCCCATAACCCCATAGCCAACCCCCCTCCCCTCCCCACCCCCCGCCGCCACTGGAATTCATGCATTCTGTCATTTCTGTTAAGGCTTATAGGTCAGGTTAGTGTTCTCAGACATCCCTCAGTGTAAGTTCATCCCCTGGAGTTTAGTCAGCCTATTTAGACTCCCTCCCCTTAAGATCAGCTCATCCTCATGATGCATTAATTAACTACCAATAATTCTTCAATTATTGGCAAGATTATACTTTTATAATTAACCTTGAAATCACAACATTCTAGTTCTCCAGTTTTGTTTCTTTTTCAAGGGTGTTTATATTTCTACGTAAATTTCACCTTCAGACAATTTGTGTCTATAAAAAACATGCTGGGATTTTGGTCAATATTGCCTTGAGTCGTAGATAAATATGAGAGTAGATGCCTTAACAGTACTGAAACTTCCAGTTCGTGGGCATGGTACATTGCGAAATCTATTTAAAGAGTTCTTAAACGTCCCTCAGCAGTTTCATATTTTGTCAGATTTGCCCCTAAGGATTTTGACTTTTTGATACTATTTTAACTGGCAATTTTTACTATTACTTTCCAATTGCTCATTGCTAAAATGTAGAAATACAATCGACTTTTGTATATAGATCTTAAGTTCTGCAACCTTACTAAATTTACCATTTTAATAACTTAAAAAACTTAAGTTGTATTTATGTGTGTATGCACATGTGGGCTTGCGTGTGGACAGCATGTTGGGGTGTGGAAGTCAGAGGACAACTTGCATGAGTTGGTTCTCTTCTACCATGTAGTTCTGGATATTGAACTCAGGATGTCAGGCTTGGTGGTAATTGCCTTTATCAATTGAGCCACCTTGCTGGCACACTGACAACATGATATTACTATAAAAAGACAGACAAATAGCTTGATGGAACTAATTAGTCTGGAAACAAACCTACAGTTAATTACCTGAACAGCTGATATTTGACAAAGGTGCAAAAGTGGTACAAAAGAGAAAGGATCGTTTTGTGTACAGGTGATGGTAGAATTATTGGATACCTGTGTGAAATGAAAAAAAAGAAAAGGAAGTTTTATCCATACCGTACACCATTAACCCAGAAAAACTCAAAATGATATATAGACAGCATGTGAAATCTAAAACTATAAAATACTAGATTGAAACAGAAGAGAAAATAAAATATCTTTGGCTTAGGCAAAAAATTTTTAGATAAAACATCCATGCCACAATCCATAAAAGAAAAACTTGACAGATTGGCATTCATCAAATAAAAAAAAAACAACTTTGTTCTCCTCAAAAGACATTGCTAAGGGGATTAAAATACAAGCCACAGAGTATGAGAAGATCTTTATGAAGTGTATTGAGAACTTGCATCTAGAGTGTATGTAAAGAATTCTCAAAATTCAATAATAGGAAAAATAAGTAAGTCAATAAAAAACATAGGCAAAAGATTTGAGAAAACACTCCAGCAAAGAAGATAAACAGATGGCAATGGATCACTAGAGAAAAGCTACAATGAGAAACCACCACACATCCATTACAATTCCGAAGATCACCATGCCAAGGCTGAGGTGGGTGCAGAGTAGTTAGAATTCTCACTCATTGCTGATAGCAGTGTACAATGACACAACCACTTTGTAAAACAGTGTGTTGGAGCCTCGAAAAGTTAAATATGCCTCTGTCAGATGGATGCACCCACCATCACACTGCTAGGTCTTTCCCTGGAGAAATGAGAGCGTATTCCAGTGGGACTCACAGGAGAGCTTGTAGAAGCTTTGTGTGTGATGGTGCCAAATAGAAAGAACCCAAATGTCCCTCATAGGACTAGATGAGTAGGTATCAGATTGTCCGTACAATGAGATGGACTTAACAGCAGAGAGGAACATGCTACATCGATGCATACTGTTATCTGTACACGTCTTGCAATAACTCTGTTGAGTAAAAGAAGCCAGAAAAAAAAGAGTACCTACTGTGTAACTCTGTTAACAAAGTTTTAGAAGAAGCAAACTGATCTTCAGTGACAGTAAATAGGCCACGTGCTGCTTGGAAACTGGGAATCAGGGAGGAGCAAGAATGAGGGCCTGGAAGGAAACTTTTGAAGATGATTGTCCTTCTTTCTTTTCTCTCTCTCTCTTTTTTTTTTTTTTTTTTTTGGTCTTTTTGAGACAGGGTCTCCCTGTAGCTCTGGAACTCACTATATGTAGACCAGGCTGGCCTTGAACTCACAGAAATCCGCCTGCCTCTGCCTCCGGAGTGCTGCGAATATGTATGTATATTAGTTAGCTTTTCATTGCTGTGACCAAAATATCTGACAGAAGCAACCTAGGGGAGGAAAGGTTTGTTTTGGTTCCTGCTTTGAAGATTTCCAGTTTCCATCCATTCTGGCAGGCAAGACATAGTGTAGCAGCTCAGTTCATGTGGGTGGAAGCATATGGTAGATGCTGTTCACTCCATGACAGGCCAGGAAGCAGACATTGAGGCCTAACCCTAGGGCCAGACTCTAACTTTCACAGGCTCATTCATGCTCAGTGACACGCTTCCACTCTCGAAGCTCCACCTATCAAAGATTCGGTAGCCTCCCCAAATGTCATTACCTCCTGAGCAACAAGCACTGACAACATGAGTCTGTTGGGGGACATGAGTCAAACCATAACAGTGCACAAAACTATGCTTTAAACGTGTTCAATGATGTTATGTCCATTATACCTCAGTGAAGCTGGCTTAAACTTTGAAAGAAGGCTTCCAAGAATAAGCGTAAAACATTAAATGATGAAGAAATGTGAATTATGAGGGAGAGAGAAAAAGGCAGACACGTAGAGCTCCGGCCTACTGTCTTTAGTGTTCTGAGATTTCATTGTAATGTATTTAGTTATTCAAGCTTTTTAGTTTATCTTTCTTACCATTCAATGAGTCTTTTGAGCTTCGAGATTTGTGTCTCTTCAAATTTTTCTTGGAAATATTCTTTTGGTATTTCTTTGGCAATGTCCTCCTCTCTGCCAGCTCAGGAATTTGTCGTCCCCCCCCCCAGGGTCCCATGAGTGCTGAGCCAGCCCTCTATTAAACTGAGCCCTTGGGCTTAGGTGTTACAAAAGATAGGTATGAGATCAGGAAATATATAGTTTCAAATCCCCAGGACTTTATTTCAGTGATGCAAGGAGACATCTACCCCTCCAGAACCCCATAGTGGATGGGATGAATATTTAGGAGAAATTAAATCAGAGACCATACAGGTCAGAAGAATGCCCTAGTGAGGGTGGAAAAGGGAGACTTGAGATAGGTTTATCTGGTTCTTGAATGCTAGTGGCTGGGTGTAAATCACTCCATCCAGGAGATTAGGAAACTATATCCCCATAGTAAAATCTAGTCAGGTTGGAGAGATGGCTCAGCGGTTAAGAGTGCTGGCTGCTCTTGCAGAGGACCTGGGTTTGATTCCCAGTACCCACATGGTGGCTGACAACTGTCTATAACTCCAGTTCCAGGGGACCCAACGTCCTCTTCTCACCTCTGTGGGCACTGCAGGACATGAGGACACTTACACACATGCAGGCCATATACTCAAACACATAAAATAAAAATAATAAATAAAATATTTTAAAAAGGAAAAATCTACAGTGTAACTGTTGGGAGTGCCAAGTTAAAAAAAAACAAAAAACAAACAAACAAAAAAACAGGCTAGCCACTGTCCCATATGCCTGATTATGGCATATATGTACAAAGATTTGAATAGCCTTTAGGATCTTATTCTGAAATGTGAACCAGCAGCCAAGGATCCTTCAGCATTTGTGGAAAGCCTTTAACATGAAGAAAGCACTCATCAGAAATATAAAAAGGGCCAGGCGTGGTGGCACAGTCCTTTAATTCTAGTACTAGGGAGACTAGGCAGGCAGATCTCTATTAGTTTGGGGTAAACCTAGTCTATGTAGCGAGGTCCCTGTCAGTCAGGGCTACATAGTGAGACCCTGTCTCAAAGAAAAGAATTTTTTGTGTGTACATAAAACAAATGCAAGATGCAACAAAAGAGAAAATAAGAAAAGTCTTATTAAAGTCTTGGTGGCAAGAATTAAAAACCTCAGTAAAAAAGGCTAAAGATAATGAGCTGGCTAATGTAGGGAGAGGTTGAAGGCTGCAGATGCCTGCACTGGGTCCTCACAGAAATGGGTCAGTCAACAGTCAAGCAGGGATGGAGAAGGGGTTCAGGGGGCCTGCCTCTCACTGCTGAGCTATTTTCTGTTGGTCAATTCAGGGAGATGGGGAGAGTCATTGACTGGTAGGAAGAAGAGGGGAGCTGACAAAGATGGGAGGGAGGTAAGGGAGGGTGTGGGGAGAGAATAATCAGAATGTGTTATATACATGTATGAAACTGTCAACGAACAGCCAGTGAGATGGCTGAACAGGTAAAGGTGTTTGTCCCTAAACTTGACAACCTGAGTTCAGTCCGTGGGACCCACATAGTGGAAGGAGAGAACTGACTCTTGAAAGTTGTCCTTTGACCTCCATATGCTCATCATGGCAGTATGTGTACTCGCACACAGACACACACAGACATGAATAGACATAGACACATACCTATACACATGCGCACACACACACACAGACACACACACACGAGTTGTCTTAAACATATATAGCACCAGGTGACCTCCAGAATGCCTCAGGAAACCTGAACTGGTTCTACATCTGAGAAATTCAAGGCAGGGCTGATTGCTTTCTTTGCAAGTCTCACAGTTGGATGTGCCGTACACAGTACTGCATGCCTGGAGCACAGCACCTATCCTCAGGACTGACAGGACTGACATAGTGCTGGCATTGGTGGTGGGAAGTTAGTCCATGTGTCACAGGGCCAGGGACATCCCACCTCAGCCTCTCTAGATTCGTGCCTCCTTCATCCTCCAAGGCACCTGTAGGAGGAGCAGAAATTGCCATCTATTTGTGGCAAATTTTGTTTGCTGAACCTGAACAGAGGCCCAGAAGGTGGTGACCTGACCTCTTCTTCTGGACTTTTGATCCTGGATGGGACCTGTAGTGAAAAGCACTAGTTTTACCCTTGAGCCCCTATGGAACTGCCAGCACCTGATACCTTTTCCTGTTCGCTGGTTTAACATCAGGGGCAAAGGCGCTGGTCAGGGTGGGCAGTTTCCATACTCCGCACAGACTCCTGGCCTGAGTGAACAATGGGAATGAATGTAAGATGTGCATTGGGTGAGGTTGAGTCTGGCCTTAGAAGCCCTCACAGAGTGTCCAGTGTCACTGTTCCTGGGTTGGGTCTGCTCTCTCTATACCTGGGCAGTCACCTATGTCAAAGATCTCCACAAGTTCAGATCTTCAGGACTGGGTTTAGACAGTCTGTTTTGAGACAGGGTCTCATGTAGCCCAGGCTGGCCTCAAACTCCTTATATAACTGAAGGTAGCCTTGAACTCCTAATCCTTCTGCCTTCACCTTCCCAAATGCTAGAATTATAGGAATGTGCCAGCACACCAGGCTCCCCATTTTAATTATTAAGTAGTTTGTGCCATTAGCTGCTGGGCAGCTCCGCTAGGGTGGCATTTCCTGCCTTAGAGCAGGTGCAGGCCCATGGGTACAGAGGCCTTGCCCTCCTGGGTGAAGCCTTTCCTCTACCCACTAGCCGTGGTTCCTCCAAGCTGGACCTTACAAGTGTGGAAGTCCTGGGGCAGGGACCTGTTGTGGGGAGAGTTTCTGAGTCTTAGAACATCTCTGTTTAGAACATGAATGGCTTTGAGGAGGGTGTGGAGTTCCTGCCTGTGAACAACGCCAAGAAGGTGGAGAAGCGAGGCCCCAGACGCTGGGTGATCCTGGTGGCCGTGGTGGTCAGCTTCCTCTTGCTCTCGCTCACGGCTGGCTTGCTGGTGTGGCACTTCCAGTGTGAGTACAGTGGAGGCTGGCTGTGTGGGGGGTGACACAGTAGTGGGTTTCCCTCTTCTCTTAGTGGACAGACCCAGAGGCCACTTGTGATGCGCAGGGACAGGACGGGGGGCGGGGGAGGGAGTGTGGGACGGGTTCTCAGGTTTGAGGCCATGATGGCAGAGGGGCTGGTCAGAGCTGGCCCCTCTTGGTATTGTCTTGGCATTCATTTCTCCCAGACCAGGGCAGCAGGGTGGGACAGGCGGAGGCGCGTCATTGTTTATCATCACCTCTTGGTCTCTAGCAGACCGGAATGTGCGGGTCCAGAAGGTCTTCAATGGCTACCTGAGAGTCACAAATGAGAACTTTCTGGATGCCTATGAGAATTCAAATTCCTCAGAGTTTAGAAGCCTGGCCAACAAGGTGAAGGACGCGGTGAGTTTAGTCCTGGGGCAAGTCCCCTGCCCTGTGCCCCAGCACCTTCAGCCCCACCAGGTAGAGTGCCGGGCTGGTGGAGGGCGGGAGAGGGCTAGCAGGGGAACCCAAGGTTCAGGAGGGGAGAGAGCAGCCCGGCTTGAGAAAGGATCACTTCTGCTCTTTGGCCTGTTGTGAGCTATGTTTCCTCCCCTCAGCTGATGGTGATGTACAGTGAAATCCCTGTCCTGGGCCCCTACCACAAGAGGTCAGCTGTCACTGCCTTCAGGTGGGTGCCGGGAAAGGGCGAGTGGCGGCTGCGGCGGGGCCGGGAGGCGGAAGAGGGGACTTGGCTGCAGATAGGGCTAGTGTGTCTGTCCGTTGTGCAGGTGACTTGCTTTTCTTTCTCCAAGGCAGGGGTGACAGTAGAGGTGCTGGTGGAATAGCTTCACATTGTTTTTCCTTTGTAAAGATTTCATTTTACTTAAAAAAAATTTATTACTTTTATTGTGTGTGTATGAGTGGACTGCCTGCGTGTATGTAAGCACACCCATGTCGTGCAATGCCGGTGGAGGTCAGAAGGGAGCTTCAGATTCCCCTGGAACTAGAGTTACCGACTGTTGTTAGCCACCTTGTGGGTGCTGGGAATTGAACCCAGGTTTTCCGCAAGAGCTGCCAAGGCTCCCAGCGACTGAGCCATCTCTCCAGGCCCGGAGATTTTACTTTTTATTTATATATGTGTGTGCGTGTTGGTGTGCATGTATGCTCTGTGTGTGTGGAGGCCAGAAGAAGGTGTCAGACTCCCTAGAGCTGGAGTCACAGGTGGTTGTGAACTTCCCAATGCTGGTGCTGGGAACCAAACTCAGGTCCTCTGCAAGAGCCATCTCTCCAGCTCCCACAGACACTGTATACACTGTATACAACTGCCTCCAGGAAGAGCCTTGGTTTTCTGAGGGAGTTGGGGTGCCCAGGAAGGCTTCCATGCAAATACATAATTTTTTTTTTTTCTTTTTAATAGACTTTCTGCCCAAAGTACTCCTTTGTATTTGTTGGGTTTCTGCAGCACTGGGCACAGACCCCATGGCCTCACGTATGTGAGACAAGCATTTTACTGAGAAGCCACACTCCAGCCCTCCTCCCCACCTTTAAGATAAGCTTTCACTCTGCTCCTTAGGCTGGCCTCTGACTTGTGGGCTTGAGTGACCCTCAGTAGCTGGGACATAGGCTGGTGCTCCCAAAGGTTGTTGTTGTTTTGTGCTGTGCTGTGGATTAATCACAGAGCCTTGCTGATGACTAGTACTCTGCCAGTGATCTAACATGATTTGTCCATTTATTTATTTATTTATTTATTTATTTATTTATTTATTTATTTATGGAAACAAGGTCTTCCTAAGTTGTCCAGTCTGGCCTCAAATTTACAATCCTCCTGGCTCAGCCTCTTGAGTATCTGGGATTGAAGGTGTGTGCTGCCACACCCAGCTCCAAAGTACTTTCTATTGCTTGTTCAGTGGAAGCTTCTGCCATGCTGGGTAGCAGGTGGTATTCTCACCCCATCTCAGATCAGGGATCAGATCCAGAAGGACACTCTTGGGACACTGTGAGCCCCTGGCCCAGTCGAGATCCCTTCCTTCTCACTGCTAGACTTGAGCTGGTCCCAGGATGTGTCTGCTTGGGGGTGAGCCTGAGCTGCCCCATGTGTGCCTCGGTGATGTGGAATGTGGATGTCTGAGAGTTCTCTCCCAGCCCCCTTCTCAGACTCTCTCCTATCTCCCTAGTGAGGGCAGTGTCATTGCCTACTACTGGTCAGAGTTCAGTATCCCTCAGCACCTGGCGGAGGAGGTGGAGCGGGCCATGGCTGTGGAGCGTGTGGTCACACTGCCACCCAGAGCGCGATCGCTGAAATCCTTCGTGCTGACCTCTGTGGTGGCCTTTCGTGAGTCTGGGGTGGGTCAGGGTGGGAATGTGTGGGCCAGTTTGCAGAGAAGTGAGGCCGGGAGAGCGTACTCTCACAGGCCCAGGTTCCCTGGCGGATTCTGCTTGCTGGGTGGCACCTCCCTTTGGGCAATAAGGAAATAGATGGTATTAATTGAATGTCCGCCTTCTCGTTCTTCAGCCACTGACCCCAGAATGCTGCGGAGGACTCAGGACAGTAAGTGTCATGTTGACCCCAGGTAGAGAAGAGGAGGGATATGGCCAGGTACCCCTTGAGCCATTAGGGTCCCCAGAAGTCAGATGCTGCTGATGGCCAGAAATCCCTTTTCTCCTTCCCATCCCCTCCAAGGAAGCCCCTCCATCCTTGTGTTTCCCTGGGCCCAGGGCAACCCGGGGTATCTTGGGGTAGGGCAGGCCTGGGGTGTGTGCTTGTTGTATCCACACTTTCCTTCTGGCTTGTTTCCTGCACAGACAGCTGCAGCTTTGCCCTGCACGCCCGTGGTGGGGAGCTGACGCGCTTCAGCACCCCTGGCTTCCCTGACAGCCCCTACCCAGCTCATGCCCGCTGCCAGTGGGTCCTCCGGGGGGATGCTGACTCTGCGTTGAGCCTCACCTTCCGCAGCTTTGATGTCGCCCCCTGTGATGAACATGGCAGTGACCTGGTCACAGTGTATGACACACTGAGCCCTATGGAACCCCATGCTGTGGTGCGGTGAGTGTCCTGGCTGCGGGAGCCAGGGATGGGCCATCTGAACTGATTATGACGTTAGTCTGGGATATGGTTTGTGGCTTTTGGCCGTAGGCCATTGTGGAGCATCCAGACTGCAGAGAGCAGGTGTGGTGTACACCAGCAGGGCTCCAGAGAGTGGTCCGGGAGATTTCAGGTTTGGCCCCGACCAGGACGGTGCAAATGCAGCCTAGATATCACAGGCTTCCCAAGATACCAAGAGAATGTAGGCCTACTACCGTAAAGGCAGCTTTTATTATCAGTCAGGCACAGCGAGGCTGCAGCTCGGGAGGCAGTTGCCATCCAAAAGACTGCTTGTAACAGTTCCCAAAAGGAGGGCCATGGTACATCAAGGTTCAGCACAGCGTAGCATGCGGGGCGACATAGGAAGCTCCAGGGACAGCGGGAGGCAGAATAACAGGAGGACTGTGATGGTTCACATGGGGAAAAAACCAGCATGGAGGGAATAGGATGTGGATTGGCCCGTTGTGATCATCCAGCAGGCTCTGGAGCCACACTTGCTCCTAGTTGTTTGTGAGACTGTCTGGAGGCTACCTGGTGGAGCAGGTATGCAGTCCTGGATTGCTTGTTGGCAGCCTCTCAAAAGTGTTGGCAGGTGATGGTCTCTAGGAATTGGCCAGTTCCAGGAGGGCGAAGACACAGATGTCAGTGTCAGAAGTATAGAAAACTAAAAGTCTTCATTAATACAGCTGCTCAGGGAGCTGGCTCGAGATGCTTAGCCTCTTATCAAGATAAGAGTTGTTGCACCTGTCAGAGGTGTCGTGCTGGGGGATGGTCAGCCTTTCTTGATATAGTGGGCCAGAGCTTTCTACTAGTCTCAGTAGAAATGGGGGGAAATTGAGGCCTAAACCAAGACAGAACCATCTTTTACCACAACTTAGCAGCCAGGATTATGCATCTTTCTTATCTCTCTGTAAATATCTTTCCCATCTGCAAATTATGCAAAAAAAGAAATTTATAACCTTCCCCCCCAAACAAAGTGAAATAAACCGATAGAAATAACAGGAGGAAAAAGTAGAAATCAACAAGCAAAGACAATAAATCATCCCTGACTGTTTTGGTTTCTTTTTTGTTGCTGTGATAAGATACCCCGACAAAAACAACCTAAGGGTGAAAGGGTGCGCCTGACTCACAGTTCCAGGTGACAGCCCGTCATGGCAGAGACCGCACAGTGGCTGTAACTTGAGGGAGCTGGTTACATTTCGTCTGCAGCCAAGAACAGAGTGACAAGAGCATGCTCTCTCTTTCTCCATTTTATATAGTCGTTGGTTCCCACCAGGCAAGGCTCTGGTATTCCATGGGTGGCTCTTCCTACCTCAGTGAACACAATCATGTCAAGAAAGAAAAGAAAAGAAAAGAAAAGAAAAGAAAAGAAAAGAAAAGAAAAGAAAAGAAAGAAAGGAAGGAAGGGAAGGAAGGAAGGAAGGAGAAAGAAAGAGAGAAAGAAGAGAGAGAGGGAGGGAGGGAAGGGAAGGAAGGAAAAGAAAGAGAAAGACAGAAAGAAAGAAAGATAGATAGATTCTAGATTCTGCCAGACTGACAACATTAACCATCACTCTACCTTTTCCTCTCAGTGTCTAGGAACAACCACTGCTAAGTTTTTGATGTTACAACCCTAGACTTTTTTTTTTCTTATTTTTAGTGATAGAAACAATTACACTAAAACCAAAGCTTCTGGAAGAACCACTTGTTGTTGCCCATTTTATATCACCCCTCAAACTTGACCTTGGCCTCACTTCTGGCCTTACATATCAGAGCTCGGTCTCTAAATACATCCTTGTTGATGACAGTTTTGTCCAAGGGGATGTCTACAGAATACCTGGTGAGCATGAGGTGATTTTGTTATAAAGTTTCATAAAAGACTTGATCTTTGACCTCTTGGAGATTTTCTTCTTGCCATAGTGGCTGTCACTTTCTGGGCATAGTTGTCAATGCCAGCCAGCAGAGCATGGCTGTAGAGGCGGTCTGAGGTGCCATCGTCAGTGTTCTTCACGATGACAGCTTTGTGTCTGGAGTAGTGCCTAGCTAGGAAGAGCACCACTTTCTCAGGCTTCATGAACTTGCCCATTTCTGCAGCAACCAGCAGGCAACCAGGGAAGGAAGGCCACTGCCACACTGACTCCAGATTTTTGGTGTGTATTGTGCATGTGTGCTCATCTTTAGACGGATTATACTGCAGATTTGGTTGTTTCCCGCTCTTTCTAGGTCAGTTAACCCAACTAGGCCTCATTCTCTCTGGTTGCCGAGTGTGGTACTGTTTAGAGGCAGCCGGACACAGTCATTAACACCATGGGCTCCTGAAGGCCTGAGCTTGGACTCCAGCCCTGCTACTTTTTAAATTTTAATTCTATTTAATTTAGTTTATTATTATTATTAGTGAATGAGCTGGGGAGATATGTGGGAACGTGCATCGTGCCGTAGTGCAGGTGTGGAGGTCAGAGGATAACTTTATGAAGTTGGCTCTCTCCTTCCACCTTTACATGGGTTCTGGGGATGGACCTCAAGGTGTCTGGCTCCTGGTAGTGCTTTTTCCTTTTGCCTCTGAGCCAACTTGCCTCCCCCTTTGCCACTTCCTCAGCATGGAATCTTGGGCACATTACTGAGCCTCTCTGTGCTTCGGTGTCCTTGTCTGTGGAATGGTGGTACTAGTGCTCACTCTGCAGAGTTGTTAGGAAGAGTCGACAGACATCAAAGCACAGGCTGGAGCTGGAGCTCAGGTGGTAGAGGGCTTGTATGAGGCTGAGCTCACCCCCAAACACACAAACCAAAACAACACGCAAACAAACACCAACACCAACTACTGAAAATGATATCTGGCATGTTCTTTTCCTTTTTTAAAAAAGATTTATATATTTTAGTATTTTATATATTATTTTTATTTTTTGTGGATGAGTGTACTGCCTGCATGCAGGTAAGTTCACCAGCATTGCATAATGCTCAGAGGTCAGAAGAGAGCCGTGGATTCCTCTGGAACTAGAGCTGGACGGCACTATGGGGCTCTGAGGGACCCAAACTCTTACTAGCTTAGAGAGGATTCCACACATACAAATTCTTTGAGGTTATCACCATGGATACATTTCATAAAGCTATTGGAAAAAAAATCCTGATACCCCATGGAGCCCCAAAGCATTCCGTAGGTTCAGGAGATGTACCTGGCATTTGCAGGCCTCAAGAGTTGTGGCCTTGGATAGGACCACACATTCCAGCACCTGTCTCCAAAACCAGTCTCACTTTGTAGCTCAGGCTAGACTTGAATTCAGAATCCTTTCTTCAGTCTCCCGTGTGCTGAGATCACAGACACATGTCACTATGCCTAGCTTTTTTGAAGATCTTTTTGACTTCAGGGTTAGGAATGGGACCTGTATTCGTTAATTTTTTGTCGCTGTGATAAAACACCATGACCAAGGCAATTCTTAAAAAAGGAAGAGTTTGTGTGGGCTTGTGGTTCCAGAGGGATGAGGGTCCACCGTGGTGGGCGGCATGGTGGCAGATGCAGCTCAGCTAGACCAGAGACCGGAGAGCTCACATCTGCAGTCTCGCAAGGAAGCAGAGAGAGCCGACTGGAAGTGGGGCAAGGCTGTGAACTCTCAAAGCCCACCCCAGTGATGCGCTTCCTCCAGCAAGGCCACAAAGCCCACCTCCAGTGATGCGCTTCCTCCAGCAAGGCCGCAAAGCCCACCCCAGTGATGCGCTTCCTCCAGCAAGGCCGCAAAGCCCACCTCCAGTGATGCGCTTCCTCCAGCAAGGCCGCAAAGCCCACCTCCAGTGATGCGCTTCCTCCAGCAAGGCCGCAAAGCCCACCCCAGTGATGCGCTTCCTCCAGCAAGGCCGCAAAGCCCACCCCAGTGATGCGCTTCCTCCAGCAAGGCCGTACCTCCTCCGCCCCTGCAGACAGTGCCACCAAATGGGGCCGCATATTCAAATACTTAGACCCTATGGGAGTCCTCCACAAGGTCCTTGGGCTTCTCTGCGTGGGACTGAGTTGGATATAAAAAGTCTTGGTTCTGTCTCTATCACTAATGCCATTCCTCCACCCTGCAGGCTGTGTGGCACCTACTCTCCCTCCTACAACCTGACCTTCTTCTCCTCCCAGAACGTCTTCCTTGTCACACTGATAACCAACACTGACCGGCGACATCCTGGCTTTGAAGCCACCTTCTTCCAGTTGCCCAAGATGACTAGTAAGAATGGGCAGGGTCCCCAAGCTGCAGAGGAGGGTAGGCCTTAGAGAGTCGCCTGAGCCTAGGAGGCCGGCAGACTGGCCCTTGTCAACAACAGGCTTAAAGGTGGCCGGACCAAAGGATGTCTTGTTGACTACCCCGATCAGGGACCATCCTTAAAGCAATCAGCCTCTGAGCACCCTGTAGAAGCAGTGTTCAGTGTGCAGAGGCTTGAGCCTTCAGGCTGTTCTCAAGGTGTAAAGCTCTTCCCACACCCTCAGCTGAGTGGTCCTAGCTTCATGCTTCCTCACCTTTCTTCCCAGGCTGTGGAGGCTCCTTGAATGAAGCCCAAGGACTGTTCAGCAGCCCCTACTTCCCAGGCCACTACCCACCCAACATTGACTGCACATGGAATATCAAGGTAGGAGGTGTGTGTGTGTGTGTGTGTGTGTGTGTGTGTATATGTGTGTGTGTGTGTGAGAGAGAGAGAGAGAGAGAGAGAGAGAGAAAGGGAGAGGGAGAGGGAGAGAGAGAGAGAGAGAGAGAGAGAGAGAAACAGGAACATACTTGGGGAAGAGAAGAAGTGGAAAGATGACCCCTTTAGCAACCCAAACAGCCATGTTTGTGAGCCACCCAAGACTAGAGTCTACTGCTGTATGGCCAGCCATACCCAGACTCATGTCCTAGCTCCTTGACTAGTGACTGACTGAGAGAGCTAGGTCCACTAGGGTAAGTGTCTGTGTCTAAGAGGTGTGGTCAGGACGGTTTCATAAAATGTGTGTGAAATAGAGGAAGCCCTTGAATAGCAGTAGCGTGAGCCCTGTAGCCACACTCCACCCCGCCCCCAACACCCCAATCAGAGGTCCAGACTTTTTTTCCCTTAAAAATGTTGGGGCTGTAGAGATGGCTCAGCAATTAAAAGCACTGGCTGTTCTTGCAGAGGACCTGGGTTCACATCCTAGCACCCACATGGAGGCTAACAACCATCTATAACTCCAGTTCCAGGGGATCCAGTGTCCTTTTCCCGTCTCTTTGGGCACTGCATGACACAGGTGCACTTACTTACCTACACGCACGCAATACACTCATACACATAAATAAATAAATAAATAAATAAATAAATAAATAAATAAATAAATAAATATAAAAAATGTTGAGATGGGGCTGCAGAGGTGGCTCAGTGGTTAAGGGTAGTGGCTGCTCTTGTACAGAACTGGGGTTTGGTTCCCAGCACCTACATGGTGGCTAACAGTCATCCTTAACTCCAGTTCTAGGGGATCCGCACCCTCTTCTGGCCTCTGCAGACACTGCAAACGTGGTACACTTGTATAGATGTAGGCAAAACACTCATATACATAAACAAATACATTTTTAAAAAGAAAAAAATGTTGAGACGTGTTCTAGTCTTCTTCATAGAGTATAGAATTCTCCTAGCCCATTTGAGGTTTTGATCTCCACGTTTCAGTTACCTGTGTTCAATTACAATCTGAAAATGTTGAATGGAAAATTCCAGAAATAAATAATTTGTACATCTAAAATTGCTCACCTGTTCTGAGGAACATGATGAAATCTTAACATCATCCTGCCTGTCTTACTTTGCCCAGTATATCCAAGATGGATTTGCTACTTGCCTGTTAGTTGCTTTAAGTAGCCTTCTTGGTTATCAGATGTTGTGGTATCACAGAGCTTATGTTTAGGGAATTCTTTAATGGCACCAAAGTACTGGCTCTTTAGATGTGCCAGAAAAGATTCAAAGTGCTTCTTGTAGATGAAAATGTGAATTTCTGACTTAATAAGAATAGGAAAAAAGCTATAGACTGAGGTTGTTAAGACCTATGGTAAGAATGAATCTTTTACCTATGAAATTTTGAAGAGAGAAAAATAAATTTGTTTATATTATTGTAATTTTTCTATTTCATTATTATTGTTGTTAACTTCTTATCGTGTTTAAGTTACTATATTAAAGTTTATGTTTAATGTATATTTACACATAATGGAATACTGCTCAGCCACAAGAGGAATGACGTCCCATCATCTGTAGCAATCTAGATGGACCTGAGGACCTTGATGTTGGTGAAATAAGCCAGACACAGAAAGACAAGTGTCATATAATCTGACTCTTAAGTTGAGAGGATGGTGGTTACTAGGGTCTCGGGGAGTAAGGGGAGGAAGGGTGGGGAGAAGGTGATCTGTAGGGATGAAGTTCCAGTTAGGCTAGAGGAAGATGCTTTGCTATGCTACTGCACAGTAAGCTGGCTAGAGAGACCTGTAATCACGATGCAGCTCAGAAAACTAGGGAAAAGCATTTTGAAACTATTTACCGTTTAAAGAAATCATAGCTGTTCAATCCGATTTAAACTCTGTGAGGTAAACTTGAGTTAAACTGTTTAACCTGATTTAAACATTATGAGGTTCGTTATGTTTTTCTTGTGTCAGTTAAAATACATTTTAAAATTTCAACAAAGAAAACCCACGATCAGTCTATGGTGGCACACACCTTTAATCCCAGCACTTGGGAGGCAGAGGCAGGTGGATCTCTGTGAGACTGAGGCCAGCCTGGTCTACATAGTGAGTTTCAGAACACCTGGGGCTACAGGGAGACCCTTTCTTAAAAATAACAGCAGCGAAAACAACAACAAACAAAACAATAACAAAAATAAAACCCTTTATCATAGATGTATGTAAGTACAGGAAAAAAATATAGTGTACATGGGATTCGGTACCCTACCCCATCCAGTCCCCCACCCCATATGATGTCTTTGGGGTAAGAAACAAAGAAAGAAGCCAGAGTCCCTAATGTATCTCTCTTTCCAGGTGCCCAACAACCGGAACGTGAAGGTGCGCTTCAAGTTATTCTACCTGGTGGATCCCAACATACCACTGGGCACCTGCTCCAAGGACTACGTGGAGATCAATGGGGAGAAGTGAGTCCCTGGGGTACATCTATCAGCCTCAGCACTGGAGGTTGTGGGTCTGGGGCCCTGGCTGCCAGTGGACTGTCCCTCAGCCTCCCCCCTGCCCTCTAGGTACTGCGGACAGAAGTCCCAGTTTGTTGTCAGCAGCAACAGTAGCAAGATCACGGTCCACTTCCATTCCGACCACTCTTACACTGACACTGGCTTCCTAGCTGAGTACCTCTCCTACGACTCCAACGACCGTGAGTAAATGCTGTGGGGGCTGTTGGGAGGAACGGGCATAGGCACATGGTTCTGTGTCTTTCTAGCACTGTGCTTCCTCTGAGAGAATGGAGAATATAAGGTGCATCCCACTGTATCAGCTTTAGAGGAAAGCACATTTATTTATTTATTTACAAGGGCTAGGCTGGGAATATAGCTCTGTGGTAGAGTACTCCTTAGCATATGTGAGCCTCTGGGTTCTATCCCCAGCACTGCAACAACAAAAGAATGTGGGTAAATCTGCATGTCCTGTCCCTTTAGCCCTGCTTCCTCTGGCGAGGGACCTGGAGCCCACGGACTCTCCTCGACTCCGTAGGGCCATGCCTTTGCCTTTCTGGTTCAGCATCACTGTGACTTTGAGAATGGTTTTTCTCTTTGGGATCTTTTAGCAGTTTTAGGAATAGTTGTGTAATTTTGAAACATTAAAAAATACTGTCAACTGTGTGACCAGCAATTCATCAACATCCATAATACAGGTTGAATATCCCATAACTGACAGGATCACAATGAGATATCTTGAGAATTAGACCCAAGTCTAAATGTGAAATTCAGGGCGGGGGAGATGTCTTGGATGGCAAAGTGCTTTCTGTACCTCACAAGAACCTGAGTTTGGATCCCCAACACCCATGTGAAAGCCCATGCACTTCTGTAACCTAGGACTGGGAGGTGGAGACACGTGGGTGGGTCCTTGGAACTTGCCAGTCAACCGGTAGCTGAATTGATGAGCTCCAGGTTCATAATTTCAACCTTATATCACAGAATAATCTTTTGAAGACATTTTAACTCAATTTAGGATCCACTTTAATTTAAATGCAATTGTATTGTTCCTCAAGTTGAAGAGGGTGAACAGATAACTTTGATGTAGGACCACAGTTGTGACTACAGTACCTGTATGCAGGGGCAGCAACAACAGCTTCCTGCAAGCTTGTCCTCCACCCCAGGAGCAATTGCCAGCTAGACACACCCTGTTTCAAGAATGTTGAGACATGGATCATATCGTAGCATGAAGGAAATGCTATGTCGTTTTTCCTTGGTTAAGACACATGCACCATGGGCTTGCTGTGCCTCTGTGGCTCTGGAGGCAGTTTACCATGTCACAGGCCCCTGCCTAGGAGTATACAGAGCAGCGAGGGGACTGCGAATGCAGTCAGTCTTTCTGTGTGTAGTCAGTGGTCAGGGCTACTGCCAAGCCCTGCTTGTTCTGGCTGCTGGTGCATGAGCACCCTCTGTCAGGTTGAGCCTCAGTGCCTGCTTCTGTGCTAGCAAACTGAGGCGTCAGTGGGGTTTTGAGGTGGCTGCTAGGGGAAAGGGAGCCATGGACTTCAGACTTCTCTGTTCCCTGTAGCATGCCCAGGGATGTTCATGTGTAACACTGGACGGTGCATCCAGAAGGAACTGCGCTGTGATGGCTGGGCAGATTGCACAGACTACAGCGATGAGCGCTTTTGCCGTGAGTCCTGCAGCCACCACCCCCACAGGCCCTCTGCTCATCCCGTGCCTCGCCCACTCCTGCCCCCTCTGACCCTCTCATTGTCCCATGGCTCTACCTTCTTTAGCCCTGGTTCTGTTTTGCCAAACTCATAGCTGTGTACTCTGGTTCTTTTCTCCACCTTTGCCATTGGATTTCCTGTCCGGTAGAGGAATGTCTGTAAGTGCTGCTGGCTAGTAGCACAGGACTACTTGAGATAGCCTTTGTGGCAGCTGTGACTGCTGCCCCTGAAAGCCTGGATCTGGCCTGGCCTCCGGCTGATGCCTGCTGTCCTCACTACAGGATGCAATACCACCCACCAGTTCATGTGCAAGAACAAGTTCTGCAAGCCCCTTTTCTGGGTCTGTGACACTGTGAACGACTGCGGGGACAACAGCGATGAAGAAGGGTGCAGTGAGTGTCCTGGGCAGTGGTACCGAGGCTTCCCAGTGTGTGCTTGGCCTGAGCAGGCCTCGCATGCTGTGGGTTGCTAAGACCTGTGCTTCCCCAGGTTGTCCGGCTGGGAATTTCAAGTGTTCCAATGGGAAGTGCATCCCTCAGAGCCAGCAGTGTGATGGAAAGGACAATTGTGGGGATGGGTCTGACGAGGCCTCTTGTGACAAAGGTGAGGCCCAGTCTCGCCTGCCCACCTTCCAGTGGAGTTGGGGGCAGACTTCTTCACACCACAGTTGTACTCCAGGGCGAGCAGCAAGCTCATGTGGAATGCACCTAGAGTTTATAAACCTAAGCTTCCTGTGTATTATTAAGTCTGGGGAGAATCTTCTAGAAGGTGGAGATCCTGTAGCTGAGCTGAAAGACCAGTGGGCATGGATGTTGTAGATGGGGCCAGCAGGGGTGAGGGGTGCAAGATGGATGATGGTGTGCCATCAAGGCTTTTGTGGCACAAATCCTAGTCTTTGGTTGCTGTCAGGAAATTGATTTGCTGCTCTGTGTCCTTGAACAGTGAATGTTGTCCCTTGTACCAAGCATACCTATCGCTGCCACAATGGGCTCTGTGTGAGCAAAGGCAACCCAGAATGTGATGGGAAGAACGACTGTAGTGACGGCTCAGATGAGAAGGACTGTGGTAAGAAGGCAGCCGTGCGTGGTGGGGCAGGTTGTTACTGTGCACGGTACTCAGCTGAGAGTGCACCCGGAGGTGGAAATCCCACCAGGACCTCACTCATTCAGCTTTGCACTAAGGGGGCACATCTGCCTGGAATTAAAGATGACTTTGCCATTTAGCATGAAGATGTTGTTCCATCTGTGACACAGCTGCCACACTGGCTGCTCCATAGACAGCTGTGGACGAGTGCTTGGAGGAAAG
Source organism: Eospalax fontanierii (assembly GCA_035773235.1). Lineage (NCBI taxonomy): Eukaryota > Metazoa > Chordata > Mammalia > Rodentia > Spalacidae > Eospalax > Eospalax fontanierii. Next base: position 33,750,262 of record CM069539.1, read on the forward strand.
AGGGCCCAGCCGCCCTGAGCACCGGGCAGGGCTTTGCCCTCGCCCATCCATGTCTTAACCTACAGCCTGTGTGTCCCGGAAGTGGTGGTCGGGTTGCCTTCATGTCCCTATTTTTCCCTCTGAGCTATGTCCCTCAGCATTGTGCAAGAAAATCTAGGCAAATGGCACCCAGAAGCCCTGAGCAAACCAGCAGGCTCAGAGCTTCCTGCACTTGTGTGATATGGCAGGCGAAGGTGAAGAGGAGGCCGAGGGGATGGCAGAGTCTGTGAGACTTGGACCCTTCCACCTTAATACTGCTGTGCACGCCCCTCCCTCTGTCTGGGGCATGTTCTCTTGATGTGGGTGGCTGCTGACTCTCTTCCTTTGGTTCTGTCTTCTCTCCAGACTGTGGGCTTCGGTCATTTACCAAACAGGCTCGGGTGGTTGGTGGCACGAATGCAGACGAGGGTGAGTGGCCCTGGCAGGTGAGCCTCCATGCTCTGGGCCAGGGCCACCTTTGCGGTGCCTCGCTCATCTCTCCCAAATGGCTGGTCTCTGCAGCTCACTGCTTTATGGATGACAGAAATTTCAAGTAAGTGTCTGGGTGTGCAGTGAGGCCCCCTGTGTTGGACTCATGCCAGGGTGGGCCGGCACCAGGGCTGGATGATGGCGAGTTGGGGAGGTATAATGAAGGGATATAGCAATAGTCCCTATAGAAACTCACCTTTATTAGGTGCTAGTTGTCAGTCAAGTCCTCTCTGTGCCAGCCCTAACAGGTTAGGCAGGTCTCTATATGCCCCAATTTATAGAAACTGGGACTTGGAGAAAAAAAGGATATTTGCTTGGGGTTGCATGGCTCAGGGGTAGAACCAGACTTAAGCCCTTGTGTAGATTCCAAAGACTGTTTGGTTAATTTCTTCACTGTATGGCTTCTTGGGATTGTTTCATGATGAGCCTTGGATTCAGGCTCCAAGTCTGGCTTGCAGGTAGCCTTGGGCAGTTTATTCAAACTTTCTAGGCACTGATGGTGTGATACTGTGAGTTCTCATCTTTAGAGTCAGGAGACCTAAAGGTAATAATGTAGTTTTGACACAGCACTGTGCCTTGCACATAGTAGGTACACGTCTGCAGGGAAGGGTCATATTGGTGTCCCAGGACTAGGCTGGCAGGTGCCAGAGTCTTGGAGGTCAGAGAATTAGCAGGAACAGGTGGCCAGATGTGGGGTTTGGCTATTAGCAGCTAGCCTCGGAGACTTGCTGGCCATTGGCCACAGGAGGAATCTGAGGGAACTACTTGCTTTCAGAAAGCAGGTCCAGGAAAATTCCCATTGGAAGGAAGGTCTGGTTTTCCAGCATGGCTGCATGCGCTTCTGCAGGAGGTTGTTCAAGGGCAAGTGACTCATGCTGCTGTGACCTCCCTTTTGCAGAGAGGAGAGTTGTGTGGGGTTTCTCCCAACAGGCAGCAGGAGAAGGCACAGTGTCAGGAAGGTCTGTCAGGCATACGCGGTGCGAGATGTGTGGGGTTGGGACAGAAGCACTGCAGACAGTACAGTCAGCTTGCTTGTCCTGAGCCTCTCTTGGCTGTTGACTCATCCTCATCTAGTCTGGACACACTTTTCACTCAAACATCAAAATGGTTTGATCACATTTGATCACACAAGCCAGAAGGATCAGAAGGTCAAGGTCCTCTCTCACTACACGGATACATCATAACCCCCCCCCTCCGCAAAAAAAAGAATTAATACAGTCAAGCATTCATTGTTACTATTGGCAACTGGGAGATACATGTGAATAAGCTTTGGACCCTGTACCTTACAGACTTGCCAATCCAGGTTTGGGCTACCTTGGGCCCAGCAGATGTTTAGTGTTCCATGGAGAGGCCCAGGAGGGTGTCTGTTGGGGAATGACTTTAAGAGCAGGGTGGTAAACGGTGTGGGTGCTGGTCAGCTGGGTCACGTGGCTCAAACCTCCAAAGGAAGTGGTGTGAACAGAGGAATATGAAGTTCCTCTCAATGCTTTTCTCGATCGGTAGGTACTCACAGAGTGCCAGTTGAGCAGCCGCAGTGCTGTGGTTAAATGTAGCCTGCCTGAGACTTAGCAGGCCTTTACTCAGCATCTCTGTGACCTGTCCTTGTCTTGGGACTGAAACAGTTACACGAGTCAGCCCTCAAAAGAGCACTGGCTTTCTTGCGAGGTCTGCCTAAGTGAGCAGCGACTGGGCAACTGCAGTTCAGTGCCCGGTAGTCACTGGGGGAACTTGAGTGGGTACATCCTGTCAGCACATGTGATACTCTGACCACCTTAGGTGGTGCATGGAGGTCGGCTTTCTGTCACTGCATTGAATGCCTGAGATCAGCGGCCCACAAAGAGGAAGGGTGGCATAGCTCAAAGTTTTGGAGGTTCCAGGCCATGAGTAATGGCTGCATTACTTTTAGGTCTGGGGTGGGGAGAGGAGCAATGGTGGGAAGCAGAGCCAATCCACTCACCTTGTGGCTTGGAAGTGGAAGAGAAAGGAGAGATCAGTGTCCTGCCCTAGTCACCTGAAGACCTTCCACCAGGCCACACTTGGAGATCCAGCCTTTAGCATATAGGCTTTAAGGGAATGTTTCAGAGCTAACCAATGGAATTTGGTGATCTAATCAAATATTGTTCTAACTGGATAACGTTGGCTTTAGTGAAAAGATCTTGGTGTGAGGGTTAGGGAGGGAGGGAGAGAGAGAGGGGAAAAGAACACAGCTAGGGCTGCTGGGTGATCAGGATCTGGTTTCAGAGGGAAGAGGGAAACCTCAAGGTCAAGCAAGCAAAGAGCTGACAAGGGCGTGTCTGTGCTGGGTGCTGGCACTCTGGGGAAAGCAGAGGGCAGCCAGGGTGCCTCTCGGTCTCCCGGACTCATCCTGTTGCCTACTTAATGAGTTTTCCTGAGGCATCCCTGACTTGCCCTTGACTTCTAACCTCCTTGCCCCGCGTCAGGACTCTGGGCTGTGTGACACCCAGGCCGGTTTTCCTAAGCTTAATTATATCGACCTCCCGTTTCAACAGTGTGCAGAGTGAAGGAGGAACTTCTGAGCTCTCGCCCTCACAGCAGCGTCGTCCCACCCCTGCCTATCCGACCAGCTGCAGCTTCCCCTGTCCATTCCCATCCTCACTCCCCCTGTTCTCCTCGGGTCTCCTGCTTCCCCCGTCTGTAGGCTTTGGTTGGCCAGTGCTAGCTGAGTTCAAGCCTTGCTTCATCCCTCACCTCCCCCTCCACTCCACCCTGTCCTCCGTAGGATGCTGTAATAGTGGGTTTCATGTCTTTCACCCAAATTACACTGTGAACTTGAAATTGTCCCTAGGGCCACTCTTGGACATCATAGATGTCCACTCATTATTGAACAAGTGAACAAGTAGAAGGGCGACAACGAGTGGGCAGACACTAGGAAGGGAAGGGCAGGGAGTGGCGGGTTGTAGCGGTGAGCTCCCCCCCCCCCCCCCCCCGTTGCTCTTGGGAATCGTCTGGGTTGTTAAACAAGTAAAAAGGTCTTCATGGAGTAGTATTTAGTAAGCTATTTTTCTAACAACCCGTTTGGAGGGTAGTGCTTCAGTCTGGGTTGACGGCAGAGTGTGACAGAGTGACAGCAGGAACAAAAGAGGTGATGGCTGTGAGGGGAACCGAAGACCTAAGGGCTGACCTTCACCAGGGTGGAGAGGCGGCTCTGCTCGGGGTGGGCCGATGGGCCGAGGGGGTTGCCTGGCCTGCCAGTTCAGCAGGTTCTTGAGGCAGTGGAGCTATGAAGCAGGACTTCCTGCTTCCTTCACCGTATACACTTTCTGTTTTAAAGTGTATTTTTTTCCAATTTTTTTATTTTGGAAAAAAAAAAAGTCAAACCAACAAAAGTTTTGCAAGCGAAAGAATAAAGTAGTGCCCTGGACCCTATTTGCTTTATTTTTCACCTTTTTATTTTTTATTTTCTCGAGTCTCATGTAGCCTGGGCTGGCTTCTAACTTACTGTGTAGCTGAGGCTGGCCTTGAATTCCTGATTGCCCTGCTTCCACTTCCTAAGTTAACTTTTCACTCTGCACATGCACTTTGGTTTTGGAGGACCACTCCTGAGCCACTGTGGTGAGTTTGTGCTAAGTACAGCAGTCTGGAGCTTCATGCTCTTCTTGCTCCGTGATCTGAAATCAACCATTTTCTACAGGGAGCCTTGTTCCTTTTTGCGGGGAAGGTGTTCTGGTTTGCCTTCAATCGCTGTAACAAAATACTCTGACCAAAACTGACTTGGGGAGGAAAACATTTATTTAGCTTACATCTCCTGGGTCACAGTTTATCATTGAGGAGCCTAAGGCAGGAACCTGGAGGCAGGAGGTGAAGCCCAGGCCATGAAAGAACGCTGTTTACTAGCTTGCTCCTCTGGCCGTGGCTCAGCTGGCCTTCTGATACAGTACAGAACCACCGGCCCAGGGGTGGTACCGCCCACAGTGGACTCCCACGTGACTAACAATCAAGAAAATACCCACAGACCAGTCCAGTGCAGGCAGTTCCCCAGTCGTGAGGCTCCCTCAACCCAGGTGTGTCAAGCTGACAACTAAAGCACAGAAGGCCATGTGGAGTGGGAGTCCCGGGTGCACTCGGGGTGGAACGGCTTTCAGGCCAGTTCATTGAGCCCTGGCCTCCCTCTCTGTAGTCGCGTCTTTCCTACACTTTCCAGTGTGCAGCTGGCTCCCAGGCATCCCGCCTTGGCTTCTCTGCTGTTTCAGTATCACCACACCCATCTCCCCGCCAACAACTAACCTTGCATAGATAAGGCTCAGTCAGCCTTTCGATTCATTTGCCACCTTATTCAAAATTGTTTGGGTTAATTTTTTTGTGTTATTCCTATTGTGAGTTGTCAGTTTCATAAGATTTTTTTTTTTTTAATTCTCAGATTTTAAAATATATTAAAAAGGAAAAAGAGAGGTATTGCTTAGCAAAGTATCTGGTTGAGGGTCAAGTCCAAGTAAGAACCATTCTCTCTGTCACCTGGTCCTTGTGTGGACTCAGAATGCTGCCTGTGTACACACACACCCACATGGCATCTTGCTTAACTTTGTGACTGCCCTTCCTCCTCTGTCCCTTCTAGGTACTCAGATCACACCATGTGGACGGCCTTCCTGGGTCTGCTGGACCAGAGCAAGCGCAGTGCCTCTGGGGTACAGGAACACAAGCTCAAACGAATCATCACCCACCCCTCCTTCAACGATTTTACCTTTGACTATGACATTGCCCTGCTGGAGCTGGAGAAATCCGCCGAGTACAGCACCATCGTGCGGCCCATCTGCCTGCCTGACGCGTCCCACGATTTCCCTGCTGGCAAGGCCATCTGGGTCACAGGCTGGGGACACACCCAGGAGGGAGGTGAGCTTCAGGCTGGGCCCCCGGACAGAGAGCCTCACACCTTCTGAGAGCAGCCTTTTGGTATCAGGCCCTGTCTGCATGGAGTTCATCCTGGTTTAGGGCTGGTGGGTTCCTTTGATTTGCTGGCTCTGGCGGGTTGAGATGGTCAGTGGGAAGGAAACGGAAGCTTCTGGGATTGGCAAACTGTGCTTGATTGAAGGCCTGGCTCTGCAATTTAACTACCTGAGCGACTCTGAGTTGCTTAATCTCTTAACTATTCATCTGTTAAATGAGGAAGCAATCTCTGGTGTGGATGCACTTTGTAACTGGAAAAGAAATGGAGCTGGGCCTGCAGCTTGACCCAGCATGGGTCCCTTATGCCCGGTGGAGGCCAGGCAGTTCCCAAGCAAGCAGATTGAAAAACTCTACTACAAGGTTAATACATAGTGAGAATGTGAGACAGACTGGGAAACAGTAAAACCCTAACTACCCCACTGACTGAACCACTGTGGCATTTGGTAGCACGTTTGGTCTCCTGTGGTTTTCCTTCTACCCTTGCCTTGGTGCATATGTGTCAGTCCACTTCAGTCGGGTTTCTTGCCACGGCAATATCAGACCATTCCACGTGCTGCCGGTTCTATACGCATTTATCTGTCAGCTGTTTGTACTTGGGTTTTCAAGTTTTGCCGGTAAACCTGACAGGTGGAGAGCATCTCCACAGAGCCCCCTCCCCTGTCTACACTGCAGTACAGCTTAGGAGCTGCCTGTCTGAACCTGCCCTGGCTGGCTCTCTCCTCAGGTACCGGGGCACTGATCCTGCAGAAGGGCGAGATTCGTGTCATCAACCAGACCACCTGTGAGGGCCTGATGCCACAGCAGATTACCCCGAGGATGATGTGCGTGGGCTTCCTCAGTGGAGGTGTGGACTCCTGCCAGGTGAGTGGGCTGGCAAGGGGAGAGGTGGGGCCTAGAGAGGCAGGAGCCGGGGGAGAACAGGAGCCAAGAAGAGCCCAGGACTGCGGCTGAAGAGGAGGTGGGGAGGGGCGAAGCCGGCCGGGCTTGGGAGGGGCCGGCTGGGCTGAGGCAGCTCTTGAAAAGGCTAGGCATGGGCTTTACTGTTTGTTTCCGCGTAGGGTGACTCTGGAGGCCCCTTGTCCAGCGTAGAGACAGATGGACGCATCTTCCAGGCTGGTCTGGTGAGCTGGGGTGAAGGCTGCGCTCAGAGGAACAAGCCAGGCGTGTACACGAGGATCCCTGTGCTTCGAGACTGGATTAAAGAGCAGACTGGGGTGTAGAAGCCGGGACTGCCCGCCGCGAATGTCACGCGCTGCCCCCCGTGAAGGCCATGCGCTGCCCCCCGTGAAGGCACACCTCCTCCCCCAGGACCCAGACTGTGAACTGCATATCCAGAACTCAAGAGTTCTCCCCTAAGCTTCCAAAGTGGGGCCAGGGAATGGGGGAGAGAAGTGCTGTGCCGGTGGCCCAGCTGGAGGCGAGGACTTGATGGCAGCCTCCCTCTCCAGCTCAAGCTCGGTGAAGATTCTTTCCTGCAGACCCGCTTCCTCTGATTGTGGGGACCTGCGGCTGTCACGGAGCCCCTGGGACTCTGATGGGTGGAGGCGGAGGGGCTGCACACTCCTAGGGTCACCTTCTCCAGGAAACTCCAGCCTCAGGGACCCAGGAAAACAGGAATCTCAGATTCTAATGTTTTTTGCTGGTACCTAGGGTGGGTATTTGTGAGTAAACGTTTTGTTTCTTTTTATGTGATTTGTTTTTCTTGCTGGTGTTGACTCCTTCCCACCCTTCTGTTAATAGTTACCTTTGTATGAAACTACTGAATTTCTCTGGGCAGATCCGGGTGTCAGACTGAGTGGGGCCCACAATGCCTGGTCTTCCCTAGGTCAGGGGTTGTTTTCTGTCCTCAGTTATAACAGGTGCTTACCTAGGAGAGAGCGCCTGGTGCCCTAACTGGAGGGGAATGTGGGTCAGGAGGGTATCATGTACAGAGGGCACCCAGGCCTCATCCAAGAGTGTGGATTTGCACTTGACCCAGAGATGGTTGCATGAACTTTGTATGTGCGCATGTAGTGTCATGTGCACAGGGTGTGCATGTGTGTGAACTGGCTGTCCAGCACAGCTGTGGAGGAATGATGCTGCATTGCTGAAGGGTGCCCATACCTTCTGTGCAGGCCTCTTTTTACTTTTAAATAGTCTCTCCCAGCTTGTGTTGGCCCAGGGAGGCAGTCCCACAGATCTGGGGAGAGGCTGACCTTTTGAAAGGCCTTTAGAGGTTTCCTGGGGTCCCATATGAGCTGAGGCTGGGGAAAGGAGTGGCCCTTGGCAGACTTGGCCAGTGGCCAGCGACTCTGAACGTGGAAGGCAGTGGGCTTTGCCCATCATGTGCCCCCAGCTGTCTCCCAAGCTCACAGATAAACTGACACTTGTCTGTTGAACTTTGCCATCAGTGAGTTTTTGAAAACAAAAGACAGTTGTAACCTGATTGGAACAAGCAGGCAAGACTCTCAGAGGAGGTGCTATTCAAGCTGTGTCTTTGATTTTAATCTGTGTTTTTGAGGGAGAGTGTTTGTGCATGAAGACACATGTCAGAAGACTTGAGTGCAGTCTGAGCCATGGAAATGTCATTCCTTTTCTGGTTGCTCCCTATTGGCGGTTTGGGACAAGAGGGTCACGTGTTGAGTGTAGGGACTGTTGTGACGGGAGGATGAACCATGACACATATGTGGATGTACATAAACCTGAGCAATCAGGGCATAGCCCGCTTGTACGTGTGACTGCCCACACAGTGAGTTCTGGGAGGCAGACGGCCTGGGCCACTCCCATTGCATCTCACTGTCCACCACTCCTGGCATCCATAGTGAGAACTCCCCATCTGAGTCAGGTACACGGGAAGGGCTGTCAAGTCTACAGGAAAGCACCTTGTTCTGACTCCGCCGTCTCTAGCTATGCTGTTCCAGGTTAACCTTCCTCACTCATATTCTCCACGTGGGAGCTAGCTATCCTTCAGGGCCACCTCCACCATCTCCAGGACTCTTAGTCAGGACCACAGTCCTATGGAGGGTTGGCAAGATGGCTCAGTGGGTAAAAGGCCTGATGACCTGAATTCTATCCTGGAGAATGACACAGTGGAAGTTGAGAATTGACTCATGCAAGTTGTCCTTTGAACTTTACACCCATGCTATGGCAAACACACACACACACACAGCAAAATTATTTACAATATGATTACACAGTCAAATCTGGCATTAATATTGGCATACTGGAATAGGCTAGGCATGCCTAACTAGTAAGAGTTCAGACTCATTGTGGAGGCTCACTGATAAATAGCTGAAATAAAGACGAGTCACTAGCACCATCAAAGAGCAGGGGTGATAAGGGGCGCCACCACACCGTGGAGGACTGACTTGGCTACATAAGCCTGCGGCGGTCCTGGGTATTAGCCCATCTTTCCTTCACTGGGCAGGCTGGGGAGGGGCTCATGGGCACGATGTTTTGCACACATTTGCATTTTAAATTCAGGAACTCAGCTCCAAGCATGTGATGGAAAATTCAACTTAATTAGTGCAGGCTGTTGTTGTGGCCAAGTCTAAGGAGCAGAGCCCGGAATGAATAACAGTCTTAGACCATTTACTACCATTGCAACCTGAGGGCAAGGTGTTGAAAGTTAGAGTGCCCCTCACCCCAAACAGACTGGCAGGGCTGCCCCCTTGTTCCCGCACAGTAACAGGCACCAAATCCAGAGGGCCTTGCCGTTGGTTCTATGCCCATTGTTGCCTTTGGACATGGCTCCACACATTTCATTTTGCCCCATGTAGCTAGCCCTGCAGCCTGTGTATCTGGCCATCGCCTGGAGCAGCCTGATAGGTGAGATGTGGAGTCCAACATCTAGCCTGCCAGGGTGCCCCATCGCACGTGTGAAAGATAAGACCTTCTGTTGCAGGGCCACTCAAGTGTAGCTGGATCTGAGTGACAGGGAAGAGGCAGGACAAAGCTGGTGGCCTCCTTTCACTGTGCATCATCCCAGGCCTCACAGGGACAGGCAGTGCTGTGACTTGTGCACACTGTGGAGTCTTTTCTCTGCTGACCAGCTTGTGTCCCTGGTCTCCCAAAGTGCCTTGCCTCTCAACTATTTCAGTCCCCATCAAAACCACTGAAAACTTAATGAACTCAGGATTCTGTGTGCTGCCTCCACAAAGACTCCTACCCAGTTCTAGGATCTGCAGGAGACACAGTGAAATGGGTTAGTGAAGGATGACCTTATAGAACAGATGAGGTTTGAAATCCTGGGTTCCGGTCTCCAGACCCAGAGCCACTGAGCTGGAGGGGGTGGGAAACTGTCATTCAGGTTTGTGACCACATGGTGGCGATGTTGCACCGTCACAGGGGTGAGAGCCCCTCACCAGGTGGAGCCTTTCTGCCTTCCAGTTTCTAGCTGTCCTTCAATGCTATACAACTTGTGCTTGCTTCAGGGTTGGCTTCAAGAGGGCTCAGCACAAAGCCATTCTCTAGTCAGTCCTCCAGTTCTGCTTGAGTCCCACTTTCCTCAGTCTGCAGGTAGGGCCTGTTGCCCCACAGCAACTGAACTTGGGTAGCCCATTACTGGATCAAGACATGGCTCTTAAGAGGGTAGGGAGCAGAGATGTAACTTTGTGAAGGATGTTGTGTCTGTAGATGGCAAATGGGTAAAGCAATATTCTGAGACACAAAGGCACCTGACACAGCTGGGTTCTGATGCCTACAACACATGGGCATGTCTGTTTGGGGGAGGGTGTGGAGGGGAGGGGAGAGAGAGAGGAATTTTAGGGATGTTTGGGATCAAGCTTTCACCTGGCAGTAAACTGGTAAGAGAATATCAGAAGAACTGGACCTAGCTGTGTCAAGGACCTCCTCTCCTTCTCCATAGGGACATGCAAAGTACCTAGGGACAAGTATTGATAAAATTTCACTTCAGGCTTAGAATGAGTTGGAACCCCCCCACCCCCACCCCCCAATCACCTGCAACCACATGTAAAAGAAACTGTATCTTCCAGTCAGTGGAGTTTTTGGAGTTGTAAAATGATAGGAGAATAAAGAAATTAATGAAGAATGGCACCTAAGTTTTTCTCTTCTCTTTGGGTTTTGAGCTGCAGGTCTTGCTACGTAGCCAAGTCTGGCCTTGAACTCGGATCCTCCTGCTTCAGTCTCCCCAAGAGCAGGGATTACAAGTGTGTGCCACCAGCCTGGCTTCCTGATTGTTCTAAATGACCTTTGTACTGTTTTATTTAAGCCTCAACAATACTGTCATTCCCACTCTACAGACAGAAAACCACCGCACCAGGGCTTTGAATTCCCAAAGTCCACTCTTTGGGAATAGTGGATTTAAGATCTGTATTTGGAGGCACTATACTGTCTATAGACAGCTATCTAATCCAACACGCACCATTCACATACTACTAACTTCCCACGAAAGAAAGGATACTTTAACATGCAGTGTGAAGCTGGATCATACTTAGCATGTCTTTTGAAGGATTTTAATTTTGAGGCACTCTTTTTTCCCTGTATACCACAGGGCAGCAGAGACATGTGGATCAGCATTTGGGAGCTATTCCTTAAGACATAAGCTGCCCTTTTGAGAGTTGACAAACTTCCCAAAGAGACCCTGTACCCTGGAGCTTTCTGCCAGAGACCTGTTTTCTGGGAAGGGGCTTGCTCTAGGCTGCTCATGTACACAGGTGCCTTTGGCTTTGCCATTTTGGATAGAACGGGGAAGGGGGTCTACCTAGTGATTGTCAATTGCCTAGGTGCCACCTCAGTTTGCCCAGTGAGGACGGTAGGTTGCTAGGAGGAAGTAGGTGGACTTAATAGCTATCTCAAGTCAGGCCACCTGGGGGTTGGGTTCTGTTGGGTTACAGTCAGGAAGGGAGTTTAAGAAGCCACTGAGTATCACTGGGAAGGATGGGATCAAATCTGAAGGAAGAATGGGAGTACCTGGCTATAGATCTTGGAATTGCCTGATAGCCCTTCCATAGGATGATAAAATGGCACTAAGTCTAGGGGCTCGCACGGGTGCTTGCAACCTCACTGTCAGCAGGTGCCTTTGGAGCCCAGCCCCAGCTCTGCTTGGGGATGACACCTCTAACCTCATGATGGAGACAGAGGAAAGAGGGCCATCAGGAAGGGGTGTGGCAAGCAGCCCAGCTGCACACAGGATGACCCTGTGGCTGTTCTCACACTGACATATGTCACACTTATTTCTGTTGGGTCTGTGGGCCTGCAGTATTTAATAAAAACACCTTAACTCAGGGTTTTAATGAGCCTCCCTGTCCTTCTAACCCCTTCTCCATTCCCTAGTTCCCTAACCCTGTGCCTGCAGCTGTATGTTCATTGCCCTTTCCGATCACCTCCCTTCACTTCCTAAAAAGCCAGTGTTTCCAGGCGTAGGTGGCCTGGTCCCATTGTCTGTTTGTTCCATTGTCTCAGCACCTTCCAGAAGGGCCCTGCTTTTCTGGGATGTGAGCTCAACTTTCCCTTCCCCTTAGCTCATGAGCTTCCCCTACACATACTTCGCCTCCACCTCAGAAGTTATCACAGCTTCCCCTGCCACACCCATGCTCCAGAATAGCCCAGTCTCCACACCAGCCCTCTGCCACTTGGTCTGGTCCTGCCTAACTCAACAGGGGAATTCTGTGCTGGCCTAGTCAGAGGTTTGAGAGCATGATGTGTGGGGGTGGGGAAATGAGAGGAAACAGGTCCTCCAGAGGGTGGAGGGTCCTTCACTCCTCTTTCAGATCAGAGAAGACTGAACAGCACAGGAAAATGTGTGGATTTAATTCAGGAAAAAAATGGAGTCTACGTTTGAAAAAAGTGACTCGTGGCCAAAAAAAGCTACTCATATAAGCTAGGACGAGAGGAACACAGAAGCTGTTCATTAACTCAACACGGTGCTTATCTGTGATTGGGACTGATGGCACTTGATGTTGGAAGCCAGGCTGCACAGGGCTCTGCAGGACAGGAAAATGGGTCTTGCGCACATGAGGAGAACGGTTCCTTGCAGGTGTGAGGTCACAAGCTGCATGTATATGGATTTACTTTGTGTGTGTGCACATATGGAGGTCAGAGGGCAACTCTAGTCAGTTCTCTCCTTCCATCATGTGGGTTCTAAGGATCAAACTCAGGTCATCAAGCATGATGGCAATCGCCTTCCCTGGCTCAGCTACCTCATGTGCAAGTTTTATGCAACTCTTTAACTTTTCAGAGGAAAGTGTTTCCTAGGACAGCAAATACCTGAGGTCACATCCTTTTAGGAGTGGAAGAATACCATTCACTTCAAAGTGGGAAACAGCCTTAAACTCAAGGTCACTCGGGTCAGCCTCCGGGGAAGACTCTGAATGCCCTCCTTAAGTCATGAGTACAGACAAGCTTCTGTGATGCAGAACTCACTGCCCTTGTCAAATGAGATGAGAGATTATCCCTGAGTCCTCTACTAGGTGTTCAGGATCTGGAGTTCATCTGCTCAATAGTGTACAATAAGCGGTAGACACCACCCGTAGTGTGTGCCAACGGCCTTGTACACATCCCCTGCTTTATCCACCCTACAGCTATGAATTAAGATTGACTATTCCCACTACAAGGGAACAGTAAGACCTGTAAATACCCTGCTCAAGGTTTCTCAAAGGGGAGTAAGGAGGCTCTATGGCTACTTATGCAATGGTGTTCTGCTTCTCTTTGAAGCCAAGGCCCTCTCCACCTGGAGCTCTGAAATGCCAGAACTCTCTTGTCGGGTAATAAATCCACTGGCTGAGACACATGTAAAAAAAGGCCAAAAGGCACTTTCACTAGCCGGGCTGAACCAGCCCCATTTCCAAATCTTTCCTATTCCCCTTTCCTTGGCCACCTCCAGCAGCCCCTGGCATTTCCTTCTCAGGGGCCAAACCATCTGCTTTCTCTTACTCCTCTGCCTGGGGGAGTGTGGACCGGAGAAATGTTTCCTTGAGGTCTTGGCTGTGGGCAGCAGAATACCATGTTCCATCTTCCCATTCTGGCCCAGTCCTACCCCTCACCATCACCCCTGAGCCCTGCACTTCTGCAAACACTACATGGCCTTCTGAGAAGTTTATGCAAAGGGAACAGAGTTCAGAAGTGATGGGGATACCTCTGCTTGAAGCCAGGCATGTAAGTGGATAGAAAATCTGCTGGGGGCAAGGTGCTGCAGCACTAATTTCTCCATTCCCTCCCCTCCAAAAGATGCACACACTGAACCTCCGGAGGGAGCATAAATATTTGAGAACCAAGAATTTTCACGGAGCTGGGGTAATGGACCAAGAACCAAACAGTTCCATGCTGTTCTTGTTTAAAGGCTCTGGAGGAAAAAACAACAACAAAACACCCACATGGTTAACAGTTTAAACTGGTTCATTAGGTGCTTAAACAGAAGCCTTTTGTCTTAAAATGTTTTTAGATTTTTATACACTTTTTCTAGGTGCACCATATGTGTGCAATGCCCATGGAGGCCAGAAAGACAGCATTAAATCCCCTGGCAACTGGAGTTACAGATGGTTGTTAGCCACTATGTGGGTGCTGGAAACTGAATCCAGGTCCTCTGCAAAAGCAGACAGTGCTGATAACCACCTCTCCAACCTTTTATTTTTCTTAAAAAATTGGTGTATATTTCTCCCCATGCATGTTGAGTGCACTTATGTCATAAAATGTCCTCAGAGGCCAGAAGAGAGCATCAGATCTTCTGGAACTGAAGGACAGTTGTTGACATGTGGGTGCTGGGAATTGAACCCAGAACCTCTGCAAGCGAAACCAGTGCTCTTAACCCCTGAGCCATCTCTCCGATTTACAGGACAATCCGGAAAGATCATTTCGGCTTTAGTTCCTGCCCTGCACTTCACTTGGATGGGAGCAGTAGAGGAACTCACACACCACGTTTCAGTGTGGTCCAGAAAGCAGGGCAGCTCTCCATCAGCCGCCCTCCCTCTCCAGCGGGAGGCTTCCCGTGTAATTTAAGGTGAGGTCTTAGCACAGATGTTGACCACCTGCATCCTCACAAGGCTTGCATGCCATTGTGAAGGTGGTGCGTTCCATGGCTAGTTGTGCTGGCTTTCCTCTGCTGTAACCACCTCAGCTAGTGTATAAACCCTCCCAATGTGATGGCATACACTGCCTGTGTTTCCAATACAGAACACTTGCTGTGCTTTGTGGAAACTGGCAGACTCTTTAAGACCCTAAGTGTTTTCTGTGCTTTTGAACTGGACAACTCTGACCATGTGGCATGAGCTTCATTGGTATGACCTTGGAGAAAGGTTGAAGACACAGGCTTCCTTGGCTGATGCCTGGGCCACAGCACGCAGGTGGAGGTCAGAGGACAACTTGCAGAAGCAGGTTCTTTCCTTCCATCATGTGAGTGGCCAGGCTTAGAGGTCAGGTTAGGCAAGGGCCCTTATTCATGGAACCACCAATCTGGCCCCTTATGACCAGCCCTAAAGTGTTTCTTAGGTCACAATGGGCAGTTTGGATTTGGAGCCATTTAAGTACCTGGAAACAATCACATCTCTAAAGCATTTCTTCTTTAGGGTTAAGGCTAACCCCTTTAAAAATGTTTTCCTAGTGTTTCTGCTCAGCTTAAGTACCAGGGAAACTGAAGAATGAGCTCCCTCCTGCCCCACGTGTGCACACATGGAAGTCGTGCAGAGCACCACTCTTAGTACTGGAGCCTGAGAGAATCCAAGAGCTGTGAAGAGCGTACTGCTGAGAGATATGACAGAGAGATCAGAAGTACAGAGGTGAACACTACTTCTTATTTCCTTTTTGAGGGAGGGTCTAATTATACTGCTCAGGCTGCTCTTCAACTCTTGGGCTAAAGTGACTCTCCTGGGATCACAGCCAGTGTAGTTGGCTGGGCATTTCTTACTGATTTTTGTTTTTTTTGAGACAGAGTATAAATATGTAGCCCTGGAACTATGTAGACCAGGCTGGCCTCTTACTGATTTCTAACTAGGTGCCAGGCCTTGTTCTATGACTAGGGGTACAGCCATAAGCTTAAAAATAACTCAGGGAGGAAAGTGAGGTGCAGAGAGTATGGCTCTCACATGCTAGGCCCCTCTTCTGAGAGTAACTTTGCCAGCTTTTTCTGACATGGAGCAATACCTAAAACAAAGGGTAAACCAGCTTTAAAAAATAGGCAAATGACCTGAGCAGACACTTCCTAATTAGTACAAATGGTCAATAAATATATGAAAAAAAAAATGCTCAGTATCCTTAGCCACCCGGGAAAAACAAGTCAAAACTACACTGAGATTCCATTTCACCCAAATCATAATGGTGATCCTTAAGAATACAAACAACAAATGCTGGTGGGATGTGGGAGAAAAAGGCATCCTTTTAGAGGGCATGAAAACCAGCGTGGAAGTTCTTCAAAATACTAAGCGTCATATGATCCAGCTATACCACTTCTGGGTAGGCCCAAAGGAATCAAAGTCATTGATACAACAGAAATACCTGTATGCCCATGTTTATTGTAGAGCTACTCATGGTAGCCAAGTTATGGTATCAGCCTAAGCATCTACCAACAGAAGAGTGGATAAAGAAAATGCAGCTTATACACAATGGAGCATTATTCAGCTATAAAGAATTAAATCCTGTCATTTGCAGGAAAACGGACAGTAGGGAGAACGGAGATGGCCACACTCCAAGGCTCTGAATTCAGGTATTAGGGGTTGAGCTGCAGGAAGCTGGTTCCTTCTGCATACAGGGCAAAGGGCTGCTCAGTTGTTTCCAACTGACCCTGCTAATGGAAACTGGAAAACCCACCAGCACAAACCAAGGGTCCAGGTGAAGAGTGAGCTAGCACACTGGGGAAACCCTGTGTCATTTGATGCCTAAACTGAGCCAGAGAAAGGTGTGAATGTGACTCAGGAATACGGGTTGCACATGATAGTAGGGACCCTCAGAGGGGAATGGCAGTCTCAAGGTTTTTAATAGATCTGGAAAGAAAAATGGTCCCATGGGTTGCAGCAGTGGAGGCCTTATCCTACCAGGGTCTTACAGCAGTAAGTGCTGGAAAAGGGGGGGGGGTGTCTTAGGCTCCAGAGAATACCTTTTATTCAATTAGGGAGACCCCTCCTCCTCAGTTCTCCCTACATGTCAAGCATAGAACTGTCACATACATATGAATATTTGCAGATTGGGGGGACCCTTATAACACTCAGAACTGATCTCTGTGGAAACCCATTCCATATTTGAGTCCGTATCCACACGGTGGAATTCTCATAGATGTTACATTACATGGGGGTGCTGTGAAGCTCCAGCTCCAGCTCTGCAAAGAAACTATGTAGAAGTGTAGCAGTGTGTCTGGGCACTAGTGGAGAAATCAGGGTTGAGATTTATATATTGCTTCCTGCTTAAAGCTCAACCCTTCCTGGGGCAGGTATGTCACCTCACCTTACAAAGTCACTTCACGCTTGGTGGATGAACAGAACACATGCCTGGAAACAAACTCTTCCACATTCAGTCTGCTTCACACTCAAATCTCCACAGCAGCACCTGATCTTAGCTTTTCTTCTGAAGTGCCAGCTCCCTAGATTAGGGAGGGTACTGAAATAGGGGGAATGGGACACTGGCAACTATAATAATCCCCTCTGCCTGCAACACTCTTGTCCTCATCAGCTCCTTGGGATCTTTAGTTAACTGTCACTCTTTCTTGGCCAACCTACCTCCCTTACTGGCTTGCCAACAGCAGCCTTTTCCCTCAGCAGTTACCACACCTACACACTCTATCTCTTGCCCCCCACTCTCCCAAGACAAGTCCAGCACAAAAGATCTGAGCTTCCGTCTCCAATGCCTGGTGTTCCCATTGTCCAATATTTATGAAAGAGAAGGACTTAGAAGCAGCAATTATGAGAAATATAGAATTTTCAATCCCACCAACATGGTTTAGTAGATGAATTTTCTAGAAAGCTAGTAACTTAATAACCAGCTATATAGTTTGTACAACAATTCTAAAGGGTAGAGCTCCTCAGTTCAACTCACAGTCCAACCTTTTCCCCAGCTGGCAATCAAACCTGAAGCCTCTTTGCATGCTAAGCCCATACTCTCTACCTCAAAGCTACACTGTAGTCCTGATTGTCAACCTTTGAACTGTCTTCAGAACTAGGCCTGATTCTCTGCTTTCACTTGGACAGTCTCCTGTCAGAAACAAAGTCAGGTTGCCTGAGTAATAGAAGAGGCCACAGGCGTGGTAATGGACAGAGCAAGAATTCCCCATTGCCAGGAGCCAAGACGTGGACCTTAGTTCACAAGCCACCTCTCATCAAATTCCCCAACTGGCTGTTCCTCATGGGAGATACTCCAACTGGCCTGGCAGAAATGAAGATATTCTAAAGAGACATGTGTCTCTTAATCTATCAGACTCTTAAAACAATGAACTTGAAAGAAATATGATTTCTCCCAGAAATCTCATGCTGGGAAAAGGAAAAGGTACCAGACAGAGGGGGAACTTGTTTCCCAAAAGGAGATTCCACAAAGTCCTAACAACTTGCCAGAACTTTGTAGGATGAGACTGAAGCCCACACAATGGTGAGTGGTATCACATTTTGACTAGAAAGGCTTAGATGTATCTTCGCCCTCCACTTAAAACTTTAACCTCACAGAAGGCTGGTGAGATGGTTCAGCTGGTAAAGGCCCTTGCCACTGAAGTCTATCAACCAATCTTGGTTTGATCCCTGGAATCCACATGGCAGAAGGAAAAAAACTGACTCCTGAAAGTTGTCCCCTGACCTCCATACATGCACCACAGTGCATGCATTCTTACATACACATAAATAAATGCAATAAGCTTTAACTTCACTTCAGAACTCCTAAAGACAGATTTGGAGGGTTTGTTGGATCTTTATTCCTCTTTCCAACTGTGGCCACAGTAAGTGAAACTTTTTTTGCTTCCATTATTAATCTCTTAATCAGTTTATTGAGATGGGTGGCACAGGCTGCGACTCCTAAGTCCATACCCTTACCTTCTCCTGGGCTCTTATTTGAATTCCCATAGAACTCTGAAGCAAACTCACTTAAATCAGTATGCTTTTCCTTAAAATTTGTTCTCAATCTTTCTAGAGTGCTCTCATCATGTTCTTTTGCTCAGTAATGTGATTCTGTTACCCACCAAATATAACTCTTTTTTGGAAATGGGGTCTCATTGCAACCCAGGTTGGCCTTGAACTTCCAATTCTCCTCCCAAGTTTGGGGATTACAGCCATGCTCTACTACCCCCAGCTCATTTGTTATTTGAGGCTGCTCAGGCTTAGCTCAAGCACATTTTGTAACACAGTCCCTTATTCTTCCCATTTGAGGTGCCACAATGTGCAGCAAGCTAAACTTTCAGTCGCTCAGTTCTCCACCTTTTAGGTTTAGCACTGCTCCCAGAAGTGCGCTCTCATTAGCCTGTGCAAATCCTCAAAATCTCATTCATGTGCGGGCTCTTCACCATGCCTTCCCTCCCTTCAGCCAAAGTGCTCCTCCAAGTTCCAGAATTTCTCCAGTGGTACCTAGTTCCTTATTTTATTTTTAAAATTCTTACTTCAAAAGCCTTTTATAAGGTCAGGAGACTTTGTTCATCTAGTCAGCTGAGGGCCTGGGACCCTTTGTTATGTTAGACAGTGGTCAACGACCAAGTAATGAAAATATAGTATATTAAGTTAAAATATGTTAATGTAAGGGAAAGTCCCACTGTAGTGCAGGACACTCTAGGAAGACACTTGGAAAAGGGATATTTAGATATGAACTTTGATGTGTAAGTACCAAGGGGAGGAGGAACTGCAGATACCAGGGCTGTAGAAAGCTTGGGCTATCTATGGCCAGACCAACAGGAATTAAAGGTTAGCCTATGCTACATATACACAGTGTGTTCAGAATAGCCTGTCTTTAAAGAAAAAAAAAAAAAAGAAAGAAAAAGAAAAAACACACAAAAAACAAAACCTGCAATTCTACTCCTGGACAAAACACAGCTTTCAGAAATTTTATATAGTTGTGTTCTACAGCAACTTTTCCAATGGAGGCCCTCTAGCTATCAGGAATCATTAAGGGAAATTCATTCGAGGCTGGCCAGGTACTAGGGCTGTATGGAAGTGGATCAAGGTAGAGGAAATATTGATCCTGCCTAATTTTCAGGTTCTCTAGTAAATGAGACTTACAAAATGACTTACAGTCAAAAGCAGCTAAAGAGCTTAAGATCAGGTCTGGGGAAGGGGTCAAAGGTAGGCACCAAAAGTCTTAAAGGTACCAAGAAAAATCCCCCGAAACAGCCCAAAAAGCAGACCAAGGAGATAGATGAGGAATAAGGCTTTCAAGTAGAAACAGAAAGAGGAGAAACTTGAGCAAAGCCTATGGGGAAGAGCCCACTGGCCACAGGTGGAATTAGGAAATCTGGCAAAAAGCTGTTTCGTGTACCTGAGACGACGGGGACCCTTCTTCATTCCCACTTAAACATCCAAATTACCTGTCATAACATCTTTGCCAACTGTAGCTAGAATGAAGAGTTGTCTTGGAACCTGATGTACATTATAACAAAAAAGCTTTCTTTGTTCTATGAGAATGTTCCAACTGTAGTTATAGAGCAGACTGTTGCTGGAGGACATACCTATCTCAGTTTTTCCATCTATAGATGTTTAGTGATACAAAAAAAAAGGACTCACATTAAACTTTGGGGATGGAGATTTATACACAAGTCTCCCGCTTTTAAAGTTTAGTATGCTTATAGGCTTTATTTTGCTAACTTTTTCTGTTTAGTCCTTAGAACAAAGTGTGTAGTTCACAAGGAGAAAAAAGTCCAATTTACACCTTTCATTACTGCTCGTAGCATTAATTCTCTGAAAGGAATCTTTCTGGCTCATAATTCACATGCAAAGAAAACCTCAAAATAATTTTTAATTTTATATTCTGTACTATCATCTATGGTTCAAGCTACTGAGGAACCATAATTTGCTGACCTTGAGAGTTTGGTAAATTTGTTAAAAATGTCTACCATGCTCATTGAAACACTTAAAATTTCCTCTCTGAATCTAATGAACAAATGATTTTAGTTGACAGGTTAATAAAATATTTTTCTTTGCCTGCTACTGTCATTCTTTGAGCGCTTCGGCTCTCAAAGGCTCATTACTTTTACAATGTCAGTATTAAGTATGAAATAATTTTGTAAAAGAAAAAAAAAAATCAGAACACCTTCTAAAGAGGTGATCTCTAGTTCTGACTTGATGACTTCCCCACTGTCCTCTCTGCACCTCCCTCCCAGTGTGTGGCGAATCTGAACTTAGGCATATTGGCAGATACTGTCCAATACAATACTCTCTAGTCTGCACAGACTCAACACCCAGCTCATACTTCCAGCCAACAGTCAATGACAACAGCAGGAAGTTTATTTCATAAAACATCAATAAGATATTTAATGAGGAAAACCAAAAACAAATCTTAGTCTCATATTTCCATCTAAAAACACTCAAGACTAGTTTCTCCCTGTCCATCCTTTCTAACTGCAACCTTATTTGTAACTATGTAATAAAGGCCAGTTTAAAGTTTTTTTTTAAGTTTAAACCTTTTTTTTTAAAAAAAGATTAAACAATCAGACTAGCAAAAGGTACTCAATACATACTTTCCTTATATCAAACAAGCTAATACTTCATTCAGTACAGTGTAACTATACAGAATATATATAATACATATATGTTCACAAAGCAAACACTAGGCTCAGAACAGATTTGAAGAAACATATTCACATTGATTACAATAACTCTAAAAATGATTGTAACGTTGAAACGGCACTTGGTTTACAAAAAAGTCACAAAAATATATATATATATATGTGTGTGTGTGTGTGTATGTGTGGTCACCAAGAACTATGATTTCTGTAAAATACTAACAGCCAGATACTAGTATATAAAATGTGACATTATGACATTGTGTACATTTTTAGGAAATCAAACAAAACAAAATTTAAAACTGTTTTTTGTTATTGTCAAAAGTCAAACATGCCAAATAACTTAGCTATGGCCACTGTCACCAAGTAAAGCTATACCTGAATGAGATGACGACAACTGGAACAAAGCTGGTGAACGGGGGACTGGCACAGTTGAAGAGAGTTGTGCTGGTCTAGGGGAGGGGCAGAGGACAGAAAACACCCACCTATGTAGTTTAATTCACATTTTCTCCCCAGCATTACCCTCTTTGGAAGGTTTCACAGATGCCAGTTCCCCAAAAGAATCCTAATGCTATAGCCAGCAAGTAAGAAGCTGCCCCAGACTTCCTTGCTGCCAGGCTACAGGCAAATATTAAAGCATGCATCAGCTACACAGAACAATCAGTCACTGTCTGGCAGACTGTGCTGCACAGCCTCCTTCTAGGCTGCTTGTATTAAAGGACTCCAGTTTTTTAAATGGAGCCATATTTATATGTTAGCCCTGTAAAATACTGAGCTACTAGCAGCAAATATAAAATTACAGCAACAAAACCACAATTTTATTTAAAAATTCATTTTACATCAAAGCAACTGTTTTCACCTTTAAATCTGCCTCCCCTAACCAGCCATCTTTTTCTCTTACCATTGACTTCTCTGGTTTATTACCTCAATCTGGCTTTTTATTACACTGCTCTAAAAAAAGATACTTCCTAATCCTGGAAAAGCTTAAATTTACTCTTAAAAAATGGGAATACAGCAATTTTAAAGTAAAAAAAAAAGTCTGTTCTAAAAGTATTTTTTCACAAATATATATATTTAAATATTAAAATAGGCTACCTAAGATTCTTATAAAATGGCTTTTGAAAAGATAGTAGAGGCACAAAGCAGCCACATGCTATCCTCCAAGTTGAACATAAGGTGCCATAAGGTGCCCTATAAAGAGGCAGGCAATGTCTAGCTGATGCAACAGGAGACACCAATATAAACAAATTAAGTATATCATTGGGAACTTGGGTCAAAACCAAATTTTACTCTACCAGGGGCTGTTCTTTCTTTAAAAAATACCTTCAAATATAAGTTTCAGAAGCCACCATTTTATACAAGTAAAATAACAAAGTTTATGATCTCACTTCTTCCAAATACCTGATGTCGTTCATTTCAGGGAGCTGAAAGAAGAAAAGCAGTGCAACTTTCACAACTTCATGGACTACTCTCAGTATGAGAGACTTTACATAGCCACCAACTTGAAAATCAGATCATTACTTGAAATGACAAAGAAATCTAGAGACAGCAAACTCCTACTAATCAGAAAAGGCTCTCTGGGAAAAGCAGGTGTTTCTAAGGACTGTAAGAAAAGCTTCCCCACCCTGAAGAGCACACAGCTTCCACTAGCACCAAGGACACACTGTGCATTCAAAGATAGCCTCTCCTAAGCAGGGAGACTGACTTTCCTTGACAGGTGACACACTTTGGTAACTTCAACATTCATTCACAGGATGACTTTTCAACAGGTTTAACTAAGTAAACTTCAGGTATGGTCAGGCTGGCACATGAGAAAATAAGGAGAATTAAAGTCATGACACTGTAGCTCCTCAAAAGATCAAAGATTTTATCAATAAATCATCACAACTGAGCCCAGGGCTTCAGGCTTAGCAAACAAGGTCAACAGAGAAAAGAAGTAATTTGATTTTATAAACTAGGCACTTCAAACTAAAAACATTTAAAAGTTTTTTAAAAACTGTTTTCAACTGTGGTCTGAACTCCTAAGTTCTTTGTAAACTACTATGTACACAGGAGGCCTGGTATTTGCTGGAAGTGGCTGGGTCTTACACAGAGAGAGCTCTACTAAAGCAGCACAAACACATTAAGGCAGTTTCATTGTTCAGACACTGCCAAACCAAGATTCTAATAACACTGTCTGAAATCTCTGCAGCAACTATTTTAAAAAACATGCAACTACTTTTTCTATAAGAAGAGGAGAATAATGACATTTTGAAAATATCTAACGGTATTACTTTAGTATAAATTTAAAAAGTTTGACTCCTTATGGTCGCTGGTACTGGTCTCATCCTGTCCAACACAGGATTTAAAACCTCACAAATGCAGCAAAAATCTTCACTTTATGTAACCTAGAGTGAAACAGCTATAGAATGTTCCCCGCCCTGAATCTGAGGACTGGCTCAATGCCACTTTATTGTTTATTTGAACCATTATTATTTTGGCAAATTTGTCTTGCTGAGAATTTTTCAAATACAAATACCCCGTATGTGATGACATTCTGTCAAAAATGACACTGAAAGATAAAAAAATGGGTAAAAGCAAAATAAGGAACCTCAATTTTAATGATCTTAAAAGTCAAAGTTTGCTTAACTACAAATATTCCTTATAGTCATGTTTACCACAATAAACAATCCACCCTCTCAATTCTGTTCCACTGATTCAATTTTCCTTTTAGTAACTATCAAAATATAAAGAAATCTTGTCAATAACTTACAGGGAAAACTGAATTTTCTTTTCCAAACTCTGGGCTTGCTCATTTCATGTGAACTTTACTAGTCCTTTTCCCTGCCCCCAATTAGTATTAAGAACTCAAAAACTACTCCATTTGGACATGCACTTTAGAGTTATAAGGTCCTTTTGGTAGACGAGTGGAACAGTACCACATGGAAATATCTCATTCTCTTCTCTTGGTCACCAATTCCACAAATCAAAATCTCTTCTCAGGTACAATATTAAAACTTGAGGACTGCTTATTCACCATTATAAGAAATAACTGTGATGCTAGTACAGAATTGGTATTACATTATAAAGTAATATACCTAATAGGAACCTCAAAACTAAGACTCTTAAAACAGGATCTGAGAATCTTCAACATAAAAGCCATTAAACAAGATAACTGGCCTCTTAGATGAAGAGAATAAAATGAGTGTGTGAGTGTGAGTGAGTGTGTGTGTGTGTGTGTGTGTGTGTGTGTGTATGGATGGATGGCTGCAAAATTGAACAGAGCCCCCAAAGGAACAGGGATCAGTTTATAACTGGGAGTCTGGCCCAGCAGTTAGAAGGTAACTGGGTTATCAATGATTAATTACAGTAAATGCAGTGACTACTTCATTCCATTTAGTAAAATTTTTTTAACAAAACACAAGTTGTTCTTCTATTAAATGGGCATAGATCATAACGTGGAACCTGTTTACCCTCCTGTCAGAACAGATCAAATGTTCAAACCTAAGACTGCAACAAGGCCATTTAAACATGTTAGTACATTTTGTTTCACTGAAAATTGCAACTTATACAAAATAAAAAACCTAACAATGTACTTAACTGTGTAATTATCTGAAATAAAAATCACAGTTACTTGCCATGGGTGGTGGTGGTATACACTGTTAATTCCAGCACTGGGAAAGCAAAGGCTGTGAGTTCAAGGGGGCTAATCAGGGCTACATAGTGAGACCCAGTCTCAAAGGAAAAAAAAAGTCAATTAAGGAACATACCTATGGACAATGACCTCTATTTACATCCATTTCTTGAAAATTTTTAATGTAAAAAATAAAAGCCAACGCCAAATTTTGTTTCTGAGTTGTTAGAATCACTGGCATGCTCACAGAGTTAGAATTGACTCTTAGAAATGAAGAGGGACCGGAGGAGGTAATACTATATCACATCATGGGTGAAAATCTTTGTTTCCTTCTAAAGCGTATCATACCTATTTGGTAGCTAAAAAAACTGAAAATAAAAGCTTTTCTTGTATAAAATGCTTTGTTTTAAAAAAGCAACTTATCCTGTATTCTAAAATTTAAGCCCTTTAAATATCACAAAGTTACCTTTTTAGGTCTTAAGAAAGCTAGTTATCCTTAAATAATCTAAACTAGAATATTTCTCTGTTTAGTCATACTGGCAATTTCTATGAAAGGGACAATATAACTGGCTTTGATCTCCTTGTAATGTTTTCCATCTGCTTGGTGAAAATTATACATCTAGGCATTCTTCTCTTAAATCAATTGTAAATAAACCTAAATATTACTATATATACAATTATCCCTTACATTTGTGTTTCCTGTTACAGATACATAAACAAATCACTCTCAAAAATGTAGAGTCTCACGGAAATAGAAAGAGGCCTTTGGATCATTTTATATTAAACACTGGTCAGGGACATTAAAATTTGGGTAGTAAGCAACTAACCATACATGTTTTCACAGTATATTCAAATTTGTGTAGAAGACGGAAATCTTTACAGTGAGGAGTGCTCTTCATTGGGAAAACCCAGTCAGGATCCTCCTGAGCTGCCAGGGCTATCTTAATACAGAATTCTCAGGACAGGGGATATGCTGAAACATTTTCAGCCAATAAATCTGAAAATAATTCTTAGACATCTTATCTCTTTATTCTGATTTCTTTCCTCCTTCACTTATCAAAATAAAAACAAAACAAACAATAAAAACCCAACTTGGAACCCAGGACAACAATTCCTGATTATAATTTAAGCTAGTCTTTGCTGTATTAAATAGAATTCTGATGTAAATTTTAAGGTGTATTTATTAGTAGGTTTAACAGTTTTCAAAGATTTTATATGATAGTAAAATAAAGATTACTTATTTTTCTGAGAGTCATACACACCCATGCTCAAGAGCAAATAGGCTCATGAGTGAGGTAAAAAAAAATGGAAATAAAGGCTAGGAGTGTAGTTCAGTGGCTAAGCACATAGCTAGCAAGTAAAAGGTCCTGGGTTTAATGCTCAGTATTAAGTGTGGTAAATTAGAAAATTAACTAATTTTAAAGAAGAAACAAATTCTTTAATTAAAAAAATAAGGTCCAGCATCTGAATGAAATCAGATCTTGTCTCTGACTAAAGAACCACAGTTTCAGCTAGGTGTGGTGGTGCATGTCTATAATGCCAACACTGGGAAGGTCAAGCAGGAGCATTATTAATTCTAGGCCAGCCTGAGCTACATGTGATCCTGTTACAAAACAAATCATCTAAAGTCAAACAAACAAACAAAAACCACATTTTGTTTCTAATTCAGTCAAGATACTATCACAGTGAAAAAAACTTTGGGAATTTTTTAAAGAAAAATTACTCAAAAGTTCATTATTCATGATGTCATGAATATTTAGATTAAAGAGGTGTTAATGGCATCAGATGAAAAGTATATCCCAGTTTAGAGTATTTCATAAGTTTCATCACTTAACTGGCAAAAAATTGCATTAAATAACATTTTTAGGTTTTAATCTTAACTCTCTGAGTGACAGGTGATCATTTATTTTATAGTCATTCTCATCTTCTACTATTGCTTACATTGTGTGAAAACTATGCTAACTGCTCTTCATAAACTTGCCAATGCTTCAAAATATTTTGGAATAAGGACAATGTGTCACTGTCATATATGATTTTGTAAACAATCTTAAGAATGTAGCCTCAAAACAGAATTCTTTATTTTGTCCAAAACAGCACAGCAAAAACATCCCCCACAATACATAAACCTATATATAAAATATAGAATATCTTCAATATTTTTCTTTTATATGGCAGCACAATAGTATATGCAAGTGAAAGTATTGTTGATGGGACAGGGAAACTAACCTGGGTGATGACCTAGTTAGCCAGGCATTAACATTCAAAGACCAGGTAAACATTAACTTTAGTAAGAAAAACAGTATTCAAAGAGTTCCTATAAAGCTGGCTGGGTATACATACCTCATTCTGCACTCCTGGTCATTCCATCCACAGCCTGACTCCTCTCAATCATGCATCTCTGCCTTTGGAGTGGTACTATAAAAGTATAGGAATGCCTGCCCAATACCAAATTTTCACAATGAAAAATCATAATAGCTTTAAAAAATTATGTTGGATTTCAGAAGTATTTGTCTTAATTTTAAAGAAAGCTTCCAAAACTACAGGGTTTACGACATCCTGCATATAGGAGTAAACATCTACTTAGGCCACTGTCAAATTCTGTTTAGTGACTTATGTCCCCTCCTACCTCAGGAAGGTCAACAACCATCTGATTTCTTCTGTATCTAATGATTTGCTGTTAAGTCTGTTTTTAACAAAGGAAGAACTGATATGATTTAAATCAACTGGTTCCTTAAGTTTCAGAGTTTATGTTGTGTTTCAATATTACGTGTTACTGTATACCCAAAGAAGCAATCTCTCTTTTAAGAGAAATTAATTAAAAAAAAGCAACAACAACAAACAAAAAACCCAACAGTTTCAGGGCTTACAAAGGGAAACCCTTTCTTGTTTAAAAAATTAAATTAAATTTAAATGTACAAGACCAAGCACAGGCACTTTCCAAAAAACAAAAATGAAGCCCAATCACAAAATTACTCAATAGTTATAGACGACAGCTCTGATTTAGGGAGGTCATCTCGGGTGGCCTCGGCACAAGCACTGGTCTTTGGCTGCTCTTGCACTTCTTCCTCTTTTTCTGCAAGCCCACCAAGAGACCCCAAGGGGAAAGTGCTTTCACAATTCTGGGTTGAGGAGACCTGTGAGATTACAGGCATTTGAACAGAAGAGTTGCTTTCAAAACTGTGTTCTCCAAGATCATATTGAACAAGGGTCTCTTCTTGCTCCTGATTTAAGTAGTCCGGTACTAAGAAATCACTAGATGAAAGGCAAAGGATAAAATACAAAATTAATTTTCAAACCAGTAATATATATAAGGTACAACAAAGAGATGTAATCTGTAAAACAAGATTGGGACTGTTCATTTCACTAATTCTTCAATGAAGTTAATTAAGCTCAGGAACTTTGAACTTTTAAATAAGTTTTCCTAGATATGAACTGAAGCCACTAAATAGAACCAAAATGCATCACTTCTCCCCATGGGAAATTTTTTTAAAGATCAACGATCACTTTCAGTGACTGTCTGGACACTTCAATGGCCTTTCTTGGTCTCTATATAGGAGCCATATAAGCATTTTATTAAAGCCAAGTTCATGTAAGTAATTTAAATGCGTAACTTTTCTGGGAATACACACTGAGCAAGAGGTATAGAGTGGATATAAGTTAGTCAAGAAGCTAAGTCTTTATAATAAATGACCTTACATATAATCTAGTATGTGAAATTGAAAGATGTACAAAATAACGTGTCAGTTTAGTATATGAAAACTAATAAAGTACCTATGAATGAGAATTTGGAAAGAATCCTTTATTATGAAATAAGTCTAAGATGCTTATTTAAATTTTCAATCCTTAACTAGAAAGGATATTAAAGTAGGCCTGTCAATAACTAACACATTTTGATATGATCATTTAATAATTTGATTTGGTGTTAATAGGAAAATTCAAATTTGCTTATCTGTCTTGAAAAGTAATTTCAAATGCCCTGTGCTTTTATTTGGGGACAGGGTCCTATATAGCCTTAGTTGGTTTGGAGCTCAATAAATATACCAGCCTAGCCTCAAAAGCACAGACAGCCACCAGTCTCTGCCTCCAGAGTGCTAGGATTAAAGGTGTGTACCACCACACCCAGCTGTGCTATAGTTTTCTAAAAAGTCTTTCTAAAAAAGTCTTCTAAAAAAGACAAGAGTAGTGTAAGATACAGGGGCCTGCATGGGGAAGATACATGTAGGAGTGGTGACGAGACCACTATTTTGGCCCTACACAACTATGTTTAACAGACATATAATCTAGCCTTAGTGATGGCAAACATAGACAGAATCAGAAGTGATTAACCAAAACAAGTGCCTAGTTTGAAGGGGAAAAACACAATCTAAGCATGAATAATTTGGAATTTTAAAAAATAAGATTTTAAAAATAAGGTTAATTTTAAAATGTAGGGATTTAGAAGGATTTTATTTTTTGAGACACTAAGGATTCCTACAGATGTACAATTCTTATAAAGTATTTAAAAAGACACATATATACACAATAGAATTTTATGTCTATAGGAGGCCTTAGACGCCATCTTGTCACTGGCTAAATTTCAAATGTCACATGTAAACTGACATGCTTATTCAACAATTAGCAGTAGAATTAAAAATAGAATCTTATTTCCTTGGATAATCTATAAATCAGAAAGATAATATCAAATTAAATTATTAATACTAAAAGCTGGAACAGTAAACTGAGGATAGGAGAGTTTATTGGATCTAAATATATCTACAATAACAGCTGTCAAAATATGAAATGGATATTCCTTTATATATTATAGGATTTTAAAAAGGAGAGGTGGTAGTGATGAAGAATTTCTACAGTCTAAAGCAATCCACCATTATCAAGTATTACCTAACATGGTATATTTGCCAGTAAGAACTGGTTAGGATTCACTATAGAAATTATTTAACTTGATATTAGAAAAGCCAAAACAAAACCCAAGGGAATAATCTTCTGTGGGGATACATATGCTTACTTGTTTTGTAAAACTTTATAAACTTAGGAGACCTAGCAAATTTTATATCAGGAGATCAGAATATGCATATTGGGAATTTAAAATGAATGGGACTAATTAGCTGGCAACCTGATAAAAACACAGCAGGCTGCCCTACAAGCAGGGAGAGTTTAGAAAGCAGTTTTCCTGATTGGGTTTTCGCTGTGCACCTCACCTGCTCTGGAAGTAGTTTGCTAGCTCTGATGCTTCATGGTTCAGACTCCTCAGGTGCACGATTAAATTTCCAGAGTTGGTGAACATGGCGCCACATGTTTTGCACTCGTAAATCCGAGGCTTGCGGATAATGTGCCGGGAAACCCTCATATGGTGTTTATATTCCCCGAAGGAAGTGAAAGTGGCACTACATATCTGGCACCGGAAACAGCGTTTACCTTCATGCTTTAGGCGATGCATCTTTAGCGAGTAAGCCCTGGTGAACTTTTTCCCACAGCGGTCACACTGAAATGGTTTAATTCCTATAAAGCAAACAAAGCAAATAACATCTGAAAAATAAGCCTTAAAGTCATAAACCTCACAGATTTCTGAACTACAATTTTATAACAATAATTTATTGCTTTTTGGTTTGTTTCTTTTGAAAATGAGCCTCCTATAGCCCCAGTTGGTCTGGAATGCACTATGTAGACCAGAATAGCCTCAAATTGCCCTGCCTCTTCCTCCTGGTCTCTGGGATCAAGAGCATGAGCCACCAAGCCTGGCCTATACCAATAATTTACAAAGACAAAAACTGCCAAAAAAACATGCTATCTCACACAAGGTGCAGAATATTTGAAGTCACTAGTAATTAAAGTGATTTCTGACCACCAACCTAAATTATTTATTTTACAGACTTTAAAAATGGCTCTAGTTAGGTTTAATTGTCAACATGCCATAGCCTAGAGTCACCTGAGAAATCAGTCTCAATTGAAGGATTTCCCAGAGCAGACTGGACTGTGGGTATGTGTCTGTTGGGAATCTCTTGATTGTTAATTAATGTAGCAGGGTCCAGCCCACTGTGGGCAACGCCACCGCCTGGGCAGGTGGTCCTGGGCCAAAGTTAGCTAAGCATGAACCAGTGATGAGCCAGCAAGTGGCATTCCTGCATGATTTCTGCTTCAAGTTTCTGCTTGATTTCCTGCCCTGATTTCCCTCAATAATGGATTGTATATAACCTGTAAGCTGAAATAAGCCATTTCCTTTCCTAAGTTGTAATTGTTCAGAGTGCTTCATCAAAGCAACAGGGAGGAAACTACAATATTCATTAACAACTAATTAACTGAGGATCCATTCCAGGGCCTTGTGCAAGCTACAGGCAAGTGTTCTAATCTGAGCCATATATTTAGCCACAAATCATACTTAAACTACAGTATTTAGACACCCCAAATTTCCAGTTCTAACACTTATTTCAAAAGAGAGTTTTATATTGAATCTATGTGCCCTATCTGTGATGGTTAGTGCTGTCAAACCTGACAAATTTTGTCAAGGGATATGGGGATAGGCCTCAGGGAAGGTCTATGAGGGATTATCTTTATGAAGCTGACAGATGTGGGAAAACCTATCTTAATTGTGCCTGGGACCATTATTCGAAAAGGGGATCCTAGACTGTATGCAATGGAGACAGTGAGCTGAGCATGAGTACACATGCATTAATTCACTGCTTTATGCTCTTGACTTTGAATGTGGATATAATGTGACCACTTCTCAAGCTCCTGCTGCTGTGACTTCCCTGTCAAGATGGGCTACTGTAAACTGGAACTGTGAGCCAAACAGATCTTTTTCCTTTAAATTGCTTTTGTCATGGTATTTTACAATGGCAATAGAAATACACACACACACACACACACCACTAAGATACTATCTTAAAAATGAGAAAAAAGAAAAATTCAAGATCTAACATCTCTGTAGGTAATGATCATAACAGACCCACTATATGGTGGATTAGCTGTCTGAGTATTCAATATAATAAGATATTTAATAAGTTATTAAGTATATTAACATCTCTTAATATTCACTATCCTAGTTTTTTGGGAGGAAAAAGCTTAAACATACAAAACACAACTTGTGGATTTAACAAAACCAAAAGAATTGATGTTAGGCCAGGAGCTAAGACCTAGCCAAAAGAAGAACAAATGAAACACTAACATAGCTGAAAACAGCAGCAAAGATCTCATCATTCAGAGGTCAGTATTTTACTCAAAAGTAATCCTTTACCTTTGTGATCACTGCAAATAAGCTTCACTGATCTACACACTTATCCAAAATCTTCTGTTAAAAAGTATTACAAGGCTAACTAATCAGAGGCTGCTACAATTAAAATTTAATAAAGCATTAAATCTTTAAGCACTATTTGGCAATAATTTCAAACTTATAGAGAAATTAAAATGACACAAAGAACATCCATGTTCTTTTAACCCCTTTGCTTTACCATCTGTATTTGTGCTTTCCTCTTTTATGTATATATTTACCTAATATATCCAGTATCTGTTAATTAACATATTTACCATACATACTGCCTCTAAGTTTTAATCAAAATACCTGATGCCTGCGGTAACTGCATTTGTATTCTGATGTACCATTTCAGAAACAGACCCTAGCCAATCTTGATTTCTTAGAGCTTTTCAGTTGTTCCTGTTCTCTACTGTACCTGTTTATCCCCACCCTCCTCTCTTTCTTTTAATTGTGAGACAGAGTCTTACCACTATGTCCAGCCTAAAGTGTTCATTTTCTATCTTAGTCATGAATGAAAAATGTTTTTGTGTGTCCCCCTTATGTAACAACAGGGAAGGTGACATTACCTGAGTGGATAAGCATGTGCTGTTTCAGGTTCTGAATACGGGTGAATCGCACCCCACAGGTTGGACACTGAAAAGGTCTGTCTGGACCATTTGGACTTGGTCGTTCTGTACTGCTGGTAGAAGGAGCAATGTAGAGTTGGTAGGGATACTGAACATTTTCCAATCTAAAAAAATAAATCAAAGAAGGCAACCAGGCTCTGATTTTAAGTTGAATAAAAATTTCTACAGCTCAACTTTAAATGAATAAAAGAATAAACAAAGACTTTTAAAAACAGATTTTCATTTAGAATATAGAAAACAATGTTATTGACTACAATGCCCAGCATCTTAAATTAAGCATGGACACAGAACATAAGTTATTTACTTTACATATCCTAAAATCTCTTGAATTCCTTCCTTCCTACTATTACTTTCAGTTAGGCCCTTACTCTTTTCCCTTTTAAATCTGGAACAATTGTTTTCTTCAGAATAAATTCTTAACCCCTACGAAAACCATCTAAGACTCTTCAATACCTGAACTGGTCATACTCCCACAAACATACTTTATTCTAATTCCTCTAATGTGCTATATGCAGTATTTCCCCACATTTTACTAGCCTACCTTCTTTGCCTGGGTGTTATCTACTCATTTTATAAAATATAGGTGAGTCATCACATCCTCTTCCTGGAAGCCCTCTTTGATTTACCAGTCACTTAGGTAGGAAAACTTCCCACACAGCAACAAACTCCTTGCAGATTACTTACGATGATTTGTTTCACTATCTTCAACCCCTCTACTTCTCTGAAAACTCATCAAGAAGGCTGGAGAGATGGCCCAGTGGTTAAAAGCTCGTACTGCGCTTGCAAAGAACCCAAGTTTGATTCCTAGCACCCATGCCAGGCAGCTCAAATCCCTGTAACTCCAGTTCCAGGGGATTCAATGTCTCTGACCTCCTTGGACACCCCACATACATGCACACATAGATATAAAACAACTCACAGAATTCTTTAAGGGTAAAGTCTATTTATTTCAGTTCTACAGCCTCATCATCCAGTACAGTATTTAATATAGATAACTTCATTACTCTTTCATATTAAGGAATAAGCACAAGTCTTCCTTTTTTGTGGTAGTTGTTTTTTGAGACAGGGTCTCCATGTAGTCGTAATTGGCTTGGAACTCGTTTATGTAGACCAGACTGCCTCTGCCTCCTGAGTGCTGGGATTAAAGGCGTGTACCACCATGCCCAGCTGAATATGCAAGCTATCAAGCAGGAAGAGTCAAATGAAAGAGTTACTTGGGAGTCACAGATATATAGAGCAGAACGAGGCAAACTTTATTTTTTATAAAGCAGGCAAGAGCATAAGGATTCCATTTAAGGCAAAGAGACTGGGCAGCTTTAGAATGCACAAAAAAAGGTCTAATGTGATGATGCTACCTCATTATTTTGAAAAGTATACTCGAGTCTCAACAAACTCCTTGCACAACTTTGAGTTAGAGTACTTGATTCAGAGGTGTAAGCACAACCTTTACAAGAAAAGTGCATACTATGTTAACACTAACCGGTCATCATCATCCGCATGAGCATTGGTGCTAGAAGTACTTTGAAGTGTAGGCAACCCCTCCGAAACTCCTTCATCTACTGAACCTGTGAAGAGGATTAAAAAAGGAAGTTATTAATGTTTGGTACAAAAAAGCCAAGACAGTAACTGCAAGCCATGTATTCAAATCATCTAACACATATCATTTAGTGCTAATTTCCTATAAAAAGTAGTAACATTTTGGGGGATGAAGGGATGACTCAGCACTTAAGAGCACTGGCTACTCTTGAAGAAAACCTGGGTTTGGTTCCCAGCACCCACGTGATGGTTAACAACTATCCACAACACCAATTCTAGGTAATCTGATGGTCCTCTTCTGGCCTTCACAGGCATTATACACACAATGCACTTTACATAGAGACAGGCAAATATTCATGCATACACAAAAAAATAAAATAGGTTATGTGTAGCCCATACCTTTAATCCCAGCATTTGGGAGGCAGAGGCAGGCAGATCTCTGTGAGAGCAAGGCCTGTCTGGTCTACATATTGAGCTCCAGACTAGCTGGGGCTACTGGGAGACCCTATCTCTAAACAAACCAACCAACCCCGCCCTAAAAGTTAAAAAAAAAAAAAGTTTTAAAGTAGTAATGTTTTATATTTCATTTTGATTAAATGTTTTTGTGATTTTAAAAAGAAATTCTACAGGGCTGGCAAGATGGCTCAGCAGATAATGGCACTTGCCCCCAAGCCTGATGAGCTGGGTTTGATCCCTGGAACCCACATGTTAGGAAATAAGTGATGGCCACAATCCTCTGATTTATCTGTATAGCTTATACATAAATAAATGTAATACAAATTTTTAAAAAGCAAATAAAAAATATACAAGTCCTGTTTTAGTATTTAAATTCCTTCCAGACAATTTCTTTGATAGGAACCTCAGAAAACAAGTAGAGCAATTTAAAACCCATATAAAATTGAATGCAATCTAAAATTCACATAAAATTATTTTAGATAAGCCTTTTTGACAATTATATATTTTACAAATAGCTTTCATGTTTATGAATTATCTATTTTTAAAGTTTGATGGCCAAAGGTTTTTAAATTTAAAAATCTCTCCTTTTTGATCTTTTTTTTTTTTTTTTAAAGCTTTCTCAATTTCATTTTTTAGGGGGAATGGGTTTTCGACAAGGTCTCACTATGTAGCCCTGATGAGACTAGAACTTGCTATGCAGTCAGACTTGCCTTAAGCTCAAGAGATCAGCCTGTATCTGCCTCCCAAGTGCTTTGAAAACAGGTGTGCATCACCATGCCAAGCTCAATCTCAAACTCTTATGAAAAAATTATCGAAGAAATGTCTGTTCTTCAGTGCTGTTTCTGTCACCTATTAAGTATCTGCAAGGGAACGGGTCTGTTTTCAGATTCTCTCTTAAGCTGCAATTGCTTTGTGTGTGCATTAATGCAAATCTTTATTTTAACCTAGTGTTACAATAAGCCTTGATTTCTAGCAGTACAATTCCCACACCTTTGTGTACTTCTTGAATGTTCTTCTGTCTATTCATGACTCTTTGCATTTCTTATAGACATATTTCAGAATTAGTTGGTTAAGTACAGGTGTTAATGATTCAATTTCTCCTTTTCTATTAGTTTGGAAATTCTATAACACTTTCCTATTTTTTTATTGGTCACCTTAGACATTACAC
The DNA here is from genome assembly GCA_035773235.1 of Eospalax fontanierii. NCBI lineage: Eukaryota > Metazoa > Chordata > Mammalia > Rodentia > Spalacidae > Eospalax > Eospalax fontanierii. The sequence continues at coordinate 33,785,923 of CM069539.1, forward strand.
ATATCCTGGGCTGGGGATATAGCTCAGTGGTTCAGCAAATGCCTAACATGAACAAAGCTATGGGATCTATGCCCAGAAGTCTCCTTCTCAGTCTAGTCAAAACCTTTACTTCCTCCTAAATAATACAAAGATGCCTGGTAGCTTTAATTCCCTTCCTGTTTCCATTCTGTAACTTATAAATTATCTGGTATTTTGTTTGGGTTCACTTTTGCCTGAAGTCCATCAAGATTTTCTAATGATGATTTGATATATTCTGTTTTTGTCTGAAAACATCCTTTACACTTTTTTTTTTTTGAGGTCAGATCTCATGTAGCTTTTAGACTTTTAGAGTTCTGTTCATATTGTGGAAATATTAGCATATAAGAAAGTGCTATCACTTATGTAATTATGAGCAAAAATAAATTTTATAAACTCTTTTCCCTAAGATGAGAGCTTTTGCCAGTGACAAAAAAGAAGTGAACTGGAAATTGAATTAGACTGATTTAACAGCAGGCTATACAAGTTACTGATTGGTGATGTTTTTTAAATTATTAAAATTGAATTTTAATGAAACTTTTTAGCTGAAAGTATAGCTCAGTGAGAGTCTAATCTTTACAAGGTCCTGGGTTCCATCCTGTAACTAGTAGACGAAAGTTTTCTATGTTACAGAGATGCTAAGAGGCAGTGAGAACTAAGAATTCTGAACAGATCCTTTTACCTCTTCAAACAGGATGCAAAGAAGGTAACTTATGCACACAACTGGCTTGATATGGTGAGAGTTAGCTTACCAAGTCAGTCCACTCTTTCAACAATAAAGAATAGTGTATAGCAGCTTCTGGTACATCAAACTGTAGTACTCAAGATACAAAAATCCTTCTAGCAATGAAAAATAATTTTATTGGTCATGCTACCAAGCATTTACCTAACATGCCAGGCACTAATTATACATATTTTTAATATAATACCTTAGGTCCATACTTGAAAAATAGAAAAGCAAGCTGGGTCTGGTAGTGCAGGTATGCAATTCCAGCTAAACAAGAGGCAGAGAGGCATGAGGCTCTCAAGGTTAGAGCCTGCCTGGGCTACAGTTGATAGCTGTTGTGATTTGGCTATTTCCTTACTCTTAAGTTACCCCATATCACATAAAACAGTTGTTTTTTTCGAAGTTGCCGCCACCCCCCCCACGCCCAATTGTACCTTGCCCTAGAAAACTCCACTTGAGGGTGGAGGACTGTGCTGGATAGTCAACTTGACACACTTAGGCAGAGGGAACCTTAACTGAATTATTACCTCCATTGGCTTGGCCTGTGGTTATGTTTGTGGGGCATTTTCTTGACTGAGTGATGTGGAAGGGCCCCGCCCATTGTGGGTGGTGCCACCCCTGAGCAGGTTGTCTTGTGTTGTGTAAGTAGGTTGAGCTCAGGCCAGAGGAGCAAGCCAGTAAGCACCATTCCTCCCTGGTTTGTGCTTCAGGTCCTGCCTCAGGTTCCTGCATCTAGTTTCTACTCTGACTTCCCTCTATGAATGGACTGTGCTATAAAACAGATAAACCCTTTCCTTCCCAAGTTGGTTTAGTCAGTGTTTTATCACAATTGTAAACAAATTAGGACAAGGTTGGTGTGCCTGGCACCACCCAAAAAAGAACAGACTGAAAAATGGCATTCCTAAGAATAGAAAGGATGGACTTTAACTTTGTTTTAAAAAGATTAAAAAAAAATTAAACTATGTGGTTGCAGAGCTGGAGAGATAGCTCAGCAATTAAGAGCACTGGCTGCTCTTGCAGAGAACTGGGATGTGTTTCCAGGCACCCACATGGTAGCTAACAACTGTCCATAACTCCAGTTCCAGGAGATTTTGTTGCCTTCTTCCAACTGTGGGCATTTCACAACACCTGCGCACTTACAAATACATGCAGGCAATGCACTCATACACATAAAAATAATACATAAAATACTTTTTAAAATGAAAAAAAAGTTGTGGACAAGTGCAGTGCTCATGGAGGCAAGAGGGCAGAAGATCCTATGGAGCTGGAGTTAGAGGAATTTGTGAACCGTCCAACATGGGTGCTAAGAATCAAACTCCAGTCCTCCTGAAGAGCAAGAGGAAGCACTAATTGCTGCCTTCTCCAACCCAGGCCTTACTGTTTTGAATAATAAGACCTAACCTACAACTCACCAACATTTTTCTCCTTTAAATTTGTTGTAATTATTGCTTGTATTTACCCTAAGTTGATAGTGTTGGATTTCATAACATTTTGCAGCACAATTGGCAAGAAAAAAAAAAAAAGAGAACTTAATACAGGAAAAATTCCACTTGAATAAAGTTCACCAGTAATCAAATTATTACTACTTTAGAATTTCAGAATGAATATATTAAATATGAAGTTATCAGTCACTGGGGCAAGCTACCTCACCCCTTGGATAGCTTCTTTAATGAATCAGCAAGCAAAACCAATTACTCATGAAAGTACTCTTCTGAAATATAGGGAAGTACCATGAACAGCATATTTGTTGACTGTTTTAATATTCCAAGAACTGATTTTTTTGTTCTATATGGCTTTGTTTTAATGCAGAAATTTGTGGAGCTAAGTAAGACATGTTTGTTGAGAGTAATTAGTATATTTGAAAGACTCCATTTGGATTATGTGATTACATGATATTCAGTTCAGAATATTCCTATGTCCATGCTATAACAGACTCCACAATTACATAAGTAACAAATTCTACTTGTATAACTTGAAGGTTAAGGCTACTTATGTTTATAACTTTTCTATATAATGATGTTTATTTAATAAGAATGTAAAGTCAAAATATGAATTGAATAATCTGATATACCTCAAAGTGAAAATGACTTTTTTCTATGTGTAGTTAGCAAGACAGATTAGTATTTGGGTTTCTAAGTTCTCTTATAAATGATTAAATAGCAGTTAGTGATTATTTAGAAGGTACTAAAATATTTTGAAGACCAAAGACTCTCATAATTAAAATCTTCCTCATATCTAGCTATTAAATAGCTTACTCAATGTATGTTTATTTAAATTCTTCCAAAGTTTCTTGACTCAAAGGAATATCAAACTTCCTCCCAAAACACTCACATTCTTTCCTGGCTACTATGAATTAAGACATTATGTGTAAATGGGGTCATTGTAGATATACTCAAGCTAAGATATAGTTGTAAGACTAGGTGGGGCCCTGTACACAAAGACTGTTATCTTTAAAGAATGGAAATTTAGAGACAAAGACAGAAACACACAAGGAAAGTCATGTTAAGATGGAAATAGAAACTGGAATGATAAGATTGTAAGATAAAGTTGTACATAATGCATATGTCACAATAACAAAGAGGATAAGAAATTGAAAGGGAATGTGGGGGACATGGGAGAAGTTGGGGGACGGGAGGGGTAGAAATGATGCAAATACAATAATCATGTATGAAATTCTCAAAACACAAAAAATTTAATATAAGGAATGTAAATGATTATTGGCAACTGTCAGAACTTGAAGAGGCAATAAAGGATTCTTCCCTGCAAATCTCTTTAAAGGGAAAAAAACAAACCAAAACAAAACTCTGTTGGGACCTTATTTGGGGGTTTTGGCCTCCCAAACTGTGAGAAAATGAATTAAACTTTTTTTTATTTATTATTTTGTGTGTATGAGTGTACTGCCTGCATGTAGGTAGATGCATGTTGTGTGGTGCTCAAGGAGATCAGAAGAAGGTATCGGACCTCCTGGAACTGGAGTTATGAGCAATTGTTAGTTGCCATGTGTGTGCTAGGAATCAAACTGGGTCTTCTCTAAGAAGTCAGTGCTCTTAACCATTGAGCCATCTCTCCAGTCCCTTCTATTGTTTTAAAACTACCAAGTCTGTGGTATTTTGCTGCAGCAGTCATGAGTCAAAGCACAAGAAATTAACAAAGATAGTACATTTTTCTTGGTTCCTCAATCTTCAGAGAGAGCTTCACTATTTGTTGGTTTTAAAAGAAAGAAAGAAAGAAAGAAAGAAACCCTTTCCCAAGCTTAAAACTAAGATAGTTCCCAAGGGTGAGTCCTTTGGTTTTGGCTCTTCTAGTTGCCTAAAACTGCTTGGATATAATCTAAGTATAATTTACACAAAATTGACCTTGCTGATTACTATTAAAGTGAGCACACACCCTCTCCTACCCATTGATTTTCTTCTCTTAAAAACAAAATTTTTTTTATACATTTGAGTGTATTGCCTGCATGTGGGTAAGTGCACACATGTTATGAAATGCTCATGCAGGTCAGAAGAGGGTGTAGATGCTCCTGGAACTGGAGTTAGGGACAGTGGTTAGCCACCAAGTGGGTGCTGGGAACTGAACCCAGATCCTCTGCAAGAACAGCCAGTGCTCTTAACTGCTGAGCCAACTCTCCAGTCCTCTACCTGGTTTCATACTGTAGTTACTGCAGTTAATAGATGGCAAAATGCTATCCATTATATAATTATAATTTCTTACACCATTAAAGAAGGGGAAAAGGCAACTGCAAAGATACATCTGGATTTGGACAATAAGGTATGAAAAATTTGTTACATAAAATCAACGAACCATTATTTCATTCTAAGTACTTCCACCCACCCCTTTCAATATTACTAGGTTGTACCGACTCATTATTCATTTACAAAAAAATCTTATAATTAAAATATTAGTTTTACTCTTTTATACCAACTGGCCTAACAGGTTTCAGAGCCAAATCTGTCTCTGCATAGCCAAATCTCTCACATAACAATATCTAAACGAAACTAATTTTCCTAAACTATCATCTACCTACCTACCTACCTACCTGTTTTATTCCTTGTAAGATACACTATTTAGAGTATATGGATAAAATTTAAGTTTACTTGGCCTACCTGTGGGGCACTGTTTGTTGCAGTCACCATCTACTACGATCTAATTTTATTTAAGGTAATCATGTACTCACCTAAAACTAATTTCTCAACATTCTTTGTCACTAAGGAAGATAATATGACACAGACTAGCATTAGTTTTTCAATGTTTCCCAGGAAAATTAGTGCATTACTGACATAAGCACTATTTTTTTAATGAGTGCAAATCTCAAGACAAAGTGAGCATCTCATAAATACAAAGCAAATAAGCCGACAGAATAAAGTGGTAAATTATACATACACAAAGATCCTATATCATAATGTAAAACCACATTACGAGTTCTGGACTTCCAATTCTGGAACTTTAACATATAATAAAAATAAAATTCTGTTTGGCAAAGCCACTGAAGACAGGATTCTGTTCTGTGTACATGGATGCAATTCTTAACTAGAACTGGTGTTCAAGAACGTGTTCAAGAACACAATTTGTTCTTAACAGCTCCTTTTGACTTATCTCTTATTTATTCTCATAGGTTCAGTGTTTACACTTGGTCTACACTAACATGTCCTAATGTCACTCCTTACTGAACATAATTGTGCTTTTCTACTAGATACTTTCTTTTATGTTGTCTATATACTTTATTACCTTATTGGGAAAACTCTCATTTCTTAAGACTCACTCAAATATACTATTAACTTGTTCTTTTCATTGTTACACTAAGAATGCTTTTTAATTTGTTTAGCATAAGATCTTTAATAGCTCATTGTAATCATAGGCATATCTGCTTCTTCAATTTGGCTATTAACTTCACTGTTGCAGGAATCATGTCTTTCTTACATATCATGTTTGACACATTTTAAGTTTTTAACAAATATTTTATTTATGCATTTATGTATTTACGTCTGTATGTATGTATTGTGTGTGTGTGAGGGAATTGGTTTTCTCCTATCATGTGGGTTCCAGAGCTCAAATTCAGGTCCTCAGACTTGGCAGTAAGTGGATTTTTTTCCTCCAAGAGAGGGTATCCTATAGTACAGATCATGAACTCATTAAGTAGCTGAGGACTTTTGAACTACAGATTCTCCTGCTATGTTTCCTTAGTGCTGGGATTCTAGGTGTACAACACTGTCCCTGGCTAGGTGTGTGATATACACCTGTAATCCCAATAACCAGGAAGCTGAGGCAAGAGGATCACTAGCTCAAGGCTGTCCTAGACTGTTGAGCAAGACTCTGTCTTTAAAAAAGCAAATGAATGTAATGCACAAATTTTTTCCTTGCCTTTGTCCCTTATATACTATGAACTTTTTTCTCAAGGTGTAACTTGTAAAAAAATTAAAAAAAAATCTAGCTACCATGTTTTTACTGTTCTTTATACTGAGCACAGAAAATCTTAAAAAGATTTCAACTGACTATAACATGAAAACAAGGAAAGCATTATACCTATAGAGGAAGACTGTGGACTAATCAGAAGGTCCTCTTGGACTTGTTCACTTCCTGGCACTGTCTGCTGATCACTCAGTGAGCTCTGAGATGCACTCACAGGCTGGGACACTTCCTCATGGACCTCTTCATCACTTAATCTTTCTACTTTGATTTGGATATCTTCTTCGGTACCCAAAGGCAAGGTAGTTTTTGTGTTCTCACAAGTCACATAATCAGTCATTCTTCTACCTGCCTCAGATGGGCCAGGTAATTCTAAAGTCCGGGTATTTTCTGCCTGCTTAGCTTTCTCAGGTTGAATCCTTCGATCGATTCCAAAAGGGAAAGTCCAGGGAAAAGCTAAAGAAGAGTCAACTGGCTGATTTCTATTTTCTGCATAGGAAGCTGAAGAATTCAATACCTGGGGTGAACTTGTCTGTGTGCTGCATTTTACAGGACTCTCAGGAGACATAACAATGTAGCTTTTGCGTTTTCTCCGGGATTCTCGGCAGACGGGAATGGTTCTTTCTACCACACTGCACTCTGAAGACACTGGAGAAATGCTTCCATCCCGAGAAGTAAAATTGCAGTTAGAATTATTTTCTTGTCCAGCATCTAGACCTTTTTCTGGTTGGCTATTGGGTGTATTCCATAAAATACTTGATTTCATGAATTCTGAGCAGGTACTAGCAACACTAAACATCTGCATATAGCTAGCTGCAGCTAGAACATCAATAATATTCTCTGTGTTAATTGACAGAGTGGCTGTGTAGGCATATTCTAAAAGAGGTATAAAGCCAGTCACTGTAACGTGATGTAGATCCAACACATTTTTGTTCTCATCCTCTGCTTGGCCTACAAGTTTGGTTCTAAAGAAATCACTGCAAGCTGCTAGTACCACCTTATGAGCCCGGAAGATTTTGTCCTGGACACGAATAGTGATATCACAAAAATGTCCATCATTTCGTAGCATATTCAGTTTTCCAAGCATTTCCTGACTGTGGGAAGAGGAGCTATGAGTAAACGTTTTCACACCCATCTTTTCCTTCCTCTTCTACAGATGCTCTTCAAGGATGCAAATGAATCAGAAATGTCCTAAAAAGTACAGAAAACAAAACATCAAATCATAGCTTAATGGTTGAAATAGGCAATCTATACCGTTTTTGTGTGAACACTGTGCCAAATAAAAACATAAAAGATAGTAAGGGAGAAATTTCAGGTATGGAATGCATTAAAATAATTCTGTGTTTGGTGTGATATCTCACTTCAATAATCCCAGTACTAGAAGTTTGAGTCAGGAAACTACCAGAAGTTCAAGGTCAATCTGGGCTAACAGTTAAGTTTGAGACCAGCTTGGGCTACAGAGTAAGTCCCTGCTACAAACAAACAAAATGAATGCATAAATAATAAAATACATTCTTTAAACCATTCAACCAGTGATCTATAAATTACTGTATTAATGAGCTGCATTTAAAAGCAACATTTTGGGGGTTGGAGAGATGGCTCAGAGGTTAAGAGTGCTGGCTGCTCTTGTAGAGGATCTGGGCTTGGTTCCCACCAGCCACATGACAGCTAACGACTGTCTGTAACTCCAGTTCCAGGGGACCTTAACGTCCTCTTCTGACCTCCATGGGCATTGCATGACATGGGTGCCCTTATACACATGCAGGGGGCTTTTTTGGTTATGAGTTCAAGGCCAGCTTGGGCTACTGAGACTTATTTTCAAAAATAGATCGGTTTTTTTTTTTTTAATTTCCTACAAATTATTAGGTAAGACAAGACCTGCTTTCCAGAAGAATAAACCGTCAGTGGAAGACCTGTACGGAGGTTAGAGGCTGCTTGCTATCAAGTGTCTTCCTTTATCTCTCTTTACCTTATTTTTTAGGCAAGGTCTCTTTCTGAATCTGGAGGTTACCAAACTGTCTAGAATGGCTGACCAATGATTCCTGGGATCCTCCTGTCTCAGCACTTCTATTCTGGGATTATAGCTGCATTTAATACCGTGACCAACTTTTTATGTGGGTGCTGGGAATCTGAACTTGGGTCCTCATGCTTGCACAAGCAAGCATTTTGCTCACTGAGCCATCTTCAGCTAGTTCCTATCTTTTGATTATGAATAATGCTATTACAGACAATCCCATACATATCTTGTGTAGACATGTATTTTCAGTTTTTATATGCACATACATACTCTCAAACATATCTGACTATAAGGCAGAACTACTGCCCTTATCAGAGCTCAGATCCTGGAAAAAAGTAAGACTTATCTATACTGATTCCAAATATGCCTTCCACATCTTACACTCATATACAGCAATCTACAAAAGGGCTCTGAACAACTAAGGGCTCACCCATTAAGCATAACTTTTATTCTACAGCTAATAGAGGGTTTCAAAATCCCAAACCAGGCTGCGGTTACCCACTGTAAGGACTACCAAAATAACAGGGTAGATAAAGAAGCAAGGAACAGGAGGAACTAATGAAGGAAGAAGCTAATTAAAGAGTGATCCTGGTTTTCTTTACAAGGGAGAATTATCCTTCCTATCAGTCAAGAAAGAGAACTCATTAGATTACCTAAATCCTTGAACACAGGATGTGAGCCTGTCACAATCTCCATACTCCCCTCATTCACTGCCCAAACCAGGAGTTACATTAAAAACCTTCAGTAAAAATTCCCTTATCTGAAGATCTGTTAGTCAGTTCTTAAAAACATCTCAGACCACCCTCTTTCCTAGAAAGGAATGTCAAATGAATCATACAGCTAAGTACAAAGCAATACACGTATTCCACCCCCACCCCCACCCCACCCCCGGCCTGTAACTCAGAGATCTACCTGCCTGTCTCCTGAGTTCTGAGATTACAGGCATACATCACCACCATGCCCAGTCTATTTATTCAGTGTTACTGACTCCTCCCAGGGCTGGCTAAAAGTCTTCCAAACCAAAACAAAGGCCTCAGAAATCATGCAACTATATATGTGAGATAATCCCCAAGGTTGTCCCCCACCCCCAACTTCTCTCTAAAAGTGATAAAAGTCCAGTCTTTGACTTGAAAATAATTCAACAGTTCTCACAAGCTTTAGGTTTCACCTTTAAATTCCACTCTGCCTATCACCCTCAATCATAAAAACAGAAAATGCCCATCATACCATAAAATACCTCAGCAAGCTATCCCTTCACCTTTAACCAGAGGTGCCAACTCGTGCGTTTTATTTTTTAAAGACTTAGAACCATTCTCAAAGCACTTGGTTGTTGTCAACTCGACAGAATATAGAATCACCTGGCATGCTTGTGAGGAATTATCTTTGTTGTATTAATTGAGGTGGGAAGATCTGCTCAGTGTGGTTGGTTCCATTCCGTAGCTGAAATCTTGGACTGTACAAATGGGAACTAAGCAGTAGCATGTATTTATTGTTCTCTACTTCCTGATGGTGGATGCAAGGTGACTGCTTCAAGCCCCTGCCACCTTAACTTCCCCGACAACAACTATAGCCAGAACAAGCCCTTTCTCCCTTAAGTTACTTTTGTCATATTAATTTGTTACAGCAACAGGAAAAGAAATAAAGACAACCCTTTTATACTTAGGCCCCTTTGAGTTAATATACTATAGGCCTCCTCTCCTTCACCCAGTATCCCTACCAAACCTTCTCTTTTGGGAAACTATCCTCTCTTTAGAGCTTGTTTCTTCAAAGCCTAATCAGAGTCAACATCTTCTGGTATCTTCTCCAAATCTCACCCTAGATTCCTAAAATCAAACCAGGAGAATGGGAACTCCTAAAGAACCTCCAAGGACAAACAACTCTTTCAAATATCCTGGAAGGGATCCTTTCAATTTATTCTCACCACTCTCACTGAAGCTAGACTTTTCAGAATCCATTCTCAGATTTCTCTTTAACTCAAGCTGACCTCTTCAATCAAGTTCTTCAATGAAAAGTTCTTTGAATCCAAATAACCTTCAACTATCTTATTATTCTAAATATCTCAGTAGTTTGTCCACAGATCAGGCTACTGAGAATTTCCTAACTGTAGTCTGGGACAAATATCTTCAGGGGGATTTCCAAGATTACTCCTCCCATGAACTTAACCTTATATTTAGACACTGCTGTGATTGACTATGATGCTTTAAAACGATTCTTTGTTTTGGCTTCTCTCTTGTAACTCTTCGCAGGAGTCACAATCTTAGGTCAGTGTGTGAGAGCCTCTATATTTCTAGCTGAGTGGTAATCTCTTCTGCCTAGACTAAAACCTTTACCATCTTGCCTGAACTCTTTTATTCACTCTTTAGAATTCCCCATCATTTATTATCATATCCTACTCCACTCTGTACTACAAACCATCAAAAAGCCAACAATGCATGAAATAAAAGTATTCTAGTTATACTGATTGTTGGATCTGTGTTGTCACATTCCTGAGATTCATCTCCCAGTAAATCTTTTAAGAGTGGTTAACCATCAACATTATCTTTCATATTCAAGCAGCCATAGCCAATACCACTGATTTCAAAAGTTTGAATACTCACTCCCTATGATAAATCCCTATCAATATTCAGACTAATACACTCAGGATTAAAATAAATGTGAGCAAAGTATTTATGGGTAATATGGAGGTTGAAAGTCCCATGGAAACTAAGTAAAAGTAACAGTCAAGATAATACACAATAATCTATCCGACATATCTGTAAATTAACTGATTAGGCCTGGTGGGATCTCCATGAGGAGCAGGCAGAATTCGACCACATCAAGAAGTTCCAATGAGAGTGGGAACTGCTAGGGTAGTGCTTCTCTTTAAGCATACCAGGCTTGTCGGGCAGCAGATGGATGACCATGGGCTGAATGCCTAGTTGGTGATGAAGCTGGAATACGAAGACATTGAAACCAAGTGTGAGGATTGGCTAAAGTGCCTGAGAGCCCTCAGACAATGACTTAAAATTTTTGTTTCCCTACAGGCCAGCACTGCAGAATATTCAAGGGCAGAGTGGCAACCTGGGCCCTTATGCTAGATAGCTTCATTTGTCAACTTGACACACCTGAGAAGAAATAACCTCAACTGGGGAATTTCCTCTAAAAGACTGGCCTGTGGGCATTTCTCTGAGGCATTTTCCTGACTGTTGAGTGATGTGAGATGACCCAGCCCACTGTGGGTGGTGCCACCCCTGGGCAGATAGGCCTGGGTTAAGAAAGAAGGCTGAGCACAGACCAGAGGACCAAGCTAGTAAGCAGTGTTCCTCTATGGTCTGTGCTTCAGTTACTGCCTCCAGATTTCTGCCTTGAGTTTCCTTGATGACTGACTGTGAGTTGTAAGTCAAATAAATTCTTTCTTCCTTAAGTTGGTTGTAGTCAGTGTTTTTGTTGCGGCAATAGAGAAGCAAATTAGAACAACCCTTCACAACTCTATGTTGAACAGAGGGCCCTGCAGTGATCAGCTGCCAATAGTTCCTTGCCAAATTGTGGCCTCCTGCCCATTTCTCCAGTTTTATCTGATTTAGTTTGCATGGGTGTTGTGCATGCTGTCACCACTGCTTTAAGTTCATGTGAGCAAGGTCCCAGGAGCTTATAAGACTCCATTTCCTTATGATCAGGTACTTCCTCCCTTGACTCTTAAAATCTTTCTGTCCCCTCTTCCACAATGGTCCCTAAGCCCTGGGTGGTAAAATTTAATACAGGAGTCCTATCCAGGGACCGAAACTCTGCAGTCTCTTATTCTCTACACTTTGGCTAGTAGTGGCTTTTTGTCTTCTTTGCCCTCTGTTGCAGTAACTTTCATTCTTTAGCTCAGTAAAACAATCTTAAAATTCATAGGGAAGCACAAAACAAAAAACCGCCCCCAAACCCCAGATAACCAAAGTGCCCCTGAACAACAACAAAAGAAATACTGGGAGTTTTACCATACCTGATTTCAGAGCCATTGTAATAAAAACAGTGTGGGAGGTGGCATGAGACACACAGAATAGAACAGATGACCTAGATATAAACCCACATAGTTATAGTCACTTGTTTTTTGACAAACATGCAAAAATCATACATAAGGGGAAAAGATAGCTTCTTCTGTCTTGCTAAATGGACATGTCAAACTGCCTTCTAAATATTTGTGTTTATACCCATAGATTGGTACTTCTCTTAACCTTGGTCAGAGAAGATTTTGTTTGTAGTAGACTGAAGTTAATGTACAAACTCCTAACTAGTCAAAATGCTGAGAATGTGGCTGTTGAGTGCTCAGGCCTTAAAGGCCTTCAAGACTCAGAGAACATCACTGGAAAGAACACAAGAGTCAGAAGACGGGAAGTATTACAGTGAAGTGTTGTCTTTTGGACATGACATGGCTGTTACACTCATGAACTCACAGAAGCAGTGATTATCTCAACAAGATCTGCACAAAATTGAGCTTGTCAACATGCCATCATGATTTGGGGAAGGACTCATGAAACCCCATGTCTCCCTTGATGAGCTACTGTCAGTTCATGGCTCCTAGGGAGGAAGATTCAGCATATTTTATCAGTGATGTAGCTACTGGTAAGTTGCCCTTGCTTAAGTAAATAACCTCCTACTTATGCTCATATAGGCAACCCTGTCCAATGTCAGTCAACCCTTCCCTCAAAACTGTCCTTTACACAACAAACAGGGAAAGCTGTACACCACTGATCAGAAGGAAGCAGGTAGATGACTCTTTGGCTTTATTCTTCAATTACAATTAAAATTAATTTATAAAAACCAAGAGATGATGCTAGGTGAGGTAGTGCACACCTTTAATGCCAGTACTCGGGAGAAAGAGGGAGGTAGACTTTAGAGACCCTATCTCAAGAACAAAACAAAAAATACACAACACACACACAAGACAAAACAAGAGACAGAGTTGAAAGAATCATATTTAATATGGTCATTAACTCAAAACAGGTTTCTCTTGAGTCTTAGCTTAGTGGAAAAGTAATGTACCCATCCTATATGATTTGTCCTCGAGCTCAATGAGTCACATAAAAGACAAGTGAGGACTATTCAACTGCTCCCTGTCAATGGCAGCAGGAAGATAAGCACTACACTACTGCAGCCGCCTGAAGAGTTTTCTTTCTCCCTTAGTGTACTGGTTACCTTTCTGATGCTGTGATAAAGTACCATAAGCCAAATAAATGTTTTCCTTCCGAAGTTGGTTTTGGTCAGAGTGTTTTATCACGGCAATAGGAGCTAACTAGGATAGAAATTGGTACCAGGAGTGGGGCCTTGTCCTGAGGGCACTGTTTCCATTGTTCAGTAGAGCAGAAATGGAGCCAATCTTCTTAACAGTAACAGCTTTTCTTCTAAGACACATCTTGGCTGTCTTTGTTACAACATTAAAAACTATACATTTGTGTTCCTTTCTGTCCAACTTGCTCTTTTCCATTGTAGATCTGCATGATAATCACCATTAATAACACCACAGATTAGACTGTCTTGGAATTTCCTCTGCCCAAGAAATTAGTCTATTATCTTAATTTAGCCACAGGCAAATTCTTAGGTGACTGGAGGATACCACCTAGATTCTTTGTCAAAATATCTCAGTTCCTGGTTAAGTCCTTGTTTTCATTTCTCTCTGGAACATCTTGAGCTGGGCCTTTACTAGAAGAGACCATTAAGTTTTGCTTAATAGCATTCAACAACTTTTCTAGTCCAAATTTCCAAAGTCTTCCACACTTCACAAAAAAAAAAACAACAAAAATCTAACACGGTCAAGTTCTTCACTGCAATAACCCACTCTCTGGTACCAACTTATTTCAGTTTATAGTACAGCCAATCCATTGTCAAGAGAAGCCAGAACAGGAGCTCAAACAGGAACCTGGAGGCAGGGAAAAAAAAAAAGCACATACCACAGAGGAATGCTGCTTACTGGTTTGTTCTTCTGGTTCATGCTTTGGCTTGCTTTCTTATATAACCCAGGACAACCAGAGAAATGGCTGAGTAATTAAGAGCACTGGATGCTTTTCAGATGATACAACTCCAATATCTCTACTGTGGATTCCATGGGCACTGCACATAAACGATACATTCCCACAAATGCAGGCAAAACACTTATACACATAAAAACAATAAAATTAAAAAAAATTAAAAGACCAGAAAAGTGATAAAAGTTCCAGCAAGAAAGGTAAAGCAAGAACAGATTACTGATATCAAGAACACGAACAAAAGGGGAATATCATTAAATATAAACAGGATATTTGACAGTGATCCCATGCTGAGAGAGAATGGGGGGTGGGGAACACTCATAGGACAGAAGAGATACTCTAAATTTAAAAGATGCTTGTACTCTTCCCTAAAGCATTATACCATCAACTTTTTTTTTTGTTGTTTTTTTTTTGTAGAATTAGTGTGAGTTTTGTTTGTTTACCTTTTGGTCTTTTTGAGACAGGGTCTTCTTTTAGCCCCAGTTGGCCTGAAACTTGCTATGCAGACATGGCTAGCCTAAATCTTACAGATTATCTGCCTGCCTCTGCCTCTCAGGTGCTGGGACTGAACAGGCTGCTTAACAAGTAAGCTGGAGTTTGGAGCTTAAAGCTGACCCAAGAAAAAGGCTTCTCCTCTATACCTGTCAACAGACAGACCAAGGGACAAAGAACTCTGGTAGGCCAGAATGGGTATCCTACCATTACTTACAATCTTAGAGTCTTTTCTCTTTCAAAAATAGGGCATCTTTGAGCTGCAATGTCTACTCCATTTTCCTCAGGCCCAGACTTGAATATTAAAACAGCAGAAGTAACAACAATACCAACCAACTAACCGCTGACACTATTTCCTTAACAGTGTAACTTAATTTTCCTTCAACAATTTCTGTTTTCTAATTTCATTTGGGAAACAGGAAAACTTAAGGTGCTCAGTTATGAACCTGAATATAAACTTACCGAAATGAAAATGTTGCAGCCAGACAAAATAAGCCAGTTCCAAAAGAACTAAAACCAAACCAAACCAAACCAAATCAAAGCCAAGCCATGACTGAGAAACCAAAAAGGAAACAGTTCCTCAATGCAAGCCTGGTCCAGAGTGCTTCCCCCAACAGAAAAAAATAACTCCATTCCTGCCAAACAACATTAACAGCAGTCAAACAAAACTGGTCACAGTGCTATCCTCATCTGCATGGCAAGAATTATATGACAAGATATGGCATGCACAGTGGCTCATCCTAACAGAATGATGACTCCTCCAAATGGAGACTCTTCCATTGCCATTTACAGGTGGTTCTGTTATTAGCATGTCCACTGCTCTCTAAATAAGCATGTTTCATTTCTAGTCTGGTCTAAAGGGTGAATTCTTTCACTAACCCTTCAAAAGTCTTTTACATTGGTGGCCCATTTAGAGAGAAGGAACAAAACTACTTTCTGTTTCTCTAAATTCAGGACCCTTGTTAGTTGCAGGCTTATAGACACTGGTATATCCACTGGTGTTGGCAGAAAGTCTCCTTGCTCTGGTAGCTTGACTTGGGATCCTCACACAGAATGTCAAAATTACGGCTAGGGCCCTGGTGTTCTCAGAAGGCCCCTCTACCTACTCTAGCTCATACCCATTACTTGTTCATTGAGACTGGTATAATTGATATTTTGGGTGTCCAACAGCTATATTTGGAGACTACGGTCAATGAAGATGAAGGGGCTAGGAGGCCCGCCAATATTTTAGCCCTTGCCTTCAGGTGAGCTAGGTCTTGGGGGCCTCAAGGACAACGGAACACATTAAAAGGGCACTTTAAGTTTAGTAATTCACCTGTCCTCTTGGTTACAGGTTGTGAAAACCTCCAGCATTGGCCATTAACCCGTGTACATTCTGCAAAGAGGAGGCTCAATGCAGAGGAAAATGTCCTCAATTATTTCAAGAGAGGTCACATGGTAAGTCCCCGACTCATTCCAGCAGATAACACAACTGAAAGAAGAGAAACTAAAGGAACTAAGAGGATCCTTTCCTTCTAAGTCCTTAAAGAGGCCTCAACTGACGTTAACAATGAAGAGGTTAATTTAGCCACCTACACGGTCTTAAACACTCATCAGGAAAATACAACCAAAGAAGAGAACAACTAGTAACATTACAAAAAATTTCTGCCAGCTCCTTACCAGGGTTCTCATCCTGACCCAGTTCAGCCGAGGAACTTGGTGCTCCTAAAGACCTACAAAAGCAAGCCATTCAGGAAACAAACTTTAGCCAATTTAAAAGGGATTCCCAAGAGCTGGAGATATGACCAAGTATATAAAGATACTTGCCACCAAACTTCACAACTTCCACAGGGTAGAGAGAACCCCAACCAGAATGCATGTCGTTGCATTTGTGTTCACACACATAAACAAAGAAACTAATTGAAATTAAAAAGGACCTCTAAGACATTACGTGGCACTGACATACGAATGTACGAATGATCTGTGAGTAGGAATAAAAGGAAAGTTTACCTGGCAAGATGTAAAACAAATGTCTAATCATGGTTGTCCTACTTGCTTCCCTTTCTGGGACCACTTGTAGCCATCTATTTACTTCTTGCACTTAGTCCTTGCATTTTAAAATCTGTCAAGGTTTTTCTTTTATGCTCAACAGTTCCATGTTCTTTTGATGCTGTGACCAGGCATTCAACCCATTGAAGCTCCATTTTCCTTAAGCCTCCTGGACCAGACAATGAGGATCTTCTACCAAAACCACATTGTGATGGCTACTTTAATTGTCCACTTGACACAATCTACAATCACCTGAGAAGTGTCTTGATGAGGGATTACTTAGATCAGACTGGCTGGTGAGCATGTCTATGGAGGAATATCTTGATTATATTAATGGGAAGACCTGTTCACTAAGGGTTGCACAATTTCATTGGCAGGGGATTTGAAGAAATTGGGGAAGACACTAGTTGATGAAAAGACTTGCCATGTTCATGTATTAATAGAGTTAATAGTGTGAAAATGGCCATCCTACCAAAAGCAAACTACAGATTCAATGCAATCTCAATAAAAATTCAGGCACCATTTTTCACAATAGAAAAAAAACAAACCCAACAACTTAGTATTCATATAGAAACATGAAAGATTCAGGTAGTAAAAGCAATCCTAAGCAAAATAGTGCTGCAAGTATCACCATACTTGATTTCAAGTTATACCCTCAAACTACAGTAATAACAGCTTGGTACTGGCACAAAAACAAACACATAGATCAATGAAACAGAGGAACCAGATAAAAGTTCAAGTACCTATAGTCACCTGATTTTTTGACAATACCAGAAATATACACTGTAGAAAAGACATCGTCTTCAACAAAGGGATACCTGGGTATAAACATGCAGAAGAATGAAACTACATCCCAGTGGGTACATCTTGCCTGGCAGGTGGTATTCTAGTTCATTTGGTATTCTAGTTCATTTGGGTTCACAATGGGATAAGACCACTGATGCCATTACTTCCCCAGCAATCTGCATTAAACACCATCCTGCACTAAGAAAGCTAGCCAGAAGGGAGGCGTTTCCAGCTCAGTCTAGCTTGATTTCTCTGTATCTTGGCTCTTATTAACTAGTTTTGGTGGGCAACCAACAGAAATAGTAAGAGCCTCTATTGGTATGGGGGCCTCTGGGGCCTTCCTGACCAACAACAATGGCAGTATTACCCCAGCACTGGGTATTTTGTTTAATGTCTCATTATTCCTAGTACTAGCATCAGTCAGGCATGGCGGTGCACACCTTTAATTCCAGCATTCCGGAGGTGGAGGCAGGCGACCTCTGTGAGATTGGGGCCAGCCTAGTCTATACAGAGAGTTCCAAGCCAGCTGGAGCTACAGGGAGACACTGTCTTTAAAAAAAAAAAAAAAAGAAAGATTTATCAGGGGAGCTGGAGAGATGGAAAAATGGCTCAGTGGCTAAGAACGCATCCTGCTCTTGTAGAGGACTTCAGTTCGATTCCTAGCATCCACATTAGGTGTGCATAACCACCTGTAACTTAAGCTCCAGAGAGATCTGATGCCTCAAGGGTACCAGCACTCACATGCACATACCTACATACAGATCCAACACATACACATAATTAAAACTAATAAAATAAATCTCTAAAAAATTTGTTATCATGTGTGTGCACATTGTATGGGATAGGCATGTTTACAGAACTCTGTGAAGGCAGTTCTCTTGTGCCACCTTTACACGGGTTCCAAGGATCAAACTCACGTTGCTCAGTGGTAGACTAGCAATTCAGGAGGCTCTGAGTTCTATTCCCAAGACTAGCTCCCTCTCTCCCCAAAGGGGAAACTTGCTTTAAATAAGCAATTATTTTTACAACTGCCAATGGAAAGAATACTTAATAGAGAGACCAGCTTTAGATCATGGTTTGGGCTGTGTGTGTGTGTGTGTGTGTGTGTTGTAGATCAGAGGAAGTCGTACTGCATCCTCTGCCTTGCTCCCTTGAGAGACTTTCTGAACCTGGAGCTTGAGGGTTTATTTGGGGGCGGGGGGGAGCTAGGCTAGTAGTCACCAAGCCCCAGCAATCCTTCTGTCTCTGCTCCTACTCACTCCTATTCACCCAAGCTTTGGGGTTATAGGTGCCAACTGTTTTTATTTATTTTTTTAACAGTTTTTTTATTTGAACTCAGGGAGCACCTCTGTCCACTAAGCCATCTCCCCAGTCCTCAGGTTCTGTCTTTAACTCTTGATTTGTTTTTATAAATCTATGTACTATAGAAACCAATATGGATATCTAAGTTACTAATTGGTTAACCTTTCTTGGTTTCAGCAGAGGTATCAGGCATCTGATAAATGTTTAACCATTTCCTGAACTTTATAGTAATCTCCTAATATTCTTTTCAGGTCTAAAAATTCAAATTCCTTCATTCTGTTTTTTATTTCTTTTTATTTTATATGTATACATGTTTTGCCTGCATGTATGTAAGTGTACCACATACATGCAATGCCTGTGGAGGTCAGAAGAGGACATTATATCGCCTGGAACTAGAGTTACAGACAATTGTTAGCTGCTATATGAGTGCTGGGAACCAAACTCCAGGTCCTCTGCAAGAGCAGTCAGTGTTCTTAACTGCTGAGCTATCCCTCCCACCCCTGAATGTTAAAAAAAAAAAAATATATATATATATATATATTTTTGTGCATATATATAATACCTTCATGTATCTGTGCATCTATGTGCCAAGGAGCATGTGTGGAAGCCAAAGGACAAACTCTGGTGTTGGTTCTCGCCTTCCACCTTGTGTGAGTCAGGGTCTCTCTTGTTATAGTCTAGGCTACCTAGCCCACAAACTAACCATCTCAACACAGGATTGCTAGAATTTCATGTGTCACCCTATTCACTTTTTACTTGGGTTCTAGAAAACCAAATTCAGGCCATGTGACTTGATCAGTAAGTGATTTTATCTAAAGGGGAGAAACACTGCCTCTTTTTCAATGTACCCATCCTTTGACTAATTCCAAAATTATCGTTTAAGCCATGAATAGCTGTACCTATGGTATAAAAGAATAACCAGTCCCAAGGCAGGCTGATCTAACATATAATCTAGACTATACCCAAACAGAATGTATTTACTATAGTTAACTGTATTTACAGACTGGTGATTTCCAGAACTGCTATCAGAAGTCCTGTTCTTGATCAGTTTCATCAGAGTACTCACAGGGGCAGGTCTTGCCAAAACTTTGCGACTCTTGCCTATTGATCAGTTTTAAGTGAAATAAAGTTCCAAGAACTAAATTTCCTAGCTTCTGTAAACAGCCATTACTAATGTGTAGCACCACTACTAATTGTGGCAATTATCAGTTACTGACATGTTTATGATTATGACAATAACTTCAGTTTTACTCAAGAACAAGTTTTGGCTGTTTGCTTGTTTTCTGCAGTGCTCAGGATTCAACCCAGGGTCATGCACACGTTAAGGAAGCACAATATGAACCCGCTGAGCCCTACCGTTAATAAATTTTCTCTCTTTTTTCTACCCCCTCTCTCTTTCCTTCTTTCCTTGGAGATAAGAGTCTTACTATATAGACCGGACTGGCCTCAAACTCAGAGATCTGCCTGCCTCTGCCTCAGGAGTGCTGGGATTAAAGGCATGTATCATCACTCCCAGTTATGAATAAATTTCTTGAGAGGAAGGGTATGAGAACAACACATCCATATTACCTATAAGCATCTATGATAATAGCATATACTGTAATTCTAATAATTAAATGAGTTCTAATACTAAATTTGTAAAAATTTTCACTTACATATATACTTGCCTTTGTGATATTACCTGTCGGGTACAGAAAACAGGAAAACAAGATTTCTTATTCTCAAGTAAAGCTCAATTTAAAAAATTAGATTGAGCATATATTAATATAAAAATGAAAAAACATGGGCTGGCGAGATGGCTTTTTAAGTAAAGGAGCCAGTTCTTAGCGACAACTATTATTTGAACAGAAATCTATTCTTTGGGGGCTGGAGAGATGGCTCAGTGGTTAAGAGTATTTTAAAAAATATTTTATTATTTTTATTTTATGTATATGAACGTATTGCCCGCACGTCTGTAAGTGCACCCAGGCACACAAAGCCTGAGGAAGTCAGAAGACAAAGTCTGATCCCCTGGAATTGGAGTTATGGATGGCTGTAAGCCGCCATGTAGTTCTAGGAATCAAACCCAGGTCCTCTGCAAAAGTAGCTGGGGCTCTTAACCTTTGAGCTCTTCAGTCCCTAGCCAGAAAACTCTCTTAAAAGTAACAAATTGCTTTCCTACAACTAAAGAAAACAGTTCCTCTGGGAAAACATTATAACTTGTCAAAACAGTATCTTTTTAATTTAAAATTATTGTACTGTTGCAAAGTTAGGCAGATTCTATAACAAAATCATGCTAAAAAAAGAGGCTGGGATTTAACTCAGTAGCAGAGTGTTGGCCTTTCATGTGGAAGGTTCTGGATTTGATCCCTCAGTACCATGAAAAATAGAAAATTAAAAAAAAAAAAAGAAAACAAGTTAAAAGTGGCTGATGTTGACTGAAACAAAAGGGGGAAAAAAGGTAAATTTAAAAGAAATAAATTATTATTGAACTAAAACTGTTACTTAGAAGTGACAAACCCAGTACCAAAGGAATGCTAGGCAAGCGCTCTACCACTGGCCTACACCCTCAGTCCTAGGCAAGAATTTTAAAAGCTACCTTATTTATATTGCTGTTCAGTAACAAAATGAGGAATAAATGAGTATGAAGATGCCAAATGTTAACACATTGGTATATTTGGATTATCTGATACCTCAGAAAAGTACTTTTCAATGCATTCCTATAATCCAGCACTCACAAGATTGAGGCAGGACTTAGAAATGGCTATAGCTAGACCTGTCTCAGAAAACAAAACCAAAACAAACTGGGTTCAAGAGATCCTGCTGCTTTATAGGAACCCCAGCAGTTGGAGCTACTCAAGTCCTCCAAATAAACTATGTACCTAACATTGTAGTTATTCCTCAATTGCAATTAATTTTCTAATTCTAGATCTGCCGTGGGTAGAGCTATCCTTAATATCTGTCCCTTTGAACTACAGAAGATTGCTGTAAGGGTGAATATACCAAGGCTTCTGATACATCATTATGCATTAATTTTAAAGATTAGTTTTTTTATATTACCCAAAATGTAGTAAACAACTTCTTCATTTCCCTATATAATTAGTCTATCTAAATATATAACATTTAATTCAACTGTCAGTTACTATATTAATGCTGCCTAGAGACAGTGTATATTTACTACAAAGAGTTAGCTTTGAGCTGGGCCTAGTACTCAGGAGGCTGAAGCAAGAGGATCATGAGTTCAAGGCCTTTTAGAACTACAAAGTGGTCAAAGATAACCTGGGCAAGTCAGTGAGACTCTGTTTCAAAATAAAAAGTAAAAAATGATTGAGGATAAATCCTCAAAGGTACAGTACTTGCCATGTAGTTCAGAGAGCCCTTGTGTCTAATCATGATTGTAAGAAGCTGAATGACTTTAAAGAAGTTAGGTGAGTTTTCTGAGGATTATTGGAATTAAATGAGGTAAGTATATATACAGGTGTCCACTCCTAACACACAGTATACAGAAGTATATGGTACAACAATGAGTAAACAATGGTAGATCTGACTCTACCACATGTCTCATTAAATCCTTCCTGAATTTCAATTCTAGGCTTCTATTTACCAGCTAGAACGCTTGAAAATACCACCTCGATATGTTTGCAATGTTCAAATTCAGTATCTGAAACCAAGTCAACAGTCCTTTGTACAATTTCTCTTTTCTCCTCATACCTCCTTTGAGACAAGGCCTGGATTCAAATTTAAGGTGATCCTGCCTTAGCCTCTCGGGTGCCAGGACTACAGGCATGGGCTCTGTTAATGATGGATGCCTTCAACTGCCTAGTCACTTATAGCTTAAAATCCAATATAGGAGTTCCCACTCAATAAGACCCCCAGCAGATGCCTCAAATCACAGACAGTAATAGTAGTGATCTCTATATGACATGCTTTTTTCTTATTTAGACCTAACATGGAAGTTTAATTTATAAATAATAAAGTAGTACAATTATAACAATGAAAGTTAATCTAAACTTAGTGTCTCTCTTGAGTCAAGGTATTTACAGCTTATCACGTTAGCTCAAACTGCGTAAGTCAAGATATTTTGGCTTAAGTAGACAATTTTTAGTTTTTAAATATTTTATTTGTTATTTTTACTTTATATGTATGAGTGCACTACCTGCATATAAATAAATGCACCCATGTTGTGCAATGCCCACAGAAGTCAGAAGAGGGCTTTGGATCCTCTGGAACTGGAGTTATAGAGAGTTGCTAGCTGTCACGCCATATGGGTGCTGGGAACTGAACCTGGTTCCTCTGCAAAAACAGCTGGTGCTCTTAACAACTGAGCCAGCTCTCCAGCCCCAAGGAGACTATTTTTAATTCTCCAACTCAAATTTCATATCAAACCTGATAACTATCCCTCAGTTATTTTCTTTTCAAAACAGCCGAATTTAGGAAAATTATAGATCATCTTATACTTTCACGTAAGGACAGGTATTTTCCAAAGCAAGAGTAGTAAGTGTATCTACAATTATAAAATGACAAATTTTTGTTATCTAAGGCAGTCCTGTCATATAGCCCCTACCTCTTGTAACTGAGGCTGGCCTTGAATTCTTGGTAATTCTTCAACCTCAGTTTCCTGGGAGTAGATGACATGCATATATTACCATGCCCAGAGGATAATAATGATCATGCATTACTATTTAATTCTTGGCTCTCTGGTTTTTATTCATTTGTGTGGTGCTTAGTTTTGAGATGATTATGAGAAATTCATGTTTGGCAGGTACAAAACCAGTAAGAGAGTGCAAAGTGCTAATAAACAAAGGTCATTATCATGGAAATAAAATGCAGAGATAGCTATATTATTAAAGAGTGGAAACATGCTGCCCTGTGAATGAGATAAATACTAAACAGCAAGAATGATTGTGAAATGCCTACAACTAACCTGAATCAAGAAAAGACAAAGAAACCCCAGTAGTCAGACTTCAGGCTCTTTAGTCTCTTAACATTCTTAAACTTTACTGAGAAACCTTAAAAGGTTTTTATTTATATAAACTTTATCTTTCTAATACTGAAATACTATAAGATGCAGAAATAAAAAAAAAAACATTTATTTGGGAACAGTGCAATGGTTCATCAGGTAAAGAATTTGCTGCCAACCCTGACCACCTGAGTTTGACCCCTGGACCCCACATGGTAGATGAAGACAGCCGACTGTGCAAGCTGACCTCTGACTTGCACACATGCACCATGGCACATGTATACTGATACATTAAATAAATCTATTATATGCTAATACACAAGTTTTTTATACTGTATTTTCTTAGAACAACAACACACAAAAGAAAGGCAGGAAGGCAGGCCTCCCAAGTATTGGGATAACAAGTATGTGCTACCATGCCTAGCTCTGGAAATATCTACTGTATACCTTGAAAATAACATCTTAAAATATTGTTATGAAATTGTCTAGACCCCATGGATTCTGAAGAGTCCCTCAAGAGTCCCCAGGCTATACTAATCACTGCCTGATGAACAGTAAAATAGTGTGATATGTTAAGTGCTCAAAGATTTTTTTTGTCCTTTGTCACTTGAAATAACTATGAAGGGTGAATCTGTGTATGGGGCAGAGGTATACACCTGAGCAGATTTGTATTATACCTGTAAACAGTCTAGAGACTGTTATCTGGCCGACAAAAGTAGAAGTTGCCAAGGAGCTTCAGGTTAGGACTTCTTGCCAAAAAGAGAAGAGGGTATGAAACAAGTCATCTAGATGTATTTGTCTTTGGATTTAAGGCCTAGCATAGGGAGTCATCTTGTAACCATGGGAGAACTAGTCTAAGGATGGTCAAGTAAAGTTGAGAAAATTTGAGCTGGGTATGGAGTTGCATACCTTTAAGCCCTGCACTTGGGAGGAGAAGCAAGCAGTTCTCTCTAAGATCCAGGTCAGCCTGGTCTACATATCAAGTTCCAGGATATCTGGAGCAGGAGACCCTGTCTCAAACACAAACACACACACAAAACAACAAAAGCTGAGAGAACTTAAAGCACTTGAATTAAAAGATTACACCTGCTCTAACTTAGCACTTATTTTTGTCTTGATTGAAATGTTTAATTGTTTTAAGCTACCAATTCAAGGTCTTTTAATACAAATCAAGCATCCAAATACTGATACCTTACAGGTCCTTCAAGTCATCTATGGTGGTTAATCTTGATTTGTCAACTTGACAGAATTGAGAAGCACCTGGAAGATTAACAAGGTTTACCCCTGTAAGGGTATTTCTAGAGAGGATTACTTAAGGAGGAAGACACACCAAGAGTGTGTAGTACTTAGTCACAGGCTGGGTCCTAGATTAAATAAAAGGAGAAAGACAGTACAGGCATCTTCTCTCTTAATTTGTAGCTTCTATGAGTTGAAATAGCTCTGTAACCCCATGCTCACCCTACCACGATGGACTGAAATCTCTTAACCTGCAAGCCAAAATAAATCTTTCCTCCTTTACACTGTTTCTATTAGGTATTTGGTCACAGTTACAGAATCTGACTAACACAAGATCTAACGGAATTCACTCTCAGGCTTTACAAATATACTTAAAAAAATATTTTATTATCTTTTATTTTATATAGATGGACGTATTGCCTGCATGTAAGTGCATCTGTTTTGTGCAATGCCCAGAGGTCAGAAGAGGGCACTGAATTCCCTTAAGAGTTAGGGACAGTCGCTAGCTGCTATGTGGGTGCTGGAAATTGAACCTGGGTCCTCTGCAAGAGCAACCTGTGTTCCTAACTGCTGAACCATTTCTCTAGCCCCACAAATGTACATACCTGTAAGTCCAGCACTTGAGAGACTGAGGCAGGAGATAATTTCCAGACCTTTCAGATCATTGTAAGATATTGTATCACCTGCCACCCATCCCCCCAAAAGCAAACAGGACCAAGAACAAATCTCTGTACATTCATATTCAAAGTAGCAGTATTTATAATAGAGGCAGAAGCAACTCTAATGTTTATAAAAAACAAAATGTGGCGCATACATACAATGGAATATTCAGCCTTTATATGCTACAATATGGATGAACTCTGAAAACACTACACTGTGAAATAAGGTATGAAATAAGGACAAATATTTTATGATTCCAATCTTATAATGTACCTACAGCAAAATGACAGACAGAAAGCAATTGTCAGGGAATGTACAGAGGAGAATGGGGACTTATTTTTTAGTACGTACAGAGTTATAGTCTTAAAATATATAAAGTTCTTGGAAAGGGTAGTAATGATGGTTATATATGTAAAACTACTCAACTGAATATTAAAAATTGTTATGATAAATTGTTATGTGTATTTCACATCAAAACAAAGCAAAAGTCTATGCTTCTACTTGAAGCTAGAAAGGGGGCTAGGTACATTCCTAATATAGCTAAGAAGATAAAAGTGCTTTCTAGCTTGTAGGAAATCCTGGGTTCTAGCTTTGTAATATAAACATGGTAGTGCAGAAGTACACACCTGTAATCCTACCACACTGGAGGTGGAAGTAGGACAATTAGAAGTACAGGTCATCTTCACCTACATAGTAAGTTTGAGGCAAAACCTCAACCCTTGTCTCAAAACCAAACCAAACCAAAACCAAAATCAAACAACAAAAACTAAGAAAGAACAAAAATAAACCTAAAAAATATAAATATGAGAATAGATAGAACAGACATAAAAACAAAACTGGGTCCTCTGAAGAAACAAGCAAACATTCAGGTCAACAGATCAAAGAAGGTTGGAGAATGAGGGTAGAAATAGCAGAAGGAAAACTTGGGAAAAGGTATAATGAATAACCAGGATGGTGTAACATTTCAGAAGTCAAGCAGAGTGTATTTCAAGGACTGCTCAACACTATGAAATGCTCACAGGTCAAAAGTACAAACCAGTCTTTTGTTAATGGAGACACAAAAGAGCCACTGAAGAACTTATAAAAACACAAAAGGAAGCAGTAAAGTTAGAAACAAACTGTGAGGGACAAAGAGAATACACAGAGGGGCCAGGAATATGGCTGTTAGTCAAGTGCTTCTCCTATAGCCTGCAAACCTAAGTTCAGTTCCCCAGTACTTATGTAAAATCTAGACTGGTGGCATGCATCTGTAACCCCAGTAGTGGGTGTGGGTGGAAACAGGTGAACCCTGGAAGTTCACTAGCCTGTCTGCCTAATCAAATCAGTGAGAAATCTGGTCTCAAAAACAAGGTAGAAGCCAGGTGTGGTGGTGCACATCTCTCAATTCAGCAGTTGGTAAGTTTCAGGCCAGCCTGTTCTACACAGCAAGTTCCAGGCCAACCAAAGTTACAAGGTAATACCTTGTCAACAAACAAACAAACAAACAAAAAAACTCACAGAATTTTAATTAATTAATTAAAGTGGAGAGCAACTGAGGAAGATACCAAATAGCTTCAGACTTCAACAAGCACCCACCTGCAAGCGGTACACATAATACGCACACAACTATTCATATACACAGAGAGAGACAAAGACAGAGATAGGAGAAGGGAGAAGGGACCAAAAATGAAATAAAAACTGGGTACAGACAATTTACTCTCAAGTAGTTTGGTTCTAAGACAAAACAAGAGGAGAGTGAGCTGGAGGGAAAAGTATAACAGTCTATATATAACATATATAACACAAGGCCCTCTTCAATCTCCATCACCACAAATTAAAAAAAATAATAGTTTTAGAGACTAGAGACAAAAAAAAAAAAAAGTGCCTTCCCCATGTACATGCAATTGTGGTATATACATAGAACACCTTCAACATAATTTGTAAAGAATGAAAAGGGAAGAATTAAAGACACAGAAATAAGATCCTTTGATAGGCAAAAGGAAATGGAATTCAGAACACAGTTAAAGAGTGATTTTAAGAGAGATAGTTTTGGAAAAAA
The DNA here is from genome assembly GCA_035773235.1 of Eospalax fontanierii. Classification (NCBI taxonomy): domain Eukaryota; kingdom Metazoa; phylum Chordata; class Mammalia; order Rodentia; family Spalacidae; genus Eospalax; species Eospalax fontanierii. The sequence continues at coordinate 33,813,553 of CM069539.1, forward strand.
GAGTAAAGAAGGATGTAGCTATATAAGTGCAGAGGTCGGGTTAATAAGTAGTTCCACCAGTCTTGAGAGCTTTGTCATTAGTTTACAGGTAGAAGCAAACAACTGAGAGAGGATGGAGTAGAATTTTTAGGAAAATGAAATATGATAATGTATGGTGGAAACCAAAAACCAAAGCTACACTTAGTGGAGCATGTCTATAGCCCCCACACTTGAAAGCAGGCAGATGTTGCATGGGTCAGTTGGACTACAGGGTGATTGTCTCAAAACAACAAAAAAAAACAAACAAAAACCCCCCAAAACTCCAAACCCCAACCAGAAGGATGGCTAGGATAGGCACTGAAGACTTAACTGAAATCAGAGATACAAAATTGTGTTAATTATGACCATCAGGTCTTTTGAGTTGGATTTAAGCAATATTTCATAAATTAAAAAAAAAATCAACTACGAACCATTTTTTATTAAAAGTACTAACAATTGGGGCTGGAGAGATGGCTCAGTAGTAAAGAGCACTGTTGTTCTTGCAGAAGATACAGGTTCGAATCTCAGCACCCACATGGTGGCTAACCACCACCTGCAACTCCAGTTCCAGGGGATCAGAGGCCCTCTTCTGTCCTCCATGGGCACTGCATGACATAGATACACTTACATACATGCAGGCGTAACATTCATACACATAATAAAAATAAATAAATTAAAAAACATAAAGTAATAACAATAATCATTAGCTAAAACCAAGTGCCAGACACTGTTTAAAGTATTATTTTCATAATAAATGGTTTCATTTTCACATAAACTTTTGAGACAGACATTGTTTAGAATATTTTACCAGCAAAGAAAATGAAGCACAGAAAAGTTAAGGAATTAGCCTATGGCTAGACTAGCAGACTCAACATGTGAAACCAGGTTGAGACGATCAGAGTTTATATTAACACAGCAGAGTGTCTCTCAAAATAAAGCAAAGGAAATCTAGTTGAGGATAGTAGAAAGAAACGAGCAAGATAAAGCAAAGGAAATCTAGTTGAGGATAGTAGAAAGAAACGAGCAAGAGAGGCAAAAAATAAAAATATTCATAGAAAAATGTCTAGTTTAATTTTATGCAGCGTGAGAAAGGCACCGAAAATGAAAGAAACTACCCTCACATACTAACAGAAAGCCACAAAGATCTAAAGCAGAAAGGAAGAAAACCAAAAAGCTGAACATGAAAGTTAAAAAAAACCTAGGCAGTAAAGAGAAAAAAATATATATTAAAGGTGGACAAAAGAAGGGCTGAGGAGATAGGGCTGTCAGTTAAAAGAACCTGCTGCTCTTACAGAAGTCCTGGGGTTCAATTTCCAGAACCCACACGACAGTTCACAACTGCCTGTAACTCCAGCTCCAGGGGATCCAAGCATGCACATGATGCACATAATACATATGGGCACTTACACATAAAATAAACTCTTGGACTTTATTTTCTTTGGGTCAAGAAATTCTCAATTTTACTAATCAAAAACATAAAATACTTAAAAAGGTATAGTACTAAACATGTTTTCTTGCCAAGAGTAGATGAAGATCAAATCCTTAGCGCTTAGGATCTGAGTAAGATGAAGTGATTTTAAAAGAAATTGTCTGAAGCTGTTTCTTATAGCTGTGCTCAAAGCATCAAAACCTATCAACATGAAAGTTAATAGCAAAATACCTCAGCATGAAGATATTTACACAATGTAATGACCACAGATGGATAACAATATCCTTAAGTTTAATAACAGAATGAAATGATCAAAATATCTGTAGTAGGCTCACAATGTAGTAAAATGACAAAATTCTGAAACTGCAAAAGACTATCAAATATTTGTAATTTTAACTTTTAAAATATTTTATTCTTTTTATTTTATGTGTACGAGTATATTGCCTGCATGTGTGTAAGTGCGCCTATGTTGTATACAATGCCAACTGAGTCAGATCATTTTTAACTGGAGTTAGAGACCATTGTTGGCTGCCATGTGGATGCTGGGAACCAAACCCAGGGCCTCTACAAGAAAAGCCAGTGCTATTAACTAACTGCTGAACAATCTCTCTAGCCCTTAATTTTAACTTTTTAAAAAGCTGTATTATATAAGAGCCAGGTGTGGTGGCACACATCTTTAATTCCAGTAAGCAGGCAAATCTCTGTGAGTTTAAGGCCAGTCTGGTCTATATAGTAAGTCCAGGGTCAGCCACAGTTACATAGTGAGATCCAGTCCCAAAACACCAAAAAAAAAAAAAGGGATGGGCAAACAATCAATGTGAACAAGAATGAAATATTAATAGTAAGCTTCAGGGAAGTTGAGGGTGCTTGGGGAGTGGGAGAGAGGAGTTGGGGGTACATGTAATCAAGATCCATATTACATGCATAAAATTGTCCAAGAATAAATAAGTTTTTTTTTTTTTTAAGGTTTAAGTGTCACCCATCTATGACCATTCTTGTAAGACAGAGTTACCACTGTGAAACAGCATGACAGTATGAGTCTATGATTTACTCCAGGATAAATAAGTAAAACTGTACTGGCCAAGAGCACTGAAGGCACTAACGTTAAGTGAAGAAAGTAATGCAGCATTCAAGAAGGAGCTTATAAACCTAATGTTTGTTTTGTAAAAGGCATGTACTATTTCGGAATCCATGATCAAAGTGTGGTGGTATACACCTGGGAAAGTTGAGGTAGAAGGACTGCCAGTTTTAGACCAGCCTGGACTACATAATGAAACATTTCAAAAACAGAACAAAACAAAACAAAACAAAACAAAACAAAACAAAACAAAACAAAAAAAAAAATCACAGCTACTAACCACCAACTACAAAATCCATGACTAAGACTAAAGATTTCCAGCAGATGGAAAATGAAGAACAACAATAACAACAACTACCCTGCCCTAAATCCTAATATGACTTTTGGCTTAACCTGGACAATTTTGAATCAATCCTTGTGAGAGGCGAGAACTGTCTGTCTCATAGTGAATGTAGTGGCATTTAAAACAAAAATAGCCCATAAAATTATATAAAGAATACAACTAAACTGTGCTCTGCAAAATGTCAGGAAACCAAAGGGGGAATTATTTTTGACATATACATGTAAGAATTATGAGCATTAAAAACTGTTGTTAGAAGACAAATTAGGAGTCTCCTAAGTAATGAGGGTAACTCTTTACAAGTCTTTGATGCTTCACCATTTTAGTGACAATGGAGTCTTTACAAATCTAGGAAGGGGATAGAGAAATGGCTTAGAGGTTAGGCGCATTGGCTGCTATGCAGAGGACCTGAATTTGAATCCCAGCACCCACATCAGGTGGTTCACAACTACCGGTAACTCCAGATCCAAGCAGGAGCCTCTGGCCTCCTCTATCAACTACATTCATATGCACACAGTCAGATATAAACACACATACACATCTTTTTTTGATCTAGGAAGAACCACTAGAAGTTTCAGAGGATTACATACACATAGACATGGGAGTTAATTTTACTGGTTTTTAAACAGCTGTCAATATGGGGTGGGGGTGGGGGAGGAGGTGGGGAAAGGAGACCGTTGTTTTTTTTTTTTTCAAAGAAATTTAAGGTTGTTGTTGTAGTCTTCAGACAAGGTTTCATACAACAACCCAGGCTGGTCAGAACTGGCTAAGGTCTAGAATCCTCCTGCTTCCACCTTTGGAGGCCTGGCATATCCCTGATGTGTGCAGTGAAGGGGACAGAATGCAGAAACTTCCACATGCTAGTCCAACACTGTATCAGTAACTGAGCTTCATTCCAAGCAATACCGTTTTTCTAGATTCTATCATACCCTGTGATGTACTTGTTTTTTCAATTGATCTTGATTTTTGACACTTTTAAAAAGTATCTACTAAAATTATACCTAGGGGAGGTGAGGGTGAAGATGGGGAAGGGGTTCTGAGTATGATCAAAATAAATTGTATGACAATCTTAAAGAATCAATCAAAATGTTTTTTCATTTAAAATGTTATTTATTTATTATTATTTTATGTGTATGAGTCTATTGCCTGCATGTATATAAGTACACCTCTGTCGTGCAGTGCCTGAGGTCAGAAGAAGGCATCGGATTCCCTGGAACTGAAGTTAAGGACAGTTGTTAGCTGTACTAGAAATCAAACTCAGGTCTTCTGCAAGAGTAGCCAGTGCTCTTAACCCCTGTGCCATCTCTCTAGCCCCTTGATATATTTTTTTAAATGAATGTTCTGCTGGCACATATGTAAGTGCATCCATTTGTGAAATGCATGCGGAGGCAAAAGAGAGTGTCAGAAACTAGTTACTGATGGCTGTTACCAGGTAAGTGGGTGCTAGGAACCCAACCCAGGTCCTCTGCAAGAGCAGCCAATGCACTTAGTCACTGAGCCATCTTTCCAGCCGCAATAAAAATATTTTTAAAGATCTCACTTATAGGCAATTCTTAACATAATGTTTGGAACTCCTACATTTCTTAGAAAGGAAAATGTAAGGATGCACAATAGATATGACAAGTACTTGTGACTCCTGGCATGCAATTTCAGTGTTTTTGTAGGGTAAACATGAGTCATGTAGTTCTTTATGCATGGAAAATCAATTCTACGGCTTGCTACATTCAGTTCTCAGTACAGCAAGCACTAAGTGCTAATCTTGAAGAAAACACATAGGTTTGAAAATAGGGTCTGCCACTTACTAGCTGAAACACCCCAGGCAGGTCCTTTAATTGTTGATAGAAGTTTCCCTACTTGCAAAATAAGATTCTAGCAACAATGTTAATTTAAGAGTTTATGTGAGCCTTAACTAAGATGATGCATAAAATGTTTATCACAACTGGTATACATGAAAAGCACAACAAATGCTAGCAATTATCATCATCACCTTATTAATCCATACAACATACTATAATAGGCTATAGCTATTGCATGGTTATATGCACTCTTATAATACCTGCAGCATTTTTTCCATTTTTTATTCTAATAATCTTGGGTAGTCTATTTACCAAGTCCACAGAGAGAATGAGAGTAAATGGGTTCAGAGCACATGCATCATCTTCTAACATCCCAATCCATTCTCAGGAGAGAGACGCTCAGTGTTACCTGAAGCCATAATGGTGAAGAGAGCATACACCATAAGCACAGTTTGTTTTTTAGCATTTGATTGACAGGAAGCTCTGACTACTTTAGGAAATTACTGCTCCCTCTGAAAACTATTTGAACACAGTATTTCCAATCACATAATTATAAATTTCTATCAAATTTGGTCCAATCCAAAAAAAATGTACTAACCTCACTGATCACATGTCCAAATGGGCTTTATATAAGGAGATGGCATATGGATGTCAGTTTTGTTGTGTGGCATAAAAGCAAGTATCCATAAGACTTTTAAACAACTACACTCAGCTTTAAAGATTTTTAAAAAATTGTCAGAAGCTGAAGTCGGATATCCTCCTCTATTATTCTCCACCTTTTTTTGTTGTTGTTGTTTTTTTGTTTTGTTTTGTTTTTTGAGACGGGGGTCTCTCACTGAACCTAGAGTGCATCTATTGGCCAGCAAGTCTCAGGGATCTTCCTTTCTCCATGCTTCACTCAGTTCCCCACACTTGGGAGTTCCAGGTGCATAATGTCACACCTGGCTTTTTACATGGTGTTGGGGATCCAAACTCAGGTCCTCATACTTATATTAGCAGTTACTTGGCCCACTGAGGCACTCCCTAGACCCTCAAACATGATTCTCAAGTAAAAGCTATAGTTCTACTTTTATGGAACTGTTACTTAAAATATGGCACCTGCAAAAAAGCAAGCTTAAAATCTGCTTCTCTGCAAATTTCCAAAGATTAGTCTCAGTGCTTTCTCTGCCAAAGGAATCAGAATGTAATCGTAAAACTTAGAGAAGTACTTACTACTTAGCTTCAGCTTATCCCCGATGCTAGCCCTTACACACCCTAGGCAAAGGTTTTGTTTTATTGGTGGTACTGGGAATTGAAGCTATGCCCTCAAGTGAAGCTTTTTGTTTACTGAGTGATTATTTTTTGCAACATGGTTTTGAACTATATATTTTACATGTCCAAAAATAAAATCCTAAATCTCCAATTTTAATAAGAAGCAGTAATACTGGTATTGTTTACATAAAGTAGAAAGAAAATCAATGTTTTTGTTAACATGATTTTCATTTGTAACAAAAACAGAATCAAAGAGGAAAAAGTCTGCTCTGCTAATCTGAATTGGATATAGCATTATGAACTCATGGTTAAAGCAGGCAAAAAACAAAAACAAAAACAACCCATTTCTTAGTGTTGTCTTCTCTAAAGAGCCTAAAAACAATGCCACTCTAGTAGCAAGGAGCATGCCAAACTTGCAGATCTTGGTTTGTATCTATCATTTCTCATCGTAAAGACCAAGACTCCTTGGACAAACAACCCTTTCCAGATGACAAAGAATGTACAAAAGCAGCCTAGAGTGTCTTGTGCCAACGTGCTAAGATTAATAGTGAGCCTAAGTGTGAAGACACAGCAGCTAGTTTGAAAGGGTTCCAATCCTATCTCCAAACCAGAGACAAATGTGGTCCTTAAAAAGGACCAAACTTGTGAATAAATCTGAAGTCTCCCAAATCTCAAGCCCACATTAGTTATCATAATCTCCCTAAAATGAAAAAAATTCTACATACTCATTAGGACAATTATTTCCCCAGCTCTTTACTCTGCACACTGATAAAATGATGAAATCTAGCATTTAAGTATTTTTAGGGAGAACTTTCATTCACAACTAATGAAGAAACCCTTCCTTCCAGAAAGCCTTCAAAAAAATAACTGATTAAAGCAAGAGTCATCCATGAATAGATGCTAAAAATCACTAAGCAAAATAAAGCCAGAAACAAGTTATTTGCCTCCTGTCAAAGTTTACTATCTTAATTCAGGTCACATACAAACTATCAAACCATACTTTTACAAAAGATGGTGCAGTCACCACTTCAACCAAGTAGTCACATTTAGCATCACCAAGTAGAGCAATTTGACATTATTTACCTAATATGATGCAATCAAGTACATAGCATCATCTATGTTAAGTTTCAGTTTAAGTTAATTAAGTCTATATACCAGGAGTGTCCAATCTTTTGACACTGCGATGCTCCATGGTCCTTCACAAAATTCTTAAAGGAACTGTACATCAAGTTACCAAAACAAAACCACACACACACATAAATCCCATCATGTTTTAAGTTTACAATTTGTTTTGGATGACAGTCATATCAATCCTTGGTCTTAAGCAGACATGGACCACCAATAGGAGATGTGTGGAACTAAACTTGACAAAGAAATTCAAGACAGAGCAGTTTATGAAATGACTGGTAGAAGACAAGGTCATCAAAGTCATAGAGTGGACACATTCTACAAGACAAATAGTTCAGTCAATTAGGGGCCAGAAAAATGTAGGTGGTTTGGGTACTACCCCTTTTAACAAAAGGGACTAAGTACACTTAATCACCAAATGCAGTAAAAGAATCCTGAATGACTACAGCTGTGACTGTTCAAAGACACTTTGGAACAGCAGAGGAAATTTAAACATGCTAATTTTGATAGGTATTGTTACTGATATTGTATTTTTAGGAACTACATGGTTAAGGGTCAAGCCTGGTGATAAGTGGTGGTGGTCAACACCTGTAATCCCAGCACTCAGGAAGAAGACAACTCTGTCTCAAAAAATTAATCACGGAATCTGTTAAGACTGATATTTTTCATGCTATAAAAGAAATCATCAGTGGTAGGCTGATAGTGGAGCACACGAGGATGGAGGACTTCCCAATGTTGGGGAGCAGTTTTCAGCCTTCTCTAAGTGGCTACATTCCCCAGAACTCCGTCCCAGGAGGTCCCAGGCTATGCAGGCAGAGGCTTTGCCTCAGTGTTGGGCTTATGCTGGGGACACCGGAGGATTATGTCATTTGCAGTTTCTAGTCTTGGGAGGACTGATTCTCAAGATTGGACTTCCCACCTCCCCAGAGGGCCAGCTATGATCTTGACACATATGGTCTTGAGCACCAAGGCCTTGATGTTGCACCTTTATCACTCCCAGGCACCAAAAGGTTTTCCATTATTTTTCTATAGTCCCAGTGTATCTTCACTTGTGCCCTACAGAAAATTAAAACATCCAACTGAACTTCTAGAGATAAAAATCACAATCTGGGAATTAAAAAACAAACACATACATACACCAGAATTAATATCACTACTGAGAGGTACAGCAGAAATTACACCTACCCTGAACTGTATCTGGGTTGAATTCTCAGGTCCTACTACTTGCATAGCCTAAGGCAAGTTACCTAACACTGAGTTTCTGTTGGTGCTCGAAAATTCAAATATTGTCTACATCATTAGATTCTGAGAATAAGACTACATGCATATATATTATGCATTAAAGAAATGCACAAAGTAAGTTAATCTGGTTTTCAGGATCAATGCATATAATCATCCTAAAATGCAAGAGTTTAAGAAAACATTATGTATTCCATAGGGGAAACTACATTAGATACAAATGAATATTACAATCCCAGTCCTTGAGAGGCAGAGGCAAGTGTTCACATCATGACTTCCAGGAAGTCCTTGTCCCCAAAACAAGCAACAAAACAAACAAACAAACAAACAAAAAAACCAACTGATTACAAATGAACTGGAAATCAAAGTAAGGGAGAAAGGAAAAAAAAAAAATCCAAGATTTAGATAATATTTTTAAAACCAAAAATTACAGCCAAAAAGGCAAAAGGAAACCAAACCTCTGGTATCTATCACACTGTGTAGTTTTCTTCTGGTATTAACTTATCTATGAATAAAAATGCTAATACGTCTGAGTTAAAGAGAATCCTTCCCCCAGCTCATTCAACAGATTGGCCTTATACACTAAAAATAAATAAGTTTTAGTCTTCATTTTTGTAAGTTCCAAGAAAGTACACGATCACTAGGGTTTATGGTAGATTCTGGGTAAAAAAAATCAAACATTCAATTTCCTTTTTAAATCAGCACTAATGTACTTGTCATTTCGTTTGCAGGTAATTCCTTTTTTTTGTTTTTTTTTTGGTTAGGCAGGCAGTAAAATGACTAGACGCAAAATGACCCTCAGGCACGGAAGAAAAGGTGTTTGCATTCTTCCCCTCTTTTCTTTTTTTTTTTAAATAAGTGCCATCTTTCTCATTCCAATACCAAGGGGAAAGCAGCAGGAGAGAGGAGGGAATAAACAGGTCTCAGGCTGGCGGCTAGACCAGGTGAGCGGTAACAAACACCTCGCTTGCGGAGGGCGGACGGCCGCGCAAATAAATCCGCTCCCTCGGAAGACTCGGGTGACTGCTCCCGGTCCGCGAGGCCCTAGGCCAGTCCCCCCAGGGATTAAATGCCAGAGAGGGGACTCTACGGGGTGCCTCGCGATTAAATGCCAGAGAGGGGACTCTGTGGGGTGCTTCCCGCGCGGAAGGCGGTGACACCCCAGGCTCCCCTTTCCCTCCAGCGCCCAGGTAGGCGACGCGCGGTGTCCGTCCCCGGTCACCCCCCAGCTGGCCTCCCCTCCCCGTTACCTGCGGGCGGTGTGGCAGGGGCCCGGAGGCCTGCTACTGCTCCTCCTCCTCCCCGCCAGGCTGAGGCGGCGAGGTGGCGGCGGCGGTGGCGGCGACAACCCGGGGGGAGGGGGCGGAGCGCGCGGCTGGCTCCTCTCCTCCCCCGGGAGGCTCAGGGGACCCTATCTCGGGCCGCCGCGCCTAGGCCCGTGAGCAGCCTGGGGCTGGGCGCGCATGGCGGCGCCGCTCACGGCGTGCCCGCGAGTTGCGAGAGTGCGAGGCGCCCGGAGGAGAGCGCCCGGGCGGCCGCAGGGGCCTGAGGGGAGGAGCGAGGCGGCCGGAGCCGCGCGGGCGGCCGTTGGGGGAGGTTGCCGAAGGCGGGCGACCGTTGGGGGAGCGCGGCGACCGCTCGCGCAGGCCGGCGGGGCGGGGTGGGGAAGGGGAAGGGGCGGAGGGGAGGGGAGGGGAGGCTGGGAGGGAGCCGCCGCCGCGCGCGTGCGGGCCGGCGCCGCCGTTGCCGCTCGTCTCACGCTAGCCTGTTTGGGGGCACTTTGTTTGTGTCCCACAATGCTCTGCGCGGACGGCCCGGCTGGGGAAAAGGAGAGGGGGCGGGGGGCGGGGCTGCGCGGGCTCGGGGGCGGGGCCGGGATGAGGGCGTCGCGCGACCGTTGCGCAAGCGCAGAACGGTCGGTCCTCAGCCTGTAGTAACAGTTGGACGCGGAAGCTCTGCGTGCGGGCCTTGACCACGTCTATGCACTTGTCCGGAGTGCACACGTGTAGACTCACATGCATGAGCGCCGTAGGGCCTGTCCAGTTTGCCCTTCCTGTAGCGGTGGCCTGAGTCAGCTCCTGGTTTACAGTGGGGAAGCGTTACGGACGATTTTGTTTTTCTTTGAACTAAAACCGAAAGAACTAGGGTTTCCTCGGGTGTTTTCTGTAGCAGCGAAGCACCCCAGCCCCTCTATGTCAGCGGGGGAGTTTGGGTAGTGTGGCCATTTTTCGCATGTGGAAACTGAGGCCTACCAAGGCGCGGCCCGGAGGACGCGCGAAGGATGCTGAGAACCTAGCCGGCTCCCACACGCTCTTCCCAGGTGGACAGCGATCCCCTCCTCTCCCCTCCCGCCAGGTGTTTCTCCAAGCGTCGCCTTGGCTCACCTGGCATCCTTTTAGCGCTGTAAGGTTGCTCTGGCATTTTCCTGGTTGGCATGGCAGGAAGTGCGGTTCTGAGATGACTAGAAAAATTGACTCCCAAGTTCGTCTCGTTTCCCCTGCACGGGGTGGCTTTACCACCTGGAGCGTCTGTGACTATTCCCTCCCCAGTATGAATGTCTTTCTAGTACACCATCTTGTCGGGCTTCGGGGAGGGAATGTGCGGGTCATCCCAAACTGACTGCTACTGTTTAGGAGGCTTCGGAGTGTGTGTCTTCTGCAAAATCAATCTTTAGGATGTTAAAGCTCCCAGAGCCTAAGCGAGGGCTTCCTCTGGCCTGATGAGAACCAGATCTAGTGATTTAGGAGGGAGCCGCTAGAGGCAGGTAGCATTGCCCTCCTGGAGGGTGGAGGAGGACAGGATGCCAGCCAGGGTTGCGGCACCGTGGGCGCTGTGCATTTGCATACTGTGATTCTCACACCTCCAGCTTTTAAACCGAAAGATTTTTTTTCTAAAGTGCTTTGTGCAAGGTAGGTTGACTTCCAGCTGAAATACACACTTGGCTTGCTCTCACGTTAATCCTTCCTCTGCAAGACAAACAACTGAGCACCGAAGCACCCTAATTCTAACCAATGAAATCTACTTTAGAAATGAAGGCAGTAAAACCAAGGTCTGTTCGGGTAGCCCTTCACAATTTCCAACAAAACTTCAAGTATATAGACGACAATTTAACCCTCCAAACAACCTCATCTACAGATTTTTTTAGTATTATTCCCACTATCTGATTTGTATTTCAAAGATACAAATCAGAAAGATGCAAATTAGGCCGGGCTTTGCACTGGAATTAGAGGACTCTTACTACTCAGGACAGTGCCCGATCTTAAGGCTTTTGATGGAGTGTGTGGTGAAAATTTATGTCATATCAACAACTGAAGAAGAAGATCTGGTGGGAATGAAGTACCAAATAAATACAGTCTATGCCTACTGTGTTTAGTAGGACAGTCAATAAAAGACCATTCAGCATGACTTTACTAATTGTGCCTCAAAGGACTGAGGTGGTAGCTGGTGTTCCCAAGACAGGCAGAATACACACACACACACACACACACACACACACCACACACAGACACACACAATTGCCTTTATTCTCTTGTCTCTTAAGTTTTGCCTGTTTCTCATTTCACATCTAAAATTTTATCATCTTCCTATCCCATTCCCAGCCTAGGCTGAAGAATGTATAAAATGACAAATGATTGTTGATCTCTTAAAGGCAAAGTTCTAGACACTCAGAGAGGGTGTGAGAAAAAATGCAAAGAAAATTAACTATTGCAGGAACCGTCTTCTGTGTTTTGGCTCTGGGCAGGATCAGTTTCTGTGGTTTCTGTGCTTCCCACCTCTTTTCTTCCTGAGCTAGCAGAGACTTGCCTTGGGGTTGCTAGAATAGGTAGACCTTTCTTTGACACTAGGTTGAATAATATTGCTGGGAGGATTTTGTGAAATCGGAATCCTGTACACAGGTGAAACAAACTAGACAGTATGAGGAACTTTTAATTATTAACTCAGTGTGGATGATTCTGAGGAATTCACATTCCAGGCAAATTCCAGAGTGGGGGTATTTCAGCCATGAGCTGTTTGGGGGACCCAGTTCTAGCAAAATGGTACTTTCTCATGTTAGACCATTACTGCTTAATGGGAACTTAGTTATTTAAATCAAAACATATTTCAGAGCAAGAACATTTTATACTCACCAGAAAGGTTTCCAGTCTGATTCAAATTATTCTAACGAAGAGAGCACATTACTGCATAATTCAACTTTGTTTCCTCATCAGGTCAGTCCAGCTACATAAACAAAATCTCTCTCCCTTACCCTGAAACTTGCCACTCTCGTAGTGTTCCCATTTCACCATCCAGCCTGCTTGGGTTTGCCAACTTTGCTACTTTCTTACCCTACTGCATATTAATTCCAGACATCAACAAGTCCTGTTTAATCTGGTCATCTCACCACCACCATTCTAAAATGACAATTAGATGGTGCCTACAGAACTGTATTATTGTGTGTCTGGTTCCCAAATAGACTCCCCCTTCTCTTTACTGTCTAGGATGAAGCCAGATTGTAATGCTTAGTGACCATGTCACCCAACAATGACTTTCTGTTGCTCTCAGAATAAAGTCCCAAGTCCTTTACTGTGGCTTTCACAACACTGCTCTCTGAGCTCCTTTCATTTCACTATACTCCTTCAAGGAACATGCCAGTCACAGAGGGGGTTTTGTTTGTTTGTTTTTAACCTCAAAATACCATACTCTTTTTTTTTTTTTTGCATTGTATTCATTATTTACTTTGTATAGAAATTGTATTCCTTGGATGATTTTTCTCCATCCTTAAATCTCCTTTTTTAAACATAATTTATACATCTATGATATACTTTGCATAATGTGCATTATAATGAGCATAACTGTAATGTACATTATATCAGTAAGTTGGCATGTGCTGTTTGAGCTCACTGAGAAGCTGGCTCTGGGAGTCGGATTGCCTCCCCACACCCCACTTAAGATTTAAGCATGTTTTTCTCAAAGTGTCCTCCAAGGTCCCTTGTCCATTGATAGGCTGGCCCCTCTAACACTGTGATGGAGAGGGAAGAGAACAACAAAACTTCAGGAATAAAAACACTATGTCTTTAAAAACAGCTAGAAGGCAAACCATTTCCAACAGAGGTTATTATTGTTTATCCCATGACATTAAAATATCTGCAATGAGAATAGGAAGTGAAGTTCAGCTACAGCAAGCTCATCCATGGACAAAAAAAGACACTCTTCTCAGGGCTCTTCCAATCGGGAACTACAGTTGACTCAGTTGTCTGGTTGGTTTCTGCTGGGTGATTTAACCTTGATTTGATGATGTTTTCTTTCTCACCCAAGGTGGTGCTCGGCTCTCTGCCAGGATCTCCAGCAGGCTGTCTCAAAGGGGATTCCCTAGTCCATTTCTACTAGATGTTTGAGTGTCAGATTTGAGGATGTTTTGCTCTCTGCTCTTTATCTCTGCTACATGCTATTTATTCTTTTACTTTTGCTTACTATATAAGTACTAAACTCACTCATTCAAAACCAAAAGTATGGCTATTGTAGATCATTTTCAGACTGTACAGAATAACAACATATATATATACTATGTGTATATTTAATATACATTTGTCACTTTTTATTGATACACAGATCATACAATTTACCCACTTAAGGAGTACCATTCAAAGATTTTTAGTATTTTCACAGAGTTGTATGACCATCACCACAATTTTTTAACTTTCTCATCACTCAAAAAGAAACCTAGATCCATTAGCAGTTCTTCGCTGTACCTCAACTTCACACCACAGTCCTGAGTCCACTGACTTATCCGCTCTCTGTCAACACACATTTGCATATGTTATTTTTTTCAGTGTGTTGGGTTATACTCTGCTTGGTTATGTCTTTTTAAAAATATATTTTATGTATATGAGTGTATTGCCTGCATATACGTAAGTGCACTGTGTCATGCAAAGCCCATGGAGGTCGGAAGTAACTTTCAAATTCTCCTGGAACTGGAGTTATGGATAGTTGTTAGCCACTGGGTGGTTGCCGAGAATTGAATCTGGGTCCTCCGAAAGAGCAGCCGGTGTTCTTAACCATTGAGCCATCTTTCCAACCCCCAGTTGTTATATCTTTTAAGTCTTCTGTATTGTTTTTGTCTTTTTTCGATCTTCAGAATTTTTTTGTTTTACACATTTAAATGATTTATTTTCATTATTACACAGTTTTATCTAAAAGTTCTTAAATGTTTTCCCTTTAAATTGAAGTTTTGTGAATTTCATACAATATGTTTCGATCATATTTAGATCTCCTTCCTTATCTGCACCCTACTAAACGCCCACCAAGTTTTCTATACTATAATACGTATATGTGATATATAAAGTGAGGATTATTTTTTCCAATTCTGTCAGTTCCATATGTGTGTGTGTGTGTGTGTGTGTGTGTGTGTGTGTGTGTAGAATCAGGTTTGAGTCCTCAAATGCCCTTCAGTGTGAGTTCACCCACTGGAGCCTGGTCAACTTACCAAGAGTTTCATTCTTAAAGAAGACTGAATCTCCCTTCCCCACAGAAATTTTTTGTAAGGGACTAGGTTGTTTATCCTCTGGTGTTTTCCACTATTAAGATTTTGCCACTTGTATCTCTGTGATATAGTTAATATGTTGCTTTGTCGTCTGCATTTTGTGTAAATTGGTAGTGGTATCTAGATGTTTTATCGATTCGGTTTTGATTTGGAGCAAGGTTACTTCAGAGGTGGCTAGTACTTCCATTACAAAATATGCAATGTGAACTGTCTTTTTCTGCTGGTGGTGTTAGCAGTTACTGGTGAGTAATGCTTAAATCAATGTTACGTGTTTGTAAGTGGTGATCTAATTCTACCAATCTTGTTTTATTAGTTACAAAAGGGATTGCCCATCTTCTGTCATCTAATTACCTAGTAGTGTGACACATGCAGGAAAGTAATACAAGAGCTTGATTCTTTCCCTACTATAAAATATTTTTCAACTCTGGTCACTTCTTTCTTCCAGCTTTTATGACTCTAATCCAAAGTCCTTAGCCTGTGCTCCCAGACCTTGAGTTCTTCAGGATCTTACTCAGTCTTGAAAGTCTTGCCTGACTTAGTACCTACCTAGCTTCCCAGTCTCATTTCAGACCATTTTATCCCAACCATATGGGTTAATTTTCATTTCCTAAGTCACAAGTCTTTCCCATCTTTTTCTCTGAATCCTGTACCTGGAAATCTTTCTCTAACACCTACTTCCTTTCCCTATCTCATAACTCTGTGGTGTGTGTGGGAGGGGCAGGGGCCTGATGTACATGTGTGTGGTATGGTGCTGCATGAATGCATGTTCTCATGTGTGGGTATACATGCAAGATAATCTCATATGTTCTATTCACTATGACCATATGAAGTAGATTATTATAGTTACCTGTTTGACAAATAAGGGAACTGAAGAAAGAGTAAGTCATTTTCCCAAGATTGCATTAAGTATCAAAATCAGGACTTAAACACATATAAGTAATTTGGGCCAGAACCCAAGATATCATGTCATAATCCTAACATAATTCATAGGAGTACACCATGCCAATGTATATGCTGGGGAGAAAATGACCTTAATTCCTTGGGTTCTATATTCAGAATCCCAGGGAAGAGGCTTCCTGGCTTAGTCCATTTGGGTCATTTGCTCTAAATCATATAAAGCAGATGAGATACCATAAAAACATATAGCATCCATACCAAATATGAGGATGCCAAGTGCAGTTTCCAGAAGGAGGCATATACCAAACAAATAATCCCATGAAGAACACATCATACATATTTCTTTCTTCCTTTTTTTAAGATGGAGCATTACTTTATTGTCTAGGCTAGCCTTGAACCCTGGGCTAATGTGAGTCTCTTTTCTTCGCCTCTGGATATGGGACTACAGGTTTATGCAATGTTGCCTTAGTACATGGTGTATTTCTCTCCGTATATCTAATTTCATAAAATCCATTATCCAGCATAGTACAGTTTCTCCACACAGAACAACAGAAACCTTACATTCTCATTGAGAAATAATGAAAATGCATGACCAGCACTGATATTCTGAATCTCTGTTTAGCAAATCTGAATGTGATTGCACGTAATTTTGCAACCTACAGGCTAATAGATAAATTTAATGGCCTTCAAAACAGCAAAATCAGAGGTTTTTTGTTTTTCTTTTCAAAGTTTCTTAAGTCAGCTGTGTTATGTAAGAAATTAGCTTAGGGCAATGTTTGCTTCCAAAAGCCTTAGGAAAGTAAACCTAAGAGCAATAGAAAAGAGTTATATATCTGTTTCTCCCAGATTGGACATGAACATTGCCACCTTGAATTAGAGTAGCCATGCTCACCCATAGGAGACCAGAGATTGGACTCATGACTATTCTCTCATGGTGGAAAGAGGAAGCTCATGAAGCTCATGGCACTTATTTCATGGGGCTTATAGGGCTCATGAATCTTCACAAGATCATCACAAGTTCCCTCTGTTCTCCCAAGGTTATAGAGGAAGTGGAAGGTGACTGAGGGTTGGGACCCTTCAGTAGTGTGTTTCCCATAATTTGTCCAGGGTGCTTTTCAGTGTGCAGCTTTTTATGAGTTGTCCACTATGTGCTCTGGACTTTTCTGCTTTTCATGAGTGGCATATTGCTGTTGGGACTCCAGTGATATAGCTCCTATAGTTGTCCAGGGATTTCCTGGTGGTGTAGTTGCCTTTGGGTCACCCATGTTTCAATATGTAACCCCAATAAAATAATTATTTCCCCCACCTAGACTTGGATGGAATACTTTCTTTGGTCTGTTGGTGCCCTCTGTATGTGTGTGAATGATTTCCTCAGGAAAATTATTATGATATATTGCACCCAAACAAGAACTGACAGAATCAAAGATAAGTGTAGGATGGAATGTCCATAGGAGAAATTCTGGGGTGTCTCCTCTAGGTAGTATGGGATGGTTTGCCTGTAAGATGTGATGGCATTTGCATGGCTCCTGCTATGGGTTAATCACCCATTAAGCAATTGAGGGTTATCTGTCTGCCCAGAGGGAACTTAAGGTAACTTGCCCAGGAAATAGATATGCAGGAAGCATTCTCCATGTAAGCAGAAAACATGAAAAAGAGGGAGAATGAAATAAAAGTACTGACTTGCCATTTCTTACAGCCAGAAGGGTGGAGGGTATAAGGAAAATCAGACAAAAGCGTAGGTCAACCAATAGCAATTGGAAAAAAATGATAAAAAATCAAATATTATGTTTATGATCCTCTGGAAGGCTTTAAGACCTGAATAATAATAGTTCACTGAAGGGATGAATGAGAGGGAAGTATAGATGATTCCTCTGTACCTCCTACTGTGGAGAAAGATTCTTATAGTATAGCAACTATCCCAGCTGCTCTCCTAATGAGGTAGCTAATGTTGCCAGCAGGTTGAAGACCATACAGGGCAGCTGGAGGCCCCAAATTGAATGGAATTTGTTGGTCCCTTGTTATCATGCAGTATTTGAGCTTTAGATGCTGGAGCTAGGTATACTTTAATTCATAGCCACCACCAAAAGCATCAGGGGCAGTAGATAGCAGTGGATGAATGTGGAAGTAGAGTGAAGAAAGTAAAAAAGATCAAGTGTGTCCTCAGGATAGACAATTAGTCCCTCCCCACCAAAGGTATACTGTATACATTTCTATGAGTATACTTGGGGGTGGAGATACTGTTCAGATATATCTTCCATACACTGTTGGAAAGTTTTTATTTAAAGACATGAACTATAAAGGCAATCAATGATGCAAGTTAGGTAAGATGGGAGCCTGTAAAGATAGAGACCCTTTTTTTTAGACCATAGCCCTTTCAATAGCCAATTATGGATGGTTAAGAAACCAGACAGGTCATGGAGATAAACTGGACTATATAAAGCCAAATAACATATGTTTGTGGCTGCGCTGGAGAGATGGATCAGTGGTTTAGAGCATTGTCTGCTCTTGCAGAGGACCTGGGTTTGATTTCCAGCATCCACATGGCAGCTAACAACTTATTCATAACTCTAATTCCAGGAGATCCTATACCCCCTCTTCCGACCTCTATGGGCATTGCACAGCATGGGTGCAGCTACCTACATGCAGGCAATACACTCAGACACATAAAATAAATATAATTTTTAAAAGAAAGCTAAATAAGGTCTGTTTGTGGCCTGAGCATATCAAATCTCATCTAATTAAGGTAATGTTTCCCATCCATATCAGGGCATTCAAAATTTTTCTTTTGATGGAACAAATGATCCAAGTAGTGGGATAGATATTTTCATGCTATATTGGACTCTCCTATTTTTTTTCTTTGATAACCCCTTAGCTACCAGGTCCCAAGTCATACTTGCTTAGAATTGATAGCAGTAGCTCTTCATGGAACTTGTCCATTTTCTAAAGATATGTTTCATTATATAATGCTAATTCTTAAGAGTGTTGCAGATTTGGAACAACATCCAGGAGAATAGTATAAACAGCAAAGAGTTTGAACAAAGACACCCTGTATGAGTGGAACAAGGTATCCGAAGAGGTCATAAGGGTATTAAGTAAAAATACTAGTGCCAGAATGGGCTGCTTCTTTATGGGTTATTGACCAGGGAGGACTCAGACACCCCATACAAGCCATGGCCACTACTCTTGGTTTCACACTAGAGCTATATGAAAAGTTTCTATAATTGTAGGGCACACAGAAATCAAGCTGAGACTAAGCTGGAAGGTTTCTCCTTGTTGGTTAGCATTTATAGGGCCAAAGGCATGATGCAGGCTGATGGGGGAGGATTGTTACCAAAGGTTCCACTCAAGTGTGGACCCAGCGTGTTATGCTATCAGCGTGCCTGGCAAGATGTATCTGCTGATGTAGTAGTGGCGTGACCATTGTGGATAGCTGATGATTCTGATTGGCTTTAAAGCCCATGCTACAGGAGGGAACTGTTTGTACTGGGGCAAAAAGAAAACTATGGTTTAGAAACATTGTGGAGGAGTGGTAAAGCTACTGCTATTGTTTCATTAAACAGATATGATACACCTGTAAAATTGCCTTCTTAACATTTGTGTTTATACCTGTAGATTACTCCTGCGGACAGTCAATGGAATCTTCTTACAGAGGTTACTATGGAAATTCATAACTACTTGAGCTTTTGGAAATAAATGTCTGTTGCTGTGATGAATACTGTGGCTGTGGCATAGAGGTCCAATGCTTAGTCCTAAATGGGAGAAAATAATCTGTATATCACAACCTCCAAGGTTCAGAAACATCACAGAAGAAGGGTGAAAAGGATGTAAGAACCAGCCTGATAAGTAGCTCTAATTGACATATTGGGGGGCGGTGGGGGTCGGGCACAAAGGATGAGTAAAGTCAGAATGGTTTCAACTATTAGTTGCATGTTAAAGACATAAATGTTGAGTGCTTAATGTGTATCATGTGCGGTTAGTAAATTATGAATATTTACTATGTCTTGGTCCTTCCCTGTCTATGTGGGTTAGAAAATGAATGCTATATTTATTTATATTAGACTAAAATGATGTTTATTCATTCTTCTCTCAAACCCACCTGAATTCATATGAATAAAATATGTGTGTACTACTTCTAGAGTACAACAAACAAAACAATGGAAGACAAATATATCTATCTTTTTTTCTGTGAAGGGGGTTCTAGTGCTGGGTACCAAACCCAGTATCTTGTACATGTTGTTAGGCAAGCACTTAACCAACTGAGCTCAGTTGATAAAATGCCTACCTAGCAGGTTGAAAGTCCTGGGTTCAATTCCAACACAAACTAGACCTAGTGGCTTATGCCTGTAATCTCAGCACTCAAAATGTGGAGGTAAAAAGATCAGGATTTCAAGTCCATCTTCTGATATATATATAACCTTGAGGCCAGCTTACCTCAAAAACCAAAATCAGCACCAAAAAGATGGAGAGAACTGTGGGGAGAAGGGGAGAAAATTAGGAATAGGAGATATAAGACACAGAGGTCAGAGTTCTAAAACTTATGTCTCCTGGAGGAGGATAATAAAGCACAGGAAAGGACCCAAACATTTCATGAGTATCCATTTGTTAATTCACTTTCTCAAGAGTAGAATACATTTCATATATTTGTCCCAGGATTCTGGCAGGAGAATTTTCCTTGACACCTGATCCTTTCAATGTTCTCATTGAAATAGGAAGCGAAACTATCTGCTGAGAGCAGAATCAGAGTTCTGGGCCATGACTTGACCTTGATGAGAATGTTGTTCATGTTCAAGAACAATGACAGGGAATTGTAAAGGTAGGATGTGGTATGTTTTCAAATTTCACAGAGGTCTTACTGAGGTTGAAAAAAATATATTTATGAAGCATTTGTCTGGAGATTTTGCCCAGAATCTAATCATAGCCACCATCTGTTGAAAGTGTCAAGAGCTTTGCTAAGTCCTTAAATCACTATTTTATTTAATTCTCATGATAACTCTTAGATAAAGACTATTATGTACACTTCACTGGAGGTAAAATGAAGTCTTAAGATAGCTTGCCCATGTCTGCTTACTTAGTAAATGGCAGAGCTGCAATACTAGTTTTGCTCTGGTTTATTCCAAAGTCCTTGCTCACTCTATGTACTGATTTTGGTGCTTGGTTAGATTTAGTCTTGAATGTTTTCAAGGTAGGTGAAACAAAATATAAGATTTGGGCTTCTAGGAAATAGAATGGTTGAATTGTACAGTAAGAATTCTAGACACCATAGAGATGGCATGCATGAAGTAGGACTTCTGAAAGCATATGAGGAAACAAAAGAACTGGATATGCAAATGAAGAAGTAGCAGTGCATGGGGACTGATGAGTGTTTTGGTTTTGTTTTCTCTTTTGGTACTAGGGTTTGAATCCAGGACTTCAGACATGATAGGGAAGCACCCCTGGGTAGATTCTCATCCTTAGCCCCCTTTCTTTCTTTCTTTCTTTCGTTCTTTCTTTCTCTTTCTTTTTCTTTCTCTAGGGGTCTCCCTGTTGCTCCCAGACTGGCCTTAGTCTCACAGAGATTCACCTGCCTCTGCTTCTTGAGTGTTAGGATTAAACATATGTGCTACCATGCCCAGCCTTCTTTTCCTTTATTATTTACATATTAATTGGTTAATTTATTTTTATATGTATGTGTGTGCCTGTGTTAGTTTATGTGCACTATGTGCATGTAGCTTGAAGAAACCAGAAAAAGGTGTCAGATGCTTTGGAACTGACATTAAAGGTAGTTGTGAGCTGCCCAATGTGGGCACTGGGAACCAAGCCCAATCCACTGTAAGAGTAGTCACCACTGAGTCTTCTTTCCAGCCCCCCTTTTAATTTTTATTTTGTAACAGTGTTTTGCCAAGTTACACAGGTTGGCCTTAGACTTGTAATCCTCTCTTCAAACTGAGTATCTGGGGTTATAGTAGTTTGGGCATCATGGTAGAGTAAGCTAATGAGGATCACTTCTAACTCTTTTCCACTTAAAGAACACAGAAATGATGCTATTAGGGGCAAGAAGAGAAGGAGAAAGTAAAACCTGAATCTGTAAACTTGCTGCATTAGCTATGGACATATCAAAAGTTAAAGTGGTAGTTTGAATGAAGATTATCCCATATAGACTTGTGTATTGAATGTTTAGTCTCTAATTGGTGGTGCTATTTTGGGAGTTTTAGGAGATATGACCTTGCTAGGGGAAGTATGTCACTGAGGGTGGACTTTGAGTGTTCATAGCCTTGACCCACTTCTGATTTGCTCTCTCTGCTTTGGATTTTCAGTTGAAGATGTGAGCCCTCAGCTAGTGGATCCTGCTGCCATATCTACTGCTTGCTGTCATTCTTCCCTGCCAAAATAAACTCTTTCTTCCAAAATTGCTTTTAGTTATGGTGTTCTATCACAGCAATAGAAAAGTAACTAATACAGAGGTTGGTACCAGAGAGTGAACTGTTGCCAAAAAGAACATGTTTTTTTTCCCTTGGAGGAATGTGGAAGGACATTGAACTTTGGGCTAGAAAAGTGGTAGAATACAGTAATCAGTTTAACAGGTTGCTTTAATAAGAGGTTAGAAGACAGTTGTGCTGAGAGTAATGTGGAATGCAAAGGCTAGACTCAAAATTCTAGAAGGAAGCAAGGACCTTAACAACAACTGGACTAGGGGCCATTTTTGTGATATTTTGGCAAATAATCTGGATGCCCTCTGTCCTATCCAAAGAACTTGCCTGAAACCAAGTTAAAAAGTAATGGACTAATTTATTTGGCAGAGGAAATTTCAAGACAGCCTAATACTGAGTCTGTGGCTTGGTTATTATTGATGTTGCATGCAGATATACAATGAAAAAGAGCAGGCAAAACAGAAAGAAATACAAAATAAACAGTCTGGAGAGAAAATGAGCACCAGAAAGAATAATCATGCAGCCAAGGCAAGTGCTAGAAAATAGTCTGCCCTTGTTAAGGAGATTGGTGCCATTAAGGAGAAGCCTCCTGCTCTGAACTGGAACAATGGGAAGGGTGTCCACAGGCAAGACTTCACTGAGCTCAGCTTCCAATTTATGAAGGAGAACCTAAGGGATGTTCTGCTCCTAAAAGCAATTGCTTTAACATATAAAAGCTGTTGCTAATGTGGTCAAAAGGAGCCAAGGTCCATCCCAAGCTGGCAACCAAACTTGGCAATGTTGTTTGTGTGGTATTGGATTTAGAGGCATGAAAGATGTAAGAACATGGGGCTCACAGTTTCTTCCTTTGTGGTTTCTGAGGCCAGGCAGCATGTGGCAGAGGAGTCCCTGGAAGAAGAAGGCTGCGAGAAGCCACGTTATGAAACTGTAAAAGTAAAGCCTGGTTTGTGGTGGAGATTCCAAGATATTGGAGATGCCAGAGACATGTGACATCTAGCAAAGAGAACTGTATATAGGGAGTAGAACCAGCTGGGGGAGAGAGAGAGAGAGAGAGGAAGAGAGAGAGGAGGGGAGGGGAGGGAAAGAGAGGGGAGGGGAAGAGAAGAGAAGAGAGGAAAGGAGAAGAGAAGAGAAATTGCAGGCAGCAAACTAGAAGGGACAGAGCTTTCTAAGCCCTTTGAAATGAGAGCCCCAGACATTGAACATGGATGGAGGTACAGGATTTAATGTCTCCTGCTGGTTTGGTTTTGCTTTGGTTCAGTATTTCCTTACTATGCTCTCATTGCCCCCTTTTGGAATGGGAATGCATATTCTGTACTATTGTATATTAGAAGTAATTAATTTGCCTTTTATTTTATATGGTGTTACAGTTAAAATATTGTCTTAAATCTCAAAAGAGACTTTGGACTTTTGAACAGTGTTGAGATTGTGAAACACTATGGGGACCTTTAAAGTTGGACTAAAAACCTTTTGTATAATGAGATGGCCATTAACCTATGGGGCCAGGAGTGGAATGTAATGATTTGGATGAGAAATCTTTTCTATAAGCTCAAATATTTGAACACTTGGTCTCTAGTTGGTGGTGCTGTTTGGGAAGTCATGGCATCTTTAGGAGGTGCAGCCTTACCGGAGGAAGTGTGTCACTGGGGGTAGGCCTGGAGAGTCTGTAGCCTTGCTTCACTTGCAGTTTGCATGTTTGTGGTTGAAGATATGAACTTCCAGCTTCTTGTTCCAGCTTCCCTGCCTATTGCTTGTGATGTGTCTCCTCATCATGATGGACTCTCCCTCTGAAACTGAAAGCCAAAATAAAGTCTTCCTTTTTATAAGTTGCCCTGGTAAGGCTATTCTATTACAGTATCAGAAAATACCTAATACAGAGAGGCACTATCAAATAATTTCCCCCTCTCACTGCTTCAGCTTTGCCTCTATATTAAAGAGCTATGCTTCTTTATGACTGGATTCCCCGCTGGGTGGCCTCATGCTGGGCCTCAGATAACTCTTATTTCCTCTTCTTGCTATTCTGGCTTTATGAATGAAAAGATATTTTTATAATCAATAGTTCTGACAAAATGGAATTCTTAAGTCAGGACTGATAGTACATACCTGTGATCCCAATACTCAGGAAGCTAAGGCAAGAAGATGGCAATTCTAACGAGTGACTACATAGTGATTTCCTGAGTAGTCTGGCCATATAATGGGAACAGGAGGAAGAAGAGGAGGAGGAGGAAGAGTAGGAGGAGGAGGAAGAAAAAGAGAAAGGGGGGGAGGAGAAGGGAATTCTCCATGACACTCTCATGTTTCCACATGTCTTATTACCAAAGCACTAACATCTTTTCAAGGATATTTGAAAATATCCCTGTATACTATACACTGAACAGCCTTGGAAAGTAAGATACTGTCCTGGGATAAGAGGTTTAGTATCCTTTAGAAAAGATAAGGTTCCCTAAACTGGGTCTTCTCTCCTGTAACTCAGTCCCACTGCATATAGAGGTGTTACCTGGTTGTCCTCATGCCTTTCTGTAAGAACTGAGCTTTGGTGACAGCAATAACAGAAGTATATTGCATACACATATGAAAATGCTCTAAGAAATGTTATTTTGTACAATTAATGCGCACTTATAATTTTTAAAGTGCTAATGCTCTGGTTACTGCTGTTCTTAGGATAAGCTGTCCTTCATCTTGGACCCAGGAGTGTCATGTCTTCTATCAGCACCCATGAAACACTAACAGGTCACCATGTTAACTTTCAGATTAATAAAATCTCTAATCCTTCAGTTTTTGCCAGGTGCCTTCCTGTTTGTTCCCTTAAACAGGATGACACCTCTAAAAATAGTCCTTTCAGCAAATCCATCTCAGTGAATTCTGCCTCCAGCTGGACCCTCAACTGAGATATCCAGATAGTTTGAAATCTCAAGAGACATTTTATGACTGAGTTTTTTGTGCCATGTTCGCTAGGCTGCAATGCTCAGTTGTTTGGTCAAATATCAATCTCAATGTTGCTGTGAAGATATTTTTAGATGTGATTAACATTTTTGTTACTTATTTACTCGTTTGTGTAATGTCTCTCTGTGTATACAGATGCCACAGTGTGTGTGTGGAGGTCAGAGGACCTTTCTGTCAGTCTTCACTTTCCACCTTGTTTGAGATAGGGTCCCCTTGTTGTTTTTCTGCTGCATGTTCCAAACTCTCTGACCTGTTAGCTTCCAGGGATTCTCCTGTCTCTGCCTCTCATCTCCTCATAGGAGCTCTGGAATTTCAGATGCTCACACTATGAGTCAGGCTTTTGCATATGTTCTAGGGATTCCAAGTAAGATCCTCACACAGAGCAAGTACTTTTACTCACTGAGTCATCTCTCTAGACCATTTATTTTATTTATATACTTTAAAAAATGTATCTATATGTGTATATAGTAGATGTGTGTTTGTGCACGTACACACACACTGGGGTATGAGTGCACCTGTAGGCTAGAATTGATGTCCATGTCTTCCTGATGTTCAGGTTTTCCACATTAATTTTGTGTGGTGTATGTGGCATATGTGTATGTGATACATGTATGTGTAGATTAGCATGCATGCATACCCAAGCCAGTGGGATGTTGGTGTCTTCCTCTATTGAGCTCCATCTTATTTCCTTAAGGAGGAATCTCTCACTGAACTGGAAGTTCTGTGGATTCATCTGTCTCTGCCCCCAGGTACTGAGGTTCCAGGTACAAGCCAGGCACAAGAAACCATGCCTGGCTTTTTATGTGGGTGTTGGGAATTCTAATTCAAGTCCTCAGGTTTGAAAAACAAGTGCTTTTACCCACTGAGCCATCTCCCCAGCTCTCAACTTTATTTTCTGAAACAGGGTCTTTTACTGAATCCAGAGTTTACTGATTGGCTAGACTGGATGGCCAACAAGTTCCACGGTTCTGCCTGTCTTGGTCCCCCTGCCTCCCCTAGCACTAGCCTTATAGATTTGTGCCACAGACTTTTACTTGGGATTGGAATTCAGGTAATTATGATCGCCCAGCAGGCACTTTATCAACTGAACCCCTATGTTTATATACTTTGATTAAAAGAGATTAATCCTATAGTGTATGTGGACTTCAGCCAACTAGTTGAAGGTCTCCAGGGATAAAACGGGCTTCCTAAAGAGGAAGAAATTCTTCCCCAAGACTGCAACATAGAAATCTTGCCTGAGCTTCTTCCTTGGGAAAATACCAAATTGCAGATGATACTTGTTCAGAGAGCCGGAAACTTTTATTCTCTCCAGGGCTTTGGTCATAGTTGTCGTAGAGGCCATTAGAGGCAAAGCTAGACATGGAGTAGATCCCTATCACCAAGCTGGGCTGCTGGGTTAAGGACATGAAGATCAAGACCTATCTGTTTTCCCTGTTTATAACGGAGTCTGAGATTATTAACTTTTTCCTGGGAACATCCCTTAAGGATGAGGGATAAAGATCCTGCTAGTGCAGAAGCAGACTCCAGTTGGCCACCAGACCAGTTTCAAGGCTTTTGTTACCATTGGGGATTACAATGGTCATTGGTCTGAGTGTTAAGTGCTCCAAGGAGGTAGGTCCTGCCACCCAAGAGACCGTCATTTTGACAGAGCATTCCCTTGTCCCTGTGTAGAAAGTCTATTTGGGGAAACAAGAGTGACAAGCCTCACTCCACATCTTTCCAGGCAACGTGACAGGTTGCTGTGACTCTGCCAGTGCTCCTTACCCCTGCCCCCAGAGGCACTGGTGTCACCTCTGCTGCTGTGTTCCAGAAGCTGTTGCCAATGACTGGTATTGATAACTGCTACATGTCAGCCAGGGGCTGAGTATCACCCTGAACTACTTCACCAAAACCACCTTTGAAGCTATTCTCCAAACTTACAACTACTACCTGACCTCTGACTCCATGTTCATCAAGTCTCCCTATCAGGAATTTGCCCACAATCTTATGAAAATCCACACCAGGGTTTCCATGCAGAGGACCCAGGCTTCAGTTGTGGCTACCACATAGGACTTGTATATGACAAAAATAAAGTGAATTAAGTCTGTTAAAAAAAAAAAAAAAAAGGAAAAGAAATCCTGCCTGAGTTTCCTGCCTGCTGGTCTGCACAACAGATTTCAGACTTGACAGCCTCCACACTTATGTGAGCTGATTCCTTAACATAATTCTCTCTCTGGGTACATATATATCTAATGGGTTCTGTCTCCCTGGAGAACCCTGACTAATTTAGGCTGCTGCAGAATTTAGAGAGAAGCCTGTGAATATAGTGTCAAAGTCTCCAAATAATTAATGGGAGAGAGCCCAAGACAACAATAAGATTAAGAAGGTATAGTCATGTGTTTCATAACGATGAGAATATGCTCTGAATGCACTACCAGGTGAGTTCATTGCTATGTGGATGGCATAGAATATACTCATGCAATCAAGATGGCTACTCATCACTAAGGGATATATTTTTGTGGAACCAACACTGTATATGCATTGTGCTGTTAGCTGAAGTGTCAGTATGCAGCACATGGTTGTATTTACCTGATGGAACAAAATCCAGAGTGAGAAGGAGAATGCTTTGATGGCACTCTAAGCAACAAAGTAGGTAGCATACACATGATCTGGCCTCTGCCTCTATGTCAAGCCTTATCTTTCATCTGGCACACAGCAACTTGTCAAGAATCATGTGGAACTTCCAGAACCCTCTATATATCTTGTGTATCCTTCCCATTGTTCTTATAGTTCTTTTACCAAGAATGTCCTCTCTTTTCCCTAGAACCCATTAATCTCTCATAATTTTTTTGACACAGGGCCTCATTATGTAGCCCTGGTTGACCTGGAACTCACTACATAGGCCAGGCTGGCCTTGATCTCACAGAGATCTGCCTGCCTCTGCCTCCCAAGTGCAGGGGATGAAAGGCATGCACCACCACATCCAAGTTATCGCTCATTATTCTTACTAATTGCTTGGAAAATATAGAAGATCCTTCTAATCTCTGTAAAGCATTCCCAGGTCAGCGTTAAGTGCACCATCTTCTTCAGTCTTCTACCATTTACATTACTCTGGAATTCTGTGCTTACACGTGTTTCTCACTGGTTTGTGAATATGAGCTATGCATTTTCATCTTTCTATTACACACAGGAGAGCATGTATTCTATAGAACAGGTTTTATAAATGTTTGTTACATGAATGCAGAATGAGTCAATGAATTTGTCAGTGTCTTAGTTTCTTTTCCTGGTGCTGTGTTTAAGTAACCTGACAAAAACGACTCAAGGGAAGAAGGATTTATTTTAGCACATAGTTCAAGGCACAATTTTCATGACGGGGAAGTCAAGGTAGTAGGGGCTTGAAGCAGCTGGTGACATATTCACAATTAGGAAGAAGAGAGCAACGAATGCTTGTGCTCAACTTGATTTCTTTTATACAGTCTAGAACTCAAACCCAAGGAATGGTGCCAAAACTTGGAGGCTGTGTCTTTTCACCTAAACATAATAACATAATCCCTCACAGGCATGCCTGGAGGCTAAATAATCCCTCACAGGCATGCTCAGAGGCTTGTCTCCTACATGATTCCAGATCCTGTCAAGTTGATGATTAACGCTGTCACAGTCAGTGACCATGAATGTGATGGAATAAGATTTCAACTCAGGATTTTCACCTCAAAGTTTGTTTTTGTGGTACTGGGGATTGAATGCAGGACCTTGCTCATGCTAGACCAGTGCTCTACCACTGAGCCACATCCCCATCCCTCAACTCAGGATTTTCTTACTCCAAAGCTCATATATCATACGAGCCAGTTCTTGAGGAATTGCGTGGATAAAATCCACTGGCTAGGAAGGATTTCTGTCAGTTGTAAAAGGAAATGATTTCCCATTTGATTAAAGAATAAAAAGAACCAGCACTTGTTTTGTTTTTAATATATTTTATTTGTTATTTCTCTTCTATCAACAAAGTTCCTAAAAGAATGATTTTAAATATAAAGAGATACAGGAGTTTGATTTTCCACAGACAAGACATCCTTTTTACTGCAAAATGAAAAGCAGTTGGAAAGCTTCCACATTTATCTTTAGTTGATTTATTCTCATAAGTTTATTATATGCAAAGCTGAGTGGGCAATTGCCCATATGGTTTGATTTTGATGTCACATCGAGGAGCTGTTCCATTTCTTAAATTACCCTGCGGTGGAAGGATTGTACTCACTCCTAATTATGTCATTCTACATTTAGACCTTAATTCCTTTAAACTTGAAGCAAACACTCCGTTCTGTCCACTTTCTAATTTCTGTCTGTACACCATGCTTTTCCCCAAACTCCGTACCCGAATAGCCATCTTTTCTTGCCCCCTCATCCCCTTCAATATACTTCTAAACAAAATTCTTACCTCTTTTGCATTAGATTTATTTCTCCTTCTAGATTTCTCATTTCAGTGAATTTTTCCATCACTTATCAAATTTTCCTAGCTAGAAACCCGAGTTCTCATTAACTACATCTCACCACTCTCTGGTCTTTGGAGTCTTTATCGCTAACACTTCTTCACTCTGTTACTATCTGTAACTATTCTACTACCTTACTTCATGCCTTTCAGCAGTTCTATAGGACTGAAAGATTGGGGATTGAGCCCCTCTTCTGTTCATTCTCACCATGTAGTCAGGGAGGCCTATTTTAGGGACATGGCTGACTCCTCTTTCTCACTCTTATGCCATGGGCACTCAGATAAAGTACAAACTCCCACAGTGTATAAAGTATTAGTTTTATGAATCTTGTCCATTTCTTCAATACCCATCTTCTTATTGCCCGTTTTTCGAATTTCCTCATGTACTCTGTAATGTCTGTGCCTTCACATGATGCTGCCCTCATCCTAGAACTCCTCTCATTTTTAATGTTTTAAGACTTATTTTTATTTTATGTGTATGAGTGTTTTCCTTGCATGTATGTAAGCACACCACATGCATGCAGTGTCCACAGAGGAGACTAGAAGAGGGCATCATATCCCTTGGAAGTAGAATTATAGACTGTTGTTATAGCTATGAATCAAACCTGGGTCCTTTGCAAGAGCAGCCAGTGCTCTTAACCTCTGAGCCATCTCTCCAGCCCCTCCTTTTCTTATTTTGCCTGACTGCTTTATACGTGTTCTTTAAGACTCAGGTCAATGAGCAGCTCTTAAGGTTGAATGCTTGATTCCCAGCTGGTGGTGCTTTTGCGGGAATTAGGAGATGGGGTCTAGTTGTAGGAGGTAGGTCATGTGGGTGGGGGTTTGGGGGAGTGGAGAAGGGATTGGGGTCATATCTTGGAAAGTCATTCCTAGTCTCTGTCTGCTGTGAGGTAAAGAATTTCCTTTTCTAGGGCCAGAGGCTAAGAGCTTTGTTTTGCAAGCCTGGCACCCTGGGCTAATCCCTGGAATTCACATGAAGGTGGATGCAGAGAACAACTTTACATGCATGCCATGGCATGTGTGTTCATACATATACCATACACATATACTTACACAATAATAATAAAGATAATAAAAAACAACCTATCTTCTTTTTCTGCATGTTCCCTCTATATAATGTGACAGAATCAACAGAGCCAAAGATGGATGATCTAAGCTTGGAAATCATGAGCCAAAATAAGTCTTTTCTCCTTTTAAATTGGCTTTGTCAGGCATTCTGGCACAATGACAAGAAAAGCAGTGAACACACCAATGTCATCTCATAGTGTTTCTAGGTAGTCTTGCCTGAGCTAAGTGCTTCTTCTTATGTATTTCCTAACATCCCTATACCTACCAATAGGACAGTTCTTATCACATGGAATTCTCTTCTAGTTTTATTTCTTTGCCTTCTAAGCAGACAGGGTCTCAGGTAGCTCATGCTGGCCTTCACCTCTCTATGTAGCCAAAGATGGACTTGAACTGATCCTCCTGCCTCTACCTCCCGAGTGCTGGCTCACATTTTGAGTCTTGTATAGCAGAGACTTTTAAAAATGTCTTTGAAATGGTAAGAGAGCTGACAGTTGATGGTAGTCAATGCACTTTGGTTGAGTAAAGGAAAACAAAAAATTAAATGATACTAACTAGGTGGTTTTAGAGAGCTGGCTGTGAAGAAAACTTTTGTGATAAATATACATATACATAAATATACATAAAACATAAAATTTACTATTTTTAACCAGTTTTTAACAGTTTAAAGGCACTAGATATATACAAATCTTGTCCAATCAGTCATTACTGCTGACCCTTTTCCGGAATGTTTTAGCATGCCAAATGAATACTCAGTGTCCATTAAACAGTAATTCCCCATCCCACACTTTTCTTAGCTCTAGTAACCATTATTCATTGCTTTCTACCAATTTGCTATTTTAAATAACTCATGTAAGTAGAATTGTACACTACTGGTTTTTGTGTCTGATTTAGTTCACTCGGCATGGCATTTTCATGATAAGTTACAGTGTATATCAGAACTTCATTCTTTTTCAAGTTTGAAAATAGTATTTCAATATATCGACACTGCTTTTAAAAATCCATTCATTTGTTAATAGACGTGGGTTATTTCTGCCTTTTGGCATTTGCAAATGATGCTTCCATGTAAGTATCAGATTGAGACTCTGCTTTCTAATATTCCATGTGCATGTTTAGAAGTATAATCCTAGATCATGTGGCAAGTATATATTCTTGAGTTACTGTATTCTAGAGTTACTACTCTAGTCTATATCCTCTCTCTCCCTTCTTTTCCTCTCATTTCTCCTTTTATGATAGTTATTTTATGATAATTATTATCAGATTACCAATTTGCATTATACTAATAATTATTGATATTGAGGGTTTTTTTTCATGTGTTTTTTTGCCAATTATATATATTTTTTAGAGTAATGTCTATTCAGGTTTTATCCTTACTGGAAAAAATGGTTGTTGAATTGAAGTAATTTAAAACATTTTAAATTTTATTATTTTTATTTTATGTGTGTGAATATATTGCCTGCATGTGTGTAAGTGACTTATGTCGTGTAATGCCTGAGGTCAGAAGAGGGTGTTGGATCCCTTGGAACTGGAGTTACTATACCGACAGTTGTTAGGCGCCATGTGGGTGCTGGGAATCGAACCTTGGTCCTCTGCAAGAGCAGTGAGTGCTCTTAACTGCTGAATCATCTCTCCAATCCAAGATTAAAATAATTTTATATGTATCTTGGATACTTATCTCTTACTAGATACATGATTTGCAAACTTTTTTTTCTTTTTAAAAAATCATTTTTATTGAATTGTGTATTTCCTACAGAATATCTCAATCAATCTTAATCATCCCCCTTCCCCACCAGCAGACCCTTAGCCCCCCAACTGGAATCCATACATTCTTTCATCTGTGTTAGGTCCATTGTGTCAAGTCAGTGTCCACAAATGTCCCTCAGTGCAGGTTCATTCACTGAGATCCAGTCAGCTTATCCAGAGTCCCTCTCTTTAAGAAGATTAACTCATCTTTACCCAACAGCAATCAGCTGTCAATATTTCTTCAGCAAGGATTGGGGGCTGCTCCCCATTTCCCCAGTTCCATGCTGGGCTTTTGTCTCCCTGAGTTTGTGTGGGCCCTGAGCATGCCGACTCAATTGCTGTAGGTTCATATGAGCAAGGTCCCAGGAACATGTAGGATTCTATTTCTGTATGTTCACACACCTCCTCACTGGTTCTTACAATCTTTTTGCCTTAGGGATTTCTCTAAGACCTATGACCTCTTTAGCCATGTGCATTTGGCCATGATCACAATACCACACATGAGTTTCCTCCCATTGAGTGGGCTTTAAGTCCAATTAAGTAGTTGCTGATAGCCCCCAGGATGAAAGTGCCACTACTGCAGCAGTGTTGTGTGCTGTGACAGTCATTGATGTGGTTATTTGGTCATGAAGGTGGCATTGTGCTGACTGATGTTCTCCATTAGAAGTTTGCATAGTGCTCTCCAGAGCTATGAGAGCTAGCCTTCAGGGAAAGTGGCAGTTCCAACTCCATTGCTCCAAATTCAGTCTTTGAAGTGTGTTCTGTTTTAAGCAATAGGGTCTTAACTTGAAATTCTGGGAGGCAATCCAGGGCTTTGGAAATAGCTTGTGTAATTTGGGGAGTCTTTTGGACCACCCTGGCCAACAACTCAAAGGAAGGTTTCTCCTGTCTGTCACTGTTTCTTGTTATGTAGCCTTCAGCTACGCACATGGACTCATGTAGAGATATTGTATGTGGGATTTGTTATTAGGTTATTACACTAATGTGATTCCCCTTGGGTGTTTTATACTACCTAAGCATTATTTCATCATTCTCTCTCTCTCTCTCTCTCTCTCTCTCTCATCTTTCTTCCTGTCTAACCCTCCCTCTAGTCCTTCCTCATTTAAAGTGTCCCCATTTACTCCATTTCTCCCTTGATAATAACAGTCTCCTGTGCCCCCACCTCTCTTGAGGTTATTGCCGATGTTTTCTTCTAACAGTTTCAAGTTTCACATTGAGGTTTTTGATCCATTTGGAGTTGACTTTTGTGTATGGTGAAAGATAAGGGTCTAGCTTAATTCTTCTACAACTGGAGATCCAGTTTTTCCAACACCATTTGCTGAAGATGCTATCTTTCCTCCAGTGAGTGTTTGTTGCCCCTTTGTCAAATGTTAGGTGGCTGAAATTGCATGTACTCATGTTTGTCTTCAATTATAGTTCATTGGTCTGGAGGTCTATATTTGTGCCAGTACCATGCTGTTCATATGACAGCTCTGTAATATAGTTTAAAATCTGATATAGTGACATTTCCTCCCATTCCGGCATTGCTCTTTGTGCTCAGGCTATCCAGGGTCTTTTGTGTTTCCATATGAATTTAAGGATTTTTTTTTTCTAATTCTGTGAAGAATGTCAAGGGGCTTTGATTGGGATGTCATTGAATCTATATATTGCTTTTGGTAGGATGGTCATTTTCACAATATTAAGTCTTTCAATCCATGAGCATGGGAGATCCTCCTGTCTTCTGGTGTCCTTATCAATCTCTTCTTTAAAGATCTAAAATTTTCATTGTAGTGGTCTTTAATGTCTTTGGTTACGTTTATTCTGAGATTTTTTTTTTGGAGGTTATTGTGAATGGGAGGGTTTCCTTATACTCTTTCTGCAATTGCTTGTTATCAGCATATAGAAAGGTTACTGATTTTTGCAGATTAATTTTGTAACCTGCCACTTTACTGAAATTATTAATCATTCCTAGGAGTTTCCTGGTGGAATTTCTGACATCTCTTAGGTTTAATATCATATCATCTGCCAAAAGAGATAATTTGACCTCTTTTCCAATGAGTACTCCTTTAACTTCCTCCTCTTGTCTTATTGTTCTAGCAAGACTTTCAAGTACTGTATTTAAACGGAGTGGAGATTGTGGACAGCCTTGTCTGGTTCCTGGTTTTAAATGGGAATGCTTCCAGTTTTCCTCCATTTAGAATTATATTGGTGTAGGTTTCTTGTATCTAGCTTTAATTATATCTAGGTGTGCTCCCTTCAGTCCAATTCCCTCTAGGATTTTTAAGATAAATGCATGTTGAATTCTGTCAAAGGCCTTTTCTGCATCTATTGAGATGACCATGTGATTTTTGTCTTTGAGTCCATTTATATGCCTTGTGACATTTATTGTCTTATGTATATTGAACCATCTCTGAATCTCTGGAATAAAGCCAACTTGATCATGGTGGATGATCTTTTGGATATGTGTCTGTATGTAGCTTACAAATATTTTGTTTAGAATTTTTGTATCTATGTTCATTAAGGATATGGGTCTATAGTTTTCTTTTTTTGGATGTATTTTTACCTGGTTTTGGTAATAGAGTGATGCTGGCTTCATAGAAGGATTTGGGAATTCTTTATTTCTATCCTTTTGAATAATTTAAGCAGTACTGAATATAGATCTTTGAATGCCTCGTAGAATTCTGCTGCGAATCCATCTCAGCCTGGGTTTTTTTTTTTTTGGTCAGGAACTTTTGTATTACTGTTTCAACTTCCTTATATGTTATGGGTCTGTTTAAGCTGATAATCTCTTCTTGGTTTAGCTTTGGTGATTCCCATGATTTTAGATATACACCCATTTCTTTAAGGTTTTCAATTTTAATAGAATATAGGTTTTTAAACTATTCCCTTATAATGTTCTGGATCTTTTTGTTGTCTGTTCCCCTTTCATCTCTGATTTAGTTGATTTGGAGTTGCTCTTTCTTTCTTTTGGTTAACTGTGCCAAGGGTCTGTTTGTCTTGTTTATCTTCTCAGAGAATCAGCTCTTGGATTCATTGATTCTTTGTATAGTATGGTTTGTTTCTATTTTATTAATTTCTGCTCTGATTTTTATTATTTCTTCTTGTCTGCTGGGTTTGAGTTTAATTTGTTGTTGCCTTTCAAGATCTTGAGTTGAAATGTTATTTATTTGTGCTCTTTAGCGCTATAAACTTCCCTCTTAGGCAGCTTTTAAAGTGTCCAGAGGTTTTGTTGTATTGTATTGTCCTTTTCATTTAATTCCAGGAATACTTTTATTTCTTGCTTAATTTCTCCTTTGATTCATTCATCATTCAGGAGTGTGTTGTTTAATCTCCATGATTTTGTGAAGTTACAGAGGCTTCTTTCTCTGTTGATTTTAAGCTTTATTGCATTGTGGTCTGACAGAATGCATGGAATTATTTCAGTTTTTTTTTGTATTTGTTGAGATTTGTTTTCTGTCTCAAAATGTGGTTGATTTTGGAGAAAGTTCCATAGGGTGTTGAACAGAATGTGTATTATTTGGTGTTTGGTTGGAATATTCAGTAGATGTCTGTTAGGTTCATTTGATATATGGCATTATTTAATTCAAATGTCTCTGTTTATTCTGTCTGATTGATCTGTCTAATGGAGACAGTGGAGTGTTGAAGTCCCCTGCTATTAGTGTGTTGGGATTAATCTGGGTCTTAAAGTCTTGTAGTACTGTTTTCATATAATTGAGTGTACCAGAGTTTGGTGCATATGTTACATCTTCTTGGTTAATTGTTCCTTTGATTAGAATCAACTGCCCCTCTTTCTGTTTCCTGATTAGTTTTAGTTTGAAGTCTATTTTGTCATATATTAGAATGGCAACACCTGCTTGTTTCTTAGTGCCATTTGCTTCAAATATTTTTTTCCATCCTTTCATCTTAAGGTAGTACCTGTCCTTGAAGGTAAGATGGGTTTCTTGCAGACAACAAAATAGATGGATTTTGTTTCTTGATCCATTCAACTAGCTTGTGTCTTTTGACTGGGGATCCATTGATATTTAAAGTTGGTATTGAAAGTTATGTATTGTTTTCTATCATTTTAATTTCTGCTTGCATTCCTAGTCTAACTTTGTGGTTCCCCAGTTATACCTACATTTAGTTTCTTTCTGCTGCCCCTTGGGTATAGTCATTCCTTTCTTTAGCTCTTTGTATTGCTTCAAGAATTCTCTGAAGGGCTGGTTTTCTGGACATGAATTCTTTCAGATATTCATGTCATGGAAGATTTTTCTTTCCCCTTCAATTATAATAGACATTTTTTTTTCTGGGCAAATTTTTCTAGGTTGGCACCTTTGGTCATTTAAAACTGGGAATACTTTGGTCTAGGCTATTCTGGTTTTCAGAGTTTGCATTGAAAAATCAGTTGTAATTCTGATGGATTTTCCTTTATATGTTGTTGTTTTTCTTTTGCAGTTTTCAATAGTCTCTCCTTGTTCTGTACATTTAGTGTTTTTACTATGATATGCCTTGGGAAGTTTCTTTTCTGGTCTCGTCTATTTGGTGTTCTATATACTTTTTGTATTTGTATGGGCATGTCTTTCCTTAATTTTGGGAAATTTTCTTCTACAATCCGGTTGAAGACTAGTCAATACCATTATCCTGAGATTTTTCTCCTTCCTCTATACCCTTAATGCATAAATTTGGTCTTTTCACAGTCCCCCACATTTCCTATATATTTCATTCCTGTGTTTAAAATTTTTTTTTCATAATCTTTGCTTGAGTGCTCCAGTTCTTCAACTTTGTCACCTGGTCTTGATATTCTATTTTCTGTTTCAGTCATTTTATTGTTGAGGATTTCTCCTGTCATTTCAAATAAGTTTATTGAGTTTTTCACTTCCTTCTTTATTTCAGCCTGAGTTTTCTTCAATATTTCTATCTCTTTTGTGACTTTAGCCATAAGTTTATCCCTATCTTCTTTTAGTTCTTTGATCATGTTTATGTCTTTCTTTTAAACTCTGTGTCCTGGGTTATCTTTATGGGGTTCTCTTTGTAGAAATATTCTGTAGGACTGGTGATGTTTGGTGGGGACATATTATTTGTATTTTTCATATTATTAATTTTTCATTGTGATCTTTTATTGTTTGTGATTTTGATGAGATGCTAGCCTTCCTTTCTTGAGCTGAAATCTGATTCTGTTTGTACACTTGATATGACTTGGTTGTTTTCTTATTGGTTATGAAAAGTTGGTTGGTCAAGGCTTCAGGTTCTCTCTTTTGATTTTATATTCGAGGGACCAGATGACTCTAGTCAGGAGTTCCCTCAGAGGCACAGGTCAGGGGAGATTAGATGCTGCCATGCTCTCTCTAAAGGTCTGGGCCCCTCTAGCCAGCAGGCACAGCACAATTTGGGAAGAATCCTAGGCAGAGGCTGAATTCAGGTTTTCTCAGGCAATCTGCAAAGATCTGGGCCCCTAATAAAGGGCACAGAAGCCTAGCTCTGCAACAGTGGGAGAGGCTGCAGATGGTACTAAAATAAAGGGGGTAGGGAGGGAGTGGTGTAATTTGGAGAGCTCACAGTCAGGCAGATGTTAAGAGTGTAGTCCAGAGATCTAAGTGTAAAAGTGTGCCAGTGTCCAAGGCCAGAAGGAGAACAGGGTGCAGGGTTAGGGAGTTTAGAGTTGCTGTGGTGGTAGGGGAGGAGACTCAGTGGGCAGGATCAGACTTACCAGGGAAGGCTGGTCATAGGAATCTAAGGCAGGTTGTAGGAGGAGAGAGAACCAGGTTAGATGGCTGGTCTAGGGTAGGCAGAGGCAAGTTGAGGGTGGGAACAGCCTGTGGAGGCTCTAACAAACAAGACTGAAAAATCGAGCTGGTCTGAGTTGGGGGGATCAGGACACAGTGGGCGCGTCTGGCCCAAGAGTGTAGTCCAGAGTTGTGGGGTGCTAAAAACAAGAGTGGACCTGTGCCCTGGGCTAAAAGGAGAACCTATTTTCTTAAGCGTGCTGCACTTTTACTTTTTTGTGTACATGTATGTGAGCATGTGTGTGAATGATTTTGTGATGTTTGTGCATATGCAGGTATATGTATGTGCGTACAGGTTCATGGAGAGGCCAGAGGACAACCTTGATTGAGTGTCATTTGTTATTTCCAGGTGCCATCTACCATTTTTTTCCTTTTGGGATAGAATCTCTCACTGGCCTGGAGCTCAGCAAGTAGGCTAGGCTGGCTCTTCAGTGAGCCCAGGGATTACAAGCACCCCCAGTTTTTTTGTGTGGTGTTCTGAATAGCTTTAGTTGTCAACTTGACACATCTGGATTGAAGGAGCCTCAGTTGGGGAATTTCCTACATTGGACTGGCCTGTGGCCATGCCTGTGGGATGTTTTCTTGATTGTTGAGTGATGTGGGAGGGCCCAGCCCACTGTGGGCAGTGCCAACCCTGGGCCAGTTGTTCTGCCTTTGCCTCTGGAGTACTGGGATTAAGACGTGCACTACGAAACCTGGCCCCAGTCGAGATATTTACTGCCATGATATTTGGTGCTTGGTGGCTGACTCTTTTCTGGTTCCCAGCTA
The DNA here is from genome assembly GCA_035773235.1 of Eospalax fontanierii. NCBI lineage: Eukaryota > Metazoa > Chordata > Mammalia > Rodentia > Spalacidae > Eospalax > Eospalax fontanierii. Next base: position 33,852,375 of record CM069539.1, read on the forward strand.
TCTTTTTTATTTGTCTGCACATAGCAGAAAGGGTGAGGTGAGTGGACCTCTTCTTCAAGGCCACTAATTTTGTGACATGGATCTCTCAGGATCTAATCACACCCCTCCCCGAAGGGCCCCACTTTCTAGCATTATATAGGTATTAGGAATTCAAACTATTGCATTATTTTCCTGATTTCTTTCATTTCTTGGTCCACATTTTCTTATAACCCTGGGTTTTTTTTTTTTTTTTTTTTGAGACAGTGTTTTCCTGTAGCTGCAGCTGACCTGGACTTGCTGTGTGGAGACCAGACTGGCTTTGATCTCAGAGAGATCTGCCTGCCTCTGCCTCCCCAGTGCTTTAAGTGAGTGGTTACACATAAACACGGGTTACAAAGGATCACAAGAATGTAGGAGTTTGGCAAATGAACGGTCCAGTAAAACAAAACAAAACAAACCAAACAACAACAACAACAAAAAACAAAGGAATTAGGCAAAGGCAGATTCCTATTTTCCCTCCTCGTTCTTTTCTTATATCTTCCTATCTTATCCCTTCCACTGACCAAAGGAGCTCTTAGCAACTATCTTGTCGAAAACATCACAAATGTTTTCCTATTTATTTGTGTATCTTGTGAGTTTTGTTGTTATTGTTGAAAATTACAATATGACAGCTCTGGAAATCAAATTCTTCCCACTCCAGAGTTTGTGATTTTGTTTGCTGAAGGATGTTAGTTTGAAAGTTTTCATAATTACATTTACAGAGGTTATTCTTTGCTGTGTTCGATCAGTGAATTCTTTATCTCTTTTGCTTATATTTTGACAAAAATTTCACTAAGTTTCAGGAGCTTTCTTAGTGTTTGAAGATCTGTTCTGTGCTAAGTGACTCTTTCATCACTTTTCTAAGTTTGTTTTGTGACTAGAGATCAGCCTCAGGTTCTCTTCATGAGTCTCTTCTGACCTGGTACCTTCCTTGTAATTGCTTATGGTTCCTAAACTCATATATAGCTGCTTCAAGCATCCAGTGTCCTAATTTGCTGGACACACTGAAGCTGCACTTGGGCTTAAAGTGGTCTACTATACATCTCTATTTATATTCTTAAAAAAAATTGTGGGGTTTTTTGGTTTTGAGAGAGGGTCTCACTATGTAGCCCTGGCTGATCTGGAACTCACCTAGGTAGACTAGGCTGGCCTTGAACTCACAGAGATTTACCTGCCTCTGCCTCCTGAGTTCTTGGGACTAAATGCGTGTTCTACCATGCCTGGCTTTGACTTTATTTATTTATTTAGTGTATATATGTGTGGGCATGTGTGTCATATGCTATGATGTGTGTAGAGGTCAGAGGACAATCTGTGGGTTCAGTGCTCTCTTTCTGTGGAAATGAATTTCATTAATTGACCTAATCTGGATTATTGATTTATAATTAACCACAGAAAAACCATGTGCTCTTGGGTCTTGTGATTTTGGCACGTGATCTCATTTCTTAGGCGACCTCAATTTGGTTCTCCACCCAAAAAGATAATGAGTAAATGAGTGAATGTGGATATACTTGAGAATTAGCATACCAAAGTGCCAAAGGGCAAAGCCCCTCTTCCTCCACAGTGGAGGTTAGGAAGGACCATTGACCATGGATAAACATTTTCGAACTGAGGATGAAAATGTCAGATGGTCTGTTCAGATTCGGTGGAACCAATCTGGAGAAATAATTTTGAATAAAATGATGGGTGGGCTGGACTTGGGACAGAATTCTAATGGACAGTTCTATCAGCTCAGTACCTGGTGACAGACAGTTCCCAGAGAGAACTAGGGGAAGGAGTGTCCTCCAAATTTGGTCCCACTCTTAAAAACTAAATTTAAGAGTCAGGATTTTATTGTTCAGGTAATTATAATGTTGATGTAGTACCAAAGCATCCTTCCACTGTGCAGGTTCCAGGGATCTAACTCAAGCTGCCCCACTTAGCAGCAAGCACTTTTACCTGAAGAACCATTTCACTGGCCCTCTACCTATATTCTTTTGACCTAGGAGTCTGTCCTCTTACAGGTTTTATGAGTAATGTCTGCTACTTGTCCTGCCTGAATTTTGGGCTAGGCAAAATAGAGACAAGATCTTCCTCCTCTAAATCCTTCAGGTATCTAATAGACAATTTAGAATAGTTATACACAATCATTTGGAGAAAAACAAAAACAAAAGCCAAAAAGCTCAGAGCACTCTGCTATCTTCTCTCGGGTTCAAGAGCTGATGACACTTCAGACACAAACTAATGCCTTGCTGATTGACCATTTTATTAGTGACTAAGAGCAGCCTTCCAGAGCTCTAGCAGATCAATTCAGATAGTTTTGATTTCTTTTTTTTTTTTTTTTTAATCTATATGTTTCTGTAGGAGAGTGAGAGCCTGGGAGCTTTGTAGACTGCGTTTTGCTGATGCCTTCCTTGTCAACACAGTTTTGCCTTCGCTTGTACTGACACCAAAGGGCACCAGAGGACTTGACATGTAACCAAATAAGGGTTCAATCACAGAATAATGATGGTAACAAAATCAGCTTTAGTTCCTATGAAGCAACTTGGAATAGGAACTTTATCAGGGAATTAAACTTTTATAGATGCAGGATCTGCAAGCTTATTGATGACAGTTGAGCACAGATAAACTTGTAAAATGCGGTTCTGTTCTGGTAGTAAATTGCAGAGGGAGCTGGTGCTTGCTGACATGTGGGACAGCTGCAGCCACATGCTGTGAATGGTTGGGTCTGATTTCTGGATGTGAATTTAAGTCTAGCTTGTGAATGGTCTTGAGCAATGCCAAAAGTGACCAAGCAGAAGGGAATGTGAAAAGAATGGGAGACTTGTTCTGGCTTCACCTTAGACATTTCCCTCAGGACTCAGAGACCCTGTCTAGTTCCCTTATTCTTAATGGCACTTTCATTTCAGTGTGTCTTAGCCAGGCCTGGGGTTATAATCGTATCCCAGAAGCAGCTTGTGAAGGTAAGTCTGTGAGTTATCCCCATCTCTCCATTTCTGTATTCAGTTCCCTTCAATATCACCCTTTGCTTTTCTTCCCAAATTTTGTCTCGAGTTCATCCTTCCTGCTCCCTCAGTGAAACACGCTCCAAGGAAACAATCTGCCAAGTACATTCACACTAAGGTAGATATGGCCCATAAAACCTGAGTATAAACCTTCTTAGGGACTATTTACATTTTAACAGAAGTTTACATTTCATTCTAAAAGAAGAGAAGTTCTTATTGTAAAATTATACACTAAATACTCCAGGGGAGGAGGATTTTTAAGAGAACCTAGTTTCAACTCAGAATAGTTTTTGTTTTCCAAAATAATCTAATCTAGATGGTACATTCAAAGAAATTCCAAGTTAAAAAAAAGAGATTTAGTAAAACTAATTTGAAAAGAAACTGGGTAGAAACTATGACATCATTGGAATAATGACCCTTCATACTTTACCAGCAAAGATATAGGGGATAGCTACATTGCTATAGGAAAAGAAAGGATGAAAAGAAGGAATTGGACAGATATAATTTAGGATCATGTCTGTTTTACGGGGCAATAACTCGCTTCATGCCTGTACATGGCTTTTCTTCCTAGTCATTATCCTGTTGAGGATGCACAGAATGGGAGTTGTCAGTCCTAGAAGGATAGGTACCAGAAAATAGGAGCTAATAAGAACTAAGAGTTGTGAATACCTCATCACTTGGGATTGGATTTCATTTTCCTCAGCCTGTTCTTCATCAATAATAAGGGAACAATAGAACCTATTAAGAAGAATTTGAATTCTTTAATTGCAAATTACAAGGGAGCCTTGTTGAATGATATTAAACTAAAAAAAAAAAAAGTTCATGGGGTAAAAGGCTTGGAAATGCCATTCTCTACACTAGATACAATCATTGCAATCTCAGAACTGTAGTTACCTGTGCTGAGCAGGCACAAGAACTGCTCAGTCAACAATCTGTTAAGGAAGAGGGAGAGGCTTGCAGGGCCCTACACTTTATTTCTGAATTATTGGCTATTGGTAGTTTCTGGGAAAAGGGAAAAATCACTGTTTTTAGTTGTGTGCCCTCTGCTGAACCCACCAGGTTCCAATGGATAGCTCCAAATCCATGGTCACACAAAAGACCCTGGTTAATCTCAGTGGGTCACCAAACAAAATGATTAGATATAAATGTGTGAGATTTGTGGAGAAGAAGGAAGGTGGAAAGGGCTGGAAGGGAGATGGAGAATGAGAACAATAGATACATATCGCCCTCATGTGCAAAATTGTCCAAGAACAAATTTAATAAATAATATTAAAACATCCCACCAAGCAATCAATCAAAAATGAGATTTGTAAGCATTTCTTATTAGCTTTTGGGCAAGGCTGAATCCAGAGGGCCAAAGGACACCATTAGAATCTCTTCATTTTCTGGCTGCTTTAAGTCATGTGTCAGTTAAGAGGACCCGAAAATCATGTCTCCCAGTTTAACAATTTCAACAGAAAATGCCTTTTCTCTCTCTTTTAAAGATCCTTCCAAAGGAAGATTATATAGCTCTGCTTAGGTCAGATGTTCAACTCCTGTCCAATCATGAAGTAGTTGCAGGCACTGGGAACTAGACCCAGAAACAGGGACCAAATTATTTAAGTCATCATCTGAAGCTAAGGAATTTCAATGTGTTTTTTTTTTTTTTTTTTTTTTTTTTGAGATAGGGTCTCCTTGTAGCCCAAGCTGGCCTGCAACTTTCTGTGTAGACCAGGTTGGCCTTGAACTCACAGAGATCCACCTACCTCTGCCTCCCAAGTGCTGGGTTTAAAGGTGTGTGCCACCATGTCCGGCAAGAAGATTAAAATTTTAATCACACGAACCAGCTTTCTAATGCAGCATCTTCCCTTAAGTCCATCCAACTTTCTCTCATTCAGTCCCTTGTCCATGCCCTCACATGCTAACAGTATTCCCCACAGCCTTTCATACCTAATAATGACTGTGCTCTGGTTATATTTTCACACTTTGGTTTGTTTCTTTGACTGTGTTGTTTAAACTAGTTGGTAGAAGATGATATTGAAAGGTCAGGACTTTAATTTTATGAACTGTTTAGCTTCATTTGGAATGAGAATAAAGCTCTCATGACTCGAGTTTACCCATTCATCTGAGCCAGAGGCTTACCAAATGTCTGCTCTGTCTGTGGTCACTGGAGGTCAGAGCAAGTGACTGTAGAAGAGATGATTCATGCCATTCAAGTCCGTTATCATCACCTAAACTACTTGCCACAGTGTTCTATTCATAAGTAGGAGCTAGTGTGTGCATATGTAATGCTTTGCAATTTCCTTGAAGGCGTCAGAAAGGTTTTCTAGCAAGCTACAAGCGTTATCCTAGGTATACACAGAGCTTCCTCCCGCCCATATTTCATGGCTGTGCTTGTATCCTCTCAGAGCTTCTTCCTGACACCATGAGGATGTAAACTCGCTCAGACTTTGCCTATTTTGTTCACTCTCGTGCTGTCTTTCATCTTAGGCCCTTCTGCATTTTTTCCCCTTTTTGTAATTGTTTACTAGTTGAGCGCTCTTTACAGGGAAATACTGTGCATATTTCCTCCATAACTTAAGCACCTAGCACAGCACATGATATTTGGAAGGCTCTTAGTATTTGTGGACAGGCTGGTAGAAACATGCCTTATGGAACAAGAAACTGGACAACATTGTGGCTGTCTCTTGGATTTGGAGAATTTGGAATCCAAACAGCTTGCGTTGTTTTCCGGTCTGTAGGGCTAGTGTACTGCTGGGTGTTTTTGGTAAATGTTAAGACTTCCTCCTGCCCAGTAGTCTGTGGTTAGCATGTACGCACAAGGCAGCTGCTCACGATAGCTGACTGTGACAGATCTTAGTTCTCTGCCAGCCGCTTGGATGCTTCCACCAGTCTGATCTAGAGTCTCACACACACTCTGATCTGACCGTAACTTAATCCCCTTCCTTAGATTCTCTGATCATCCCCCCTGTGCTCTCCTTTCCTCTGTCCCTTGCTGTCTGAGCTGCTCATACTTCAGCAGCCATGTGGGACTAAAGCAAAAGTGAGTTCATCTACAGAGCATGTGCTTGGGCAGCCAAGTCCCCCAGGTTTGAGTAAAATGACCCAATCCATTTGGTATTCACTGGGCAGTCACACAGGGACATGTCCATTCTGGGATGTCCCTCTCAAGGGCCAGATGCTGCCTCAGCTACATTTGCTTAAGGTCCTTGACTAGTACTCTGAGTGGGAGAAACAAGATGTCAAACCCCACTCTGTACCTCCCAATCCACTAAGCTTCTCATTCTCTTAGCCACTGTTTTTTCCTCTTCATGATAAGTTTCAGCTGGAAGTCCCAGTCCCACTCCTCATCTGGCCTGTAGCTGCAGATTTAAGACTCAAAATACAGCTTTCATAGGCAATTAACTGTTTTATTTCTAGGGGTAAAAAATTGACACTAACTAATGAATTATATTCCAATGTACAATGCCCTCTGATTGTGTGTTATGCATTAGCTCTCTGAATTTGAAAGAGACAATTGTGTAAAGTCTGCCCATTAATTGAGAATAATCTTGGTGACACAGTGCTGCATACCAGCCACACTTGTCATTCTCATACCAACAGCTTTCAACTGTTGTGTTGCCCTTTCAAGGCAACCTTTCTCACAGCTTGAAGAACAGAAGCATAGACTTACCGAAATATCAACAACTTCCCCTTCTGAGAGAAAAGGACCTATTTAGATGGAACAGATTTGTGTTTCTTATCCCCAGAAAGTGATAATGCCTCAGCAGTTTCCATTATCCATTGGCCAAATGTTAGGCCATAGGATTGTTTCTTCCCAGTAAACTTGGGGTATGTATCAGACTAAAAAAGAAAATAACTCACATGACTCCACAGTTAACTAGAGACTAAAATAAAAGAAATATTCTAGAAATTAATCTCAAGACCCATTTGAGTACAGGCTACAGAAAATCTAACAACTCGTTTTAGGCAAAAATGTTTATTAGCTCAAGTAGTTGTAAAGTCCTTGAATAGAATTGCTTTGGTGTGTCTAGATTGCAGAACTTGAAAAAGATCTCCAAGATTTGGTTCTCTGCTTCCCACACTTTAGCCTCTTCTGTGGCTATAGAAGCTTCAAATTGTAGGAGTTTGTGTTAGGCAAATTATCGAAACCCAAATGAAAATAATACAGGCAGAGGCTCTTCGTAAAAGTGAACTTTATTCAGCAGTGCCGGGAGCTCCGTAAAGGACACCCAGCTCCAAGATTGTGTCTGAGAACATGCTGACGAGATCATTCTGCAGGCTTCCAAGGATCCGGTTCCCAATACCCTACAACGTGGGGACTACGGATTCCTCAGCTCTTCCACCAGAAACAAGAACACGGAACAACCCTACTACCTCGCTGGCATGGACCCTACCTGGTTATCCTTTCCATGCCAGGAGCGGCCAAACTTCTTGGACTCCAGGGCTGAATACACCTCTCTAGACTCAAGCCTGCTAAAGGCCGCAGCAAGTGCTCTGTTACTGCCACGGGGACCTCTCAAACTAAAATTCTCCGGTGCTCTACTAAATCCTATACCAGAAGGATCCTTGCTGTTCCTCTCTTCCTCTCTGCCTTATTGGGGCTCTACAGGACTCTTGTAATTCTCCCCCAGACATCTTTGAAGTCTGGGGCCTACGATTCTAGTAATCAGGAAATCTCCCTTCTAGCCTCCGCCTCTTGTCCCCTTGCTTCCTACCGGCTGACTACTCTCTCCTTTGACGTCCTCTCGCGGCCACCCTGGGGCTCCTGCCTCTGGGGATGCCATGGAAAGAATGTGGACTTGGATGGCAGCCTCTGAGATCTCTGTTTTATTGAAGAACAGGACTCTGACTCATGCCAGGACCCAGGGAATCGGGAAAGCTCCCCTCCAGGTCCTGCGAGTACCACTGGTCAGGAAACGATTGGTATGGGATCCAGTCGCTACAATTAGAGGCTCTGCCAGGGAAGAATGTTTCCATCATTATTAGAAACCCGTCTCACTGGCCTCCAGAGAGGGTGGCAGCAACCTCTGTCCATATTTTCAGAGTAGATTGGACAGCACCACATGGCAGAATAAAAATAAAAAGAAAGATCCAGGGGACAGAAGGGGAGGCCATGTGTCAGATTAACTTGACTCGTAGTTTATAGCCCAACGTCTCTAATGTCTCAAATCTAGTCGGTGTTTTTCTTGGAACAACATCCTATCCCATTCCTTCTCCCTCCTGTAGGACTTCTCACTGTAAACTCCTCCACCTGTTCTCTCTGTGCACCACTTTGGGGCTCACTCCTCGTTCTGGTTCCATTGACCAATGTGACTACCCATAACACCTCCGCTGCTCCCTGATACCAATCTTAGGGCAGTCCGTGCCTTCCTGGCCGACATTCCTCTCCTCAACAACTCTGAGTGTTGGAAGACCCGGGATTCCAGCTGTCTAGGCTCATGCGCTGATATCTCCGAGGTTCAGACAAGTATCTCTGTGAGTGGGATATACTTTCTCTGCTTTTCTTTGCTGTCCTCTTGCACTTGCCCCCAGATGCAAAGGCCCTGTGTCCCTGTCACCCTGGTCCCTGCTCTTTCCCTCAACATTTCTGGGGAAGTCCAGGACTTCCTCTCAGAATCACACGCTCTGAAGAAACCCCACGATATGGAAAAAAGGGCAGTTTTCCTTGCAGTTCTAGTAGGAATAAACCTTGTGTTGACAGTGGCTGCAACAGGAATGGCATTAGGAAAGCTAGGGTTACCATGGCCCAACAATTCACCCAAGAGTTTCAGGCCATAAATGACAAACTTTTTAGCAGTAGAAACAACTGCCCTGTCCATTCAGATTCTACAACAGCAATTGTCCTCCTTAGGAAAAGTCACCCTCTAGAATAGATGGATCCTTGGATCTGTTAATGGCTGAGAAGGAGGGACCTGTCTCTTTTTGGGAGAAGAATGTTGTTACTATGTCAACCATTCAGGAAAAATTGAATACAATGTCCACTGCCTCCTAACTGTAGCAGCACCAGACCTGACCTGGTAGTCCCCTGAAGCAGAGGGTACCTCCATCTGGGGTCCCTGGGCAGGTGTCCTTCCTTGGCTTATACCCTTGATAGGACCCTTGCTCATGGAGGGCATTCTCTGCACCATGGCCCCATGTGATACCTCCAAACCCAAATTCATCAACTCACTCATATTAGCTTTAAGTTTCAGAGGGACAAACTGCTTATCAACAATTGGCCACCATTGACCCTGATCAATGCCAAACTCAGATGACAGCCGAAATGAAGACTGGTCTCTGACAGTTCACCCAAAACCCATCCTACATTTCCCCCTTTGTCAGCCACAAATAGCCTAATAAGATCACGACACCCCATTTCTCTATTATAATGAAAAGGCTGGACTTTTAGGTGTGGACTAGAGAGCCCTGGCTGACTCATCTCAAGGTTACACACAAAAGGTGACTACATTCCTCTGTTATCTTTAAAACCCCTGGGGACATCTGGATCTGGTAGGGCTGGTGGAATTTGCAGCTTCCACAGGAGGCAGATGCCTTGCAATCCCTAACCCGGTCACCTGCTTAATTGACTTCCTCCTTCCTGGTCCTTTTCTGAGCTAGAGTTGTTAAAAGCCCCACCCAGATACCACTTTGTTGCTGGCTGTTCTTTATGGAGCTCCAGCCCTGTCACCCCCTTGAATAAAGTTCACATTTACAGAGAGCCTCTGCCTGGAATTTTTTCATTTGGGTCAGAATACTTTGCTTAACACTTTGTTCTCTTTTTTGCTCTTTTGATAGCAGCTTCAAAACCACAGCCTTAGTGGAAATTCCAAAACCCAGTTTCACTGGATCACTTTGTGTCATGGTCCTCATTATGAACCAACCATGAGGAAGAATGGATTCTGCTGATTGTCCAGGCCCGAGTCATTCTCATCGCTAGACTTGGAAGACAAGTTAAAATCTTTCACCAGAACCCTGTTTCAAGAAAATCCAGGTGTCGTGATTGGAAAATTGCAGGACAGATGTTAAACAAACAAGAAAAAGCCAAGGTACAGAAGACATGGTGGCATACGTCTTTAGTCCCAGCACTTGGGAGGCAGAGGCAGGAGGATCTCTGTGAGTTCAAGGCCTGCCTGGTCTACATAGTGAGTTCCAGGCTAGCTAGGGCTATGGGGAGACCCTGTCTCAAAAAGACCAAAACAACAACAACAACAACAAAGTCAAGGTACTGCTCTTCCCTCTCAACTTCAGTAATACTGGAATATCTTTGTAGCCTGGTACTTGAAGCTTCATGACTTCATGACAACAAAAATGACCATTTACCGAGTGCTAGTCTAAGTGTCAGGAGTTTCACATATGCCTTCCATTGTTTATGACTACTTTGTTTGGGAGAAATGGTTAGTCCATTTCTTAAGTAAGGGAAAGAGATACGGAAGGGTAAGTGACATGCTCAAAGCCATTCAAGTGCTAAAAGTGAGTTATTATATCACTCCAGCCTAACTCCAGAGTCCCTTGTGTTTATTTCCAGAACTTGATCATGTGTAATTTTTTAGTGTGTTTATGAAAAATGTAGGTTTTCAGGCACTCCTCCCAGAAGCTTTGGATCTAATAATCTCTGCTAACTTCTGGGAATATCTTTTGTTAACAAGCATGCTTCAATAATTCTAAAGCTGGACATGTACAATACCAGACTGCTTCTCACAAGTTAAACATTTCAGAAATAAATGGTCACTTTCCAAACCTAACCCATCTTTCCTCTTCTCTTCCCCACAGAAAACTGCATTAGCTTCTCATCATGCTTAGTATGTTCTCTAGATCAGTAGTCTGATCTTCTTAAAAGAGGTAAGAAATAGGCTGGAGAGATAACTCTGTGGTTAAAAGAGCTTGCTACACAGTCACGAGGACTGTAGGTCCCATCCCACCACTGGTGTAGCAAGCTGGACTCCCAAGCACACCTGTAATCTCAGCTTTGAGGGGAACAGAGACAAGGAGGACCACTGGGGCTTGTTGGCTTTCAGCTTGCCTGAGAAAACCAGAGCCCTGGTTCAGGGAGAGGCCCTACCTCAAAGGAAGAAGGGAGGAATGATAGAAGACACCCAATGCCCTTTTCTGGCCTTGACATGCATGCACAGGCATGTATACCTGTGCACACATATACTTACACACAGACATGTACATACAAATAAATAACTAACAAACAAATAAACAAACATTTTTTAAAAATTTCAGTATTTCATTTATTATTTTATGTGTATGAGTGTATTGCCTGCATGTGTGTAAGTGCACCCAAGTCATGCAGTGAAGACAATATCAGATTCCCCTGGAACTGGAGCTACAATTGTCAGCCACTATGTTGGTGCTGGGAATTGAATCCTAGTCTTCTGCAAGAGTAGTCAGTGGTCTTAAGCACCAAGCCATCTCTCCAGCCCCCTAAACATTTTTTTAAAAGGAAAGAAATGGCTTTACTAAAATTTAATGTTCAAATCAAGACTACAGTTGTTATTCAGCCTTGAGCCTGGTGCCATGGAGAACATATAAGGTGTTAAAAGAACTGTCCCACATCAGAGAATAATCATATTTATACAATCTGTTCATTTTCTTCTGAGCAGTGAGAATTAATTTGTATCAAAACACAGTTATGGATTATATTACTCAGCCTGATGCTTTCAAAGTCATCATTAATAAACACATAATCCTTATATTATACAACTTGTTTTATGTCATAGAAAAGGCGGAAAGTACCCAGATCTTTTTTACGAAGCTAGTATAACTGATTCTAAAACCAGCAAGGACAAAACAAGAAAAGAAAATTATGTATAAATTCTGTTTAAGAATGTAGATGTGGGGACTGGAGAGATGGCTCAGTGGTTAAGAGCGCTGACTGCTCTTGCAGAGGACCCAGGTTCCAAAATTCCCAGCACCCCCACCGTGGCTAGCAACTGTCTGTAACTCCAGTTCCAGGGGAATCAGACACTCTCTTCTGACCTCTGAGGGCAGTGCTCAGCAAGGGTACATTTACACACATGCAGTCAATACACACACACATACACATACACACACACACACACACACACACACACACACACAAGCACACACCAAATAATGTAATTGTAAAAACTCCTAAGTGAATACTAGATACTCTAAATCAGGACAAAACTTGTGGCTAGGGAGGTCAGTAGGGAAACAATTGCTATTGCTTTGCCAGATAGATGTTAGGTGTTAATTAAGCTGTGCATTTAAAAACAGATAACAATATTCAAATAAATAGGATTCATGGGAAGTAATCATGAGGTATCATATTTTTCTCTTGCTTTGACCTGGTGAACTGAATTGTAGGGCTAATTGTTTGTTACTCCTGAATGAAATCTCTGACAGATGTCATTGGCTTTTCTGGTTATGCCAAATAAAAACCCATCCTAGTTTAAGAAGATGTCTATTTACAAGTAGTAGTTAAAACCTCCAACCTCACTCAGTTGGAGGTAATTCTGGCCAAGCTGCGCCTGCAGCAGGTGGAAAGGCTTAATGAGAAAAGGGTGCATTGTGTGTCCTATTTGCTTTCCCTAGCTGAGCTGTTTCACCTCCTTGTGGGCTCATGGTGTGACCTCTCATTTCTTCAGAGAGTAGGAGCAGGGAATTTGAGAGGAGCAATGAGAAAAGTCCTGCATGGCTACGAAATGCTATCCAAACACTCATTGCTTGCAAGAAATTTTAAAGCTGAAATTTTCTAGCATTGAGTCCTTTTGTAGGCGATTCCCCCCTTCCAATTTCTTTCTCGTTTCTGGGATCTTTCACCTGCTATTGCATTCAAGCAGGAAAATACACCTTCCTATCTGTTTTTTTTTTTTTTTTGTTGTTGTTGTTGTTGTTTCATTTGTTTGCTTGATTTGGTCCTTCCTTAGAACTAAGTGTTTCATTGCATGCATCTAGTTCTTTTTAGAAGCAGGTCCACTTAACTGGATCCAAGGTGACGCCACAGTGGCAAATATTCTGATCTCTCTCAACTGGACCATGGGAAAGCTTTTCCCTACTCTCTGCACAGCTAAATTTTGAATACGTGGAATCTCCAATGCCTTCCTTTGCTTTGCCCTTAGATCATCAGTTAGTCTCTCATCCTTTATATTTCTCAGATGTTACACACAGTCTAGATACATTCTAAGAGACACAACAGAAGAAGGGAATAAGAAAACCAGATTCTTGGGACTGGAGAGATGACCAATAATTAAGAGTACTTCCTGTTTTTCCAGAAGACCAGAGTTTGGTTCCCAGCACCCCTGGTGGGCAGCTCACAACCACCTGTAACTTCAGCTGCAGGGGATCCAATACCCTCTTCTGACCTCCACTGACACCTGCACATATGTTGCATACATTCACATAGACACATACATACAAATTAAAGGATAAAATAAAAAATAAATCTTAAAAAAATACTGGATCTCACTTAAATTTATTTATTTATTTATTTATTTTTTGAGACAAGGTCTCCCTGTAGCCCCAGTAGGCCTGGAATATGCCATGTAGACCAGGAAGGTCTTGATCTCACAGAAATTCATCTGCCTCTGCTTCATGAGTGCTGGGATTAAAGGTGTGTGCCACCATGCCTGACCTGATTTATTTTTAAATTATGTATATGAGTGTTTTTTTCCTGTATATATGTAAGTACATCACATGTGTGCAATGCTTGCAGAGACCCAAAGAGGGCATCAGATCCCCCTGGAACTGGAGTTATGGAAGATTGTTAACCACCGTGTTGGGAACTGAACCCAGGTCCTATGTAAGAGCAGCCAGAAATCTTAACCATTGAGCTCTTAGCCACTGATCCATCTCTCCAGTCATAGGCCACCATTCCACTTAAAAAAAATTATGGGACTTATTCTAGGGCTGTCTTAGTTACTTTTCTGCTGCCATGGTAAAATATCCTTGCAAAAGCAACTTAAGGAAGGATGGTTTATTTTGGCTCACAATTCGAGGTACAATTTATCATGGCAGGGAAGTCAAGATGGCAAGAGCTTGCCACAGCTGGTCACATTGAATCCACAAAAATAAGCAGAGAGTGGGACTGGAGAGATAGCTCAATAGTTAACAACACTAGTGGCTAAGAACTGTCCAGGGGACCCAACGCCCTCTTCTGACCTCTGAGGGTATTGCACAACATGGGTACTCTTACATATATGCAGACAATACCTCATACACATAAAATATAATTAAAAAATAAGCAGAGAGCAAAGGATGAGTGCATGCATATTGCTTAGTTTCTTTTCTCTACTTACACTGTCCAAGATCCAGCCAGGGAGTAGCACTGCCCCAGAATTTAAACAGGTCTTCCCAAATCAATGAACTTAGTCAAGATAATCCCCCACAGGCATACCCAAAGGCTTATCTTTCAAGTGATTCTAGATTCTGTTAAAGTGACAGTTAACACTAAACGTCACAAAGAAATGATGAGACTCATTTTACAGCTTTGGAAGTTAGGACATGGTGTAATGGTGCAAGGATGGGAAACTCAGAGCAGGAAGCCCAGAAGCACACCGACATATATTTGGGCATTCAGTGTTATAAAGTTAGAATTATATGTCAGCGGGAAAATATCACTATTAAAAAAATAGTTCTTGGAAAATTTGTTATCCATGTATAAAAACACAAAATTTGGAGCCTTATATTACATCACAGATGGACCCAAATCCTACAAATAAATAGAAAAACAGAAGTACCAGAAGAAAATATGTGATCATGAATGTAAATAGAACACATGTGACATGAAATAGAACAGGGGACTACTAGGGATGAACGGTGCAAGGAAGGAGGGGGATGAGAAAGAAGAGTGAAAATGCCATACAGAAACCTATTAATTTGCTACCTTAAATATATATATAACTTAATAAAGAACAATTAAAATTAGACAGAAAAGACCTTGTGATATAGAACTAGTTCTTAGATCATATATCAAAACCCAATACTTAAAGGAAAAAAATATTTAAAATTTTAATACATTAAGTTTTTTTTTTCCAGTAACAAAATGTATTATAAATAGGGCTAGGGAGATAGGTTGGTCAATAAAGTGCTTACCTTGCAAACAGAAGGACCTGAGCCCCAGAACCCAAGTAAAAATTTTAAGTGTGATGGTGGGTGCTTATAATCCCGGTGCTGGGGGTTCAGGGACAGATGTATCCCAGGGACTTTCTGGCCAGCCAGCTAGCCTACCTGACAAGGTACAGGCCAATGGAAGACTATGGAAAAACAACAACAACAAACAAATCCAAAACCCCCCAAAAAGCAAAATGAGTGGTGCCCGAAGAACAAATCCTAAGGTCATCCTCTGGTCTCCACGTGCACGTGAACATTATGAGTACATGAAATGACCCTCCCCGCCCCCACATACAGACCAGTTATGGAGCACTAAACATCAAACACCTACTTGTATTCCAACTAGTTGGGAAGCTGAGACAGGAAGATAACAAGTTTGAGGCCAAGATAGACAGTAAGACCCTGTCTCAGAAAAATAACTTTCCCTTCCAAAAAACAACAATAACAAAACTCTCACCAATTATGAACATTTGGGAAAATATTTAAAAAGTCTAAGAAAGAAATAGTATTCAGAATGTAAAAAGAACTTCTATAAACAGATGATGATGATGATGATGATGAAGATGAAGATGACAACAACGATGATGATGACAGCCAGACAGTGTTCTGACCCTTGGAGATATATTAATTCATTTAACCTTTCCTATTCCCTTCTGAGATAGGTGTTTATTATTCTCATTTCACAGATGAAGAGACAATCAGAGAAAGGGCTTGGCAATGTTCTTAAAGTTACACAATAGGTGTTCAGCTTGAATCTAGGAGACTGGTTCCATTTCCTATGGGCTAAATCCCATGATTGGTCTCAAACCCAATAGAAAAACTAATCAAAGTGGCCAACATACATATAGAAGCTCATTTACCATCAGAAATGTGTACAGTAAAGTACCAAAGTAGTATCACCTACACTCATTAGTTGTACAAAAAGTAAAAAGTCAGGTAATACTAAGTCTGAATGAGGATGTAAATGTATGGGAACTTTCTTGGGGGGAAGAGGATGTGATCTTATTATGTAGCCCAGGCTTGCCTGGAACTCCTGGGTGCGGAGATCACGGTCTTTAACACCATGCCCAGTATTAGTTACTTTTCTATTGCTGTGGCCAAAACAGCTCACAAAACAACTTAAGAGAAGAAAGGCTTATTTTGGCTCATGGATTCAGAGGGATTTTAGTCCATCAGGGCAGTGGCAAGGTGTGGTGGGAGTGTGGTGGCAACTTGTTCATAGGAAATAGAGAAAGCAGACTGGAATCATGGGTGGGTATAACTTTTAAAAGGCTGCCTGTAGTGACCTATTTTGGGTAACCTCCTAAAAGCCCCACAACTTTCACAATAGTGCCATAAGCTGGAGACTGAACTTGAAAAGATGAACCTGTGTGGAGGGGCCATTGAAGATTCACTCATAATGCCCATATTATAGGAACTTTGATTTCACTGCTTGGTAGAAGCACACGTTTACATGACCATTTTGGAATGCAATTGATAATATCTCATAAATATAAGATGCTCATATGTTATGATCCGACAGTTTCACATCTAGACTTTTGTGAAACTCATTCTGAATACAGTAGATGTATTCAAGAATATCTATTTCAAAATTGTTTGCAATATCAAACTTGGAAAATCTAAGAATTTGTCATCAGGAAAAATTATTGTCTTATGTTCATATCATATAATAGCATGCAACAGTAAAAATAAACCAGTAATGTATTTACCAGTACTATAAAATAGTGTTGAATGGCAAAGATTTGTAGTAACAAGATACATATACTAAACTGCCTTGCCATAATATTTAAATGTCTGTTAAGCAATGCTATTTCATATGTATGTGCATAAAAATTCAATTAAAAAAGAATAAGAAACTGGCTCTTTTCTGGCTGGAACCATGGAAGAGGCCAAAGGAAAGAAAGCAGTCCTGTTGGGCTAAAGCCCTTCAAAAACAGGGAAGGAATCTTGCAGAGTTGAGGGTAAGGTGCTATGGGGTGAACCCAAAGGTCCTTAGTGTATTTAGCATCTTCCCATTCGCTGCATCATTAGTGGCACCTTCAGAAAGCTCAAGGAAGCAGCTAACGTGCTGATTGTGGAACTATGTATTGCGTGGAGGTATCTGAACCTGAAGTCAGTAAATAAACTAATCTAAAAATATTGTTATGGCAAATCAGTAAGAAGTGAATTGCCAGGACAGATAATTCTTTGATCACTCAATATGGTATCTGCATGGAGGATCTGATTCATGAGATCTAGACTGTTGGAAATGCTTCAAGGAAATGGGTCCTCCAGTGATCTTCAGGAGTGTGATGAAGGAAAAAGAAAAGCCCATTTTTTGGACATACTGGCAAAAGGGAAGACTAGTTTGACAGGCTGGTGAGAAGGAATTTTTCTGATCTGACCAGTTAATTAACAGAGACCTCTGGATATATATGTCAATGTAAAGACTTAGAGTGATGAATAATGAATTCATGGTTGGACTTCCTGCCTCTAAAGGGAAAGGGCAATGAGGTCAGAGAGATGTCTGCACAGGAAGACTCATGGTTAAAATGCTTAATTTTGTAAAATTCTGAAAAAAAAATCTGTATATATCATTCATCTTGGTGAAATGGCTTTTTCTGAATCTAGGAAAATTAGTGCACATGATAAGTGTGTTACCTTTCTGTCATGGTTACAAAATAGCTGAGATAATAATAAGTGAAAAGATTTATTTGGGCTTATGGTTTCATAAGTTTTAAGTCACAGTCACTCATCCCTGTTGCTCTGGGCCTGTGGTAGGTAGTGTACTATGCTAGGAGGGTACAGCAGAGGAGACCTGTTCATCTCTTAGCTCCAGTAAGCAAAGACAGAACTCGAATGGGGCCAGAGTTTCAATATCTCTCCAAGCACAGGCCAAAGTGACCTAACTTCCTCCATGAGGCTCCATTTCTTAAAGTCTCCAATAACATAATAGGCTGTAGACTATGCCATTAACACATGGACTTGGGGGGAACATTCCAGAACAAAACAAAATCAATGGGTTTTGGACAACTTGTTTGCCAAGAAATTTCCCTAAGACTACTTAGGGTCATGTCAGAATGACACAGGAATCACTTTGAAGGGGCCCATGAGCCAAAGTGGAGCAATTTATGAATCAAAAAGGACAGTAATACAACTGGTCGCACCTTATCAAATATTGAAAATAATGAGCTCATAATAATGTTGAAAAGAGCACAAAATCTAACCCTGAGCAATTAATGCTTGCTACTGAAAGTTGATTGGTGATCATTTCTTATTCTGAAACTGAATACAGAATGAGTAAATGGAGTCTGGAGAGATGGCACAGTGGTTAAGAGCACTTTTCCTCTTGTAGACAGCTGGGAGTTTTCCCAGCAGCATATGGCAGCTAACAACCAGTTGTACTACAGTTCCATGGAATATATTGCCCTCTTATGGCCTCCATGGGCACTGCACCCTCATGGTACACATACATGCATGCTGGTAAAACACTCATATACATAAAATAAAAATAAATAAATCTTTGAACAAAAGCATGGGAAAACATTTATTTTTCCTTTGCTATATATGTTTCAGAATAACTAAATAGCTGATATATAGGCCCTGCTTATATAGAATTGCAATTAATAAACACAGAAGAAATAATAGAATTTTTAAAATGAAATGATAGAATTTTAAAAATTCATAATTTTCAACCTGTAATGAAGTAATTGATTGATAATAATAGGAGATATTTATTAAGGAATCTAAAACTATTAACTGAAGTGTCAATGTGGAATATCCAAATGGAAAGACCAATCTTAGCCTCCCCAGAAGTAGTACAGACAAATACCATATGTGTAGTGTAATGTAATAGGAAGCATCTCATGAGGTTGCTTTTGCCTGAAACTTGCACTTGATTGTTTAAGGTCTTTTAAACTTACAGGAAGTCTGAGGAACAAAAGGATGCTTAAAGTGACCCAGACAGAATCAGCTAAATCAAAAATGTGAGGCTTTCTATAGGGGAAAATGACCAAATTCCTTCAACATATATCTATTATTCTCCAATCAAAATGACATTAGAGGAAAACAGCACTATTTATCATAGTATAAAATAGACTGAAAAGACATAACAACCAAATGTTATATGAGAAACTTATTTAGATCCTGAAGTGAATAAATCAATAATAAAAAGAATATTGGGGACTGGAGAGATGGTTCTTGGTTAAGAGCACTGGCTGGTTTTGGGGAGGACTCAGGTTCAGTTCCTAGCACCCACATGGTGGTTAACAGCTGTCCATAACTCCAGTTCCATGAGATCTGCTGCCCTCTTATGCCTTTCTTAGGAATTGCACCACACAGGTGTACTTACATACATGCAGGCAATGCACATTAAAAAAAATGAATAAAGTCCCGGCGTGGTGGCACATGCCTTCAACCCTAGCATTTGGGAGGGAGAGGCAGGCAGATCTCTGCAAGTTCAAGGCCAGTTTGTTCTACATAGTGAGTTCCAAGCCAGCTGGGCTACAAGGAGACCCTGTCTCAAAAACACCAAACAGACAAACAAGAACCACGAAGAAAATCAGTTGAAGAGAACATACAAAGGGATTGGTATTATAGGAAGTAACATTATTTTTGTTAAGCGTGATGAATGCATGATGTCTATTAAAACAAAACAAAACAAAACTCTTCATTATCAAGCCTGGGATATATTAGAGTAGAGCATGTGAAATGCCTTAAATTTATTTATTTATTTATTTTTGAGATAGGGTGTCCCTGTAGCTGGCCTGGAACTCACTATGTAGACCAGCTGGCCTTGATCTCATAGAGATCTGCCTATCCCTGCCTCCCAGGCACTGAGATTAAAGTTGTACACTATCAAGCCCAGCTTTGTATAGTTTTTTATTTCAACTCTTTTTTAAAGATAATTTGCCCAGGGGGGTCTATGTAATATGAATTCATAAATACCTAACTGGATACTGCTCAGTGCCCTAAAAAGTGAATGTTTTAGAGTGATTGTCCATATCGGTGGGTTCTTGTATCCATGGATTCAACTGAGGTTTGAAAATACTCTTTTAAAAGTTGTCAGTACTAAATATGCAAAGCCTTTTTTCCTGGGTCATTATCCTCTATACAATAGAGTATAACAGCTCTTTACTCAGCATTTATGAAGCATTGGGTATTATAAGTAATCTAGATATGACTGAAATTGCACAGGAGGACCTGTGTAAGCTATATATAAAAATACTGTGTCATTTCACATAAGACACGTGTGCACTGAGAGATTTTGCTATTTGGGGGAATCCTGGAATTCATTCCCTTGTGACTTCCAAGGAATGACTGGGAGGAGCAGCTTTCCTGCCTGTCAGTAATCTGGAGTGCTGGGGCAGAACACTAGATCCTGTTTTTAGGGAGCCTAGAGTTGAGGCCCCAGCTGGGTAGGTACACGCAGAAGCTCCGGGTTTCCAGGGGCCAAGTTGGGAGGGAATCATTCTTCAGATACCATGAGCTCCTGGAATCCAAAAGGGATGTATGAAGAAGGCTCGTACTTATGAGGGGAGCCATATGACTTCTTTGTGAGGTGCCTACCAGGTTAGTGTGGCCTGAGGAATTTTGACCTGCTATGCTATTGATTTGGTGTTTTGCAGAAGCATAGGAGTCCTAACCCTAAAGCACTTCTTTTTACAGTTAGGAAGACAGAGACATAAAGCCATTTAGCTTATTATACTTAAAAAGGCAGGATGAGGAGTTCCTTTAGATTCTGTGCTGACCCCTGACACTACCAGCCCACAGAGCTTTCTTTCTCTAACATCAGAAAGACTAAGGAGTTACAGGGCCCAGAGGTGTTAAAAGCTGCTATCTGCTTCCTGAGCTTTTATCAGGAGCTTCTGTTCTCACAAGTCAAGCTGTGAGAACATTTTCCAGAGGTTTCCCTGGACCAGGCTTAGCACTCTATCACAATCAGCTGTCATTGCACTGCTTGAGGCCACTCTCAAGCCCAGATCCACTCTCTCCCTAAGGCTGGTCTTCTGATCTTTTGGATCTGATGTCTGCTTCTGGGGCAGGGCCTCCAGGGTGTAACATTTTTCTGGCTATTTTCCAGAGGCTAGAGGTTGAAGCCCGGCCCTGGGATTTCTTTTTGTAGGGTCTCAACCAAGTCCAGGCAGCCATCTACCAGGATCCTGAGCATTGTATTCAGATGGGAGGGGACACTGCCAGGAAGCTGCTTTTCTGATTCTGCTTCTTGCTGGAGATACCTGTGATGGATTGGTTGCTCCTGTTCCCCCATCATGTGGCTCTTTCCTTTCTTCCTTCTTTCCCTCCCTCTCTTCCTCCTTTTTTTCTCTCTCTTTCTTCTGTTTCTCTATTTAGCCCAAGCTGGCTTCAAACTTGTAATCTCCTGCCTCATTCTACCAAATGCTGAGACTGTAGGCATTCACTACCATGTAGATCTATTTTTTTTTAATTTCTTATTTTTATTTTTTTGTGTATGACTGTATTGCCTATATGTGTATAAGTGCACCCATGTTGTGCAATACCCATAAAGGCCAGAAGAGGGCATCGAATTCTCTGGAACCGGAGTTACTGATGTTTGTTAGTGGCCATGTGGGTGCTGGGAACTGAATCTAGGTCCTCTGCAAAAGCAGCCAGTGTTCTTAACCACTGAGCCCACTCTCCAGCCCCAGTTCTGTTTCTTTTGATAATAGTTCCCTCCTTCCCCTGTGCACAGACTAGAATTTGGGAATTACTTTTTATCTTCACAGACTTGTTTTTTGTACTAATTTTGACAACGTTTGCCTCGTTTCTAATGAACAACACACGATAGTAAATGTTCATTTGTGGCCTTGTGACCATGTGGTCATGGAACTATGAAAGTTTTGAAAACAAAATTTTTAATAAGAAAGATATGAAAAGAAGTAAGGTGTTCGGGCTGGAGGGAGTCCTAAAGGTAATCCTATGATCTATGTGCCAGATATTGAAGAATACAGAGGGCAGTATTGAGCAGAATGGTTTAGAAATGAGAAAGAGGAAGTAAGAATTTAGCCTACTTTGCCCCCAGTTGCTTCTTCTGTAAAACAAAGGTAAGGACAAAGAATCTAAGTAAAGCCAAGAGGGCTAGACTGATAACCACATGGTATGGCAATGCTAACAATCCAGTAATTCACTTCGTCATTCATATTGCTGTATTCACTCATTCATTCATGCATTCCTCCCCCCAACAAGTATTCACTGAAGCCATATTATGTGAAATGAACAGTGTATGAATCTATGAGGAATAAAACCTGCCATTGAGTTGGAGAGATGGCTCAGTGGTTAAGAGCACTAGCTGCTCTTGCAGAGGACCAGGGTTCAGCTCCCAGCACCCACACTGCGGCTAACAACTGTCCATAACTTCAGATCCAGGGGGTCTGACACCCTCCTCTGACTTCCATGAGCATCGCATGACACGGTTACACTTCCATACATGCAGATTAAATACTCATACACATAAAATAAATAAATAAAAGAGTAGGGGCTGAAGACAAACATGTTGCTGTTCTTTAGAATTCCAGTTTGATTGGAGAGGGAGCTAGACAAACTGATGGGAAGCTGTCATGTTGAGTGTGCTAGGAACAGTAAGAGAGGCATCCAGTGCTAAGGGTTCTGAAAAGGAGAACTTGTTTCCAGAAGGGAATTTCAGCAGAGATTCATAAAAGATAACTCCAGTATTAAATGCAGTTTGGACAGGCATGTGGATAAATACTTTCCTGGCATGGGAAGGGAACGAAGAAGAGAACAGGGGTGGGAATGTGTGGGATGCGTCTGGAAAACTATCAGTCATCCAGACAGAGAATAGCACTTTGGAAGATAAAATCTGAGTGGAAGACTAATGAGGAGGCAGTGCCACAGTTCAAGGGATAGTGGGTCAGTGTCAGAACTGAGGGATGGGGCAGGAAGGGCTGTGGGACTGGAGAGGAAGTATGGCTGTGAGGCTGAACCGGAAGGGTGAGGTTCTAGATGCTCATGTCTGCCTCCTGTCAACGGCTGCTTCTGGAGGCCTGGTGGCTGCTCTCTTTTCTGTTTTAATAGTACCTGTTTTCACATTCCGAGGAAGTCTGGTTGGCCAAATGGTACTAAGATACAGCAACACAGCAGAATACTTTTGCCACTCCCCACCAAATTCAGTTTCATTCTCTGCAATTTCAGTTCTCCATGGAAACTATGGTCCTAAAATATTAAACAGAGAATTCCAGAAATAAACAACCCTTAAGTTTTAAAATTGTGAACCATCTGAGTAAGAGATGAATCTCTCCTGTGCTTGGGACATGAATCATCCCTTTCGCCCAACGAATCTCCACTGTATACATTCCCCCATTTACACCTAGGATCTGTCAGGTATCAGCTCCCAATGCAGTATCCTAATGCCAAGTCACAGTGTCTGCACCATTCACCTCACCTCATCTGTGGCATTGTGTCATCTCACATCATCACAGGAAGGGTGAGTACAGTAAGATGCTGACATCCGGACATGGTGGCACACGCCTGTGATCCCATTACTTGGGAGGCTGAGACAGTAGATTGTGAATCTGTGTAACCCCAGTCTGGGTTACATAGCAAGCTGGAGGTCAGCCTGGACTACACAGTGAGGCCCTTTCTTTTCTTCCTTACTTTCTTTTTTTTTGAGACAGTCTCCCAATAGCCATAGCTGGTCTGGAATTTGCTATGGAGACCAGGCTGGCATGGATCTCACAGAGATTTCCCCCGACTCTGCCTCCTGCGTGCTAAGATTAAAGGTATGCTCTACCATGCTGGACTGTGAGGCCCTTTCTTAAGGAAAAAAAAACCCACAATGTTTGGGGGTATTGTTCTGTGGCAAAGTACTGGTCTAGCATGTACAAATTCCTGGGTGTGAGCCTCAGCATCATCTCCCCAGGATAAAATATATTGAGAAACCATTGTCACATAACTTTTATTTATATTTATATTTTATTTATATTATTTTATATTTTATTTATTTATTTTAGTATGTTGTCACAATTATTCTAATTTATAATTTCAATTAATATACATTTATAAATATATTTTTAATTTATTCTTTGAGAATTTTATACATGTATACAAAATATCTTTTGATCATTAGAAAATATAAATGAATTCCCTTCGGGAAGCAAGTTCTCCTTTTCTGAATGCTTAGCACTTGATGATTCTCTTACTGTGCCTGGCACACTCTTATGACAGATTCCTGTTAGTTTGTCTTTCTACCTCTCCACACCTTGCTCCCAGCTCCAGCTCCTCCCAGCTCCTCCCACTGTACCCCTCCTAACTTCATATATTCCCTTTTTAAAGAATACCCACCAAGTCTATCTAATTAATTATTATTTTGTTATATTGTTATCATATTGTGTCTTATTTGTTTATTTATTTTTATTTTATGCATTATACTTGCAAGCGTGCTAGTGCACTTGTGTCATGCAGTGCCTGCAGAGGACAGAAGAGGGCATCAGATCCCCTAGAATTGGAGTTATGAATGGTTGTTAGCTGCCATGTGGGTGCTGGGATTCGATCCTAGGTCTTCCGCAAGAACAACCAGTGTTCTTAATTGCTGAGCCATCTCTCCAACCCCAATTGTGCCTAATTTAAGAATTTAACTTTATCATAGATATGCATATATAGGGAAAATACAGTGTAGGGTTTAGTAGAATTTGAGGTTCCAGGCAGCTACGGGGAGTCTTGGATTAGAAATCTTATGGATTAGGGGGAATCACTAGTTGGGAATCACGGTCCTTACTTTGGGAGATACTATGCTTTGCTGAAGTGTACAACCTTATTCTGAAAGTCAGCAGAGTCAACAGCATTATCAAAACCCCACTGAGGCTTTAAAATTTGTAAAGTTTGTTGGGATATCTGTGACATTTAGATAGTGTGTGTGTGTGTGTGTGTGTGAATGATAGTCCAGGAAAGGCTGCATATATGAATAATTAGATAAAATGGGACCATGAAAAGTGCCATGAGATCAGGAAAAGTTCAAAAGAAAAGCATTCAGTTTGGGTAATCTGAGATAGTTAAGGAGGGGGCAGCCAAGAAAATAAAGCATGTGATGGTGCAGGGAGAAGGAGCAAAGGGAGGAGGCCTGTGGTGTGGAAAGAAGGGTCTGGGGAGTAGAGTTTTGCCAGTGTAGGCCTACTGGTTGTTACTTATAGGTATCAGAACTCAGCATAGCACCAAACGGCAGGCTATGCTGAGTAATGCAGTCTGCTTTCCTTTGGGTTGAAATGATCTCATTCTCTGGGAAAAGACTGCTGCAGGATGTGCTAGGTGAATTGTAAATGAAGTTGGTATCAACTAGGTGGTTTCCTAAGAGTGAGAATTAGACAGGTTTGACAATGCATTCAATGCAAAGGCAGACAGGTGGCTCCCAGAGCCTTTCAGGTTGCCTTCACAAGCTCTCAAGAATGAAATGGTTTATTCCAGATGCCACCCGCTGCTTTACCAAGCCCAGCTCTCCACACTCTGGAGATGGATTTCTCTTTGTGGTCAGTGAGGCCACTGTGTGGTTTCCCCTCCTGGATTCCCTTTTGTGGTCGGAGGGCAGCCCTTTATGCCTGCTGCTTCCAGGAGCGTGTGTGCTACACAGGAGGGTTTTAGTTTACCTCCTTTGAATGGCATGGCAGTCACCCAGCAGGGCTGGGAGTGTGTATAAATAGAGGGACACGTAAGCCTGCATTTAATATCCAGAACATAAACCAGCAGTGCGTGCTACACCGTCATGTTTTGATTAAGGGCTGCTGACAGCCCCACAGACCATGCTGTGGGGCCCAGCAAACCACCTAATCCCACTGCTTTATCCAGGCAGAGATGGGCAGGTTTCACTGCCAGGAACAACTTTTCTCTAGCGCCAGCAGCTCTGAGCTGCTTTTGCTTTCCCAGCCTCAGCTGCTCTTTAGTGCTGACCCCTGGCCAAAGAGGCCAGGTGAACATGGAATTGTACATCTAATCCCAAGCGATTGTCTTCTTACTCTTTTTTGTTTTTTAATATGAAAGAGTTTTGCTTATGCTCCCTGTGATCCCTAGGACTTCATGCTGATGTCAGAAGGGCCCATTGAAAAGTTCACATTTCTGTGTTTCTTGTTCAATTTCTATGATGTGCTACCGGTCTCTATCCCATAATATAGGGATTTCTGTTTCATTACTATCTGGCCCCAAATCACCTCTCTGATAGTTATAAGCACTACATCTCTACTGTATCATCTATGTAAGGATTGGTCTGTTTCCTAAGATTATGCCACTACTGTAGAGGAGAGCGAGTGCTCCTAGATTAGTTCCCCCTTTCCAGGCTGAGATGAATCCCAAGCCTCCATGACTGACTAGTCCCATTCATGGATGTCTTCCTCTCCTTAGCGTGAATTGTTTGCTATTTACTTAAGTTATAAATTACTTAGTGATATAGTCCTTATCATTTTATCCATTGATTACGGCAGGCAGATTTTGGATTGGAATTCTAGATTCTTTCTAGACTAGAAACTTCATGAGGTTGGGGCCCTGGCTTGGAGGTGTCTCTGTGTCTTTATAACTCATACAGTGATGTCCATAAATAAAAATAGCCAGATAGCCAGAAAGTCCCATTGGTTGAATAACAATGCTCTCTTGAAAAAAAGATTCCTGTACTTATTAGTGAATCCATGAACTTTTAAGAACCTTCTCTGTCTGAATGTTAGAAAAAT
The DNA here is from genome assembly GCA_035773235.1 of Eospalax fontanierii. Lineage (NCBI taxonomy): Eukaryota > Metazoa > Chordata > Mammalia > Rodentia > Spalacidae > Eospalax > Eospalax fontanierii. The sequence goes on from CM069539.1 coordinate 33,879,073, forward strand.
GGAATATGAGACAATATTAAAGGTATTCTCAGGTACAGAAGGGAGCCCACCAAATAGCAATCTACTGAAGGCCTAGAGCCATCCAGAATGTCAGCTTAGAACTGAGATTCCAAGTTGGATTGTTTCTGTGTTTCTTGGGGTGAGATATATTTATTTTATGTGATGAGTGTTTTGTTGGCATGTTTGCGTGTACGCTGCATAGGTACCTGGTGGCCACAGAGACCAGAAGAGGGCACTAGATCACCTGGAATTGGAGCTTCCAAATGGGTTCTGGGAATCAAACTTAGGTTCTCTGCAAGAGCAGCAAGTGCTCTAACTGCTGAGTCCTCTCTCCAGTCCCTGATTCCAAGTTTTTAGGTTTCTTGGGATTCTATTTTATGAATTAGAAGACCTAATTTGTGTGATTGTTATTTTTCAACAGCCTTCATATTTAATACACACATGATTTGAATGAATGGACTATAGTCTGACATTTTGTTAGACATTATAGAGAATGTTTGGGATATTTGTATAAGATGCAAATTCTTTTTATAACAACTTTAGGAGGTTTTATGTGTGTGGTGCTGGGGATTGATTTTAGGGTCTCACACATGCTAGGATTGCTTTATCACTGGGCCAAATCCTCTAGGTCCCCTAATTTAGTATTGAACAATGCCTTTGGAATTCTCTAAGTACCTAAAACATGCTATCAGTGGTTGTAAAAACTTTTCTTTAAATAGTGGATTTGGGGACTGGAGAGATGGCTCAATGATTAGGAGCACTGGCTGCTCTTGCCGGGACCCAGGTTTGGTTCTCATCACTCACATGGTGGCTAGCAAATGTCCACAATACCATTTCCAGGGATTTATGCCCTTTTTTGTCTTCCATGGGCATTGCGTAACACAGGTCCACTTACATACATGGAGGGAAAACACACACATAAAAAATTAAATGTTGGATTTGACTTTTGAAGCATGTTAATATAATTTTAGTTATGTCAGACTAATGAGATGGAGATTCAAATAGGTATTTCATTTATTATACAAAAACTACATAAAAGATAAACAAAGCCCACGATGAATTTTTATATTGTTTATAAGAGGACTTTGATGATAAACCTAAAAGAAAGCTTTCAGAAATGTATTCCGTTTTAGAAGCATTCTGATAATAATAACATACATTCACTGAGTATTTGTATTAAGTACTCCATCTTTAAAAAAAAATCTTACTTAATGCTAAAAATGACCTTGTGAAGAGGCCTTTTTTATGTGCTCCATTTTAGAGGCAAGAAACTAAAGGATATGATGGTTAACCAGGACAGGTACTCAGACTCTAAAGTTCATACACTATTGGGAGCCCCATCCTGAAGGACACACCCTGACTGGCTATGGATCTTAGGAAGTGTGAGGCGGCTTAGGCCACTCATTGTACCATGCTGGGGGTGCACTAGCCTGCTTGTTACATGTGTGGAGAGTTTTTATAACACATTTCTGGTAGCTGGCAGCAAGTAGTTTTTAGGAAGGAGAAGAGATTCTAGATTCTAATTCCCCATTGCTCAAAAGTTGGTCCCAGTGTTCCTTGGTCACATACATAAGCAAGGTTCCTCAATTGGAGGGGAGTAAATGTTGAGAAACTTCTAGATGGTCTGGTGCTGGAACTGACACACCAGAAGGGGATATCTTTTGTCAGAGTCTCACTGTATACCCTGGCTGGCCTTGAATTTAGAGCTTTGCCTACCTCTGCCTTCCAAGTGCTGGGATTAAAGGTGTGAGCCACCACGCCCAGCAAACATGATATCTTACTTGTTTATTATCGTGATACCTATTGTTCTGTTTTTGGAGTGACCATATTTGCCCCCAAATTTAAGTGTTAATTTAGTTTAATGGAATGAACAATGAATCTATTACAGAGGAGGGATAATTATGGAGAATGGAAAATGAAGGATGGAGAGCCAGATAGGGGTGGAAGTTCAAGGAAGAATGCAAAAATGACCTCAACTTATCAACTGGAGGAGGTTGAACTATAATGGTTATTTGTGTTATAACAGTGGCATTGAGATATAAGTAGAAACATTTTGGTGCATGAGAATGAGAAGAATTAATTCTGATGGAGCTAGAGAAAACTTCAAAGAAGAGATGACACCTGAACAAATGCTTAAAGTAGGGACAAGAATCTGATGAAGGAGAAAGAAGGAAGAGTAGCAGGAAAAGCATGGGAGTGCTCTAATGGCCTCGAGGAAAGTGAAAGTTAATGCAAGGGCTACCAGAAGCAGGAACAGAGGTGAGAACTTTGAATGTCCTTTGAAAGATTTTAGACTTGGGTGGGGATGTGACTCAGTGGTAGACTGCTTTCTTAGCTGAGACCTTGAGTTCCATTCCTACGATCACATAAAACTCGAGTGGTATCACACACCTCTAATCCCAGGTGGAGGCAGGAGGATCAGAAGTTCAGTCATCATCTATTGCTACATATTGACTTTGAGGCTAATCTGAGATACATGTGATACTCCCTTAAGTTTGGATTTTATTGTTATTATTAATTGTGTATATTATTATTACTGTGTGTGTGTGTGTGTGTGTAAAAGCCAAAGAACAACCTCAGATATCATGCCTTAGGTGCCATCCACCTTTTTTGAGATGATCTTTCACCAACCTGTGGTTCACTAAATAGGCTAGGCTGACTAGCCAGTGAACCCCAGGGATGGATCCGTCTCTGCTTCTCCAGCAATGGGGTTACAAGCACACCATGCTCAGTCTTTCAAAATGTGGATTCTGGGGATCAAACTCAAGTCCTCATGCTTGTAAGACAAACACTTTACTAATGATGTCACCTTTTCAACTCAATAGTTTAGTTGCATAGGGGCAGTGGGCAGGGGCTTTTGAGTTGCTGAAGGCTTTTGAGCAGGGGAATTGCATCTTTTGATTTTTTATTTTCCAGGAATGCAATGTGGGCTGTGACATGGTCGGGGAGATCTTTCTTTTTCTTTTTTCCAGAGAAGCTCTCAAGGAAAATGACCTTATTATGCCTTTATCCTTTTTTATCCTGTCTTCTTTTTGATACTCTGCCATTTCCCATATCTTTCCTGACAACGTTGGCAGGAGAGGGGAAGTGGAATACCCTTAGTTCTTTCTGCTGCTGACATCTGAATCAACTATTTGCTTCATATTATCAAATGACTATTCTTTCTGGTGACTTGGAGGCTCAGAGACTAGACAATTATCATTGTTCATGGGTTAAAAACCCTAGAGAGTTTAGGAGTAAGTGTGGAAAAAGAAGCATGCAGACAGACGGTGGGACATGCGTCAAAGCTTAGGACAGCACACCATGGACTGAGAGAGATCTCAAAATAGAAGGTGCTTCTCTTGGGATTCACACTCTGGGTCTTGACAGGCAGCCAGCCCTTATCATTATTAATTTTCAGAGTTCAGATCAGGCACCATACTCTGGTGTTAAGCTGTTAACCTCCAGCATCAAGGCCACAACCATGGGAAAAATTCCTCTCTCCCAAGCTGTGGCTTGGTCAGAGTCTTTCATCTGGACATGCCACAAAGGGTAAGTGTTCTCTCTAATCCCAAGATTTTGGGATTCTATATATACTTTGGTGCCTCTCACTCCTTTATACCAGGACACACACACACATACAGCAGAGTCTTTCTTGGTACTGGTCCATGATGATACAACTACAATATGTGTGTGTGTGTGTGTGTGTGTGTGTGTGTAGAAGCAAATACTTCTTCCTAATTTCTTCTGCTACCTCAAAGAATAAAACCTGGAATAATGTGGAAATGAGGAAATTAAACCATTTGTAGAGATGACTTTTCCACAGTAAAAGTCTCTAGGTTCAGAGACAGATTACAGTTCTCAGATTCAGGAGCTTGTTAGAGTTCATCCCTTTTCCCTGCTATGTCATGAAGTTGCAGTCAAGCCATCAGCAGAGGGCTCCCTCAACCTTAGAAGCTGGTAGGAATGAATGCTTGGAAGGCTAACCAATATAAATGGAAGAACTGAAGCTCTGACTGTGAATTTGAAACTTGATGCCCCATATAAATCTTAGGAGTGTTCTTTCTGTTTCCATGAAATACAACATTGATATTTTGATATGGGTTGTATCAGGCTGGTTGTGGTGGTGTACACCTTTAATCCTAGCACTCAGGAGAAAGAGGCAAGCAGATCTCTGTGAGTTTGAGGCTAGCCTGGTCTATGCAGTGAATTTTAGGTCAGCCAGGGCTGCAAGTAAGACCCTTTCTCAAAGAAAAGTGTAGACCACTGTAACATGGATATTTTAACAACATTAATTCTTCCAATTCATGAGCATAAAATTTTATGTCCTCTTTAAACTTTTTTTTTTTTTTTTTTTTGAGACAGGGCCTCACTATGTGGCCCTAGCTGTCCTGGAACTCATTATATAGACCAGGCTGACCTTAAACTTGCAGAGATCTACCTGCTTCCTGAATGGTGGGATTAAAGGTATGCAGCACCATGTCCAGTAGTTTTTTTTTTTTTGGAGGGAGTTTTTTGTTTGCTTTTTGAGCTCTTTAATTTCTTTTGTCAATGTCTTAATTTTTTTTTTTTTTTTTGAGACAGGGTCTTCCTGTAGTCCCAGCTGGTCTGGAACTCTTTGTGTAGACCAGGCTGGCCTTGAACTCACAGAGATCTACTTGCCTCGAGTGCTGAGATTAAAGGTGTGTTGCCAGCATGCCTGGCTAATTTCTTTATGTTTTAGAAAAAGATTTACTTTATTATTTTTATTTATAAGTATGTGTATATGTCCGTGTGAGTATATGCCACATATGTGCAGAAGCCTGCAGAGGCCAGAAGGTGTCGAATCCCTTGGAGCTGGAGTTCCAGGCAGTTGTAAACCATCCCAAGTGGGTACTGGGAATTGAACTTGGGTCCTCTGGAAGAGCAGCAAGTACTCTTAACGGCTAAGCCATCTGTCTGGACCCCTTAGTTTCTTTTCTTTTTTTTTTTAAGGTAGTTTAGATGGATATACTACTTTATTTTATATCTTAGTTTCTATTAATTCTAACAGTTTTTTTTTAACTGGGGTCTTTAGGATGGTCTATATATACGATCATGCTTTCTATAGACAAGGACCATTCCAACTTGGATGCTCTTTGTTTCTTTCTCTTGATTACCCTAGCTCAAACTTATAGTACTGTGTTGAATAGATGCAGTGAAAATTAGACATTCTTGTCTTGTTCCTGATCTTGCAGGTGATATAATGTTAAGTGAAATAAGCCAGCCACAAAGACAAATACTGCATATTTTCATGCAAATGTACAATTTAAAGAGGCTGAGCTCACAGAAGCACAGAGAATAGTGGTTACCAGGGGTTGAGGAGGATGAACTGGGGGAAATGAGAAAGATTGGTTAGCGGTACCAGTTGCAGCCAGATAGGAAGAATAAATCCTGGTGTTGTATTACACAGAAGGGTAACTGCAGTCAACAGTATTTTGTGTGTGTGTGTGTGTGTGTGTGTGTGTGTGTGTGTGTGTGTGTATAATTAAAAGTAGCTATGAGAGAGGATTTTAAATGTTTTCATTACAAAGGAATGATAAATGATTGAGATGATGGATGACTTAAATATCCTGAAGTGTAATATCCATTACACAATATATAAAGTATCAAAACATGACACTGTACTCCCTAAAGATGTACAGTTATTATGTCAGTTAAAAAAACCTAAAGCACTTCTGCAGAGAAGAAGCCTTAAGCCATGAAGAAAACAGAGCACTTCAGCAGGAAGGTATTTGTTAGCGTTTACATTAAATGACACTGTTTAAATTCCTGGATCAAGGTCAGCACAATGTTTATGCTCAGTGTAACTCATAGTTGAGTTACCCTTCAAAGAAACGAAGACGCAGGGTAACCCTTTCACCAACTATCTAATCGTTTCTGAACAGGCCATTTGGCAATGCCTAACTATCAAATCGCAGAGCCATCAATCAACATCCCAGGTCTGGACCAGAGCTTTATAGATGCCAGACCTCTTGTTGGCATTTGCTCAGATTCATTTTGGCTAACAGCAGAGTACCTGACAGATAAGCACCCCGTCATGTATATAAGTCACATTCTCTGCTGGGTAGTGCACAGGGCCACTCCTCTGAATGAAAATGAGAGCTCGTGTAGTGAACATATGGGCAGGGAGGGGAGACTAGAGCATCTGTCTCCCAGCATCTGTCTAAAGGTAGTATCTCTTGAGGGTACTCTGAGCTTCCCCTCTGAAGTTTATAGCAGCCTAGGACCCAATACCAGGTATTAGAACCAGGCTACTCTTTCCTTGGAATTTGCTAGACTTTGACTGTTCAGGTTTTTCTGTCTAATTCTTTATCCTCCCTCAACTTCAGGCAGATAATTACAATTCTTTGTTATGACATCATCTTGAGATGTGGTACCATGAATAAAGTCCATTTTTGTTTGATATCAGGTATGCCTCTCTGAGAAAACTGTAGGATAATGTCCCAAATTTCTGAACAATATTGAAAGAGGTGGGCAGTGAGAATGTAGCTTGTCAGTGCAGGAGGCCTTAGACCTTTTCAAGTTCTAGGGAAAAGAAGGAACCACACTACGACTAACTAAAGTCTCCCTCCCATCAGATCATATGCAGCACAGCAATAAGGCCCAATAGCCACTGGGCTGACTGACAGACACACAGAAGGAAGTGTGAGGAAAGCAGGGTCTGGGAGGTCAAGATTCACCAGCATGATCTGGATGGGCTCCCAGTGAGGAGTGTGTCTTCCTCGGGATGGAAAGGTCGACACATAGGCGCAGAAATGGGGGAAGCCAGCGCAGCCCAAGGCAGTGGGAAACTCCACGATTCCTGTTTGTCCTGGCTTCTTTCATTCACATGTTTCTCATCAGCCACTTTCAGATTGATTCCATTTGCAAAGCTCTCCTGGCAGTCTGTGGATGAGGCTTGGTGGCAACATTTCTGGCACTTTCTGATCCTGTCCAGGCCCTGTCTTCTTGTGTAGTTTCTTGGCACTTTGGCTCGGAGGCAGAAATTGGCTAAGTGGAGGCTGCTGTTGAACAAAGCCAAATGTAAAACAGAGCATTGGAAAGGGGAACTTTTAAATGTGGGGGGAGAGAGCTCTGTGGATCGGGAAAGGGAAGGGCTTCCTTAGAACCTACTGAATCAGGCTCTGGTGAAGGTCTGTCCTTGTCTTGCCTTGTCAGCATGCTCACTAATTGTGCAAGACCAAGAGTTGCATCTCCTTTATGCTCTGGCCTGCTAGTGGGCACCATATAAAATGTCTGGGTCCCACCCAGTGCCATACCTCTTGTCTTCTGGTCCTCATGAAAGCATAGGATCCAGGGGACTCTGACGCTGCTTACCCCGCCTTGTACATCTTCAGTTTAGCCTGGTAGCCTGTCGACTGCTTCTTGGCCCTCACCTTCCCAGCCCCACTGTTGCCTATGTGTGCTCCAGCCTTCACTCCTCCCACGAATTCTGTCTTGTCCCATGTGTACATCCTCCCACTGTTCACTTTGCCACAGCGGGGAGAGGGTGCCTGGCTGGAGAAACTGCAATTCCTTCTTTTCCCACTGTCAGTCAGCACCTGAAAGGGGAACTGCCATGGCCTCTATACCGTGTTTCCTCTGGACTGCTAGCATATGCTCTGGTCCTCAGATCTTGCTGTCTGTGACTTATTTTATTGTTTCATGTATAGGCTAAGAGTCTGAACTTTGGGGAAGAGACTTGATGTTAGAAAGTAGGAAGCTTGTTGTTTTCTGCCCAAGATGTTATCCAGTCAAATAAAGAAGACCACACACAAACACACACAGACATACACACACATGCACACATAGACATGTACACACATAGACATGCACACACACATACATGAACACATATACAAACACACATATATGCTATCACATACTTTGCAATTCAAAAGGACATGCAGTGAAACATCTCCTCATTTTTGTCTCTGATCCTGGTGTGGTGTCCAGTATCCACATGGCAGCTAACAACCATCTATTGCTCACTAAGTTGAGTAATTTTATGCATTATTTCTCCTCCTCTGCATACATGTAGGGATGTGATTGTAACTGAAATGCTGTTCAGCAACTGATGCCCTTGGTCTCCTAAAAACATCTGGTGTTGACTTTCTTTTACATTTCTGTTGCATGCTATAATTTGCAAAGCACCTTCACACCCTATCTTTCATTTCTTTATACAGTTTTTCTCCCCAATACCATAGGCTATTATGTGAGTGAAGAAACTGAGGCTCACAGAGCTTGCACGCGCAGTTTGCCCAAGATCATTCAGTTGGTAATGGCAGAGACAAAACTTGAAACCAGCTACATCATCTACTACGTGTGTGTGTGTGTGTGCGTGTGTGTGTGTATGTATGTGATGTACATGAAATCAAAGTCAGATTTCCATTTAGAATATGGTGGGAGGTTGAAGCTTCAGCAAATTCTTCCTTAGATTTTATTTCCATCAACAGATAGCATGAGACTATTCAGACAAGAATTATGAATCGATTTATCCTCATTGATCTCCTGGAACAGCACACAATCAGGACAATGCAATTTGTCCAGGGAAGAAGGCTTGGCTGGAAGTATCTGATCCGAAGCCTGTGTCTAATGTGGAAGTCAGGATGTGAGCTTGCACGTTGGGGAAGAAAACAGAAGACCAGACAGTATTCATGGTAGAATACCAGTTGCACATTCTTGCCCAATGATCACTCTCAGAAGTTGGGAAGGACCCTTCTAGAGCTGGTGATACCCTACTCAGCAAGTGGGGCAATTCCCAAGCTTAGGCAAAGGGCTCAGAACTGATGATGCCAGGGTGGAGCGCTAGGCTCTGTCTGTCCTCATCTCAGGATGAACTTGTCTCTCTGGGCACTTAAGCCAAGCTCAGGGCATGTGGCTCTTTCCTCCCTCAGGATGCTGTTTGTCTCCAGCAGCTTCGAAGCTTCTGGAATGAAGTTTCTGGCAGTTTAGCCAGTTGTGTACTCTGTGCATGCTCTGATGCATGGTCCCTGCTGCATGTTAAACAGCCCTCAAGAGAAATGGCAGTGTTGGGTGATTATAGGTTCAACAGCTGAGTTGAAGACTTTAAGAAGAAGTACGAATTACTGAAGAACTTTGAACAGAGGAATGAGAAACCTTTCAGTATTTTGGAAATGCCTCTTGTCTGCTCACACACCTATTCTCTGAGCACTGATAGCACATAGAACAGAACTGTGTGTGTTTGTGTCCCCTTCATATTGATAAACGTTAGCACTGGATGTAACGGCAAAATTGTCCCTTATTTGCAGGTGATTGATTCTAGGATTTCTTCTACCTTCTTTCCACATATAGTGGAATCTTCTGATGCTTCATTTTGAGACTGGTGAGATGGTGGGCCCTCATGAAAATATTAGTACCCTTATAGGAAGAGCTCCTTTCTCTCTCTCTCTCTCTCTCTCTCTCTCTCTCTCTCACTCTCTCTTTCCCTCTCTTACTCACTGTCCTCACTCTCACTTTCTCTCCTTTCTCCATACATATGCATTGAGGAGAGATTGAGCAGGTGAAGCAGTGGCCCTAGTGGACTAAGTGTGACAGGAAGGCAGAAGGAAGGATTATTTGAGGGAGGAAAAGTACCAGCAGGAGGGTGGGGATGGAGGGGGCAATGCAGGGAGTGAATAAGAACAAAGTACGCATGAAGGTATCACAATGAAGCCTACCACTTTGTATGTTAACAAAAATGGTAAGTTTAATAAAGAAGTGGAGGTAGGGCTGGAGAGATGACGCAGTGGTTAAGAGCACTGGTTGCTCTTGCAGAGGCCCCGGGTTCAGTTCCCAGCACCCACATGGCAGCCAACAACCATCTGTAACTATAATTTCAGAGAATCTTCTGACACTCTTCTGACCTCCATGGGTACTCCAAGCATGTAGTATACATACACATTGCACGTACATATACACATTCATATACAGAATACAAATCAATAAAAAAACTTTTTTAAAAAGAGAAGGTGGAATAAGAAGAAATTTAATAATAAAAGAGAGGATGAAAAAGAAAAACAAAAGCCCCCTAGATTTCTAGCTTTCAGAGCTGTGAGAAATGAGTTTCTGTTGCTTAGATCACAATTGTTACACATGGCAGCCAGAGCTGAAGCAGATGCAGAGTCATGTGACTAGTATTAGGTTGGTTTCAATGATAATCTAGAGGTGAACAGAGTCCTGTGCTCATAGAGCTTGCAGTCTAGTGCAAGCTAGTGGGAAGAAAGGGAGGGCTGTAAATGAACAATGGAGGGGAGTGGTAAAGGGTGATTAATTATGAAAGAGATTAATGGGAGCCTCCTATGGCTTGGAGAGACAAGGGAGAGAACTTCCTGAGACCATGACCATCAGCCTTAGGTCAAAGAGTGAGTTAGGGGAAGATCAGGCATGAGCAGATAAGAGAGGAGCTTAGGCTTGAAGAAGTATGTATGAAGCTCTTAGGTGAGCAAGGGTTTGACAAGAAACTGACAAGAGAAAGTGTCATCAGTGGAAGAGAATTATTTGAAGTGAGGCTGGAATTTGGCAGGCAGCAGTTCACATGGGAACTTGTCAAGTGGTTGGATTTTCATTCTTAATGTATTCAGAATATGGAAGGGTTTCAGTAGAGAAGTGAAATGATCTAATTTTCACCCTGAATGAAGTGGGGATAGGTCAAACAGAGGGTTGGGCAGCTGTGTTGGGTGAAGGGATTCAGAGCTTCCATGAAGGTGGGAGTAATGAGACTGGAGAGGAACCAGTACTTGAGGACCAGCGACAGGATGGCCAAGGAAGAAGGGGAAACAGAAGAGAGGCCATAGGTGCAAGATCTGGGAGGAAGGGAGTATTGAGTTTGGTGAAAAGCTGGAGACACACCCAGTCTTTGCAGAAAGGAATTAATGCAGCAGGCTTGATTCTACTGTCCCCAGAATCACCTGGCTGCAAGAGTGGCCCTGGGCCGGCATCTTTAAACTTGGCCCTCAGAGTCTAGAATTTTAGTAGTACTAAGCAGAATGGGCCAATATGAATGTTCAACCTCAGTCAAGTCCACTGTCATCAATCTATTTCCTTACACAGAAACATTACCTCTATACTGCTGGGTTTTTGAGGCCAAGGGAGAGTGAATGAAGTCCACATTTCATATGAGGGAGGTGGCATAGGAAGAATCTTCCAGATTCTGCCTGTGTGTGTAATGTCCTTATGATCCAGCTGAGTATCCTTACTGTATCACCTTATTCAGAGTTCAACTACATACTGTGTCCTGAGTCCTCAATCAGTCCTGAATTTCCAAGAGTGGGGTTTTTCCTGGTGGCCCTTGACAAAGAGCTTCAGGATTTAAATTGGCAAGTGAATCAGAACCCAGAAAACACAGAAGCCAGAGAAACAAATGACATCAGCCAGGGAGGGTGAAGTAGAACCCTGAGGAATTCCACAACCAAGGGATAAACAAAGGAAAACAATGTATACAAGAGACCAGAACTCAGGCATAGGACTGAGGAACGTCTGCTGGATTTACCGCAAGGTCATTGGCCTTGGTCAGACAGTCTTTGTGGGCAGTTGTAGAAAAAAGTAGCTCATTAGAGGTCATAAGAGGGAAGCTGTTCTCTTAAATGGGAGGGGCAGAGAGGTATCAGAAGTATGTGGAGAAATGTACACATATTTTGAAAGATGGAAGAAAAAAGACATTCTGGAAGCTAGATTTAATCATGCAAATGAACATGCGATGGCCCACATAGCTTAAGGAATGTGTGGTCCAGCAGCAACTACAAGAAGGTATCTCATGTGCTGGGTGTGTGAAAAGCAAAGTGCACAACACCATGGGGTGTTTAACCCACCCTGAGGGTTTACTTGAGGATGACAGTTACCTTTAATCTGGGACTTGAATAAGCAGAAGTGCATAGAAGTGTAGAAAAGCAGCATTCTGGGAAGAGTGAAGAACATATGCAAATATCTGGGAGGAGGAAACTGTGCATGCTTTGCAGGGGCGTGGGGGGACTTTGGGGAGTGGGAAGAGATGGCTGTAAGGTGACAGAAGTGAGTGGACACAGCATTGCACACACTGGTGAGAGGTGGAAAGGTCAAAGAAGGGAGGAGTTGGCATATGTGTTCGGGACCTCAAGGAAGTAGAGAGCTGTGGCATCTAGAAGGGACAGGCTTTGACAGTAAGAACACACCCTTCTATATACCAGAAACAAAGGTAAAAGGGCGGATTTGAAGGGGGAGGGTCTCTTTGAGACAGGGTCTCCCTGTATCCCTACTTGGCCTGGAACTCATTATGAAGACCAGGCTGGACTTGAACTCACAGAGATCTGCCTGCCTCTGTCTCCTGAGTGCTGGGATTAAAGACCTGAGCCACCTGGGTCCCCATACCTAGCTTAAAAGGGTAGATTTTTAAAAGGATGTTTAAAGTTGTGGTACAACTTTAGGACTGGTGGCAAGAGAGTTCTCATATGATAACTTCTGTTTCTTTTGGTGCAGTGTCTTTCTTTTTTCTGTCATATCCTTGTTCCTGTGATCTGGCATATTTGTAGGCTAGGAAGACAAGAAGGGACCTAGGTAACGGGATGGAGAAGAGGGGGACATCCACTCAGCACTGCTGTGTGTCACACGTAGACCAGCAGGCGGTCAAGACAGGCATTGTGGGAAGTCTCTGGTCTCCAAATGTGCTTTCTTTGATTCTGTCCCCGTTGGGGCCATTCCCTTTCTTTCCTTTGTTGCTGGGATCTGAAGAACCAGCTCCATGTAGAACTGAAATGGTTGCATGGCTTACAGATCAGAGCAAGCCCAGATACAGAACAAGTGGGAGAGAGTAGAGGGGTCAGTGTGGATGTGGTAGAAAAGCTGGACACTGGAGAAGCCTGTGAGACCTGCTGTAGTGTGTCCTTCAGAAGAACTGAATAACTTATAAGGTAGTTGCTTTTTTTTTTTTTTTTTTGTCTTTTTGAGTATATCTTTACTTCTTAATAGAATTGTCAGAGAGTGTGATATGCTTCTCGAATCCAAAATAAGGAAGAATAAGGTAATGTCCTTCTAGATTCATGTCTCCACTGGTCTGTTGACAGTGACTGTGCTTCCTCTGTCTTCTTTGATAAAAATATACTCTTGGGTTCTGTTGAGTAGTAGAGACTGACTCTTCTAATCACAGTGACATGTGGCAGCATCATGGGTAGTGAAGAAAGTACAAAGCCATTTCCCTGGAGAGCTGGAGGTAGAGCCGGCTGCTTGGGCTGCTGGGCAGTTTCCACTGGACACCACAGTTTTACAGCGGTATATCAGTGCTTCACTGTGTAATTCCCCAAGTAGTGTAGATTATGATTAATGCTCTAATGAGTGTGAAAACAAGAGTTGAATGAGTCCAGAGTGGGGCTCTGTTGTAGAATACAAAAGAAAGTCAGTGAGGCAGGTACCCTGAGAGAGGTAGGTGCCTGTGCCTTGGAAAGCATTGGGGTTCTAGCAGGATCTGGTAAGCAATTTCTGGCCCTTGACAATCTGGAGTAGGTATAAATCTAGTGCTGGGTTGTACCCATGTCCATGGCAGATCTCCCACATGGATAGCTTATATATTGGAACAATGTAACTAAAAGAAATTGGTAAATTAGGAAAGGCTGAATCAACCAATCTAATGCTAGGGTATTGGAAAGTAAGTCAATGGGGACAAAGATGTTGAGAATATTGGTAAGATTCAGATTGGGGTGTGGATCTGGAGTCTATGAGGGCCAGAAAAAGTTGTATAGATCTGGGAGAAGTAAAGCAGATGGGGAAAATACCTACAAGGAGGTGATCAAGGACTTGGGAGCCCTGAGGATGAAGGAGGATGTATAATGGAGTTAGTGAAAGATCTGGAAAGATGGGAAGTTGTGGGAAGAGAGTAGGATATTTGAATTTATGACTTCAGAGGTGGAGAAGCTCTGAGTAATCAGTAAGTCAGGAAGTGGTCTTGGGAGGGGCATTGTTGACCCTTGTCATCACTGGACCCTCTCTTTGATCAGACACTCACATGGCTTTTCTCTCTTTTCAGCAAATGATATACCTCTCTTCCCATCTCCTTTTCCTAGGTCCAGCAAGGGGAACTCACAGCATCTTTTCTTACTTCCAGAGAAATTTATTCCACATGTGTCTGATTCACTTGCGTTTACAGAAACTCAAAATCTCACTGTCCAAAAAATCCTTTCAACTATTTTTTCTTCCCTTTCTTAGAAACAGGAAGTTGTTTTTGGCTGAGGACAACTTCTTTTAGTGCTCCCGAGACTTACAAGATGTTTAGAGTGAGGAACGGTGAGGTCTGGGGAACGCTTCTTTGCTTTCTCCTCTTCTGGGGCAAATTGTGCATTTGCCAGGCCTAGGCTGGCAGGTCATGGGTAGGGAGACTAACTAGCATGTTCTGATCCCTCTTCACTGAGCCCAAGGCTGCAAAGAGTGTTCTAAAAGAGACAGGTGACTCCCTCTCTCTTTGCTTTAGTGTTGCTGTTCAGAATGTGCTTGCATATTGCCTTCTCCCTTCCCGAGGGCTGGTTGTGAAGAATGCTTTTCTTTGCTTAACAGGGTTGCTGGCTTGGTCAGCACTTTTAACCAAAGTTAGCCATTTCTTCAGTGGAATGTCAGAGAACTCCCATTTGAAGAACAAATCATGGAAATAAGTTGCAATGGGACACACAGATTTCCCTAAGTCTGACAAGGCCATTCTAGTATATTTGTTGGCTTAAAAAGCAGATAGGTACCTGGGAGTGCGGCAATCCTGTAGAAGAAGCATGGGACTCCAATCTCAGTCACTCCAGTTGTTAGTTTCTTTGGTGTGTTAGATGAGGTTGTTTAAAAATATTATCTCTGCTTCTCTCTTCTCCAGCCTGTCCCCTCTCCCGCCCCCCTTTTTTTTTCTCAGTGCTGGGGATCAAACCTAGGGTCTTGCTCATGATAGCTTGCATTCAATCACTGAACGACGCTCCCAGGCTACTAGAATATTTTCCTATGTAAGGTAAATAAGAACCATAGTATTTGTCTCTTTAATGATTGTCTGCAATGAGTCAGCAAAAACATCAGCTTACATGGATGATCTCTTTCCTTTTTATGCTCTATATACAGTTTTCCTCAGGCTGCAGGCTTAGCTGAGGACTGCAGATGGGAGACATGCTGTTCTAGAGGAGCTTTCCTCAGAAAGACTTACTGTCCTCCCACCACAGGCCACCAAAGGAGAGCAAACCCCTGTTTATCTTTCCGAATCACAGGAGGGCTGTTTCTCACTTCCTCTGCTCTTTGTTCTATCACTCTGGATGGCCCCAGGGGTGGGGGGGTGGGGAGTGGGGGGGTAGCTGATGGTCTCCCTGATGATGATGCAGCTAGGAATACGTAGGGCAGAGATATCCTTCTCTTTACTTGAGGAATTCTCTCCCCAAATTCACAGTCTTCTGGTCAACTGTTGGAGAATAGAGGGCAAAGAACAAACCCAAGACAAGGATTCACTTTTATTTTTGTGACAGGGCCTTATTATCTAGCTTAGACTGGCTTTGAACTTAAGATCCTCTTGTCTCAGCTTCCTGAGTGCTGGGATTACATGTATATGCCACCATACCTAATTTAGGATTGACTAATCTTAAGGACAACAGTTGGAAAGGAACTTGATGCTAATGTGCCACCTTTGAATATTTCTGGCCTTGGCGTGGAATATCCAGATTAAATGGCCAAGTTACCTGCTGAGTCCCAGTCTTAGGGATTCCCATGAGAAAGCACCAGTAGCAGTTTCTACTAGGAGTAGTGGCTGGAAAATGCACACTCATAGCAGAGGAAATACAGTCTTTCCTTCTGTGAGCTTAAAGGATGGCTGTGGTCGGCCAGGGCCAACAATGGTGTGGTCTCCCTCTGCAGCTCTGTTTGCTGAGTTGCTGAGCTGCAGCTGTTCAGTTTCCAGACACAAACAAGTATGTATTCTGTGAGCCTTGCTGAGCCCACACAGCAAGGGAGAGCCAAGCTGGATTCCATTCTGCTTTGCACATCAGCAGCTCTGCTGCCAGCTGAACCCCAGGGCAAAAGCTGTGTCTGGTAATGGTACAGGCAGTCGGGATGACACAGCTGGCCTGACGTGGGCAGTGAGTGGGGACACACTTGTCCTTGATCATTTGGGAGAGAATGAGAAATGGAAGGACATGAAGACTTGCTGAAACACTTCAGCCTCAGCAAACTAGAGCACGGCAATGAAAAAAATCTGCTTTGACTATTTGTCAACAACATGCCTGTGTGTAGAGACTTGTTTGTGTTTAGGTAAGCCCAGCCTCCTATCTCTAAAAAGACAAGACAGACAACGAAAACGACACCAAGTATATGACAACTGTCACCATCGAGAGACCAGCTAACGGGGACAGTAGGGGCTGCAATCCTATTGGCCTTGCCTTGTGCCCCAAGAATCTAAGTTCTCATTTATAGCAGGGTTCCATCTAGCATTCTATCTGTCCATGTTCTCATGTCATAAGAGAAACTTGAAGGCAAGGACAGAGGGATCTATGGCAATGAAATGCAGGAAGATGTAAATTTAGATATCTTCTATTGCTAAAACATAAACCCTTCTTTAAAAATTTAAAGATTTTTAGTTTTAAAAAGGTGTGTGTGTGTGTGTGTGTGTGTGTGTGTGTGTGTGTGTGTGTGTGGTGTGTAGGTGCCTGAGGAAGCCAGAGGCATCAGATCCCCCAGGAGCTAGTGTTACAGGTGGTTGTGAGCTGTCTAACTTGGCTGCTGGGAATTGAACTCTGGTCCTTTGGAAGAGCAAGCAGTACATGCTCTTAACTGCTGAGTCATCTCTCCAGCCCTAGGATGCCATTTCTTTTTTATATGTATATGTGTATGTAGTATGCATGTGTGTATGTGCATGCAGAGGTGAGTGGCTGACATCAGGTCCCTTCCTAGATAACTCTCTATTTACTGGTATAGGATCTTTTGTTGAACCTGGAGCTTGCAGATTTGGCTAGTCTAGCTGGTCAGTTTGCTATGTGAATTCCCTATCTCTGCCTCCTGAGCACTGGAATTACAGGCAGGCTGCCATGTCTGCCTGGCTTTTTACATGAGTGCTAGGGATATGGATTCCTGTCTTCATGCTTTCAGAGCAAGTACTTTATCCATGGACCCATCTCTCCAACCCCTAAGATACAACTCTTGATGTTCGTTTCTTCTTACCCATTTATTACCAAGGTTTGAGCTCTTCCAATGGAAGACTGTGCCAGGGAGGTCTTTTGAGTGTCGAGAGACATGAGATATGAGGACAGGATTTCAGAGGCTCTCGGGGAGATTTCCAGTGCCTGGTGGGGAATGCCATTCTGAGATAAAGTGTTCTTTGTGACACTGGATCAACAGAGTTGTAAAATATTGATGAAATGTGAAGATTAGATGTTGAGTAGCTACTGAAGTCACTGGGAGTGATGTTACCTAGACAGGGTAGGAATTTCTGGGATCCTAAGAGGCTCTTATGTTTTTGGCTTAACAAGTAAGAACAATAGCAGGGAAGCATTCTGGGTGGAGTAAGATACTCTTTTTTAAGAATAACAAGCTCCCCAAAATAACATTTAAAAAATGGGTGGTATATGCCTACAACCCCAGCACTCAGGAGGTAGAGACAGGAGGATGAGAAGTTCAAGATCATCTTTGACTACATAGAGTTTGAAGCCAGCCTGGGCTTCATGAGACCCTCTCTCAAAAAAATAAACAACAACACAACCAACAACAGCAACAACAAAAGAATAAGGAGCCCAGAGGCACTGTATAACCACTATGACCTCTAGATTGGAATTTCCTCTAACACAGGAGTTCTCAAAGTGTGGTCTTCAAACCAGCAGCCTTCACATTACCTGATTGTTAGGAATGCAGATTTTTCAGTCTGATCATCAATCATGTTGGACTGAGCCTTCTACATGATGCCTACTGAGGTTTGAAAACCACTGATCTAGATCATACAAATGAACAGTTTCCCGTTCATGAGCTGGACTCAGCAGGCCTGTCAGAACTTAAAGCAATAATCTTCTTATTGAAGGTTTGACAAGACACAGGCAAGATGTCAGCTGCCCTGAGGGTACTTGAGGTGAGCTAACCTAGGTTAGCCTTTGTTTTTGGATGCTGGGTCCCTGTCCTTGGCAAAGAAGTAATGAACCAGGCTAGACCGTGTTATTGGCATAAGATCACACTTTAGTTCAGAGACAGATTTGCATAAATATTTGAAGTGGGTCCACCCCAGCAGGTGGCAGCCTGAGAATATGTGGCCTTCTACAACCCTGTGATAGACACCACAGCCTTTTAGACAATGGATTTTAACATTGAAGATAGTCATGGTCACTTCCAAAGACAGCTCTGGGTCAGCTATGGAGCATGTTTTGATATAACCATCAACTCCTGGCCCCATACCTCTCTTATACTGATATTTCCCCCCCATGAGGTAGATCGCTTATTGGGGAATCCAAATAGAAAATACTGTTTTATAAATTTAACTTTGCTAGTCCTTTGCAAAGAGGCTGGTTCTGAAGTTTCCCATTTGGGATCAATAAGTGCACTTTTACCTTTTAACCTATGTCCTCTACCAGAATCTAAGCAGTCTTTCTAGTCCACTAGACAGTCAGCTGTAGGCTCTGTCATCCTTATACTCTCTTTTCCTCCTCCTTATGAATTTGGGCAGTACCCAAAGGGCTGCAGCAATGGGAGGTGTGAGAGGGCATGCCATCTTGATATGTAACATCACCTCAGAGGGGACCCTTGTCTATACCCCAGCAGCCCAAGTCTGTGAGCATAAGACATTCTCCCCAGGGGTCACAGGGGACATGATTGGCTTCCACAGGGCTTGGCATCTTCAGGTTTCAGAGCCTCATCACAGGTGTCAGAAGCCTGGCCTAAGGGGTCCCTGCATTCCACAGTCCGCCGCTGCCAACCACCTCCACAAGTACTGGAACACTCAGACCAGTCCCCCAGCACCCACTCTGCATGGGGCAGTGGCTGGATGATGTTGGTGGTTGCTCTTTCTTTGCTGTTCTGCACACTGAAGTTCATGCCACTCGGAACAAAAAAGGTGTATCTGACTTTGGGGGGGAAGCCCCCACCAGGTATAGTCAGAAGCTGTAATGTCAGAGGCTCGGGTAGGGCCCGGAAGCTCTGCAGCCGCTCCAGGGTGGCCATGGAACCGCTGTACTTTAGGATGGTCCCCTTGACCAAGATGTCCTGTTCTAAGGCAGAGATGGCCAAGTTTCCATTGAGCAGGTACTGCTCGTTGGCCGTCTTCAGTGCTAGGTAGCTGAAGTCGTTCTGGATCCCCGGGTGGCTCCGTTGTTTCACATCAATGTTTGTAGCACCAGCTGGGATGGTAACAATATCATTGTATCCATAACTGTGGCAGAGACAGAAAGACTCTGTTAGGACTGGTGGCTCCCCAGCCTGGAAACTAGGTGCCTGGTAGTGGGCAGACAAAAGTAAGTAGCAAATAATAATTGCCCCAAATTATAACTAAATTACAAGATTATCTTGTGTGTTGGGATTTCCAAGTTTTTTTTTTTTTTTTTCTTCATCTGGAAAGTCTGCTGTGGATATTTGAGTTGAGGCATTTAGATATGTAGATCTAGACAACAATATATACAGGAAAGCCCAGAAGAAAAGCATAGGCAAGTTGGTACCTCTTGGCTCAAATGAGATCTCAAATACATTAAGTTCCTTGCAGTGGAATGAAACGGGGCTTGGTAACCCCCATGCTTAAAATTCAGACTCATAGGAAAATCTGATCCCTTTATTCATGTCAGAACCCATCCAGGACAGAGGACTCACACTGCCTCTTTGAGTCAACCTGCATCTAGTACTGGATTACTATGGACCTGGGGGAAAGACAGCGAAATAAAGGTGGGTTCTTTAGCGCCACCTTCTAAGTGTGCCTGGACACCCTGGGAACCAAGGTTTTCAGTGATGAGGTACTATTTGGGAAAATGCTTCCAGTTCATTTTAGGGCATAAGGCTTTATGCAGGATAGGAAAGTTTAGTTCTTTGTTCTCCTACAAGGGAGCTGGGTCTCATAGACTTGAGAGAAAGCACTGAGGAAGATAATCAGGTGGATTCTTTTACTATTCTTGCTGCATGCCCAGATGGGGTCAACTGCTTAATCTAGGGCTATGAAAGTATCTAATACCTATATGTCTAGCAGTAGCTAGGAGGAAGTGGCTAAGGGACCCAGGATCTGAATAGCTCATGTCTTTTTTTCCTATTTATTTTGAGCTTAAATTTGAAAATACTTCTAAGTTGTCTGCTGTGAACCTGGTCGGTCTGTCTATCTATCTATCTATCTATCTATCTATCTATCTATCTATCTATCATTTATCTATCTATCTGGAAGGAAGAGAGGGATGGAGGGGAGAAAGGAATGGATGGGTGGATGAATGGAGGGAGGGAGGGAGAGAGGGAGAGAGAGACAGATTATGGGGAAGGGTAAGCTTCACTGTATAGAAAACTAGTCAGTAAAGAAAGGAAAACTGTGGGGTACTTGGGCTGGGTCAGTGGGAGGAGGCTTGGCTGCTCATACAGCTGTGAGAAAGTTGTACTTGACAGCAGAGTGTCAGAGTGTGGCCCACAAGAAACACATGACCTTGTCTTTACTCTCCAGGACTCTGTGGGAAGTACAAGGGGCAGCAGACAGTAAATACGACCTAGTACTTGAGAAACCTGGCTTGGCATGCAGAGGGACCCTAGGTTTAATCTCCAGCACCACAGGAAGAAACAATAAAAATAAAACAAGAACAAGAACAATAAGAAACCCAGGTTTTGCTTCTGGTGGTCACTTATTCTCATTGTGACCTCAGAATAGTTGATCTTTTCACTCTTCAGTTCTTTCTCCCTAATGTAAGAAGTAACAGTAAGCACTTCGGAAACATTGGAAGCTCCACTGTACACCGAGTACTAGGATGTGAGAAGAGCTATGAGTCCTTAGACTCACAAGGCTGCTGGTGGGTCTCTCTTTCATGCCCTCTTCTCTGATGATTATCCACAAGAAGGACATGGCTTCCTTACCCTGGGGAGAGATGTCCTTTCTATAACTGGCCTGGGGGAGTTGTTTTGTGGCCAAGGTCTGTGTTACTCAGTGTTGCTCTCCTACTGACTCAGAGCTGATGCATTCGGTCTCTAGCTCTAATAAAACAACTGCTGCCCTGGTTCCATTCCCTGCTACAGGCGTATGGGTGCTCTACCTATCCCACTTCAGAAATCCTTAGAATGACTCTGAGAGGGAGATGGCCACTGACATTCTATACCGAAACAGAGGCTTAAAGTAGTCACAAGACTCACCCCATCTGCACAATGATTAAGTAGCAGTTTCAATTCTAGTTTGAGACCAGTAGCATTCAAAGCCCTTTATGTTCTGCCTGATACAACCTCTAGGAGACTTACCTGGAGGGGGTGAAGGAGCCGGAGACCTTCCTGCAGGAGGTGCCTTTGCCCCCACACACTCCACATTTGTCCAGCTTCTTAGGCGAGTTCACCACGTGGTCACAGCCAGCCTTGATGCACTGGCCTCGGACACAGATGGACAGACTATCGGGCCCACACAGAGTGCCATCGATCACCTGGGTAAGGAAAGTTAAGAGAGGGTGTGTGGAGCTCTGAAGCAGTCTGCAGGTGGGGTGGTAATAGGCCTCCTTCCATCTCCATGCTTCCAAGAGTGTTCTCACCTTGGCTTCAAACACTTTGAATTCACTACTCCCTCGGGCTCTGCAAAACAGCTTGCATCGGTCCCGGGGGGACACCCCTGAATATTTGGGGACCCACTGCCGGAAATTCCCATCCAAGTCAGTGAGGTTGTAGGCATTATATTTCTCACACTGCTGCTCTCTGAAGCTTTTTCCTGAAAAGAGTAAGAGATGGCATGGAGATAACATACCTGCTGAGGAAGGACCCTGGTAGAGAAAGCTGGATCCAGGACCCCTTTCTTCCTCTAGGCTCTGGACTCAACTCAAGGAAATAATGACAGTGTCCCTGGGCCCAGCATTTCTAGACGTGCCTCGGAGCAGGTGTGACTCTTCCTCAAAGGTGTGAGAAAAGGAGCCATCCAGCCTCACACTGGGCTTTCTGGGACAAATATCTTTCTCATTTGGGAATGTGTGTGTGGTCAGCACAGAACAGTGCACAGAGCTATATTTTCAGGACTGCTAATTATACTCTGTATTGACTTCCCTGGTGACACTGGACATGTGGCCACAGACTCATAGACTTACATTTCTAGCTTTGGTCTGGCCTCTACACCCCACTTCGTAATTGGTTATCTATGGGAGAGCTCCATTTGTGGACACTATAATTACCCTCAACTCAGCCATGCGAAGCACCATTTTGTCTTTCCAGTAACTGGTTTGGTTTGACATTATTATGCTCCTGAATGAGATGGGCACTCTGGCATCCTGAACATTTGAGAATCTCTGCTGTTTCTTTTTAAAAAATATTTTATTTATTATTTTTATTTTGTGTGTATGAGTATGTATGTATGTATGTATGAGTATGTATGTATGTATGTATGAGTATGTAGGTATGTATGTATGAGTATGTATGAGTATGTATGTATGTATATGTATGTATGTGTATGTATGTATATATGTATGAGTATGTATGTATATATGTATGTATGTATGTATGAGTATGTATGTATATATGTATGTATGTATGTATGTATGTACTGGTGTCGTGCAGTGCCCATGGAGGTCAGAGGAAGGTGTCAGATCCCCTGGAACTGGGGTTATGGATGGTTGTTAGCCACCATGTGGGTGCTGGGAATTGAACCCTGGTCCTCTGCAAGAGCAGTCAGCACTCTTAACCACCGAACCATCTCTCCAGTCCCTTTCTGCTGTTTCTAATATACCGTAATATCCTCTACTAAGTTCAGAAAAATTTGATTTCAGATGCCCGCACATCATTCTCATAATCCCATGTCTCTCATGTCCTCACCTGGGAGCTCTGAGCTCAGTCTTCTGTATTCTCTGCCTCCAGACCAGTTTAATACCAGATGTGGGTAGTTCCCTTGCACAGTCCTGCGATTAGGCCTGCTCTTCCTACTATGCTTCTCCACCCTGCTGTTTATCTGAATGGCCTGTGGAGACTTCTAAACACAGACGCTGAATTTGTGAATAAGTATAGCTGAAGGGGTCTTGGCTGTGCTTGGGAAAAGTTTTCATATGATCTGGTAGGACAGCTGTAGTGGATAAACTCCAGATACCGTTTCAGGCTTTAAGAACTTTTGTGGGCTAGCCTTGACATACTGCCGCATTCTGCTGGACTCCATTTGAGCAAGTGATAGCAATCCTCAGAAGCCTGGGCTTTGTGACTCATAGAGTAAACCTTAATTGCTGTGTATAGAGTTTGTGTCACTAATCACATTGCAAAGTCCTTGAGGACAGAGACTGTGCCTTATGCATTTTTTTACGTTCTCTATACTGTTTATTATAATTCTGGACACACACAGGCACTGTCAAATACTTGATGGAAGTGGCTGATCTTGGTGCATCTGAAATCATGACATCACCTATCTTTCATGCCTACCTTGTATCTTCCTTTCCCCAGAATGTCTCAGCCGACATGCCCAGCAAACTCTCACAGTTTCAGAGTGGTTTCTAGAGCCTCATACTATTGCTGGTCTTTCCTGTTTAGCAAAACTGCAGAGCCTACAGATTTCCCTATTAGACACCAATTCAATGCCAGGGCATCTTGGCACTTGGGAGAATTTCTCCTAAAGCTCTGCTTGTCTTTTCATGCTGCCAACATTTCCTGGAGCTGCCCAAGCTAGAGCTGGAGGAATGGTGGGGGAAAAATATCCCACAAAAAACTCTTCTTTTTCTAAGTTGGCCACTGCTCCTCTCCACGTTGGAGTTCATGGGTGTCTTTTCTAGCATGCCCTCAGGGATAGGAATGATCAAGGGAAGGCAGAGGTGGTGCTTCTTCCTGAGAAGATTCTGTTAAGCAGTTGCCAGGGACCCAAGGGAAGATGGGGAGCTCTTCTCAGAAAGAATGTACCCAGGAATTGCACTCAGAAATCCTCCCTCCTGCCTGGCCTGAATGTTGGCTACAGAGACCTTGGAGGTTTGGCTCTGACACTTGCTTTGGAAAAGACTTCCATATGCACACAGACAAGGACTTAGATGCTTCTAGGAGGGTTATTATCCTCGACACACCAACTCCTCTGTGAAGGCTCCTCCCAGATAGGCTTTGTTGGGAGTGACACGCTCTGTCTCTACAGCTCAGAAGACTAGGACCAGGGCAATCTCTCCCCTTTATATTACCAGTATCTAACAATTGTGAGAGCAGTCCTGGGTTCCTGAGAATGTTTCTAATCTGCATCTTTCAGAGTCCATGTAAGTCTGGACCACAGGCTCAACTATGCACCCAGGGAAACCACTCTTCCTCTCCTTTTGGGATCATTTGCACCCAAACCAGTAGCTGCTTGGGCAGGTGATTACCATTAGGTGGGCATTCCTCTGTGTTGCATGACTGGTACTTGGCTCTCTCGCCCAGGCAATATCTTCCTCCATTCTGAGGCTCAGGCTTGTCACACTCTCGGTGTGAAAACTGTATTCCTCCTCCGCAGGTTCGGGAACATTCTCCCCAGGGTCCCCATGGACCCCAGTCTCCATCTACCACAGCCTGCAACACATAATGTCACAGAATCAGGACCAAAGGGGAGGGACTTCAGTTGCCCATGCCACTTGGTGGCTGTGGACCTGACTTCCTCATCTATTTATTCTCATCTGAGTGTGTGGAATTCTGTAAATGATGTCAATCACTTGTTTAGTGATGGTGTGGCCTGCTTGGCTGAAGTTTGCTGACCTTGTTCATGGTGACTGGCCACTGTAAAAACCAGCACTTTGCCCTAGTCAGGTGCTCAACACAATAGCTGTTGAATGAGTCTGAGAAAGTCTTTTATGGATAAGGTTGGGTTTGGTGCAGTAGCTCTCCACTGGGGTTCATGTTGTCTTCCACAGGACACTGAGCAGTGTCTGGAGTCATTGTGGTTGCACCATCTGGGGAGGGTATTCACTACTGGCCTCTTCTGGGTCAAGTTAAACATGCTACTAAATATTGGAGCAGTGCACAGGTCCTCAAAAAAGCCTTTTCTGGCTGTGAATGTCACTAGTGTTGAGCCTGAGAAACAGTCTAGGTAAATGCACTGAGAGGTCCTGCCACAGTTCTGTCATCTATCAGTTCCAGTGCTAGAATGATGCTGGGCAATAAACAGAATCACTTCTGAGTTCACAGCTGACTTTTGAAAACGAAGCTCAGTAGCTCCATAGAGGATTCAAAATTATAAACATTTTTTTTTCCAATTACGAAAGCAACATTTGCTCATTTAAAAAATGCAAACAGAAGAGTGTGAAAAGGGAATACTTTAAAAATGCACCACTGCCAAGATACAACTGTTTCCATGATTTTCTTCAGTAGCCTCTCATTCTTTTGCTCTGAATATAAAATCCTAAAGGTGAGGTGATTTCATTTGACAGCGACATGACTCTCTATACAGAAGTCAGTTTCTGATCCTGCCTTTTCCCTTTATATGATTCCATGACTGTTTTATGCCACTATCTCGTCATCGACAGTTTAGTTCTGCCTCTGGAGGATGAGTGGACAGACCCTTCTCCTCTGCCCTCAACACCACCAGAATACAATGAGTGAGGAAAACAGGAGGTGGCTGCATCAGCCCAGGTTTCGGATGAGAGTGTGCAACTTCCATGGCTCAAGAGCACTCCTCAGAGCCTCAGCACAGAGGCATGCCATCTTAGACAGCCCTTGGAGCATGCTCTGGCCACCATGGCGATTCAGCACTGGGCAGGTCCCAGGCTGTGAAACTCATCGGATGGTATTTCATTATGACGGCTCCGTGACTTGCAGTGAGAGAAATGTGATCAGCCTTGCTGTTTGGATGCATTATGAGCAAGGCGAAGAAGGGAATCACTTAAAACCCTCACTGGAATTGCCTTGGTTTTTCATGCAAGTTTCCTCTGTACTTGGCCAAATTCTCTCTGCCTGGACACCATTCTGATCCTTTCTCCTCTCCTCCTCTTGGAGCATGGAGTTCCTACGCTTTTTTCTCTGATCTCTAATTAGGAACTCAGCTCAAATGTGGTAGGCTATGACTATTTTTGCTTGGTCCTTGAAGAAGTGATCCTATCCCACCATTCTCTCTTTGTAGTAGATCCATCCAAGCTTCCATCTACTGAATCCCACCCCCCTTCTGATCTTCACGTCTCTCACTAATCTGCACAAATCAACTCTGAAACAGCACTAAGAAGGAGTTACCAAAATCCTGGGAGCAGTGGTGACATCGTGCTGACCATGAGTCTAGCGTCTAAGCTCTTCATGTATGTGAGCAGTTATGATTTGGGTTTTTTGTTGTTGTTGTTAAAAATGAGTAATTTTTCTTAGAAGCCATATATGGCAGCTTGGCTTGACGTTTCTTAGCTCCTGACTCTCAAGTGTGCTGCTGTCCTCCTTGCAAACAGCCCTTGCCTTCCCCTCCAGCTTTCCTCTCCCTTTTCTTCCCTCCACTTCCTCACCTTGGGGTTCTCGGCTTCCTCCTTGGGAAGACAGTTGCCATCTAGGCAGAAGTGCTCTGGCCCACAGGGCGTGCCATCAGCCCAGAGTAGGCTGCCATTCTTTGTGTGACAAATGGGCTCATTGCTATCCTTGTGGCGGCACCAGAGCTGGGCACAGATGTCCTCCACAGAGGTGTTGGGGCAGTGGCGGAATTCAGGCCCAAAGATCTGCTTGCACTGCTGGTCCAGCTCATAGAGGGTGCTGTGGCCTGGCAGGCCTGTGGGGAGGGGCAGGGCCGAAGTGGGGGCATCCAGGAGACAGTCTCCTGAGAAGAGAGGAAACAGATCAGTTAGAACAAGGGCGGGGTCTTGCTTTCAGCCCTCCATGGTCTCCTGTACTAAGCTCCAATTCTATATGATGCTCTTTAGAATCCAGCCATCCCAGTTTCCTCATCTCTGATCTAAACATCATCAATGTCCAGCCATATACAGAGAACTCATTTAATTCTGGACAACAGGAGCAATGGTTTATGTAGAATAAGCTTTCTTTTGCTGTCCAGAACATGTCAGATGCATTCCCTGTAACACACAACATGTATCTAGTGAATACCAGCTCATTGTAGTATTAAACCACATTGTGATGTGTGTGTGTGTGTGTGTGTGTGTGCAAATGTGCGCTTGAGAACCATGACGTGCAATTAAAGCCTGAGTATTGATGTTTGTACAATCTATTATTTTTGCACCAGCAACACCCTTGCCTCCTTCGCCCAGAAGAATCTAGAATATACTGCTTTACTGCTTCATTCAACAATTCAGATTTCTTTAACCAGACACCCCCATTCCAGATCTTTGTTCTCATGTGATCTGCCCACAGCCCTTTTGCCATTTCTGAGTTGCCATATGGTCCACAACTCTAGCCTGGAACATTCTCTTCTCTGCTCTTTCAAACTACAAACATTCTTCCATTCTTTTAACTTCTGCTTAAACTCACCACTTCCAGACAACCTTCTCGGACTAATTTCCTCTTGCTTTGTAATGAATAAATCTAACTTAGCCCAGGGCTCATGCTATGGGAAGATGGGACAAGGAAGAACACTCTGGGAGAATGCTTAGCATACCTTTCTAGAATGACATGCCTCTGAGGTCTCTCCCCACCCTATAGACTTTGTGAGAAAGCACAGCTGCAGGGAGTTTCCCAAGGACAGCAGGTGCCAGTAGCCATCGAAGAGGCTCCATAGCAGTAAGATGGGAGAGTAGGGAGGAGCTGAATGGAGCCTACCATGGCCATCGTCCAGGAGCTCTGTTAGGTACATGGCACTGCAGGGAGACCAAGGCAGCGTCTTGTTCACGTGGATGAAGAATGGCGCCATCATGTGGTATTTGCCCATGGACCCAAAGAGTCTCATACAGGGCTTAGAGTCATCGTGGGGCATGCTGAGAACGTGCCCTGGGGGAGTAGAGAGTTGTGGTTCACTCCAGGTGCTCCCACCCCCAGCTGCCCCGTCCTGCACATGTGCTCTCCACATGCCCAGCAGTGGTGATGGTCCCCACAGTGCTACTGTGTCATCAGTTCCTCATTGGCCCAGTCAGCCAGACTCCCTGAACACTTTTGTTTCAGGTCTCACTCTGGGCTTCCTCTATCCAGGAAGCCTTCTCAGATGCCTGAGGACCACTGAGACCTGTCTATTCTCTGCCCACCCTGTCTAGAACTCACACCCACTTCTACTGTTGGCTATTTAACATGACACTCTCTTCATGAGCCATCTCCCCCTGAAGCTTTATGGCTCAGCTTGGGTACAGTGTCACGGTAACTGACACTTGTTCCGTCTTTTGGCATTTCTGGGTAATGCTGATGATGGCTCAGGATATTGATTTAATGCTTTGATCTAATGTTCGGGGTGGGAGTGAAGTTAATAGCCTGAAGCACAGCATTATTTGCGTAGAACCACGCTATCAGTGGAGAAGTGTGAGGCTGCCTCCTTCTCAGCATCCAGGCAGCTGCAGATCTGGAAGAAGCAGCTCCCTGTGACGTGTGAAGAAAACTCTGGCACGGTAAGTCTTACCTAGCTCATGGGCCAGTGTGTAGGCTGCCTGCAGCCCCTCATCCTTGATCACAGAGCAGCTCTTGTTAGGGTCACAGATGGTGCCGACATCCGCCATCCCCAGGGTGTCACACTGCTCCCCCTTCCCGCAGAAGTTCTGTTGGGTGGAGAGAGCACGCTAGTTAGGTTGTAGGGGAAGGCAGCTGCCATGTGGACCAGAGGTAGGTGCCCATATGCACAGGACACTTTGCCTTCTGTGAGATACCACCTGCTGGTGCAAGTGTCACTTGAACTCTCAGTCTTCTAAAGCTTTTTTAAATGAATGGGATCAGCAATAGTGTTAGGCATCTAGACATCTCACCTAGTTGTCTTGCATTATTGTTTTTTATGTCTTGGTTGTGGTTGAGCTAGTTTACCTATCTTTGCCTCTCTAATCTGAAAAGTGGCCTGAGAAATATTAAATTATTATTGCTAAAAGCACACACACACACACACACACACACACACACACACACACACACACACACACACACATGGAGTTGGGTGGGAGCTGTAAAGAGGCATTTATGAGTGACAGAAACTCCGTGTCTGCCTTCCCATAGGCCAGTCATGCTGTTCTGGCTGGCAGTGTCCTAGGCTGGCCTGACTTGGGAGGCAGAACTGTGTAGTGGTCCAGGGTCCAGAGAAGACCCTGTAGTAAGACTGCTTGGGCTCAGCTGTGGGCACTGCTGCTGTCTGGCCTCTCGGTGCCTCAGTTTCTTAATTTGCAAAATGGGGATAACACCAATTCCTCCTGTTGGCTCTTGTGAGGACTGATGAGGTGGTCAGGGCATGGCCATACATGATCATGCTCCCTGGCTTTCCACAAAGCTGTTTAATTAAGTCACACTAGAGAGATGGACAGCTGTCCTGCTGTGTGAAAACCCCAGGGATCCATAGGTTACCTGTACCTATGCTTAACAAAGACAGAAGATAGAACTCCTTTCCCATTTCCAGCCCCAGACTTCTCACTGGGCAGCTTGAGCCTGTTTTCTTTTGGTATGATCTCAGCAGACAGCTGGTCACAAACTTTTGGAAAAGAGCCCTTACCAGATTCTTCTCCTTCCCTTGCAAGGCCTCACACTTGTCCTCATGACCTCCTCCTCATCATTCCAGCAAGAGGCCTCCGGAGTCCAGCTGGGGCCAGCAGGGAGACAGTTCCCATGTTTGGGCAGGCCTCAGAGCCCTCCCTTTGATCTGCCCATCTCCTCCCCAGCTTTCAGAGCCAGCCCACACACCTGTCTAGTGAACAAAATGGCAGTGTCATAGTGCTCCGGGTGGCGGTCACTTGGCTTGTTGAAACGCCGCTGCCAGCTGCAGAAGTTGCGCAGTGTGAGCCCACCGTTGTCCGACACCTCTGGGCCCCACCCTTCTTCTTCCACTATCAGCACTTTTACCACCACAAGGTTGATGGAATTCCTGATGCTTGGGTGCTTGTAGATGCGGGCTGCCATGGACATCACTGTGAGGATGTGGTTCTGTGGGGAAAGGGGACACCGGGGAGGTCACTGGACACCTTCACAGCCTGGACCACCCACCTCTTGTTAGGAGACACTTCTCTCACTCAAGCCAGCCTCTGGGGTGAGCACTAGGTAAGTAGCATCTCACTGAGAACTGTCAAGACATTTGTGGTCTCAGCTTTATCCTCTCCATTTTCCCAGAGAAGAAAACTTAGGCTCAGTAGCTAGCCCAAATCACCAAGCGAAGGAGCCTCATGTTGTGGCCAGACAACACTTAAGCATTTAACACCAAGACTAACTCACAGGATGGTCTAAATCCTAGTTAATTTAAAATTTGATAAAATCAGAATGAGTAGTTCTCCCATTGCATCAGCCACATTTCAAGTACATCAATATCTGCATATGGCAGAGGCTACTGTACTGGAACTCCAAAGAGTAAGTTCTCTTGGGTTGGATGGCTCATTCTTCCTGATCTGGACACCAAGTGTGTCTTTGCCAAGCATCCCCAGTTTTTCCTGGCTTCGATCCAGAAGTAATGATCTGAGGGCTCACAGTTAATGGAATCTCCTTCTCGGAA
Organism: Eospalax fontanierii; assembly: GCA_035773235.1. Taxonomy (NCBI): domain Eukaryota; kingdom Metazoa; phylum Chordata; class Mammalia; order Rodentia; family Spalacidae; genus Eospalax; species Eospalax fontanierii. The sequence goes on from CM069539.1 coordinate 33,909,647, forward strand.
CCCATCGGAGCATTTTCCTGATGATGGCTGGGAGAGCTTCTACTTTGTAGCATGGGAACAAATTAGTTAACTCTGAAAACTTTATTCTAATAATCACTCTTAGTGACAGCTACTCTGAATTAGCCATAGGGTACAGCTGACACATCACTTCATTAACTTCTCACAGTAACTCTACGGACCAGGCATTGTCATTCCTGTTTCAAGAATGAGGAAGTCATTCAAGTTCAATAACTTGAGGGTTACACTGCTCTTAAAGCCCAAATGCCAGTCCAGGTGTCTGTTTGAGGTCCACGCTCCTCCTATTGAGTTTCCCAGAGTTTGTCTCTCTAGATTCTGCCTGGACAGCCCCGCAGCAGTTTTTTCCTTTTGCCTGGGGCTTGAGAGAAGCTGGAGGGCCTAATGAAACCCACATGCAGAAAAGATCCCACCTGCTTTCAGTTCCACCCAGGCCAGATGAAGGGCCCAATGCCCTACGTCATTACTTGGCCTCTGGCCTATCCTTGAGCTGCCAACTGCTCTCCTGCTGGATTCCAAGACTTTGAGAGGAGGCCAGATGGGAGCTCACTCTCTTGCCTGGGGGATCTCTTGGATCATTTTGCAGAGGCAGAGAAAGGAAAGAGGCATGGCTTGAGCCGGTGGTGTGGCCAGCTGAACAGTTGCTCACTTGCCCTGCTTCTCTGCCTCCCTGGAGTTCTGCTTCCCTCAGTTCCTCTCTCCTGGGGCCTGAAAGGTGGGAGTGGAAGAAGGGGAAAGGTTTAGGAGGAACATTCCATGGGGAGGTCATGTGTGGGAGTTCTAGATGCGTCCCATTATCTGTGAATGGGACTTGTCTGCTCATCTTGCAGGCAAGAAGCCAGATGTTTCATTAGCTCTACACACAGGGGTTGTCAGGGTTTCTAAGCACAGGTTACTCAGCATGCCATGCACTCTAGCTTGCTTAGGCTGATGCAGACATCTTATCAGCAAAGCTGTAACTTGGCATTTGTCCCTTGGGTTGGATTCCTGAGGAGAAAAAAGCAATCGCATCATTATGCAACATGGGGTGAGCCCTGAGGAATGGTAGCTTGTGAGGGGAATTGCTGGCCAGATCTTCATTGCTTCCTGAGGGAGGGCAGACAGAGTCTCTCTAGTAATCTGCCAGGACCAACTCCTGGAATTTCTTCTGAAGCAACTATTCTCCCAAGATTTCTTCAAGTCTCAATTCCATAATCTGAAAACTAGGGAGGATAATGTCTTTTCAGAACAGCATGAAACCATGCTACCGGCTTCTAGATGTTGGGCCAAGGAGCTGAGCACGAGGAGCTGGAAGACTTGGGGTCTGAAAATAGTCTGTATACCCAAGCTGACTAGAACAAACCAGACTGAGGCAGAGTGACAGATGATGCAATAATCCTGCAGGGAAAAGCCAAATGGCTACGTGAAGGGAGTACAGTGTGGGGAGCTCATAAGAGTCTCCTCTCCAGATACCGAACAGCTGCTGAGCTGGCCGGAGAGTCACTGGCTCCAGGCGATGGCTGGCTATAGAGACATCTGAAGTTCTTTCTGGTCACTGATTATCTTAGAAGATAAGCTGTTTAGTGAGGGGACAGAAGGATTCCATGAACCAATGCACCTTTCAGAACCCCCAGTCCCTGTATCACGGAGAAGCACCATCACCCCACCATCTCCCATGTCCTCTGAGATACAGTGGCAGGAGCTTTGCATTATAGTTCATCTCACAGTTCTCTGGGGAGATGGCTTGCTAAGCTTGGGATAGGTGTGTCACGTGGAGTTTCTGATTCCCCATTTATTCTCTAGGTCCTGAAGGGCAGACCCAACTTATAGTCATCCGGGAAGCAGGCCTAGGAGTCAGTCAAGGAAAAGGTCAGATGGTTTGCCGCACCTGGTATCTATTTATACCTCCCTGCTTACCACACAAGGACAAACCGTGAATGGGATTGAGATTCTGTTTCCCGTGCACTGGAGGCCCCAGTCCAGTAGGCAACCTGTAGAATCACCCCAGGGTGATGGGAGCCCATGATCTCCACAGCCAAGGTGAGCCAAACAACTTAGGGATCTCATGCCCTTAACTTGAATGAAGGTGGCATTTTTTGGCAGGGGGGTGGATTTCTTCTCTGTTAGTGCCCCCCTGGAATTCTTTGAGCTACAAATAAGAACTTTCCTTTCCTCAGATCCTGGCTTCTCCTATGGCAAAGGAAGTCCACTTTTGGTATCCTTGTGGAGGTTGAGTCTGGGCCAAGTGCACTTCCAGTGGCTCCTTATCCTGGCTACAGTGTCATATGTTGCGTTTTGCTATTTGGTCTTACAGTGTGTTTCCTCTTTCTTGCATGACACACCTGGGGTATGTCAGAAGAGTAGCAACAGGTGCCCACACCTGGGGTTCTTACTCTTCTTTCCTGGCATTGACTCTAGGGTTTTGGATAGTGCTCGAGAGGAGGTTGGGGGAAAGCAAAGGAAGAAGAAAGAGTGAGACTAGCATGGCCATCCTTCATCTCACCTTGTTCTCCAAACAGCAAAAGGCAATTTTGCCTGAAAAGAACATCCTTACTCAGAACTGTGAGAAGTCAACTTTAAATACTCGGAGCTGGGGCAGCCTGCAAAGACAGTCTCTCTGCCATGCGGGAGAGCAAAACTGAAAAGCAGTGGCTAGCATTCCAGTGATGCATGGCCACCCCATCAGACCCACTCTGAAAAATGCTTTCCATTGCCAACAGCAACTCTAATGATAGCTATGCCTTGTTGAGGACCAACTTGTACCAGGCCCTGGCTCAGGTGTGTCCCATGTTCTATTAGATTCTCAAGACAATGTTAGGACATGGGTGTGACTGCTCCTATTTTCCTGGTGAAGAAATCAAGGTACAGAGAGATAGGTAACTTGCTGAGGAACACTCACTTACTTCCATCTCCCTCCTAAGTTGACACGCATGGCCACCACACTGCCATCAACCTTGACTGCTACAAGGAAAACGTCAGTTTAGCAAGAACCAAACCCAAAGCATACATGCAAGCAAGACTGTCCTGTCCTTATCTATACACACCCTACATTAGTATATATGTGCATTTTTGGAAATATTCAATATTTTTGGACATTCTGAGTGCAGAGAATGTAAAGCATAGAAAGGATTCATTGTTTTCAAGGTGGGATCGACATAATGTAACTAAACAATCTTTCATCATGAAGACTGATGTATCTACAGGGCTGATGGAGCCTGTATCTCTGCATCACCCAAAGCAGCACACTACTGACATTAAAAGATGATGCTATTAATAATTGTGCCACAGCACACGAGATGGGACTCTATTAGCAAGACTAGGTTATAGGATCACTATTGTACTAGGATTCATGGGAAAAAAATTGCCCCAAAGGATAGAAGTAAATGGGATGGCTGAAATCAGCTCCCAGGAGCCTGATGTCTGGGAATGGCCAGGTCTGCTTTGGCAAAGACAAGCACCTCTCTCAGTCCTTCTTGGCTACGGATTCAGAAGCTCTGCTTCCTGTTGAGATCTAGGCAGAAGAATTCTCTTCCAGTCACTCACTCTGTTGGCTCCAAGTTCGTCCAGGGGACAATTAGCATCATCAAAATGTAGACAAAGTTAATGGACTCTCCTGAAGTGGTCCCTCCTTTCAGAAAGCCCCCTGTGTCTGAACTCCTTAACTCTGAAGCCAGATAAGAAGGTAGGAGGCAGGGGCCTCTCTTGTAAAGGGATTAAGTGAACTCACTTGTACAGAATTCTGGAAAATGTCATTGTCTTTTAGCAGTGATACCAGCCTGCATCATAGCTAATGCTTTAAAGAATAGGGCTTGACACTTTTGTGGGACATCTTGAGACTTCCGGATTTAAGGAGCCCTGCTACGACACAGACAGGTGTGAGAAGGTAAACAGAATCACATCCTCCTCATGAAAAGATGTAGTAAGTACCATAACAAAGAGTGCTGGACTTAGGTTCTGGAGACCTGGGTGACACATCCAACTTGCTACTTACCAGCATGACCTTGGGAAAGTCACTAGTCCCCTTTGAGCTGTATATTCTTCTTCTGCCTCCCTCACAAGCATTTCTATTAAAGCCATGCATGTAAAACCATTCTGTAAATGGAACACACTCAGAGCGAATCTGAACACATTCCAGAAAATGGGCTCATTATGAAGCAGCCTCATAGATGCTTAGATCAGAACCCATTACCTGGTCCAAATATCTTGCTGTTCTCTATAGGGCCAGGGCTCTTCTCATCATCACATCTCAAATACCCTAAGCCACCCCAAAGTGTCTTCTGAATTGCCAGGAATCATCTTGCAGGTTATATGCCAAGGACTGGCTTCTAACTGGGGAGGTGGGTTTGAGCTAGCTAGGTTTTGAAGCACCAGGACTTGATTTTTCATAGAGAAAGCTGACTCGGATAGCAACAAACCTGGTTCTCAGGCAGAAGTCAACATAAACTGGGACAGAGCCAGACTGACGTCCTGCTTCAGTGGCTCGGGAGTCCTGGAGCCTAGAACCAAAGCTTGGCAGTCTCTGGACACCTGTGATTTCTGGAGATGTTGAGTATGTCCTTGAGGGAAATGCTTAGTATCTTCAGTGTTTAAGTGAGGAGCTGGGAGAGAGGTGCTAGGGAACACATTTTGGTTCTGAGGTCTGAACAACTGACTTTTACTGCTTCTCCATGTTCTGGTTGGCCTTCCTCCACTGTGCCTGTCAGATATAAATCTGAGACTTGGGGGACAGATGCAGATTTGGGTTTGCAATGACCTATCTCAGCTTGTACCTGGAGGAGCCCCCTAGGGCTAGGTGTGGTAGTCTCAATGAGATGGGGAAGTCCTCTCCTTACTGTTCTCCCATGCTTGCTAGGGGAAAGAAGTCTGAAGAAGTGGCTGGTGCCTCCTCTCAGGGTGGGCAGAGAACCAAATATGAGATCAGTGCAGACTCAAACCTCAAGGGATTGATGGCTTAGAGCTGTCTTGTAATGCTCTGAAAACAGCAAAACCACAAACGTGTGTGAGGAGCCTGCCCCCAGCTTAATTGGTCCCTCTAGTAGCTAGAAGAGCAATTGTGTGGACAATCACATATTGCCCTTCCCATCCTCTCCTTCTTGTTTTCCCTGGTTTGTTCTTTCTCATTGTGCTCATCCTCATCACCAGAAGATAGGAAAGAACCTATGAGAAACGGAGGGTCGACTTCCTCCTTGCCTGGCCATTCTGCAAGGGTGATGCCCATGCCCTTGGCGCCCCCAACAGTCAGGCACAGACTGAGCCTAGGATGGGGACCCTAACTAAGGATGCCATCGCTGCCAAAGAGTATTAGCTGGACTACTGCGGGGCCAGGATCTGTATGGGGGAACTATGATCTTAGGGCATATCAGCTCCTGCTAGTTAGCATATCTCTAGTTCTACATGCCAGAAGGGAAGATGGATCCCTAACTTCTTCTCCCTCTGGTAAGACCTTTGCCCTGTCTTTGAAGGGAGGTATTGGGTTCTCTTGCTGAGTCAGCACCATCTCTGCATCTGGTTAGAAATGTTCGGAGACTAGCAGTGGTCTTCTGGACCCAGCTGTTCTGTCCCAGGTCAGTTGAAAGCTGAGCCTGGGTTGAGGATGGCTGTGTGGACTAATCTCAGCTCTGGTTCTTTCAGAGAGAGTAACTGAAAGAATTCATTCTTACTGTGGCTTCCTCCCCTTCTCACCGAGACTTCAGTTTCCTGGGCTGAACCCTAGGCAGAAATTCTGCTCTCCTCTCTTTTTGGGATGCTGGCACTGCCAAGTTCTGCTAGGACTGAGCGCCAGGTTGGCAAGGTACACCATGCCCCTTGATCAGAACCAGCTGGGGGCACAGAAGTTGGGTAGCCCTCTTCCAGGTTCAGTTCTCTCCGATGTCTTTTATTTACAGCAACCTCAGTTCTCTACCAAAGGGAGCTATCAGACACCTTGTCCCAGCCCAGTTATCTTTCCGTGGTGACAGTAGGGAGTTGAAGGAAGCGAGGATGGGGAAGAGAGCTCTTTCAAAATTGCAATTTTCGGCTCCGTTGGGAGAAGCAGGTGCCTGGGGACTGCGGGAGACTCAGGAAGCGGGCTCGGGACAGATAGTGCCACCGTAAATTGGAAGGGACATTCGGGGCTGGGGCTGCGGAAGTAGGAAGCCGGGATGGCAGAAGTTAAAGGAGTCACTGCTCTTCCTCAGAAAGGAGAGAGTGCTGTTTGGGGTTGGGCTTGGGAGCGGGAAGGACTTTTCTCAGCGCGACTGGGAAAGGAAGAATTGAGAGGCGTTGGAAGGCAAGGAGGGATTACCAGGCTGGCGCCCGGGGAAGGCGCTCGAATCCTACCTGCAGGTCGGGCCCATAGAAGGCAGCCATGGACGCGTCGGCCACCAGCAGCGTTTCCACGAAGCGAGCCTCGGACACGAACCGCTTGCTCCTAGATGTGGCCCCGGAGGGTGGTGGCAGCTCGCTGGCGCTTTCTGCCCCTTCTTTGCGCACCTTCTCCTGGTCGTGCTCCTGGTCCTGCTGGTCGTCGCCTCTCTCCAGCCCCTGCCCCTCTCGGGTCTCCACCTCCCACTCGAGTCCTTGAGGGAGGGGAGAGGCTTCCGCGAGCTCGGGGTCCTCGCGGCGCGCCCCGGGCCCCCAGCGCTGCAGGCGGTGCGGCTGGTCCAGGGAGTCCCCGGCACCCTGCGGCTGGATGGTGAACTCCTCGCCCGCCAGCAAGAAGGAGCCGCTCAGCCCGCGGCACAGGCTGACGGCCGCCAGCGACGCCGGCTCCCCGTTCACCGCGCCCGAGAAGAAGCAGCCGCGCAGCCCCGGCTCGCCCCCGGCCGCCGCGCCCGAGCCCCCGAGCCGCTGGATCTTGAACTCGGGCGCCAGGAAGCTGGCGTCGGGTGCCAGGCGCAGCACGAAGCCCTGGCCGAAGGCCGACAGGTGGAACGCGAGCTCGCTCGCGCTGCCCGGCAACCGCGTGGGCACCACCAGCTCCGAGGCCTGCCCCCGGGCTCCCGGCCCGGCCGGGGCGCCGCAGACCGGAGGCGGCGGCGGCAGCAGCCACAGCAGCGGCAGCAGCAGCGGCAGCAGGGGCGGCCACCGGGTGGCGGCGGGGTCGGGGAGCATGAAGGCAGAGGGGTGCGCGGCGCGGGAGAGGGGAGAAGCCCGCCCGGCGCGGGCAGGTGCTGGCGACCCGAGCGCGGCCCGGCCGCTCTCTCCAGGAAAGATCGATCAGCTGGGAAGGCCGGCTCGGACCGCGGCTGCGGGCGGCGGCGGTCCCCTGGCGGCCCCTCTGGTTCGCGCAGCCCGCGCCTCCGGAGCCAGGCCAGCAGAGCGCGAGCAGCTGGCGCCCGGGTCCGCGGGCCGGTCCTCTGCGCTGTCCCACGCGCCGGCCCCGCGCAGTCGCCTCCTCCTCCCTGCCTCGGGAAGCACCGAGTGGGCTGCTCGGCCCTTCGTATTTATACTTCCTTCCCGGCTTTGACATAAGAGGTTTATTTTTGATCTCTCACTATTCCCGTTTCCCCTCCCCTGGGGTCACAGAGAGAAACAGAAAAGAGGGAGAGGAGGAGAAAAAAAAGATGAAATGTAAAACCAATCAGGAGTCAGTGAGTCCCCTCCCCCCTTCATCCCAGTTAACTGTCAATTTTTCTCCTTCCCTTTACGTGAGGACCTGTGTTAACTCCTGTAATGCTGGACACACCCCGGAGGCAAATCCTGGCGGGAGATGCTAGCCTCTTTCTCTGCTGGGGTCAGGTACCAGGGACGCACCTTCTGAAGAGACCTCTGTACTGGCTTCAGCGGCGGTATGCAGATATCAGGAGAGATCTAACTGTCAAAGAGAGGTTTTTAAAGAAGGTTCCAGAACCTCTAATGTTAAAACGTAAGAGGGAGGTGGGAAAGGTTATATTAAAATAATGCCCTACACTTGGAACCACTGCAGAGCTTTGAAAATAATGACACTCCGTCAGAGTTAGCGAGAGCTCTTAATTGGTTTGTTCCAAGGACTGTGGCACAGCCCCCAGTCTAGTGGGAAGTTAAGGCAAAGTGGATTCAATACTCCAGAGGGAAACTTTCTATTACTCCATGAGGGAAGCAGTTTCCAGTCTATCTGCTGCCACACAGTGCTGTCAATGGCACTGGGGACCTTAGGAAAAGCGGCAGTCCATTTTCACCCCATTGCCCACAGCTCCGAGCACAGATATGTATAAGGTTAGTTCATTCTGCCACACACCACCACATCTTCTTAGAGAAGCGAATGGGATCAAAGAAGAGAAAGATGACAGAATCCCAAGACTACAAAATCCAGATTTGATCCATATCAGCCGTAATGGTACCAGCCTAGATTGGATTCAGAATCCTGTTCTCTCAGTGGCACCTGGCCCCTCTGTGCTCTTTTTGAGTTGTCACATGGAGGTTTCACTGAGATTCCCTTTGCCACATCCCTTATGCTCAGCTACCCAGCTCTCTGCTTATCCTGGAGATCCCACAGTTGAAGGATCCTTGCTTCTGTTGGCCCAGTTGATCCGTTTCTGTGGCTGTGAAGGTTCAGCCTACCTGAGACTCTCAGGGCTTGTCACCTACAGGGAGGAAGCTGTTGCTGTGACAGAATTGCTTTTGTGATTATAGAGTCTAGAGAGAAGTCCTGTCCCTCCCCAAGTCCTCTCCATTTCCTTAGCAACACAAAAGAGTGGTATGAGCTCTAACTCACTGCAATGCAGAGTCTCCTTTCTTCACAGAGGATTGGAAGTTTGGGTGAAGCACTTCTAGAGACAGGGGACTGGAAAGAATCACTTCTTCAACCTTTACCAGAAGTGAACAAAATGCTTATTCCACAACGGTGTAAGGTCAGTGAGACGTGTGACCTGTGCAGGCTGTGCAGATAATGAGTAACATTTTACCTTGGGACTGTGGCGACATTTCACTTTTGGGTCTTTGTCTTCATGCTCTTTATTCACCATTTCATAGTGTGGATCTCCCAATTTTATTTTCTTTCTTGAGACAAAGTCTCACTACATAGCCTAGGCTGACTAGGATCTCATTATGTTGCCCAGGCTGGCCTCAAACTCCTAGTTTCTCAACCTCCTGAGTGCAGAGATCAGAGGCCTGTGCTGTTATCTCATGTCTGGCTTTCACTCCCAGTTTTCAGTAGCAGTTAGGTCCTTCACATCTACTGTACCTTCTTTCTTCTTTACGAGCATCTGAGAAATGTACCCACTTCTTTTCTCCTTCTGAATACATGGCTAGAACCAGACCTAGGAAAAGAAATGTCCCTGGTACCTTCAACTGGGAAGGCTCTGGAAGCTGTTGCTTTGGAAGTTTTCTTAGAGAGAGAGGCAGACAGTGTTGCCTCATTTCATCAACAACCACAACCACAATCACAAAACATTGGCTGGCTGGCAAAGTGTGCCAAGAACTAGCCAGGCTGTCCTTTCTCTCCTGGCTTCATCCTTCTCGGCAGTTGTGCCTCGTCGGTAGAGAGGTGCCTGCCATTTGCAATGCAGCCACAAGGTGTCAGGCTTACCTTAGCTATGCTTTACCCCTGGCCCTTGTTGCAAGGGACAGGGTGGATGGCTGGTAGAGGAAGCCCATAGAAGAATGGCGGGTGAAACCATATAGTTAAACAAACACTATCGTGGCGCACCAGTGAAAACCCCAAATGGGCATCCTGCCAGTCCTGGAGCTCCTACCTTACTGTTCTTTTTGAAAAGTATGTAATTGCTGCGAGCGTTGGCAAACTATGGTGCAGGGTTAAGTCCTGTATACTATCTGTTTTTCTACACCCCACGTACTAAGAATGGTTTTATATAGTTTAAGTGATAAATATAAAAAATTAGACTATCAGTATCTCATGACATTTGAAAATGCCATGAAATTCAAACTTCAGTGTCTGTAAAGAAAGTTTACTGGAAAGTGGTCATAGCAATTCATGGGCACTTTGGCTGTATTTGAGCCATGAAGGGCTGGGCTGGGTGAGCTTAAAATATTTACTATTTGGCTCTTTCTATAAAAAGGTGGTTGGCTGAATGTAAAACAGCATTGATTTGGATTCCTCAAATTCAGAGTGTGGGATGTAGACAAGACATATGTGATTCTTATGGAGTAAGAAGCTCATAATAATTTCTTGTTCTGAATAGGAGTGGGAAAGTATATGAAAAGTTAAAATACCTGTGTTTTTATTTTTAAATTTCTATCTAGTGGTCATTAATTATTTAATTAGCCTGTAAATAATAAATGGATTTTGTACTGGCTTACACTAAAAATCTATTGTAAATTTTAAGTTTTGAAAGTTCTCTTTAAAGATCTATTTATCTATTTATTTATATATATATATCTATGTGAGTGTATATGCATGAGTGTACATGCAGGTGTATATACTTATGCATGTGCATGGAGGCCAGAAGGTGGTGTTGAATAACCTTCTCTGTCATTTTCTGCTTATTGTTGTTTTTTAACAGTTTTTGATTTACTTATTTTTAATTTTATTATTTATTAATTATTTTAATTATTTATTATTATATTATATCATTTTATTATTTATTAATTTTAATTTTTTGTGTGTATGTGTGTTTTTATGTTATGTGTTTTTTGTGCATCTATGTAAGTGCTCCAATGCTGTCAAATGCCCATGGACACCAGAAGAGGGTGTTAGGTTCCCTGGAACTGGAGTTATGGACAGTTGGTAGCTGCTATGTGGGTTCTGGAAACTGAACCTGGATCCTCTGCAAGAGCAGCCAGTGCTCTTAACTGCTAAGCTATATCTCCAGCCCGTCTGCTTATTGTTTTGAGGTAGGATCTCTCCCTCAACCTGAAACTTAAACTTTTTTGTCTAGGCTAGAAGCTGGCATACCCCAGTGATCTTCTTGTTTCTGGTCCCCTCAGAGATGCTTTTGAGGGGTGCCTGGCTTTTTATTTGGGTACTCTTGATTATGCATCCAGCTCTTTTAACTGCTGAGCTGTTTCTTCAGCCCTGAACTTTTAGCTCATACCATTACTATTTTTTAGTTTACCACTAGTGTTTAATACACTACTTATCAGAAGTTTGTAGTGTGTACTAAATTCTGGTAGTCTCTAGAATTCAAGATTCTTACAAATTGGAAAAAAAAAGAGTGATTATCTAATCTACTCTCATTTGCATTTTGTAGAGAAATGCAGGTTTTATGACCTACCCAAAGTCATGTGAGTGATTGTGGCGTTCCCACACATAAATGCTCTGGTACCCTTTACAGGAAGGCAAAGATTGCTTTGCTTCAGAGTTTTCCTTGTAATTTGTAGTTTCTCATGAATGTTGATGGCCAACTTTAATGAGGAATTTTCTTAAATATTCATTTAACTTAGTATTCATTTATTCCTAAGTAATAGCAGCTGCCATCTTTTGAATGCTTGCTGTGGGGTAAGCACTGAGTCAAGGAGGTTATCACACAGGTAAGAAGCAGATTTGGAGAAGTTAGATGACTTAATTAGGGTCATCTGGGTAACAGGTGGAAGAGGCAGGGCTCTAAAAGGCAAACGTACAAACTTCTAATTAGAACTTTTTTTTTTTTTTTGAAAAATGTCCTACACAGAATTAATGTACTTTATCTAGAAGTAAGGATTAAACCATGGTGTTATAGAACTAGAATTGGACCAGTGTCATTTGGAAGGATGCGTAGAAGTCTCCTTTTTCTGGAGTCCAAAACTTCTTTCAAGGTCTCAAAGGAAGGACTATAATAGCTTCCCTCAAAATCCCATTGTAGCACTTAAACATAAGCAAAATTCTTTCCCTGTAAACAAAAACAATACCATTTCAGGTCCCAAGTCATGCCCATTTTCTGTTATTTTAGCTGTCATTCAGCAGCCATAACTCTTCCTAGCAGGCACTGGAGAAAGGACTTCCTAGTCTCTATCCATCCTGCTACTGAGAGCACGTTCCACGAAGGCCACGTGTCATTTCAGTGTCGCTTCTGTGGTGACATTCGTCTGCTGAACTCTTTGGCACACAGATCTTTCTGATAGTCACCTGTGTGTATGTGAGGTTTCCTGAGCATCTCTATCTGCCCAGTTCTCTCTTAGTCCTAAATTATTTGTCTTTTGGAACTTCTGTACTATCACTCAGGATTTGGAAAACAATTTGTTCATATTCTTGAGACCAACCAGCAAAGAAGTAGTTACTCTGCTTCATTCCCACCTTTTTCTGGCCACTGTGGCGTTCATTCCCACCTTTTTCTGGCCACTGTGGCGTTCTCAGTCTCCAAGGGCATGCCTCCAACGGTGTTATCTGTATCAGGGAGAAGCAGATCTAGTACAAACAGTTTTATGATGACATTGATTTGCTTTCTAACAAGATTTTAATTGATTTAAATACCCTAAGAAACAAAGGTACCAATAGCTCTGCCATTTGTATTTTCAGTGTCTGCTAATATTGTGCGCTTAAAGTTGTTTAACAGATGGTCTGTGACAATGCCCCTACTCAGCCACCACAGACTGGCAAATAAAAAGCCCAGTGCCAGGAATGGCCTCTGTTTTTTGGAGTTGTTGACCAGAGGGTTCCATAGACCCTCAAATAGTCCTGCCTATTGCCATTGCTTTTTGCCCTCCAAGAACTTCATGGTAAGACTGTATTGCTGAGGACACTACATGAGTCACAGATCAAACAAGGAGAAATCAAGATGGTACCGACCATGAATCTTCATCTCTACTGGCTAGCCTTTATAATGCTGGAAGGTACTATGAACGCTACCAGGAGAGAAAAATAATCACCAGTCTTATCCAGCTGTGAACTCAGAAGGCTACAACAACAGGTCTGTCAAGATATGCCCACCAGTACCTAAATACAGGTACACAGGAGCACCACTAAATGAACTCAGTGCATTATATGTGTTTGTATATGCATCTATAAATGTATGTGTATATGTGTAACAATAATAAAGAAGAGGACAAGGAATTGCGAGGAGTGGGGAGACATAGGTGGAGCTGGAGGTGAACTGAGAAAGACATAAATAAAGAAAGGATAATATTCATGTCTGATATTCACAAAAATAAAAAAGGTGAAGAAAATATCGGTCACTAGTATAATATGGATGCTATGGGAATAACCAATAACTTTCTAATTGAATCTAAAATCAACTTCACAAGATGGAGTTCAGACCTGGCAGTGCTGTCAGGGCCAAGAACCTGTGGCTAGGCAGGTCACAGTTCACAGCGGAGAGCCTAACTACTATTATTCTTCTAAATGTCATAGTATTAAACTGACTCCTAATGACTTATTATTATACCCATAGACTAATGCATATCTCAACTCCCACCAGAGAAGCTTCTTTTTGCAACAGGTAGTGATTCACACAGAGAACCACAATTGATCAACGTGCAGAGAATGAGACTGCAGAGTGCTCAGCCCTAAATGGAACACCCATATCACACCCTCTCCTCCCAAGGTTCAGGGATCATTTTGGGAGAGAGGGTGGGCATATTTAAGAGATGGCAGATGAATACAAGGAAACTGTTTTCTGGACACAACAAGGCACATATGAACCCACAGTGCTGTGACAGCATGCACAAGCATTACACAAGGCAAGCTCAAGCCAGACAAAATTCCAGCGTGAAGAGAGGAGATAGGCACAAAGCCCCACCCCTATTGAAGGAACTATTGGCAATAGGTAGCTGTTGGGAGAGGGGGAGTCAGTTTTACTTAAGGGTGTGATGCAGGCTAGGTTGACCAGGCTCCAGCCGATGAACACAAACTCAAGAATATTTGGGGGAAACAAATTAGACTCAACATACCTTAAAAAGTAACTGAGGACACAAAGTGAGGGGGTAGCGAGGTGTTGGTGGATCTGGGACGAGATGGAGGAGGGGTCTGAATATGCTCAAAATACTTTGTATGATGGCTGGAGAGATAGCTTAATGGTTAAGAGCACTTGTTGCTCCTCCGGAGAACCTGAGTTCAATTCTCAGCAACCATGTCCAGAAGCTCACAACTGCTTATAACTCAAGTTCCTGGGAGATTCAACATCTATGACCTCTGAGGGCACCTGCACTCCTGTGCATACCAACCCCTCCCCATATACACACAATTAAAAATAAAAATAAAATCATAAAAATGCTTTGTATGAAATTCTCAAAGAATCAATAAAAATATTAAAAAAAAAGATGGTCCCTGCCCTCCAAGTAAATATAATGGAGGAGTATATGGGAAAGGCACATCCTAAAGTATGTTCAGGATTCCAGAGCACATCCACAATTATAATCTGTGATTACTGTGTAATTGACCTGTAAGAATTACTTGGTCATCTGAGCTATATAGACAGTAACAATGGCCACCATAACAGTCTCTGGGCATGTACACCTTGCTGCATGTGACCAGAAGGTGGCATTGTTGGAACTTGGATTTGTAGAAGTGGCTACTATGTCACATCAGATGAACAGAGCAGTCCTTCCTAATCATGTAGAAAGCCGAGTGTTCACTAGATTCCTTACAGCCAATCAGTGGAGGAGATATGCTGTCATCTTATTTAATGTAACTTGTGTCTTTTCCAAGTATTCTTTCTTCACTACTGTCTCCAGGCTTTATCGAGACCTCTCAATTCAGACTGTCAGGGAGTCTAGGAAGGCTGTCCAAGCTGAGATGTTTTCTGTTCTGGGACTACTTCATTCTCAAGAATGGCTTGGCTCCTGTACACCCAATTAGATTCTAATCCAAGTGGTACATTTCCCTGAATCATCAGCAGTGATCACAACCACCAGGTGGGAGTCTCGTCACATTTACTTTTTGCAGCTGGTAGAAGTTGGTCTGAAACAATGGCCTTGTCAGCACTTTATCATTTTTTAAACTTGCAGAATTATAGTCTTTTAGCCTTGTTTTGGAAGGAAAGAAGAGAGATGAATGAAAGGAGCTAGGCTCTTCAGGATGGAGAGTGATTTCTCAGAGTAGATGCAGTGCTTAGTCAAAATCGTCAGGGTAACTGATGTAAAAATAAGGTCCTTTATGAGTTCTTATAGTGAGTTAGAATGTGAAGTGCATGGAAGCAGCTTCAGCACATGCAAGGATATGTCCAAGTTTCTTGTTTTCTATCACCACCACCATCACCTCCACCTTCACAACACCTCCTCCTCCTCCTCCACTACCACCACCATCACCATCACCACCACCATCACCTCCACCTTCACAACACCTCCTCCTCCTCCTCCACCACCACCACCATCACCATCACCACCACCATCACCTCCACCTTCACAACACCTCCTCCTCCTCCTCCACCACCACCACCACCATCACCACCACCTCCACCATACACACTGTCTATTTTCTCACTTAGCCTAGGAGAACAGTTGTAAAACATGTGGAACTAATCTTACCACCTTTTACCAGTCTCTCATCTTTAGAGCTGCCTGGAGTACTCATCTGACCATCTGCTCTGAAGACCAATAGAAAATCCAATTATTCAGGAACTCTTTGACTTGACAGCACCTACTACTAGTAATGTTCAATTCTGAGAGATCTGAAGGAAGAGACCCAAGAGGAATAAACAATGGACAGACTTTCAAGACTGTCACTTCAGCATGGGAGGGGCCGCGCCACATGCCTTATCTTCAGGGGCTGTGCTACCTGTTGCTGTTTGCATATCCATAGAACTCTGTAATTTCAGCAAATCAGTGGAGGCATTCAAGCAAAGACAGGAGACACCTGCAGGGGTGTTCAAAAAGAGGCTATCTGGAGTGGATGGGAGGTCTCATCT
Organism: Eospalax fontanierii; assembly: GCA_035773235.1. Classification (NCBI taxonomy): domain Eukaryota; kingdom Metazoa; phylum Chordata; class Mammalia; order Rodentia; family Spalacidae; genus Eospalax; species Eospalax fontanierii. The sequence goes on from CM069539.1 coordinate 33,925,318, forward strand.
GTTCAAATATCTAAGCATCATTGAGTGGTGGAGTATTCTTTCAATTCTGGATAAGAATCCTAGTTTTCTATTATTCTCTTTGTCTTTTAGACACCTGCATTTCATAGAAATTGTTCATCTGTCCACTAGCCTCTCATATTACAGAAGTTATATTTTTTCCGGAACATTCTTCCAGGCAGTCTAGTCTCGTCTCGCTTGTTGTTATTACAGAACTTCAAAGAGGGACATAGATGTTAGAGGGAGATGGGACCTGAGAAATCTTTTTTCTGACTCCTGACCTTATTGATGGGGAATGTAATTATAAGGATGTCATTTGAAGCACACAGCTGGCTGGCAGATTAGGGCTGGCTTCTTGGTACAGGTTTCTTGCCATGTCACGTCTCATTCTAGCATTCCTTGCACAGCAGAATCTGAGCATGATACCACCAGGACCTGAAACTATCTGCAGGCAGGGCTGCCAGTAGAATCTGGGTCACCGGCTTGCAGAGGTTGTGCTGATGTATTTCAGCATTTTCTCTAACACAATGGATCATGCCATCTTCATCCCGATCTCTTCCTTTTATGCTTGTTTTCAGTAAAAGAACTTTCCATCATGGGAGAATTCAGGGCCTTTAGATTTTAGTCATGTTTAGTGGCTTAGAAAAGAGTGCTTTATCTTATGTGAACTCATCTAAGAATGTGAACGTATCTTGTTTGCCTTGAAGGTGGGGAAAGAAGATAGGCCTGAGGATACTGGAAGAGTGTAGATTTAGAGCCTCCATGAGGTAGGGGAGGAGGAGGTAGGGACAGATGTGGCCTGGTACGCAAACAGGGGAAGCATGTAAATAGCATTGAAACTTCACACGTTGAAGATTTTTTGGTATCTTGAATTATGCAAGTGTATGGAGGCTCACTCTAACTCAACTCACTCATCTCACACACACACACACACACGCACACACACACACACAGAGGCATGTACTAGGGTGGTGACAGGAGACAAGGTCCACTTTTCTAATTCTCCTTTCCTTTTTCTCTTCTCCTGCTCCATCTCTGGTTTCTCACTTTTCCCCTTCTCTTTGGACTTTTTCCAATTTTATTTTCTTCCTCCTACTTTTCCTCTTCCAGCTGTTCATTCTATGTATCTTGACTTTCAGACATTCTATTCCATAAGTCTACTCTGTGCCAGAACTGGTCCTTGACATTGGAGTAGAGAAATCCAAAAGACATTTCTGTGTTCTGACTGTCTATTTCAAGACAGCTCCTAGTCTGCAAACGAGAAAGCAGAATAGTCAAATAACTGTGGTGTGTAACGTTGCAGGTATGAGAATGAAGCTGTATGAAAAGGCCTCATGATGGAGTAGGAATCAGTAAACACCTGTCAATGGACTTCATAAGTTTTGCAAACCCAGGGAAAGTGTGATAGCTATGTTTTGATGGGCAGGGAGCAGGTTGTGAAAGATTCCATCTGAGTGGTATTTTTATTATTTTAATGAATGAGTAGGCATTTACTAGGCACTAGAAGGAGAAGACTCTTTCAGAAAGATACACACATGTGTGCGTACACAGGCACACACGTATGCACACACTTCCACACACAAATACGTTAAAGTGCCTGATATGTCTGAGAAAAGAAAGGAATTAACTGGGTGTGGCAGAGCAGGCCTGTAATCCTGGCTCTAGGGAGGATAAGACAGAAGGATTGTAAATTCAAGGTTAACCTGGGCTGTATATGAGAAACACTATTCAAAAACCAAAGGTTGAGAATAGAACTCTGTGGTACAGCACTTGCCTATCACACTTAAGGCCCCAAGTTCAACCCACAGCATCAGAAAAAAAGAAAGGAATCCAGCAGTCTCACAGATCTCCAGGGTAAGGAGTTGCTGAGGGATAGAGCTGGAAAGTCAGTTGGGTCTGGAGTGGTGGCACACGTCTTTTAATTCCAGCCCTGGGAGGCAGAGGCAGGGGGATTCTCTGTGAGTTCATGGGCAGCCTGGTCTGAGTTTCAGGCTAGCTGGGGCTACAGAGTGACTCTGTCTCAAAACAAAAAACCAAACAACCCTGAGAAAGAAAAGTCAACTGGGAACAGTGTGTGAAAAGGAACCTTCTTGGTCTGGGTTCTGTGAACACCTTTCCAGAGGGCGATGCAGATACATTAAGGAACTTTTAAGCAGGCAAAGGACATGGCTGTATTATCTTTCAAAAGGACAACTTAGTGAGAAGAAGAGGGGTTCAACAGGAGCGGGAGGGAGAAGAGAGATAATGGGAGTGAAAGTGATCAAAATGTACTACATACATATATGAAATTGTCAAAAAGTACAAAAAGCAGCTTAGCAGTTTGTATTGCATGAAGGGAGAGGAAGAACTGGCACATGATTGTAGGAGATGATGTTAGTCTGTTCTACAGGAGTGGCTGGACCCGTAGAAATCAGCATTGTTAGACCTTGTAGTGGACATGAAACCCAAGGAAGAGACATAAGACTGGTTTATTGAGAGATGAAGTGAAGGGAACCGCCCTTAGCTCTACGGGGAGAACAGCAGGGAGGCGGCGCATTTATACCTGTGTGGGTTTGGAGGTGTGTTTAAGGGAGTCAGAGATTTGGTTTTATCTTATTGGGGCCCTCTAGGATGTCTAGGTGGAGATGGGCCCATTAATGAGCTTAGACAGTGATGAGGGCTAGAAATGGGATTTGAGGACCCAGTTGCAGACATGGGTTAGTTGAAGTTAAAGTGCAACCAGAGTTTCTTTGTACCCTTTAAAAACTCTCCCAGGGGCTGGAGAGGTTGGATCACCAGTTGAGAGCACTGGTTGCTCTTGCAGAGGACCTGGGTTTGTATCCCAGCACTCATATGGCGGTTAACTTAACTCCAGTTCTAGGGGATCCGATGGCCTCTTCTGACCTCCATGGGCCTTGCACCACATGGATGCACTTACATACATGCAGGAAATACACTCAAACACATAAAATAAAAATTAAAAAAACTTCCGTATTTTCAGCTTCTGATAGTCTTCCCTTTTGCTTGTGCTCACATTTCCATGAACACAGGAGACACCGACCCACTCAGTCACCCTCTTTGTCCCCATCTCTTTCACTCAGTCACCCCCTTTGTCCTCATCTCTTTCACTCCAGAAGCAGTGAGCACCCTCAGCTCTCCTTTAAGGAATACAGTGACTATCACCAAGTAGGTTCTGGGACCCACCCTTGCCTTCCAGTTGTCTGATGACTGAATCAGAAGGCCAGGGTAGGCTGCTTTGATGGGAAGGAGGAGATTCCTGTCTGGTCTAGGGAGAGAAATGAGAGAGAGGGGTGTATCTTTACTTGGAAGGACTTGGCTTTTGAATTCTTACTAACCACAACTTGAAAGCATTGGGCTGCACCTGCCAGGTTGGCTAAGAGCTGACATACTGGAATTTATCATCTATTGACAAGGTACCTGCACAGGGGGAGAGAAGATGAGAGGGGAGCAGAGTGTGAAACCCTTTACAGTAGGAAATGCCATTGTTACTCCCAGTATTGAGGAACTCGGTCATGGGAGAACAGCGGGATGGGCGGGCACCTCTAGTGCCATGCTGGGACCTACCTGCATGCAGGAGGGAGGTGAACTAGAGCCCAGTACCAAGAGGAAGCTGTTCTTCTGTGAATGGCCTGGCTAGTGCTATATTTTCAGTTGAGCTCTAGGAGTTTTCAGCCTTTTGATTTCCATTGTCCTTAAAGACGAGAGAATGCATTCTCTGTAAGCCTCATCCATAATGGGTTGTGGGTGCTCAGGAGTGAATTTTATTTGCCACTTTAGGCTTATGGCCATCCATGACACTTGTTCCACTGCCCATTACTTTCGTGCCTCCAGAGTGAAAAGAAGGTAGTATGTATCAAACAGATTAGTACCGAAAAGACAGAGTCTGAGAGAGAGGCATCCTACCATAGAATTCAAAATGAGATGTCAGAGAAAAAACTCAATAGCAGCAGGAAACTGTTGGAGTCAGGAAAAAGCCGGGTGGACAGAGCAGGGTTGGAAGTCAGGCTCAGCTGCTGCTGCAAGTGCTTTGCTTTTGCTGGTCTTCATGATGAGAATTGTGCCCCCTTAGCGTTGTGTACAACCCATGAAACTGCAATCTACAGACTGCAACTCTGTCTGGAAGGGCCTATTTGCTACCCATTAAGACTGTCCTTGCTGGCTGTTATCTGAAGTCCTACCCTCAGAACTCAGCTCTGATAAAACACTTTGATTCTTTGAAGGTATAAATATGCACCAATGGGAACCACTTTGGAGCTTTTATCAGTTACTTTCCCTTTAGTGTGACTGAAATCCTGGCAACAGCATTGTGAGAAAAGGGAGCAAGGATGTGCGGGATGAGTGAATGAGAGCGAGCCACAGAAAGCATGGAGCTGATGGGGCCCGCCAGGGAATGGGGAGCACTGAGAGGAGACAGCTATGCACCCACGAGACAGGAACCAAGGAATAAGGAAGTGCTTGCTGGGTTTGCACAGGCTATGCACCTGCCTCCTAATTTTACCCAAATGAAGAGAGCAAGAATCCACAACTCACCAGTTTTTCTTGGCAGAACAAATAAAGTAAATTGCGGTATTGCACTTTCTAATTACAAGAGTTCCCAATAGTGCTGTTCACTCTGTGGAATGGATATGTTCTTACTAGTGGTAATGAGAACAGTGTCTCTAAGGACCTGAGCGCTTCAGGAGACTGGAGCACTTAGCTAGGACCTCCAAATGAACCAACATCAAACACAGCTGGCCGGACCCGGGCTTGCTGACCTGCAGTTGGGTTGTGAGTCAGCCTGTGCTCTACTTTGCTATCTCCATCACAGGAGTGCTGGCTCATTGAGCTTAAGCCTGTTACAGCCCTTCCCAATTTTTAAAGCATGTTAACTATTTACCTGTGATAAAGGAGAACTTTTCCTCCTTTTTTGGACATAGACAGGGCTGGCTAATCTTCTAGAAGTTTAAGAATGGGCTTCTGAGGAGCTACACATTTTTCAAAGTTATGAGATGTGTGTGTGCGTCTGTGTGTGTGTGTGTGTGTGTGTGTGTGTGTGTGTGTGTGTGTGTTTGGGTGTTCCTTTAGGGAGCGAACGACTCCCCATGGCTTATGATATTCTCCAAGGCCCCCGAATGGTGATCTAGCTGTGCTTTAGTGAGCTGGGTACCCTCAGTGGCACAGTGCACAGAGAGGGGAGTGGAAATGAATACTTTGGAAAATGTGTTCTTTTAATAAAATTAAACAGTGCTACTCTGTTTTGAAGATTTTTTTTTTTTTTGTGGATTTTTGTAGAAGTTCCAAAGATGATAGATCAAGTCACTTTAGGGCCTCCAGGTTGTTGATTCAGACAAGGCCCCACTTACAGACAACTCATTGGATTCTTAGGAAATCCATTTAAACCAATTTGTATGTGTTCAGGGAGTGTGGGAAGGGTTATAGGAATAGAAGGAAGATGCAGAGCTGTGTGTAGTTGGATAGTGAAGATAGCGAAGGTGAAAACTCAAAGTGGATGGTCTTGGAAGAAAGGCAGCTGAGGGCTGAGGAGTCCCCAGGAGAGATCGCTCTATAAATGCCTTGTTCTTAATTCTGCTACTCCCAACAAGGTGAATTTTGTTAGTCATTCAAACTCTATGAGTCTTATTTCTTTTTGCTTAAATTATATTATTATTGTTTTATTATTAATGAGTGTATGTACATAAGTTGTGTGTGTGTGTGTGTATGTGTGTGTGTGCATGTGCATGCACACATGTGCCATGGTGTGTCTGTGGAGGTCAGAGGAGAACAAAAACAGGAGTCTGTTCTTCCCTTCCACTGTATGTTCCTGGGATCAAAGAGGTTTTTAGGCATGCACAGCAACTGCCTTTATTCACGAAGCAATCTTGCTGCCTCAAGTCTTAGTTCATCTTACCCAAAGTAGAGCTGTTAATGGTTCCTATCTCATCAGTCCTTTCCCTATCCTTATGAGGATAAAGTGAGATAATGTCTATGAATTCATTTATAAATCACTCAGAATTTTGTATATTTCAAATGTTTTATTATAAAGTAGGATGGGCTGATGGAAGAAACTATTGTACCTGGGGGAATGATGAAATTTTTTGAAAACACTTTTTAAAAAGTTTTGACAATTTCATACATGTATGCAATGTATCTTGATTGTATCCACCTCAGTTCTTCCCTACGCATTCCCCTAATCTGTCCGCCTCCCACAGTCATGTCCAGATGTGGTCCTTCGTTACTGACCAGGGTGGAACCTGAGGCTTGAGGTCAAGCTCAAAGTTGAAGATTCCACCATGGATACTGATGTGGGACTGAAGCAGAATAGATGAGAACAGAAGGAAGCTTGTTTGGCAGGAGAAATGAATTGTGTTCGAAGTCCCTTGACAGGAGTTGAGAGCTTGCTATTCAGTTCATCTCCACTGTAGGCATCCATCCAGTTGAAGGCAAAAGGTGTGGCTATGTGCTGAACGGCCAAGAAGTCCAAAGTAATTTACATTAGGGTGTGTATATGTAAAGCTATAAAATAAATGACTGAATTGGGAAGCCTGAGCTATGAGGGTGGTGACTGGTAGTTAAGACTATATAAGTGGGATTTAGGGCAGAAAGAGGATATAGCTTGGACTTACTTATTGAGTTTTCCTGAGCCAAATCAAGACCCTTTGTTTTGATCTAATATTCAAGAGAACTAGTACAGGAAATACCACTGGAACTTCTACTTAAATGCTTAACGCCGCAGAGAAAAACCAGAGTGACTGACTGTGGTGGTTTGAATGAGAAATGTCCTCCAGGCTCAGGTATTGCAACATTGGTTCCCAGGTGGTGGCACTCTTTGGGGAGGCAGTGCAGCTTTGCTGGAGGAAGTGAGTCACTCCGGGGAGGGCTCTGAGAGTTGCAGGCCCCACTGCGCTTCCAATTCACTCTCTGCTTTGTGTTTGCAATTGAAGGTGTGATCTCTCTGCTTCTGGCTCCTGCTGCCATGCCTGCTGTTTGTTGCCGTCCTCCTCTGCCATTCTGGACTCTTCCTTTGGAACCGTAAATCAAAATAAACTCTTCTTCCAGAATTTGCTTTCGGCCATGGTGTTTTATCACAACAGAAAAGTAAACTAATACAATGGCTCAGGGGCGGCGGGGATCAGTGTTAAACATTTCCTCTGAGCAATGAAGGGTGGTCCAGAGCTATAATTCATAGGGCCTTAGATTGAAACCTCCAGCTGCCTCAGCTGTCTCCATAACTGGGGGAAGAGTGGTGAAGGGTTCAAGCCAGGGTAGAAGTCAGGGGAAGATGGCTGCTCCATGGGTTAATATTTTCTTCATTTCCCAAGGGACTCCCTAAAATCTGTGCTCATTTATGTGCTGTTTGCTTTGTTTTTCCCCATGGTGTGCATCCATGAAGAGCAGATGAAACACCTAGGATTTTCAGGCCCCTTTGACTAGGAATGATAATGACACAAGGAAGAAAGGTTCATAAATCTATTTCCATGTTGCTGTGTAAAATAGGATTCAAATCTCGATGTGGTGGGTCAATGATTTGCAAGATCTAATCTGAGAAATCGAAAAGCTTCGAATCACTTTCCTTCCCACAAAAATCTTGCCTACACAGCACAGTACTTGCCTAGTTCTCACTGTTTTCTTCTGAGTTTCTCTTCTTATTTTGGGAAGAACCTCTAGTATGCTCCAGAATCAACAGACTTATCCTTGGTTTTGATGACAGAACCACCAGGTTCAGAAGGAAGTGGAATTCAAGCCTAACTGTGGCTGTCTCTTTTGACCTCAGAGCATCCCCTTTGGGCTAATCTGAGACCTTCGGAACCAAACTGATCTGGCCACATGGTCTATACCTGTGCTGGGAACTGCCATAGAGACTGCCACAGAAGGAAAGGGAGCCCTAGTTTTAATGTTTCTTGGACAGGTGACTGTAACTCAGTCTTAGGAAAGGCTTTGACATAATTAGCAAAGGACATGCAAATGGAAACTTTCCTATATTACAGATGGAATGAATATGCATAGACCACAAGGAGCTAAGAACAAAGGGCAACTGGAGGTGAGTGAGTTCAGTCAAGTAAGTGACTTCTGTCGTCTATATACAGGCATAGATGAGATTAAGTGGACATCCTAAGTAGGAGAAATGGATTCCACAGAGCTATGCATCTCATAGGAGCTGCATGAAGCAGTCAATCGAGTTGATTAAGTTAGGGTAGGTGGTCAATATTCAGGTAGTAAGAAGAGAGGTTACTTCATGAGATGAGCAAGGCAGCTGACTGGCCTTATACAAACTGCTTATTAACTTGACTTCCACTGCATCAACCCTGTTTGATGAAGCGTTGAGTAGGTGATAAAGTAGTAGACTCAGACTTGTGCCAGAGAGGCAGAGGACTTGAAGAGTCATGGGAGCAGTGCACTGGGGAGTCTACTCCATGAGACAGGCTTAATCCATTTGGGAGGTGAAATAGCTTGTCTAATGTTTTACAGACTTGGAAGCTGAGCACAGAATAGATTTAATCATTTAGTTTGTATGAGAATTCCCATGTGCACAGCACTGTCCCAGGCCGTTGGGAATAGAACAGTGAACAACATAGCGCCCACTGTCCTTCTAGCAGGAACATGGGGAGTCAGTCAATAAAGGAGTAAAGATCCAGGCCTGGGAGAATGGGTCAGTGGTTAGAGGTACTTGTATACAGGCCTGATGACCTGAGTTCCATCCACAGATCCCACAAATCCCACAAGGTGCACAAGGTGGCAGAAGAGAACCAATTCCTGGAGGTCCACATGTACACATATAATAATAATAATGAATAAAAAATATCAGATTCAAACAAAGTAATTTTGCGAGCCAGGCACGGCGGGACATTTAGAGAAGAGGAATTGCCTCTGGAACTTCAGTTCCACAGTAAGATCTTGTCTCAGAAAAAAAATTTTGGGATTGATCAAGTGGCTCAGTAGGTAAAGGCATTTCCTGCTAAGCCTGACAACTTGAGTTTGATCTGCAGGACCTACATGATGGAAGAACTGACTCCCCCAAATTATCCTCTGACCTCCACATGCATTATGTGGTATGCATGTATGCATGCAGGCCCCCCTCCACATACACACACATTAATAAATAAATAAGCAAATGAACAAAGTGTCATGAAATCAGTTTTCAGCAGAGATAAATGCTAGGATCTAGACAAAGTATATGCTATCGAAGTTATGCTTTGGTACCTCTTAGATGGGATCAATGGGGACAGTTCTCTGAGGAGCTGTTCTTGGGCTGAGACCTCATGGACATTTAAAAACCAAAGTGAAATGCCGAGATCTGTCAGCACAGCTAGGCCCCCAGTCTCTCTTTGAAATAAGGGTTATCTTATATTCCCTGAGGAGAGTCATATCATAGACGATGAGAAAAATGAGAGGATGGCAGCTGGGGAGTCCTAGCGTGGACACCAGGCTGCTGCAGCCATCTGAGAACTCCTTACCAGAACCGGGAAGGATGTTTCCATTAGCTCTCCTCCTTTCCTTGTTGCAAACATGGAAAACTTCAGAAGGAAGTGATGTCACTAATTCTGGAGGACTCAGCAGTGGTAACAACAACAATAACAGCAGCAGCTGATATCACTAGTACTGTTACATAATATTTCACAAAGGCTAGCTCTTCGGAAGCATTAGTTATTTAAACTTCACAACTATTGGAGCTAAGGTATTATCCCCCCTTTAATCTTCCCTGTTTGAACAATAGAGAAATCAAGACTCAGGGAGATACTGTAATGTAGCCAAGACTATGCAGCTAGCATCTGGTGGAGATACTCATAGGATCCTGCAATCCTGACTCTCTCTTTTCTTTCTTTCTTTTTAAAAAGTTAGTACACAAAGTAATGAATTTTATCATGACATTTTCACATATCCATGCTACTAAACTGATTCTACACTGACTGCCTTCTGTAGGCCTCAATCAAACAGACAGAAATATTTGGTTTGCAAATAACTTTAGAGATTGTTAAGGCCATAGAGTTCCAATACTGTCTTCTGACAGGAGACCTCTAGCCTAGGATGATCCTTGCTCAGTTGACAGATGGGGGAATTCGGAGTCTGAGCATCAGATCAGTAATGGAAGTAGTGTGGATTCTGAGTTCTTCCAGCTTCCACTCAAGTGATTTCTGTGCTCTTCATCAGCATTTCTCTCCTTCCTCATTAGAATACCCTGGCAAAAGTGATCGAGTGGAATTTTGTCTTCCCAAGAGAGGACAGGCAAGTGCTAAATAGAATTCACAGAAGACTCTTGGTGTAGAGCTTATCCCACAGGAAGGGTGCAACATACATCAGTGCTTTGACTTCATCCACAGTTTCCATGTTTCCAGGTGAGCTCTTAGGGCTGTATGCAGGGAACAGAAATTTGAAGTATTTGGGTGGGGTGGGGCTTCCTCTCCCTGGGCTTGCCTTGTTGATTGACAGGCTGCAGGCCTTGTTCAAACCCATCACAGTGAAAGCCAAAGGAGGTTGAAAACCTTGTAACCCACCATCAAAACTGCTGGGTGTAGGAAAACAATTGCTTGCCCCAAATAAGTGACTTTTCATTGCTGAGTTGCTCTTTAATTATAGGCCTTCTTTGAACACTCAGACACACAAGGCCTTTGTAAACTGTAACTCCTTCTTACACACAATCCTCCCATATGCCTACTCTCCCTTTCATTTACAGAGTATAAAAAACATCTCTTACTCATTCACATAATGAATTTCAGCTCCTTTGTCTCAGTTAAGGAGGAGATTCAATGGAATTATGGGCATCTGTCCATTTTCTTGTTCCAAGGCCCCAGGGGGCTCTTCTAAGAGTGGGTCCTTTATGGGGAGAAGATAATAGGCAAAAAGTACTCTTCACTAATGGACCAGCCCCAACTTTCTCTTTCCTTTAACAACTGTTCATTTACTTAAACAGCCACTTCTCTAAGGCAACTTCCAAATTGTTTCTCATCACCCTCTTTATACTTAAAACCATCACACACTCCCCCTCCTGTGCGTTCCTCTTCCTTTTGGATTGTGAAAGATTTTTCTAGGTATGAGAGACTAGGTAGGAAAGCCCCCTTCCTCCAGTTGGTTTCTTCTTGTCAGAGAAAGAAGCAGATTATGCAAAGCGGTGAGAACCTCGAGGTCTTGGAGCCACACAAGGTTGTTTTTGCCCCCATGTTGGGTGGGAACTCAGGGCAGGATTGGTTCTTCTCCAGGTGATCCATTCGAGGTTTCCACTCCAGGACAGGGCAAGGATGGAAATGGCCTGCTTTTTTTCTACTGCTCACCAGTGCCTTGGTCCTTCCCTGCAGAAGACCACCTCTATCGTTTGTACCTGCAGCCCCAACACCTATCCTCCGTGGCACTAGGGTGCCGGTAAATGTTTGTCAAGGGCTCACCTCCCTTCTTGAAGCCCTGATAGCTAACATTTGCTGTTCTCCCACCAGGACCTATTTCCACTGCCTATTATTAGATCCAGGAATGGGGAGATGCAGAGCCACAGGACATTTAGTAGTGTCTCTGTCATATTCCTACCTTACTCTGATCTCCTCTCTGGGACCTCGGGGCTGTTGGAGGTCTTAGTGGCTAAAGACCAGTGACTATTATCATATAATTAGGAAGTGGTGGAGTTTTGAGAGTGCATTATCTTTGCTAATTGTAAGTTTATTAATTAAAAAATTTTTTTTCTTTTGAGATGTATGTAGGCCTGGTTGGCCTGGAACTTATTATGTAGACCAGGCTGACCTTGAACTCCAGAGATACATCTGCCTCTGCCTCCTGAATGCCGAAATTAAAGGTGTGTGCCACAATGCCTGGCTATATAATTTAATTTTAAGTAATGGCTGCATTTAACAGCTGCCTGGCAGAATTTCTGAAAATCTGACAGTCTGCACTAACCGTTGAGCACAGCACTGACCCAGGGTAGCCCGTGGGCCTGGGAAGCTCTGGGGTTCTTGGAGGTTGTTCTTCTAACACTAGGGCATTTAGAGGGGCCTCCTTGGTTTGGGTCTTTTTAGGAACTCCATGGTTAAGAATGGCGGAGGGGGTGGCCGTGGGGGCGGGGTGGTTCCTGAGCTAGAGGGATGAGATGGGCCTCAGAAATGGGTCAGTGCTGTCTTGGCTCCTGACTCCTGACCCAGCAGCCATGAGTGGAAGTCTAAGAAACCAGGAGCTCCCAGATGCCCACCCAGGTAGGAGTAACTGATGTATCTTGGCACTGAGGTATAACCTAGGGCAAAACTCGAACAGAGACTCCAGCATTGGTTTCTTTGGCCAGCCCACGCCTCCTCCTTCAGCTCGACACCACTTCCTCCCCGCCAAGTGGCTCTTGCTCTGGAGGCGGGACCGAGTTCTCCGGTGGCCCCTGGAGACTGGGGCTGCGAGCTCTGGGAGGCTGGAAGGGGCGTGAGGGGAGGGGCGCTGACTGGGCAGTCCAAAGAGGAGGGGGCCTTTAATAGGCTGGCCCAGCGCTTGGTCTGCAGCAGCGCGAGTGGCTGCGGTTGGAGAAGCCGCCCGCCACCTCTCGCCACTTCTCGGAGGCAAATTTTCCTCCTTGCACTTGACAGCGACCGTACTTGAGCTCCCCGAGCGCGCTTTGCTTGGGAAGGAACAGGTAGGAGGCGCGGGCTGCCCTGTGCACGCTCGCTGCTCTGGGAGGAGTCTCCGTGACTTGGTTGGCTGTCCTTTCTGGGAGCTGCCCGCTGTCCGGAGCAGTGGTGTTCCGGTGTGTGGGTTGCAAGGGGACAGTGCCTGCGGCGGGACCAGGGCCGAGTCCCTTCCCGGAGCGCTGCTGTGTGCTGCCCGGCGCCATGCTTCTGCTGGGTATATTAACCCTGGCTCTCGCCTGGCGACCTGCTGGCAGCTCCGAGCCAGAGCGGGAGGTGGTCGTTCCCATCAGACTGGACCCGGACATCAACGGCCGCCACTACTACCGGAGGGGTCCCGATGACTCCGGGAATCAGGGTCTCATTTTTCAGATCACAGCTTTTCAGGAGGACTTTTACCTACACCTGACGCCGGATGCCCAGTTCCTGGCTCCCGCCTTCGCCACTGAGTATCTAGGTGTCCCTCTTCAGAGGCTCGCTGGCAGCTCTCTAGACCTGCGACGCTGCTTCTACTCCGGGTACGTGAACGCCGAGCCGGACTCCTTTGCTGCAGTGAGCCTGTGTGGGGGTCTCCGCGGCGCCTTCGGCTACCGAGGCGCAGAGTATGTCATTAGCCCGCTGCCCAACGCCAGCGCGCCGATGGCGCAGCGCCACAGCCAGGGCGCACACCTTCTCCAGCGCCGTGGTGCCCCCGGAGGGCCTCCTGGAGACCCCACCTCCCGCTGCGGGGTGGCCTCAGTCTGGAACCCCACCATCCTGAGGGCCCTGGACCCTTACAAGCCACGGCGGACAGGCTTGGGGGAGAGTCACAGCAGGCGCAGGTCTGGGCGCGCCAAGCGCTTCGTGTCTATCCCACGGTACGTGGAGACGCTGGTGGTGGCGGACGAGTCAATGGTCAAGTTCCACGGCTCGGACTTGGAGCATTATCTGTTGACGCTGCTGGCCACTGCGGCACGACTCTACCGCCACCCCAGCATCCTCAACCCCATTAACATCGTTGTGGTCCGGGTGTTGCTACTAGGAGACCGTGACACAGGGCCCAAAGTCACAAGCAATGCGGCCCTGACTCTGCGTAACTTCTGCGCCTGGCAGAAAAAGCTGAACAAAGTGAGCGACAAGCACCCCGAGTACTGGGATACTGCCATCCTTTTCACCAGACAGGTAAGTTAATCTGTCACCTCTTTGGACCCAGTTAACCCCATTCTCTTAGAGTCACCGCCATTAGCTTTTCAAAACCCCTTTGTGCCACTCCGTGAGCCCAGGATTAAATTGTTCATTTCTTCCAACTCCAGAGTTGGAAGTTCTAGTTAGAGCTCTCTCCTAGGCTCAGTGGAGCTCCACTTCACGTGCATCTGGGCTGCTGGAGGACGGCCTGTTCTGGAGGTGTTGGCCGGACCCGGCCAATCAGCGCCTCCTGGAGCAGGCGCCGAGGGGCTGGAACTCAGGAAGTTACCGCCCCAGAGCCGCAGGTTGTCTTCAAGGCCGATAGGAGGCGCTATGAGGATGGTGTTGTAGATGGTGGGAATCTCTGATCCTCCTATATGGGAGGCTGTGTTCTCCCTGACATCTCCCGGCAAGCTTACTTTCGCTGGCTGCAGGACTAGAAGGTGACCCCAGATCAGTGCCCGCTGCATTTCTAGCGGGCAAGGTGTTGTCCTTCTTTCTCTGTCTTTGGTCTGGAAAACCTGGATCGAGACAGAGGTAATCATTAGAACTGTTGGTGGGTTGCAGGGAAAAGTCAGACTCAAGTATAGATCGTATAGTTACTCCTTCATTGCTGCTTCTCCCACACCCTTCTCTGCTGGGCCTTGTTCTGAGGCTTCTAGACTATTCCCAGCAGGCAGTCTAGTAAGGCACCTGCTTCAAGCTGGGATTATTTCACTTGGAATTGAGCTGGGAAAAATGTCTTCCAGTTTTCCCAGATCCTTGTTAGTGGAGGGTGACCCATTTGCTCAGTTATATTCTAAGACTGCTCATGGACCATTCCCAAGACACTCCCTTGAGGGCAGAGCTCCACTTCTGCCCTCCCTGTGGTCCAAGTGCTGTGAGCTTAGTCAAGAGCATTTGAAAGACACTGAGTGTTGGGATTAGAGAGATGGACTCAGACCAGGAAAGCGGCCCTACCTTTCTCATGTCTTTACCTGATATTCTATCTCAAGAAGCTATGAATCTGTGAACATTTGGATCTGTAAGTGTTGATGTAGTTGGGCACTGTGGAGCTTCTGAATTCTTGAAATTTCTCAGATATAGGAGCCGGGGAAGGAAAATAACCATCCATGTGATCTTCTTCCTCTGATTTTGGGGGCTGAGACTCAAATCCCTGCCATGTCCGTGTTCTTGTTTTGTCATTATCACAACCACAGCATTCTGGCAATGGCCTGGAGTCGGACTCCTTGGTTACTTCTGGGGTTCTCACTCTCTGCTGTTTCTAAATGGCCACTTAGAACTGGTCTGGCGCCCACAGGCTGGGGCTGAAGTCGTCCACAGTAACCCATTTGGCACAGCGAGTCTCTTCTTGCAGTTGAACTTCCTCCTTTCCCAGCCTCCTCTCCTCCCACCACCTGGTTTCTCTAGGGAGGTCTTTGGCCTGAGTCTTGTTTCCTTGTGCTCATTCTTCCAACTGAGGTCTGTTGAGCTGCAGCAGCCCAGCCCGACAAGCCCTTTTTGAGTCATGGGGAAATTGCAGAAGAGGCTTCAACTTCTGCACCCAGACCAGCAAAGGCTAAGAATAAGATCTCTCTCTCTCTCTCTCTCTCTCTCTCTCTCTCTCTCTCTCTTTTAAAAAAACTTATTATTCTAAATTTATTTTCAGTGCACACATGTAAGTGTACCCATGTTGTGCAATGTTCATGGAGGTCATGGATCTCCATGAGGGTGTTGGATCCCCTTGAACTGGAGTTATGGATAGTTGTTAGCTGCCATGTGGATGCTGGGAATCGAACCCAGATCCTCTGCAAGAACAGCCAGTACTCTTAATGGCTGAACAGTTTCTCCAGCCCTAGAACAAGATATCTTAATGGGCCAAGAACCTGCTGTCCCATCTGCTACCTGGCATACCCCTGTGGAAGTCGCTCCCTTGCTCTAGAATAATGGACCTCAGTCTTCTCAGCCTGGTTGTTAAGGCTGACTTTTGGAACCAGCCCAGAGAAGAAGATTTCTGGGAATGTGGGCCATGACATCAGAAGGAGACCACCTTTAGGAAGAAAAAGCAATCAAACAACATGACAACTTCTGTTTTTCAGTCGTGTGCTAGACCTCCAGGGTCCATGCTGTCTGTGCATAATAGGTACAAGCTGTATGACTACTTGGGACAGAAGTGTGATGTGCAAGATGTGACTGTCAGAAGTTGTTTTTCTCTTAGACATTTAGAGGGCAAAGCCAGAGAGCAGGGAGGCTGTATTGGCAGGCCTATCATCAAGGAACGTGTGTCATGCTTGGGTAAACAGCTCCTCCCCCACCTCCTCTCCAGTACAGATTTCAGGGCCTGCTGCATTCTCAGAGTCTTAGGAACTCATTCCTGAGCTCCCCCAGGGAAGGTACAGTATTGGATGAGAACATGGGCAAACAGCTGCTCTTTCTAGACCAAGACAAATGTGGCCTCCAGGAACTTTAGCTGTCTGGAAGAGAGAATACATTGATCACACAACAAGTGTTTTGACAATTGGAAGACTTTCTGTAAAGATTCAGAGTAAGTGGAGAAAAAGAGCCCATCTGATTTTGCAAAAGCAGTCAGCTTCCAGGCTCATAACAGCAGGGTGAGGTCAGCCCAGGAATGGAACGAAGATCTGCCGAGGATCAGAGCCAGAGTCGTTCTCATTTATTTCTACGAGGAGCATAGTTTCTCTGGCTTCTCATTCACCAGGCTGCAGATGCCAGGTATTTACTGCTGCGACTCAGTAGGCCTCCATTTGCGGAGTCCTTCCTGTCCTTAGGTCCAGTGACTCTGCTAGTTCAGTAACCCTTTGTAGTAAAATGGATCTTGCCCATACAAACTCCTGATACTCTTGAGCATCTATTACTTCTAGGTACCATCATAGGCTGGAGTTCTACATACTAATATGTTGTGACCTGGGCCCCCTGCCCTTCCAAGAATGATCAATGTGGCAGAGAGCAGTAATCTCAAGATGATGTGCTAACTCCCGGGATAGAGGCATGGAGCCTTGTCTGTGGGACTCCCAGGGCGCATTCTCTTCCCAGGGGCTAAGGATGACCTCCAAGAGATTGGGTTCAGAAAAGGTTCCCGACCCTGGGAGGGCTAATGTGGCAGAAAGAAATTTGTTTCTGTGTTAGAGAGTTTGAATCCTGGCACTTGAGCTTCCTACCAATGGATTGTGAGTGAGTCAACTCTTTGAATTCCGCTTCTCTCATCTTTAGAATGAGGCTGATGATGATGGCACGATACGCAATCTGGTGCTGATTTGAGGATGAGCTGCCTCATCCAGCACAGGCATCCAATGGTGGCAACTATCATTTTCACTACCTTAACAGTTCCGTTGGCTATGATTCTTGTTCTTCAGTATGTAAGGATCCCTTGTCAGAATGTAAATTTGGAATAGCCCTGATTTAAAGCATTCCGTCCCATTGTCCTTGCAGGTATGTGTCACACTTGTCTGATTAGCACTCCTGTGTTGGTGTGGGGATTGTGGGCATCAGTGCTTGCCAGTCTCTTGTAAATACCATTAAGGCTGGCATCACTTTATGTCTTGGGACTACCCTGAACAGGCCTGTGAAGCTCATGGTTCAGCAAGTGTGCATGGAAGGAAGATGCAGGCGAATGTTCAGACTGCCTGAAGTGGTTGGGTTGCTTGGGTACTTTGCCTGTGCCTGGGGACCATTAATCCAACTTTCTGGCTGTCAGGCTGCAGGGTTGGGTTCTTATGGCATTTCATCTTGGCTCTCTGCCATCAAGCTTTGCCCTGGAGAGAGGTGGGGCCCCATCAAGGAGAACATTAATCTGCCCTGAAGTCAGCAGACAGGGGTGCACAGCAGGGACAGGGTCAGTGTGTCAGTGCAGGTGTGGGGCGAGGTGCCAGGAGCTTGCTCAATCCGCACAGCCTCAGCAGATGCTGCTCTTAGCACATAATCTAGCCAGTTCCCTTGCCTGGGACTCTCTTCACTCACTGTCACCAGCACTGTCTTGACCTGGTGGTACAGGGTAGGTGATCATTCTCTCTTGAGCTTCTTCAGCCCCTTCATTCTTGGGGTAGATGCACTCCAGAGGTAGAAAGGGGTCCTTGACATACTCAGCCAGCAACTGCACTTCTTATATTTCAGCCCTCACTCTTCCTAACCTGGGGTCTTTTGTGTGATTCAGGGTTAGTGATTTACCTTATCTGGTCTCTTCTATAAAGCAGGGCTTAGTAATGACATCTTCTCTAAAGGGGGAATTAAATGAGTAATCCAGGTAAAACTTTGGCTGCAGTGTCTGGCATGTGGTAGTAACTCAATAAATGCTAGGTGTCATCATTATAGTTTACAGGTGCCCTCTCTTGAAATGATAGCTTCTTAAGACAGTTCCTTCAATATTTGGCTTCTGTTCTTGCTGTCCTTTTGATGACTCCTGTTTCTTGCAATCATAACATTTTCTACATCTGGAAATGACACCTTGTTCCTAAAATTCTTTTTGGGAGGCACAAGCTACGACCAGTCCCACCCTCTTCTTCAGGTCCCTAACTACAAAATGAGGTATAAGGTCAGCAAATTACAGTTTTGGAGACCAGAGTTTATTTGGGCTTCCTTACAGAGCAATGGGCAAGGGAGGGGGCTCCCCTACTGAGGCTATACAGCAAATTCTACATTTCGGCATGGACTCTGTGACCTCCTGCCTGCTGCCCAAGATGGCGAAGGCGGGCAGTCTCACCCAGCTGCCTTCACTCATACCTTTAGTCCCTCCCCCACGTACAGCTCAGGTCACTGGTTGATTGGGAACTGTAGCTCACTCTCCTGGCTCCTTCTCTTCTTGTGGAAGGTCAACAAGTTTATAATCCTGGGCAAGCAGGTGCCCCAGGCTTGGGACGAATGTTTTATTCATAGCTTGCCAGTCCAGCTTTCCAGACAGAGAACAAGTACATGCAACACTTCACTCCTTCTTCTGGCTCTTACATTCTTTCTGCCATCCCCTCTGCAAGAGTCCCTGAGCCTTGGAAAAGGCGACATACCTGTAGGACAATCTCCCTTTTACTGTGGTAAGATACTGAACTCTTAGACCTTTCCATCATCTGTCTTCAATGGACTGCTGGTCGATTTCAGCGGTATTCCTTCTACTATAAAAACACAAATAGAAAGAAGCAGGAACATCTAGACAAACACTGACTGCCATAATAGCCTAACCCCTGGGCATAAACGAAAAATGCTTGGCATCATATGCATCTTACACAACAATTACAGTGGCTTCCCCACTGGGGCTATACCTTCCCCTGCTACTCGGGGTTGACCTTTCGTACAGTACCAAATGTGTGCTCCTCCCTGAGGAACAGGCCTTAAATCCCATTGGAAATTTGCTGGTTGTGCATATACTAGATGAGCCACTATTGCACTAGCAGGAATGCCTTGGTTGGGTCATTAAGTAGAACTTTTGGGACCATTCCCCCCTAGCAATCTGCATAGCATCCTCCGGTACTATGAAGGCCAGCCATCCATTGGCAGGGAGTTTCCAGTTTTGCCCCAGCTGGATTTCTCCTCCCCATCCTCACATCATGCCACATCTTCAGTAATAGGGTCTTATCATCTATTTCTGGTGTGCAACCAACATTAGTGGCAATGCCTTTATTGTAGAGGGGCCTTGAGGGCTTCCCTGGCCAACAGCTCACGGGGAGGGGGCAACTCACACCTAGTGCTGCAATTTTCAGTTAACAATTGTATAAGATAGTGTTTTACTCTTTAGCATCTATGGGCCAAGTGTTGTAGACTTTTCTCAACCATTATGCTGGATATTACTTGTGCCTTACCTGACCATAAAGCTCCCAAGAATTTTACAGCTGTACCTGTCCCTGTACTCTGTGTGACTTTATAGTCCATCCTTGTTTCTTCAGGTGAACTTGATATCTCTCAAATGGGTTTCACATCTTTAAAACAGTCAGAAGTTAACCTTATATACAAAATCAAACACAAACAAGATCTAGCACAGCATGGAAATAGTTCGTCCATTTGTATTAACTCTTTTCTCAACAGATCCATGACGGGTACAGTGGCATGAATAAGAAGCATAGATTTAGTTAGTTCTTTACTATCTTTAGTCATCTTCTTGAATCCATTTAATGTCCTGGAGTTTTTACATGGAGCCTCCCTGTATTTCTTTATCCTTGGTAAGCTTATTGAGGCTGGCTCAAACTTCCTGGCTCTGCACAGGGCGAAGGGAGACTAGGGTCCCTCTTGCACCTGTTGCTTCTCGGGCCAGGCAGGCTCTGAGTCTGACGCCTGGCTCCAGTCACGCCTGTTATCACTCAGTTGCCCACACCTGGCTGCTAGGGGAGGCCCTGATGGGGCAAACTGTCTCTACCCATTGAGTAATTTTTCAAAGGAGAGAAATGTGCCCTGTTTACTCTGGGGGTTTATAATCCACCTGTTGGATAGCTTTTATCTTCTGTATACCTTTTGTGAACTGTTTCTCGAGTTTTAAAGCCTCCCAGAAGCTCTTTAGCACAGAATTTGGCTTTTTGTCCATTTTTTCTTTAGGAACTTGGGCTTGACCCAAATCTTGCCACATTTGCCTTTGAGTAACCCAAACAGACATCTTTATCTGTTTTGTCTTTTTTTATATCTCTTTCATGTTCTTCTATTCTTTTATAAACATACTTTATATGCTGGCCTAAGTCACTTAAATCTGTCAAATCAAAGCCTCTCTTACCTTATAAAGGTCCTCTTCCACTAAGGGACTCAGCACAGCCACTAAACCTCCGTACCAATCTCAAGGTCCTTGCTCAATCAAGTTCTTCTTTAAATCTCTAATGAATACAGTCCTCTCTTGTCCAGTGAACGGGGTACCACACATTGCTTTCCTCATACCTAGTTCTCTCAGTAGTGCCTGTCCCTCTTCTGTTGTCCCCCAACCCCTGACAGCCATGTGAGCCTCCACTGGTGATAACCAAGTATCGCTAATGACTTGTACAAGCCAGTCCATCAGAGACTGAGCCCCTGCACTGCCTCAGGTTATGTAGCCTAGATCTCAAGGAAGGATGGGTGGTTATATTTCCCAGATTTTCTGCTTCTGCAGCACTTAAACTAATATCATGTGCTTCCATGTCCCATATCCAAACAAGTCAGGTGATGAGGGGCTCCTTCACTGCTGTTTGAAGGTCTTCCCTAGTTCCAACAGCTCCAGTGCTGAGTATTCTCTTGCCAAAGTCTCCCGCTTGTTAAGGACTCCATCAGCATGCCGAAACATGAATTTTTCCTTTCTTTGGATTAAAGGTCGAACCCCGAGGAGCAAGCATCTTTAGCTTTCTCTGGGTTGCTTCCTTCAGTAGCACTATCTGCCTTCTCCTCTGGGTTCCAGGTTGAGGGGGTTCCAGGATAAGCCTTGTATCATTGATCTAATCTGGACTTTCTTTCCTTTTGAACTTCCTAGCCATAAAAAATGGCAGGCTAAAATAGCCATATCTTTTTCTCTTTTATCCAATTTACTGGCAAGGTCAGAGGCCAGGACTGAAGAGGCCAGCCTCATATCCTTCTCTCAATCTAATTCCTCTCTTAAACCTTTAGTCTCCCTCCAGGCCACTGTCTCTGCTTGGGGCATATTTCTCATTACACAAAGCATTGGCCAGGCTGCCTGTGCAGCTGCTTTCTGAAACTTCTGCCCTTCGTGTGCTGCTCTCAAGGTTTAAAGTTTGTTCTAGACCTTCCATAGTTCTCACAGCATCTCTGGACTTATGTGGAGGACCACACTGGTCAAGCACGTGTGCCATTCCATACCACCTACAGATGGATTGCCATCCCAGGATTTCTCCCAGATTTCACCCAACCTGGTGGCTTCACCTTAGTTAAACATCTCACTATCCATTGCATGATCCATACCAAAATTTCCTGTCCACACTCTCGTCTCACCCAGCTTTCCTTTAGTTGCCAGTCTCTTATCCCAATCAGAGGGAACATAATTGGTCTTTCCAAAGTCATTCTCAGTTTTGTTATATCCCACTCAACTATGCCAATTGTTGCTAAAATTCTTTCTGGGAGGCCCTGCCCTCCTCTCTAGGTCCCTAGTGACAAACGAGGCATAATTCTGCCAAACCACAGTTTGGGTGACCAGAGTTTATTTGGGCTTACTTACAGAGCAATGGGCAAGGGAGGGGGCTCCTCTACTGAGGGCATACAGCCAATTCTACATTTCTGCAGGGACCCTATGGCCTCCTGTCCATTGCCCAAGATGGCGAAGGGGGGCAGTTTTACACCAACTTTCTCTGCTCAGTCCATACCATTAGTCCCTCCCCCACATACAACTCAGGTCGCTGGTTGGTTAAGAGGAGTAGCTGACTTTCTTTGCTCCTCCTTTTCTTGTGGAAAGTCAACAAGTTTATATCCTGGGCCAGCACCCCCAGACTTGGGACAAATGCTTTGTTCATAGCTTGCAAGTCCAGCTTGCCAGGTGGAGGACAAATGCATGCAACACACCTAGATCTAGTAATGGAAGCAACCCACTTTCCAGGCTGCACTGTTACCATTTTCTATTACTCACATTACACAGCTTCTGGATTGCTAGATTTCACTTCTGGAAAAGCAAAGCCGTCTTATCCTTGAGGATTGAGACAAATGGATTTTGTGATGGACAAGAAAAAAGATCATAAATTCATTGCACAGATTCAAATGAGAAACAAGTCAGGGGGCTTTCTACTGGTGATCATGATGTCCTTCCCAGTAGGGTGCAATTTGGATGAGGAGTTTGGGTTGAGTAGATTGTCAAAAGCTATGAATCCAAGACTTCAAGCTTCACTTAATAGTAGCATAGCCTTGAGTGCATAATTCCACCTCATCTGCAAAATGAGAGTCTGGCTCTGAGTTCTGTGATGGTTCTGAACACTGGGATATGGCCATAAAAATGGGCCTTGGCTCTTGTGCCTATGACTTAAGTGTAAGTAGGAAATCCGTTACTGAAGAATGCATATATTTCCTGCCACATTAAAAAATTACAATGCTTGGTTTTTATGCTTCCTCTTTCCCTTTTCCTGTGTGCTGCTGGGAAACAGAGTATCTCAGAACTCACCTTGGCAGGTGGCAGAGGAGGGAGGAAGGAGGTCTGCAGGATGGACAGCTTGTGCGGAATCATCCTGGTAAACAGGGATCGGGCCACCAGCAAGTGTCAGCCTTACTTATTTATTTAATTGTCTCTCCAATCCTCACTAGAAGAGTTAGAAAAGTTCAGGAGGGTTAGGTTCTTGGCTAAGATGGTTCCTGGATCCTCTGGAAAAGCAGCTATGACTATAAGATAGATAGCAAATTGCCAGAAACAGTGAACCAGGTAGGGGCTGGACTGGGGAATGCCTGAATCTTCCAGGCAGAAAGATTCAGGACAGTGTCCATGTTTTGGAGACCAGTGCCTGAGCTAAAGAGGTTAAGACAATACGAATGCTTCTGAGTTCATTTCAGAAAGGGGGAGGCAGTCTGTGCAATAAATGAGGCACAGCTGAGCTCTGTACAGGTACCTGTGGACATTTGAAGCTTCAAATCCTTGATTCTTCAGTTGCCTTCTTTATTGAGTGAAGAGAGACAGGGGGAACTTATGATGCCAGCAGAATAGCTTCTCCTCTTGAGGATGCTGCCGTCTTGGGACATCTGTATCCTATTACACAGACTTGGCTAGATATCCTTGTGCTTTTTGTTTGATCCATGAAGTTGGGGGTTCCTTGATAGAAAGAATAGGTTGCTCCTGGACAGGAGGGACCTGCAGCTATTTGTCAGTACTCCAAAGAACACTGCCCTCTGGAGAGAGGAAGGATGCATTGTTGTAGGGCCCTCCTAGTTGCTCAGGCTGCTGTAGGGCAGTTAAGATGGTATGTGAGCTCTTGCCCTCTGCAGATCTGTTCACTTCTGAAGAGCAGGATGAGGGCAGTACTAGTGTTCGCAATGGTAGGAGTACCTGCGTTTCCGTTACTCGACGTGGCTCACTAGAGAAGAGACTCCTTAAGGGTCTTTCAGTTCTAAAAATAGGTCATTCTATGTGTTCTTGCCATAACCCACAGGGCCAGAAGTGACTGTGAGCATCCAGGACCAGGGAGAGAAAGAAAAGAAGCTTAAGAAGTTGCATAGTCTAACTGAGAATTAGCCCTTCCCCAGAGCAGCAAACTGAGGCCTTGAGGAGAAAAGGAACTTGGCCAAAGATACATACCCACTTAGTGAAAGAATTGGGCCAGAATTGGAATCTAGATCGCTTGATTCTTATTTCTGTGTCCCCTCTCTGTTGCATGAGGCCAGCTTGAGTGTGCAGGTAGCCCAGAAGCCACAGAAATGTGATGTACTTGTCCTGTATGCTTGGCTACAGGCTGTAACCATAGGATTGGAATCTCCAGGCAATCACCTTTGTCAGTTGGGATCCTGAACTCTAGTGTTCAGGGACATATTGTAGCTTGGCCTACCTTCTTCCCATTACTATGCTTTCCTTACATTTCCTCTCTTCCTTCCTACCCCAAGTTTGTCTGTGATCTTTTGACAGTGGTTATTTTTTAGGTTTGCAGAGCTCTGGGGAGAAACTTTCTGGGAGAGGAAGTCTTTGAAAAAGAAGGAAAAGGTACAGAGAAGGGAAAGGAAGGGAATCTGAGGTCTCCCATAAGGTTCCTAGAAGTGGAATGGGCTCTGTCACTCACACAGACAGTTGAAGAAGGGTAGGTCATACATAGCACCTGTCACTGACTCTGGCACCTTGAGTTCAGGCTGCTCACTCTTGTGGTTCTCTGGGAAGAACTGTTAACTCATTAGGAGGTGTGACTATCACCTGACACATGAGAAGCCAAGTTTGACTGCTCAGGTGGCAAACTTTTGAATGCTTTGGATTAAAATTTGCTGATTTTCTGAACTATGACCACTTTCCTCCCATGCCTTCTGGCCCCACTAACCCCACTGCCACCTCCCTCCCCGCCAGGTCAGCATATGCATTTGTGTACAGTCATACAGTTACACAGTCACGAAGGGAACAAGATTGAATAAAGTTCTGCATGTGTGCTCCCACAGGAGAATGCGGCAGTACATGCTCAGCAGCTGCTAGGCCGTTGGCTGTAATGTCCAAGTCTGCAGCCAGACAGACCCTGAGAGCACAGATCTCCACTATGACTTGAACCTCTCTGGGCGTCAGCTTCTCTGCCTATGGAAAGGGATAACTAGTCATTACCTCAGTGGCTGTAATGAGGATTAGCTGGAGTCATGTGTGTGAAATGCACGCATGGTGTCAGCACTTAGAGAATCGTAGCCACGATTAGCTAGGATCATGAGCCTCAGTTTCTACATCTGACAAATAGATACAATAATATATCTCCTCCTAAGACCATTGTGAAGATCAATCCCCATAGATGCTAAAGGCAATGACATAGTGATGAGCATGTCAATGTGACTCATCCAATATGTATCATTTGAGGGGAACAGTATGCTTGAGTCTTATTCTACTTCTAACCCTTGAGTTTGTAGCTCTAAGCACATTCATGCCCCATAGTACTGAATAAGTTCTCTGGGATTTCCATCTCAGGAGTGTGGTTTTGTATCTCAGCATCCCTTGGAAATACTTTCTATTGTAGTGTGCTACTGCTGGGAGCCCTAGATTCGACAAAATCAAGCTTCTGGATAAAAAGACAAAGACAAAGAAAACAAAAATAAAACCAAAAAACTAAACAATAAGGACCTTCCTATGTAGGTGATGATCTCTTTCTCTTTTTTCCCTAGCAGCCCTTGAGCCTGTGTTTCCTTTGAGCTTCCGTAGCTCATTAAATTGTATGTCGATGGTGCTTGGATCCTCCTTTCTCTGTTTCCTGCCAGCTCAAGGAAGCCAAGTGTCTGGCGGGGGCAGATCCTTGGCCGGCCGACCTTGTGGCTGGGAATCTGAACTTAATTCATGCTTGTCCAAAAATCAGTCACTCAACAAAGATAGAGACTGCTCTGAGCTGACTCTGGATGGGGAATGTGGTTGCCTTTTACCTCCATGTGCCTTGGGGAGCCATGATCAGAACCTCACCCCTCTGTGTTAGTTGCCATTTTTCTGACTTGGATGGCCTTCTCTATATAAAGCTATGGCCCTTGTAGTT
This sequence comes from Eospalax fontanierii, assembly GCA_035773235.1. NCBI lineage: Eukaryota > Metazoa > Chordata > Mammalia > Rodentia > Spalacidae > Eospalax > Eospalax fontanierii. Next base: position 33,951,092 of record CM069539.1, read on the forward strand.
TAATTTTGTACCTCCTAATTTCCTCCCACGGGACCTTCCTGGGTGGGGTTGGGCACAGACTTCCCAGTGAGCCACAGAGCTTTCTTCTTGGGGCCACCTCCCTTAGCCTGGGTTGATTCTATGAATAGCTCCCCAAGCTCTTAGCAAGGAGGTACTGGAAGGTGCTGTGCTGGATAGGACCTGCAATGTCCATAGGATGCCCTTTCTTCCCTTCAAGCTCCTTCTGTTGCTATTTCTAACTTCAGTCTGGCTTTGCTTCTCCTCCGTCTGGCAGGACCTATGCGGGGCTACCACCTGTGATACCCTGGGCATGGCTGATGTGGGTACCATGTGTGATCCCAAGAGAAGTTGCTCTGTCATCGAGGACGATGGGCTTCCGTCAGCCTTCACCACTGCCCATGAGCTGGGTAAGGCTGGAGGGGAGGGAAGCTGCCCTCTGGGGTGGATCTAGTTTGTACTGGGCCCTCTGGTGGGAGAGGAGACATTGGTGTTTTCTTTCTCATGTTCTGAAGCTGTAGTGTAGAGATCCTTTCTTTGGGTCAGGATCTGCCTTGGCATTGGTTCTATTTTTTCCAATTGCTGCAGCCCAGTTGTCACTTGGGTACATTGGAGAGAATGTGTTAAAGACAAGGGAACACACTTCAGTTCCCACGGAGCCCTCAGCCTGATGGAGGGGATGGGAAACACAAGCATGGGGTCTGCAGGATGTTTACAAAGCAGTCCACCGATCGATGCAAATAACCAGCCCGAAACTGTCACAGGGCTTTTTTGCTTCTCCTTTTTCCTCCCGCAACCCCCATGCCCGTTCTGCACAGCTCTTTGCTCCTGCCTCCTGAGTTCTCTCATTTCAATCCACAGGCCACGTGTTCAATATGCCCCATGACAACGTGAAGGTGTGTGAGGAGGTATTTGGGAAGCTCCGAGCCAACCACATGATGTCCCCGACACTTATCCAGATCGACCGTGCGGACCCCTGGTCAGCCTGTAGTGCTGCCGTCATAACCGACTTCCTAGACAGCGGGCATGGTAAGTAAGCCAGGTGGCAGAGAGGGGCAGGGCTGATTGGGAAGGGCTTCACGGTTGTCACTGGTGACAGGGTTTACACCTCTGAAAGACCATCTAAATGGTCTTTTGTACCTAAAAGGTGACAAAGAGTTGGGCTCTCACATGGATCCATCCTGCTTTGTTTTCTCCCTGCCATTTAGATTCTAGGCCAGCCAGGCCTCACCCTCCCCAGCTGTCGTAACCAATGTTTGGGGTTCTTTGCAGGTGACTGCCTCCTGGACCAGCCCAGCAAGCCCATCTCTTTGCCTGAGGATCTGCCAGGCACAAGCTACACTTTGAGCCAGCAGTGTGAGCTGGCATTTGGGGTGGGCTCTAAGCCTTGCCCGTACATGCAGTACTGTGCCAAGCTGTGGTGCACCGGCAAGGCCAAGGGACAGATGGTGTGTCAGACCCGCCATTTCCCCTGGGCAGATGGCACCAGCTGTGGTGACGGCAAGTTTTGCCTCAAGGGGTCCTGCGTGGAGAGACACAACCTTAACAAGTACCGGGTGAGTGCAGGAGCCCTTGTGTCCGGGGATGCTGGGAGAAGGAGGGTCCTGGGCCTTCCCTATCCTGGTCTCCTCTGGAAGCTGCTGGTCATAAAGTGGCTGTGTGACCATGACTGTGCCGTGTTTTTATACTGTGCCTCCATTTCAGGTCCTCTTTCCTCTTCCGTGTGTGTGTGTGTGTGTGTACTCTATGTACATGTGTGCTTGTCTGTGTGTGTGTGTGTACTGTATGTACATGTGTGCTTGTCTGTGTGTGTGTACTGTATGTACATGTGTGCTTGTCTGTGTGTGTGTGTGTATACTGTATGTACATGTGTGCTTGTCTCTGTGTGTGTGTGTGTACTGTATGTACATGTGTGCTTGTCTGTGTGTGTGTGTACTGTATGTACATGTGTGCTTGTCTGTGTGTGTGTACTGTATGTACATGTGTGCTTGTCTGTGTGTGTGTGTGTACTCTATGTACATGTGTGCTTGTCTGTGTGTGTGTGTGTACTGTATGTACATGTGTGCTTGTCTGTGTGTGTGTGTGTATGTGTGTGTACTCTATGTACATGTGTGCTTGTCTGTTTGCGCTTGCCAGAGGCTAATGATGGTATGTTTTCCTCAATTGCTTCTCCACTTAAATATTTTAGAAAGGGCCTCTCACTGAAAGTAGAGCTTCCCAGTAAGCTTCCAGAATCCGTCTGTCTCCACTGGGGTTATAGGAATGAACCGTGCCTAGCTTTAACTAGGCGCTCTGGTCATTACGCTTGTATAGTAAGCAATATACCTGCTGAGTTAGTCCCCTTTCCCCTTTTTGACACTAAGAGTAAATACTTTCATGACCATAGAAGCTCATGAGCCCTTACATGTGTGAGAGAAAACCCTCAGCAGAACTGGGGGCTCAGCCCTAAGCCTGGGCTTCCCTCTGTGAGGAGGAGTTCCTGGCACAGAACTGACTCCTGATGGTATTAGTGGCTGACTCTTGGCTCTGTCTTTTCCTCCTTCATCAACTGCTTGCATTTTCAGGGAGCTAGGATCACCCAGATGAACAAGGCTTGGGAATGAAATGTAGGAAGGCCCTAGGCACACGTCAGTGACCGGACACATCCTGAACTTAACTGCAGTTGTGGTTGTTTTTGTTTCAGCTGAAACAAAATTGAACAGAAGTTATTCCCTCCAGATAGATATGAATAGCAATTCAATGGAACCAACAGAACTCCAGATATTTTCTGAATATAGTTTAGAGTTTATATTCTTTAGGCCTCATGTTAGGAAGTAAAGAGATATCTGTTTTTTCTAGGTCGGGATAAGAAATTCATCCTTTACCCCAGAGGTGATTGCCCTGTTCACACCCCTGGCTCCAGCCGGGGAAGGACACAGTACAGGGATTTAGGTGCACAGAGACAGTATTACAGATAAGCGTTGATCGAAGGCTGATCCATTGTCGTGAAATGGGTATGGTAAAGAATTATTTTCTTAAAATCTTTTCCTGTGGCCTGGGAATATGTATTTAATGAAATCTTTAACCACTTGTTGGGCCACAACTTACTGAGTTCAGGGACTATTTAAGAAACAGTTGTCAGAAAACAAAATAACCTGTGCCTCAGAGAGCTCTGGGGGCAGCAGGATTGCAAATGGAGATGGGGTAAGGCCCAAAGGTGGTCTGAGTGAAGGATAGTAGCTGTGGGGTCCCCGGGATGTATCATTAGGAAGGAAGTTTGGGGGAAATATTGCAGCTGGCCCAACTGATGAGTTTAGACTAGAAGGTTCTGAGGACCGGAGAATCAGGGCCAGCTCCTTCCCTTGGGATGAGAAGCCCAGAAGATGTTGGATATAGGAAATGCTGCCTGGAATACACAGTCTTTCCATGATAACCTCAGCTTTTTTTTTGAACAGTCACTGCAGCACCCTGTGAGCTGAAACCTATTCCTTCATGAAGGACACTGCCCAAACATGTCATAACTTACGGAGCCGTCAGCGAACCCAGGTTCATAGAACTACTCCGACCACTGTGTCCCATCTTCCTAGTTTATTACTTCCAGCTTTTGGATGCCATAGTTCTTGAGTCTGGGACTACAGTCCACAGATACAATACCCTTCCATCTTTCTTTCTTATCTCTCACTTCTTCCCTGTTGAACGGAGAGCCTGCTGTCTGGTGTTAAAATCACCCTTGACACCGCCACGCCTGTTTCTGTCATTGTCTCTTGGATTAGCCCCACCTTGGTTCAGTTCTCTTCCCTCTCCTGCTCAGGTCTGGTGAATATGGCTGGAGTGAGCTGTATAACTGTGCTCAGTTTAAATCAACCTGGAGACTCAGGAGGGCCCCTAATGTCGGTCAGAAGTCATGCATTGAACTTTGCTAGTTCATTCATTCTTCCGACCCCTAAAATGACCACTTTATACCTTTACCTCCCTCTTCTCATTCCCACCTCCTTTCCCTCATTTTAATTCTCAGTTGTGTGTTAGTTCATTTTCTATTCCTATAATGAAATACCAAAGGCTGAATAATTTTTTTTGCTTTGTACTCCAGGCTATTCTTAACTTACTTTGTAGCCTAGGTTGGCCTCTAGCTCATGACAATCCATTGGTTCAGGCCTCCTGAGTCCTCAGATTACAGGTATGAGTCACCATGCTTGGTGTGAGGCTAGATAACTTATAAAGAAAAATAGATTTATTTCGCTTACAGTTTTGTAGGCGAAGTTCAAATTTTACTGTTGAGGCCTCTATTGAGGCCTCCTTTGGCTGTGCCACCTCATGGCAGAGGGTTTCATGTTGGGATGTATGCAAGAAGGAGAGGTTGTGTGTTAGGACAAGAAACCAGAATTTGGGAGGGGCCAGCCTTATTCTTTTATAACATCTGGCTGTCAGGTAACTAACCACAACAACTATTTAATCCTTTCCAAGGGGAGTGACCTCGATCACCTAGTCACTTCCCACCTGTCCCACCACTCCTCTAAACCTCACATTTTTTTGTTGTTGTTTTCTGAGACAGGATCTTACTATGTACCCTTGACTGTCCTGGAACTCACTATGTAGGCCAGGATGGTCTCAAGCTCATGGAGCTCTGCCTGCCTCTGCCTCTGAGTGCTGAGATTAAAGGCATGTACTAGCACACTTGGCAATACCTTACCTTTTAATGGCGGTCCCATCACTTAGTACTACCACACTGGGGACCAAGCTTCTAATACATGAACTCCTGGGAGCCATACCACATTCAAACCACATCAAAAATAATTTTTTCACTGAGAAAAAAGCAGTGGTCTGGGGTCCAGAAGAGTGTATTTACCAGGCCTCTCTGCATCAGCTGTCTGACTTGCTTCTAGGCAACCAAAATCACCACCTTTCCTCCTTCTCAGTGGATAACTGAGCTCAGACAGAGCCCACATTTGTGCTTTACACATCCTTCTTGCCTAGGTGGGCCCCTGATTTGGTCAGGATTCGTATATTGAATTTTGCCTGCTCATGCATTCTTCCAACCCCCTAAGAACATCACATATCAGTTCTTTGCATCATCAGTTTTTTTCTTTTTTTTGAGTTGAATCACTCTATCTGGATACAAACCTGCTGTAATTTCTTCTCTTTTAAACAAAACTTCTCATAACTCTATGCCCAACTCTCACTGTCTGTTTCTCTGACTCTCTTCACAGTAAGGGTCCTTGAATGAGCTGTATTTTCTTTTTAATCCTTGCCTTCCCATTTTCCCCTGGTACTCATTTCAATCAGGGTTTTCTCTTCATTTATTCAGTAACTCTTATTGAGGTCACCATTATGGTTTGGATATAAAATTTTCCCACAGGCTCATATATTTGAACACTTGGTCCCTAACTGGTCATGCTGTTTTGGGAGGTTGGTCTGCTGAGATGGGAACAAGGAGTGTCACTTTCCTGCCATCTCAGCCTTGTCTTCTCTGCTGTGATAGACTGTACCCTCAATCTGTGAGCAAAAATAAATGCTTCTTCCTTAAAGTTGCTTCTCACCTTGTACTCAGTCACAGCAACGATGAAAGTAATTTATACAGCCACCAAGAGGCCTCTGTTACCAAAGTCTGGATTGACTGCCATTCCTCATGTGGCCTCTCTGCTAAAGTGCTGTGTGTGTGTGTGTGTGTGTGTGTGTGTGTACCAACTTCGGGTGTCATTCCTTAGGAGCATCTACCTTGATTTTTAGACAGGGTCCTTCACTGAACCCGGAGCTCACTCATTAGACTAGGCTGGCTGACCAGTGAGCCCAAGGCATCCCCAGGGATCCTGTTATTTCTGCCTCACCAGCCCTGGGATTGCAAGTGTGTGCCACCACGTCTGGATTTTCACTCAGATCTTCATGTTTGCATGGCAGGCACTTCACCCACGGTTCATCTCACCAGTGTCCCTCCCAGCTCATTCACTCCCACCTGGTAACCCTGTCTCCACAGGGCTCCAGGCAACCCTTATATCTTCTCCAGCACTGGCTGCTCCTCTTAGCCTCCTTTGCTGGTGTTTTCTTGGTCTTTTGTTTTCAGTGCTCCAGATTCAGGCCCACCCACGCACAATCTCTTGGGTGACTCATCTAGACAGTGGCTTTAGATGCCATCTATAGGTTGAAGATTCCCAAGTTTGTATCTTCACCCCACACCTCTTTCTTGAACTATAGACTCCTCCGCTCCCCGGTGCAGGAGATGGAACCCAGGGCCTGGTGAATGCTAGACAGGCTCTGTACCACGGGTCCACATCTCCAGCGCGTATGTTTAAGTGAATCTTGGCAAGTCCATTTGGATACCTGATAAACATCTTAAGCATGACAGCTGTGAAACTGGACTTCTCATCACATCCCCTGAACCTGCTTTGGCAGCTGCACCTTCCACTTGCTTATGCCAAAACCCATTTTCTCTCGTACACTTAACATCTGATATCTTACCAGGTCCTATTGACCCTGTGTTCCAAATAGACCCAGAACCTCATTTCTCACCACTTCCTTGCTGTCGAATCCTTCCAGGCCCACATTCCCTGGAATTTGGCGGTCTCTCCACTCTCCACATCTGTCTCCCTGTTTCTGATCTTACTTCTTACAGACAGTCATGAACAGAGCCACCAGAGGGATCCTTTGAAAATAGAAGTTAGAGTCTTCCAGTTTTCTGCTTGGAACCTTTCAGGGGCTCTGCACTTGGCTTGGGTGGAGCCAACTTAGTTTCTGCCTTCATTGCTTTCTTCTGGCCTCCTGTTCACTCTGCTGCAATGACCCTGGCGCCCTCAGGGTGCATCATTCCTCAGTGACATCACTTGCTCCCTTCTGCTTGGAAGCCTTTTTCCCTAATACCTGCCTGGCTCATGTCCATACTTCCTTCAGGCAGGTGTGTGAAATGAGAGCTCAGAACGGTAATATGCAGAGAAGTCTACCTCACAAAGGTCCCTATTGCCCTTACTCCCAACCACTCTTAACACTGTCAGATACACACAAGCTCTGGTTTGTTTTTAATGTCTCTTTTTAAATGTCTCTGTTTTTCCCACTGGGATATAGTGGCTTTGAGGGCAAGGACTTGCTGTAACTAGTATCAGTTGTGCTGTAAGGACTCAGAAAACATTTAGTGAATGAGTGGCAGGTGCTCAATGAATATTTCTGTATAAATCAGTGGGAAAAAATATCAGTTAAAAATCAAATAGCCTTGTCTCAGAAGCTGCAGACAACAGTGCTATGTACTGAGGAGAAACTGGAGGTACTACGGCCTTGACACAGACTCCCTCATTTTTCAGAGGGTCATGGTTAACTTTTGAGAGAGCACTTTTAAGGGATGATGGGGATAAAGTCCATATACGGGCCTTTGAGGAGCTCGGATGTGGAGAGAACAGACTTAGAGAGGACTGTCTTAGGATGTAAGGTTGCCCCTAGTTGAGGGAATGCAGAGGAAGATAAGGGAATTTTTATATAAAGAAAAATTTAAAGACATGTTGACAGAACAGAACAAAAACTATGTGACAGGAAAACAGATCAAATAAATATATTGAGGGGCTGGAGAGATGGCTCAGCAGTCAAAAGCACCGGCTGCTCTTGCAGAAGACCTGGGCTCAGATTCCAGAACCCATATGGTGCCTAACCACCATCCATAACACCATCCAGGGAATCTGATGCCCTCTTCTGACCTCTGTAGGCATTGCATGGCAGGGTTACACTTACACATGCAGGCAATACACTTAACACATAACATATAAAAAAATATAAAAAATGTTGAATATATGTACACACAAACACACACACATGCATATATTAAAGTGTTTATACTTAAGGAAAGCAGTTCCTGTATAGGTTCATGTGGGTTATCTACTTCATGGATTCTCTGTGACCATTGACTGCTTTTTCTCAGCCCAACTGACCTGTGTTCAGGGGATGGGAAGCCATTTTACTATCATCCTACAGAGAACATAATGAAGATGATACATTTTCCATCCCCTGTCTACTGCCTTAAACAAATGAACAAACAACAGCCACAACAACCTCTCTGTGTAATTCATCCCAAAGCACAACAGCATGCTTAGAGTTGCTTCATAGCCTCTTCTTACCTAGATGTCCTCTGAACACAAATGTTAGTACCACTGATGTTAGGGATGCTTTAAGCTTTTTCAAATACAGCCCCCGATTGAGGTCAAAATCAGTTTGGTTGGGTGAAAAGTCTGAATGACAGAAGACTTACACATAAAAGTGTTCAAATACCCATGGCAATATTATGTATTGGCAAGGCTCTGATGGCACCTGCTGAATCTTCAAAGACTCTTACAGATCCACAATCTGCATGTAAGAGAAGACTTTGAACTCTTTCATGAAGGCAGGCCAGAGGCTGTCTTACATGCTACCTGATTTAAACCTTCCATTCAGACTCAGAGCTGGGTATTTCTGGTCCATTTTGTGCAGGTGAAGCATATGAAACTTAAAGAGTCTCAGCTACCAGCTCAAGCTCACTCTTGTGGAGAGGCAGAGGCAGGCTGCCTCACCTCACAGCTCAAAGATGCTTCTTCCCAGCACTCTCATTTGTAACTGGGAGCAGTTGGTGTTTGCTGGTGAATCAGTTTAAGTGTTGGGTGGGTCCTGCACGTACAGATTGCTTATCATTTTTTTTTTTAATCTCATGATACAAAGTGGACTTCATTCCAGTGGCGTGGGATGGGAACTTGGAGGCTGTACCAGTAGCTTCTGGAGGTGAGGGGCTGGGTGTGGCACATGAGCCTGTTGGAGTATAACCTGCTTTTCCTCACAGGTGGATGGCTCCTGGGCCAAGTGGGAGCCTTATGGCCCCTGCTCGCGCACCTGTGGAGGGGGTGTGCAGCTGTCCCGGAGGCAGTGTAGCAGTCCCACCCCTGCCAACGGCGGCAAGTACTGCGAAGGAGTCAGGGTGAAATACCGGTCTTGCAACCTGGAGCCCTGCCCCAGCTCAGGTGAGGCAGCGGGGCAGCAGTGGTCTGAGCCCCTGGGCTGTGAGCCTAGAGGTCACTGTTGGCCACAAAGAGGTTGCAATTCAGATTCCTATTCCTAGGATCTGCCTGGAAGTAAAGGGATGCAGACCCACCTTGGGAATCCTTCCTCTGACCTTTCAGTTTTGACAAGGGTGTTTTCTTTTTCTTTTAAAAAATATTTTATTGGTTATGTTTTATTATTTTTTATTTTATGTCTATGAATGTATTGTCTACTTGTGTGGAAGTGCACCTGTGTTGTGCAATGCCTGAGGAATTCAGAAGAGAGTATTGGATCCCCTGAGACTGGAGTTATGGATGGTTGTTAACTGCCACGTGGATGCTGGGAACCAAACCTGGGTCCTCTGCAAGAGCAGTCAGTATTCTTAATCGCTGAGCCATCTCTCCAGACTGTTTTTTTTTTTTCTTGGTGCTTAGACTGGGGCTAACTGGCTCAAGGAATGGGGCTGAAGTCTGCATAGTTTATTACTGACAAGCCCATTTTCTAAGTAGGAATCAAGGGCCTATGAACTTTGTGGGGAAAAACTGACATTTTTATTTTCACTAATACTTCTATTTAAAAACTAAGTATCTCCTCCAATTAGAAATTTGATACTTTTCAACTAACCTTTCATCTAAAATTCATCAGAAATAGAAATAAATAGCTGTGACTTTGTCATCAATAGAAATCATGAATATTTTTGCATGGTATTTCAGTGACTGAAATCTCAAAATGCCATTATGTTAATCCTGACCTCAAAATCACAACAGCTGTTAGATTCATCATTCAATATTGTTTTTGGTGCATTACAAAACTCACATAAATCAGAAGTATGTCTTAAAGTATACCAATAGCTGCTTATCAATATAATTGGTATTCTTGTGAATGATATAATTTGTTTAACAAGATTATTGTGTTAATAGATTTTAATAGACTGCTAAAGGCTTTCATCATCCAAAAAATGTTTAGGACATCTGTATAGAGGGAACACAGGGCTAGATTACTGGAGAAGGTGGAATATTTCTTGGGGGATCTATTATTGTGTCATATCTTTTGAGATGAGGAGGAACATCACATTTCTGGGGAGGGGCTGGACACCTCTGGGGGGATGTTCTCTTTTGTGCCTCTCTTGGCTTCTTATATGTGCTTTCTTCCTGTCCAGCCTCTGGCAAGAGCTTTCGGGAGGAGCAGTGTGAGGCTTTCAATGGCTACAACCACAGCACCAACCGGCTCACACTTGCTGTGGCATGGGTACCTAAGTACTCAGGCGTGTCACCAAGGGACAAATGCAAACTCATCTGCCGAGCCAATGGCACTGGCTACTTCTATGTGCTAGCGCCCAAGGTGAGTATGCAGGGGTAGGGGGTCAGAGCAAGAACCAGGTCTTCAGGAGAGCATCTGAATGAACTGCCCTTGTCTCTTCTCTTTCTCTGGGGGTGCTGCAGGTGGTGGATGGTACACTGTGTGCTCCTGACTCCACCTCAGTCTGTGTCCAAGGCAAGTGCATCAAGGCTGGCTGCGACGGGAACCTGGGTTCGAAGAAGAAGTTTGACAAATGTGGGGTGTGTGGGGGAGACAATAAGAGCTGCAAGAGGGTGACAGGACTCTTCACCAAGCCTATGTAAGTTCTGGGCCCTAGAATGTGCAGTCAAGGGAAACGGGGGAGTGGAAGTACTCTCTAGGTATTGAAATCTTGGGTTAGAATGGGGTAAATGTTGAATTCTGGGCATAGCATACCATCACTGTGGATGAGAGTATACTCCTACTCTTCTTGGGCTGATATTCACGCAGGCATCTGTGCATGCATGCAGGCATCCATAGATCCATCGTCCATCTGGCAAACAAAGATGAATGTGTGAGGAAGGCATACCTCAACAGTAGATGAGACTCAGGGAGATGGCAGTGTGGTTAGGATTTGTCTAGAATTCTAGAGTAGGACTGACTTGTGTTCAGATGTCAGTTCCCTGCTTTCTGCATGACCTTGGGTAAGTTATTTAATCCTCAGAGTTCCAGATATCCACTTGTGGGTGAACTTCATATACACTCTTATGAGAAGTAAGCAAGTTTAATAAAAAAGTGGTTATAATATCTGGTGCATAATGAATGCTCATTCTATGTCCATGATGAAAAGGAGGTAGCATGTGACAGCCACTACAGTCTTTTAAAAATATTTTATTATTTTTATTTTATGTGTATGAGTGTATTGCTTGAGTATGGGTAGATGCACTCATGTTGTGCAGTACCCTTGGAGTTCAGAAGAGGGCATCAGATCCCCTGGAACTAGAGTTACAGATGGTTGTTAGCCACCATGTGGATGTTGGGAATTGAACCTAGGTCCTCTGCAAGAGCCGTCAGTGCTATGAACTACTGGGGCATCTCTCCAGTCCCCAGCCACCATGTGTTTGCTGGGAGTGAGGCCCTGGTGATGAGCATTGCATTGATAGAATTAATCACCAAGAGATTGAGCAGTTGGTTGAGACTGAGACTGAGTCTCCACTTCTTGGGATATGTGCCCCACAATAAGCCTCTTTTAGTCCCAACTCTGGTGTTCACAGTTTGCCAGCTGGAGCTTGCTGAAGTTGACCACATCTTCCATTGGAAGTCCTAACCTCTGTGTGGAAGAAGCAGGAGAACACCAGAGGTCTCAGTTGGGAGCAGGGCATATGGTTAGCCTAAAAATTCATGAATCCTGGTAGAAATGATGGAAAGACCAGATGGCTTTCCTGGAGAATGACTGTCCCCCTCAGGACACAAGATCATCTGTTGAGTCCTTTGGGGCGATACACAGGGAGGACTCTCAGCTCCTTTTCTCCAGACTCAGTTGCAGATGCAGGTGTTGGAAGCTGCCCTTTCCAAGGACATGCAGCAAGGTGGCCACATGGGGAATTAGAGGTACTTACCTATTCTTGCCCTAGGTTGAATGGCAAGTGCTCCTTTCACAGACTGTGGGAGCTGGAAGGAGCCTGAGAAACCAAGTAGCTTAACTCTGTGTAGACATGGATGTAGGAACCCAGAGCAGCTGATTTCCTTAAAGGGAACTGGTATCTGAGTCAAGGCCAATCTCCAACCCTGACTCCAAGGACACTGCTCTGACTGTGTTGATTAACTAACCTTGGACTTGAGCATGGTACTTATTTCCTTCCTTCTTTGCTCCTTATGGCTCATGTCTATTGAGTTCTCTCTGTGCCAAGGCACTATGCTCTATGACTTATATACTGTGGCTTCTTTAGCCCCCCTGACAGTTCTGTGTCATCTATGTGGCTATGAGCTTCATTTTTACGGGTGAGGAAATAGGGGCCTAGAAATGCTGTGACTTATCCAAGACCAATAGCCTGATGACAGAGAGGATTCTTTCTGACGCCCACACTTGTGCTTCACCAATAGATAAATTTACTAAAAAAATATCAGCAGGTCCTACAATCCAGGTCTTGGGCTTTAGCTCAAGCACCAGCTTTCAACTTTGTTCCTCTATTGAACCCGTTAAGCAGCCTTGCACAATGCAGTGGTTTCTGTGACCCACCCCAAACCCACGATTAGTTACTGCTTTGCAAGGGACCGAGGGCCTCAGCCCAGGCAGCTGCCTAACGCACACTCCCTTTCTTACTCCAGGCATGGCTACAACTTCGTAGTGGCCATCCCTGCAGGTGCTTCCAGCATTGACATCCGCCAGCGTGGATACAAGGGCCTCATTGGGGATGACAACTACCTGGCCCTGAAGAACAGCCAAGGCAAGTACCTGCTCAACGGCCACTTTGTGGTGTCGGCCGTAGAGCGGGACCTGGTGGTAAAGGGCAGCGTGCTGCGGTACAGTGGCACAAGCACTGCGGTGGAAAGCCTGCAGGCTTCTCGGCCCATCCTGGAACCCCTGACCGTGGAGGTCCTCTCCGTGGGGAAGATGACCCCACCCCGGGTCCGCTACTCATTCTACCTGCCCAAAGAGCCTCGAGAAGACAAATCCTCCCGGCCCAAGGACGCTCGGGGCCCCTCTGTGCTTCACAACAGTGTCCTCAGCCTCTCCAACCAAGTGGAGCAGCCAGACAACAGGCCACCCGCACGCTGGGTAGCAGGCAGCTGGGGTCCTTGCTCTGTAAGCTGTGGCAGTGGCCTGCAGAAGCGAGCAGTGGACTGCCGGGCATCCCCGGGGCAGCGCGGGGCCTCTGCCTGTGACGCAGCCCATCGGCCCGTGGAGAAACGAGCCTGCGGGGAGCCCTGCCCAACCTGGGAGCTCGGAACCTGGTCCCCTTGTTCCAAGAGCTGTGGTCGAGGATTTAAGAGGCGTCCACTCAAGTGTGTGGGCCATGGAAGCCGGCTGCTGGCTCGGGACCAGTGTGACCTACGTCGCAAGCCCCAGGAACTGGACTTCTGTGTCTTGAGGCCCTGCTGAGGGGGACTGTCTCTTTCACCCCCTTATTCGCTACCCATTGTTGTGCTGGTGCTCTAGTCAGCTGGAGCAGAGGACAGCAGCCAGTGGCCTGTGTCACGGTGTCATTCACATCCAGAACAAGGACCATGGGTCTGGGCAGAGAGGTTCCTTTCTCCCTGGATTGGGCAGAGGGAAGCTAACTAACACACAGTCTACCTCATGCCCTGCCCCTTGGGGGCCCAGCTGTGGAGAGAGGCTGTGGCAAATGGGTGCTGGGCAGAAGGCGTTGAAGCCCAGTTTCTGAGGAACCTGGAAGTTGGGTGCCTTCCAGGCAGAACTTCAGGGACCTTGGCCCCCATAAAGGAGGCCACAGGCTGCTGGAAGAGCCATGGCCTGGCAGCTTGGCACCTTCAGGTGACCCCAGGAACTCTGAGCCATCCCTGAAAAAGGCAGGGGTTTCATGGTGCTTTCAGCCTTTTTTCCCTTAGACTGATGTGGACATAACAGTAAAATTATTCAGGAGTTGCTAGAAGCCAAAGGGAGAATGAAATTGAGTTCGATTGGGCGCAACTGAACCAGGATCCCCATTTGGGAAGAGATGGATGAGTACAGAGTTTCATGGTTTTCTATCTTGGCCCTCCTTAAAAATCAGCGCCTTGTGACCCTGATTGATGGTCAGGGCATTATTAGACCATCTGGAGGCAGTCACTGACGTGTCCTCTGATGCTTTGTAGGCAGCCAGAGAAGGTCCACCGGGAACCCATCTCTATTAGGAGGGAACAACTTTTGCAAACACGCTGCCACTTAAGAGGGGTGACGGTTTGGTGGGTGAAGCAGGGACCGTGAAGAGAGATGTTTTACAAGGTTCTGTTCCCACTAGGGCTAGGGTGAGTAGGTGTTGAACTGTAGGACCTGGCTTTGGAGGATGTCACCATGTGATGGGGGAAAGGAGACTCCAGTTTTGATGTCTTTTTCATCTTAAGAGGAATGCACAAACGAGACTGATGCTGAAGACACTGTACTGGCCCAGGGAGCCTCCAAGTGACAACAGCCCTGAACCCACTGGGAGGACAGTGGGCGTATCAGAGAAGGTGAGGTACTGAACACCAGATGCCTCTAAGTCAGCTTCCTCCCGGAAGCTCCTGCCATCTTCTGAGGGCATGCCACATTGCATCTCTAGGCCTTCACCTCTCCAGTTGGTGAATGGGGTTCACTGTTTGCTACCTCAGATTATACTCTCTAAGACAGAAGTGACCTGGTGCTTCTATCAGACCCAGTTATCATCTTCATAGGTGTATCTGCCTAGTCATAGAGATGAGTGTGTGGTACATGGCTTCCTGTCTCTCACAGCCCAGTTGGCCACCTGTTGAGGCTCCAAATATGAAGACAGGGTGGTGTGGGGTGTCTTTCTCTTTAGGCTCTTCAGGACCAGGTTTTAGGAAACACCAAGAATCAATGTCCTGATGAAGGACATTAGGAACTACTCGAGACCCATCTGTCTGTTTTGTCGACATGTCAGTGAACTAGGAATCCAGGTGTCTCTTATAGCTCCAAATGGGGAGATATTTTGAAATTACAGATCCTTTGGCCAAGAAGGGTATTTCTTGAAGGTCCAAATACTCCATTGCATATAGGACATTTTTTAAATGGTAGACAACAAGTCCAGGACCTCAGTAGAGAACGTCATGGAGATAAGACCAAAGCCTTTGTCTTCACTGGGGAAAAGAGGCCAGCACTTCTGTGTGGCTTTTCCTTGTAGTCAAAATCCACATACTGACCAGTGGCCAGTTTAGCCACTGTCAAATATTGTTCCAACCCTGGTCTATCTCTGGGCTTGGACAGAACTCCTACAGACCTTGGTGAAGGACATGCAGTTCTCTGAGGCTGGGCTGCAGTCACCCTTGAAGGGTAGCTTGAGCAGGTAGCTGTGATTGCTTTGAGGCCAATAGAGACAAAAGGACCCCAAGGCCTCAGGCAGAAGGGCCAGCTGCAGCAGCACAGAATTCTGTACTTGGTTCATTCTCTCCCTGTGAGCAGATGGGGGTATGGGGCTGTGCAGAGCGGGCAGGGGAAAGGGTGGGTGGGAGGGGAGGTACACTCGCTGAGGTGACTGGTTCTTAGCAGACTGGTGTTTGCTGCCAGCTATTTTAAAAATCATTTCAAGGAGGATGGCCACTGCTGTTCCTGAAACATGCCAGGCAGGTCTCCATACTCTTTTTTTTTTTTTTCCTGTCACAATGTTTTTGTTTTCGTTTTAAAATTTCTTCTTTTTAAAAGAAGTATGACCAAGACAACTTGGGAAATTTGTCTTGTCTTTGAACATTTTCTGTCTACTCATGCACTCCAGGGCTGAGAAGAGAGATGAGACTCAAGGCACAGGTTTCTAATGATGGACTACAAAGTTAAAGTGATATCTCATGCTTATGGAGAACATCATTCTTGGGGGTGGAGTCCAGGAACTTCTTCAGAGGGGTGTGGACCAGTAAGATTTTGGCTTGGGATTCCCTAGCCTTGTTCACCCATCATGTGCACTGATTGGAGGATTTAAAAGATCCAAACACCCTCTTGTGTACCTCATCACATAGGGGAATGAGCTGGAAGGAGCTAAGTGCCTCCCCCACTCCCCAGGTTGGAAATCAGCTCCTGGAGACTCTAGACACTATTGTTAATAAAGCCCTTCCTCTTTGGGCTTTTCTCTTTTGCATTTCATGTGCTGCAGAAGGATGGGAGTGTCTGGGGACTGACTGTGTGTATACTATGTATACATAGGAGCTGGCTGCTGAGGTGACAGCAGCCTATTCCTAATAAAGTCTAAAGTATTTAAAACTTGTGTCTTGCTTCTGTCATTGAATCTCATCCATGGCACCTTCTCCACACTACGGTGGGGTAATGGAGACAGCAGTGGCAATGGCAGCCCTGACCCACCTTGTGAAATCTAAGATGAGCAGGTGCAGAGCCAGGCTGAAAAGCAGAGTCAACGACCTGAAAGACTGCAGTAAGGGTGAAGAAGAAACCCAGTCAATGCAAAGAAAGAGGACCAGCATCTGGATGTTTGTGAGCTGTAGAGAGAGTAACAAGGCTCCTGTCTTTCAGCAGAGGAGAGCAGACCGACGCTGGGGGCTTATAGAGGACCCCTGGGGCTGTGAGGAGGATGAGCCACAAGGATAGGCCATCACACTGGGCCCATCATTCAGGATTTGGGAGGAAATCTTGTTTCTTAAGTGGAAGTTGCATTCTGTTGGGAGAGTATTTGCCTCTTTCAAGTTCTGTGCTGATCTGACAATGAAAGGATCCCACACATTTTCTAGAGCACCCAGAAACCCGCATGGGCAGAGTCTGAGACCATCTCTTCAATCACATTTCCTGTCTGCAGGGTGAGAAATGTCTTGAACGTTCCTTTAGGGTGCCTTCTGCTTTAGCGGTCTGGATCCTAAGAATCCTAAGCACAGTTTGTATTCAGCAATGGAAAGGGGTTTTTTTTTTTTTTTTTTTTTTTTTTTTTTTGCTTTCTGGCAGAGTAAGGTCATGGGAGAAGGGTTCTTTGGGAGCTTGAGAGCCCCTTCAGATTTGTGGATGAGAACTGAGAGGAAGGTTTGGACAAAGCTTCAGCACTTGACAGAGAGAGAGTTCTGGAAAAAGGAAGAGACGGGCAGAAGAACGTACATCTCCCTGTGAGCTAAAAAGGGACCTGGAAAGGACATTGGGGGGTTTAGATTGTTGTCTAAATTTAGCAACTCCAAGATCTCTGTAAAATTGCCTATGACATGATCACATTCTTGGGTAGTTATTTTTGTTTTCTCTCAAGTTTCCATTGCAGCAATTAACCAGTAGAGCCTTTCTAAGGTAAAGTGTTATGGTCGGGTTCGGGGATCAGCAAATGAAGGAGAAAGCAGAAATACTTGGGTTCCCCTGGGCAATGGTGCTTTGACCCTCAAGAGAGTGCTAGCCAAGGTAACACAGATGGCAACTCCCAGGAAAGCTCTTTTCTGGAACAAACTTATACATACATGCCTAAGCTTTCTGGAGAAGGACAGCTTTCTAACTCTCTGACTTTTGAATGAGAGGCAAGAACAGTGCTTTGTGATACATCTGCAGGAGGAAAATGCATCCTTATCCTAGTAGACAAGAAACTTGGATAACTGCAAAACAGTTTCAACTCCCTGAGTCAGGCTGTGCCTGCCTAGTGAGCTCTGGCAGGCCCCCAGAAGGCTGAGCTGGCACAGCCAAGGGCTGTGTGTGTGACCCTAGAGTCTTTCCATTGCTCCTTGGCTTACACCCAGGCCTCCTTGGGTGAGTCAGCCCTCAAGTCTGCAATCCTGGCAACAAATCCCAGAAGAGTGAGTCTCCCTTCAGGCCCTTCAGACGCCACTGTGTCAGCCCCCGCCCCCCAACCCACAGCAACTGTGAGAAGGGTACAAGGAAATGTTCACTGCTCCCAACCAGTAGACTGGGAAGAAGAGCACAGCACAGATCAAACCCATCTCTCACCCTTTCCTGCCTACCCCAGGCCCTGGAGGATCTGACCTACTCACTCTGCCCTTGGTGTTTAGCTGGGAAGCCCTTCCATTGTTTTGTTCTTCTGGGCTCTGGTCAGTAATGTAAATCACACTCTGAGAACTGGCAGTAATGCTGTTAAGGAAAAGACAGAAGGCGTTCCAAAGGAAAAGAACCCAGAAGTTTGTAGAGGAGAGTAGATTAGACAGAAAGGACAAGACAGAGGATGATGCAAATTAAGAGAAGTTCCCAAGAACATTGATTTTAGGAGATGGTCATCTTGGGGAATGGTTGGAGGTTGACAAATTTGAGCTGCATCTCAAGTTCCATCTTCCTTCTTCTCTGCCCTTCCCCACCCTGCCACAGTCCTAGGCAGCACATAGGGTTGTGGATCCTCTGTCCTTGACTCTGACCAACTCTTCAGTTGATCCATGATATTGAGACTCCAGTCTCTGCCTGAGGAACCCTTTGCTTCTGCCATGGTGAGTGAGCAGATACACCTGATAGAGTTTTGCTGTGAGAACTTTGATAGCACTGCTTTGGGCAGCCTAGGGAAATGCATTCAGGATGACGACCTTCTGGGGAGCCCTCTCTGGGCAAGATCTTCCATGTTTCCTTCCACCTATCATCCAGTGTACCTTGTCAGTCTCTCAGAGAGGCAGGGAGACAAGTGCCTGTTCCTTTCTTTTGCCCTGAAGGATTTCTTGTACTTTGGAGCATACTCTTGATGCAAGGCTCTGTGACACCTAAAGTACTGTTAAGACACCCTGAAGTTGCCGGGGATTCCTGTAATGTCGCCTAATAGGAAACCTATTCTCTTAATTGCTTTCTTGGCACATTTCCCGGTGGAGCTCCTGCCATTTTCAGGGTTGGGATTTGGCACGTGGAAACTGCTTTGCCACCAAATGAACCTTGACTGCAGAGAAGCCCAGAAACCTGGGATGATCTGAGCTGCTTTGAGGGTTGAAAGTATAAGAAGTGAGTCAAATTCGGGCCACAAGTCTCTTTATCTTTCCTGGAAACTTCCAGAAGAATTCTCTTTTCTTCTTTTATAATATTTCAGACATACAGAAGATATAATGAGTAATAAAAAGCCTAGGTATTAATTATGCAGTACAAGAAATAACACTACTGGGTATGTGGTACATGCCTAGAATCCCCAGCATTTAGGAGGTTGAGGCAGGAGGATTATGAATTTGAGGCCAGCTGGTGCTCCATAGTGAGACCCTGTCTCAACAAAAAGATCAAACAATCAATCATCAATCAATCACTTAGTTGATCACATACCATGAATAGCTAATACCCCTAGAGATACCTCTCTTGTCCTGTCCCCACTTCTGTCATAGGTAAGCATGATCTCCAATTTGGTGTTTATCCTGTGCTGCCATTCCTACAGTATCTCACTACATGTGTGCACGCTGAAGCAGCAAATAAGCTCCTTGTATGGTTTTAGTCACTTTCATGCAAGTTGCTTTCTTACCTTGGGTTGTGTTTGTGGAGCCATTTTTGCTGACACCAGCAGTTACAGGATATTGGTATTAGGGTCTGACCTAGCTTCTCACTCCGTGGCTGTGAATGCTGGGTGTGTAGGTTGTCTCTAACTTTTTGCTGCACAGTTCTGTGAAACTCTTCGTACATGCTTTCCAGGGTATGGACTTTGTGAGTTTGTAGTAGTGGCATTCCTGGACCATGGGCTGTACCTGCCTTCACATTAGCACTAGCTATTTCCAAATTGTTCTCCAAAGTGTTTTCTTTTAACCATACCTAGCTGTTTGCCAATTGCTTTTCTTTTTTCACGGTCTAGTTCATCTCTCAGCCCATCTATCTGCTGGGTAAGATACTCTCCCTTTCTTTTTCCTCTCCTCCTTCTTCTCCCTCTGATCTTCTTCTTACCAGATTAGCTGGGATTCCAAGATATAGGAAGCACACTCAATTAATGACCGAGTTGAAGAGAAAGCTGAATAACTAATTTATAGGGTAAGGGAATTAGCTTGGTTGGTAAAGTGCTTGCTGTGCAAACATGAAGACCTGAGAGTAATTCCCTAAAACACATGTTAAAAAATGAAAGCTGGTCTTGGTAGCACATGCTTATCCTACAGCTGGCGAGGCAGAGGCAGGAAAATCTCCAGGGCTCACTGGCTAGTTAGTCTAATTTACTTGGTGAGCTCCAGAACAGTGAGACACTGTCTTAAAAAATGAGTTGGATGATGCCTGAGAAATGGTTCCTGAGGTTGACTTCTGTTCCCTCCCCATGTGCATGCACACACAAACACATCGACACATATCTAAACACACATGCACACACAGAGATAGATAGATAGATAGATAGACAGATAGATTGATTGATAGAGAAACAACTAATTTGTGTACGCAAAGGATAAGAACTCCCCATGGATTTCAGCAGTACCCCAGACTGGTAACTGAGGGGCCCTGAAAGGCAACAGGGTAAATGGTTAAGAAGAAAGAGTTAAAGAGGTCTCTGCAGTCAGGGCTCCTTCCTCAGCAGGGGCTGGGCTTCTTACCCACTTCCCCCATCCATTCTGGGTTTTTGTTTGGCTTGGTCTCGCACAGGTCTTGTGCACACTGTCATAACTGTATGTACAACTGTCCTGTGGTGTTGAGACAATGTGGTTTCTTCTTATTCATCCACCCCCTCTGGCTCTTACAATCTTTCTGCCTTGTCTTCTGCAATGTTCCTTGAGCCTCCTCCCTGACATTTTTTTTAAAAATCTTTTTGAGTCAGGATCTCTCTATAGCCCCAGCTGGCCTGGAACTCACTATGTAGACCATACTGGCCTCAAACTCACAGAGATCTGCCTACCTCTGTCTCCCAAGTGCTGGGATTAAAAGTGTATGCCACCACATCTGGCTCTCCCTGACATTTTGAAAAATACTGTTTCTGGGGCTCTACCAACTCTTGTCTCTGGCCTCTTAGAAGCTGGCAGATGCCCGCTTTGTAGATGTTGATGAACTGCTTTGGGAATCTGATTCTCCAAACTTCTGGAAACTAAATTTCTCATTTTTTTTCTCAATGTTTCTTATGAAAAAAAATCAGACTTCAAAACTTGAAAGAACAACCATAAAAGAGTGGTCTTGAGCCACCCTTTAATCCCAGCACCCAGCACTCAGGAGGCAGAGGCAGGAAGAAGGCAGCCTGGTCTACATAGTGAGTTCTAGACCAGCTAGGGCTAGAGGGCAACCCTATCTCAAATAGACTCACCCCCCCAAAAAAGAATAGTCTTGGTCTTGAAGGCTAATCCATCTATATCAAAGTTCATACTTATTATTTATCATATCTACTTCATCTCTTTCATAGATTTATATTTTGGTCAAACTGGAAGTTGCAGGCTGACACTGCACTCCTAAACACCTTAAACACCTGAGAATAAGGTGTTTAATATCTAGAACTCCAGACCTGCCTCTTCTTGTTGTTAAATAACCCAAAGACAAGTAGGTAAAATAATAGGAACATTCTTGTCCCCGTTAAAGGACTTTCATATGCCTTCAGATTTAAGTAGTCCATTTAAGTTCAGTTATTTAAAAAATTACATGTTTATTTATTTTGTATGCATGCATGTGATGTCACATGTTTGTGGAGATCAGAGCACAATTTACAGGAGTGGCTCTCTTCTACTACCATGTGGATCTTGAGGATAAAATTTGGGTCACCATGCTTGGTGGCACGCACCTTTACTTACTGAGCCGTTAGGATGGTCCAAAATTCAGTTTATTTTTAAGAAATGGAGTGCAGTTCAGTGCTAGAGTACATGTTTAACATCTGTGAGGTCCTGAGTTCAATCTCTAGCATCAAAGGAAAAAAAAGAGTCAGGTATTCTTTCGTGTATCCTACTAGAATCATCTGTGCATCTTCAAGGTGTCAGGCACTGAGAATGTCAAGAATGTTCTGTGCTGCGTTTCTCTTTTCTATAGGTTCTTCAGTTCAGCATTCCTCATGAACCCTTCTTTCTCCTTTAGTCCTCGCATACCAGTGGTCCCACCCCTCCTTCAGTTTGGCTCATCTTATACATTTATACTTGTGGGTTCACTGTTTGCTTATTGCTTGAGTACAGGCATATATCAGGGGCTCCTGAATCTGCATACTTAACCCTCTTCAGGCCCCAAGAATCTCCTCACTCATCTGTCCTCATAGCAGGATTCCATCTTCAGAGTCTTTAAACTCCACCCCTTCCTTTCTGTTGCCGCTGTAGTGCAGGCCAGTATTCCTCATCCGGAGCATATCATAGCACGTTTCTGTTTCCCTTGGTTCCGGATCCATCTTCTTTCAATGCTTACTCTAGGAAAGACTTTCAGCCTGAGCAGTGAGTGCTTTGTCTTGAGCTCTTCTGGTCCCCTGTTCATCCTGTACTCTGACACTGTACTCAGTGTTTGTTTTAGTTATACTCCAAAGACTGGGATAGTCATTCACTGTCCTTGTACTTAATAAGCGTTTGGCACACAGGAATAATATAATGATAGTAGCCAACACCTAACACCAGCAGTATGTTAAGGGTTTTTCCTTTATTACTTTATTGATGTTCATAACAATACTATGAATTATATTCTATCATTGCCCCCTTTTACATATGAAGAAGCTCCTAACCAAAGATGTTAGTGACCTTGTGTGTGTTTCTACAACGTGTTAGTGACAGAGTCAGGACTCTGAGCTCCATATTAATGAAATGAGTTGTAGAATGAAAGCATTTGTTCTCTTCCTCAAGAGACATTTGGCTGGGGAGACAGGCACAAGTCAGGACTACATGTGGGGATGCTAGAGTGGAGGCTTGTGTGTGGACTATGGGATAGCAGAAGCCACCGAAGGACTCACTTTGAGTGGATCTGAAAAGACTTCACAGGGGAAATGGTACTTTTGCTGCCCCTTGAAGAATGAATAGAATTTGGTCTGAAGACAGGGAGGCATGTCAAATTGTTGAAGTGTCACAGGAACATTTAAAGAACTTGGTATGGCTGGACTAACATAAGGCATGACAGCTGGATTGACTGAGGGCTGGTGGGATCTGACCAGAAGGTCTTCTCTGCCACATTAAGCAGCTCTTACTTCGTTTGATAGGCAACAAGGAACTCTGAAAGGTTTAAAATCAGTTCTTCATATCAGATTGTGTTTTAAGCAGCTCACAACCCCGGTGAACTGATAGTAAGCATGATTTGGGGTAAGAAAAGACAGAGCAGAAAGACCAAGACAGAGACCCCTGCAAGAAGCCTGGAATTAAGCATGCAGTTTGATGTTTTCCATCTCAACAACTTTCTTGCTTTACAAAAAAGGTTCACAGGGCATTTCTTGGCATGTGGCTATGACCATGCAATGTGGAGACGAGAATAGCAGACATATTTGATTTCCTCTTGGGATTAAGTTTCTAAAACATAACACTGCCAGGATTCAGAGGGAGGGGATGACTGATTCTTTTCTCCCGTTCCTCACTTGCAACTCCACCTCTTTAGTCACTGCCTTCATTTCTGGCAGCACACCTCCCCTATCTCTAGTCTTAGTATTCTGTGGTTAGCTTGGCACCAGGAAAACGTACAAGAAGTCATGGGAGATTAAAAGAAAGGAAGATAGAGAGATCAGAGGAAATGACAAAGATAGTCCGCATGTATTAGTGTGAAGGCAACTGGATGGTATTTCAAATGTATTTCAGCATAGGTCATATAAACATATTTATTTTTTAATATACCCCCTGTATCTTTCAATTAACCATACATTGTACATAATATATTTCAATACTCATATCTCAGGAGGGGAATAGCAGAAACATATGTTAGCTGAGTTCTATTAACTCTAGGGACAATACCACTGGGTTACAAGATATTATGACTCCGCGTGTTTCAGCAACATATGTTACCCATAAGGAACCCTGGGCTTTAATGTGGAGCATAGTCTGGACTGGACTGGCACATGGATTGGAGTCAGGCTGAAAAAAAATAAAGATCTTCAGAATGGGAAGTGTTGCATATTATGTTTGGGCCAGAAAACCTTCCTTATGCAACCTGGCTAAATATTCTTGCTGCTCGGACTATCTGAAATGGAGGCTCCTAAGGGTTTAGACCACTGTTTTTTTGTCTCCACCATCCAGGGAAATTTTGACACATATATATTGCCTTTAAGATTGTTGGATAAACATGTAATTGCTGAATGGAAGTTTCTCCTAGTTCCCATGGATTTGGGGCACTCTGGTTTGTTCTTATTTCTTTAAAAGCTACTGTATTAGACACGGCTCCAGTGGCCTGACCAGCTACTGTGATGGCTAATCTTGATCTCTCGTTGAAGGGATGCCCAGGAGTTTAGACGAGCACACTTCTGCGTGTACCTGCGAAGGTATTTTCAGACACAGTTAACTAAGGGGAGGGATGGTTGTAGCCAAGACACACCCTGACTCTGAGTGGCACCACCCAGTAGACTGGGGGTCTGGATGGAATAAAAAGGGGGAAGCAGAAAGACAACCCCCTTCCCCATGCCATGAGTGAGCAGTCTCCTCTTATATTCACTCCACCATCATGTTCTACCTCATCAAGGCCAGGAACAATGAAGCCAGCTGACCATGGATGGAAACCTCTGAAACTGTGTGCCAAAATAAATCTTTTCTTCCTTTAAATTGTCTCCCTCAGGTATATTATCCCAATGATATAAACAACAGCCCAGACAGTCAGGGTACCCTGAGTCCAGAAACTCTGTACAAATGATTTGTCTTTTGGGAGTCTGCTTCCTCATCTGTTAGATGAAACACTGGGCTGGATCATTGTTAGGACTCTGTTCCTCTCAAGTGCAGGCTCATTGATTTTGTATTAAATATCTGAGCTCCAAGGGGATTACAGAAGCTTTTGTCTGCCACTTCTGAAACAAAAGAGATGTGTCATTTTGATTTACTACTTTGGAAATTTCCATGTTTCTCCATTCCTGTTTGGTAGTTCCTTGCCCAAGGCATGTCTACCTGCTTTTCCATTCGTAGGTTGCCCTCTGTGAGAGAATAAATGATTGAGAAATCTCAACAGAGAGATTTACTGCCTCTGGGGTTATCTTAATCCTTTTCAAAGTTAAACGTAGTTTTTTCTGTCAGAGACCAGGAAAATGATACGTGTGTGTGTGTGTGTGTGTATGTATATATATATATATATGTATATATATATATATACATATATATATATTTCCTGTACCAATTTATTTACTTCCCTCCCCCATGCTTAGCAAACAAGTCTACATTGAACCTCTTATCACTGCATCTCTTTGTTTCTGGCCTTGGGGAGAAATGTCTAGATGCTTTAGGACTGTGTGATCTTAATTAGATGGTTACTGCTTCTAATAGGGGTTTTTCTACATCCATATGTTATGTGTGTTTATCGATTACAAGCTTTTTAAAGGTACATGTGGTTTGCCTTCATAGTAACTAGAGAAAGTACATTATATTATCACTCCTATTTTGCAGATCAGAAAACTGACTTTTAGAAGAGCTGGTAAGTGACTGAAGCTTGGTAGGATTTAGGGCTAGAAACCATGAGAATGATTCTCCTTGGCTTCTGACCTCATAGAGATTTTCAACAGCCAAGTTTTATCTGAACTGTTGTGAAGGGGCTTAGCTGTGGACAGTGTTTTCAGTTCAGTAATTACCTGTGGCAGTATGTGTTTGGAGCCAAAGCACAGTTCTCATCCTGAAAAGGTACATAGTCCAGACCAGAGGATTGTGATTATTCTTAGAAAGTAAATAAATAGTACAAAGTTGTCCAATAAGTTTCATGGAAAAAGAAGATGGGGAAATTGTAGGTCAAATTCGAGGGCTAGAAAAGGGAGGGAAGATGGCCAGTGATGTGGGACTTGGAGGGTAATCTGGAGGCAGGGGCCTGTTTGTCCCCAGTCTTCTTCTCCTCGTTCCCCTTTTCAGTATTTACCATTTCCTCACTAAATTCCAAGAATATGGAATCAAGACAGTGTAACGTTCAAACCATATGCATAAGCCAATGAGCAAAACCTTGAGACAGGCCTCTTTGCAGGTGATAAGTTGCCTGGAGCAGAGGCCTTGTACCTGACAGTGCTGGGTGTGAGGAATCAGAGATTTGATTTCTGCCTAAAAAGTTGAGTCTCAGTGCTGAGCCATACCATGAACAGCCAGCCTGCCTTCCTGCCTCCCTCCCTCCCTTTCTCCCTTTCTCTCTTTCTCTCTCTCTCTCTCTCCCTCCTCTCTTTTTCTTTCTTTCTTTCTTTCTTTCTTTCTTTCTTTCTTTCTTTCTTTCTTTCTTTCTTTCTTTCTTTCCTTCTTTCTTTCCTTCTTTCTTTCTTTCTTGCCTGGAACCCACAGAAATCTGCCTGCCTCTGCCACCCAAGTGCTGGGGTGGCAAGTGTACACCACCATGCTCAGCCTGAGAGTTTATTTCTAAACAAGGGAATACATTATGAAACCTTGTTGCAGTGACTTTTTAGGTGAGAGAAATTTAGGAGAGAAGAGAGGAATATGCTTTGTTCCAGAAATGAGTCTGTGTTAATGTGTTGAACTCTTTGGAGCCAATTCTGGAGAACTCCCCTACATTGCCAGGCCGCTGCCTGCCTGCACCCAGGACTATTCCTGGAGAGATTTAGCAATGACAGCGGTGATATATCTAGCACTGGCAGACATACTGCCTGCTGGGGCTGTACCATTTCCTAGACCCTAGAAAGCAAGTAAATAGTACAAAGTTGTTCAATAAGTTTCATGGAAAAAGAAGATGAGGAAATTGTACATCAAATCTGAGGACTAGAAAGGAGAGGGAAGATGGCTGGTGATGTGGGGACTTGGAGGGTAATCTGGAGTCAGGGGCTATATCTTTCCTATTCGATATTGTTCGCTACAAGTTTAAGGACTTGCTTAGGGAGCTCAAGAGATGATGACCCTACACAGAATCTAGAGACAGAGCAGAATCCTTAGTGTCTGTGGAGCTGGAAGCTCTGCCATTTTCTGAAGTTAAGTATGTGAATGATTTTTCTCATCTTTCTATTTGAAAATATGGAAATGTCTATATGGAATGTCAATGTTGTCCAAGAAATCAAACAGGAAACCTAGAAAGAAGAATAGAAGATATTTAAGTACTGGGAGAGAACTGATGAATTATTTAACTAGCTATATTTGCAAAAGTCAAACTCCCAGGTAATATGCATGGACACGTCTTAAATGCACTTTTTATTCAAGAAAAAACTGTTCCCTGATGAATCCGAAGTATAGAAACACTAAAAAAAAAAAAAGATCATTTTTAGCACTGTTTATAATTGAAAAGGGAGAGAGAGAGAGAATACCCAATAAAAGAGAGTTATTTAAATCAATTACCGTCTATTTATAGAATGGAGTTCTATGTGGCGATTAAACAGAAATAGAATAGAGCTGTATATTACTTTATTAGAGGTTACCATAACAGCCACCACGTACTGGAGGGATGGTGATGGTTAAATAATGGAAATTAGTGACCTTACAGTTCTGGAGGTTAGAAGTCCAAGATCAAGTGTCAGCAAGGAGGTTTCCTCTGAGCCCACCCTTCCACACGTAGACGATTGTCTTTTTCTGTGTTTTCTCATGGTCTGCCCTCCGTGTGTCTGTGTTTTACTTATCTCCTTCTTCTCTCATTGCATTTCTTTTCCTGGGAAGATACACATAAAATGCTAATTTTTCCCAGACAGAGCAGTAACAGATCAAAGAGATGATTCCATCCAAGTCTAATCTGGTGAACCTGTGAGTTCATTGGAGTTCCTTAGAGGAGCCTGGGTGACTTGGGGAGCTGCTTCACTGAAAAGCTCATCCCTGTATAGGCTATGACTCATGAAACCTTTATCACAGTTTCCTGTGCAACTTGCAGGTTGCTATACTACTGAAGAGATGCCACTCCCCTCCTTATTGTTCCTCTTATATGACCTCCAGGAAGGGTCTCATGAGTCCTGATTCTTTCACATGAGTTCTTGTAGCTTTCCTGTGAGTTTTGGTGAGCCTCTTCCTCCAGGAGGGAATGTTTCAATCCAAGAAACAACTCTTCCTCCTCCTCCTCCTCCTCCTCTTCTTTCTCTTCTTCCTCCTTTTACTCCTCTTTTTCCTTTTCTTTTCTTTTATGTGTATGAGTGTTTTGCCTGCGTGTATGTAAGTGCACCCATGTATGCAATGCCTGTGGAGGCCAGAGGAAGGTGTCAGATCCTCTGGAACTGGAGTTATCAATGGTTGTTAGCTACTATGTGGGTGTTGGGAGCCAAATTCAGGTCTTATGCAAGAACAACTAGTGTTCTTCACTTCTGAGCCATCTCTCCAGACCTCTTCCTGCTCCTCCTCCTCTTCCATGTTCCTGCTCCTCCTCTTCTTCTTCCTCCTTCATGTTCCTGCTCCTCCTCCTCTTCCTTCTCCTTCATGTTCCTGCTCCTCCTCTTCTTCCTCCTCCTCTTCCATGTTCCTGCTCCTCCTCCTCTTCCTTCTCCTTCATGTTCCTGCTCCTCCTCCTCTTCCATGTTCCTGCTTCTCCTCCTCTTCCACCTCTTTTTCAACAGCAGCTTTCTATGTAGCCATTATTGGTTTAGAAGTGTACATTTTTCTTCCTCTGCCTCATGAATGCTGGAGTTATAGTTATGTGTCACCACACACAGACTACTACCTTTTTATTGTAAGGATATCAGTGATATCAGAGTAGGGCCCACCCCAATGACTCCATATTAACTTAATTTCTCTTTTAGAGACCCTAATCTTTAATTAAAGCCATATTCTGAGGTACCAAAGTTTAGGATTGTTCTTATTGTTACTACTTTTTTGGATTTTGTTTTGGTTTGTTTTTAGAGACAGGGTCTCACTAAATAGCCCCAGCTGACTTGGAACTCACAGTGTAGACCATCTCTGCTGGTTTCAGTCTCACAGGGATCCCCCTACCTCTGCCTCTTGAGTGCTGAGATTAAAGACATGTGTCATCACTCTTTGGTTCCTGCACCCACATGGTGGCTAACACCTGTCCTTAACTCCAGTTCCAAGGGATCTGATGTCCTCTTCTGGCCTCCATAAGCATTGCATGACAGGTGTGCACTATACACATGCAGGCAAAATACCCATACACATAAAATAAAAATAAATTTAATAAATAATAAAAAATAAATAATAAAATAAAAACAATTTAAAAAGGTAGAAATTTGAGGGAATAGAATTCAACACATTAAATTATATATGCTTATGTGGAAAGGTGCATAAATCATTAGTAATCAGAAAATTGCAGATCAGTATAAAAAGTATACTATTTTGAAGAAAAATACTAAATATGCAACATGCATACTTGTATGTTTGGAAGGATACATGCTGTTATGGCTTGATTATGAATTTTACTCTCAGAAGCTTAAGCTGACTGTGTTTTCACATGAATATGCCACTCCCCTTGGCAATGGCCTCTCTAAAACATTTGAGTTGCGTTTGTGATTGGGAAAATAAGATTTTTGTGACAGTCATGTTAGACAATGAAGACAATATATTAGGCATTGTGCTTGGCACATGGTAAGACTGATGAATATTAACTATTTTTGTTACCGTGACAATAAAAGTGTGTATTAGTTACTTTTTTATTGCTGTAATGTAATGTAATGTAAAAATACATACTATAGCAACTCATAGAAGGAAAAGTTCCTTTGGGTTATTAGGCTCTAGAGGGATAAAAGCCCATCATGGTGGGGAGGTATAGCAACAGGTAGCCAGAGCAGGACACTGAGATCATGCTTTCAACTGCAAACAGGAAGCAGAGAGGGCAAACTGGAGGCGGGGCAAGGCTACAAACTCTCAAAGCCTGTCCCCCAACCCCAGTGATAGATTTTCTCCTGTGTTCGTAACCTCCCCAAACAGTGCCTCCGACTGGGAACCAAACGTTCATATCTATGCGCCTATGAAGGACATTTCTCATTCAAACCACTAGAAAGAGAAAGCTCTCATTTGCAATATTGGGTCAAGAAGCATGATCCCAAAGTGTCATGAGTGAAATACTATTCAACTGAACAAATAATGAAGAGTTTACCATATGTGCAAGGCATCCTGCTAAAATCTGCAGAACAATACAAGTAGCTTGAATGGGCTCATCTATAAAATCACAGGAGTATTGTGACATTTAATGAAGAAATATTGATAAAGCACTTAGAATTCAATATGTGGCAATAATCGTTGTTATTCACTTGTCTTCCCCTTTTTTGGAGACACAGTCTCCCTGACCATATAGACGAGGCGGGCCTTCATGTGACAGAGATCCACCCGCCTCTCCCTCCCAAATGCTAGAATTTAAGGTGTGTGCCACCATGAGTGACTGCTCATCTACCTTACATAGTAAAATGTATCTAGAAAAGTAAACTTAGAAGGCAGTTCAGTGTGTACTGCTTTGGTAGAGGACCAGAGTTCGGTTCCTAACACCAGTGTTGGGTAGATCACAAGCACCTGTAACTCTAGCTCCTGCAGGATCAGACACCCTCTGACCTTTGTAGGCACCTGCACTCACATGTAAACATCCCCCACATTAATATAATAAAAAAAGAGAAGGCAACTCAGAAAGCCTATATTCTGGGAAAATCTCTTAAGGAAAGCATCACCAAGCTATACAGAACCTGGCTGCTTCTGGTATCTCTAGAATGGTAAAAGTCCCTCACACAAAACGGTAGAACATTTGCCTGCACCATACACAAACCTTCTTCTGTACCTTAAATCATTTGTAAGTTACTTATCGTATCTAATATAATGCAAGTGATAGTCAGATGATTATACTGTATTGTTCAAGGAATAAAGAAAAACAGCCTGTACATGTTGAACACAGATGAAATTTTTATGACTTTTATAAAAATGTATGCTTGGTTGAATCTGTAATGCAGAGCCTGCAGATGTGGAGGGACCATCACAGATGTGATGTGATGGTCAGGGTATTGTCTGCCAGCACCAGGGGGGAATCTTCACAGCTTCTTTCTGCTGATCAAGTGCTTCTTAAAGTACAACTTTAGACAGAGACAAGCTTCTGAGGTCTTTGTCTGACTGAGCTATTGGCTTCTTTTTGACACTTGTTTGCCTGTGCAGTGAATTGTTTCTGAAAGGCACCTGCAGATTCCTGTCTCTTGTTCCTGTGTCCTGACATGTAGTTTGTTGGCAGGCCCCAGTTAGTCAGTCATTGATCGCCTCCATGGTGGCTATCATCTGGTAGTGATGCATATTAGTTACTTTTCTGTTGTAATAAAACACCATGACCAAGGAAACTTACAGAAGGAAGAGTTTATTTGGCTTGGTTTATAGTTCCAGAGGGTTAAGAGTCCATCATGGCAGGGAGGCATGGCAGGAGGCAGTGGGGGCAGAAAGCTGAGCACTCATATTATGAAGTAGGCACAGAAGGGGAAGAGAGAGAGAGAGAGGAAGAGAGAGAGGTGGGGGGGAAGTAGACCAAGGCTATGATCTCTCAAAGCCCATCTTCAGGGAGGTCACCTTTCCTAAAGTTCCCCGTGAAGCACCACCAACTGACCAAGTGTGCTGGGTAGCTTTAGTGTCAACCTGACACACCGGAGTTGAGGGAGTCATGGACTGGCCTGTTGCCACATCTGTGGGGTGTTTTCTTGATTGTGGGTGGTGTCATCTCCGGGCAGGTTGTTGTATAAGAAAGCAGCATGCCTCATGACCTGTGTGCTTCAGCTCCTTCCTCCAGGTTTCTGCCCCGAGTTCTGACCTTGGACTCCCTCAGTGATGAACTGTGACCTGGGAGATGTAAGCCAAATAAACCCTTTCCTCCCCAAGATGGTCTTGGTCAGAGTTTTTTGTCATAGCAATTGAATGCAAACTAGAAGATCAAATGTTCATATACTCAGAGCATATGGAGGACATTTCTCATTCAAACTACCACATGATGATAGTGGGGCTCTGTTCCCAAGGCTTTGCCTCTTGGTCTCATGAATTGCCCAGATTCTTGACTTTATGTCTAGTGTACATCTGACCGCATCTGCTCACTGCATGCATCATGGCCTGAGTCCTTGGCTTAATCCTAAGAGACTAGTTTAGCAAGCCCAGCTGGACAAAAATAAAAAGAGTACTTGGGCCAGACATAGGGGAATACTTAATTTGTTTTTTCATTTTTCCTTTGAGTGAAGTCATGTGGAACTGGCTTTTTTAGTGAATGAGATGAGGAAGAGGGAATAACTACATATATATTTATGCATGAGAAAAGTGTCAAGCAATTTTGTAGTTGTGTAAGCATCATAGAGTGAACTTACACAATCTTGGATGGTTTAGCTTCTCCCACACCCGGGCTGTATGGTGTGCATGCACAGTGTCCCCTGTCTCTCCCGAAGCTGTGATGAGCAGAGCAAAGTGAACACAGCTTTGGGGAAGATGATGGATTAACAGGATAGGCTGCTCCAACAGCCTGCATTCTGCTTGACGGCGAACTTTAAATAACGAATACATGGAAGATGATAAAACTACAGAACCGTGAATAGGAAATGCCTAAGCCAGCCACATAGTTCTTTACTATCTCCGTCAAGTCTTAGGGACTGTACGTGATCATAGGTGTTGGGCTTCTGTTCCACTGGCAGTGCAGTACCACAGACTAGTCACGAGTGACTAATGCATGGTGCTGTGGCGTCAGGACAGCTATGACCTCACTAGGTGATTAAGAGCTTTTCACCAGTATTATAATCTTATGGGACTGCGGCCGAAGCGTGCTGACTGCACTGTCCCTATATGGCAAATGGCTGTGCTTAGAGGCAACGTGGTGAAAGGGTGAGAAGGGGCCCAGGGGATGAATGGAAAGAGTGGGCCATGGGCATCACCCACAGGTAGAACACCAGTCATGCGAGGAAACACACAATGGAGAGCTCAGGTGAGAACCTGGAGGGCAGGAACATACCTGGGTGGGGTGTGTGGTGGATCTGTGGGAAGCTAGGCGGCTGCAAGTGAGAGGGTGGAGGCTCAGGGACTCCATTCTGGCTGCCTCCCTGTGAACTTCAAGTGACCTTGGGCGATCAACACCCTCCCTGTGTTTGGCTTCCTTATCTGCAAACAGAGTTAATGGTTGTACCTGCCTCTTAGGTATGTTGAGGGGATTAAATGAGATAACCTAGGAAAGGTACTCAGAACCCTGGGTGCCTGACTGTTCTACCACCACCCAAGTACTCATACCGATGGAGGCGCAGGCAGGTTTGCTCAAGGGCACCTGGCTTGGAGGCGATAGGAAGGGAGCCTCCTGAGACCCCCAAGTCTCTCCCGTCAGGCCTCCAGGTTTTCTGGTACTGTGCAGATTGTTCATGGGAAATGTCCATCTCCCAAGGTTACGTTCCCGAGGGTTTAGCACCCACGGTCCCTTCTGTGTAGACTTCTTCAGGTTGGTTTTCTCAGCCCTGGACACGAAAACACAGTGGCAGAACAGTGCCACAGTTACGGCTGCCTCGGACGGCAGAGAGCAGCTCCCGAGCAGGCTTCTTCCTGGAGCAGAGGATGGGCAGCCCCTCCAACTTTCTGGGTTGAACAAGAAAGTCCCGCCTATTCTGGGACTTTCCTGTTAGAAATATGAAGTGTGACTTCCCTTGCCCAGGGAAGCCTGAGCCAGCCCTAGGCTGGCCTTATCTCTCTACTTAGCCCAGTGTTTGTTTTAGAAAAATCAAAGCATATTCTTTTTCTGCTTTCTTCAAAGGAAGGGAGAGAACCATGCTGGCTGCTTCGTGGGCGAAAGGAGCAGTGAGTTGGGGGCAGGGTGACATCAGTTTCCCTCTCAGCTTCTTTGCCTCTGGTCCAGTCCTGTCTCTTCCTTAGGCCATCCTAAAGAAATGATTAGATTACATTAGGGACCCCAAGCTATAGGCTTTGCATGATACAGCCTTGAAACTTCGCTCTGAAAGGACAGCTAGTTCTGGAAGCACCCACCTCTGTCACTGCTAGATGATAATCCTTCACCCTCAACACTGAAGAAGCTCCCCAGGCCCCTTTCACTGGCCTCTATCTCTATTCTACAGCATTTGTGTCCCTGTAGATGAGAGGCCTTGACCCTCCGGGAACGCCATCCCTCTTCGTCACCCACTCATTTTTGATTTCTCTATCCCTCTTCCTAGCCCGGAGCATGTTCCTGTGGCCAGTATGACATTCTCCTCTCCCGACCCCCTCTGCCCCCAGGGAAGGTCCCAAGCCTTATCTTCTTCCTTCTCTACTGAGGGTCAGCACATTTTTCTTACAGACTTTTGAGGGAGCTGAGCTTAGCCGCTGGGATGGGAACAATCTATTCATTGTTTAAGATGCTTCAAGGAGCACCAGAGTCTGCTGGGTTCTGGGTACCCCCAATTGTGGCCTGAGCAGGACAAGGCTTACTTGTGAACTCTGGAAGTCCATGCTGAGTGTTGTGAGCTGTTGAGTCAGAGCAACAATGAGCAACCAGTATCCCATAGATAGTGATTTACAGGGCTCACAGTGCTTTTCATAGCCAGACATTACACAAGAAATGTTTGAAATGTCTTAATTCATTTTCCCTCCCCTCCCCTCCTCCCGTCCCCTCCCCTCCTCCCGTCCCCTCCCTTCCTCTCCCGTCCCCTCCCTTCCTCTCCCCTCCCTTCCCCTCCCTTCCCCTCCCTTCCTCTCCCTTCCCCTCCCTTCCTCTCCCTTCCCCCCCCTCCCTTCCCCTCCCTTCCCCTCCCTTCCCCTCCCTTCCCCTCCCTTCCTCTCCCCTCCCTTCCTCTCCCTTCCTCTCCCTTCCCTTCCTCTCCCTTCCTCTCCCTTCCTCTCCCTTCCCTTCCCTTCCCTTCCCTTCCCTTCCCTTCCCTTCCCTTCCCTTCCCTTCCCTTCCCTTCCCCTCCCTTCCCCTCCCTTCCCCTCCCTTCCCCTTCCCTTCCCCTTCCCTTCCCCTCCCTTCCCCTCCCTTCCCCTTCCCTTCCCCTCCCTTCCCCTCCCTTCCCCTTCCCTTCCCCTTCCCTTCCCCTCCCTTCCCCTCCCCTCCCCTCCCTTCCCCTCCCCTCCCCTCCCTTCCCCTCCCCTCCCCTCCCCTCCCCTCCCTTCCCCTCCCTTCCCTTCCTTCCCTTCCTTCCCTCTCCTCTCCTCCCTATCCTCCCCCCTCCATCTGAAAAGAACATGTGATACTTCTCTTTTGGTGACTGGCTTATTTCATTTAGCGTGTCTTCCAGTCCCATCCATTTTGAGGCAAATGACAGGATCTTATTCCTTTTATGGTTGTAACTCCTTTGTGTATATTGGTCACAGTTTCTTTATCCCTTTGTCTTGATTGTACTTAGACTGGTTCTGTATCTTAGCTGTTGAGAGGACCGCTTCAGGAAAAATGGAAGCACAGGTAACCCTTTTGGATGTCGAATTCATTTCCTATAGGTGGAGTGAAAGAGTTTGATCATATATATTGTACGTCGGTTTTTAGCTTTTGTGAGCGAACCCTTTTCTGTTCTCCATTATGGCCCTGTGATTTTATATAATTTATTTTCCCAATCACAGAGAAAAAGAGTCCTGTTTTCTCATAGCCTGCTAGATTTGATTAATTTTGCCTTTTTTTTTTTGATAATAGCCATTTTAACTGGAGCAAGATAGTATCTCATTGGAGTTTTTAACTTGTATAAAAATATTTTTGTTGTTAACTATGATGATACATCCCTGTAATCTTAGCTTTTGGGAGGTGGAGGCAGTACAATCATGAGTCTAGATCAGCTTGAATTGCCTTGTGAGAACCTGTCCCAGAAAACTAAAATAATTATTCTGTTATGGGTGTTTAAAAAACAGAAACAATGATGCTGGAAGAACAAGAATCTAGATGCTCCCTAACAGCTCCTGCTGTTCTCAGCTCTGAGCCATACGGTCCCCTTTAACTTGATGAGTTTTTGGATCAATTCAGCACACACTTTTTGGCAACAGTAAACAGGAAACCAATACCATTCTTATGGTGTATTCTGATGACTTATTTTTTACACACAGGAATCACATCTATTTTACTAAAAGCTTAATTCAATTGCCAGTTCTTGTTAGAAAGAATAGTCCCATCTAATGGGGGAGGAACCCAGGTGTCTCCAGGATATCAGACATCAAATAATGATGACTGGGTGACTTAGGCAGCTGCTGGGTGTGGGTTGTCAGCTGACAACTAGCTTGTTACGGCCAGCCGTCTCCAATCCTCTACCAGAGCAGAGCCCCTGCAGATCATAGCCCTTCCATAGCCTTGCTGGTTTGGTAATGGATTTGGCCAAGGATGCTATCCACATGCTACTCACTGGCATTTAAAAAGGAACAACACCACAATTCCTTCGGGAAGGCAGCTCTAGGTAGGCTTTGTCTTTCCTGAGAACTTGTGTGATTTTTTTTTTTTAAAAAGAACATTATTGTGTTTTGACTATTGCTTGGCTACCAGGAGGCTTTCTGCCAAATTTAAGGCTCAATTAGAATATTTCACCTATCATTTCAGTTAACTTATCTCACCACGTTTCTTGTATAGACCTTCCAATTTTATCTTTATATGCCTAGGGTACAAAGGTTTTTATTACACCAGGGCTTCATTTCTCATTAAAATTAGGAGTGGTGGAAATGAAAAATAAAAGCAAACAGAAGACAACTGCACCTTTCCTGACAACTCTATCCATAGAGCCTTGTTTGTAAGAGACCCAAAGTGTCTAAAAAACTAGTTCAAGATTAAGGATGTAGATGGCAGGGATAATCAGAACTCTCTTGTATGTGTTTTGTCATTTTTGACTAACATTCTTAAAAGAGCTTCCTTGAATCCTGCTTCTAAGTCGTCCTTGATTTATTCTTTAAACATAGGCTTACTTCCACTTTATATTGGAGGTGGACCAATAAAGATGAACAAACATTTATCTGTAGAGAATTTATTGACTATTGGATGCCAGGCAGTTCATCTGATTATAACACAGGATAAAAGTGTGGGAGTGTTTTAGATAAAGTTTATTGGGTTGAGAGGAGGAAGAAGTTAGAGTATTTGGAAACTAGGAAAAAGAATGGATTTTGTGTAGAGGGTTGCATTTTAAGCCTCTTCTTAAAGGAGAAGGAAAGTAACAATGGAGCATTTGCTCCTTCATTATACTAAGGATAAAATCAATATAGAGAAAAGTTTTCTGCACTCATCCAATAAGAAAGTTACCATTATATTTATTCTTGTTGAGTTATTGAGTTGAAGGTTGGTTCCACAGCAGCTGAAGGATGGATTTGTTTATTCATAAGTGACAAATACAGTTCATCCTTCAACTCTGCAGGTTCTGTCCCATGGAGTCAATAAACTGAGAATTGAAAACAACTGAATTTCCTGCATACCGAGGATAATCCTACTTGGTCATGGTGTATAATCTTTTTATATAGTGTTGGATTGGATTTTGTTGACAATTTTTTTTGCATATATGGTTATCAGAGATATTGGTCTATAATTTCCTTTCAGAGTTTGTTTGGCTTCATAGATAAATTAGGAACTATTCTTTCTGCTTCTAGCTCTTGGCCTATTTTCTTCCTAAATGTTTGTGATAAAATTCATCTGTGGATTCAGGTGGACTTACTTTCTGTTTTGGAAGGTTATTCACCATTAATTCAATCTCTTTAGTAAATATAGGCCTATTAAAATGACTTCTATGAGCTTTGGCAGATTGCCTTTTTTATAGGGATTGGTTTATTACATCTAGGAAATGCATTGGCATAGAGTGGTTATAGCATTATTTAAAACAATTATTATTTTAAGATCAGAGTTTTGTTATGTGCCTCTTGAACTCAGGACTTTTGCCTTAGCCTCCTGAGTGTACCTCCATGACTGACCTCAGTGTTACTGTTTTTTGAATGTTCATAGGATCCATAGTGGTGACCCTTGGCCCATTTTTGGTGCTTTAAATTGTGTCATTTCTGTTTTTCAGGTAGTCTAACTATAGTTATTGACATTATAGGTCTTTTCAAAGAAACAGCCTTTTCACTACAATATTTTTTCTCTACTAATTTTGTGTTTCAATTTCATTGATCGTTTTTTGGGGACAGAGTCTCCCTATGGCCTTAGCTGGCCTAGAACTTACCAAGTAGACCAAGCTGGCCTCTAACCTGCCTGTCTCTGCCTCTGAGTACTGGGATGGAAGGCATATACCACCACACCTAGCTTTATCATTCCTTTTTGCTTACTCACGCTTTTCTCTAGTTTCTGAAGCAGAATCTTAGATTGTTAAATTTATATATATTCCTTTTTAAATATATGTGCTCATTGCTACAAAGTCCCACTCAATAACTGTTTTCACTGACTCCCTTATGTTTTGATAAGTTGTGTTTTCATTTTCACTTATTTCCAAAGTATTTTTTGGGTTTCTTTTTTGACTGATGTGTTGTTTAGAAGTACAGTGTTCAATCTCCAATATTTTAAGATTGCCAGCAATCTTTCTGTTAAAACCATGGTGGTCTGAAAACACACTGTACGTTCTGTTTCTTCTAAATTTGTAAAAGTTGCTTTATGATCCAGAATGTGCTCTGCCTTGGTGAATACTCCATGTGGACTGGAGAAGAATGCACATTTTACTGTTGTTGGATGAAATAATCTATAAATATCAATTCTACTTAGCTGGCTACTCAGGTCAACTGTGCCCCACTGATTTTGTGTGTTTTGGCTCTGTCTATTTGTGATGGAGAGGTGTTGAGGTTTTCAATATAATGGTGGATTAATCTTTAAGTCTTGAACTCTATCAGATTTCACCTCATATATTTGACATATTGACTATATTAGGACATTGATTAGTGTTAATATATTCTTCTTCATTCTTTTTAATAGATATGAGTTGTTATGTTTCAAGTAGATGTCTTATAGACAACATATAGTTGAGTCTTTAAACAAAATCCACTCTGGCAATCCTAGTCTTTAATTGGTGTGTACAGTCCATTGATGGGTAAAGTAACTGTTAATATGGTTGAATTCGAATCTACCATATTTACTAGTGTTTGTCTTTATTACCTGTGTTTTTTGATCCTGTTTTTGTTTTTTACTCTTTTTTTTGCCTATTGTGGTTTTATTTTACTCTTAAAAGGTGAGCAGTACTCTTAACCATTGAGCCTTCTCTCCCCTTCTCTTATGTCTTTTTTTTTTTAAGAAAAAAATGCTTTTAATTCTTAGAAAAATAGGACTCCAGCCTGTGCTTCTTGGTTTTCCTACACTGTAATTTCACAATCACATCCTCAGCCACATTTTGACTTAGAAATTCAGGTGATTAATTTTTCTTAATTTTTTATTGAGTTTTGTACATTTCATACAACAGTTCTCAATCAAATTTAGATGCCCTCCCCCATCCATGTCCCATACCAGACCTCATGCATTCTGCTACACATGTTCAGTGCTATCCAGTCAAGCATTTGTACCCAGTGGTCCTTCAGTGCAGATTCATCCACTTCATCCACTGGAGTCTAGTCAGCCTATCTAGAGGTGGTAAGTAAGGTCTACTTGCCCTCACCTCGTAAGAATCAGTCTCCACCAGTTCCCAGGCTAGGGCCAGCTGGCTGCCCATTTCCCTTGCTCCACTCTGGGCTCTGTTTGCTTGAGCTGGCATGGGTCATGTGCTCAACTCTTCCATGATTTTGATTGAACATCTTATATTATTCTTTCTTTTGTTTCTTCACATTAGTTATACTTCTTTATAAAACTTTTAAAGTCATTTGTAGTATGCATTCACAATTAATTCAAATAACTCTATATTGCTCTGGTACCTTACAGTAGCAAAACCCCTCCTTCCCACCCTTTACATCACTGCTTCCGTTCATTGGACTTATATACAAATGCTATACATACATACATACATATATACATGTATATATATTTACACATGTGCATAGGGGCAGGAAAGATGCTCAGCAGTTAAGAGCACTGGCTGCTCTTGTAGAGGACCGGGGTTTGGTTCCCAGCACCCACATGGATGTTAAAAAAACCACCTGTAGCTCCAGTTCCAGGGAATCTGACACTCTTCTGACGTCCATGGGCACTGAATGGCATGGGTGCACTTACATACATGCAGGCAATGCACTCATGCACATAAAAGAAGATAAAAGTAATAAATAAAATATTTTAAAATGTGCATAAACATAATAATCAAACACATAGTCATATTATTATTTTGAGTAAATGTATGTGTTAGATCAATGAGCATAGAAAAAAAGAGAGAAACTTTTTTTCTTTTTTTTTTTTTACATTGATCTGAGTTTCAGGCCTATGTAATTTTCCTTCTCTCTGGGGCAAATTTTAAGACATTTCTTACAAGCAGGTCTATTAGCAAGAAGGTCTCTCAAACTTTGTCTGAGAAAGCCTTTCACTTTTGAAGGACAATTTCAGAGAAATTACTTATAGATTCTATGTGTTTTTTCTTATCTCTTTTAACTATCTTCTGTTGTTCAGATGGTTTATAAAAAGTTGGATCCAACTCATGCCTTTGCTCCTCTGTAGGTAAAGTGTTTTCCTTTTATTGCTTCTTTTAAGACATTTTTTCTTTGTCTTTGATTTTCTGCGGTTTGAAAATCATATGTGTTTTTTTTTTTTTTCATTTATCCTTATTGGTGGTCTTTGAGCTTCCTGGATCTGTGCAGTCTGGTATCATTAATTTAGGGAAATTCTTGGCCATAATCACTGTAAATATTAAGAAATATAAACTTTTCTCTTGATATTCCATTATGTTCCTGATGTTCTCTTGAAGAACACTTTATAGTCTCATAATTCTTGGATACTCTGCTGTTTGTCTTCAGTAATTTTCTTCTTTGATTTTTCTATTGGAATGTCATCAAATTTACAGACCTCACTTCAGCTGTGTATACTCCATTCATGAACCTATTGAAGGAATTTGTTCATCATCTATCACAGTATTTTTAATTTTGGTTCTCTCTCTGTCTCTGTCTGTCTCTGTCTCTGTCTCTCTCTTTCTCTCTGTCTCTCTCTCTCTCTCACACACACACACACACATGCACACACAGGGGATTAAACTCAGGATTTCACATACCTACCATTGAGCTATATCTCTAGTCCCTCATATTTTTTGGTTCTTTCTTGACATTTCCATATACCTTTTTACATTGCCCACCTATTATTGCATGCTCTACATTAGAGTCTTTAATATATTAATCACAGTTACTTGAAATTCTTGGTCTGATAATTGAAACATCCTTGCCAAATGAGTTTGCTTCTGATACTGGCCTATCTTTTTAGGGTATTTTTTTTCTTTTTAGGATTTTTTGTAATTCTTTTCTTTCCTTCTTTCTCTTTGTTCTTGTTTTTTTTTTTTTTTTTTTTTTTTTTTTTTTGAGACAGTGTTTTGCTGTGTAGCTCAGACTAGCCTTGAACTCAGTATCTTCCTGCCTCTTTCTGCCTCTGGAGTTCTGGAATTACAGGCATATACCACTGTACCTGGGTTTGAATTTTCTTAACATGATATACTCCAGGAAAGGATCTGAAGTTGATAGGCTTTTGTAATGTGGGATAGTGGGGGAGGGGGAAGTTCCTAGTCTTTCAGTGAGCTTGTGCCAATGGGGTGAATGCCATCAGTTCCCTGTTGGGATCGATAAGTTTCTGGGTACAGCCTCTCTGTCATAGATCATTATTCTTATCTTGGGAATCTGTCCTGTAGGATTTGTGGTTCCTGGAATCCAAGGTGATTGCAGGTCTAGGTGGATGACTTGTCTTTTTGTCTTCGTAGAGTCTACCTTGCTAATGAAAAATGAAGCCGGTGTCTGATCCAAAGTAAAAGAGACAGACACAAACTGGAGGCAGAGGTGCCAGTCTTTCATCCTGCTGATAGTGACCCCAAGTGAGGGGTCAGCATTTACAGTTCTGACAGATGTGTATATCGTTTTGATTTGTATGTCCCTCATCATGTAAGGATGCTTAACATGTTTTCATGAGCTTCTTTGCTGCCTTTATATTTTCTTGGGTAAAAATGTTTATATCTTTTGCCTACCTAAAAAATTGGATTCTTTGTTGATTTTTAAAAACAATCTGACAGTTCTTTATATATTATAGTTACGGACAATTCTAGTAATTCTTTTTTTTATTTTTGAGATAGGGTCTCACTATGTAGCACTGGCTAGCCTAGAACTCACTATATAGACCAGGATGGCCTGGAACTCAGAGAGATCTGCCTGCCTTGGCCTCCTCTGCTGGGGATAAAGGTGTGTACCACCATGCCCAGCCCTCACATTCTTGACCTTTGTTGAAAAATCTTTTGAAAAATCATTTTTTTTTCAGTTTTCAGATCTCTTGATAGATAGGATCTTCTGTAGAGAACAAGTTCTTTAATTCTGATGAAGTACAAATTATCTTTCTTAAAAAATTTTTAAACATTGTGATTTTGGTGTTGTGTCTTAGAACTCTTTGCCTAGCCCTAGATTACAAAGGTTTTCTTCTATTTTTACAAAATATATTATTTTCTTTTTTTAGAAATTGAACTCAGGGTCCTATATATGTTATGAAGCACATTGTCACTGAGATACATCCTAAATATTTTTGTAGTTTTATAGTTTTAATTTAAGTCTATGATTTCTTGAGTAAATATTTTTATGAAGCATGCACATTGAGTGGAGGTTCAATTTATTGCCTCTGAGTGTCTATCAATGCCAACAGAATCTGTTGAAAAGATCATCTTTTCTCCATAAAGTGTTTTTAGCTTTTGCTGATAATTGTGGGGGTCTGTTTTGGATTCTCTGATATGTTTTCTTGATCTATGTTCTTCCTTCTACCAATACTACACAATGTTATTACTATGGCTATGTAAGAAGACTTGAAATTTCAGTGGCTTCTTTTCAATTCTTTTTGTTTGTTTTTGAAGCAGGGTCTTATGGTGTAGTCCTAGAGGGCCTAGAACTCGTTATGCGGCCTGAGCTGGCTTCGAATGCATAGAGATTCACCTGTTTCTGTCTCCTAAGTGCTGGGATTAAAGGTGTGAACTACTATACTTAGCTTTCAAGGAGCTTTTTTTTTTTTTTCTTTTAGCTCTTATAGTTTCTTTACCTTTCTGTAATGGTTTTTTGACAAGTTGTCTATATTTAAAACACCTCAATAGAATTGTGATAAGAATTATGTTACTTGTAAATGAATCTGAGGAGAACTGACAATTTTGTTATGGTATATCTCTCCACTAATTTGTATATTTTTCTTTCTTCAGTATTCTTTAGTTAGCATAAAAGTTCTGATGTGTTTGTGAATATTTGTACCTAAGTGCTTCTTTCAGTTGCTGTAATTGCATTCTAATTTTCTTTTTGTGTCTTTGTAGTCCCTGATAGTATATGGAAATAAGACTTTACTTTAAATATGTTTATCTTGCATACTGCTAGCTTGCTGAGTTAATTCTAGAACTTTCTTTTTAAAAGTAGATTATTCAGAATTTTCAATATGCATTATCATGTCCTTTGCAAATGGGAACTGTTTTATTTAATCATTTTGAATCTGTGTACCTTTTCTTTCCTTATTGCACAGATGAGAATGTTCATATTAGGTTGAATAAGAGCAGCAAAATTCGGACTGGGAATACATCACAGCTGACAGAGTTCTTGCCTAAGCTGGGCATGGTGGTGCACATCTATAATCCTAATACTCAGAAATTCAAGGTTATCTTCAGCTACATAGTGAGTTCTAGACCAGTCTGGGCTACATGAGAACCTGTTTTAATAAAAGTAGACATGCTGGCCTTGTTGTTGAACTTGGCAAGGGTAGGAGAGTACATGGCATTAAATTTTGCCATTAATTAGGTCTTATTCTAGTTGTAGGGGTTTTTGTTTTCTTTTTTTAAAATCACTAGTGGGTGTTGAATGGTGTCATTGGCTAACACGATCATGAAAATTTTCTTCTCTTGATTGATAATATGGTAGATGACATTGACTGTAAATTGAGTAAGCTTTGTATAATTGAAATAAGCCATGCCTAGTTAGGGATATTATTTCTTAATGAATTACTTTTGTTTTTGTTTTATTTTTGATGTTTTATGAGCTAAGGTCTTGGTATGTAGCCCAGGATGGCC
Organism: Eospalax fontanierii; assembly: GCA_035773235.1. Lineage (NCBI taxonomy): Eukaryota > Metazoa > Chordata > Mammalia > Rodentia > Spalacidae > Eospalax > Eospalax fontanierii. The sequence continues at coordinate 33,994,825 of CM069539.1, forward strand.
TCAGACTCATGATCTTTCTGCCTTTACATCCTGAGTGCTGAAATTACAGGTGATTGCTACCATGCTCAGGCTCAGTCTGTATTGTTCAAGTCTGTTTGCCAATATTTTACTAAGGATTTTGACATTATATATTAATGTATAGTTTTAATTTTTCTTTTGTTTAAAAAGTTTTTTTTTTTTTCCTTTTTTTTAGGGCTAGTGAAATGACTCAGCAGGTAAAAGCTCTTGTCACAAAGCCTGAGGATCTGAGTTTGATCCTCTTGCCTCTGCCTTCTGAGTGCTGGGATTATGGCTGTATGCTACCACACCCAGCTTAGATTTCCTACTGTACTGTTTCCTTGGTTTGGACACCAACTGATGTTCGTGTCATTAAATGAGTAGCTTGGACACCAACTGATGTTCGTGTCATTAAATGAGTAGCTCTTCTGTTTTACTTTTTATGGAATGATTGGATATACTTAGTGTGACCTCTTCTTTAAATGTCTGCTGGAATTCTCTAGTGAAACCATCTGGGTTTGGAGATTTATCTTTCTGGAACTTTAAATTGGCAAATTAGATTTCCTTAACAGTAATAGAATTATTCAAATTAAATTTTTATATTGGATGACTTGTGGTCATTTTTGTCTTTCCAGGAACTGGTCGTCTTCATCTCAGTTATTAAATGTGTGCAGGTAGAGTTAATCTGTTATCTGTAGCTGTCTGGGTATTGTTGGGATGTCTGTGTGTTTGTGATGATACTCTATATCTCATTCCTTATATGATTAATCTGTATCTTCTCTTTTTTGGTCAGTCTTAAAGTTTTTCCAGTTGATTTATTAAAGAATTAGCCTTTGGTTTCATTAATTTTATCTACTGTTTTAATGCTTTCAATTCCATGATTTCTGCTCTTTTTTGATTTCTTTTCTTGCTATAGCTTGGATCTGGAATGTTCTTGTATTTCTTTTTAAAAATATTTTATTTATTATTTATTAATTTTTTATGTGTATGGGAGTATTGTCTGCATGCATGCAAGTGCACCCATATTGTGTAATGACCAAGGAAGTCAGAAGAAGGCATCAGATCCCTTGGAACTGGAGTTAACGGATGGTTGTTAGCCACCATGTGGGTGCTGGGAACTGAACCCAGGTCCTCTGTAAGAGGAGCCAGTGCTCGTAACTGCTGAGCCATCTCTCCAGTCCTGAAATGTTCTCAAGTGGCCTATATGTTGAAGCCTTTGGAAGGTGGTGAAACTTTAAGAAGTTTGGTCTACCTGGAGATTTTATATCATTGGGTGTGCCTTTCAAGAGGATAATGGGATACCAGTCTCTTGCTGTCTCCCTTTGTTTCCTCACCACCATCATGTGAGTTATTTACTCCACTATGTACTCCCAGCCATGATGTGTTGGCTCACTACAGCCCTACCATTGGTTATAATCTCTAAGGTCACAGACCAAATTAATGGTTTCTTTTTATAAGCTTTGTCTCAAGTATTTTGTTATAGTAATGGAAAGTTGATTAACATATTCCTTCTACTTGCTTGTCCTTTTCTAGTTTTTTGAGGTAAAAGCCTAGGTTATCAATTCAAGACACACACACACACACACACACACACACACACACACACGAGCCTTAAGTAACCCAGGCTTGCCTTGAACTTTCAATCCTTCTGACTCAGTCTCTCAACTATTGGGATTATAAATATGTAATCACACCTGGCAAGACATATCTTAAAAAATAATGTATCATATAAGTTCTGTAAATTTTCCTGAGAAAATCTATGAGCTATAGATTATTCATTAATGTGTTATAGTTTTCCCATTATTTTTATTATTGATTTTGAGTTTGATTCCATTATGGTTGAAGAATCCAGTCTGTTTGATTTCAATTAATAAATTATTGAGGTTTGTTTTATGGCTCAGAATTCAGTCTATCTTATGACTATATGTTCTGTGGGCTCTTGAAAAGAATGTATATTCTCAGAATTCAGTCTATCTTATGGCTGTACGTTCTGTGGGCTCTCAAAAAGAATGTGTATTTTCCTTTTGTGAATGGAATTTTCTATAATTCCATTTGACACAGTACTCTTATATACATGTGGGCATTATACTCCTACACATAAAATAAAAATTATAAAATATTAAAAAATTATTTATTATTATTTTATGTGTGTGCCTACCTATGTCATGGCATGGGTGTGCCATGCTGTGCACGTGGAGGTCAGAGGACAACTTTCAGGAGCTGGTTCTCTCCTTCCCCCTTGTGAGGCAAGGTCTCTTGTGTCTGCCATGCTGCTTACTCCAGACTGGCTGGTCCTTGGATTTCCGGTTGATTCTCCTGTTTCCACCTACCATGTTGCAGTAAGAGAGCTGCAATTACAGAGGTGTGCCTCCACATCTGGCTTTATACAGAGTCTACTTGTGTGATAATTTTATCAGTTTTGAATCAAATGTCAAAAATTTACTTAATCCTCTTACATTTCTAATACAATCATACTAAATGCTCTATATACATTTAGAATTATATCAGAGAGTATTAGACTTACAGTGTCAACTATAAAATATTATTTTAAAAACTCCACAGGAAAAGGAGATAGATTTCTATTTATTTTTTCTTTGCCTTTCCTTCTTGCTATTCCCAGATTCTTCCTGTTATACTCCTTCCTGCTTACAGAATTTCCATTGGTTGCCCTTCTATGGGAAGCCTGTTGGGGACAAACTCTCAGTTTCCATCTTGCATCATCTTCATTATCTTACCATTTCAGAAGGATGTTTTTGTTAGATATAGAATTGGAAGATGACAGTTTTTATCTTTCAACTCTTTAAAAATTTCACCCCTCCCACTTTTGGGCATCTGGGTGTCTGGTAAGGACTATAGCCATTTGTTTCCTTTCGTTGTTCACAAAGTGTTTGTCTCCTGCAGGACCTTGTCTTGATTTTAGTTTTCAGAAGTCTTCCTGTGATATGTCTTGGTGTGGATTGCTTTGGGTTTATCCTGTTAGGTTTGCTCAAGTTCTTGAGTTCTGTATATTATGTCTAAATTTGGGAAGTTTTTGGCCCGCCCCTTCCTTCCTTCCTTCCTTCCTTCCTTCCTTCCTTCCTTCCTTCCTTCCTTCCTCCCTCCCTCCCTCCCTCCCTCCCTCCCTCCCTCCCTCTCTCCCTCTCTCTCTCTCTTTCTTTCTTTCTTTCTTTCTTTCCTCTGTCTTTCTTCTTGAGACAGGGTCTCCTTGTAGCCCCAGCTGGCCTGGAGTTCCCCATGTAGACCATACTGGCCTCAGTCTCATAGAGACCTGCCTTTGCCACCCAAGTGCCGGGACTAAAGGTGTGCACCGCACTCGGCTAGCCATTACTTCTTCAAGTATTTTAAACTCTGTCCTCTCTCTCCTTTCCTTTCAGACCCAGAATCAGAGATGTCATTTTTTTGTTATTCATATTTGTTTCTCATGCTCCTGAACCTTTGTGCATTTTTTCAGTCTACTTTCTCTCTGTTGTTAATTTTTTATTGTTTTTTCCTTTTTATTCAGATTTACTGGTTCTTCTGCCAACCTCTCTTTTGATCCTTTATATTTTTTATTTTCTTTCTTAGACTTTCTATTTCTTTAGGCTTTTGCCATTTTCATTTGTCTCAAGAATGCTCATGAATTACTCATGAAAGCATTTCTATGATGGTTACTTTGTCAGATAGTTCCAAAAGCCCCATGGTATTGGTATTGGCATCTGTTAATGGGTTGAGTCTGAAATGTTCTCCACAGTCTCATGCGTTTGAGTATTTGGTTCGTATCTGATGGTGCTGTTTTGGGAAGTCATGGAATCTTTGGGACAGGCCTATCTAGGAGAGGTGAGTCACTGGTGGTGAGTCTTGAAGGTTATGCTCACTTCTGGTGCCAGAGCCTGCTGCTTTCTGATCTGCTACAACATAGACAAGCTGCATTGCAAGTCCCTGTTACCACGCCATCCCCACCACGATGAACTGCATTCCCTGAAACTGTGAGCCAAAATAAATCCTCCTTTTCTTCCATTTTTTTCAGCCAGGTGTGTCACAGTGACAAGGAAGATAATTAATATACTAGCCACAGGTTTTCTTTTTTCAAATTATTTTTCTGGTCCTTGACATGATGAATGATTTTCAGTTGCAATGTATACAATTTGAGTGTTATGAGACTCTAAGTCTTATTTGCTCTTCCTGTTTCAGCAGGGAATGGACACCCGACTGTTGTCAGGTAGAAGTAGGAGTTGAGGCCTTCCAGTTAGCATCTAATGACACCAAGAGGGCACCCTCATTACTGCTGGACATGGGTGGCCTTATTACTGCTACATGAGCATGAATTCTAGGTCTTCTTTTGTTCTCTGGAGGGTGTCTTATGGTTGCGTGATGAGGATGAAGGTCCACCTTCTGTCTTGGCCTCTGCTGTGGCATCAGTTAGGAATGCTCCGGGTGCCTCCTTTCAGTCCAGGGAGGGTGGTGAAGAAGCTCCCACTGCCTCTCAGTGGTGAGTGTGAATAGCAGGGTTCTATCTTCTCTGGGCTGTTTGGCTTGGGAAGAACAGTCACTATTTAAAAGTTTTCTGCCTTTCTCTGCTGCATGTCTTCTTTCTAGAGATAGGCCTTTGTTGGAGTTGGTCTTGTTTTTTGACTGGCTATCTTTTTAGTTATAACTGTAGGTATTTGAAGCAACATGAAAGTTCAGAAAGCCTGTAACTGTTTTGTTCATGTGTACAAAGGTGTCATCTGTCTTCCTTCCAGCTTTCAGAATATTATATCTGTGTTGTATATTAATATCAAAGATGTTTAGTTGAAATTATTAAAAGGAATGGGGAAAATATACCTATTTTTACCTTCCCCAAGGTTGAATTTCTGCATTTGTCTTTGTGTGTGTGCATGTGTGTGTGCATTGTGTGTATGTATGTGTATATGTGTGGTGCATATGTGTGTGTGTGTGTGTGTGTGTGTAGGGAGAGGCTGTCACTGGGTGTCTTCCTCAGTCATTTCTACCCTATTTTCAAGACAAGGTCTCTCGCTGAACTTGGAGTTCATTGATTCAGCTAGGCTGTCTAGCCACTGAACTCTGAGGATTCTCTTTGTCTTCCTAGGACTAGGGTTAAAAGTGTGCTCTGTCATGCCCAGATATTTTTGTGAGTACTAGGAATCCAAACTCAGGTCTTCATGCTTGCATGGTAAGAGTTTATTAATGTCATCTCATGTAAGCTTTATAATCACGCTTTTATCCTGAGTCTTCAGATTTGGAACCAGGGCTTAGAAATTAAGGGCAAGGCTGGGCCCTGAGATCCTGTGCTCAGCTCTTGCTCTCTATGAATTGTCTTCAACACCTTCTGGGCCAGTAGGATCCTTCCTAACAGACACCAGTGTCTATGATGTACTGTCTGTGAGACCTGACAGGCTGTAGGATCATTGGTGGGTTGCTGACTGAAGGAGATGTATGGTTTGGCTAGAATCTTACTTGCTGTGATCACTGATAACCTGTCAAGTGTCTTGAGGTTAATTTGTAGACAGCCAGATCTCGGGGTCCTCTCCCTCTTTTTCATTCTCCAAACCAAACTAGTCACTTTCCTTAGAAGAGATCTGTTCTGTTTGATTTCTTCCCAGGACTTAGAGGTGATAAAAAGTTTGACCAGCTTATTCAAAGTAGACTGAGTTTGTACTCTTGAATGTATGTGTTCATCCTCACCCTATACTGGAGATTGAACCCCAGGCCTTGTGCCTGAGTCTTTTTTCTTTTCTTTTTTTAAAATTTTGAGACAGGGACTTATGTTATCGAAGCTGGCCTTGAACTCACTATGTAGCTGAGGATGACTTTGAATTTCTGATCCTCTAGTCTCTACCTCCAGAGTGCTGAGATTACAGGCATGTGCCACTGTACATGACTTTATGTGGTACTGGGGATCAAACGCAAAGCTTTGTGTATACTAGGCAAGTATTCCACCAACTGAGCTACATTCCCAGCTGCTGTGCGCAAGTCTTAAAACAAAAAACAAAAACATAAAAAAAAAAACCTTTCTTCATCCAAAGAGCTCTGTGACCATGCCAAGGAATGTCTGTAAAAGGAGGTTTCCCCACATGGAGTCATCAGCTCAGGAGGCCTGGTTTAAAAACAAACACCAAACATTTGTCTTGGACTTTGACCAACTCCACCAATCTGACACTCTCTTTAGAGCATGGTTATGAATCTAAAGTATGTGGTAAAGAAAAAAAGGAGCACCTTTCAGCCTTCACATGTCTCTTTTGGAGGAAACTGAGAGCTCACTTTTGAAATATTGTCTATGACAACAGCTTGCTTCTTCTGGGGAGGTGGCTTGGGCTTTGGAGAATGCTGAAGGGCCAGTTCTTCTCCTAATGCTGCACCTGAGGCCGAGGCCTACACTAGCACCACAGACATGAAGTTGAGAATTGATAAATTCTGAGGAAATTTAGCCAAATGCATACAAACATGGGAGTACTTCCTGTTCTGCATGTGTTAGAATCTATGATGACACATCATAGATTTGAGTTTGAGTGACGAAAGTAGAGGCATGCTGGCTCAGACTCAGCTTTTCCATTTGTAATTGTGCATCATCTGGAAGGTTCTTTAACCTTTTCGCATCTCAGCTTCCTCAGCTGTGAAATGAAGAAAACAGTATGTGGCTCTTAGGGCTGTTCTCAGGGCTGTTAGACAATGGGAGAGTACTGCCTGGTTCCTGGTAATCACTCAGTCAGCAGCTTCTGTGTTAGGGTTTTCCAGGACAAGAGAGCCTAAGTACATCTGTTTCTACAGATACATACTAGGAGATTTATTGGGGGAATTGACTTAACACCATTATCAAGGCCAAGAAGTCTTACAGTCTGCCTTCTGTAGCTGGGAAGCTGGAAAGCTGGCAGCATAATTCAATCCAAGTCTGAAGTTGTAAGAACTAGGGGAGATGATATTTGAGGGCAGAATAGGACAGCTGCTTGAGTCAAAGAAAAGAGGGGGCGAGTTTGCTTGTCCTTAACTCTTGAGGCGTTGGGTGATGCCCACCCATGTATGTTTCCTCAGTCTACTGACTCAGTTGCTAATCTCTTCATGAAACACCTGCACTAAAACACCCAGGAGTAGTGAAATATGAGCCATCTGGGCACCTCTTAGCATATTCACATTAACAAATAGATTCTCTATCATAGCCTCTATCTATACTAGATATTTGTGAATGTGTGACACACTGAAGGTGCAACGTATTGTTTTTGTTATTTGTATTGTGTTTCATTGTCACTTTAAGGCTCTTCAGTGGATACAATATTGCTTGCCTAGAAGGAAACTTTATCAGGTACACATTAACATGTTAAGTCCCTCAGTGCCTTAATCTAGAAACTGCAGTGTCCAGAGAAAGATTCTCATCAAAATTCTGAACTAGAGCTAGGTGTGATGACATGTGCTTTCAATCCCAGCACTGAGGAGGCAGAGGTAGGCTGATGAGATTGAGGCCATCCTGGTTTACATAACAAGTTCTAGGCCAGCTGGGGCTGCAGTCTGTTTCAGAGGACCCCCTCCCCCGCAAAAAAAGGAAGAAAAGTAAACTGAATTAGACTTAATGTTAATTTCCCTTTAGCTTGGCAGGTGAGCTCTGGAAGGATGCCCTGGAGCCAGGAAAGATGGAAGAAGAGGTGGGAGGAATGTTAGAAACAAAGATGGACAGAGAGGATGAGAACGGCCCTGAGCAGCTCCATGCTCTGTATTTGCAGAGATCTCCTCTGTGAGTACTCCGGGGAGATCCTCAGAGACACCTGCTAGCCTCCTTTCTGCAGATCCATTCGCCCAGTGGCTTTATTTAAAAGCTTATTTTGATATATTTTTATTTTATGGGTATGAGAGTTTTACCTGCATGTAAGTGTGTGCGATCAGTGCCCACGGAGGCCAGAAGAAGGTGTCAGATTCCTTGCAAATGGAGTTATTAGATGGTTGTTAGCTGCCATATAGGTGCTGGGAAACAAACCTGGGTCCTCTGAAAAAGCAGTCACTGCTCTTGACTGCTGAACCATCTCTCCAGCCCCAGTGAGTGACTATTTTTAATTGACTGAAAGCATAACAAAGGACATCTGGACAATAATAAATAATATTTCTTTTTGTTTGTTTCAACATTGTATTCTTTGGATTATTTCTTTCAAAGTGCAGATTTATTCAGTGAAAATCAGAACCACAAACAACCAAAGGCTAAATGCTACCATAAAGTGATGGGTGGAAATGGGAAACAGCATAGTCATAAACTACACTGTTTAAATTTGGCTCATCATTTTGGCTTGAGCATTACAAATGACAGGCAGCCTGTGGTAGGTGTGGTACAATGTCACCGGATGTGCTGTGTGCTGTAAGGTGATATTTTCCACAATTCTTTACCTGTGTTTACAGTGTCATGCCCACAAGTGGGTGGTTACTTGTAGCTCCTGCCACAGCCCCCCCACCCCCAGTAGTTCTGTATCTCCTCTTGTGGTGAAACTTTTAGGTGAACTCCACTGACAATTTGCAAGAAAGCTGTACTTTGCTGCTTTCTCCTGGGCTATCTCAGTGCCTAGGGACTCAATGCTGTGTGTACTTTCCACCTACCCACCTCCCAGGGCCACAGCTGTCTTTACTTTCTCAGGCATAAATTACACATTCTGTCTCTCCAGCAGCAAGAACTCAGTTAAGGTTTTCTTTAAAATTTATTTATTTGTGTGTGTATGTATGTGTGTGCCATTTTGCATGTGTGGAGGTCAGAAGACCACTTTTGGGAGCCAGTTCTGGCCTTCTACCTTGTTGAGGTGGGATCAGGCTTGTTTTTGATGCTTCTGAGTATTCCAGGCCAACTTCCAGATCATTGCCTGTCTCAGTCTCTCATTCTGCCCTGGGAATGCCGGGAGTATTATAGAGCTTTTTACGTGGGCTTCAGGGTCTGGAACCCTGGTTGTGAGACTTGCAGAGCTAGCACCTTTGCATACTGAGTCATCTCTCTGGCCCCCAGTTAAGGTTTTCTAGGAATCCTCTAGATAGCGTTTCTCACTACAGTGGACTTAGAAGAGAACCCCAAATTAGGGTCAGGGGTTGGGCTTGCATTTCAACCCCAGCTCCTTCACAGAATCTAGTTTCTGACTGTTCCTCAGCAACTTCGTGGCTTCCTCTATCGCTGATCTGCCAGAAGTTCTCAAAGTGCTGCAGTTTATTCTGGAAATATCTGTGTGGAATTTATGTATGGGGATCAGTTCCACATTCACAGTTTTACCAATTTATATTATATAGGTTCTTCTGTTGAAACTTTAATTTTTGTGTCTTTGTAAGTATTTAAAAGGCTCAGCATTGGATCTTTGTTATATTCTGGTGACATTCCCCATTCACTGCCAACTGCTGCCTGTTTCTTCCCTGTTTCCCTCCTGGTGTAAGGCTGGGTGTGGCTATCCCACCTGTCTCTTTTCTAAGGCATGTTGTTAAATGCTTTGGAGCCTTGGCCTGTCATAAATGACACTGGTCTTCAATGGGGGGTTCTAAGAAGTCAAGAATTGGCTTCAAATGGACATCTGCCTTGGAAACAAGTGGGCATGGGTGTGTTGGTGTGTGTGTGTGGGGGGGGCGAGGGCATAAAAGGAAGTTCTGGTGAGCTAGTTAGGTGAAGCAACTTGAAATCTGTGTCATGACTCAGGGGCCAGTGACCAGGATAGATGGACAGAACCTTGACACAGAGAATGGCAAGGTATTTGATGTCCAGACCAAGTGAGAACTGGAGAGGAGGCCGCCACTGGGAGGTGGAGGGTGTGCTGCTGGAGGAGGCTCTCTTTAGGATGCTGGATCCCCTAGAGTGCCTGCAGATTTCAGACTCATTTTCTGACTCCCCTCCCTGCTTACCTTTCTTAATAAACATGGAGTCCAACAGGGGATGAACCTTGGTAGGAACTGTGAGAGGACAGGAGGTGGGGGTAGTCCAGAGTAGGCATGGTGTCTTTTTCCACACTTTTTGCTGAGGCAGTTGGATAAGACCCTGGCCAGTTCCCTTGCTCTTAGCTTAGGACATCGCTGCTGGTAAAAGTTGACCAGTCTGAGCTGTAAGCGGGGCCAGGAAAGAGCCCTGCCCATCCTTCCTGGAATGCATGAATGCATTGGTGCCTGCTGCTGGCACATATGGAGCACACACCTAGTTCTCATGCTGGGGCTCAGGCCAAATGGCCTCATCTGTCCTGCAGCCTCCTCGTGGCTCCAGCTGACAATTTATGACTGGCCATTAACTCTATTTAAACAGCCCAGCCCTCAGGAACATCTACTCTGTGGTAGGGCAAGCTGTGACGTTTGCAGAGACATGTGATCAGTCCCTTCTGAGCACAGATCAAGCTCCTGGAGGGACAGATGTGTGGACTTCTGCCTAGGGAAGGCCAGGCTCCCTTCAGTTTTATCCAAATGCAAGCAAGCCTCTTATTACCTCGTTGTTTCGTAGTGTGGCAGGGTCCTCGGGAACTCCTTGGCTCTTGTGCTTCCAGTTCCTCTCTCCTGTTCTGTTTCTGTTGGAGGGAGGGGCAATTATAAATCTAAACCAGGGGTTCTTAAGACATGAGGGCTCATGAAAACAGATTGCTGAGCTTATCCTTAGACTTTCTGATAGATAGGTCTAGGGTAGAGGGCAGTGTATGCACGTCTAACAAGTTCCCAGGTGTTGCTGAAGATGCCAGCCTGGGAGCCACCCTCTGGAGGCACTAGTTGTGAACAACTCTGGAACTGGGTATCTCTTTGGAAAGGTTAGACGTGAAAAACTGACCGACTTTGGACTTAGAGGAAAGGTAGAGTTGGCTTTGAGGGCTTTCCTAAATAGAGGTCACAGGGACTGAGAGCGCCAAATTCCAAGCTATTCTGGAGTATAGACCTCTCAAGGTTCAAAAGAGTGCCAGGGGTAAATCACCGTTATTAAATTAAGCACAAATCAGCCCAGGAAGCCAGCAGCAGAATCTGGCTGGAGAGTCTGTTGAGTATGGCTTATGGGAAGATGGTCCTGCCTGCTGTGTTGCGTAGGTGTCCATGGATGAATGCGCCTGCTCAGGAAGCCTCACGGAGAAGTCCTTATTATGGTGTTGAAGCAGTCAATACACAGAAAGAGAGACTGGTGGATCCCAGTATTGGTACTTCAGCTTTCTCTCGGGGACTCTGGGTATTGGATCTCTCTTCTCCACCTTCTCCCATCACCCTGTCTTCAGAATGAATGGAAGTGCTCCTTCCATCATGCTACCTGCAGTGAAGAGCCAGGTTCGAAGTCCCTGCACCAGAATCCAGTAAAGGCCCAGCTCCTGATCTGGACTGAGTGCTTGACAAGGTGACTGTGTCTGGTTCAGATCATGCGCATGAAAGAAGCGGGCATGGTCTTGTAACATGCTTAGCAATGTACAGGGTGCAGCTCTGATTGAGGCCGGGCAAACGATGCAGGTCTTAAAGCACCAGTGCCCCTGGGATGCGGAGGAGAGGAAATCTGGGCTGAGCTTATCTTTCAGCAGAGCTGAAGGAGCAGGGCGGGCTCAGGCTTGGTCAGAGACAGTGAGTCAGCTCGCTTACACCAAGACAGCCCTCAGAAGTCTGTCCCTGAGAGAGATGGCCATCTTGAAACGTGACACTCTGCTTTGAAACACACCCGTGGAAGTCTGCTGGCCAGGCCACCTGCGAGGCCGCGTGAGGACACTCTCTCCTTGAAGCAGCCGCCCGTGCGCTCCTTTGCCCCATCAAGTGCCGCCTCTCCATCTTCGTCCATTCATGTTGGGCTCTGATGGTTGTGGAGTTCATGGCTAGACCGGAGACCCATGGTAGGAGGGGAGGGAACCAGACGTAGCGCAACACCGTGCATACTGGTGTAGCTGGGAACTGCCGAGTGAGAGGACGAACAAGACAGAAAATCAAAGCAGGAAAACCCTACTGATTTGCCTAAGGAGCCATGACTTGGCAGAGTTGGGATTTGATTTTGGGAACCTGGGCTCCATTCATCTTACTCACAGATGCTTCTCACTTGAGCTGCCTGGGGCTTCCTTACAGTTTCCAGGATGAGTGGGAATAAGGGAGGCTGCCATGCTGTTGTGTGCGATCCGCCTACACTGTGTTTAAACAGGTGGCTCTCTCCACACGCAGTCAGGGTTTAATCAGGAAAGCAGACCCACTGTGAGTTATGGAATAAGGAATCCTTATAGGACTGAAACCTTGTACATTCTGACAAAGGCCGGGCAGAGTGGAGAGGGGTGGTCAGTTTTAGAAGGCAAGTCACTGAAGCAGCTAGGAAGCAGGGCTTGGAGGAGAGTAGCCTGGAGGCCAGCCCTGTGGCTCTGTGACTTGGACCCTCCAATGGAGGGCAGGGTAGGCACTCAGGAGAAGAGCTAGGACAGGACCAGGAGGAAGACAGGCTGGGACCCACCAGGCTCCTCTGCATCTCTTATGCCCACATGGTACCTCAGCAGTGATGCAGAGCCGTGGCGACATGACTTCTGCCTTGCAGAGCCGCACAGGCTCCATTTCTAACCAACGAGCTGGGAATCACTCAGGGAAATAGCTCCAGCAAAGCCAAGTGTCAGGAGAGCAGCCACGACACATTTGTGAATTTCTAGGTTAATGGCATTTCCCCACCTACCTACTATCATTGGCTATAAAACCTCTAATCAGAGAGGAGAAAGAGAAACCTGAGGGGGGGGGGGAGTCCAAAAAAGTTCTCTGGATGAACTCTATCTGTAAGCAAAATTAACTGATTTTTCTTTAAAAATCTAAGTTCTCATGAAAAGACGGTGTCCAGAACTGCCCAACCAGGAGGGCCAACACTCGGCTCAGCTCAGCTCTAATGTTCACCTATTGTCTTAGCATCGTTAAAGAGACAGTAGCGTCTCCTTATAGTCCCAAGTCTGCCTGTTGGGATTGCTCCGCTGCAGACTTGCCCTTGGAGGTAGATGAGCTAAAGGCAGAGGAACTGGGATTTTTCTCTTCTTCCAACCACCCTGCCTCTGTCATCTCAAGGGTACTGTGAAAATGAGGTCACCAGGCTGTGTCACTAAGACCTGTAGCTAGGATTGAGGGAAGACCAGGTTGTCACATGTATAGACCTTTCTGGTGCTTCTCGAATGTCTAGAGGTGGGGTTTGCTGAGGGAAACACTGGCCAAGACTGGGAAAGCTTACAGGCTGAGTACCTTTCTGAAAGCTTACAGGCAAAGTTCTCCAAGGATGGTGGCTGTACTCACTTCCCTTGGCCATTCAGTGTGTTCACTGTTGGGAGAGGGAGGCCCAGAAGGGGTGTAGTGTCCCAAGAAAGAAGGGGTCCCATGTGCCTTGTCCTCCGCAGTGCCCTAGACAGGCCCACAGAGCACAGATGTTCAAGTAGGTCCTTCAGTGGAGGCAGAGTGTCGTCTCTCTGCAGGGGAATGAGCTAGCTGAGAATGGGCTCTCTCTCTAGATGGCTGCCCGCCACTTTTTATTGTAGCCCAGACACAGGCCTCACACAGGGGTAGTAGTCAAGGCTTTGAAGTCAGGCATCATTCTGGTTTGCACCTGAGTTCTGTCCTTCACTGTGTGTGCTTTTATACTAACTGTGTATTTTCTCTGAGCAAGAAATGCTCTTTTTTCTAAATTAGAGAACATAATAATAACCATCCAAGTTGGTGTCTAGATTAAAGTTTCTGCATGGTATCCAGGGCATGGAAGGGCTTTATTTACTATTTCCTTTCTGCACTTCAAGGCCATTGGTTTAGTTCAGTTTCAGTTCAGCAGCCGGATACAGCTCTACGTAGCACTACAGTGTGATTTTTTTCCCCTCCATCCTGGCTACAGGTCTTGGTGATACAACCTGGTGACGTCATTGTCATGGCACCCCTGGTGAGACAGAGAGCCAGGGTGGTAGGAAGAAGAGGGAAACCCCAGAAGCCCGGGTTCCTCTACCCTTAGCATCCACTCCTTCCTCATGGCCTGATGAAGTCAGTGTTAATTGAAATTCAAGACTTAACACCTAATTCCTTCAGGATGCCAGCTTTCTTCAGGATGAATGATTGAATGAATGAAGCAGTCACTGTTTGCTAAAGGTGTGTATGCTCTGGGGGAAACAATTGAGCTGAATCTGTGCTTGGGAACTTTCCAGATCTGGAACAAAAGAAATTCATTTACTTATCATAAAAATACAATGACTGATTTCAAATAAGCACTGAGAATTAGAGACGGAAGTTACTGCCTTGTTTGGGAGGAGGGCACTCAGATGAGGCTTTGAGTAGGTGACCTAACTTGTGTGTCTCTCTGTCTTCCACTATACCATGGAGTCTCTACCCACTTCCTAGTGTGTCTTTAAATATGGAGACATTATCCATACAAATCCAGAACAAAGGCCTTGACTCTGAGCAGTCTAGCAGCTCTTGAATGTGTGCTGTGGGTGACAGCCCAGGTATAGCTTCTAGCTCTCAGCATTCCCTACATACTTCCCACTAAGGTCCATGTCTGATGTGCTCTAGGTTACTTTGGTTCTCTGGTGTGCTTTCTGTGGAGTCCCATCTCCCTGTGATGGTTCTTAAGTTCTTGCTTGACTCAACAGTGACAACATACTGTTTATAGTTAAAATGAAAGAGATGTGTGGCTTTCTCTCTCCAGGAGATAGGTTGGATCGTAGCAAATGGGAAACCTTTCTTTTCCAACCCCTCCTGGTACTTGGTGCATAGATCATATATGCAGTGGTATCTAACGACATCTTGCAGAAAGACAGGCACAGCTTTTTTCCCAGTAGCAAGATTTTGTGGGAAGCGAAATTTGAGAAGAGCTGAGTGTTTAGTCCACAGATTCCTTTATTTCCCAACAGCATCCTCCAGCTTGCATCTATCCATCTCTCTACTCACATTTCCCAACATGGAGTTCAGGGCTTACAGAAACCCAAAGGTAAGAGGGTCCTGAGTCTGAAGAGGCAGCAGCAACTGCCTTCCAACCTTTGAGAACTGGATACTGGAAGTTTAATATCCTTGCTGGACAAAATATTGGCCCTAGAGGAAAGAAGAGTGACCTCACGACATCCTTCATGGGTTATCTTTGTTTGGTTTCCACAAGTGGCTCTGTTGTGGCCAAGAACAACAGATGGTGACTCAGCGGGGGCAGCATTTGTGAACATGTGTATGGTGTGTGCAATGTGTGTATAAGCATGGGGTGGGGGGCGGAGAGAGAGAGAAGGGAAGAACACCACCCAGTTTAATGGTGTTGAGCTGTGGCATTCTTCTGTCCACCTAAAGCTTCCTTGAAGTCTGTATACGACAGAAAGGAAAGCCAGGAGGAGCTGTTCTGGGTAATGGAGACATTGTGGAACTCTCCATCAGGCACACAGTCAGATCTGGGATTCCAGATCCCTCCCCTCTTTTCCTTCTCTTTCTTTCCCCTCCATCACCCTATTCCTATGACAAGTTTACTCTGTATTCTAGGCTGGCCTAAATCTCTATGTAGCACTTGCTGGACTCAAACTCACCATAGTCTTGCCTCTAGTTCCCGATTGCTGGGATTACAGGATTGAGCTGCCATGCTGGTTTCCCAGTGTCTCACTATTGAAAAGTGCCCTGAATGAATTGGACCTGACGTTTAGCTTATGTCTGAACCACCCATTTTTCTGTGAGCTTATGCAGCTTAAAGTCATATTCTTGCTTTAGACTCCTAAGCCTGCTGGGGCAGGAGGCATTTGAACATGCTGTGGTCAGACAAGAGGCTCTAAGGACTTTGGGTGGGACAGTGTTAAGTGTGCTGGGTGCTTAGCAGCATTGTCTTTGCTTAGGGGTGGAGACAGTGGGATACCCCAAGAGGAGCTATTGTGTACAGCAGCATGGTGTGTGAGGTGTGGTCATGTCGGTGTCTGTGTGGGGCCTGGGTGGGAAGGAGATCTAGGGTGGGGTGTACACATCCTGTGTGTGGTCCTTCTGACCTCAAAGCCCACAGGAGACTCTGGTTTGGAGTCACTGGGCGTTGGAGGCTCTTGGGCTGCTTCCAGCGGGGCCGGTCGGTGTTGAAGGACTGTAGATGACGGCTGTGGGAATGGCACCAGTCTGCCTGGTCTCTGAGGTGGCTGGTTTCCTCTGTGTCTCGGGGAGTGGGCAGTGGTGTCATAAGTTGCGTGGGAAGGGAGGGCCACATGGGGTGGGGCCTGGGACAGCAGAGGTGTAGCCTGGGAGGGGCCAGGGAGAGAAGTGGATGCTGGAGTCTTTGGAGAATAAGGAGAAAAGGATTTTAAAGCCAGGATAAAGCATTTCCCCAGCACTTGGCTCTCTTTATCTCTTAAAATTAAAGCCAGGCCTCTCCTGGAACATTTCATTTGAGATTCTGCTGGAAATTCAAAAGATTGGGGAGGAGTAAGTGGTTAGTTGGACTTTTCTGCCTCAGTTGATAGTATATATGCTGGGTTGGGCAGCAAAGCAGTTTGGTATTTATTTTATTGAGTACTCTTTGCATCCCAGGCCCTGGCTTAGGGGATATGTAAAATAGAAGTCACAGTCCAGTGGAGAATGTAGAAAAATAAACAGATGGTGATCTGATAACATCTGAAAATAACTCATGCTCAAGACTATCAATAGTAAATATGTGTGCACTATTGATATGTTGTGCTTGGTGCTGTGTGTGTGTGTGTGTGTGTGTGTGTGTGTGTGCTGCTATGGAATTTCTACCAAGATAGATCTATCTATCTATCCATCCAGCTATCACCTTTCTATAATAGTATACACACATGCATACACATACACACACACACACACACACACACACACACACACACACACAGTCATGCATTGCTTATAACAGGGGTCTATTCTGATAAGAGCATTGTTAAACAGTTTTGTTGTGTGAGCATCACAACACCTAGTGATACAGGCTAATCCCTCCCTGAAGCTTCAGTGCGATCAAGAGACACAGTCAATTCAAGATGCATGAGACTGCTGATGTCACACTACATTGCTTTACAGTAAACTTAAATTAACTTTTACAGGAAGGAGTATGTCCTAAAACAATCATTGAAAGCATAATATATAGTAAACACACAAATCAACAATGTAGTTGCTTATCATTGACACTGAATGAGACCTTGTTGTATAGTGCATGACGATGTTTGCAAGTATTTAGAACCGTCAATGAGCTTAAAGTACCTTGCCACTGTCCTTTTACCTCTACTAATTCAGATAGTCCTTGCAGGAGCTCCTGTTAGCAAGCAGCATGGTTGGAACCCAAGGAGTCTTCTTCCAGAGTCTGTCTCTGAATTACCCCATCTGAGTTTCTCAATAGAGATGGATTCTGGGGCCAGAGGAGATTAGAGACAAGGATATTTGACTCTGCTAGGTTGGGGGCAAGAGAACCTCCCTAGAGTTGTGTTGGAAAGACTAGAGGTCCCAGGTTGGATGCCTGTGTTGTGTGTGTGCTGGAGTGGCAGGTGTTCTGAAGGAGGATTCAGAGCTGTCCAGGGTAAGAGTGTGAAGGGCATATAACACTTCATTTCTGATCAGCCTGCAACAGGTCCATCGAGCCTGTACCCTCTCATCCCACACCACAGAAGGCAGAATCAAGGCCCTAAACGTGTGAGAGGCTCCTATCAGCTGACTGTAATCCAGGCTCCAGTCCCTCCTCATGATGACAGCAGAGCAGATGCAGCCAGCGTAGGGAGGGAGGGCGTGCATGAGGGAGAAGGAGGGGGCTTGGAGCCAGTCTGTTTCCCAGCAGTGATACCACCCCAGCCATCAGCTCCTTGCCAGCAGGGTCAACACAGGCATAGTGAGCGGGAGGTGGGGGGCATGTCTGTGTTGTTGCTCAACCTCCGGCACGTGGAACCCAATGGCCTGGGTCAGCTGCTATCTGGGTTTTGTTTAACATCTCTCCTCCTGTGAGCTCTGCTCTCTGGCCCATCTGTCCAGCTGATGGGGAGATTTGCAGGCAAGGAATGCTGTTCTCCCAGGTCTAGCTGTGTTTCTCTAGCCAAACAGATGCTCAGAACAAATAAATAGTCCAGCAAGTCTTGGAGGGGTTGTGTCAGGCTTAGTTGAGACATGCTGTCCTTTTTGAAAGCTGTTGATGTGCTTAAAGAGATCAACATCTGGGGCCAGATCATGTCTGGCTGTATGCAAAGGCCATGGTTCTCAGCCCATCCATAATGTTAATATCTCCTCTTTGTCTGAATGCTTTACTGTTTTCAGAGTCCCCATATCGCCAACACAGGATTACCTGGGTCCTGCCTTCTAGATCCTGGACTCTGTGGGCTCTTTTCTTGTCTCGAGATTCATAACCCTGGCAAGTTAGACTAAATCGTGGATGTCCCCACTGGAACTGCAGCTGTGCTTTGCCTGAGTCTATGATTATGTTCACTATAGATCTCTTCCTCCTTTAGGAGGGCAAACTTTCTGATACACTCTAAAGAATTTGCTCAGAGGGAGTGGGAGGACCTGGGGGACTGTTTGCTCTAGTTTGTCGTTTATCATTTTGGAATGGGGACTGATTCGGGCTCAGCAATGAAACAGATCTGGGTTTGTGAACACTACCTCTGTCTGGCAGGTCTGTGGATGAGTTCTGTAATGCCTCTAGCTTTAGTCTGTCTTCTTTTGATAGAGAGAGGACAAACAGACCCAACAGTTCTCTGGATTTTGTGAGGATCCACATGGCCACTCAAGCATTGTACCCTTGCCTCCCATTTCCTCCCTGTCTTGAACTCCTGTCATTCAGCAGGGAAACCACATTCAGGTGCCTGTCCCTTCTTGCTTTTTCTCCTTGGCTGACTCCTTTTCCAGTCAACTTATCCACTCAACCAACTCTCTGGGAGTCACCTACTAGCCTGGGCACTTGGAGCCTATTCCGCCTCCACCCAAACCTGCAGATAAAGGCTTGAGCAGCTTGACTGAGACCTCCCTCCCTCCCCTATGCTCAGTTTTACAGAGTAGTTGGCTCATCACTCATTCAGTTACTGTTACTACTTCCTGGTAAGCTGTCACTGATTCTTAACTTTGCTGTTTCAGGATGAACTGCAAAGTAGATGCCTCTGGTTGACCATGCTCAAGCCACAATTTGGTTCTCTAGCTGACAGAGGGACTGTGTGTCTTTTTGGCATCTGTAATATGAGACTCTACACATCCTTTGATCTTCCAGCCCCAGCTCTCAAAGACATTTTGCTGTCCAAAGCCACCTACCATTTATTTCATAACAGTCCCGAGGCCTGGGGAACAGGGAGTTTTTTTTAACTACTTTTGGAACAGCCATCTATAATGTTTATTTTTTGAGGCAAGGTCTCATGTATCTCAGATTGGCCTTAGACTTACTATGTAATGAGA
This sequence comes from Eospalax fontanierii, assembly GCA_035773235.1. Classification (NCBI taxonomy): domain Eukaryota; kingdom Metazoa; phylum Chordata; class Mammalia; order Rodentia; family Spalacidae; genus Eospalax; species Eospalax fontanierii. The sequence goes on from CM069539.1 coordinate 34,014,052, forward strand.
GGAACTTCTGATTCCCCTACCTCCAGCTAAGTGGGATTACTGGTGTGTACCACCACACCCAGTTTGTGTAGTGCTGGGGACTGAACCCATGACTTCATGTATGGTAGGCAAAAACACTCTTCTAATCATTCACATCTCTAGCCTACCATCTATAAATTCACACTTCTTTACTGACAACTGGATAGCATTACTCTCTGGATTATCATGAGTTTGAGACCAGCCTGGACTACATAGTGGGTTCTAAGCCAGCCATGGCTACAGAGGGGGATCCTGTCTCAAAAACAAAACAATTTTGCTGAAGAATAAATGACGTATATGAACTGCCTGCCTGTGTGTGTGTGTGTCTGAAGGTGCATGCAAATGTACTGCTTCATGGAGGCTCGAAGACAAGTTCAGGTGTTTTCCCTCAGGTGCTGTCCACCTTTTGATTTTTTTTTTTGACACAGGATCTTTCGTTGATCTGGAACTTGTCAAGTAGGCTAGACTGCTGGCCAGCAAGCCTTAGGGAGCTGACTATCTCTACCTGCTTCCCACCCCAGTGCTGGGATTATAGAGATTTTACCTGAGTTATTTATTTATTTTTATTTGATATGTGTGTTTGCCTGCTTGGATATAAGTGCACCCATGTTGTGCAATGCCTTCAGAGGTCAGAAGAGAGCATTGGATCCCTGAAACTGGAGTTTCCAATGGTTCTTAGTCACCATATGGATGCTGGGAACCGAACCTGAGTCCTCTGCAAGAATAGCTGTTGCTCTCTACTGCGGAGACATCTCTCTATCCCTTGACTTTTAAAAAAATGAGTTCTGGGGACTCAACTCACGGTCTTCAAATCCTCCTCAGCCCCTTCCTTAATGCATAGAATTTGATGTGTATGTCTGGACCTATGCACACTTTTGATATGTTACCCCAGTCAGAGAGCCAGATGCTAGGCCTCTATTATTTTTGTCTGTCCCTTCTTCCTTTTTGTGTGACAAGGACACTTAACAGATGATCACTTTTAACAGTATTGCTGATTTCAAGTGATATGTTGGACAGCAGATCTCTATACAATTCAGCTTGTACGACCATCAGTTGTTGCTCCCTGGGCAATGATTCTCCGTTTTCCTTTTACCTTGTCCTTGACAACTTCAGCTTTCTTTGCTTCTAGAAACTAAGCTATTTTAGACACTATATCTAAATGGAATCATGCAATATTTATCCTGTGACTAGCTTATTTTACTTAGCACAATATCCTCCAGGTTAATCTTCATTTATGTACTGATAGATGATAGGATTTCCTTCTCTTTTGCGATAGTATCATGTAGTCCAGGCTAGCCTTGAACTTTCTATGTAGTCTATGACCTTGAACTCCTGATCCTCCCGTTGCCACTTTCCCAATTCTGGGATTATAAATGTATGTCAGCATATCTATTTTAAAGGTTGAATAATATTCCATTGTTTGTATATACCACTTTTTAAAACCCTTTAATCTGTTAATAGACATTTAAGATGTCTCCATAATTTGACTTTTATTGATATTGCTGCAGTGAACATAGGAAGACACCTTTTAAAAATACTTTATTATTTTTATTTTATGTATATGAGTGTATTGCCTGCATATATATGTGTGTACCCATGTCATGCAATGCCTGCAGAGGTCAGAAGCAGGTGTTGGATTCCCTGGAACTGGAGTTACAGATGGTTGTTAACCACCATGTAGGTGCTAGGAATTGAGCCCAGGTCCTGTGCAAGAGCAGTCAGCACTGTTAACCACTGAGCCATCTCTCCAGCCCTGAAAAGACACATTTAAAATATTTATTATGTGTACAAATGTACAGTCTACATGTATGTAAGTGCACCTGTGTTGTGCAATGCCTACGAAGGCCAGAAGAAGACATCCGATCCCCTGAAACTGGAATTATGTATGGTTGTTAGCCCCTGTGTGGGTGCTTGGATTTGAATTTGGGTTTTCTGCAAAGCAGCCAGTGCTCTTAAACACTGAGCCATCTCTTCAGCGGTTATCAAGCGGAATTGCAAATTAAAAATAGAACTACCATAAACCATTCTTTTCTTGATTTTGTGAAGGCATCCATTGGGTTGGCTTTTCTATGGATTTATCTTGCAGAATCAGAGGCTATGACTTAGGAACTCGGATGGAGATACACAAGGAAATTTGGCCACAGCTTAGAAAAGAGCTAGTTCTTAACCAGTCAGTGACTAGAAAGAGCCACATAGGGATAGCTGAAACCATTTTCTTCATTTTGTTTTTTGTCTTATTCATCATTCTTGGTCAGTTTTTTTTTTCTCCCAATCCTGCCACTAGAAGAGGACAGAAGGAAGAGTAAAAACCTGTTCTATGGCTTTTACATCTTGAAAATTCCCCCAACTTTTCATGGGGAGGCTAAAGATGTGGTAAATTAAAAAGAACCAGTAAAGTTTACCATCCATATTTCTCTTCAAATTTTCTTCCTTTTTAATTAATCTCTTTAGTAGTATGCAGGAATCTTGACAGAGCTTGCATGACTGTGGGGTCCAGAGGTTTCATTAACAGAACTATGGTGATTCCAGATATAGAAACAAAACTTGAGTGTCTCATATTTCTGTGGTCAGAGTTAGCACTTCTATGCTCAGGTTTTTTCGAGATTTATTTTATTTTATTTATTTTATTTTATGTGTATGAGCATTTGTCTGCATGTATGTGTTCTACATGTGTGCAGTGTCCACAGAAGCCAGAAGAGGGCACCAAATCCCCTGGAAGTGGAGTTATGAATTGTTAGGTGTTGTGTGGGTGCTGGGAATCAAATCCAGGTCCTCCAGAAGAGCAACTTGTGCTGTTAAGTGCTGAGCCATCCCTTCAGCTCTTTACCTCCAGGTTTTCTAAGGTCTCAAACCTGTCTTAGATCATATGGGAGAGAGAGAGAGAGAGAAAAACATTTTAAACAGACTCTAGTCCCAGGGCTGGACCAACGAGGTGAGTAGCCTTTGAGGAGGTTGCAGGAAGCTTGACTCTTGTTACTTAATTCCTAGCATGTTAGGATGATAGGGACTGTTCTTGATCGTGGAAGACCAGAACAGTAGCTATCTTTCTGTCTCAGTGATTGGGTTCTGTGGAGCACAGTGTTCAAATGCGGGTGTCATGGGCACTTGGTAATACCAAGGAGTAGTTAGTTTTTCATGACCTGTAGTTCTGCTTCCCTCTTTGCGCCCCTTCCATGGCAGACAGTGACCCAGGGCTTCATTCCTTCGTTATCACACTTCCTTCCACACTGATCTCTGTGAAAACACTCCAGGCCAGTGAGAACAACATGCCCAGAAAGAATCCAACTTGTTTCAGAAGCTTATCTTCTAGTATTTGCTCTTCCAAAGTAAAAGGATTCAGCAAGAGGATAGAGAGGCAGACCAAGTGTGTGAACCAGTTACACAATCTCACGACCCATCCCAGAGACCAGAGGAGGATGAAAAATGATGAAACGGGTGGGTGCTGCCCAAGTCTCTTACCTATAGTTTGTGAGAGATAAACAAAAAAGTCCAGCTTTCTCAGGGTCATCTGTTACATCTGAATCTGCTGCTGCTCAGGTGGCTTTGCCATGTAGATTAGTGATAAGCAAGGTGTGAAACATGCCGGGTATTGCAACTGACATCTCTGTTAGATGGGATAAAGTTTAGTAAAGGATGGAGGTCGTTGTGTCTGTGGTGTGTGTGTGTGTGTGTGTGTGTGAGTAAATGCTCGCATTGGCTTCACACAGATACATGGGTTGAGGCGAGAGGCACGGCACATGGCGGTCCTGCACGGGTGATGGGGAGCTGGAAACAGCAGCTGCCAACAGAGGCGATGCAGAAGGGAGGCGGCATGGAGACTGATTTGGGGCAGAAGGGAGTTTGAAAATTCATTTTTTGTGTGTCTGTACATGTAAGTAGCCATGCATGCATGTCTGCATGTGTTCTCATGTGTGTGGGCACCTGTGTGTATGCAGGTATGCATACCTGTGTTGTGTGAACCTGCATGTGGGGGTCCAGTGTTGATGTTAGGTGTCTGCTGTTATTGGTCTCCACCTTGTTCATTGAGTCAGGCTCTCTCACAGAACTGGACTTGGCTAATTCTGGCTACCTCAGAATCCCATGGTTCTGCTTCCTGCATGCTGGGATTACAGGCAGTTTCCATAGCTTCCTGGTTTATGTAGGTTTTAGGAATCTGAACTCCAGTCATTATGGTTCCATAGCAAGTGCTTTGTCCACTGAGCCATCTCTCCAGCCCCCCATAAAAATTCTGTGTCTAAATTATAAGGATAAAAATTTTTTTTTTAGAAATTCTTTTTTCATTGAATTTTTGTGTATTTCATAGAGACAATCAATCTTAACCTTTATATCCCCTCCCTTTTCAGCACCCTCCTCCACCCCCCCCATCGGAATTCCTACACTCTGTCATTTGTGTTAAGGCCTATTGTGTCAAGTTAGTGTCCCCAGACATTCCTCAGTGAGACTTCATCTACTGAGGTCTAGTCAGCCTCTCCAGAGTCCCTTGCCTTAAGAAGATAGCTCTTTGTCACCGAACGGTAATCAGCTGTTACTATTTCTACAAGGACTGGGGTCTGCTATCCACGTCCCCAGTTCCATCCTGGGTTTTTGTCTGTTTGTGTTTGCACGGGCACTGAGCATGCTGACACCATTGCTGTTGGTTCATATGAGCAGGACCTTGGAGGATTCCATTTCCATATGGTCACACACCTTCTCACCGACTCTTGCAATCTTTCTACCCATTGTTCTGCAATGGTCCCTGAGCCCTGGCCAAGTGAAGCTTAATATAGGAGTCCTGTCCAGGAACCCACACTCTGCAGATTCCTAGTCTCCATGCTTGGGCCATCTGTGACCTTTTGTGTTCCTCACCCTCTGTTGTGTGAGGAAACTTCATTAATAAGAACTGAGAGACTCATTAGCGTCCTCTTTACCATTTGTTCTCTGTCGCGTGAGCCTTAGATATAGAGGTCGCATTGTAGATGTGCACAAACAACAAACAACAACAAAAACCATTCTTTTTAATGTTGAAGAAATAATTTTATTTTCTTTCTCTTCTCTTGTTCAGTTCCTTTTAACATAGCAATTTGCCAGCTCCCCTAAAAAACCCTCCCTTCAATGGGTTCAAGGTGCAGGAAGACAGCTGAACCCTGAGGGAAGGGGTGACAGCAGGAGAGGAATGGCTGTAGATGGCTTTGGGACTGCTCCCTCTTTTGGCCTCCACCCTCTGCCAAGGGGCGGGGCCACATCCTTATTCACCCATTTGAAATAACTGCTCTTTATCTTAATTTTCTGTTTGGGGTTTTATCAGCACTTTATTTCCTCCCTTTTAACTGCGTCCAATCAAACTGACATGTCTGAGGCTTGGAGCCACCTTGTTGCTCCTGCCTACTGAATTCTGGGATTTCTGCTTCCTCTCTCACCCTGTCTTCTGTTTCCAAGTCACGCTGGCTCTTTGATCCTCATGCTGCATCCGTGTACTCTCTTTCTTTCCATCTCTCTCTCTTTCTGTGTGTGTGTGTGTGTGTGTGTGTGTGTGTGTGTGTGTGTGTGTATGTGTCTCACTCTAACCTGTTTTTGGTATTGGAGTCTGGGGTGTTTTGGAAGAAAAACTACTAAGGGAAAGGAATGCATTTTTACCAGAATCATTTGCTGTTCAGATACTTATTTGCCCCATGCTTTTCCCATTTTTCAGATATGAAACACTTGGATTTGAGAAAAGGAAGTTAAACTACTTCTTTAACTAATTAGATTTTGACTCTTCGCTTAGCTCTTAAGCGAAGGGAGGGGTCTTTAAAGAATATTGACACCCAAGGCTAACAAATGGTGTTTTGGGAAAGCCAGCTTAGAACTCACTCATCCTAGTTCAACCAGCATCTGTCCATTCTTACTGACTTCATATATTGAGTTTTGGCAAACTGGGAACCCCTCTGGTGTATTTCATACTGCTTCTGTGTTTTACAGGTGGGCAGAATGAGTCAGGGAGTAAAAGGAAAAGGAAAACCAGCCCTCAGTGGAGAGTTCTGCTCTCAAACAGCTTGTGCATTGCTTTAAAAACAAAACAAAACAAAACTGTTCAGACTAAATTAGGTGCTTTGGCATATGCTTGTAATCAGAACTCTGGAGGTAGAGACAGAAGAATCATTGTGTGTTCATGGTCACCCTTAGCTCCATAGCAAGTCTGAGGTTAGCCTACATTGTAGTTTGTTTCCCTACAGTTGTGATAACGCTGACCAGAGCAACTTGGGGAGGAAAGGGTTTATTTCATCTTACACCTCCAAGAAACAGTTCATCTTTGAGAGAGGTCAGGCAGAAACTCAAGGCAGGGACCTGGAGGCAGGAGCTAAAGCAGAAAACATGGAGGAATGCTGTATACTGGCTTGCTTTCCCTGGCTTGGTCAGTCACTTTTCTTACATAGCCCAGGCACGTGCCCAGGGATAGCACCACCCACAATGGGCTGGGCCCTCCTACATCAAGTAACGATTAAGAAAATGCCCCACAGGCTAATCTGATGGAGGAAATTCCTCAATTGAGGGTCTCTCCTCCCAGGCGTGTCCAGTTGACAACTGACACTAACGGGCACAACCAGGACAGAAGTTAATCTCTGTCTTAAAGAAAAAAAATCACTTAAGGGGCTGGAGAGATGGCTCAGTGGTTAAGAGCACTGGCTGCTCTTGCAAAGGACCCAGGTTTAGATTCCAGCACCCACATGGTGGTTAGTAACTGTCTGTAATTCCAGTTCCAGGGGATTAAACGCCCTCTTCTGGCTTCTATGGGCATTGCACAACATGGGTGCACTTACATACATGCAGGCAAAACACTCATACACATAAAATAAAAATAAATAAATAAATAAATATAAAATCACTTAGGCAAAATCCCCTAATGTTTTAACATTTAGGTGACATTTAGTAAGGAAAAACCTTGGAAAACCCTTGCATATCTTAGGGGGGAAATAATCTGTAATTTTTCATTTAACTAGTTTTTATTAGCAGGGTGAGAGGAATCTGTTCTCACTGTCACAGGTGTGGCATGGAATAGACTTCATTTTTGCATATTAAGAACATATGGGTGGCAGAGATAAGATCTGAATGTTAAATGTCAATGTTAGAGCTGCTTGATTAAACTTCTTGATTAGGGACAAGGGATATCCCCTGGATGTTGAAAGCTGTAGCATTTGGGAAGACAAACTAGTGAACAAAGAACTATCAGTCTGTTGTTATATTTCACCCTCATCTCTCTTCTCCTGAGACTTTGCTCATTGTAGTCTGGTAAGATCTTGCTTGGGCTCCAAGGGGCTGAGTATCCACAGTAGAAGAAAATCAAAACAAAACCTAAAGTTGATCCTATTCAAGTGTGCAGTGAGATCTAATTTCAGAATCCTAACGTTGGGGCTGGAGTGATGACTTGGTGGTTAGGAGCACTTGCTGTACAATCATGAGGATGGAATTCAGAACCCAGTACCTATGTCCTGGGCCAGGCATCCTATAAATGCTAGTAACTCCAGCTCTGAAGGATTTGATGCCCTCTTCTGACCTCCATACACAAAGGCCTGTGTATGCACTCATAATATGCATATACTCACACAGACACACACAGACAAATAAATAGAATACAGCTAGGATATATAAATCTTAATATTATGTCTTACTCAGTATTCCCTTCCTCAGTGTATTAGTTACTTTTCTCAGATTCCTGGCAGAAACCACTTAACAGAGGAAGCATTTATAATAGCTCACAATTCCAGGGAGGACAGTCGATCGTGTTGGAGAAGGTGTGGTGGATTGGTTTGGTCCATGGTGATGGGAGATTGTAGTGTCACTGATTTACATCTTCAAGCATCAGAGATTTCAGGCTGGAAACCAGAGACGGATATAACCTTCAAGGCCCACCTCCAGTGACCACTTTGGATTGCTAAGTCACACATCACAAAGGTTCTACAATCTCAGAAACATCATGCTACCAAGTGGAGACTGAGTGTTCAAGCATATGAATCTATATGTTTTTTTTTTTTTTCAATGAACATTGAGGTGTGTCTCTGGCCTTTACAGATTTACAGGCTTATGGTCATCTTATAATATGAAATGAATTCAGTCCAACTTCAAGAGTCTATGGTCTTAGCAATCCTAGTACTGTTCAAAACTCCAATGGTCTCTACTACTGAAACTCAAAGCAAACTTTTAACTGTGAACCATGTAAATGACAAACACAAATCAGACACTTCCAATAGAGAGTAGAACAGAGTAAGCATTCCTAGTTTAAGAGGGAAAACCAGAGAAATAACAAGGAAAGAGTGGACAAAGCAAGACAGAAATACAGCAGCATCAACACCAAATTCTGCAACTCCATAGTCATTATTCATGGCGCTGCGGCCCTTTGTCTAAGCACATGTAGCTTCTCTCCTGGGTTGGCACCATTCAGTGCCTGCACTTTACCTCAGTGGACATGCCGTGTTGGGGGCACCACCATCATCCTGGGGACTCCAGTGCAACTTAGGCTTCACTCATTGGCTTCTTGGAACCCCTCTGCCAAGAATCTAACCTTGGGCTGAAGAAACGGCTTAGTGGTTAAGATCACTGACTGTTCTTGCAGAGGACTGGGCTCATTTCCCAGCACTCACATGCCAGCTAGCAATGATCTATAACTCTAGTTCTAGGGGATCCAGTGCCCTTTTCTGGCCTCCACAGGCATTGTGTGGCATTTACATACCTATACGCAAAACACTCATATACATAAAATGAAAAAAAAATCTTATCTTGTCACACATTGCCTGGCCTCAAAGTCTCCCCACCCCAGAACCTTTGTGCAAGCCCACACAACTCAATAACCCTTACTTACATCCTTAATACTTGAGGATCAGTATTATGTGGAGTTGTAAGATAAAATAAACTTCCCCCGAAGTTGCCTTTTGTCAGGATATTTTGTCATGTCAAAGGATGAAGTAAAAATGTTAGCCAAGCACTCTACTGCTGAGCTGCACCCTTAGCCATCCATCTTTTAATGCTGTTGCAGTGGTAATTAAACTTCAACATTTAGATGATCAGCAAGTCTCTCAACCAATTTTTTTTTCAGGGAAGTGGCTCAGTGGATAACTGCTTGCTTGAAAAGAATAAGGAGGGCAGTTCAGATCCTCAGAACCCACATAAAATGTGGGCAGTGCCTGGAATCCAGCACCAAGGAGGCAGAGACGGGGATCCCTGGGACAAGCTGGCTGGAATCAGGCAAGCTCTGGATTCAGTGAGAGACCCTGACTCAGTCAAACAGAGAGCAATCAAGGAAGACACCTGCCACCTCCTGGGCATACCCAAGCGTGCTACACGCGTGCGCGTGCACACACACACACACACACACACACTATGGAACATACAAACCCAGGGTCTTTTTATAGATCATCTAGTTCGGTCACTGAAAATTATTCTGTCAGGAAGGGAGGAGGAGAAGAGAGGGAGAGTGAAGGAGGGTGAGAGGAAATGTGGGTGAGAATCAGCCAGGGAAAATTTTTGCTTATCAGCCCAGCTTTAACCAGAGAGGCTCTTCTGTCATTGCTCTTTATATTATAATTGTTAGGTAGAGCTTTTAAAAATCTCTGTAGACTATAGACATGGATATAAGAGACCCTTATTATGGTTAAGTCATGCTTTTCCAACTTTTAATTTGTTAATGGAATTATTTCTCTATTATATTTTGTGAGACATGTAAATGTATTGTATATAAAATGTTATAAATAAAATGTGAAACCAGAACAGATTTGATGGAAGAAAAGGTGTGTGTGTGTGTGTGTGTGGGCTTCTATTACAGTTTGGATTGATCTTTGTTTATTTGTTTGAGCCAGAGTCTTGATATGTAGCCTAGGCTAGCCTGAGACTCACTATATGGTCTAGACTGGCCTTAAATGCATGATCCTTTTGCCTCAGCTTCCTGAGTGTTGGGATTACAGGCATATCTCACCATACCTGGCTTATAGTTTGATTCTTGAATGTCTCTAAAGGACCATGTACACAGGCTTTGTCACCAGTCTAGGTGCCATTGAGAGGGGGTGGCACCTTCAGGAGGTGGGGTTTAACGAAAGGAGGTTATGCCATTGGTGGAGTGCCCTTGAGGCAGGTGTTGGAACACTGACTCCTCCTTTCTCTCTCTTTGCTTCTTCACCACCATGAGGTAAGTAGACTTCCCACCATGACGTACTCTGCTACCACAGGCTCAGAAACAACATGCCAGATGACTATGGTCACCTATACTCAAGTCTGTGACTCTATGGGTCAAAAATGAATCACTTCTCTTATTATCTCTGTCATTTTGTCACAGAAATGGAAAGCTGACCACACAGCTTTCCTTGCTCTCCCGAGGTACTTGATATAATTGTAGGATTTCAAGGGACACAGCCTGGAAACCACTACTTTAGACAACAGGTAGAGAGAAAGTTTTATGTAAGTGGAGTCTTTGCAGATGAAGTAATATATTATTTGTTAAGGACTCTTCTGTGTATTTATCTGTTTCAGAATAGCTGTAAACAGATCACACAGGAGAAATAGTTTAGGGAGACTGTGAAGTTGCATTTCTAACTAAGAAGCAAGTGTATAGCCCATTGAAAAGCACGGGGAGCAGATGGACCAGGCTGATTAGGGCCATCAGATGACAGAGAATGATCCACAATGAAGCTTATCTGGAAGGGCCGAGGGTAGCAACAGAAAGACAAAGAAGTCAACTGTAAATCCCCTCTGGTGCCAATTTACCGTCAGCTTTAGCAAATCCCAGGGAAGGGACCTTGGTTTGTATGCGGCACGAGAAGACCTCAGGCCACTGCCTATACCCTCATAGGCCTATTTTCTAAAACAAGTCTACCGACTTGTTCATTTTACCGTTCATTTCTGCTCTAGCTCCTTCCTTTATCCCTACACTGCCCATGCTCTGCAGACAGGTCTACCATCCCTCAACTCCATGGGCTGACTGCTGGGGCTGTCCGGTCAGCTGGTCCTCTTGTTCTTGGTTGATCATTCTATGCATATGTAGAAATCAGGATGTTCTGAGTGACCTGGGGTCAGGCATGGGGAAGAGATTTACAAGAAACTGGTGGCATTCCATGAGGAGAAGATAAAGAGAGTGCTGGCTCTAGCTGTGAGCTAATGATTAATGAGATTAAGTTTAAAAATCCAACTATAAGATTTCCCTACAATTGCTTAGGGAGGCTTCATGGATAACCCCATTGCAGTCTGTTAATCAGGGAAATCTTGAAACACCTTGGCTGTGGCTGTGTCTGTATAGGTGGCTGTGGGAAACATGTCAAGCATCTTCCCAAGAGACTACTGCAAACTCACCCATTTGCTCTGAGCCAACTGTGACCTTGGGGGTTGTGGGGTGGGAACTTTCTCATAATGATTCAGTTGTGACTTTTTCAAATGCTTGTTTGAGAGTGGGGAGAAGGATAGGGTTTTAAGAACAGACTTTTTTTTTCTCTTTGGGAAACCAAAAGGCTTATAATGTAATGATTCTTGGCTTTAGTTAATGATCTTTTACTATAGTTAACTAATCTAATGACAAATATTTACTGTGCATAGAACATACCAGGAAGTGCCATGACTGATTGTAATGATCTGATGTGGAAATAAAGGGTAGGTTTGAAAAATGAATAATTAAAAAATGTAGTTAGCAACCAAAGGTTTCTGAGGGACAATGGCAGGCATTATTTTTGCATTAAAAACTGCTCTTATTATGGAGTAACTTGTCCCAGGATGTCTGCATTGGCTCTTCATCCCCTGTTCCCTGGTTGGGGGAAGGGAGGCAGGCTTGGCCCACAGCCAGGGTTTGTCATCCCTGTAACAGGCTCCCAAGTTTTCTGGGTGGGCCTACATCTTTTGTTGCATATTTGCCCCTGCATCTAAACCACTTCTGAACTTTCCTCAGAGAACACACCCAGAAACTGTTCAGTGGGGTAGGGGGCCATGGAAGTCCTAGGGCCTAATTTGTTCCGCTTCCTTTCAGCCCTTCAGCACTAATTCATTTGTTTGTATTTGGAAGTCGGGGGAGGAACCAATGACAGACCTCTCATAATTGTCTATGCAGTTCCTGGAATTTGACATGAAAGTTGTCATTGTTTTAGTTAGAGGCCTCCACAGGAATAAACCATTTGAGCCACAAGAAGAACAATAGCAATGATTCTCTGTGGTATGGGCCTCAAGCAGTTTGACTTGAGCCTGGGTGTCCATTTTGTTAGAATTGAATGTGCACTGAATTTGAGGTGGGTATATTTATTTTTAAACTTCTTATAGCTGTAATGAAAACCAGCTGCCTCTCCAACAAGTACATTGCTTTCCCACAGAAAGTCTCACAGTCAACTAGAGGGGTTTCATGTGTCCTGATTTTTCCTGCTTTAACCTGTACTTTACCCTTTATCTTTCAGTCCTGCAGCCCTTGATGCCAGATCTATGGATGCCTTCTCTCCTTCTGTACTTGTGACCCTTCCTGGCACCTGTATTTGGTGGTCACAGATGTGGGGCATCTCCCACAGTCACTTGTGAGGGTCAGAGTTGGGGGAATCTCCTTATGAGAACGGTGACTCCATTCAGTTTGAGTCTGGGTGTTAAGACCCAGACTTCTGCTGAATAGGCCTCCAATTCCTGCTCCAAATTGGGCACATTATTTTGATTGCCAAGAGAACATTCTTTTCCATGTTAGGGCATCTCTAGTGGCCTCCTTCAGAGGAGTGGAACTGAATTAAAATCCTTGCTTGAGACTTGGAGGTATATCTCAGGGATAGAGTGCTAGGTTCTATCTCCAGCAACGCCAAAAAAAAAAAAAAAAAAAAAATCCTTTCTTGAGTAGGCTGATGAGAAGGAAGCGAAGGGAGGGCAGGAAACACAGGGGAGTGGAGAGAAGCCAGCAGGCAGCAGACAGCACCGCACTGGCCACCATGATTGGTTTGGCCAAGGAGAACGCCGAGGAGTGATTTACTAGGTGCTGCCCTCGTTGCACGGATGGTGCAGGGAGGTGATGGAATGTCCTTCTTTTCTCTAACAGAATGCTCTTGGCTGGGATGCTTCCCAGTTATTAAAAATGGGGCAATGAGGTGAGCTATAAATGCGAACCTCCATCTAGGAAAATCCAGGAGAAATAGGTAAGGGCAAGAAGATATAGTAGAGATGTCTGGGGAGAAGGAAAAACAGTCAAAGTAGCTGACGAGAAGAACTGAGAAGAGTCGAGACCACGGGGGAGTAGAAGGTCCCTGAAAAGGCCAGTGAACTCCTAGAGACAGTAGAGGAGAGCCTAGGTGTGATCTTGCTCCCTGCCTTCCACTGAGAGGGAAGGGTCTGCTGGGAGCCTTCATTCTTTCCTAGGTCTGTGGAAGAAGCAGTAAGAAAGAGACAAGGAAGCACAGTGAGTTTTATGTCACAGACACCCCTGAACCTGTGGGAAATGTGATGTGCGTTTCAGAAAGATTTGGGCAAATTTCCACACAGTCAATTCAGAGAATATGATACAGTGTGTCTTGACTCTTAACGGAGGGGCAACCTCCGAAGGACCCGGGAATGCTCACAGCTGACAACTTTACAACTGTGTTTCCTTTCCGTGTAACTCTTTCTTTTCTAGTTCCCATAACACTTGTCTTTCTCAAATATTTTTCCCTCGGTTCTATTCAGCATAATGAGTTGTTTCTGTTATTTGCTCAGTTCTCTTTGCTATATTTTCTCATGATTCACAAGACTGTGAGATTCTTAGGGACAAAGAGAGCATTCTGTATTTCTTTTGTGCCATTCACAGGCTTGAGGGTAGTATGTAAATGGTAGGAACATAGGGACACGGGGCAAAGAATGACTACACGGGAGAATGCCTTCCTTCCTCCCTTCCCTAGCTTCTTCCCTCTCTTTCCACCCCCTCTCCTCCCCGTCTCCTTTTCTGTCTTCATGTATTAGCTACTTTTCTGTTGCTGTGATAAAAATGCCCCTACAAAGAAGACTTAAGGAAGAAAAGGTTTATTTTTGACTTATGGTTGGAGAGCGATAGAGTCCATAATGGTGGGGAGGCATGGCCACAGGGAAAGCTCGCTCCTTTCACACACTGGAAGCAGGGGGAGAGAGAGAGAGAGAGAGAGAGAGAGAGAGAGAGAGAGAGAGAGAGACTGACTAGAAAGTGGGGCAGGTTATAAACCCTCAAAGCTTGCCACCAGTGACGTACTTCCTCCGTAAAGGCTCTATCTCCTAAGAGGTCCATAGCCTTCCAAAAATAGCATCACTGACCAGGGATCAGGTGTTCAAACACACGTGCCTATGCAGGACATTTCTTACCCAAACAACCACACTTCTCATTTTCTCTGCCTTGCCAAAGATCAGTCAGAACTTGAGCCTGGGTCTCAGTTTTCTCAGTGACTTGTCTGGTTGACACCAACCTGTGTGACGGTTGTGAATTGATGTCCCAGGTTTGGATAAGGGTGCTGTAGGTGACAGGTCCAGGATGAGTTACTCATTCACTTTACAGACATTTGCAGCACAGCTATTACGTCAGGGTTGTAACAGATGCTTTAGGTTGTCCGGCCTCTTTTATTCAGACTGTAACTGTTATATATGGGGACTGCCTTATTCTAAGATAAAAAGTTTTCAAATTCAATTCCACTTTAGTATAAAGGCAAATTGTTCAGTGCCTTTAAAGTAGACTACATTTAGAGCAGTTTTAGATTCACAGCACAATTAAGAAGAAGGTATAATGTATAGCCTCCCCTTTGATATCCTTCCCACGATCAACAATCCCTACTAGTATGGTACATTAAAACACTTTTAATTTAAGTTTTGTGTATGTTACACAAAACATCTTAATCATCTTTATATCCTTTCCCTCATCTGCACCTTCCCGTAGCTCCCCCTCTGCCGCCGGATTTCATACAGACTGTCATTATGTTAAGGCAAACTAGTGAACCCAGGCATACCTCAGTGCAAGTTCATCCAGTGGGATCTAGTCAGCCTATCGAGAGTCACTTCCTTAAAGATCAATTCTTCCTCACCCAGCAGTATATCAGTGGCCCAATAGTCTTTTGGCTAAGATTAGGGCCTGTTGCCCATTTCCTCAGTGCTATGCTGGGTTTTTGCTTGCTTGGGTTTGCATGGGCCTTGTGTATGCTGTCATCATTGCTGCAGATTCCTATGAGCAAGGTCTCAGAAGCTTGCACGACTGTTTCCATATGGTCACGAACCTCCTCCCCTGGCTCTTACAATTGTTGTGCCCCCCTCTTCTGAAATGGCCCCTGAGCCCTGGGTGGGTGGAGTTTAATATAAGAGTCCTAAGGACCTGCACTCGGCAGACTTACTCTCTGTACTTTGGCCCTTTGTGTTCATTGTCCTCTGTTACGTGAGGGAACTTCATTGAGAGACGCATTAGTGTTCTCTCCACCCTCTGTTCCACTACGTGCCATGAGGCTTAGATATAGAGGTTCCACTGTAGCTGTGTCACTTAGGATTGAACATTTCACAGACA
Organism: Eospalax fontanierii; assembly: GCA_035773235.1. Classification (NCBI taxonomy): domain Eukaryota; kingdom Metazoa; phylum Chordata; class Mammalia; order Rodentia; family Spalacidae; genus Eospalax; species Eospalax fontanierii. Next base: position 34,029,503 of record CM069539.1, read on the forward strand.
CTTATTCTCTGTGTGTGGTACATTCTTAAAAAAACAGGTGTTTGTGTGTGTGGTGTGTGATATGTGTGCATGTCTATGTGTATTTGTATGTATGTGGGTGCACAAGTGTGTGGGTATATGTGCATGCATACACACGGAGGCCAGAGGTTGACTTCTTGGGTCTTTCTCCATCTTTCTTCCCTTTGTCCACTGAGGCAGGGTTCCTTGCGGAACCGGGAGCTCATTGATTTTTGTCAGTCTAGCTAGCCAGCTTGTCCTGGGAATTCTGTTTCAACCTCCTTTAGGATTACATAAAGGATGCCACGGCTGCCTGATTTTTACTTGGGTTCTGGGGATCTGAACCCCTTCCTCGCCTTTGTGCACTAAACACTCTAGTCACAGAGCCATCTCCATGCCCAGTGAGTGATACATTTTTCAGTTGGTGAACTTATATTGGAACCTGGTTATCACTTCAAACCCATAGTTTACTTTAGGGTTCCTTCTTGGTCCTGTGTTCCATGAATTTGGGCAACTCTATGATGATGTGTATTCACTTACCTGACAGTCATCTGTGCTCTGTCTTTTCACCCCTTTGTCCTCCTGACCTTAGGCAATCACTGTCTGCATAGTTTTGCCTTTTCCACATTGCTGTAGAGTGAGAATCAGTATGTAGTTTTTCCAGGTTAGCTTCTTTCTTTTTTACAATGTCTATGAAAGGTCCTTCACATCTTTATGTGGCTTGGTAGGTCATTCTGCTTTAGTGCAGAATACTATTCCATTGCTGGAGATAACACAGATGATTTATCCATCCACTTACTAAAGGGTACCTTGCTTGTTTCCTAATTCAGACAAGTGTCAATAAAACTTCTATAAGCATCCATGTACTGGTTTCTCTGTGGACAGAAATTTTCAACTCAGTTTAACTCTTACTAAGAAGTGTAATTGCCATGTTGTGTGATCGAAGGCTTTGTTATTTAAGAAACTGCCAAGTTGTTTCCCACAGGGGTTCTATCACTCTGCACATTTGCCAGCAGCGAATGAGAAACTTTGGTGTTTCACAGCTCAGTTGGTGTTCTGAATTCTTTGCCATTCTTAAATGTGGATGATGACGGGCATGATGGCTCATGTCTTTAATCCCAGCAGTCAGGAGGCAGGAGCAAGCAGATCTCTGTGAACTTGAGACTAGTCTGGTTTACATAGAAAGTTCCAGGCAGCATCGTGAGACCCTGTGTAAAACAAAACACCCCCCCAAACAATAAAAAAAAAACCCACCAAAACAAAACATGGGTAAGGGAATCCCATTGTTTTAATTTGTTACGCTTTGGTGACATAACATTAAGTTTCTTTTCATATACTTATTTGCCATTCACTTATATTCTTTGGTGATGTTTCTGTTTAGATTTTTTTGCCCATTTTTTTTTTTTTTGGTCTTCTTGAGACAAGGTTCCCCTGTAGCCCCAGTTGACTTGGAGCTTACTGTGTGGACCACGCTGGCCTTGACCTCACAAAGATCCACCTGTCGCTCCCTCCTGAGTGCTGGGATTAAAGGCATACACCACCAAGCCTAGCTGTTTTATTGATTTATTTTTGTGGCCCATTTTTAAAATTGGGTTCTTTGTTTTCTTATTGCTCAATATATTTAAAAAGTCATCACAAAATCAAAGGACAGAACCGAGGCCATAGCGCCATGGTATACTGCTTTCCTAGCATGTACAAAGGCGTCTAGGTTGAATTCTGTGATATCAGAATAGCTTCAGAGTTTTGTACTTGGTCAGTGAACACTAAGCCTTTCTATGGATCCTGAAACTCTTCATTTACTTTTCCCAGTGTGTTCCCCTTTATACCACCTTATTTTCTATTTTGAGATAGTGTTTCTCTTATATAGCCCAGGCTGACCTTGAACTTGAGATTTTCCTACCTCAGCCTTCTGAGTACTAGGATCACAGGGATATACCACTTGAGGCCTTCTTTTAACACCTCACGTACCCATGAAAGGAACGTATAGATCATATTACAACTCTCAACAAATGTAGCTCTTATACATAGCTGATGGAAAAGAATATTCAAGTCTAAGTTTGCTGGATGATTCTTGGAGACCCAGGCCAGCAGGCCAGTCCTCATTTTCTGAGCCATTTTATCCAGAGATGCCTTCCCGTAGATGTGTCTCTGTATCACTGTGCCTGCCACCCACCCTCTCCACCTCCCTGCCCCTCAGCTTACCCTTGGCTTCTCTCCCATTCTGTCTGACTCAAGAATAAACTGAGATAGAACTGCCTTTTGAACCCTTTTGGTGAAGACTTCTTGTCCAGTACTTCTAAAATGTTGACAAAGTTCTGGAAGTGCCGGCTGTTGGTTTCCCGGTATGTTGTATATCAGAGAAACATCATGAAGAAGCTCAGAACAGTTCTGTGAAACTCTGAGACCCATCTGCACTCACATAGAGTTTCTGCCTCAGTGACCTCTGCAGCATCCAGTTTGCATTTAGGGACCGATGGCCAATTTCTTTCAAAATCTTGTGCTGACTTCATACATCAGGGAAATTTGGCTTTCACTCTTAGTTGCCTTTATTTTTGGCTTTGCTTTTGATATGTCCTGTACTTTAGATTCTTTCCTTTTTAAGATTTCAAAGGTTTAGCTTTGGTTATTGTGGATAAGTTGCCCCTTCATGCACTATGACCCTGAGGAGCCAGGAATCCATTATTGCAACATGAAGACTTTCTGAAGAACAGCACGTTTACTTTCTGGAGATGTGATAACTGCTGCCTCCCTCAGCTTGGAGTCTTCAGTATAGTTATGCCAGAAACTACTGACTGCTCAGCCTGAAGGTTGAGGAGGAATTGTGGTGCCCTCCGGAATGGGGTCATGGCGAGGGCAGTGTTTTGGGAGATTAACAACAATTTAGGGCCTGGAGAGATGGCTCAGTGGGTAAACTCGCTTGCTTTACCACAATGAGGACTTGAGTTCAGATACCAGTACCCACATAAATAGCTGAATGTATCTGTGCATGCTTGTAAGCCCAGCACCATGGAGCCAGGGACAGGAGGATCACTGGGGCTTGTAGGAGACCAGCTGAGCTCCAGTTTCAGTGAGAGATCCTGTCCAAAGGAATAGGATGGAGTGTGGTAAAGTGGGACATCTGATATTCTCCTCTGGCTTCTGCATGTGTGCACATAGGCTTGTTTATTTGCACACATGTGGGCATACACCATATATATATAAACATTGCACATAACACATACATACCACCTCCACCATCACCACCACCAGTAACAGCAACATGAACAAGAAAGCCCCCAAATTCTAATTGGGAGGCCACTGGTTGCTCTGGTGCTGTTGCTGTGGTTTCGATGTAGGGAAAACGAAGTCCCACAGACACAGCAAACAGCAAAATGAAGCTTGGGCGTTACCAATCCCAGACCACGAACTAATCTCTGACCTGAGACCACTAATCAGAAGCCACCATCTCATCCCAACTAGGAACTGCTTAGCAGAGTGTGACAAATGCATAGCTACAGCCAATTAAGCAGTCAGCTCACTGTTGCATCAGCCTCTGAAAGCCACTGTCCGCGCTGCTGAAGCAGAGCTCTCGGATCCTCTTCCAGTTCTCAGTGCTGTCCTATGCACGAACGGCTCTTTGCTCAGATAAATGCTTCGAAATATGATTTTCCTACAGTTGCTCTTTTAACAGAGACAACAGTGCTTCCTCAAGAAGCTGTATACGGAAAGAGCTATTAAGAAAACTGTAAGATATTATTAGAAAGATTATTAAAAATAATGTACATGCCATGAATTTGTAAGCAGATAGATGAGATTGTGGAAAGAAGATAGTGGTTTAGGTGTCCCCCGTAGACTGTGTGTTGAGACTTTGGTCCTGAGCCTGCAGTGATACAGGGAGCTGGTTGGACTTCTAAGAAGTGGGGCCCAATAGGAGGAGGCTATGTCACTGGGGGCGTGCCCTTAGAGGGGATTTGGGAACCATGACCTCTTCTTTTCCTTCTTCTTTGTTTCCTAGTCATCATGAGGTAGACAGGTCCTCTACCACATGTTCCAACTATGAATTTGTTGCTTCACCACAGGCTCAAAAGCAGTGGACTAACTGGCCATGAACTGAGTCCTTCAAAGCTGTGAGCCCAAATAAACTTTCCTTCTTTCTTTCTGTCCTTCCTTCCTTCCTTCCTTCCTTCCTTCCTTCCTTCCTTCCTTCCTTCCTTCCTTCCTCCCTTCCTTCTTTCTTCCCTCCTTCCCTCCCTCCCTTCCTCCTTCCCCTCTTCTTCTTAACTTGATTCTTCCCAGGTATTTGTTATGACAATGGGCAGTGGACTAACACAGTACATATGGGAATTACAGCATGATATAAGTTGCTCCACAATAACTTCAGAGCTGGTAGAAGAATCAGAAGGGAATGTAGGTGGAGCGCAGGCTGGAGAGGAGGAGATACGCCTAATCTTTCAGGCCAGCCTCTGTGGCCAGCCAGTACACTAGTTCCATTGTAATCACCTGGGAGTTTAGAAATTTGCCTCAGAAATTCCAGTTGAGTGGGTTGGGTTAGTGCATAGAAATGTATTTCTAAATGCCTTCTTGCACTCCCAGGTGAGGCTTATTAACATCCAGATTCATGAAGTCATTGGTTAGGGGTCTGGGTCTATAGCCCCTGGGCCTAATCCATTCTGGGGCTTTGTTTATTTGATAGCTTATAGCTAAGAATGTTCTTTACATTTTTAAAGCATTGAAAATGAAACAAATGAAAAGTAGAGAAAGAATATATGTGACAAAGCTACAAGTGGCTTATAGAACTTACAACATCCACTACCCGACCCTTAAAGAAGAAGTTTGCTTACCTCTGGCTTAGGTGGAGAACAAGCAAGTAAAGTTCTACAGTGAAGGGCTAGTGGGGCCTGTGAACTTTCTATCCAGGGAAGGGAACACTTGTTATAGTGCGGTATGCAGTACTGTTTTTTAAACACCTGTTGGTCTCCCTTACTGTTTGGTTGTCTTATGTTCGTTCCCACCCACACATTAGGGCTCCTAATAATGCAAGACCTAATGATGTGCCCACTGAAGGGGACACTAAAATTATTTCAGCTCCTTCTTTAGGTAGCAAAGGAGAAAGCAGATCAGGCCACCGAAATCCTAGAAAATACCCCCAGCTACACAAATATGCAGTGCTTGGGTAGACATATGCTATTCTGAACTTAAGATGTAAGTACTCCTTGTGTAAATGGCTTAGCAAATGTTGCCTTATATTTCTTAAATACATTTTAGGATACAAATCTGGACAAGAATAGGGGGAAGAGTCAGGTTGAGATAGGGTCTGACTCCAGAATGCTCCTGAAATGTAAGAATCTATCTCTCTGTAGACTGCTCACCAGACTTGGGACAAATGCTAGGTTTGTGAGCAGACTGGGTTGCCATGGTGTTGCATCTTGCTCAGGGATTGTGATTTAGGGAGCACTGGCTGAGGATGGACTGTTTCTATGCACATGCAAACACATGAACCCCCACACACGTGTGCACGCACACCAACATGTACATCGGAGCACTGGTGCAAATATGCATGTGCGCATACATGCACATGTACACAAAAGAGAAAAAAAGAGCTGTAATGTTGGTACCCAAGTGTTATTCCCCAGAAGATGCCAATTGAGAAATCCATCCTGGCTCCAGGGCAAGCACTGAGTTCTGACTATAGCGGGAGTCATGAGTCCAGCATCCTGTGAAAGCTGAGGGCTTTGGGTGAGGATAAGATGCCTTTGAGTTAAGTAAACTCTCGAGTTCCTGAAAAACTCCCGGATACTTTAACCTTAACCGAGAGACACCAGGCTTTCTGATGAAATACCGTAGAGCTTGGACAATTTACTAAAAACTCAAAGCAGTATTTGTGCTTTATGTTTATATAGATTGGTCAGGCACATTAATTAGTTTCTGTGCAGATATGGAGAGGGAGGTGAAGTAAGTTCCTAGAGTCACACAACTGAGTGGAGGAGTCAGAACCCAAAGTAGTACCATGTCATCCTACAGCCTGCTCCCGTCCATGTTTCCCGTCACTTCTTGCAGAGTCTCGGGCTGTTCAGGAGCTCTTGCAGGTTGTTAACCATTTACAAATGAGAAAACAGAATTGGGGAAGTGAAGGAGCTGTTTAGGGCTGTTCAGCTGATTACCAGAATCCCTATGGACCTGTTTCTGGATTAGTGGATCTGAGTTGTCATGAACTTCTTATCAAAGGAGCAGAGATTGTTAAATGGAGCAAGTTGAAGCTCCTAGGGACAAAGAAGCATTGAGAGGAAGGGAGTTTGCAGAGCAAGCACATTTTCCTTCTATTAATGACTTGCCAGTTGATGTTCTCTTCAGAAGGGCTTTGAGGAGGCAAAGTCTCTGCTGCTTTCGACAGTTTAGATCAAACTACATATTTTTTTTCGCTCTTAAAACATTAACTTGGTGAGTCTAAAGCATCTCTTCCAAAGTTTGGAGTTTGTGAATATAGTCCGTGTGTTCTGAAGATGGTTCAGCACAGTAAGTGCCTGGTCTGGAGAAGTGGCCAAGCATTCTTTGGTGATGGGTGTGCTGGGTAGCTTTAGTTGTTAGCTTGACACACCTGGGTTCAAGGAGCCTCAATTGGGGAGTTGCCTCCATTGGGCTGACCTGTGGCCACATCTGTGGGGCATTTTCTTGATTGTTGAATGCTGTGGGAGGGCCCAGCCCACTGTGGGTGGTACCATCCCTGAGCAGGTTGTTGTCTATTGTATAAGAAAGCAGGTTGAGCATGGGCCAGGAGTGCAAACCTGTAAGCAGCATTCCTCCATGTCCTGTGCTTCAGCTCCTGCCTCCAGGTTCCTGCCTTGGCCCCCCCTCAGTGATGAACTGTGACCTGGGAGATGTAAGTCAAACCCTTTCCTCCCCAAGTTGGTTTTGGTCAGTGTTTTGTCACAGCAATTGAAGGCAAACTGGAACAATAGGTAAAGGCAGGATCTAAACATCTCCCTGGATAATTTGAGTGTGTTCCTTTTTAGCATTTAGGATGCCTGAATAAGGTCTTTACTCTTGTGTCTTTGGGGAGTTCACAGTTTTGCCTGTAAGGCAGAGTGGAATGACTAGTTTGTAGACTTTTGGTGTGAAGTGTGTTGGTATGGGCAACTGAGTGAGGGTTTGGCCCTCAGCTTATCCAGAGTTGATCCTATTTCTAGTTTCACCCCCTCTCTTAGTCCACAAAGCTGGGTAAGAGGCAGACAGAATACACAATCTTACTTTTTCTTGTAGCCTGACCCAGCCCCGAAGTCAGCAAAGATAAACAGCTTGTGCCTACTTCATTCATTCATCGAGGGATGCCTATTTCTTTGCAGGCTCACTGATGAATGACTTAAGGATGACTAGGGTTATGAAGGGGCCTTGAAGAAGTTCTTGTTCAATGCCCTGTTTCCAAGGGAAGCAAATAAGGGTTAGAAAGCAG